>CM068491.1:22955043-24305043 GCA_034769265.1 Remorina albescens
GCAATGAATACACTGTCATCCAAACCACCTTCCTTGCGTACAAGCTTACTGCTGCCCCCACTGCTGGTGGGCTGTTTTGAGGGACTTCCACCACTGGTGTATGTCTCAGTATCACTGCTTTCATTATCAGAAGTGTTGGGTGTATCCTTGGGTGAAGGCTCCACTGCTCCAGGCACCACATCAGCCACCTGTTCAACTAGCCGGGTCTTGGGCACCTGGCGCAAATTAAGCAGGCGGGAGCTGGTGTTTATGATGTGTCGTGTTAGGCCAGTAGTGGCCCTGTTTATAGTGGATTTGGCTTCAGGGTCAGCTCCACGACGTTCAGTTGCTGCCACACAAAAGGGATTTTCAGAGAGGCACTTGTCCTGGCATTTCTTGTGGCAAACATAGGCGCAGATCATACACTGAGAGGCAGCCTTGGTCCAAACCTTCTTCTTGCAGTATTCACACCACGTAGGGTTCTGGAACTGGGTGTCCTGGAAGTTGTGACGAACCTCCACCAACTGCATGGTGTTGTAGGCCAACTCATCCCGTGGTGCTGAGGGAACATGCTCCCTCTCTCTATCCTTGTCCCTGTCCTCATCATGAAGACTCCCTTCATGTTCCCTTTCTACCTGCCCTCCTGGATTGTCAAAGTCAATCTCAGCTAAATAACAGAAGTTCAGAGTAACATCTCCGTAACACAGCTTTTCATTGAAGCCCTTGTGGGAGCTGAGGCTGCGTAGTGCAGTGCGGCTGACATTAGCTCTGGGTTCTGGAGGCCCCAACCTAAATGTGCTCTGGAACTCTGCTGAAGATGTGGCCATACATTCCAGTGCTACATGCTCTAGCTGGAGGCTGACATGACCCAGGCACAACAAACTACCTAGCTTAAAGGGATCTTTGCACCACAGGGCCACATTAAGGTACTTGTGGTTGCTCTCTACCTCAAACATCATTGAGGCTTTGGGCCAGCGTGCCATCTGGTTACGAAACATGGTTTCTGGAGATTCCCAGATGGAGTGGTCCTCTAGACTGTCTCGTGTGCTGCATGAGCTCTCTGAAGCTTTGTCTTTTGCTTGGTCAGTCTTGCTGCTGCTGGTCACATTGGAAGGGACTGGCAGCTCATCACTGGATTCTGCTGGCCTGGTAGACTGCTTCGTCTCAGTCTGTTGTCTGACACTTGTCTTCTCAGTGCCAGTCTTGTCCTCAATGGCACCAGTCAGAGGAACTTTTTCTGGAGATTTTTCAGAAGCACTGATGGTGGTGGTGACAGGAGGGACAGTAGCATTTGTAGTTGTAACAGGCTCAACCCCTTCCAAGAGACTGGTTTCTGAAGAGGCTGATGTCAGCCTTATCTGTGGTCTAGGTGGCACAGGAGGGCGAGCGGGAGGAGTTGGGGGAGGAATGATGGGGCGCTGAACACCCTCCCCTGGATCACTACTGGTCTTCTGTGGCGAGGGCTTTGGTGATTCTTTGGGCTGAGGCTTTAGTGGTGACTGGAGACCCACCAGGTTTAACTTGCGGTTTAGAATGGGTGATATGGTACCAAGGGGCTTAGAGGCCAAGTTGGCCATAGTCCTTTTAGGGCTTTGGTTTACTGTAAGTAAGAACTCCTCCTTCGTGTCACTGGTATTTGTGTTACTGTTGTTAGAGCCACCAGTTTGGCTAGGTTTCGAGTCAACAATCAACTCTTCAAACTCAGAGTCCATGTCTTTGCTGTCAGACACATCAGACAGGGTGGTAATGGGGGCTGGGTCTTCCTCGTAACCTCCTGGCTGGGGAATAAAACCTGTTTCTTCTACCTGCCCAAAGCCTTCCTGAAGAGTTCCCAAAGAGGAGGTCTGGTGACGAACTGGTCTCTCATACAGTACTATCACCCTGTCTCCAGCCTGCTTCAACAGTTTGGGCACTTGAACTGAGGATGTCACTTTGACACCTGTAAACACAACCAGAAGAGGTTATTAGCCAGTACTGCACAGAATTTAAAGCTTTATAAACAATTTACAACGTTACAATACAACAAACATTTACAACCCAAGTTAGTGGTCTTAAGAATATTTTGCTTTATTAACAATATAAGGTTACTATACAACACTATAATACACTATGATTGATTACTGTGTGCAGTAACATGTGAGACCTCCAATGGCGATGAGCCGATCGCCTCTCTGCAGATCAGCCATAGCTGCAGGAGAGTTGGGCGTGACTGTCTCAATGCTGACGTGGACTGCATCCCCCTCGGTGGCAGAAACATGCCTGAATGTCATCCCCACACTGCCACATGGCCCCTTGATAACCTCAGTCTGATGCACACAAGAGAAACAGAGCAATGAACCCTAGCACGAACCACCAGGTTGTCTGCAATATACTTATTTTATGTACAGGTACTGTTGTTTAAAAAAAAAAAAAGCAAATTTTTTTCATCTTTTTGAAACAAATATATTTCAGTTTTTAGGGATAATCTTGGATTGTTAATTGAAATAATTGTCAGGAAAATATTTGAGTAAACTCACTCTGAAAGAGAAGGTTTCAAGAGTATAGAGTATTTGTATTAATAAAATTGTGTTATTTTCCATAAGAAAATCTGTATGTGATAAAGAACCTTTCAAAGGAAAATATAATATTGTGTATTGTGGTTATTTCTAGTCATTTATATTTTCTTAAAGGTAAATACTATATGATGCATTGGCAATAATGTGTGTAATATATTTGACATATTTTTCTTAGGGTTCCAAGTGAGAAGTGCCTCATGCAGAATGTGCATTAAATGTTCTTGATTAACTCAGATGAAATAAGATTCAATAGGGAATTGAGAGGACACAATGTGGGTTTCACTGAGTGATTGTCACATGCACAAAACGTTTAGATTATGGAGCTGCTGAATTTATAGACCTTCATTTTCGTCTTGATTTCACCCCAAACGTTTTAGCGTCTGATCTCCTCACACAAAGAAACTTAGAGAAGACAGTGTTTAATAGATATACTGGTAAACACTGGCTTCTCTAAATTCTCCATGAATACAAGTCCCATCAGTAGTTAAAACAAACAGACAATCAAACATTTCATTATGGAGAAATAACACCTTTCAGAAAATATAAGTAATTAACCAACTTGATCGTTATGGTAGTAGACAATGGAAATGTTCAAAATTTACAATGAAATGAAAACAGCAGCTATAGAGCTATACCATTATGAATAAGAACTATAAAATTTGATGGAACCTCGATGAAAATAAATCAGAAGTGGTTGTGATAGTAAAAATATCAATTAGGGCTATCAACATTAAGAAATTGATCACAATCAATAAATAGGCTGCAATTAACGCATTATATATATATTTTGCATTAATCGTGTGCTGTTATTTTGTTCATTTGCCACACACTTAACTTGCCATGCAGATTTCAGGAACTTTCTGCTTCCTGATGCTGCATATGTAATGGAGAAACGATTCACTTGTGGGTGGTTTGATTTGCTTAAAAAACCTGAAAACTACTCATTAGACATGTCAAAAGTAATTACCAGCTAGTGTAAAGCAGAATCAAAATAAAGTTATAATTTTCTTCGATTCCCAATCAAGATGGTGAAAACTGCTTTACATTGTTAATGCAGCCCAAAAAACAGTTGTGAAGCTTCATCAATCCATCCATTTAATATTCACTAAACCAAAGGAAAGGTATGGCTTTGATTTGCCATAAATAAAAAATTCATGTTTATATATAACAGGATATGTAAAAATATATATATATTCACTTCCTGTCACTTATGCTTCTGTTCCAACAGCATACAGAGAAAATTTGAATTTTTCTGTCATATTTAGGAATGGTGATTAATCAGGATTAATCCATAGCTACCCTCAGATTAATCAGATTCTTGACCATTTTTTTTTACATTAAGAGCAAAGGCTTAAAGGAGTGTGTTGTGTAGATTTCTACACATATATGTTTGTCTACATCCACAAACTGGCACATTTTTAACCTGCCAAAGAATAATAAACAGTAAGATGACAAATGCTTGAAGTGCTCTGATCTGATGATCTGCTTCTTCACTTTGATAAAAGACTCAAATTGAGAGTGGCACTTCTGTGGAAGAGGAGAGAATTGCAATTAAACCTCCACCCCCAGCTGCCCTAATAACAGTTACTGCACACAGTCTAAGACACATACCACACAACACACCTTTTGTGATGGAGAGTTGACCTGCTTCCTGCCTGCCAGGTTGTCTGCCCAATGACAGCACATGTACAATATCAAGGCATTCACAACTGTATGCTGATGACCACCATCTATACAAAGATATGATATTTTCACTGTCACTGGTGGGGGCTGCCCGCTTACTGAAGACTTATGGTGTGATTTTTGCAGTTGCAAGTTAACAGCTAATAGAGGCAGAGGGGGAGAAGGAAGGTGAAGATGTGTGTCCTGGTGTAAGAAGAGAGAAACAGTGGGGCGACATGATGTGGGTAGACAGAGACGAATGGCTGTAATTTCCCTTGCTGTCATTTATTATAGTGGAAGGCAGTGATTGAGTTAGAGTTGGCCTCCCAGAAACAGATGATCTATACAAGTTGGAGAGCTTGATCATGATCGGAACTGAAGCTTCCACTTTAGTATACAACCTTTCTGCTGCATTTTATTCACAAAAATGTGATCAAAGAATAAATATGATAGAGCTCCAAGTCAGGTCAGAAACCCTGAGGCTGCTGTCAGTCAGAGACCCTTAGAATAATAACAAACTGCTGGAATTGCAATGCCAACGAAATAAAAAAAAAACCAAACAAACAGATGCTTGATGATAATGAGTTTGTGAACAGAACTGTGCATTTTGTTTTATTTGTATAACTGATTTTGTCTTTAGAAAATGTATTCTCAAGATTCATTCAAATTAAAGTATAATGTTTGTTAAGTTTGTGTGACTCCAGATGTACTCATTCCTTGCCCGGACCTTCTGTTTCACAAGAAGACTTGGTCAAAATCATGCATGATCAGTTCCTGATTTTAGAAAAGTTGACTATGTATGTAAACTATGTCTAAAGACAAATCACAGTCTTTTGGTACAGTGAAAGTTTGAACCTTTGAAAAGTGAGTGTAGGTGCTGAATATCACATTTTGGAGTAACTTTATTACTTTGTGTATACAGCTGGATGATGTGGCCTTTGTGCTTACAGCAGATTTACTGTACAAATGACAATATCCGACTCTATTGTGCTGAAGTGCAAATAGTAATCTCCCTGTTATACACACTAACACCACCAATATATGCACAGTCACAGAACCTGAATTGGACCTAATTATATGGGGTTGCTGGCCTAAAGCTCTAGAGCAGAAGCCCCCTGGTTTCAATGATATGAAAACCTGTACAGCCAAGTTTACATTCATTTCCTGGATTGGTGCTTGTCCCTTCCCTTTCAATTTACAGCATCATTCAATCCTAAACAGCAAAGGAACAAATGTCATGTCAAATTGTGAAAAAAACTGAAAAAAACGTGTGTTAAACTGAGTTTAACACACGTTAAGCATGATTAGAGTTTCTTCATAAACTGAGTCCAGATTTGCATCTGTAAAATACAAACGCTTTTAAGAAATGTCTTAAATTTAAAATAAGTTCCACAGCAAGACAATTTAAGAAGTTATAAAACAATACAATTTTCGAAACACTTAGTAAATGAATAATCAAATTGCATGGTCCTCTTATGATATAAAGTGATAATGGTGTATTTTATGCGCAAAATACATTATATATACGCATGGACAGACGCATGCACATATGCAATTGTATATATGTATATACATATATACATATACATACATATGTATGTGTGTGCACGCGCATGTCCGTCCATGCATATGTATTTTTTTTTTATCCAAATTATGGGGATATAAGCCCCTTTTTGGGGGTATATACATAAAATATGATAAAACGATATATATAAAAACAAATAAAATGCTGCACGTACTTAGTTATAAGCTTGATTTTAAGAAAGTGATAAATTCAGCCTCCTTTGATCCCTGAGAGAAGTTGCTGTTTGGTGTCTACAAATGCTGAGTATAATTGTTGAGTAGCGGAGAATTCTCTTTAGGCTGAGCAGCAGAAGTAACCTTGTTAACTTCGACTAAGACAACAGCAGCTCTCTCTAACTCGTCTCAGTGATGAAAAAAACATAGACCACAAAAAGCCCAAAATGGCCACATGTTAATGGACCAATTTACCATGTATTTTTGCAAACCTACCTACCCTTTTATCTGCACTGCCAAAGAGAACAAATGAAAGGTTAATATGTTCAAATGGCAGCCATCACTGCTTTAAAATTCTGTCCTTTACCTCCAGATCAAACATCCAAACAAATCTCTTTTTGATCCCTCCATTGTGGTGTCTTTTATCACAATGATACTCCATTGCAATAAAAGACATCTATTTGACTTTGTTACACTTTCATACATCACAGGCTTATTCAGACAAAACTTGGAACAACATGCTGATAAAGATTAAACCTTTTGCTTTACAAAAGTGATTTTTTTTTAAATCTGATTTAACTTTATCATTATGAATGTGAATTGATCCGAATACAGGTATGTTTGACACAGCTCTCCTGTGAAAATCAGCACAGAGGAGTTTTATGTCATTTTACAGTCCAACATCCAAACTGTTTAAGTATTTAATACATCTGACCCATCAAAGCCTTTAAATGGCATGTACAGTGTATTTCACTCTGTTCCTCCATTACTATTTCCCATAAGACAACACTGAAAGTGTCTAATGGTGTGGTTTGTTGTGTTGCTTCTTTATAGAGCTGTGTGCAGTACACTGACTCACTAAGCCCCTTGGGGTGCACAGATCTGTGCTCACTGGCCAGTCACAACATGACATCAACTAGAACAGAATCTCCATGGGAAATACTGTTCCATTTCAATAACAATCTGCCAAGGTGCAGGCGTGCCTGGTTTATAGAAGTAATGGGAACTGGCTCTGTGATTGGTTTATTGCATGTTACGCACAAAATTCCCATCATCATTTAAGAAACTGAGACATTTCTCCTGGTCAAAAATCAGGGATTCATGTCTAATTTAACTCCATTTAGCTCATGCTATCTGTAGACTGTACATCAGTCATAGTTGACTACAAAGACACTGAAGTGAACTATAGAAATCATTAGGAGGTTAATTGTTCACAGGGAGTGGGGGCAAGCTGCTAATCGGCCAAAAACCCTGGCCCGATGGATTGCTTGGATGGAGCAGCATTCTCCTTTGGTTGACCAAACATCCTTCTGTTCTCGAGCACGCATGGGAGGGTGTGGGTGAAAAGGAGAGGTGGGGGTTGTACAAATCCTTTTCCTTGTCACTGCGCTGCTTGATAATTTAATCTAATACCACATGTCAGATCGATTTGTGTATGGTTAATAGGGTACAAGTCGCTGCAAGGCAAGTACGCTGCAATTCCCTGCCATATCCAATTAGTAGCCACAGTTGTGATGGGGGTGCGTGGGGCTAAGGGGTGGTGTGCATGGCCAGTGGCTGCTCGGGTGTTTACGTGGGCACTTATTAGGATGTGACGCATATTGTGCAGTACCTTTTCTCAGAAACAATACAACAGACAAGTGCTCACTTACAGCATGAAACCGGTCTGTTCTCTCCTGTGGCAACTATCCTGATAACAGCAGTGCAATTACCAGCCATCATCATGTAGGAAGGTTCAAATCAGCCATCAGTAGTTTTCCAACTGGTCATGACTTTATCCAAAGGCACGCAAAAAACAATACTATGAAAACTCTACATCCATTGAGTACTACAGGATAATAGAAAATGAGGCAGGGTACGAATTGGTCATATATCTGTATGTGACATTCACACCCACTTCAGTCATACTTTCTCTCTATCATCTGTCATTTGTTATTATGGATGCACAATATTGGATTTTTGGCCAATAACCAATATGCCAATGTTTTACAACTATCGGCTGTCAACCGATACCCATAATTTTCTCATTGTTGGCCAACTGGCAAATGCAGGCATAAAACACAAAGCTTAAAATTACTTAATAAGCATAGCTTATGCAAAATAAAATACATAATTTAGCTTAAATTGTATGGAACAGGGCAGCATGGCAGCAGAGTGGTTAGCGCTGTTGCACCACAATAAGAAGGTCGTGGGTTTGGTTCCCTGGCCTGGGGCCTTTCTGTGCGGAGTTTGCATGTTCTCCCTGTGCCTGCATGGGTTTCCTCTGGGTACTCCGGTTTTCTCCCACCGTCCAAAGACATGCATGTTTGGATTAATTGGTGACTCTAAATTGTCCGTAGGTCTTAGTGTGAGTGTGAGTGGTTGTTTGTCTCTGTCTGTCTTTGTGTGTTGGCCCTGCAATGGACTGGCGACCTGTCCAGGGTGTACCCCGTCCTCGCCCAGTGTGAGCTGGGATTGGCTCCAGCAACGCCCGGGACCCGGAAACGGATAAGTGGTTGAAGATGAATGAATGTATGTATGAAACATAATTTATTAAAGACAATTGCTTGTACACAAAACAAGATATACATCCTATCCTAATTAAAACAGACCTGACTGATGCTCTTCCTTAGATAACCATGATAAATTTGTCAATTTTTACATGTGACAAAGTAAGCATAACCTCTGTTCACAAGGAACATGTGCAAGTGCATTGTATAATGGTACACCAACTGAAGATAAATTAAGTGTACTCTTTGTCAGTAAATACTCAGCGTATTTACACTATTACTTTCATCCATCCATCTTCTACCGCTTTTTCCGTTTCCGGGTCGTGGGGGTGCTGGAGCCAATCCCAGCGAACGTTCGGGGCAAGGGGCGGGGTACACCCTGGACAGGTCGCCAGTCCATCACAGGGCCAACATACAAAGACACACAGAGACGAACAACCAATCACACTCACATTCAGACCTATGGACAAATTTTGAGTCACAAGTTAACCTAGACATGCATGTCTTTGGATGGTGGGAAGAAACCGGAGTACCTGGAGGAAACCCACGCAGACACAGGGAGAACATGCAAACTCCGCACAGAAAGGACCCAGGCCAGCAACTGAACCCACAACCTTCTTATTGTGGGGCACTATTACTTTCAAATTTGACAAATTTGCAGAAGACAGACATTTTGGCTCATTCTTTTTTTTTTTCCTTCTTCTTCTTTTCGGATTCTCTAGTGGTGCAGGAAGACGCACATGATGTTATCATGTTGCGCTGTGCAAATCATCCGTACACTGGGACCATGGCGTCAAGATTGGGCATTATTTCAAGGAAGCTGCAAGCTTTTATTTAATCACTTTTTAAAATTGGAGGATATCAGCGAGATGGCCAATACTTAATTTTTAAGCAAATTTAGACTGATGACGTGCCAACAACATCATACATCACTATTTGTTACTTTTTTCATTTGTTACATAGGGAAGTATCAGTGCCAAAATTAGAGATAAAAAAAAAATCTTATTGTGATTATTTCTGGCAGATGATGCAATATGGGTCATATTCAGTTGTAATGGTCATTTTTCATTTGCTTCTGAAAATTAAAAATGTGATTTCCTATGACTTTTGTTGGGGTTTGTGTAAACAAGCTTGTTTTTTGTATGACAAGAGAAAACAATGATGACCCTTTAATGACGTAAACAAATTTTTAATTTAATTGTAATCAGCTTTGTTTGTACCCCATGACAATTTCAACATCCACTGAGCAGTTCTACCCACTGCAGACACCTGTATGTCAATACACAGACAGTTAAATTTTGGATGCACTTCACTGCGATTAAGGTCTATATGAATGTAGAGTTTAGCTGTGAATGTAAGGTTTTTCTTGAGTGAAGCTTTGCAGCTTCAATGTTTTTTGTGTGGCTCAGCCTGAATTTTAAAGTTCCCTTTTTATCATAGCACGCAGGTGTCAAAAGCACAAAGAACAAAGGAGTTGTTATGGAGACGTGGCCAGACAAAAAGGTGCTCTGCCTAATTTGCACTTGTATCAACAACAGCAGCGGTTTGGCCGCCCACAGGCTGTCTTTCTGTAGATGGTCATTGTCCCACTAATGAAAACTAACAATCTGCCATGACTGTTACATCATCCCAGTTTATTGAATGACAACTAAATTCTAAACTACCACCACTGGTTCAGAATGGTGTAAGAAACAATTTCTCATGTTATCTAGTTGGCATTTCAGTTTCTCCTCTCCTTTGAACACCACAGCTGATCCATCAAACACTGAGCCTATATCCCTCCTCACTCAGCTCAACACCTGAATTAAATGGCTGGATTGCTACAGCGTTGCTTTGCTTTTTGGAGCCTAAGATCGCACTTCTTAGCCACAGAACATTTTCTTATCATTATTTTGCACGGTTTCTTAGCAAATTCAAACCTATAGGTAAACAGGCTGCAGGTCATTGCTTCTCTGCCAGCCCTTGGGACACATATTCAACAAAAAAGTTATTCAAAATGTGCACAACTCTTATTCCCAAGTGAGCCTGGGAGGAAGATTACAACAAAAATGGATGGTTTTATTTCATTTACTCAGCTGCTGCACAATACATCCTATATAATATAATTTTTGTTAAGAAGTAGAAAGAGCTAATACACTCAGTGGTTCCCATCCCTGTAAGTAATACTGACATGGTGGAAAGAAAACAGATGAGCCTAAGTCACATCAATGTCAGATCCGTCTGGATGAAAAAAAAATTTATTTAAAGTGATTTCATAAATCAATATCCTGTATTATCTCAGAGTTATCTAAAGATTATAGGGAGTTCATTAAAATAATGTGAACTTGTGACTTACAATCCTGGTTGCTGCAGAGGAACACTATCACAAGATGAAAGCTCAAACAAAACAATAGATGCTCTGCTGCTCATACACTCAATTTTAAAGCTCTAACTTTTTTCGGAGTTAATGAATTTCCTAATAAAGTCCTCCAAATTTCCCCATAGACTATACATAAAGACATACGCAGCCTTAAAATTGCTGTGCCAAGGCCATTTGGCAATGCCTGTCTTTGCCCATTTTTGGATTAGCTGAGAATAAGGCTAAGAGGTGAGGTGACTGTGGAGCCAAGACTTTGGTGAATGTTATTTTGCGTCAAACGTACACTTGCTCAAATATCCCTCAAGAGGCCACTCTCAACTCAACCCTGGCACTACTACAAACATATCCATGCATCCATTCAGAAAATATTAGAATCCATACACAAACAAAGAATAATTTGCATCACCGTCCATGCAAAAACCCAATTCAGGACAATAAACGCCCCGCAGCACGGAGGCTTAGTTGTTAGCGCTGTTGCCCTGTTGTGTGGAGTTTCATATTCTCCCTTGCCTGCGTGGGTTTCCTCCAGGTACTCCGGCTTCCTCCCACCGTCTAAAGACATGCATGTCTAGGTTAATTGGTGACTCTAAATTGTCTGTAGGTCTGAGTGTGAGTGTGAGTGGTTGTATGTCTCTGTCTGTCTCTGTATGTTGGGCCTGTGATGGACTGGCGACCTGTCCAGGGTGTACCCCGTCCTCGCCCAATGTGAGCTGGGATTGGCTCCAGCAACCCTCGTGACCCGGTAACATATAAACAGTAGAAGATGAATGAAACTTAAAGCCCATTTCATTTCTGCTTTAAAGTTTGATATTTCAAAAGGTCCCACAATGTATGACTGTAGCCCTCCATGTGGTCTTAGATTATAAATCAGGTCTAAGTTCTATATTAATAACATGAAAGTACCAAAGTACTAAGTCCAGATGTCCACAGAGAAAACTTCACAGCCTCTATTAAGAAACTGAGCCTTAAAATCAACTTCCAGACTTCTGGGACTTTGCAATGTCATGACAAAGCAGTCACTGTCCAGCCCCACCTCATTCGACCCACCTGCACCCATCAAACCTTACAGGATGTGGTTTCTCTGACTGTTTACCTGAAATCTGCTAAATCTTTTTACTGGATCACTCAGAAAACAGCGAATCAGAAAAAAAAAAAACACCTAACTTGGGAAGCATATTTATCTAAATATATTGCTTACAATTTGTGAACAGCACTTTTTGTTTGGATACAGGAAACACTGACATGGCAGTTTCAGTGATTCAAATCATTGTCTACATTATTTGGACTTATAACCACCAATTATGTCCATGAGCACCAAATAACAGGTCACATCCTGTCTAATGAGAGAGCACATCTATAGGATCTAAAAAAACCCCCAAAAACATTCAAAATGAAAATAGCAACAAGGCAGTAATATGACTGTGGCTCTATCTGTCATGCACATGGTGGCCTGTCTATTGAGTTTCCTCTGAAGTGAATTGATCAGTGGCAGAACCGATTAGAAACAAACAGCTTTTAGGACCAACCTTTCATGTCTTTAATTTGCTCTTTGCTGCACACCCAGACATTGTCAAAAAGAATTAGAACAGACCATTTAATTGGCACAGCAAAGGAGAAATGGACAATGAATACATCACCAACCCAAAGTCAATGTACGGATTCAGAAAAATTTGGTGAAAGGTTCCCTAAGCTACTCTTTGATTATGACGATGTGCATTTTTCTTTTAGTTTCTGACCTTAGATTTTGAGGTCCAGACTGTCACACATTGCAGGAGACTTTTACTTAACATGTGAACTGTGTGGAAAAGGTTCTTACTTAGATAGATTTGTATTACTCAACACTCAGTAGTTTTGTCGAATCAAAAACAGGTTCACAATCCGTACATATATATGTATGAAATTAATCAAAAACGTATATAAGATGTTCGTGTCTATTTTACCTTATTAAGTAATATTTGTATAGACTGCAATATCAAAATCCAGCCCTGATTGTATCCTGTAAAAGTTGTTTTACATATAAGCAGTGTCTCAATTGACTTCCAAGAACATAGAAGGACATGGAAATTATATCTTGCTATAAAATTACAAATATTTGACATATTATTTCACCAATATTCCCCACTTCAATAAATCCTGAATAGAAAATGAAACTATGGCTTGCCTGAAAAATGACCCATTTTTATAGAATGTTTTGTGTGTGTCTCTTTGTGTACCTTCTCTTCAACCAACTGTCTTTCATCAGGGGTCCAGGGCTAATTAAAGACACAAAGAGACCCTGAGTTGAACATCAAACAATCACAGTAAGGGGGAGGGGTGTGTGTATAATTTTTGGGCGGTTGGATCCGAGATGCTAAAATCACCTGCACTAAAGTCGCTGTGTGTGTGTGTGTGTCTGTGTCTGTGTGATAAATAACTATTGACTTTAGTGAAAGAAGCTAAAAGATAGAATCAGGGAGAGCAGAAGAAATAGTGCTGTGCTTGATGAGATCTTGGGTGACAGATGTGGACAAGACTCTCCACATATTTTCAGGAACCGGCTGAAGAACAGGACCGTGGTCGACCTCAGATATAACAGCTGCAAACAGTTCTTTAAAATGACTGAAGTTACAGTATTTTACTTTTAAACACAAAGTTAAATGTATTTCATTATCTTTATTTTACGCTTTTGTAAATGTTTTCCCCATTTTATTAATGCCCAATTTCTTCTCTCCCTTTCTCTATATTTATTGAGGCACTTTGAGCTTTATCCTGTACAAAAAGTGCAATATATTCATAGTTATTGATTACATTATGATTATAATTATGCTGAATGGGCTCAGTATCAGTGCATTACTTCTATGGATAACATATATCATTATTATATTAATACTGAATATATTACATTATTGTTGGTTTTTAATAGCTTGGGAAATATCTAAAGTTTGATGACTTGAACAAACTATAACTAATTAATAATTAGCAACTAACTAATAATTCAATTAGACTATTGAGTTAACTTTTCCATATTTGTTGTTATACAGAGTTCCATAAAGGTATATTTGAAACTTTTCTATACACATAAAATAAAAATACTGATGCATTAATACTTGTTATTATTAAAATAGTAACAATGCCATCTCCGCCCTAAAAATTGGCAGCCTGCAAATTAGAGTACTATAGCTCCCTCACTCCTGTCAACACAAAGTATTGCATAAACAGTCAAATATGAAGTGGGATGTGGATGTAATGGAGCGCCTCACATTCCCATCAGGTTTCCATTGAATCCATAAGGTAATGCAGAATGTTATGGCTGATGATGCTGAGTTAAATCTGAAGCAGTTTTTAGCAAAATCAAAATGCAAACTCATTTCATTACATGTATGAAAATAATCAAATTTAAGCTTATCCATCATATCAGAAATGTCTGAGCTGAAGGCAAGTAACTGGCTGCTATTTTGGAGTCCAAAATGTGTCTGATGAGAAGCCCAGAGTATTTCCTCTAATCTGACCTCCGAATTACTCACATCTACTGTACAAAGAACGATGTGTCCTCTTTCAAGTCTGGAAACTGGGGGTTTTTTAGCCCAGAGACACGAGACTGACCACACAAATCATCTAGCGTTACACTCATACAGCCATAAAGACACACTTTCTTTCTCACTCACACAAGACAAAGCCACAAGTACAACCACTGTACAAGATGTCAACCTGTAGTTTGTGTCTGTGTGCGTGCACGCACACACGCACACACACGTGTCAGTAAGCATTAGCACTCAAGGCAAACGATGGAATCAGCCAGGCAGATGTGCAAACACGCCTGACAGCCCTCCACTCACGACCTCAACACACAACAAATAAGTGATAAAAAAAGAACAACAAAAGAAAAACAGCCAACCAGTCACACACTGAAATGACCTGGGCTTCATTTACCCTGCCCTTGGTGTGGATCCACTGACCGATGGGAAAGAACCCACTGTCCTTTTTCAGAAAAGTAAATACAATGCAGAAGATATTCAGAAGCACTGGATAGCATTGTGTTTAATGAACCCAAAACACACTTACAGCTGAGACTACAAATGCATTAGCACTATCAATATAACAAGTGAATAGCTATTCCTTAATAAGTAGTCAAACATTTTATGTCATGGCCAAATATAAAATTGGTAATGATATTGCAAAAACATTTTCTAATATATAAATCTTTCATTTCAGAAATGTTTGACTAATTTAGGCTTTGTTTCTTTGTCTTCTTACGTACATTTCTAATTTATTACTTGATTTATCTGTTAAAGAATGTATATTTCCCTGCAGCATTAAGTCAGATGCAGACCAGTAGAAAAGAAAAATCTTATTACTAATTATTTTGGCAGCAAATGTGATAAAAGTCACAATTTCAGGGAGAATGGAAAATTCAATTTCATTTTCACTTTTACCAATCAAACCTGTTCCCGCACAAAAAATTTTTTGTAGGTCAAATCAGTGGAATGCTTCATGAAGACACATTTTACCTTTGTTAAAAATATTTCATTGTTTTATTTTGATTAATTGTAGAGCCATATGTCCCAGTTAAACAGATTTGCATTTAATCTTGTACATTTTAAAATAGAATTAATTCCGAACATTCTAAATGTGCTACAAAAAAAAATACATCTGAATGCTTAAATAAAACATTTCAGAAATCACTTGTTGATGAATTAGTTCTGTTTCGATACAACAGGTGAAATAATTGATGGCAAAAATTACCCTACAAATTTGGATGAACTTATCCTCCCCGACGCTCAACTCGCCACGACTAGGGACAAAGAAGGGCAGCTAATTTTTTTAAGAAGCCATATTTTGAAACCTGTTTATTTTACATTCAAAGGTGAGAGAGAGAGAGAGAGAGAGAGAGAGAGAGAGAGAGAGATAGACAGACAGACAGACATTTAAGTTGGAGCCTAATAAATAAACTTTATGGTGTATTAACAAAGACTAGAAAATAGACTGAGACCATAAACTCATTCGGAAAATGTTTACTGATTTAATAAATCAAGGGATTCATTATGATTTGAGTAAATATACAACATTGTGTACGTCCTGTGGAGTGATAACTCAAGCCCCATCTCCAACACTACACTCCAACCACAACTACAGCAATATTAAGACACAATTAGTGTGTTGACAAAGAGCTGCTGTTCATAACAACAACGCCACAGGCTCAGGAATGAACTGACAATTGCCACACATATCAGCACCAGTTAATAACAGCTAAGCAGGAATAAGTTTAGTCATTGAAAACAACACTGAGCAAACTGAGCTTGAATAGCTCATTAAAAAGCAGCAGATGTATCTCAGGTCCATTCAAAATCTGCCACTGTGAATTCCTATTGTGTGAGAAAGCAGAAAGTGAACGGTGATATCCTGCTAGAAGGTAGTATTTTTTCATCAGCCCTGAAATTTATGTTTAAGATAGTTCAAAGGCCATCTCTGATGAGAACAGGTCTTACCTTGGGAAAACACACACATTGTGCAGTGAAAAGCAACAGCAAGTGTTTCACAATAGTTAAAGGATATTCAAATGGCACAAAAACCTTCAACAAACACAAGACAAGCAGCTGTTTTCATTACAGAAGCAAGGGAAGCTTCTATCAGGCAATTATCAGGGGAAAAGGGAGAGCAAGACAGCAAATTGACCTTTACCAGATGGTATAGCCTTTAATCCTTACTACGGAGTCCTACTGAGGACATGCTTACTGGAGAAGCCTGATAAATCCGACTCAAATGCCAAAGTGAGTCTGCATTTATATGCCTGTATTAACAAGAAAGGGATACAAGTGCTTTGAACTGAGATGGCTGAGTAGACTGCTGTACTGGTGGAGTGTTCAGTTGGAGGCTGTCACATATTAAAGAAGTATATTGATACAGTAGAGTACAGAAAATCATTCATTCCCGCTGCCATCAAACTTTATCCCTAAACTATTAGTAGATAAGCTACCAAACAGCAGAATTTTCCTCCAGGGATTAATAAAGTATTTCTGATTCCATGGGGGGGCTTGGTTCAACCAGTACTTTTTGTTGTCTAACACAAGCTTATAGCTAGTAATATAGCTCTAGCAGTCTTACATCATTAATAAAGAGTCAATGGAGTACAAATGTACTTAGATACAATTCTAAAGTAGCTGTACTTATTTAAATTTAAGGCATATTTATGCTTTTAGTTCAGTGAAAGTAAAAAATGTTCTATCTATCTATCTATCTGGAAGCTTACTCTGGTAATATGGCCTGAAGACATATAAGAAGGTCAGAGTAGTCTTTAACTATCAGTATTAGAGGAAAATGAAAACTTATTTCCAGCTCTGTAATCAGACCATAGACTGTCTACAAAAGTGAAAATGGAGTCTAATTCGGTCAAGTGCAACAAGCACCAAAGAGGCTTAAACTTGCATTCTATCTAATGATCATCAGGGGGGCACGCCACTGGCTGGAAAAAGAAGTCAGATTGTATGAAGTTTATGGGAAAATGTCCTTACTTCTCACTTGATTCTCATTGATTTCAAATGTTCAGCGCAATACAATGTTAATTTTTAAATGATGGTCCCATTTAAATGTGAACAGACAATAACACAACGTTATGCAGTAGTGGGCATGGCTACACGTGCTACCATGTGACACACAACACCTAACAATCAGGTTAGAGAACAGAGCAGGTCAGCCCCACCTTCTCCTCCATTTATGGTTTCTTTTGGTTCCACAAAACCAAGATGCCCAAAGGACAAATAATAACCTGGAGGCTTAGATAAAAAAAAATGCTTTCTCAAACCACCAGGTCCTGGGTTGCTGACACGTGGGTGAATATGAGCGTGCGTTGACTGAGTCTCAGCTCCACCCAACCCTGTCTCCAATCAAATCTAACTTAAATTCCATTAACATAGCGCCAAATCAGAACAAAGTTACTTCCTGGTACTGTCCATATCAAAACCAAATCTTTATAAAATAATTCAAAGATACCCAAAAAATCCCTCCATGAGCAAGCACTTGACAATAGTGGAGGAAAAAACCTCCTTTAAGAGGCAGAACCAGACCCAGGTTGGGTGGAGCCATTTGCCTCGACTGATTGAGAGAGAGAGAGAGAAGGAAAGAGGGAGGGCTGGCAAGACAACAAGAGCAGGAGGATGCAAGCAAAACGTATATATGTGAGTATTAATGACTGATAATAGTAGAAGTGCATTATTAAATATTAGCAGTAAGTTAAAATACAGAGAAAGGCAGAGCGGGTGGTTGATTGGTTGGTGCACATGCAGTGTTATTGCAGCATCCCGTGTTTGATCCCAGCCGAGGACCCACTCTGTAGGTCATTCAGCCCTCTCTCTGTTTCCTACCAACCTCTCTGCCACTTACTAATTGGAATAAAGGCATAAGGAGCCAAATAACACGATAATAATAATTAAAGAATGTACCAGAGGAAGTAATAATCATTGTATTAATAATGATAGTAAAAAAAATATGCTCATTTTTGGATTGACCAGGAGGTGGGCAGAATTAAACATTGCTGTTTTAATGAATGATAGGAAAAAAAGTGGAGGCAAGGCTGGCTCACACGTGGCCCTAAGGATGCAATTTTACAGTGCATCCAAACACCTGTAAAGTTTGTCTTTTTGGGGGTTTTTTTTAAGAGATGCAAGGACCAATGTAAACGTGTTTTGGACAGTTTGCTTGAATTTGAATATAAAATAAATGTACACTGGTATTTGAACGTTGAAAACAAATTGAATTGAATGACTGAATGCAGGCAGATCCTTTCTAAAAACAGAATAATGGATGCTTGATGTGCAGTTACCATCTGTTGCTGCCACCATCTACAGAAAAAGTGACACTGTATGACAGCAAGTCTAACCGGCCACTAGCACATGTTGGTGCTGGAAAACATCAAATATGTTTTCTAACACCTCATATTTGAGAGGTGTTGTAATTTACAACCCATGAAAGATCATGTAAAACAAAAAAATATATATCAAATGTTAACTCTGAGCTCCAGTACAATGAAAATGTAAAGTATTTGTTGAAGTACAATGAGGTGCTATTCCTGACAGAGAAATAACACAAGGACTACATGTGGTTATAATTTAGAGAAAGAGTTGACATTTCACTGCCACCTGCTGGTGGAGGATTCCTCCAAAGTCATTAAACAGGGCAATAACTGTTCAGCAGAATCTCTGAGCCATTGCAAATGTCATTCAGAAGTTTGCAGCAAGGACAGCAGCATCATGCTTTGATGGAGTGAGACCCAGTAATTAGAGCTGACATTTCACTCACAGTCATTAGTCCCTCCCAAACAGGCCTGATGTGATCACTGTAATATCCTTATATTGCAGCAATTAGAAAAGGTTTGCTGAGGGGGCCTTTGCCTCTCAAAATGTCAACAATGAGCAATCTCATCAGTGCAAAGAAAATAAAAATAAGCTCATATTAATCTGTCAATAAGACAAAAAGTGTTTGTGGTCCCCTTCTGAGAGTCTAAAAATCTCTGCTGTGTGGGTTCAGGTGATGAGAGTGATTTTTTTTAACTAATAATGAATTTTGTGTGTTGGCAGTGGTACAGTGTTTGTTTCTAACAGATATTTGATTTGTAGAGCTCCTAGTAAGAGACAACACCAATTACCTGCTCCAGAGATCCTGTGTGGAGATTCAAAAACTTAAGAAGGCAAACCAGGCCTAGGGCTTGTGTCTATTTCCCTCAGTTTTCCTATTGGTCACCTCTCTACAACACTCCTTCTCCCCTGAAATCTGAATCATGGTCCAGCTTTTGACAAGTACCGGCTGTTCCAAATGTCTTCCATGTAAGAATGATGGAGATCACCATGTTCTTTTAATACTTGTAGGATATACATATCCTTGAAAGATCTGGTAACAATCCTGTCTCTTAGCACAGCAGCAGCTCCTTCCTCCTAATAATCCTAATGATGATATGGGATTTAATCACTACACCTAAATGAATAATAAACAAGCATCTTACTAACCCTCTTTACTGTGTTTATTTATGAAATAACATCAGCTAACACTGTACGATATTCACATCAGTTCTACTCCCACCTTTAGGCTGTCACATTCTCTGTCTTTTATTATCAATGTTACGGGTCAATATACTACTAACTAATGCGAAGAACCCAATGAAAGAACCCATTGAAGAAATTATGTTACACGTTTACTTACACCATGGAGACATAAATACACTACTTGTGAGCTCCTCTGTGTAATTCACAGCAGGTGAGTACTTTAATCCACAACTTCAGCCAAACAAATTGAAAAATCTTGCAGTCTCAGATACCTGTGGCCTGGGCCTGCAGAGTGAATCACTCTGCAGTTTTTTCCTCTGTGCAGCACAGTTAATTTGGCTATAACAACCTAAGCCACTGCAGTTGTAGTGATCAAACTGTGGTGGCTGAACTCTATCCACGGTCTTAACCTGAAACACATAGAAACACTCACCAGCAGGCTTTGCAGAGACAGTGGCAGCTTTGATCATTTCCAACTTTTATATAAAGTTACTGTGTAACTGTATTCGAAAACCACTAAATCATAAGGATGATTTCGTACATTTATTAAATCTAAGAGCAGAGAAACGAAGAACCCACCTGTTTGATAGAGCTGCGAGTCTTCTCTTTCCACTGATGCCTGCTTAGTTCGAGGGTGCAGTGAACATAAATTTCTCTGTCGTAGGATCCCAGGATAAACAGCCTGCAGGTCCAAAGCACAATACACATCACAGCAACAGTTTTAAACTCTAAAAACAAGACAGTCAAATCTTTCTGAAAGTCTTGCTGGCTGTAAGCAAAAATGCCATCACAAAATACTGGCTCTAGAAAAATGCCCAACTCCAGGTATTTTTGTTAATATTGTAAAACATGTATGTTTTAGAGCAAATTACTCAATACAATTTGGGTGCAAAATGGTGACAAAAAGTGCGTGCTTATTTAGGCAATGAGACAGACTCTTTATAATTAATGTATGTATTGTGTGTGGCATTTTGTCTTCAAATAAGCAAACTTGCCTTTGGCCTATAGCTCCACTGGGACTTTGTACTTTCTTTCATTTGGTATCAAATTTTTTTTGTTTGTTTGTTTTTCCATTTAATCAACCAGGTTTAACTCCTAAACCTGGTTGATTAAAGATGCTGTCACTTATTTCTGTGGACCAATCAGAAACAACCAAATCAAAACTTTTTTGAGTTGTGTGGTCTGCACCAGTACAATCTGATCACATAAAGTTCACACAATGCTGATGAAGTTTTTGAGGAATAGAATTAAGCCACATTTTATTATTATCTGTTCATTTCTGCTCAAAACTCAAAGATGTTGAAATATCACTTTCTCTGACTGAAAAACACAGTCACATTTATTCTGGCTCTTGCTGCCGCCTGCTGTTGTGAGGAGGTCAGTGCATCGGTGTTTCCCTCTGTGATACTGAGGGTGCTTTCATACAAATAGCATTTAGTGCGCACTAAACGTGTTTGGTCCCTTGGTTCGGTACGTTTGCATCGGTGTGAATGCAACCACCACACTTTGGTGCACACCAAATCAGCTTCCATTTGATCCATCCATCAGCTCCATCTCCCTAACTTTGGTGTGGTGCCTCTAGTGTGAAAGCAACCAAAACAAATTGGACCAAAACAGTATAGCTTTAATGCATTGTGGGTATCGGGGATACTGAATTGTGGGTAAAATGATTCATTTTATTTCCTGTTGATCCAATGGTTGACCCATTTGTTTATTAAACATAGGCTCGAGATGAAAAAAGCCCAAAAACCATGGCGTGCAATGTGCCATCGGCGACTCCAATGCATTATGACGTTGTTTTCAAGTCGCAGCCGCGACTCATGTTCGAACTGAATTGTTTGCAGAAAATTACCAACACATACAATGTAATAGGCGAGGATCAGCCCCAGGAGCGCAACGCAAAGCTGTCGCTCCATGCTAACTTATCAAAAGTTGTCTTCGCTGTCTATTTTGGTTCGTTTAGAAATATGCATATGTGAAACCGAACCGTACCAACCTCTGTTTTCTACATAGTAACATTTTCTGCCTGGTGCGGACCTGGTGCGGACCAAAGCAATCGAACAATAGGTCTGAAAGCACCTTGAGAGACAGTGGAGAGATAGGTCCTGCTCTGTCCAATGTAATGGATGAATAGATGCAACAGAGTTCGAAGACATTATGTAACTGCAGTCACTGTAACACGGACAAATTCAGATTAGGGATGCACCGAAAATTCAGCCACCAAAAATTTTCGGCCGAAAATGGCCCAAAAGTGCATTTTCGGTTTCCGGCCGAAAGACCTAAATCACCGAAACAGACTTGTGATGACGCAAGCAAAAAGCGCAGCCAGGACACACTTATCTGGAGAGCCAACATGTCTGCGGCGTGGACTTATTTCAATATCTCTGAGAAAGACCGATGGATAGCGATTTGCAAAACATGCAATGCTGAAATTTCAAGACGGTGTGTATCTGCAAAGAGTTTCTCCACGTCGTGTTTAGTTCATCACCTGAAGTCCAAACACCCGATTGCCATTCTGAATATGAGAAGAATGCGACACAGAAAAGGAAAGTCAATCCGAGCACGCAAGTCAGCCGGCGGACGTTTTTGAAAAGGCAAGAAAGTTTTTCAGTGATGGTGCCAAGGCAAATGGCATTACACAATAAATTATGGAATTCATTGCCTTAGATGATCAGCCGTTCTCTGTCGTACAAGATATGGGATTTCGTAGGCTGATAGTTCACATTGAGTCCCGTTATGCCATGCCAAGCAGACGACATTTCTCAGACGTGTGTTTAACCTGAGCTGTTTAATGTTGTTGCAACTCAGGTCCATGAGCTTATAGCATCAGATATTTCAGCTATCAGTTTCACGACCGACATATGGAGCTCAGACGTCAGCCTCACCAGTATGCTCTGTCTAACCGCACAGTGGATCAACACAGATTTCATCTTTCAGCAGGCGAGTCAGTTATAGGCCTGTGCATTATTATTTAATGTACACGAGTGGGGTCAAGTTAAACATTTTGTTTTGAATTTTAATTTATATTGTGCATTGTTATAATGTCAGTGCTAAATAATTATTTTCATACTTTTGTAATTGATTTATTCTTTGAATTTCAATGCCTTGATTTTAGTGAGGTTAGTACACAGTCATAGCCATAAATGCAATGGTTCTAATAATTGACATAATCATTTCTTTCTGTTTCGGTTTTCGGCCTTTGTTTCCTCATTTTTGGTTTTCCGTTTCGGCCAAGAATTTTCATTTTGGTGCATCCCTAATTCAGATTATTTTAATTCTATTTTCTAAGTCTGTCTTTACTAATTTTTAATTTGTAAATATTATGCTTGTAATGCTGATCAATTAATAATATTTTTATTTGAAGCTTTGGAGGGAAGATGTCATTGTCATAAATTATTATGAAGCTGAATAAAACTTCTGTCCTTTTATCTAAATTTCTCAGCAAAGTCTTGATAAATAGCCACACTAGTCAAATATTCTCAATGTATTGATCAAGCTGATGGGGTCTCACTAAAAGGCTCTACTGGAGTTTTCAACCGAAATGTCTCACTGGGGGATCCAATTGAAGGGTCTTGGGGAAGTTTACAATTTTATGGTCCTGAAAAAGGATAGCGCTGTACTTTTTGATTCAAGTCCCATGGGGCCTGACATGAGGACAAAATGATTGAACTCAATTCGTAATACATGCACTTTGATTAAATAAACAAATACTGAAAACAGTTATAACTGATGCATTTCAAGGATGTTTCCCAGGACCTTATAACACACCACATGGACATTCTACTCCCTCAGAGCCTCCTCCTGCTGAAGCAAGTTTCCAACATTAGCATCATGTCTTAAGAACCATATAAAAGGTCTCCAGATGTCATTAAAAAACATGTTGCTTCCATCTAATAATGTATGTTACCTTTTCCATTGTCATGTTTGATGCCATCTCTTTAATCCACCTTCAAGTTCTTGGTCCATCATCTTTTTTCCAATTAAGGGAGATGATACGTTTAGCTTGTAATATACACATATCTACAAATCTAGATTCTTTTCTTTGTAAGTGTGGGATAGTTGGATATATACCCAGAAGAAAAAGCTTGGGGTCCAATGGTAACTTCTTAGCTAATATTTGATCAATCATATTAATAATATCGTGCCAGAAGGATGTCACTTTCACGCATTTCCATACGCAGTGGTACATTGTTCCTCTTGCCTCATTGCACTTGTATCAGGGATGTTATCATTACACTTATGCAATTTGACTGGGGTTATGTATGTACGCATCAGCCATTTATACTGAATAAGTTTCAGGTTGCTGTTAATTGTTTGTTTCTGAGCTTTCATACATGCCCTTTTCCAGTCTTGTAGTGATATTTCATCACCTATATCTTCCATCCACAGTTTCAACTTATGTTTTGAAGATTCATCAGACCTGGACATGAGCAAATCATACAGGGATGAAATTAAACCTTTATCATAGCAATGTCCTGTAATTGCTGTCTCTAATGAGGAAGTAGTAGGTATGTCAAAAGAATAGTTTTGAGATTATAATAATAATAACTTTATTTATATAGCACCTTTAAAAACACCGGTTTATAAAGTGCTTCACAAAACAACATAAAAGACCAGTCATAATGGCATAAACCATAAGAGATAGACCGCCGTAGCAATACAGCACGATATAAAATTCCTAATTTGAAAGTATTTAAAGAAATGCGTTTTTGGGATGTTATATTTGGTAGATATTTCTGAAAAGGACATAAGTACGTCATCTTCTCTTTACATATCTTGCACTTTCCTTAATCCCTTTTCAGCCCACATTCGAAATCCTGGATCGCTACTCCCTGGTTTGAAATTGGCATTACCCCAAATAGGACTAAAATGTGATCAAGACGGATTGATGTTCAAATATCCACAAGTGTCAAACCAAATGTCAATAACATTTAATACAATAGGGTTGTCTGTATTTTTCCTCAGACTTTTCCGATCCGCTGAATACAAGAACAAATGAAGTGGTAAGCTAGGCCTCACCGAGCAGGATTCCAAGTCTATCCAGGGTGTTTTCAGAAGAGAAGTAAAATATGATGGACCGCATTTGAGCTGCCCAGTAGTACCACTGGATGTTTCGATCATATGGTAGGTATCTTAAAGTTAAACGTAGTCTTGGATGTTTATTTTGCCAAATAAAGTTGGTAAACTTCTAGTTCTAGTAAACAAGGAAGAGGGAGGGGGTAGGGGTATATTTTGGAATAAATAGAGATATTTAGGAAGGATGTTCATTTTAAGGATATTTATCCTGCCAATCATTGGTAATGATGTCCAGCCTTCTAGAGATGAGGTTGTAGTTTCCTGCAGTAAGTCATAGTTTTACTTCGAACGATGGGAATGCCATCAAGGCCTGCTGCTTTTCCAGCCTGCAGAGAGCCCATCGCATCTGCTATCTTCTGTTTTGTTATTTCTTCATCTAATGTCTTGCTCTTCTCTTCAGAAAGTTTGGGGATATTGAGGTCATTCAAAATTTTTTCCTGCCCATCCTGGTTGGAAGAGCACTCAGAGCCATACAGTCCCCCATAGAAGAAAGTTCCACTTCCCCCCTGAAAGTTTCACTAATTTCTTCAGGGTTCACAACAGTTTTCCCTTTTGGAGATTCTATATAATTAATTGACCTTTCTCTTTGTTGTAATTTAATGCGCCATGCTAATATTTTCACAGATTTTTCCCCTTTTTCATAGTGTGATTGAGTTTCAAAAGGTTGGCAGCTGCTTTATTATCTGATACAGTAATTCATTATACTGAGATCTGAGAGCAAGAAGTTCTGTATGCTTATGCTATTTTGATAGAGATCAGTTTCAAGTTTTTGAATTTTTCTTCTAGCCTCTTCATTTCAAGTTGTGCTCTCTTTTTTTTTTTTTGAACTAGTGAAACAAATTATTTGACCCTTAATGAAGGCCTTAAATGCCTCCCACCTTATACTAGCCGATGTCTCAAAAGTGTTACATTCATTTGTTTATCTAAGAGATCTACAAATGCAGGGTCCATAAGCCACTCTGATTGGAAACACCATTTTGGGGGGTCTCTTACAAGCTTATCGTCTTCATATATCAAGGATATTGCTGCATGGTCAGATAAAACTATAGTGCTATATTGGCACTCTTTGATTTTGGAAACAACTAATGCTGAAACTAGGAAATAATCTATACATGAATGGGTTTTATAAATGCTAGAATAACAGGAGTATTGTACTGCATCTGGTTTTACAAATCTCCATATATCCAATAAACTTAACTCTTTCATAAAATGGTGTATTCCTCGACCTGGTATGAGTGTTATCAAAGCCTGATTCAGAGTAAACACAAGAAATCTGTGCTGAAAAAAAGGACCAGACTCAGTGACTAACTCCCTAACCTTAACAACAATCTATCTCTTGACGGATCCAGTGTGCAATTGAAGTCACCAGCTACTACATAGTGTCCAGAGAGAATTGAAATTGTCAGGAATAAATTATTATAGAGTTTGGGGTCATCTTTATTTCAACCGTAAACATTTATCAGATTTATATTTTCAGATAATAAAGCACCTTGGACTATGATATATCTGCCAGCAGGATCCCCTATAACATTATGGATTTGGAAGGGGGACTGATTTATGCATTAGTAGTATAAGGAGCAGAAAACACCTTTCACTGCCATCTTCTTCTTATCATGGAGATATCCCCACCTGGCAGATGAGTTTCTTGTAAGAAAATTATTTTTGATTGTAAAAATTTTATCCCGCTCATCACTGGCTTTATCTTTGCAATTTTATTCAACATTTTACAGTTCCATGAGGTAAATTTTACCTTAAAACTATCAGACATGAGTTATTTGGTTTTGATTTGATAGTGCTTTGGAGAGATCACCCCAAAGAAGCATAGTAAGTGAAAAAATAAATAAATAAATAAATAAAGGGGGGAAAGAAAAAAACTGACTGCTAACTGCTTGTATACAACACTAACCATTTAAACTCTAGACCCCATCCTCACAGGTCCATTTTAATCCCTTAAAGAGACTGGAGAAAGTTGTCCGCTCCAAACTCCGCTCAGCCGGAGTTTGGAAAAGGTGAGATCTGTCATGATGCGTCACCAGGAGCTGTGCTGGTAAAACGATCCTGTTTTTATTGATCCCCTTGTCACGCAGCTTCTTTCGCACCTCATCATAGCGGCGCTGCATTTTGTGCACTCCAGCAGAAAGATCTGGGTGAAGACGAACTTGCACGTTGTCATAAAGGATTTTCCCTTTCCCTCTGAAATTCACGAATTTCATTATGAGAGTCCTTGGACGTCCCGTGCTTGAGTTAGAAGGAAGGGTGCTTATTTGTGCCCGTTCAATTACCAGAGCCTCCAGCAAACACCTCTCCAGAAATGCTGCAGCATCTTCGCCCTCTGCTTTCTCCGGCAGGCCCACCAATCTCACGTTGTTGCATCTGCTTCTACATTCCAAGTCATCAACTTTGTCAGTGAGAGTTTCCACTGTGTTTTCCAGTGTGCTGACTTTGGTTAGTAGCTGATTAACATTATCTTCAGCATCTGAAATCCATTGCTCAGCATATGCGATGCGCCCAGTACATTCCTGCACCTGCTTTTTCACATCGGTAACTATTAGTTTTTTTGTAAAGACCACTTTTCAAGGAAATTATGGCTTTCATGATTTCTTCATACGTTTTCTCACCTGAATTAGATGTTTCACCGTCTTCTTCCTCGGCGTCCTTCTCCAGGAGTGACATGGCATTGCTCATTTCTTCTCCCTCTGATTGTTTGTCTTCATGTCGTGGTTTCTGTTTATCTTTTTTGTTGCCCTTTGGTGGCATTATTACATCCAAGTACTCTTATATTCACGTTGCTTAAGTTTAAATCAAGTTCTGGTTAGTTTTGTAGGATTTATTACAAGCTAGCAGCAGAGGTTAAAAAGTCGTGACTACCTAGCACCTCGCCATAACCGGAACTCCCATTTATTAACTTTTAATTGGCATTAAGAATAGCCAATTAGCTTTGAGGGGATGATCCTGTTTCTTCTCTTTGTTATTATTATATGCCTAATTTTGGAGAGGATTCTCTCTCAGGGGACAGATGTTGCTACAATACATAGTCTCCGTGCCATCATATGTATAAGATGTCTTCAGACTGAACCCCTTGGTTGCCAGCTCAGTGGGTCTGCACTTTTCTGGAGAAGGGGCTCCTCACCTTTTAGCTGTCCACCTTTTTATATAGCATACAAGCTTTCTTTCCCCGTCTCGTCTCCCTCCTGTTTGTGTGGTCACTGTGCTCTGTGTGTGTGTGTGTGTGTGTGTGTGTGTGTGTGTGTAACCCCTCCCCCTTCTGCTCAGCATGAACATACTGATGCCACCACACATCTACACCAATCACACGTGGCTTTAACAGAAAAAACAAATCGGCTCCCACTCAAAAGCTGGCTCCCGTTGTTCACTTCAAAGAGCCAGATCGTTCGCAAACAACACATCACTACAACGGGGAGAGGAAAGGTGATCCGTTGTAGCTGTGCACCGCAAATCAGGTCTTCGGCAGGCAAATGTTTATTGTAACCTATTTTATTTAGCATTTTAATTTTTAACAGGGGTGGTTATCTTTTAGAACAAGACAATTACAGTGTTGGTCCTTTTGTCAGCTTAAGTTTGTTTCTATAGGATTCTCTTCATTTTCAGTTCAAATCAATTCATTCACTTCATTATGTTAGAGTCAGATTCTTTGAATGTACTGCCTTGTGTAGTAGTGAGTATACCCGCTTGGTATGCGGGAGAGTGGGGTTCGATTGTACTTTAACTTAAGTACTGGAGCTGTGTAATATGTCCACCACTAATGTGAAGTACAGAGGCATTTGGAGTTTTACCTGCTACATTCAATGAGGGTGACTTTGAGTCGGCCTTCCACCAGCCTGCTGTCCTGGAGTGACAGATCCAAGACCGACGCCAAACCCAGTGGAGGCTGCACTTGGAATGGGAAGAAGGGCTTGTACCTGGAGAGGCACAAAAAATAACTGAAGGCTTTGTCTGATATTGGTTCCTTTAGTGTGCATAAATAAAATGTCATGAATATAACTCGTACAGATGATGGAACGCCAACTGACACGAATACCTAATTTTTTGTTGACCTTAAAACAGAATTCATACTGTATTGCACTTAAAATACAAGTTGATGTGTGTTATGACAAATTAGATCAGACGTGAAAATACAGTCCATTATATTTGAACAACATGAATGAGACACAGTGGAACGTCTGTATTATTTGTGAGAAATATAAGAGTTAGTTACAGTGAATCCAGCCAAACGGTTCTATTTGGTTTGGTACTATATGGAGAACAAGCTGTGTAAATGCAGCAGCCTTCATAAAAACAGTCAGTAGAAGTCAAAGTAGAAGCCTGATTTCTGGGAGCAACCACCTGTCTTTTGCTATTCTGGGCTCCTGGTGCTACTGCCATTGTCCTGAGGCTCCTGATACTCTAAATAGTGGACTTTGTTTTGGTCAGTCAACCACTATACTGATGAGGCTGATGTTATTGCCAGTGTGACAGTCAGGATATAATAAGCAAGTGAAATTTCACACACTGATCAGACACAAGCTGTTGGTGATGGTAGAGGCATCAGGTCCAGACCACTTCTCTCCTTGTGAAAAATTAATAAGATGCCACAATGGTCAAGAATCCAATGTCCTTTACTGTGCTTACATTGCACAATGAACAGAAATAATTTTATTCAAACAAGAATAAGGCCTGAGTTAATGTTGCTTTCGGTTTAGAAAAAAAGTTCATCACATTTAATAAGCCTGTAGCAGAAGACAGAGAACACTTTGTAGAACAGATGATGTATAAAGTTCAACATAGTTGAACACAGAGTTCAACACAGTGACTGAGTATGTGGACCTTGCCTGCATTTTAAATAATAAAAACAAGTGATCTCTTAATTACCTTTACAATGCAATGGTTTGGTTTCTGAATATGATTAACTGGAAAAAATTACATGAATAGATACCAAAAAAGTTCATTATTGTCTAGTTTTTGTGGTGTCAAGACAACAATAAGGCCTACCATTTTTACTGCCACTTTAATTTCTAACAGCTCTATCTTGTGCTGATGATTTATCCTCGCATGCATCACCTCTTTGTTGAAGGACAGACAGTTACCATTTAGTGCTGCACAGTTACAGTCAGTAACTGCATTGTTGACACCTAGCAACAGACTCAAAGGACTACAAGAAAATGGAAAAATTGATTTTGAAACAGGGTTTCTGGAGGCTCAGCTCTAACACTGCATTTATAAAGAACTACTCACTTTTCCACTGATTTTACTTTCTCTGCTCAACTTGATTTACTGTGCTGCTGATCAAAGTGACAACCACACAGAGCCCCAAGGATGACCTTACTTCTTCTATTATTAAAGGCATGGAAAAAGGCATGTGTTCTGTTTATGGTAAATTCAAACTCAATCTACTTATTTGACAGTTTATTCATTCACTCATCTTCTACCGCTTATCTGTTTCCGAGGGCGGAGTACACCCTGGACAGGTCGCCAGAGCATCACTGGGCCTATTTGACAGTTTAGCTAATGAGAATATAGAAGTCTTCTGGCTCAGTAAACAAGAAAGCATTTCCAAAAAAAGAAAAAAACTTTGATCAAAAAGCTTTGATTATGTTATCTTCCAGCTCTTACCCACTAAAGGGTCAAGAGCAGGAGAGCTGTGAGGGTCCCCTGGTTTAAGCCTGGCTACCACAGACCCTTTTTAGTAGAGTCTGTGCCAGCTACATCCACTCAGCAAGTAGACTAAGCATTCAGTCTTCATGAATTAACATTGTTAAAGAGAATTATTTAGTCCATCATTGCTGTCCAAGTTAAGGCCACTTAAATTTCACTTGGTTGATTAAGGCCTGCTTTTGTGGAACATGGCATAAAGATACAGCATGATAGACCAGGCAATGAATTAAAGATGAGGATAATAAAACAGAGGTAAAATGTGGCCACCTCATAATGCACTCTATTAATTCCTGGAACAGACACAACCCAATATTAGAGTTGAATGAATGAATAAGTTACATCAATGTTTGGCAAAGAGTTGGGCTTTTACTTAACTTGACTTTTCTTTAGAAAATGAAATGAAAAGTTTCTGTCATCAGGGGTTGCTTACAGTACATCCTTGACAGATTTCAAACACTTTTTCCTCAAACAATGACGAGGACATGGATTGACCTGAACTGCAGGCAGGTCTTTATTTATTATACTCTTCTGTTTGACATGTGGAATTAGTCATACATTTACAATCAGTTGAAAGGGTGCGTATTTGGTAGTTGACATTGATTATAAAAAAAATAAAAAAATAAAAAAATAGAATAACAAACTTCTCTGTAGTTTTACATCTGCTCTGTTAGACTTCTCTCCATAACCCTAGTAACAACAGCTCAGTCAGCCAACTAAAAGAGATAATCTGCACCTCATTACTGATTGGCTGACTGTTTTCTCAGTCATCTAATAAGAATAAAGTCAATTGTAATACCACTAATAAATGCGATAATTTTGGTGCCTTTACTCTTTAATCTCTACTAGAACATTAGGCTCATAAAAAACAGCACAGATGGCTCAGTAGCATTGATCACAACTATTCCCATGGAGTCTTAAGTAGGGCAATTAGACAGCATCTTCCAACATCTCCCAGCATCTCCCAACATAACAGTCATCTGTCCACATCACATTAATAATTTAAAATAGTCAGTTTAGTGTCCGAGAAGCAGCTATAAAACCCTTGCATATGGTTAGCTCTGAAACATGTCAATAATCATTTGGGCCTCCAGTCAGTTAACAGCTGTAACAGTCAGTTGTGATTGTGTTAGGGTTAGAGTTAAGGGGTTAGGGGTCAGTACATTATAGAGAAGAAGATGATTTTAAAGGTCCCGTATTTGACTGTTTTCCAGTGTCAATATTCATAAGAAGATGTATTTCTGGTTTTAAGATGATTTTAAGTCTTCTCCTTCAGGCTACTTTCTGGTGTTCCAGTAAAAGCTCAGTTGGACAAAAAAGAACATAAATTTGCTGAACAATTGTACAAGTGTAGAACAAGTGTAGAAACAGGATGGCAATGCCTCTACCCACAGGGCAGGAGGATGACAGTGGAAAATTGATGAGCATGAATATAATATGAATAGGACAAAAATTATAGTGACTTGTTTGGCAACAGACATTTCATCCATAACAAAAAGAAAATTGTTCATTAGAAAATCTGATACTTTTTGTCGCATGAACAAACTTTGTGTGCTCTCCCTGGCTCCCTTCTGGCCATCATACCTCCTGATAATGAAGCATCATTTGAATTGTGTAGTTTTCAAAAGTACCAACAGCAACAGCAGCATGATGTGATCACATGAGTGCAACCAGCACAAAAACTGAAAAAACTATGTCTAAAGTTTGCAGAAAAATTCTCCTGATTAAGAGCAGCAATACAAAAAACTTATTTCCAAGCCCAGACGTTGGATGGAAGCAGCCAAGGTGGTCAAATGAGTCTGAAGTTTTCAAGTGTCTGAAGTTTTTTCAAATGTCCAGCTCTAAAGCGAAGGTGAACATGTTTACAGCCTCTTAAAAAAAAGAGCTGTTTGGGTGTCAACAAAAGATGACAAATGTTTGAGGGTGAATTTTATATAAATAACTAACCAGAAAGTTCATTAAGCATTAACGCTATGGAGAGTTGTGAGTGTGGTCTCCTTGAGTGATGTGTGGGTAAGCATATGGTTTATCACAAACCAACACACCAAAGTCTCTGCTCCACGTTCACCTCTTTGCCCATATTTGGATTACCTGGGCGTTAGGGGTGGAGTCACACACATCCAAGATGGCAACCGTAGAGGAGAGCTCTCCTCTACTTAAAACCTGTGCTTCTCTTTACACGGTCAAGAATGAAGTTGACAATGAAAAACTCACATATGCGGATCTTTCTCATTGTCCCTTCTGCTTGCCTTCATTTTCATGGAGAAATGATCCCACTGAATGGCCAGAGGTGACATACATCGATATTTACAACTACCTGATCGAGTCCCCCGGTAAGATCATCATTTAACCTATTCAAGTCGAAAGTAATAACACCCGACTACGCCAATCGGAGGTCACAAAGATTAATGTGGAATCGGTGTGTAATTTTGCGGTCGGACACTGTAGTTTTCTCTGGCCCCCTCCCCAATCGGAACAGTGATGACATGTATAGCCGCATGTTGTCGTTCAACTGGCTGTCGAGGTGGTGTCCCGAAAACAATGTGGGCTACATAGATAACTGGAATACTTTCTGGGGGAGACCTGGTCTGATTAGGAGAGATGGTGTCCATCCCACCGTGGGTGGTGCCGCTCTCATATCTAGGAATATGGCAGAGTTTATTAGAAAGCTAAAACCCTGACAAACCCGAGTCGAGACCAGGAGGCAGAGCCGCAGTTTAACACGCTCCTCTGCGCCTCAGTCAGAGCGGTTCCCTGCTGAGAATGGAATAGAGTCTCTGTCTATGTCTAGGTCTATAGAAACTGTGTTTGTCCCCCAACCACCTAAATTTAGAAAGGTTACTAAACCTAAATTAAATAGAATAGGAGCTAAAAACAAAACCTTAACTGAACTCAAAACAGCCACAAATTCGGTCTCAAATAATACTGCAGTTAAATGTGGACTGTTGAATATTCGATCACTATCATGAAAATCTCTCTTAGTCAATGATTTCATAACTGATCATCGTATTGATTTATTTTGTATAACTGAAACTTAGCTGCAGCAGGATGAGTATGTCAGTATAAATGAATGTACACCCCCCACTCATGTTAATTTTCATATCCCTCATACCATAGGTTGAGGAGGTGGGTGGCTGCAACATTTCAGTCAAGCTTATTAATCAGTCCTAGACCTAAATCTGGCTGTAGGTCTTTTGAAAGCCTCACTCTTAGTCTTTCCCACTCTAACTGGAAAGTTGAAAAACCAGTTCTGTTAGTTACAGTACACCGTCCACCTGGTCCGTACTCAGAATTCCTATCAGAGTTTTCTGAGTTTATATCAGAGTTAGTACTTAGTACAGATAAAATCATTATACTGGGAGATTTTAATATTCATGTAGATGTAGAAAGTGACAGCCTTAGTTCTGGGTTTCTTTCCTTACTAGACTCAATTGGCTTTTCCCAGCATGGGAATGAACCCACTCACAGCTTCAGTCATATCCTCAGTCTTGTTCTGACATATGACATTGAAATTGACAAGTTAACAATTTTTCCTCAAAACTCTCTCTTGACTGACCATTACCTCATTACATTTGAGTTTACTTTAACTGACTACACAGCATCGAGGAATAAATTTGGCTATAGAAGATGTTTATCTGAAGATGCTGTGGCTAAATTTAAAGAGAACATTCGGTCATCATTTGCAGCAATGCCATGTTTAAATTCAAGTGAGCATTTCTCCCTCACACAGGTTGATGACCTTGTGATCAACCTGTGTATCAACCTGTGTTCAAATCTTGATGATGCTGCCCCTCTCAAAAACAAAGTTATAAAACAGAGGAAGCTGGCTCTGTGGTATAGCTCTCAAATTCGTGCCTCAAAGTCATCAGCTCTTACCTACATTAGACAGTAATCTTCTACTGAATTCAGCAACTCGGGAATCAACTGCAACGCCTATTTTAAATCTGGAATCATTCTCATCTCTGAATCTCTCAGAGCTAGCTTCTATAGTTTCACCAACTAGGGTTTCTCAACGGGGGCGTTCTGAACATTTGGGGAGGCACTGGGAGCATGTGGGCTGAGAGGGGGGCGCTCAGGCACAAATGGGGGGCGCCACAACTTGGCTTAAGTTAATTTGAACTCTACATTTGAAACTTTCATGGTTTCCCAGGGTTTTGTTTTTTTTAGTGCAAATCTACTTTATGTGTGTTTCAATACATTTTACTGTAGGCTAGTAGGCATGTTATGAGATTGGTGTGTCCTCTTAAGAGCGAGAGGGGTGTGTGTCTGCGTGTCATCGAGAGAGGTGAGCGAGCAAGAGTAGAAGCGGTCGAGAGGAAAAAAATAATAGGCCTATACGCTACAGCAGTGTCAGGATTTTGATTGTGGTTGGGCCAGTTAAAATAAGACAAAACAAAAAAAAGGAAAGAAAAAAAAAAACTGCTTCCCGCATCTCCGTTTCCGCACTTTGTGTCGCTGTCCTCAACTCAGCGCTGAAGCAGACAAATACAGGTTTTAAATTAATTTTGATAAAATGTTATGCTCAGATTTCCTTTCAAAATAAATGCATAATAAGCTCGAGAAAAAAAGAAAAAAAAAAAAAAAAACAGGGACTGACAATAACATTAACACTATCGGTCTGGGTCAAAATTTATGGGCCAAATCGTCGTATCTCGTGGAACAGGGATTCAGCCAAGCTCTTCACATGCAGATAAAATATCGCAATCGTCTGAACCTGGTGAGCTCTGGCGTGCTCAGGCTAAAACTCACGTCGAAGTGTCCAGACGTGAAAAAGCTGGCAGCGGCCCACCAAGCGCAGGGCTCCCACTAAAAATTAAAAGCACGAACAGTCCTAGTTCGCTTCTTTTAAAATCATTTTTTTCTTCTTTTTTTCTTGTTGCCAGGCCATGTCTTGTCAGTCTTCAGAAAATGACCGTTTCATGTTTAAGGCGCATTAATTGTTGCACCAGTGGTTCCAGTCTTTTTATTGGTTAATTCACCTTTGTTCACGGGAAGTGTGCATGATGTTGTTGGCATCTCTAAATACCTATAAAACACATTTTCAACAAATTCTGCTGTGGTGGTATTTTTCTTACCAAGTTCCACGTTGCTTAATACCTACACCTGGAGTTATTTTCAAATGTTGTGATGATATAAATGTTAAATTCAAAAATCCTCAAAGGCTGTAGCACATCATGTTGTTGTCAGACACACACACGCACATTTATTTTTTTTTGGGGGGGGGGCATTAAGAGCATAATGGTAGCTCAGGGGGGTGTTTGTTCAAAAAAGGTTGAGAACCACTGATCTAAACCATCAGCCTGTCTATTAGACCCAGTACCAACTAGCCTTTTTAAAGAGATTTTCTACTTAATTGAGGCCTTCATTCTGGATCTGATTAATTTAACCTTATCTTTGGGTTATGTACCCCAGACTCTCAGGACCGCAGTCATCAAACCCCAACTTAAAAAACCGAATCTTGATCCAGATGTTTTGGCCAATTATAGACCCATATTGAACCTTCCATTAATTTCTGAAATCATCAAAAAAGCAGTTGCAAACAAATTACATGACCATCTGCATAGGAACAGCTTGTTTGAAGAGTTTCAGTCCGGATTTAAAGCTCAGCACAGCACAGAAAAAGCACTGGTTAAAGTCTCCAATGATATTCTAATGGATTCAAAAAATTGGATCAGCCTCCATACTTCTCCTCTTAGATCACAATATTTTATTGCAGAGACTGGAACATGAAATTGGCATTAAAGGAACTGCACTAAGGTGGTTAAAATCTTATTTATCAGATAGATATCAGTTTGTTCATGTTAACTATAGCTCCTCCTCACGCACTATAGCCAATTATGGAGTCCCACAGGGTTCGGTACTTGTACCAATCTTCTTCACCCTATATCTGCTTCCTTTAGACAACATTATCAGGAAACACAGCATCAAATTTCACTGTTATGCAGACAATACTCAGCTGTATTTATCAATGAAGCCAAATGAAGTTACTCAGATAGCTAGACTGCAGACATGTCTTGAAGACATAAAAGTCTGGATGACCCATAACTTTCTACTCCTAAATTCTGACAAAACTGAAGTTATTTTACTCGGCCCTAAGCACCTTAAAGAAACCGTATCTAATCATCTAATCAGTCTGGATGGCATTACTTTGGCTTCCAGCTCCACTGTAAGAAATCTTGGAGTAACTTTTGACCAGGACCTGTCCTTTGTCCCTCACATAAAACAAGTCAGTAGGGCATCTTACTTCCACCTGAGAAACATTAGGAAAATCAGAAACATCCTCTCTCAAGACGATGCAAAAAAACAGTCCATGCATTCGTAACTTCTAGGCTGGACTACTGTAACTCATTACTATCTGGATGTCCAAACAAATCTCTGAAAGGCCTTCAGTTGATTCAGAATGCTGCTGCACGAATATTAACAGGAACTAGGAAAAGGGATCACATCTCTCCTGTTTTAGCTTCTTGTCATTGGCTGCCGGTAAAATTCAGAATAGAAATTAAATCATCTGTTAACGTATAAAGCTCTTAATGGCCAAGCTCCGTCATATCTCAGAGAGCTCATAGTTCCTTACTGCCCTAGTAGGCCACTCCACTCTCTAGATGGAGGTTTACTTGTGGTTCCTAGAGTCTCCAAAAGTAAATCGGGAGGCAGATCTTTCAGTTATCAGGCTCCTCTTCTATGGAACCAACTTCCAGTATCGGTCCGGGGGCAGACTCTTTAGCAATTTTCAAGACCAGGCTTAAAACTTTCCTGTATGACAGCTTACAGTTAAAAAGTTAAAGTTCATTTACTCTTTAGCTATGCTGCTATAGGCCTAGACTGCTGGGGGAAGGACTGAGCACCTCTCTCTCCCTCCCTCTCTCTCTCTTTCTGCCTCCCTCTCTCTCTCTCTCTCTCTCTCTCTCACTCTCTCTTTCCCTCCCTCCCTCCCTCTCTCTCTATCTCTATCTATCCCACTCCTTCTCTCTCCCTCTCTCCTCCTTGCATGCACCGACAATCAATAACCATGTTTCTCCTAAGTCCCTGCTTCTCCCAGTTCTAAGCATGTGTAACTATTTACTAGCCATGTTTTCCCAAAGGCTCTGTCTCTCCCAGTTCCTCTCCCATGTCATCATGAACTCCATACAGCATAATTTCTATGAACTTCATGCAGCATCATATGTTCCTGTCTGCACCTGTATTGAATATCCCCTCCTCCTGCTCTCTCTCGCCAGCTTTCAACAGTATTCCCCCATAGCAGCATGTACATGGGTGCTGTAATGCCTGGATTACCTCCAGTTGGCTGTGGTCCCAGCCCTCCACTCCACAGAACTACCATCTGTGCAATTCAGCAAATCCCAAGGACCAGTTTTCATTCTCTGAGGCTGCTCTTCATTACATCATCTCATCAAACTCTGCATGATCACTGGCAGTACACATTTTCACACATGTTCAGAGCCCTTCTATTTGCTGCAGCACTCAACTACATAACGAAGAGGCAGTGAGTCCACACTTAAAGTTTTGTTGGCTCTTTTAATGAGCTATTGTAACATATAGCTACTCACATCAGCCTTTCTGGAGGACTTTTGAAAGTCCAGCTCAAATACAAAGTATTATCTGGGGGAGTTTATTTATCAAAGTTGTGATTGCCACATGCTGAAGTACAGTGTACAGTAAACAAAGCATACAAATATTGGTTGCAGAGCTGAACATTTTTTTATCAATATGAATAAACATAATATATTTTGATATTAAATATTACCATAAAAGGTTTCCTACACCTATCAGCCATAACATTATCAACACTGTCAAGTGTAACGGCACTTGTCAGTGGGTGGATCTTTGAGACAGCAAGTGAACATTTAGCCCTGAAGTTGATGTTGACACAGAAAAAATGGTCAAGTGTGAGGATGTCAGAGACTTTGACAAGAACCAAACTTTGACGTGTGGGCGACTGAATCAGAACATCTCCATTACTGCAGTTCTTTGGGATGACAGCTAGACCTTGTGGTCTGATCCAACAGAAAAGCTACTCTAGCTCAAACTGTTGAAGAAGTTCATGCTGGTTCTGATAGATAGGTGTCAAACAAACAGTGTATCATAGTTTGTTGTGTAGCTGCAGACCATTCAGGGTGTCAGTGCTGTCCCCCTCCACCACCAATAGCTCATACAATAGGCACATGAGCAACAGAACTGGACCATAGAGCAATGGAAAAAAACCTGGTCTGATGGATCAGGTTCTTTTACATCATGTGGATGGTCAAGTGCATATAAGTCTCTTACCAGAGGAAGAGACAGCAGTAAGATGCATTGTGGGAAGAAGGCAGGCTGGTATAGGCATTGTGATGCTTTGGACAATGTTCTGCTGGAAAACCGTGGGCCTGCCATTCATGTGGATGTCACTTTGACAGGTAGTACCGACCTAAACATTAGAAATATTTAGAAAAAGCCAAAGTTTGAGGAACAACAATTAGTTCAAGTTCTTGACTTGGCTCCAAATTCCCCATATCTCTATCTAATCGAGCATCTGTGGGATGTGCTACACAAATAAGTCTGATCCATGAGGACTCCAAATCAAAATCAAACCAAATGTGTTTTTGTAGCGCTAAATCATAAAAAAGTTACATCATGGTACTTTACACACAGAGCAGGTCTAGACCAAATTGTTTATGGAGTCTTTATGGCGTAACCCAAAGATAGAGACCAACCATATCCCTCCAAGAGCAAAACACTTGGTGACAGTGGTGGCAATGAAAAATTTCCAGCTTGCAACTTACAGGACTTGCTGGGATCTCCTGCTAATGTTTTGGTCCTGATACCACAGCTCACCTTCAGAGGTCTAGAGGATTCCAGGCCTCAATGGGTCAGGGCTGTTTTGGTGCCAAAGGGGGAATCAACATAATATTATATATGACTATATATTATATTAGTCATAATATTATTGCTGACTGACGTATAATGTCATCTAAACAAAGTAATATCCAGTCCTGCTCAGCAGGTAATTGGTTGTACATCCTCATTGTTAAATTGGCTTGAGTAAGGTTCAGCCAATATGGCAATTACCCAATTAGTCAACAACTTATTTCATTTGTAAAATGAAAAAATACACATCACATTTCCTTCAGACTCACAGTGATCAGTGATGTCTTCATATTGCTTTTTTAATATCTTTGTCTTCAAAATGAAGAGATTCCCTCAGGTATCAATTAAATTAAAAAAATACTAATCAAACTAATCAATAATGCCCTGTTTACCTGATTACTGTTGCAGCGCTAATTCAGTTCCCAATCGAAAATGACAGAGAGAAGAGGTCAGACTTTTAGATGCGCACAGGCATATTTGATTACAGTAAACAATGACACAATCTAACTGTAGTTCTAGTTCTCTGTAGGTGTACAAGGTTTGGACCAAGAAACAGTGCGTTTCAAAGAGAACAGGAAAGACTGCATCATGATAACTGACAGGAAATTACATAATCAACCAGTCTCCCCCAATAACAGAGGGGAAAGAACCTTGACATGACTAACACACACAGTCGACTCAAGTCAATAAACAGAGCACAGACATGAGAAAATAGTCAGCCAATCAGAGTACGCTACAGGTTCTTGGTGTTGTGGTCATTTCAGCAGTGTCTGTCCTTAGTACATGCATTCCCACTGCTTGGCCTGCTGACTCACAACTATTTCTGGCTTTTATCAGGTAAAATTAAAGACAGGCCTGACAACACAAGTTTCAGTTTTTTATCTCTCTTTCGCTTGCTCTCTCAAGCAAACTTTCTACTTCCCTTTCTTCTCTCACTTCTTTAAACTAAATTGTAATGCCTACTTTCAGTTAGGAACAGTAAGAAAGATTTGACTAAGTATATATATGTATAGTAAATAAATTACAGTGGATTGTTTTTTAACTTTGTTCAATAATAAAAGTCAAAAGAAATAAATGCTGCATTAATAAATGCATAGTCCATAGTCCATAGTTATCACTATGCTATTACACAAATCCTGTTAAAAAGTATAAAGCTGTGATATAGTCATGATAGTGACCAAAATAGAGACACTTTTATAATAAAAACACTTTTCACTTGTCCATCAAAGCAAAACTGAGTTCACGGATGACAGGATGAGGATGACAGTGGGGGTTAAAGAGTGGGGGTCACAGGAGTGTGACAGAGTGAGGGTGACAAAAGGAGTGTAACAGAGTGGGGGTCAGAGAGTAAGGGTGACAGAAGGAGTGTGACAAGTGAGGATGACAGAAGGAGTGTGACAGAGTGAGCGTCACAGAAGGAGTGTGACAGAGTGGCGTGACAAAAGGAGTGTGTAAGAGTGGGAGTGACAGGAGTGTGACAGCATGGTGTGACAGAGTGAGGGTGAAAGAATGAATATCACAGAGTGGGGGCGACAAGGAGTTTGACAGAGTGAATATGACACAGTGAGAATAACAGAGTGAGGGTGACAGAGGACATGACAGAGTGGGGTGACAGCTAGGGTGACAGAAGGAGGTTCATGCTGAGGCTCAGTGATTAGTCTAGTCTTAGCTGGTTTCAGTCTCAACTCAGCTGGTTTTTAGTCTCATCTCAGCTGGTAATTTCAGTTGGTTTTCACTGTCGTCCCAACTTGTTCCAGGCTAGACCCAGCTAGTTTCAGTCTAGTCTCAGATCTGTGTCTGTTCCTCCTCTTTGTGTTCACATACACAGCATGATAAAACAGCTGAACTTTTCTTCTTATCACGTTTTGTCCAGGCAGAGATCATTTCAGTTGCAAAAGCCTAATTTAGAGTGAAAGTGTTTGATATTGAACGTGGCCAGAGAGAGGTATGACTGGTCTGTCTTCTATGTACCTACAGATTTGTCTGTAGATGCTTTTTGAAAAAGAACTTTCTGATTCTGACAACAAATGTGCTACACTAGGAAATATGCAGACTGCTGGCTGATAGAAACTGGCTGTGTCAATTCATTTTTAATCTAGTTAGGGGCAGCACGGCCACATACTGGTGTAGCGCTGTTGCCCCACAATAAGAAGGTCGTGAGTTAAGTTTCCGGGCCTGGGGCCTTTCTATGTGGAGTTTGCATGTTCTCCCCGTGCCTGCGTGGGTTTCCCTACATTGTCCGTAGTTCTGAGTGTGAGTGCAAGTGGTTGTTTGTCTCTGTGTGTTCTGGCTCTCCTGTTATTGGTCAATCTGTGCCTTTGGCCTTTCAGTGGATAAGAGCAGGAAGATAATATAATCAAAGCTTTTTGATCAAAAAGACTTCTATATTCTCATTAGCTAAACTGTCAAAAAGGCCCTACAATGGACTGGCGACCTGTCCAGGGTGTACCCTGCCCTCGCCCAGTGTGAGCTGGGATTGGCTCCAGCACCCCTGCGACCCGGAAAGAGATAAGCAGTTGAAGATTAATGAAAATTAATGAATGAATCTAGTTAATCTTCCAGTCCCTAATAACTTGGATAACTGCTGTCCTAAGGAAGTCTTGTACTGAAATACATTTGTTAAGAAACCAAAGTCATTATTCATAGAGCCCCGTAGCAATTTCAAGGGACCTAATGGATCCTTTTGAAGGACCATCACATGTATGCTATTTACTAAATCTCAATTAACTGTGCAAGTATAATTATAGGTTATTTAGTGTATACAAAAGCCAATGTGTTCATGTTTGCTGATCTGGTATCGATAAGATCCCATTGTTCCACAACATAAGGACACAATTGTAAACAAAGAAGCTCCTCACTGCTGCAAGAAATCAAAGAAATCTTTAAGAAGCATAGCAAATCTATGAAGACAGTTTAGAGGATGCATTTGATGACTTTTTATATATCTAAATTTGGTGGCAGTTCTTCAATCAATCATTGTCGTCGTGATTCTGCTGTAATCTGCTGTCTGTATTTCTTAAACTTCATTTGCAGAAACATGACAAGGACTTATTGCCTCCTGCAGCACTCCAAACTTGTGTTTATTTTGATTTTGAATTGTAACCTCTAGCTCTGGCTAGAGGTTATGTGATATGGCTTGAATAAAGAGTAATTTGTAGACAGTCGAATGTAAAGATCTGGTGTGTTTTGATCTGCATAAAAGAACAAGCTACTACTAGCTATGGTTAGTGTCCCTCCAGTTAGCAAGAAACACTTACTTTACTTACTTTCACTTTCGCAAAGTGAAGACAATGTTGATGCACATGCTGGTATATATCATATTCAGGCATATTTCCTCTTTCCTCTAAGATATGTGTTTTATTGCTTGAATCTAATTTAAGAATACAGTATGAGATGTTTCACATGTATCATGGTGGAAAGCAACCACATCTCTAGGCCTCACTGTTTCTGTTGCTGGTTGAGGGCTTTCTGGAGCTGGAGCTGCTGGAAGTGGACACTTAATTTTGGAGCCTACCTGATTTTGTAGTTGGGTAAGGTGTGCTTCTTTTTGATCACCCGCTTCAGCTGGTTGACTATGATGGAGGTGAGCTGAGGCAGGGGTCTCCCCTCAAACTGCGACTTCACCTCGAAATCCACCAGGGGGTCTTCCAAGAAGGAGAAGGACCAATGAGAGAAGGGCATGCGCGTGAACTGCAGCCTCAATCTGCCCACCACGCGCCTCATCTTGACAAATAGATAGGCTGACTTCCCAAACACCAGTTCGACGTCGATGGCAAGGTGAAAGCCGCCATTATATTCGATGTCCACCTCAAAGTTGAGTTCTTCCGGCATGCCGTCCTCGTCCAAATGAAGCGGCTTCATCAGTGTGGCCGTTTTAAAGACCGGCAGAGAATTCCCGAGAGAGATGTCCCTGAGACTGAGTCCCTCTAGTAGCCGACCTGCCGTCTTGGTCTGCAGCAGCTCCTCGAACTCCACCTTGATTTTCTTGGTGAGCCAGTGTCGAACGACAGGGGTGTCACGAAGTTCTCTGAACAGGAACAAGAATATAGCGTTTAAGAAATTACACGTCTCCGGTTTGGTTGCATCAGTAGGCTCGCTGTGTGGAGGCGGTGGCGGAGGCTGTTGTTTGGGGCTGCAGCCGGTGACAGCCGCTTCCTGCTGCCTCGTCGCGACGGCCTCTTGCTGTTTGGGTGCAGCAAATGTCGTGCTGTCCTGCTGGTGCTGTCCTGGTTCGGCATGTTGGGTATTAAAGTAATCCTTCAACGCGTTATCAGGCGTTACTTTGACATACTGCACTGTCCTGCTTACGGGCTCGGGGCTCCTCCGGTATATCAGTAAGAACTGTAATATCAACGTAACAACCGCTCCGGAGAACGCCGATATAAGCATCAAGTAAATCATCTCGAGCAGCTGCCCAGACACCGTGTATGCGTCAGAGAGGCTTCATACTCCAACGTTTCGCCGTATTAACAAAGCAAGTTCCACCTGGTCGCTCTAAAAGCTGCCATATCATCTGCTTCTATCCTGAGCTTCAGACTCCTCATCTGATTGGACGAAGCGGCTCCGTTGATTTGCGTAATGACGGAACCAGAGTGTGCTGCATTCAAGGCCTGTAGGATTCATCACTTACCCCTGTGTTAAGACCTGAGTTGACCCTTAGGCAACAGCTGATGGAATATAAAAGGTTATCTGGACTAAAATGCGCACTCGAAAGGTTTAAACAGATTAAAAGACACGAATTTTCGTCAATTACCACAGAGAGAACTACGTAACAAATACACATTTGCTTGTCACTCAGAAACGTCGGTTGTACGTTTTTTCTCCATTATTACCTGATTGTATCACTAAGAGGCTCTTCTTGATTATCAGCTGATTGTGTCTCTTCATGTAGGAAGCCATTATTGCACAATGTCGATCTATCATATTACAAAGAGTTGTTATCTCTGTGCTCACACACAGAAGCAGGTAGCGTTATGGCAAAAAAAACAAAACATTGTGTAACAGGTGTAATGGTGGAATTCATTGCTTACATTCATTTAAATTTTAATTATATAAAATTAATTATATAATTCCATGGTTTATATCAAGGCCTTACAGTCAATCAATAAACAGAAGACATTATAAACAGTGATTTAAAAAATTATAATGGCTGATATGATATATATGATATGATAAAGCTTTACATGCTTTGGATAAGACATGATAAAGTCCTATATATACATAGCTAGCCACTCTCACATTATTCTGAAAGAAAGACACCCCTCCATGATGTGAAGCCATCCAGGTAGAGACAGCAAATTGGATCTAGATACTACTGGTCTCTCCTCTCTGCACCTTTAGTGGAAGTTGTCTTCGTCTTGGTCTGCAGAACCCACCAACACATACAGTTGTATGTTGTTAAGCCTCAGTCCATCAGACATGTTCCAGTTGTTTGTGATAGTTAGGCCACACTGCATCACTGCTCCCTTCATGAACAGAGATTTTACTCCAGGAGAGTTGCTGTGAACTGAGCTCAGAGAGCCACTCAGACCAGACATCCTGAGAATATGTTTGAGCTGAAGCAGCTTTGTAAGAAAAGAGGTCCAAACTTTCTGCTGAACATAGAGCAGCTCTGATCAGCAACTGCTGAAGAGCTGCTTTCAGGTTATATAGAGGATGTTTAACATTGCACTGTGCATGTTTAATGGTTTTGTTCAATAAAGACAGAAAAGCTAATATGATATAACTGCTTGTGTGATATCTGCTGAGAGGTACAGTTTCTTCGCTAACATTAGTACTTATAAACACTTTATCTGGCCATAGTTCTTCTTGGTAATGTGGTTTAAAATACTGTGCATGATAAGTAATGAAATGATATTTGACTTATTCATGGGGCTCACTTTTATTATATCTTATCAGATATGATGTTAAGTTCAAAGAGTCCAAGGAACAAAGATTTAAAGAGTAAATACTGTGAACAGAGGGAAAGAAATTAGCTCCAAGTCTATATGTCACATTGTGAACCAATTTTATCCATTAAATCCCATAATAGATTTGCTAAGTGACATTACACCAAGTGGAGGATTCCCAGTGAGGTAAAGTTTATTTAGTAAATATCTTGCCGTATAGTCCCTTGAGAGGAACCATCTCGTTTTCGAGGAGATCCAACATAAAACACACAATACAAATACGATTGGACACAGCATACACAAGGCTCTCATGTACCAACCCACACCTCATTGCTTCTGTAGGCCCACCATACCCAAACAAAATAAGTGAACAAAAGAAATGATAAACAATACATTTTTTACATAAAGGTTACATACATAGTGTTCTGAAAATACAACATTTACAGGGTTAAAGGGTCATGACTGGCCCTGTCTTCTGCGTGTCTTTGTGTGCCACATCCTGTTTTATTTTTATACTCACATTCTGTCTCATTTCAGGTCACCTTACTTCCTTTTCCCTCATCTTTCCCGGTCCTTGGATTGCCTTAATGTGCCTCACTTGTGTCTGTCTAATCACCTCCCTCTGTCTACATATACCCCACATCACCCTTTTGTTCTTTGCCAGTTCGTTGTAGCATGTCTCACGTTCCAGCACTCTTGTTTGGACTTGACTTTTTCCTCTTCCTTTTGTGCTTCTGCTGTGTGAACTGACAACTCATACCGAACCAAGACTAAAGCCTGTTGAACTGATCCCTGTATCTGAGAGTTGTGCTTTCAGGTCCTTTCCCCGTGCCTGTTCATTACAGATCTATATTGTATAAAGTTTGTATATGGATTGGAGTCAGCGGGAATGTATTCTTGCATTGAGGTGTAACCAGTTCAGAGTTTCATACATGGAGCAGTGATGGATTCAATATGGACACCTTAAGACAAATCTTCAGAGATTGTTGTAGATGATATTAAGAGGTTGAAGCTGTGTTCTGACAGTAAAAGTGGTCTGATGGACAACATCAGTATAATCCAAAATAGTTATCATCAACTGAGTTACAATTTTTTTTCCTCATTTGCAGAGTAAAAAGTTTATGGAACAATAAAAAATACCTAGATTGTAACCTAACTTATTTGTAATAGACTCAATATGAAACTTGAAGAGAGCAATGGAGCGATACGGAGTCCAAGATATTTAACAGTAGTCCCCTGTTCTCAGGGTGAACTATCATTAGAAGAAAGAATAAGGTTTGGCGTGTCACAAACCCCCAGTTTGACACCAAGCAACATGCTACGTGACTTCTTTTTATTCATTTATTAAAAAATAAAACACTTCTGAGCTGAAGAACACTCATGTTGAAGGGATATTTCAATTACAGATCTATTGACACCAGAAGTATAAGTGACGGTCATCATCATGTAAGTACATTTGCCAGTCAGAACAAATAATAGGGTACTCATTAATAAGTATTGAGAAAAGGAGTGCCCCTAGGTATGAACCTTGAAGTACTCCCTTCTTGACAATTAAGTAATCAAATTGGTTGTCATTAATAGTGATGTCTGTTTTGAAGTTATTAGTTGAAGCAAAATAGAGTATTGTGAGAAATATATCACTTGAGTTAGTAAAGTGGTAAATGAGGATCGACAAGTAGTAATATGATTCTACATCCAGTAACCATATTGAGACAAAACATTTAATTTCACAAAACTCCAAATAAACACAAAAAAGCATATTTTGCTGAATTTCTTCAAGTTTGCTCCTCAAAAACTAATTAAGAAAAAACAATCTCTTTCAAGGTTATTTGTCCATGTACATTGCACTTCATACTAATCTTTTTTGTATGAGGTAGATTTAATGTTAAGTGAAAACCAATAAGGAAATAACAAAAATCTGAAACATTTCTCTCTGGGACTAGTTTTCTGCAATATTTGTGAAATCTAAATAAAAATATTTCCTTTAGCACAAAGTTCTGGTGTGTTCGGATTTTATCAATGGCTGTATGGCTGTACAACATGAAAGAGTCCACACTTTCAGCCCTGTTCATACGTCATATACCTTATCTCACACCTCATCTGTGTAAAATGACACCTGTGATCCAGATTTTACCAGGACACATAGACCACTGCAGGGAGCAGCTGGAGGCCTGAACATCAGCTGCCTTAAAGGAAAATCCCACATGTTTTCAGCCTGAATTTTACAGCCCCTTAAACTTGGGGAACGGATGCATCTTTTACACATTCAGCAGGGGGTAAAGATTGCATACAAGTTCCAGGTGTCCCTCTTGGGTTATATAACAAGTTGTTCAGTAATATTATCAGAATAATTCAATTATGAACATTCACATTGATTCAGACTGATTTTAGTGTGGCCTGGCTGTGCCTGCTCTCAAGCTTTGCTTTGTTTTTCTATGGTCTTGTGTTTCCTAGACAGTCCAGCAGAGGTCCCTGGTTTAATCTGTTGAAATCACTCACTCACTCACTCACTCACTCATCTTCTACCCCTTATTCGTTTCCAGGTCGTGGGGGGTGATGGAGCCAGTCCTAGTTCACATTGGGTGATGGCAGGGTACACCTTGTAATAAATATAGAGATTAGATTGACTGGCAAGTAATGTAGCCGCATGGGGGTACAAGCCAGTGCCTTATTGTGCCGGTCCCAAGCCCGGATAAATACAGAGGGTTGTGTCAGGAAGGGCATCCGACGTAAAACTTTTGCCAAATCAAACATGCGAATCGAATCAATGACTTCCATACCGGATCGGTCGAGGCCCGGGTTAACAACGACCGCCATCGGTGCTGTTCACGTACAGGGTACCGGTGGAAATTGGACTACTGTTCGTCGAAGAAGTCGAAGAAGGAGAGGAGGAAGGTGTGTTCGTAGGAAGAGAGAGAAAAGGAACGCCAAGAGTCTAGGACTGAGAGTAGGGACTTTGAATGTTGGAACTATGACAGGGAAAGGTAGAGAGTTGGTTGACATGATGCAGAGGAGGAAGGTAGACATACTGTGTGTCCAGGAGACCAAGTGGAAAGGTAGCAAGGCTAGAAGTTTAGGAGCAGGGTTCAAGTTGTTCTATCATGGTGTAGATAGGAAGAGAAATGGAGTAGGAATTATCTTGAAGGAGGAGTTTGTTAGGAATGTTCTGGAGGTTAAAAGAGTATCAGATAGAGTAATGAGTCTGAAGCTAGAAATCGAAGGTGTAATGTTCAATGTTGTTAGTGGGTATGCTCCACAGGTAGGATGTGAGCTGGAGGAGAAGGAGAAATTCTGGTTGGACCTTGATGAAGTGATGCAGAGCATCCCTAGAAGTGAGAGAGTTGTCATTGGTGCAGACTTCAATGGACACGTTGGTGCAGGAAACAGAGATGATGAGGAGGTGATGGGCAGGTTTGGTATCCAGGAGAGGAACGCAGAAGGACAGATGGTGGTTGACTTTGCAAAAAGGATGGAAATGGCTGTAGTGAATACTTTCTTCCAGAAGAGGCAGGAACATAGGGTGACTTATAAGAGTGGAGGTAGGAGTACACAGGTAGACTACATCTTGTGTAGACGGTGTAATCTGAAGGAGATCAGTGACTGCAAAGTAGTGGTAGGTGAGAGTGTAGCCAGACAGCATAGGATGGTGGTGTGTAGGATGACTCTGTTGGTGAGTAAGATGAAGAGGGCAAAGACAGAGCAGAGGACTAAATGGTGGAAGCTGAAAAAGGAAGAGTGTTGTATGATTTTTAGGAAGGAGTTGAGACAGGCTCTGGATGGCCAGGAAGTGCTTCCAGTTGACTGGACAACTACAGCTAATGTGATCAGGGAGACAGGTAGGAGAGTATTTGGTGTGTCATCTGGAAGGAAAGTGGATAAGGAAACTTGGTGGTGGAATGAGGAGGTGCAGGAGTGTATTCAGAGAAAGAGGTTAGCTAAGAAGAAGTGGGACACTGAGAGGACTGAAGAGAGTAGACAGGAATACAGGGAGATGCAGCGTAAGGTGAAAGTAGAGGTGGCAAAGGCCAAACAAAGGGCTTACAATGACTTGTATGCTAGGTTGGACAGTAAGGAAGGAGAGACTGATCTATACAGGTTGGCAAGGCAGAGAGACAGAGATGGGAAGGACGTGCAGGCGGTTAGGGTGATTAAGGATAGAGATGAAAGTGTATTGACAGATGCCAATAGTGTGATGGGAAGATGGAAAGAGTACTTTGAAGAACTAATGAATGAGGAAAATGAGAGAGAACGAAGAGTAGAAGAGGTGACTGTTGTGGACCAGGAAGTAGCAAAGATTAGTAAGGATGAAGTGAGGAGGGCACTGAAGAGGATGAAGAGTGGAAAAGCACTCGGTCCTGATGATATACCTGTGGAGGTCTGGAAGTGTCTAGGAGAGGTAGCAGTAGAGTTTCTGACTGGGTTGTTCAACAGGATCTTAGATAGTGAGAAGATGCCTGAGGAATGGAGGAGAAGTGTGCTGGTGCCCATTTTTAAGAACAAGGGAGATGTACAGAGTTGTAGCAACTACAGAGGAATAAAGATGATGAGCCATACAATGAAGTTATGGGAAAGAGTAGTTGAAGCTAGACTAAGGGCAGAAGTGAGCATTTGTGAGCAGCAGTATGGTTTCATGCCAAAAAAGAGTACTACAGATGCAGTATTTGCTTTGAGGATGTTGATAGAGAAGTACAGAGAAGGTCAGAGGGAGCTGCATTGTATCTTTGTAGATCTGGAGAAAGCTTATGACAGGGTGCCCAGAGAAGAACTGTGGTATTGTATGAGGAAGTCTGGAGTGGCAGAGAAGTATGTTAGAGCGGTGCAGGACATGTATGAGGACTGTAAGACAGTGGTGAGGTGTGCTGTAGGTGTGACAGAGGAGTTCAAGGTGGAGGTGGGACTGCATCAGGGATCAGCTCTGAGCCCCTTCTTGTTTGCTATGGTGATGGACAGGCTGACAGACGAGGTTAGACAGGAATCTCCATGGACTATGATGTTTGCAGATGACATTGTGATCTGTAGTGAGAGCAGGGAACAGGTGGAGGAGAAGCTAGAGTGGTGGAGGTTTGCCCTGGAAAGGAGAGGAATGAAGGTTAGCCGCAGCAAGACGGAGTATATGTGTGTGAATGAGAGGGACCCAAGTGGAAGAGTGAGGTTACAGGGAGAAGAGATAAAGAAGGTGCAAGATTTTAAGTACTTAGGGTCAACAGTCCAGAGCAATGGAGAGTGTGGAAAAGAGGTGAAGAAGCGTGTGCAGGCAGGCTGGAACGGGTGGAGAAAAGTGTCAGGTGTGATGTGTGATAGGAGAGTTTCAGCTAAGATGAAAGGAAAGGTGTACAAAACTGTGGTGAGACCAGCGATGTTGTTTGGTCTAGAGACAGTGTCACTGAGGAAAAGACAGGAGGCAGAGCTGGAGGTAGCAGAGATGAAGATGCTGAGGTTCTCTTTGGGAGTGACCAGGTTGGATAGGGTCAGGAATGAGTACATCAGAGGGACAGCACATGTTAGAGGTTTTGGAGATAAAGTCAGAGAGGCCAGACTGAGATGGTTCGGACATGTCCAGAGGAGAGATAGTGAATATATTGGTAGAAGGATGCTGAGTTTTGAACTGCCAGGCAGGAGGCCTAGAGGAAGACCAAAGAGGAGGTTTATAGATGTAGTGAAAGAGGACATGAAGGTGGTTGGCGTGAGAGAAGAGGATGCAGAAGACAGGCTTAGATGGAGGCAACTGATTCGCTGTGGCGACCCCTGAAGGGAAAAGCCGAAAGGAGAAGAAGAAGAAGATTGACTGGCAAGTATAACTTGCCAGTCAATCTAATCTGTTGAAATGCTAATTTCAGAGATATATGAAGGCCACAGTCTAATGTGAGTTTTCTCCATCAAGTATAAGTCTTTTTATTGTGTATCTTCTTCTCTACTCCTACATGCATGTTCAGGTTAAATGGTAAATTGAAGTGAGTGGGTGTTTGTCCCTAAATGTGGTCCCTGCGATGAACTGGTGACCTGTCCAGCTGCTTCACCCATAACCACCCCTGGCTTTGGCTCTGTTTGGAGTTTTCTTTGTTGTAGTTGTACTTAGTGTAGTTGTTTGTGTTTCCCCTTGTGTCTTATTTGGTTTGGCCAAACCACTATTAGAGGTCAGTTTTCTTAATTTGAGCCCTTCTCTCATCTCCATTATTTTTGAGTATAGTAAAACTGGTGTGAACCCTTCCAACAATACTAAAGTTTTGATCTATATGCACATGTGCTCCCACTTGTCAAGCAGAATAATTCCCTTGTACATTCACAGCTACAACTATAGCACATTATCAAATGCATGACGACTTCCGGAATGGAAAGTTGAATTTCCGTAGGGACCATGAAGGCAGCAGTGAGCCTGGTAGTTGTTCAGCATTGAGCAGTCTCATTGTGAGCCACCGCAGGGCCGGAGCCGCTGCTTTTAACCTCTACGGAGAGACAGCTTTCAGCGTTCAGTGTCCACACACACTCACACCTGCTGTCCCTTCATGGCAGACATCCTGGCCTCGAAAATGAGCAGTTTGAGGGCGTGTAAGGAGCCGTTTGGTGAGTCTAATGTCCTGGTGTCTTCGCTGTCTTCCCTGAGCAGCGGGGTTCTGTGTTGACGGTTTGATTGAGAGCTTCATTTTATGTTACATAGTTTTAACAGCCATTCGTTAACTCTCCGACTTTTTAAACTGAGTTTAATTTATTGTGTTTTATTATTGTTTTATCAACCAAAATACTCCCCTCACCACTTCAAGTGTTTTATTCAGTTTGATGGGAAGCTTTTAATCCGTCAGAAATTTATTTGACGGATCTTAGCGCAGTTCCTTTGGAGCAAACGGTGTTTAGGAGTGAACAGTCACGATTTAAAAGCTGCCCCCCTCTAATGAGGAAAGCCCGTGAGGCTGACTGAGAATGAACATATACACTCTTAGAAAGAGGAAGGCTCCTGTGCCGAAGTGTCCACATGTCCAGCTGTGAATAAACTGAAGCCAGTCTTTCTCAGGTTTAAGTACGGCTACACTACTTTTAAAATCCCATTCCACTTCCGTAGAACTGGAACAGAGAAGTCGGACTCTATTTATTAAAGTAGCTTTGGGGCTGGTTTAAGATCCTTCTAATGACTTTAACAGTTAATAGTAAATAAGTCTTTCCAATTTATCTCTTCGGGTTGCCAGGTTTGTGATTGGAGATTATTCAGCTATATGACTTATCAAATATGAGAACTTGGTGAATTGAAGCTATTAAAAGACAAAATTAGATCAATGCAAAGAAAAGAAAAAAAAAACCCAACAACAAACAAACAAAAAACTCAAGCCCACCAAGGAATCAAATCACTCAGTGACTGAACATTTTGAGGGGGATGTTATTTGCTCAATGTACCACTGTTTCCACTGCCTCAGTGCATTTTAACCAGTTTCAGAATCTTCATCCTGCTGTTTTTATGTCATCCTTTTGCCAAAAACAAATTTCTACACAGAGAAGCTAAAAACTGATTTTAGACTTAATTGTTCCCATGGGGGAAATCCATTTTAACAGGTGCTGTACAACTTCAGTCAACAACGTACATCACATCATCATCATACAACATGAACTAACTAAATGTTAAGGGTTAGGCTCACTGCTTTCTGAAGAATACTTCAGCTAAATACTCACCATCATGTATACATCAAAGACACTGTGTTCCAACACCTGCTCAGAATTAAACTTGATCTCACTGTGTGTGTGTGTGTGGGCGCGTGTGTGCGTGCGTGTTGTTTAAACACAGACATGTTATTTCCTTTAGATTCAGGTGTAACCAGCTTTTCCTGCGTGTTTTTGCCTCAACCACTTTCACATACTGTGTTTGATACAGGATAATGAACGTGTGTATAGTCACACTGCAGGTTAATAGTTGTTTGTCAGCAATAATATCCAAACACACTAGTTCCCTTTACCATGACTAAACTGTAATTTACAGCAGATCTTGAGTAAATCTTTGAGTTTTGGTTCAGTTAGCAGGGTTTAAACTGCACAGTCCAGAATATATAGAATTTATTTTCAAATTTATTGCATCTTAATTTCAACCATTATAAAAAGATTAATACAACAAGAATTATAAAACTGACAGCAGAGGCAGAGAAATTAATATTTGAAGATGTGAAGCCATGAACCATATCTGGTCATGTACTGTAAACCATCTTATTAACTTCTATTAACATCTGAAGCTTTATCACATCCTTGTTGGAAAGCTGCAAGCTAGTGCAATAAGATTGAGGGGGAAAAAAACACCTTAATTTTCCAGGCCACTCTATCGCTCCTTCACATATAACCTTCCTAGCACACAGGCTGTAGAGAATTTAGGTTGGTTTAAACTTGGTTGAAGTCTATTCATTCAAAATACACAAAATCAATTTGGGCTGGGATTTATTTTCCATGTTTGTTTTTTTTTTTGTTTGTTTGTTTTTTGTTTTGTTTTTTTGAGGATTTTTTTTCTGGTATTTATGTCTCCATTCCAGTTCAGTGGAGGTTAATGGAATTTTATTTGTGGCTCAAAGAGTATTACATACACATTTGTTCCTAGAGGAGGGGTTGCCAGACAGTCAGTATGCAAACGTCACCGCAGCATTGAATATATGAGAGAAATTATACCAAACTTGGCAGCCCCGCTGCAGACAACAAGCATTGCACATGTTTACTGCACCTGGCTTATACTAGTAAAAAAAAAAAGCAAATGCCATCATGTTGCTGTTGGAGTCCATATGCAAAAAACTACTTCTTCATTAGCAACATTAAGAAGCTTCCACTCTTCATGACATTGATTCACCCCAAGCTGCTCTCAGTCTAGACTCCACTGTGGCCTGAGTCAGGTATTAGCATGTCATTTACCTCCATTCATGTGTAGAAACAAACCCATGACAAAACAAACAGGCAACTGAACACTCTGCTTAGAGACTGTACTCTATCCTTTCTTGGGTGGTCAAAATGGAGAAAAGTTGGGTTCACCTGCATGGAATTATGGCCCAAAGCAACATATTATGATGTGGTTTATATTTCATCTTTTGAACTTTATCCAGAGCATGTAGTCACATGCCCCTACATTCCCAGAGAGGGAGAAACAATGCTCAACTGATCTGAGGTTGACTTATACTTGGTAATTGGGTGACTGGCTCTAAGTTGTGATACTTTATTCACAGTTTTAAAGGGGAAAAACCACCCAGGCGATGTTTTGTTCAGTAATGTACTGATAGTTTTTAATGTTTTACGAAATTGTCTACATTTTACCTTATTGCAACAGTTGTAGGTTGATTTTCTCACTTCCAGGCAAGCAGTTATTGGATTAGCAGGGAAATAAATTGTTTGATTCATCAGTAAATTTATTAATTTGCTACTTGCTTTCAAGAATTGTAATTTCTGTTTTGATCTAATTCAGTCTGGGAAGGTAAAGGTTACCAAGAGACAATCAAATATGTCTTTCTAGGAATTATACTAACATCAGATGACTCTGCACCTCACAAGCAGCATGCTCTTCATGTAGTTATGTGGAAAATGTAGGTTGGATAAGTGGGCATGTCCGATGTAGGCTTTCATACAGGAAACCAGAGTTCATGTCTCATCGCTAACGTTCAAGTAACCTAAACATTTTTCAGAACTGTGACCACAAGCTTTTTAAAAAAAAAAAAAAAAAAAGAGAGAGAGAGAGAGAGAGAGAGAGAGAGAGAGAGAGAGAGAGAGAGAGAGAGAGAGAGGCTTTAAAACACTGGCATTGAACATAAGTCTGAGTTTGAGTATTTTAAAATCGTTCAGTATTGACCTCTTTTCTGGCAGTTACATGACCACTAGTATTAAATTTAAAACCTGCAAAACAGTCTTACTACACTTTGAAAAGTCTTTTTTTAATGAGTGAGTGTTAGTAAGTGAGACAATATTTGAAATAATCTGCACTTATATAGCACTTTTCTAATTTTATCGACCACTGAAAGCATTTTACAAATAAAGTTATATTCAGTCATTCACACACAGTCAGTCAGTATTTGCTTTAATGCATAGAAATCTTCTAGCAATCACTGAAACTCATACACTAAAGTAACCGCAATCGCAGACGATTTTAAGTTCAGTATCTAACCCAAAGACACTTGGATATGTGTACTGAAGGGGTTTAGGGAACTGTATTGCCATTGCACTTAGTTGTTACACTGCTGGAAATACCATTTTGATATATGTGCAAACATTTAATTTTGGAGGTAAATTATAGTAGAAAGGTGAAATTCAAAATGGAATTATTTTCGGTTCTGTGTTCAAATACTCTTAATTACATCCCAGAAGTAGAGAGACAAAGTGCAATGTGTCAACATTTCCTCTTATTCTTGTGTGGGTCGGTCTACAAAAGCTGAGTTCACGGGGATTTACCACTCATTTCTACTCAGAAGAAATGCACTCAATGTCACTTCCTGTGGTCTGCTGTGACAATATTTGATGTTATAATGGTAAATGCATCAGAAATAGAAATGCAGAGCTCTGTTATTCTGGAAACATTATTTCACTGCCCTCCCTTTATTTGATACTGATCCGTAGAAAGGATCTAAGATTTGCTTGAAATGTTTGACTAATCTGACATGTTAAATAGTTGTCACACATTTTTATCCTTTTATTTTATATTTGGTGTTCCAGATGTATAGAGTTTAGCCATTATGGTGCTGTACAGGGGAATTTATGTTTGATGAGGCACTGATGTGTCGAACATGTCCACCCACAGTTGTGTGCATGTTTTATGACAGCTGCTTGTGTCACTACTGAATGTAGTGATTATTATCTTAATCCATTTAACTTTTAATTACTGTCGTTATTTATTGATTGAATGTAAATATAGCTGCACAGTTGTGATCTGGGAAATGTAGGTCTATGGAGATCTGTTTTCCACAGGTGTAACATGGTGTGTTGCTTCACTGATTTTTCTGACAGCAGGATGTTCTGTGGGGCTGTGAGAGAGTAAACTACAATGTTTGTGTTCAGGCTAATAACACCATGTCAGCCTGTACGAGGGGCTCATTGGTGTGTTTCTAAAAGCAGTGGGAAGCATTGGAGCTCTAATGCTCAAAGAAATAAGATACAATAGATCTGACAACAGATAGTTGATTTAGATAGTATATTGAATTCACATTTAGTCTTAACAGTTATGTTGTCAGTGTTGACAGTAAGAAATATGGAGTATTATCAAACTTGTCATTTAAAGGTCCTCAGGGGAGTCTTACTGGATCAATATCCCCTGGGTAGGTTTGATTCACCTGAGTAGTTGTCGCTTTTACCTGACACTGGTAATCTGTTCAAGAATTTAAGTAATACCAACTAACCAACCAACTAGTGTGCAGGTCATTCTGCATATAGAAATGTCTCTACTGTGCTAGAGTTTACACTGTATGGTTTAAACCCAGGCTGATATGAGTATATCTTGAGACATACAGGCTGGTTACACTCTCTGTGACCTACACACATGACTGCTTCCTCTCATGTGAACACCACCTTTAAAGCCTTGTGGCCTGATAACACCTTAACACTTAATCCTAATTCGCAGAGTGAAACCCAAGAAAGGCCCTTTGGATTGAGTGGCCTCAGAGTGACGTAGATTGACAAAAGGCAGTAACATTCCCATTCAGGTATTTACTGGAGTGAAAAGCTGTCTTTGTGCTGCTCACTCAACTTATCTGTGATGTGTGACTTCAAAATATTCATTTTCAGTGCTGAGGTTGAGTTTTTCATGTTGGTTCTAAACAGTGTTTTTATTGTTTCAGGGAAGGTTTTGTCTTCTATCATAAGCTTGGCCTCACACTACTTCACTGGGCAGAACTCGTGTAGCCTGCAAAAAAAAAAAGCATAGCCATGACATAAGTCTCCCTCACCTCATAACTGCCTCACTACCTGGTTGTAGTGCCTAAATGAATATGACACACTCACATACCAGTAAATGCTTATTGGCCTGAGGATTTATTTTTTCTTTGCATCTCTTGGCTTGATGTGAATGGGGGCAGAGGATAAGATGAGCCTAGTTTTCAACATCTGTTCACAATCCAAAAGCCTCTTCCTTTTTGTGTAGCAGGCAGAACCAGCTCTGAACCTGTGGAGGACACAGACACCACCAACTTTGTGGCAGAATTTGTAAGCACCTTTTATTTGCTCTTTCACTCGCATGTTTGTCTTAACGTGTCTTTCATCGTGTTTGTTTGGTGCTGATTTCCCATTGTTCTTCTGTGGAGAGCAGAGTCTCACAGTAATCTACTAAGAAATGTACCATAACTGAACACACTGTGCTGTGATTGCTGGAGCCTGGGGGCTTATTGAGGAACAAGTTGCAGCAGGCTGTCCTCTCTCTGTGCACACAGGGTAGTAATTTCCTCCACAGGTACAATCTACATTTTCATTGTTGAAGAGGCTGACTGTGAAGCTCCCAGAAAGAAAGTTCACAGCAGACAAGCTAGTGTTTCTTAAGCACAGCTTTTGTTCATTTTACTTTCTAATATCATCACGTCTGCCCTTGTCTCTCCCACAGTCCATGGAAGCCAATTACCCGGTGCAAGTGACAGATCCTCATGGTAAATATGAGAGTGAGACCGCAATAGTCAATTTACAAAGCACATGTTGCCTTCTACTTCAATATGCATTCCCTCATCTCTAAACATGGTATTGGTATCATGGCATAGTGGAGCAATAAAGGCCTGATACCCAACAAATGTAAACCTGCTATACACAACTATAAAGGGAAGGCTGCACAAAAGCATAACTGAATGACCCCAGTGCAGTTCATCTCACTCTACAACGGCAGTCTCAAACTGTCAGCCCGCAGGTTACTTCCTGCCCACGATTTGATGTCAAAATAGTAGGGCTGTCAAGGTCACCACGTCAAAGGGGGTTAATAATAGGCCGCAATTAACAATTTTTTTATCGCATTAATTACGTGCTTTTATTTTGTCCCTTTGTTGCACCCTTAAATTGCCGTTCACACTTAAGCAACTTTCTTCTTTCTGACGCTGCATACTTCATGGAGGTGAATAAACAATTTTCTTGTGATGGTTTGTTTTACTTAAAAAAAAAAAAAACACTTCAAAATTACTCATTTGACAAGTCAAAATTAATTTCCATCTCGTGTAAAGCGGAATTAAAATATTATTTCATATTTAAGACAAGCTAGATTTCTGAAGTAGACATTATATTCCTTCAGACCTACTATACGTCATTGGATTTGAAATAAATCTAAAAGGCAAGTTCATAGTCATTTTCTTTGATTCCCAATCCAGATAAATTTGTGAGAATTCCTTTACATTGTATACGATGCAGCCCAAAAACTGTTTAGTTTAAACAAAAGAGGCATGAATGTACCTGCAGTGTTCTTTTCACTTGTGTCTCCAGCAGATGCTGTGACGCTTCACCTGAGCTCCATGCCTTCCAGGTATCTGCACCCCTCCTCAGACAGAATAAGACAGGTCAGTATTACCTTTGATGCATTGTGTCATAGCCATTGGCATTCAGTCTGGCCTCACTTGGGTTCAGTCTAGTGTTAACTGGTTTTAGTCTAGTCTCAGCTGGTTTTAATCTAGCCTCAGATGATTTCAGTCTAGTCCCAGTTCATTTCATTCTGGTCTCAGCTGATTTCAGTTTAGTGTCAACTGGTTTAGTCTAGTCCCAGTTGGTTTCTGTCTGGTCCCTGTTGGTTTCAGGTTAGTCTTAGCTGATTTCAATGTAGTCTAAGATGGTTTCAGTCTGGTCCCAACTGGTTACAGTCTAGAGTCAACTGGTTTTTTGTCTAGCCTTAGCTGGTTTCAGTCTAGTCCCAGTTGGTTCAATGTAATCCAAGTTATTTTAGTCTAGACTCAGCTGTTTCAAGCTCATCTCAACTGATTCCAGGCTCATCTCGGCTGGTTTTAGTTGAGTTTCAACTGATTTCAGTCAAGTCCCAGTCGGTGTCAGTCTAGTCTCAGCTGGTTACAGTCTACAGGCAACTGGTTTTTGTTAAGCCTTAGCTGGTTTCAGTCTAGTTCCCGTTGGTTTCAGTCTAGTCTCAGCTGTTTCGAGCTCATCTCAACTGATTTCAGGCTCATCTCGGCTGGTGTTAGTTGAGTTTCAGCTGGTTTCAGTCAAGTCCCAGTCATGGTCGGTCTAGTCTCAGCTATTTTCAGGCTTGTATCAGCTGTTTTCAATCTGGTCCCAGTTGGATTCAATCTACTCTCAGCTGGTTACAGTCTACAGGCAACTGGTTTTTGTCAAGCCTTAGCTGGTTTCAGTCTAGTTCCCATTGGTTTCAGTCTAGTTCCCATTGGTTTCAGTGTAGTCTCAGATGATTTCAGTCTAGTCTCAGTTCGTTTCAGTTTAGTCCCCGTTGGTTCAGTCTAGTCCCAGTTGGTTTCAGTCTGGTCTCAGCTGGTTTTTGGTTCAGCTCACCTGGTTTGAATCTAGTCTAAGATGGTTTCAGCCTAGTCCCACCTGGTTACAGTCTAGAGTCAACTGGTTTTTTGTCTAGCCTTAGCTGGTTTCAGTCTAGTCCCAGTTGGTTCAATGTAATCCAAGTTATTTCAATCTAGTCCCAGTTGGTTCAATGTAATCCAAGTTATTTCAATCTAGTCCCAGTTGGTTCAATGTAATCCAAGTTATTTCAATCTAGTCCCAGTTGGTTCAATGTAATCCAAGTTATTTCAATCTAGTCCCAGTTGGTTCAATGTAATCCAAATTATTTCAATCTAGTCCCAGTTGGTTCAATGTAATCCAAGTTATTTCAATCTAGTCCCAGTTGGCTCAATGTAATCCAAGTTATTTCAGTCTAGTCTCAGCTGTTTCGAGCTCGTCTCAACTGATTTCAGGCTCATCTCAGCTGGTTTTAGTTGACTTTCAACTGGTTTCGGTCAAGTCCCAGTCGGTGTCGGTCTAGTCTCAGCTGGTTTCAGTCTACAGGGAATTGGTTTTTGTCAAGCCTTAGCTGGTTTCAATCTAGTTCCCGTTGGTTTCCGTCTAGTCTCAGATGATTTCAGTCTAGTCTCAGTTCATTTCAGTTTAGTCCCAGTTGGTTCAGTCTAGTCCCAGTTGGTTTCAGTCTGGTCTCAGCTGGTTTCAGTCTAGTCTAAGCTGGTTTCAGTCTGGTCCCACTTGGTTGCAGTCAAGTCCCAGTTGGTTCAATGTAGTCTCAGCTGGTTTGACTCTCCTTCTGTCCGTCCTTACACGTATTGTATTTTAATAAAGCCTATTTCACAAAAACACTGCTTTCATTGACTGTTTCTGTTGTCATGACAACAGAACAGGTTTGAAACTCTCACTGGAACATAGCCCATCAAGACAACATGGTATCAGCATGCTTCTAGCTGCTATTAAATCATGTTGTCGTAGCCATGATCTTGACTGACAGCATCAAACACATCAGTTTAAGACAAAGACTTAGCTATGACTTTAGCTGAAGCGACTGGAAAATGTTAGTTATGAGTTTATTTACATCAGCTGTAACGCGGTCAGCAGAGACACATCTACCTTTGAAGCGAAAGTTCAAACTTCGGCACGCAGAGCGATAATGACAATTTTCTTCTGTGGAATGTAGCAAAGGTTTGTTACTAGATATGTTGCAAAAAGCTTTTTGAAGTACATATTTGAAGAAAATTTGCTATAGGTGTCACAAAAAAGTAGCTGCAGCAACATGTGATTTAACTAGTCAAGTCTGCTTGTTAGTACCACATTATTTTGATTCAGCAGGATGACTCATGATTTAATTTCATCAGTCAGTAACTCAGCATTTGGCTGACTGTACTTCAGTCAGCCAATCAAATTAAGTTCAAAGGCTGTCCTTGCAGTCACAGTCCAGCCAAAAATATTGCCACAGGTACAAAGACCTCACAGTCCAAAAGAAAAAGAATGAGCACACTTTCATGCATTAATGGATTATGAGAAAATGGACCCATAGGTACAGACATGTGAAAGACTCCATAGATATAATGCAACAAGCATTTTGCACCTGGCTTTTTTCTCTGTAAATCCTCTCCAGCTCTTTCAAGGCAATTCCTTCAAACTCAGTGTATTGACTCATTATCAGGTATTGAATGTAGACCGATCAAGGCAAATTGATTTAAATCGTTTCAACAAAGACTGCAAAATCAGAAAATGTGAAATGGACTTTGAAATGCACTTCCGACAGATTTTAAGCATTTGATAGAGAAAGAACTGGTCCCTGCCACAGCTGTGCCATTCACAATCAATCTTAAGTGAAAACAGAAGAGGAGAAATTAAAACAAAATCCCACATGTAAGGTACACATGGAATTTTAAAATAAAACAGGAAAGAATCAACACGACAGAAGAGCTTGAAACAATCTCGCACTAAAATGGAATTTAACTTAAATCTATTGTTGTCATCATTTGTTACTGTTTTGTTTGGAGTTGTCTACAATTTTTTTTTAATATTTGACATTTAATTTAAAGAATTAGTGGTCACCAGTCACTTAAAGACAAAAATCCATCCTTTAACAAAACTTCATGGTGCATTCTCTAAATGGATGACTACTACCAAACAATCAACAGTCCCAGTCAATACTAAGTGTAACTAGGTATCCTATTATTGAACCTACCAAATGTAAAGGATCATATTGTACCCTGGCAAAGTAGAAACTGTTTTTCTAATTGAAGCTGTGACCACACTGAATGTGGTTTAGTCCCGTAGCACTGGAAGGTGCAGCTTTTAGCATTGCTAATATCAGAGCAGCACACAGAGGACAGAACAAAGTGTTAAAGTGATTTTGTACTCTGCATTTCTCTAAAGGACAACAGTCTTGAATACAAAAGTACAGCATGAGATAAAGGCAGCATGTGTCACTGAAGAAGAGGAGAAGTTGTCTTTTACTGTAACTTAGTAAAGGGGGGAACTAGCCCTGGAGGTGTACAGTACACAACTTGCTGTCAGATTTGATGGAATGTAGTATTTAATATAACTTCTGTAAAGACATGTTTAAAATGCAAAAGACAGCACCTGCCACAGCCAAACTTCTTAAAAGGTGGATAGAGCAGCAGCTGTGGTTCAACACCTGTCCAATACCATGTGACTTAAATTTGTAAAAGTAGCTTTTACAAACATTCCAGTTGGTTGGCCTTAAACATCTATGAAGTGTTCAAAATAGGGCTGAAACGATTCGTCGAATAATTTGAGTACCTCGATTACAAAAAAATTCATCCATCCATCCTCTACTGGGTCGCAGGGGTGCTGGAGCCAATTCCAGCCAACGTTCCGGGCGAGGGGCGGGGGTACACCCTGGACAGGTCACCAGTCTATCACAGGGCCAACATACACAGACAGAGACGAACAACCGCTCACACTCGCATTCAGACCTATGGACAATTTAGAGTCACCAGTTAACCAAGACATGCATGTCTTTGGACGAAGGCAGGAAACCTACGCAAGCACGGGGAGAACATGCAATGTATATTCCTAGCAAAAAGGAAGATAAATAACAAGCAATTAGCCCTCACTGGATACTCTTCTCATGCCAAGCTTCTATTAGAATATTTTGTAACATAAGGGGTGTAATGTTAATTTTATAATGCTAAGAAAAATATAATAAAGCTATGCACATTCATTCTTCACTCCAAGTTAAGGTTGCTGAATTGGCAAGGCTAACTGTAGGAGATGAAGCTAACCAAGGCTAACATACATCCACCAACTACATTTTAACCCCATAAAGTGAGGCAGATTTGAAAAGTTTGGGTTATAAAAAGCTATTTTAAAATAATGTAGTAGTGTGGATGTTGCCTAACTTATGCAAGACTTGGTTTTTATCTCTATTAGGTTAAATGATGAACCATAAACCAGCCAACTCTGATTGCCCGGTCTCAAGGCAGATGTGTAACCGATGACGGCGCCTGGTGTCTTACTGCCTGTATCCACTTCTCTCGTCTTAAAGGCTCATTTTTTCTGTTCAGCAGCTTCTAAAAACTTAGATCAGAGTTCTTTACCCTATTAGTAGTGCACCCTACCACACAGCAGCTTTTGGGCATTTGTTTGTATTTGCTGGCACACGGAGAGTGACAAGAGATACCCTCACACAACACAATGGAGAGCTCTTGATTGTTTTCCCCTCTGGTGTGGGCGGGGCTTAAATGCGCTCTGTCTCTATGGAGGAAAGACATGACGACAGCGAAAGCGAAGATAAAGATAAATGTTGATTGTCTAAAAAGGAAATCAATTGCTCATTATTAAGTGAAATGTCTTATTTCCACATGTATATTTATAATTGCTCTTTAACTAAACAAAAATGTTTTATCCGATTACTCGAATAATTGATGGAAATTTCAGTAGAATACTCGATTACTAAAATATTCGATAGCAGCAGCCCTAGTTCAAAATGTACCAAACAAATCGCACTGTCAATCAGTGTAACATTTACAACAGTAGATTTAGGAGCTGTTCGATTGAAACTTGGTGCAGACCATAGTTGACTCAGACTTTGGGTCTTAAAAGTGAAGCCAATGTTGAAATGTATAGACTATCAGGGATTGTAAAAAGAAGTCCAATTGTGTTGAAGTAATTGCCAAAATTAAAATTGTGATTATGTTTCTAGGGCTGCACAGCAGCATAGTTGTTAGCACTTTTGCCCCACAACAAGAAGGTTGCAGGTTCGGTTCCCAGCCTGGGGCCTTTCTGTGTGGAGTTTGCATGTTCTCCCCGTGCTTGTGTGGGTTTCCTCCCGCAGTCCAAAGACGTGCATGGCTGGGTTATATGTTGACTCTAAACTGTCCGTAGGTGTGAGTGGTTGTTGGACTCTTTGTCTGTATATTGGCCCTGCGAAGGACTGATCCAGAGTGTACCCCGTCCTCGCCCAGAGTGAGCTGGGATTAGCTGCAGCTCCTCCGGCACCTTTCATTCAGTGTTATCATCAGATTAAACTTTAATAAAAACCATTTCCCAGAAAATGTTCTCATGACATACTGCACACATGTATATCATGATCTAACCAATCTCATGCAACGGCCTTTTGCTGTATTGATGTCTTGCATGTTAGTCACTTTGGAAAAAAGCATCTGATGGATGGATAACAGAAAATATTATGTAATATTTGAAATTTTGTTTTTACTGTGAAGGTTGAAATATGATAGGATCAGAATGTTTTAGATGTTTTCATTTTTCAGACAGGTTTGTCTCTGAGTTTACGCCTGACAGAAAATAACCAGTGCTCTGGATATGAATAGTGATAATTGTTAGTAATTGCTGCATGTTTTTCTGTCATAGCCAGTTGAAGATGTGGAAGAATGCACCTGCCCAACATCTACTTCACCAGGTAAACTGGTTCTAATAATCAAATGATCAATTCAATAATGAAACCATTCTGTGGGAAGACCCACTGTGGGCCCCATATGGAGGCCCACATGAGGCTAAGTCACAGTCTAAATGATTATTGTGAATGATACTTTATTAAAAATTTGATGTTGATATACTGTGTGATGCACACGTTCCCTTAAGTTAACTCCAGCTTCCTTGTGCATCTGTGAGCTCAGACTACCCCAAAGAACTGCAGTTACTGAACAGCTCCTGTGACAAGTGCTGCCTTGCACCTCCTCCCAAGATAAGCGACCTCATGAATGACAAAGATCTCCTGGACTTACTGCGGCTCAAACTGGATCCAAACCACTGCACAATCAAAAACTGGAAAAATTTTGCAAGTCGCTGGGGGATGAGCTATGACGAATTGACTTTGCTGGAGCACCGGACCCAGGGCTCATTGTCCCACAGCCCCACCCAGGAGTTCCTGCTGCGCTACAACCAGAAAACAGTCAATGAACTCACTGAACTATGCCGCATCTACCAGCGCATTGACGTACTGCGACTGTTGCAGAGCTGGATAGAGAAGGACTGGCCATCACGGTGGCAACAGACTCAGTAATCACTTTCACTGTGTACTTATCTGTGTTTTCTTTTGTCATGGTTGTACTTGTTAGGATATTCTTCTCCTTTTCTTGAGCTTGGATACATGTTACCACCTTTTTTTTTTTTTTTAGTAACTTAAGTAGTCAAGTGGTCTTAAAAAAGGTAAACTTGACCAACAACTTCGTTTGGGGAAACAACACTGGGTACTTCAGGTAGCACAGTATCTTAGAGAAAAGTAAGGAAAAAGAATAATTAAAAAGAAAAAAAGAAAAATTTAAATGACAATGGGCTTTTTCTTGGTCTAAATATGTTCCATTACATCTGGAGAATATTGATCTGTTGGTTGGGGATGCAATACACAGTATTGGTTTCTCCTGGGGATTTTTTTTTCAACTCCTGCAATTTAAATTTAGTGTTTAGCCATATTGAAATTTTGATTATAATTGCTATTCGGCATAACTCTGCTGATAACACACTAAATATAACAGTAAACATCATACCATCAGTGTTGTCATGTGTATGGTAACTTGCTAACATTAGCATGTAGGTCAGTGTTCAATCCCAAAACTGACTATAGAAAAATTTTATAGTCAGTTCATTCATTAAAAATGAATGTAAGTTCTGGGTCTGTGCAGTGAAGCCAGCTCCTTACACCTGCATTCTATCTGGGATGGATTGTAAAATGAGTCAGATTGCATTGAAATCTATGTGCAAATGGCCCTACTTGTCTCTTGATTTAATACCTCGGTGAAAGTTTTCTTAATTAGCTTATGGTCTGAGTCTCTAAATTCAAGTCTTCATCAATACATCATGATGTTTTTAATTTTTTAAATGATGGTCCCAGCTAGAGGAAAATAGACTGTAACACAGGGCATGTATGTATGGGGGGGTGGTCATTGCATGATTGACAGGCTGTAGCACAAAATCAGGATAGACTACAGAGCAGCTCAAAGCCACCTCTCTGAATCCCCTCAAAATACGGTTTATTGTGGTTTAAAAAAAACGGCAAATTGCAAACTGACAATGGATGAGAGACTTACAGGGTCACAGAGTGACACTAGGTTTGAACTGCTCATCTGTTTTAGTGGCAGCTGCAGAGCAAGGGGTGCGAAGAGATCCCCAAACAAGAAGGGGATTAGTTTAGTGGGAAAAGGGCTTTGGCTTTTACACTGTGAGCAAAAGCCACAGGACATCATCTGTTTCTATCACATTGCATCGAAGCCAGTCTACTGAGAGCAAAAAGCATTGCTTTTTATCTCATCTCAGCCCACAGAGGCATTGAAACTTATTATTTACTGTGCAATTACTGTGTTTAAAGTCTGCAGTAACAATAAATGATTAATTTATAAGTATCAGTGATTATTACTGTATCTGCCATTTATAATGGATGAAAACATTTTCCTGTTGAACTGGCTGCCGACACTCACCTGTCCACTGCGTGCAGAATAACTCCATGGCAAGCAAGATACACTAACACATCCATCATGATTCATTCCTGTACATCACTGCTGCTTTCAATTGTTGTGGCACACTTTGCAGTGTGATGTGACCAATTATAACTTGAGACACAAAAACACTGAAATTGTGTCGGATTGATGAGGTTGTTGAATCAACAGCAGCGAGACTCGTATATTTTTCAAATAAAATGGACACTGTCTCTGGTTGCAGATTCAATGCACTGTGTATTCAACCCACACTTGAACCTGTCAATGCTGTAGCTGTATTAGCAGGTGCACTTAGAAGCACCTTCAGTTCATATAATCAGTCTTAAGGACTCACAAAAGCCATAGCACAGTATTTATTTCTTATTTATATTTATTGAACATTTTAATTTTGCAGCTTTCTACACATAGATACCAATTTTTTTTTAAGAGGAAAAAGAAGAAATAAATTCTCTGTATTGTACTTGTTCTCCCACTGTGAAATACACAGGTCAAATTCTGACAAAGCTTTCATCATTTTAAAGGAAAATCATTAGCAGCCTGTTAAATATTTACACACTTTACTTTTTATCAGTTTAAACATATGACAGCAAATAAACACAACATGAGTTATGTTATAAAATAATCAAGACAGAGACAGGAAAAAAGATGGGTCATGGGGTCATGCACAATTTCACAAACTCATCCAGTGTTTTGGGGTTGTAGGCTTTGGAAATTCACGCATTGAATGTGTTGCTGAATGGTTAGCATTATAGGTAAGTGGTAGTCATGTTGATAAATGGGGTCCATAGTCTTGATTGTTTCTAATGACGTGATCACAGAGTAAATGATGACACTGCAAGGTTGAAAAGTTGATCCTGTTTTGTCTTTTTAGTCACTGTGACAGCCCGTATGGCTTATGAGTACCAGTGGCAGTTCAACAGACGAGAGATCGCCCTGATATTTATATCTCTATGGTGGCACTGAAGGCTCAATATATGTAGCTTAAGAAAACCCATGCAACAGAAAAACAAATTCAATGAACACCAACAATTTGACAATCTGGAGCTGTAAATATCTACAAATATATAAATATGCTGTTGTGACCATGTGGAGCACATTTAGTTCTGCATATTTGCAGTTCATGCAAACATAAATTAAGATATTTTCATTTGATTTTGTCCTTATTTCCTCTCATCTCATGCAATACTGAGTCAGTTATTTAATAATAATATTATACTTTAAAATCAACCGTGTTTAGAAAAAAGCTTATATAAATAAATGGAATATAGACATAGTTTATAAAAACAACTTCGCAACCTGAAGTTTGTACACATGGATGCTGTAGATTATTTGCGGGAAGCTGTAGCTAATGTATATTAGCCAGTTAATGTTTCTATTTTTATGTATTTACAATATTTCTTAACTACTAATCTAGCCAGACCTAGTCAGTATCTGAATCCTTGACATTAAGCCCTAGCATATTGGACAGGCTGAGCGACAATTTGTCATTTTCATCTGTTAAAATGGCAGGCGCCACCAGGCCCAGTGTAGACTCTGGCTTTTCTACTTTAAAGGTACCTCCTCTCACCAAAGAGGAATCTCCTGCTTCTGTAGATGCACTGACATCAACACTTGGGGCAGCAAGCTTCAGATCAATGTCAGTTTTAGCTTCAGTTGGGGAAACATTAACTGAGGGTGCTTTTTCCTTTGCCATTTTCAATCTCTCCATGATGTCAATTTTTTCTCCTGTTTTTGATGTTGCATTTACTATTGGCAAGCGGATCCCTTTGCTGACAACATAATTCTTTTCTTCTGCGCCAAGTTTTGATAAGCCCAAGGTCTCATCTATGCCTTCACTACCATCAGTGCTGTATCTGGGGAGTTTGTGGAATTTGAAGATAGGTACCTCCACTTCAGCATTTGGTGTTTCAGTTTCAGAGTCAATGCCACTGCCCTCATCTTCTGTGCCTGAACCAGACTTCAGTCCCCATTTGAAGGGCCATCTCAGTTTACTTTTTGGAGAATCTTTAACTTCTGCATCTGACTCAGCTTTCAAATCCAGTTCAGGTGTTTTCAGGCTTGCACTGTTCACTTCAGGTGCAGAGACGCTGATATCAGGGGAACTCATGCCACCTTCGTTACGGGGAACTTTGGCATTCGCATCAGGTAACACATCAAGATCTGCACTTGCTTTAACTTCTGGAGCTTTTATTTTAGGACCTGACAATCCAAACTTTGGAAACTTGAAATGTGGCAGTTTAGACTTTTCTATATTAATGTCTACATTTGGAGATTTCATATTTATTTCAGGACTTGCGATATCTCCCTCTAACTTTGGTGTACCCAGGTCTATTGCAGGAGTAGAGATATCACCTACTGTAACAGTGCCTTTGTTCACCTTGGGTGCCTCTATTACAGCCTCAACTGAGGGGTCAACCTTGGGAACATCTACTTCTGGGGTTGAAGGGCCAAGTTGTGGAATTTTTAAATGAGGCAATTTGAAGTCACCTACATCTGAATCCAGAGCTAGATCTGATGTTTTTAACTCTGCATCAGGACCTTTGAGGTCTGCTTTAGGCAGGTTGATATCCATATTTGGAGTGTTCGGTGTCACATCAGGTGCTTCCAATTCAGCTTTTGGTAATGTGATGTCTATATTTGGTGCAGAGAAGTGTCCATCAGTTTCTGAGAGGCTGAGATCTAGTTCTTTGAAGTTGAGATCAGGTACCTGAAGGTCTGCTGTTGGTAGAGCCATAGTGGGTCCTGTTAAACCAGCTTTCGGCAAATTAAGTTCCCCTTCTGGGGTGTTAGGCTTCGGGGTAGAAAGATTGAAGTCTGGTGGATCAATGCTAGATTTAGGGGCTGAAAGGTTGGCATCCAGATCTAGAGCTGAAGTACCAAGATCTCCTTTCATTGCGGGGGCAGAGAGATTCAGGTTGGGAACTGTAACATCAGCTGTTGGCAATTTAAGGTCTAGTTCAGGAACTGAAAGATCTGGAGTCTTTAAATCTGCGTCCGTGAACTCAGCTTTTGATCCTCCAGTATTAGTTTTTGACATTTTGAATGTCGGCATCTTTAATTTTCCAGGAGTGTTCATGTCAACATCTACATCTGGTCCATTCAGGTCTGCCTTAGGAAGGCTGAGATCCAAATCAGGAGTGGCAATACCTCCTTCAATTTTGGGAGCTGAGAGATCCATGTCAGGTGCTTTTAGATCAACATCAGGTGCTGTTAGATCTGCTTTTGGTAGCTTTGCATCTATGTGAGCAAGTGACAGATCCAGATTTGGATCAGCATCAACATGAAGGTTAGGTTCCTTTACCCTTGGCCCAGAAAATCCAAACTTTGGCAACTTGGGTAACTTGGGTAGCTTAAATTTTCCAGCTGAGCCATGAACCTCTGTAGTGTGAAGGTTTACATCAGGAACTTTCAGATTGGCTTTCGTTAAATTTTGGTCAAGATCTGGTGCATCTAAACTATCAATTTTTGGTGCAGACATCGAACAATCTGTTGTTTTCATGTTAACATTGGATGCATCCACACCAACTTTGGGTAAGTCAAGACTGGCATCAATATCTGGTACTTTTAGAGCCCCGTCTAATTCAGGACCCATGATTTTTGGCCCTTTGAGTGTTGGTAGTTTTAATTTAGGAAACTTCAGTTTTTCATCAGCTGGGTCAAGGTCAAGATCTGGTCCCTTAAGATCAACGTCTGGAGTTCTGACATCAGCATTGGGCACACTGATACTTAGTTCTGGAGTCTCTATGTCATCCTTAACATTTGGCACAGAAAGATTAACATCTGGTGCACTCAAACCCACATCAGGGCCTTTGAGGTTGACATCCGGTACCTTTACATCAGGATCAATGTCAACCTTTGGACCCTTAAGTGTGCCAAACTTAGGTTTCTTGAAATTGAACCATTTTAATTTTCCAGAGGGAGCTTCAACATCTGGGCCAGTAATGTCTAAGTTAGGGTTTTGTAGCTCTGCTTTTGGTAAGTTTAGGTTAACATCTGGTGCATTGAGCTCACCATCAATCTTTGAGCTGGAGAGATCCAAGTCAGGGGCTGAAACATCAAGATCAAAATCAGGGCGATCAACCTTATGACTTGAGATTGACCACTTCGGCTTTTTGAGAGTAGGCCATTTGATCTTCCCAGATGGAGCATCAATGTTCACATTTGGCACCTCAGCATCAGCTTTGGGTAAATTCAGATCAACATCAGGTCCATCAACTGCTACTTGAGGAGAGAGACTGAGGTCAGGTGCTGCCACGTCAGCATCAGCATGAACTTCAACATCTGGGGCTTTCACCTTTGGTCCAGAAAGGAAGAAGTTGGGCTTTCTGAGTGTTGGGAATTTGATTTTTCCAGAAGGGGGCTCAGTTTCAGCATCTGGCCCTTTGATGACAACATCAGCTTTAGGTAAACTCATATCAACATCTGCTGGGCTCAGATCTGCATTAAGGTCCATATCAGCTTTGGGACCATGAAGTTTGGGTTTTTTCCACTTTAGATGAGGCCAGTTAATTTTCCCTGACGGAGCATCAATGTCAGCATCTACATCTGGAACTTTAAGCTCAGCGTTTGGGAGATTGAGCTCAGCATTTGGAACATTAATGCCATTCTCAATATTTGGACTTGTGAGATTTAAATCAGGTGTGCTTATGCTAGTGTCTAAGTCTGCTTTTGGGCCTTCAAATTTGGGTTTCTTCCATTTCAGATGAGGCCAGTTGATTTTACCAGATGGAACTTCTCCATCAATGTGAGGTGTTTTCACACTCAGATCAGGGCCTTTAAGGTCTGTGTCAATGTCAACGTCTGAGCCATTTATCCCACCCTTGACCTTTGGAGCAGGGAGATCAACATCTGGTGTTTTCATCTTTGCATCTATGTCAAGGTCAGCCTTTGGCTTCTTCCACTTCAAATGAGGCCAGTTGATTTTACCAGATGGGGCATCAATGTCACCATCTAATACAGGGCCATTGATCTCAGCTTTGGGCAGGTTAACGTCAGTGTCTGGTGTATCTCGATCCACATCAATATTTGGTGTGGAAAGATTGACATCAGGTACAGACAAGTCAGCATTTAAATCAGCACCTGGCCATTTAACTTTGGGAGCTTTCCATTTTTGATGGGGCCACTTGATTTTGCCTGAGGTTGCCTCAAGGTCAAAATCTGGGCCTTCTAAATTCAAATTAGGGCCATTAACATCCAATTTTTGTCCATTCAGGGCCAAGTCTGGACTGTCAAGGTCCAGTTTTGGGGCTGACAGGTCAAGATCTGGTGTCTCTAGATTTCCATTTATCAAGGGAAGATCTATGTCTTCAGAGATGTCCAAGTTTCCTTTTGGTGCTTTGATATGAGGTAGATTGAAATGTGGCATCGTGAATTTTGGGGCCTTGTATTTTCCATTGCTCATCTTGATCTCAGGTTTCTTGACATCAAGTGAGTCACTGGGAACAATAAACTGTGGATTTGAGACACTGACATCAGGCGTTTTGAGGTTTCCTTCTAAATCTCCTTTTATATCTGTGCAAGTCAGTCCTAAGGAGGGCATTGTGAATCCAGCATCCACACCAGCTGAGGGATTATTTAGACTGAGACTGGGAAAGTCTCCATTTAGAGTGGGACCACTTATTTCACCCTCCAACCCCTGTGAAGCATTTAGCTTTCCATTCAGGCCATCAAAAGAAACAGTTGGTGCATCCAATGACATCTGTTGATAATGAAGTGATAAAATTAGTGAGCATTCAATAACAACACTAAAACTTCACTGTTTAATTCATCAATTATATGAATAATCTAATATATAGACAAAGGCAAGAGTTGAAGGTTCCATAATGAACTGATAGGAACCAATCAAATCAATGAAGGATGACAGTAAGCAACACAACAGACTTGTCATATGAGAGTAGGTTACTTCATCCAAATGAGATAGTTATACAACCATACAGGTTGTTTTGGTTTCATATGCGTTACTAGAACTATTTTGCATGAAGATATTATACTTTATATCCACTACTATTAAGTAAATGGAATTTTTAAGACTGTGTGCATCACAGTCTAATGAACCATTGTAATGGGTAGGAGCAAAATTTTAAAACCTCATCAAATGAGGTCCAAGAGCTCCTGCATTGACACAAACTGTAGATTTAAGAGTTTCCTTTGTAATTTGGGTGAACCAGCTCTTTCATTTTAGCCTGGGTTAAAAAACTGTGACATTTACCTCTGCAGAGTCTTTGAGATCTAATCCCAGGGAGCCGAGGCCAGCACTGGTGCTAAGGTCCTTCTTCGTCAGAACCTTCATGTTGTTATCATATGGCTCCAGGACCTTCAAGATCTTCAACACTTCATTTTTCTTGAGGTGATCAAGGTGTATAGTGGCTGCAACAATCTCATCCCCTGCAACACACCACGAAAGTTAATTAAAAGCCTTTGAGCACAGTGATTATTTGGTTTGACTTCCTGATCTTCTCTTACCTGCCTGCAGGCCACTCTTTGAGCTGATGGTGTCATCTGTGATTCCTTTTATGATAACTCCTTTCTCCGAATCATCCAGGACCAGGCATTCTGAAATACTTGTGCTCTTGCTGTCCCCACTCTGTATTTAAAAGGGGTTTTAATGCATAACATGGGGCTGCAATCCCATGCATTTATGAGCTCTGGTTGTGTCTGTTGGTTGTACTTACCATCATTTCTGGTATTATATTTACATCCACATATCACAGAATTGAGAGAGCAATGCAAACCATGGAATCTCTGAACTGCAGGATAGTTATCTGGAAAAACCAGAGAAAAGAAACAGTAGTTATCAGGTTATGCTGGTAGATTAAGATTACAATCTGCAAATTGAAGAGGTAGAAATTCAACCAATGATCATTGGTTGAATCAAATTTAGAAGAAGAAGAAGCTTTATCGTCACTGTACCGAGATTCAACAAAATTTTGTTTGGCAGCAAATCTTAGTAGTAGCAGCTACAGTGTCATGTGTAGGGATGTCAAATATAAAAATAGAATAATAGAATAAATCTGTATTTATAAACAAAAAATAATAATAAGAATAGAATATGTACAATATGTAGTAGCAGTGCAGATAAAAATACTAGGCATAATTTAAAGTTAAAATGTGCAAGACAGCAGTTATTGCAGTGCAAAATTATTGCACAGGTTAGTGTTTTAAGCACATTGCAGCAGTCTTTTTACAGCCCTGGGCAATAAGCTGTGTTTGAGTATGTTGGTGCAGGCTAGCATGGTTCTTAGCCTGTCAGAGGGGGAGGCAGCTGAACAGAGAGTGTCCTAGGTGGGTGGGGTCATTCAGGATGTTTGTGGCCCATCGGAGGAGATCGCTTCTCCCACAGCTCCTCCAGGCATGGGAATGGGGAGGCAACAGTCCACTTGGCTGTCTCAATGAACTGCTGCAGCTGTTTTCTCTCTGCTGCTGTGCGGCTGGCATACCATACCGTGCACCCCTTGGTCAGCACAGTCTCTATTGTGCATTGGTAGAAGTTCCTCAGCAGGGGTGGAGGAAGTCTTTTCCTCCTCAGTGTTCTCAGAAAGCAGAGACTCTGCTTGGAGTTTTTTAATGATGTGGGTGGTTTTCACAGTCCAGCCCAGGTCCTCTGAGATGTGCAGTCCAAGGAACTTGAAATCTGTGACCCGCTCTACCTCCTCTCCATTGATGCACAGGCTTGAGAGTGGTATGATCGTCGACTTCCGGAAATCAATGATGATTTCTTTGGTCTTCTTGGTGTTGAGTTTGAGGTAATTGTCACTGCACCAGGCTGCCAGCGTATGGATCTCCTCTATGTGTTTTTGCTGATCAGTCCTACAATGGTCATGTCATTAGCAAATTTGAGGGTGTTGGAGCCGTGGGTGGCGACATAGTCATGTGTGTATAATGTGAACAGGACTGGACTAAGGACAGCCCTGAGGAACACCAGTGTTGAGGACAATAGTGGATGATGTGGAGGTGCCCCTCCTGACATGCTGGGGTCTGTTCATCAGAAAGTCCTGGATCCACAGACAGAGGGGGGTATCGGCTCTTGGTGTCTGCAGTTCTTTGATCAGTCGGAAGGGGGGTTATGGAATTGAATGCCAAGCTGAAGTCAATGAACAGCATCCTGATGTATGTGTTGGGGCTTTCCAGGTGGTTGAGGGCAGATTGGAGGGTGATTGAGATGGTGGCATCTGTGGATATGTTGGACCTGTGGGCGAAATAATGTTGGTCGAGGCCAGGTGGGATGTGGGCCTTGATATGCTGCAGCACCAGTCTCTCCATGCATTTCATGATTACTGGCGTCAGGGCCGCAGGCCAGTAATCTTTCAACCCTGTGATGGCTGAAGTTTTTGGCACAGGGATTATGGTGGCAGTTTTAATGTTAATGTTGAACCGCAACATTAGAAGACAAACCACAGAACGAGCACCAGCTGAAGGAATCACACAAAACAGTACTGGGGGTCAACTCATTCCTCTACCAACACCTCCTGAGTTATATAACTGCATTTACTCTGATGGAGGAATGACCCATCCCCAGCCCACACAAACACTACCTCACACTTCAGGAATCCAGAGCTTCTGACAGGTTTGTTCAGGGGAATCTATGAATCTAAACCAGTCAGTTTGGTTACATTCTGATTCACATGACATACTGCTCAACATGTTCACAAGCACACACACACACCCTTCAACCACACCCCAACTGTTTCACAGTCATGTGGATAAAAGCAGAGTAGGCTTTAAGTTGGGCCATGCACCTTCCATTGAGATCCAAACTGTCCCCTGATGCAACAGAGCAACCTGACTTGTCTTCAAGTGGAGAAAGAGTTCCACAGTCATAATGGGTAAATAGTTCAGAAATTCATGGTTACCATTTCTCAGGAAAGCTGATGCCACTGTTCCTACAAAGTTCTGCTTAACTTCCAGAAATAAGAGCAAACGTGACATATCTGCACAGTGGCTTAAGGCTCCACTTCTCCAAACCAGAAATCAGCAGTGAAAACAGGAAAGAAAGCCAAGTCCCAATATATTTAGAAGAGTACTCAGAATGGTGTGGCTCATGAGTGTATCTGACAAGAAGAGAGGAAACACCAACTGTATTGCCAAAAGGCAGGGTGTTATGAAAGCGAAGTCTGGCATTTCACATTTGCATAGTTAGCATGTCCAATGGCCAGATATAGAGTTTGATATAATGTAAATTTTTTATCTACAGTTCATCATGTCATTTAAATCTTCTGTTCTGAATATGAACCACATGACAGGTGCAGCTTGATCACGATATATCAAAATATTATTTTAAAAACCTTGACTTGTTAATACAAGATTAGATAATTAAATAGTTATAACATTGCTCTCAGCAGCAAATCTCTAAGAAAGTTGTGATAACATATAAATTATCCGCAGAGTGACACAACATAAGTGAATAATACAATAAATTAAATTAGTATGCATTATAGACATTTTTTTCATGCTGCCTCTTTCCAATTCTTTTTCAATTAGCTCATATTAAAATGAGGCTGTAGACCATATATGTGATGGACTCACCGTCTGTCGCAGCTTCACTTGAGGAGAGTCCAAGTGTCTCCTGCCTCTGTGTGTCCCCTCTGCTCTGTCAGGCAGGACGGGATGGGTCTGCCTGTTAAATGGCTGTAAGCTTTAAGAGCCAGGTGAACAGGTTAGGCCACATCAGCACCGCCTTGGCTGCTGCTCCCAGTTCTCCTTGCAAGACACAGAGAGACAGGCAGACACACACACACCCACCTACACAAACACAGGCGCACGCGCGCACACACACACACACACACACACACACTCACTTTAATTTAAAATATGTCACAGATAGTGACATACTGGCCTCTTGGCAGCTGAAACCTGTCTAGAAAACACAGGAAAGAAACACACCACTCCTTAACAGGACTAACCAGATTTGCAAAAAACAACTTTAGCAATATAACCTACAAAACGCCACACTCACCCACTTCATTTTGAGGCAGAACTTTGGTTTTTGACAATCTTCTTCTGTCCATCCAGCAATAAATGACACCAAACCTGGTGGATCATAATAAATTTTATGTTCAATTAAATGAAGTTATTGATTATCCCAATAGAGAACTATATAAATCCGTAAATGGAAATGTTATAATGCGTATTTTCATGTTAAAACTGGTTACTATAATCTCTATTATCTATCTATATCTCAGTTCGTGATTACAGTCCATCTGCAAAGCTTAATGACAGTTTTTACTGCATTCATTGTTGATGCGTGTGTCGGCTTTACAAATCACTCAACATTGTTGTGAAATGTAACAACAGATGAGGCAGATGTGATGAGCAGGGTTTGTGTATCAGGCATGAATGTAAACCAGTGGAGTCAACAACTTACTGAAAGTAGTTACATCAATCTTAAGAAAAGTTATTCTGCTTTAATTAGAAATTGTAAGTGTTTTGATAATTATTTGATGACTGAAACTTTATTGCCATAAAAATTCTACATTCTGGTAAAATTACATCAGGCATCAGTTACTACAACTACCTTCACACTGCATGACCTTTTTAGGGAGTTTGTTCACAGAAGTTCCACCAGGTTTGGGTTGTTCTTGAACTGATTTAAAGTTTCTATCTTTATCTGATTAGGAGTTCTTCTCATTCTTTCAACCAGTAATGATGAAAAATCGACTCCAAAGCCTCTGATGCCCTAAATATCTTATTGTACATATCTTTCTGTCTTTATTCTGTCACTACAATAAACTCAGAGCAACTTCTCTTCATTTTGAGTTTTGAAATTTTGAAAGTTAAAATCCCAACAGTGATAAGCAGCAAGTTCACTTCACCATGGAGCCACAGGGAAACTGGCCAAGTTAAAAAATTAAGGTAGAAAAACACTGTATATTGCACAGGAAAAACTGCAAGCACAGGAAGGGGGTGTGGTTGTACAGAAGGCAGTGGTGTAAAAGTCCCAGAATAATGCTTATCTACATGTCTGCAGTGCATTTTTCCCTCCAGAGCTTTTATTATTTGAATATACAAAAACACTACGAGACTGTGATATACACTCACCGGCCACTTTATTAGGTACACCTGTTTAATTGCTTGTTAACACAAATAGCTAATCAGCCAATCACATGGTCACAACTCAATGCATTTAGGCATGTAGACGTCAAGACAACTTGCTGAAGTTCAAACTGAGCATCAGAATGGGGAAGAAAGGGAATTTAAGTGACTTTGAATGTGGCATGATTGTTGGTGCCAGATGGGCTGGTGTGAGTATTTCAGAAACTGCTGATCTGCTGGGATTTTCACACACAACCATCTCTAGGGCTTACAGAGAATGGTCCGAAAAAGAGAAAATATCCAGTGAGTGGCAGTTGTGTGAACAAAAATGCCTTGATGATGTGAGAGGTCAGAGGAGAATGGGCAGACTGGTTTGAGATGATAGAAAGGTAATAGTAACTCAAATAACTACTCGTTAGAACCAAGGAATGCAGAATACCATCTTTGAACGTACAACACGTTGAACCTTGAAGAAGATGGGCTACAGCAGCAGAAGACCACACCGGGTGCCACTCCTGTCAGCTAAGATCAGGAAAGTGAGGTTAAAATTTGCACAGGCTCACCAAAATTGGACAATAGAAGAAAAATTGAAAAATGTTGTCTGGTCTGACGAGTCTCAATTTCAACTGCAACATTCAGATGGTAGGGTCAGAATTTGGCATCAACATGAAATCATGGATCCATCCTGCCTCGTATCAATGGTTCAGGCTGGTGGTGGTGGTGTAATGGGGTGGGGGATATTTTCTTGGCACACTTTGGGCCCATTAGCACCAGCTGAGCATCATTAGAATGCCGCAGCCTACCTGAGTATTGTTGCTTGTCATGTACATCCCTTTATGACCACTTTGTACCCATCTTCTGATGGATACTTCCAGCAGGACAATGCACCATGTCACAAAGCTCATATCATCTCAAACTGGTTTCAGGAACATGACAATGAGTTCACTGTACTCCAATGGCCTCCACAGTCACCGGATCTCAATCCAATAGAGCACCTTTGGGATGTGGTGGAACGGGAGATTCGGATCATACATGTGCAGCCGACAAATCTGAAGCAACTGCGTGATGCTATCACGTCAATATGGACCAAAATCTCTGAGGAATGTTTCCAACACCTTGTTGAATGTATGCCACGAAGAATTAATGCAGTTGTGAAGGCAAAAGGGGGTCCAACCTTTTACTAGCAAGGTGTAACTAATAAAGTGGCCGGTGAGTGTAGGTTGATGCAGACTCTATGACACCACTCACAGCTTTCTGCAGAGCAGTTTTGAAGCTTAGGGGTGAGCTGCTCCACCGCTTCACCCCTGACACCTAGCTAATCCAAACTGGGGCAAAAAAAAATTGAAATGTGCTGAGCTGAGATTTCAATCCACAATGACTTGTGGTAAGCCTAGGCTCACCCACCTGTCAGTCATCACAGAATTTTAAACTTTCATAAAATGTTGAGTTATAGAAAATTCACTCTTCACAGTTATTGTGAAGGAGGAAATAAGCTATGAAGGCCCAGACTGATTTTCTAATATTTATTTCTGCTGTAAAGTCTGAAATTTTATGAGGGAGTCACTTGGGACTGACTCACTGAGAGTCAGACTCAAGCAGTCATTCAAAGAACTGAAGGTTTTGGTTCTTCCTCTGCTTTATTTTCCACCTTGGAGTTTGTTGCCAAGTCTCTAATATCCTCTTTGTATTTGCAAAGTTGGAAACTTGAAGTACTTCAGCATTTCTCTTTTATTTTTCTATACTTCAGCTCATAGTACTAGACATCTCTGACAGCTGCAGTTACCAGGCATTATAATAACATAAAAGGACCATAACCAAATCTCATACAGAGGTGCAGCTCCATGAGATGATGTTCACATTCTTCATCAGGAGGACTTCTCCAGGGCACTTAGGTGAACACTTTCAACATCTGATGAAGACGAGTGAGTTGTGTGTGTTCCAGCATCATCTAAAGTGGGATATCTCAGAAGTTATTAAACATCCGGTAGTTGAATTGCGGTGTTAATGTTATAAATACTACTCCTATGATGCTAAGGAACCATTTCAACTGTGTCAAAAATGTTGATTACACCATGAGGTAAATTTTCATCATCTTCATTTATAGATTTGGTGAATTGGTTTCGCATTCTGTTCTCATGTATTCCAGGCATTTCAGAGATTTTGAGGCACCTCAACATTCTCCTTATCCAAATGCATAGCTACCCACAGTATGAAGCATGAGTCATCACCCAACCCATCCAACCATGTATATAATTGTGATGACTGTGAGTGAGAGATTGAGAGGGGTGTGGTTATTGTAAAAAATGGTAGCTAAATTAAGATCCAGTGAACAAGAAGAAATCTTCACTCAGGTTGTGTTGCAGCTGTGTGGGCATGAAGCCTCGCATTTGTATGCACATGTCCACACGACTTTTGATATGAAATTAATTTCAGCAGTTTAGGGATTTAGTTCCTGTTCTCCCAGTCCTTAAAGCAGATAGTTTAAAATTAGGAGGAATGTAACAGGACAAACCCCCGCAACCTGGATACAGATATCAACACAAAGACGCCGGAGAGGGGACAAGCAGGCAAACGTCAGGTGTTCCAAGTAAAAACCGTGTGGCTCTCCCTTGACCTTGCTCTGCCAATGCGGCTCTTGTGAAAAAAATAGTGAGGATCACTGATGTAAGATTTATTGCCAAGAAGCATTGTTAAAACAAAGAAATAATCTACCAAGCACACATTTTTTTTTACTTTTTCTGATAAGTTTAGATGGATAGATGAACAGCACATATATATCTGTTCAGGTCAAATTTATGTTTTATTTTATTTTATTTTACAGGAGCCATATGGAGTGCTGTGCTGTGTTAGATTATCTAATTTGCAGACAGCTATGGTCTGCGTGTGTGTCAAGCATGACTATTTAATATATTAAATATATATATTTTACTGGACCATGTAAATCATGTGTGGTCCTGTAAAATAAAACAGAACTGATCAGTCCAGTCACCATTCCAGTTATTTCTTGTGTTAAGACAGATGTATTAGTGCCAGTGGGTTAGCGTGAGCCAGACATTTGGCTCATGTGGGTCACCAAATTAGAGTCTGTCCCCATACAGTAACTGCATACTTCCCAGCTTGGTAAAAAACACTCTTGCTTTCTCTACAGCTGATTTATTCCTTTACGACAAATACACAGGGGATAATTTTTATATAACTTGTCAGTTTAATAGTGGCATAGTGGTTAGCGTTGTTGCCCCACAATAAGAAGGTCGTGGGTTTGGTTCCCAGGCTGGAGCCTTCCTGTGCAGAGTTTGCATGTTCTCCCTGTGCCTTTGTGGGTTTCTCTCCGGTTTCCTCCCACCATCCAAAGACATGCATGTTTGGGTTAACTGATGACTCTAAATTGTCCGTAGGTCTGAGAGTGAGTATGAGTGTGAGTGGTTGTTTGTCTCTGTCTGTTGGCCCTGTGATGTACTGGTGACCTGTCCAGGGTGTACCCCGACCTCCCCCAATGTGAGCTGGGATTGGCTCCAGCAATCCATCCACAAGCTAGAAGAAGAGTGAATTAGTCTGTTTAAATCTTTTTAAGGGTTAATTGACTGTCCAAATGAAGGCATGGCCTCTTCAGATGACATATGAGAGAGCATATGCTTGCTACAAACCAGTATACAAAAAAGTCACAGCTCTACATGCACCCCACCTGTTTCCTTATGTTTGTTTGGAGTTAGCCACTCCAAAGATAGCAACTGCGGAGCAGCTCATATTAAACTTTAAATCTGCTGTTCAGAAACCTGTGGGCGACGACACTGAGGCAACATTCATGTTCATTTACTGTGTACAACTGGCACCAGAGACTTCAACTGAAAAGGTAGCTTCAACGGGGAGCTTGTCACCCTGGATGGTCACCTGGCCTGGGCTTTGGTCAGGAATCAGCAGGAGCTGCAGCCAGTTTTGCCCTTTGTCACCATGGAAGACCATCAGAAAACATGCAGGTCTAGGGGTGTTAGGGAAGGGTTGAGGCTGAGGTGATATACAAGCAGTTGATAAAAACATTGCTCATTCATATCTACTGAAAAAAATCAAAGAGTTGAAGTTGTGTTGAGTTTTTAATGCAGTTTTTTTATATAGTTCATTCGATCTAAACAACACTCACCTTCATTTGGATTTTTTTTTTTTTTTTCATTTCATCATCAGAATCAGAATACTTTATGAATCCCCAAGGGAAATTTTGTAAAGGAAATGAAACCAAAACAAAAACTTTTGCTTAATCACAAATGTGGTTTATTACTGATGGTTCTGTGTGATATCTGTACATAAGTTCTGACCACATGAAGCACTAATACAGACACTGAGAGAGCCTCTGTGTGTGACTGTAGAGGAAGAAAGTGCAGAGCAGCTGTGTGGAATCTATCTGGATTCACTGTGAACTGAGCAGAAAGTCTCACAAAGCGAGGTGTTGACAGTGTGGGTGAGAGTCTGAAGGTGAGTTTGTTCATACATGTCTGCTGAGAGAAAAAAAAAAAACACGGCGACTCGATTCATGTTTCATTCAATGTCTGTGCTTCAGGTCTCAACTTGTGCCTTTTAATGAATACCTGTGCAAAAGCATTAAGGTGTGTGCCACGAACCTGCACACAGAAACACTCACCTGCTTTACTGTGAGAACAGCACAAATGTTGTTGCCTCAGTCATCTGAAATATGGCCTTGACCAGCCACTTTGCCATATCCTCCATGGATCGGTCCTTGTAGCAGGAGCATGCCGTAGTCGTCTGTTATGCCCCAGGCTAGGGGAACAGGCACAACATAAAATGCAGACAAAAAAAAAAGAAAAACTATCGTTTATTGACACACTTAAAATGACAAGATGACAAGAATAAAGTGAAGCTTTATTCAGGGTAAACCAAGGCCAAAACACCAAACAAAACAACTATCTTCTCAATCAGTCTATCTATGCCCTGGGATGAAAATCAAAGAATCAAAAATACATCACTAAGCCTGACTCCCTAAACTAACAAAAACAGGAGAAAAAAGGGGAATCAAAATAAATGGCAGCTTACCCTTACTGTTTCTCTGTTTTTTTTTTTTTTGTTGTTTATGGACATTTTCTTTGTTTTATCAATTTACTAACAAACTAAGGGAGGCTGCAAATGCACGGTAACCAGGTCGGCACAAACAAAACTAACAAACACACAGAACTATATAACATGGGTTAACACCAAAGTCAAAATTACTACAGTCCATGGGTGCAGATCCCGGGGGGAACGGGGGGGACATGTCCCCCCCAATTTCTGAAAAACATGAATTGTCCCCCCCAGTAAAAATACCCTAAATTATTCAAAATTTAACAAATGTATTTTCAAACTTCACATTCTTCACATTTTAGATTCACATCTAAAAAGAAATGATTGAAATGGTGGAAAAAATAATGTTTGACAAATATATTTCTGACTCCACATTCCATCTCTGGTCTCCTCCACTACAATTCAAATGAATGGATAGTTTCTTACACAGATGCTGATGACATCAGCAGGCTTTAAAAAAACAACCCCCTCAATCTTTCTCTCAGCTCTAAAAAGTGGCTGCAGCCTGGGGCTCTGGTAATTTGCAGCAGAAGCAGATGCCTTTCTGTGAGTTATTCTGATCAAAAGTAGAATACTAATACTAGAACAGTAGTGTGCCCATAAATTATTTAAAAATGTAATCAGACTCTGTTTCCCACCTGCAGTGAAGTAACTTCGCTAGAAGCTAGTTTAGCAGCACTAGATAGCTAGCTAGTGCTATTTTCCAGCTAGTGGTTGCTAGCTAGCTAGCTAGATAAAGTTGGTTGCTTGTTAGCACTAGCCCTAATACTTCTACATGCACTAGCTAGATGGCTTGCCTGCTTGCTAGTGCACAACAGTTTGCTTATATTAGCTAGCTACATTACTGTGAAGTTAAGTTGAAGTATTTTGAATCATTCCACTATCAACCAGTTTCTGGAGTCCTGGAAAATGACAGATGAAGACAAACAAGGAATGAGTTTATATAAATTTATGTAAATAAATCAGATTTTGTTGGGTTTATTGTGCTCTTACAACTGTGTTTTTTTTATAACTGTTTACCAGCATAACTGGCATTGTAAAAACACGACCAGTTAGTTTACACAACTTGGTTAGGCCTTCATATTTTGATAATCATCAATTACTCATGCATAAAGTAGTCCCATACACTGGGAGAAAAGGAAGATGGTGAGAAGAATTGGGGATCTGGGAGGGATCGGAGGAGGCGAAAGATAAGAACGTGAGTAGACATTACATACCCAAAACCCTTAAAATCATGATTTACTAATACACTGCTCAAAAAAACAAAGGGAACACTTAAACAACACAATGTAACTCCAAATCAGTCACACTTCTGTGAAATCAAACTGTCCACTTAGGAAGCAACACTGATTGACAATCAATTTCACATGCTGTTGTGCAAATGGAATAGACAACAGGTGGAAATTATAGGCAATTAGCGAGACACCCCCAATAAAGGAGTGGTTCTGCAGGTGGTGACCACAGACCACTTCTCAGTTCCTATGCTTTGTGGCTGATGTTTTGGTCACTTTTGAATGCTGGTGGTGCTTTCACTCTAGTGGTAAAATGAGACGGAGTCTACAACCCACACAAGTGGCTCAGGTAGCGCAGCTCATCCAGGATGGCACATCAATGCGAGCTGTGGCAAGAAGGTTTGCTGTGTCTGTCAGCGTAGTGTCCAGAGCATGGAGACGCTACCAGGAGACAGGCCAGTACATCAGGAGCCGTGGAGGAGGCCGTAGGAGGGCAACAACCCAGCAGCAGGACCGCTACCTCCGCCTTTGTGCAAGGAGGAACAGGAGGAGCACTGCCAGAGCCCTGCAAAATGACCTCCAGCAGGCCACAAATGTGCATGTGTCTGCTCAAACGGTCAGAAACAGACTCCATGAGGGTGCTATGATGGCCCGACGTCCACAGGTGGGGGTTGTGCTTACAGCCCAACACCGTGCAAGATGTTTGGCATTTGCCAGAGAACACCAAGATTGGCAAACTCGCCACTGGCGCCCTGTGCTTTTCACAGATGAAAGCAAGTTCACACTGAGCACATGTGACAGACGTGACAGAGTCTGGAGACGCTGTGGAGAACGTTCTGCTGCCTGCAACATCCTCCAGCATGACCGGTTTGGCAGTGGGTCAGTAATGGTGTGGGGTGGCATTTCTTTGGGGGGCCACACAGCCCTCCATGTGCTCGCCAGAGGTAGCCTGACTGCCATTAGGTACCGAGATGAGATCCTCAGACCCATTGTGACACCATATGCTGGTGCGGTTGGCCCTGGGTTCCTCCTAATGCAAGACAATAGTAGCCGCCCGTTCCCCAGACCTGAATCCAATTGAGCACATCTGGGACATCATGTCTCGCTCCATCCACCAACGCCACGTTGCACCACAGACTGTCCAGGAGTTGGCGGATGCTTTAGTCCAGGTGTGGGAGGAGATCCCTCAGGAGACCATCCACCACCTCATCAGGAGCATGCCCAGGCATTGTAGGGAGGTCATACGGGCACGTGGAGGCCACACACACTACTGAGCCTCATTTTGACTTGTTTTAAGGACATTACATCAAAGTTGGATCAGCCTGTAGTGTGTTTTTCCACTTTAATTTTGAGTGTGACTCCAAATCCAGACCTCCATGGGTTAATAAATTTGATTTACATTGATAATTTTTGTGTGATTTTGTTGTCAGCATATTCAACTATGTAAAGAACAAAGTATTTAATAAGAATATTTCATTCATTCAGATCTAGGATGTGTTATTTTAGTGTTCCCTTTATTTTTTTGAGCAGTGTATAACATTTAAGTAAGCAGTGATACGCGCTGTTGGTTGTTTAGGACTAATAAACAAGAAAGGTAAGCACAATAAATGATTCCCTGTGCAGTACTTTTTGAATGATATGGCAAGCCTCTATGAAGTTGTGATTCATGGTGGCATGGTATGAGTTGCATATGGGCAAAAAAAAAAAATCACTTTTGTGTCCCCCCCCAATCCTGACATCGGATCTGCACCCCTGGCATGTGGAGCATATGAAGGAAGCTAAGTTTTCTAGAAGTACTGCTCTTAGCAAACGCCGAAGCTAACACAGACGTTGGCTTATCCATTCAGGCCTGAAGTATGCAATGGGTTACATAGCTGCTGGAGCAGAAAGAGTAACTGCACGTAACTGGAAGATGCCTCAAGAGACGGAGAACCAGAGGTGAGACTGGAATCGTTAAAAAACATCAAGTCTGACATTCATTTATATAGAAATAACCAAAGATCAACCCACCATTATTTTACAATATGTTTGTGATTGTGAATGCCTGGATTAATCCCTCAATCTGTTATCTATACTATTTATCTTGACAATTCCAGCTGACATTATGTGAGGGTAAGGTGAACCTTGACAGATCATCAACCATTCACACCTACAGGCATTCACATTTAGAGTCACCAATCAACCACATATGCTTGGAGTTTGGGAGAAAAGTGGCCTGCAGGGAATCCACACCTGCACAGGGAGAAACTCCTCACTGTGAGGCATCAGTGCTAACAATTCCTGGATGGCACTGACCTATGCTGGCTAATTATGGTCACCTGAATCAAGTTCAAGTGTATAATGGTTCTTTCAGTATGACTTCTGGATCTGCACCATCTATTTGTCCTCAGTCACTCAGCCTTCTGCTCCTTCTCAGCCACTGTGCTCCACCGTGAATGTGGTCTGTCATCACCATCCCTGCATACAAGACTATCTCAGTCTAGACTGTTCTGGTCTGTGGTTGCCTGAAGTCCTTCAGAGCAGGGACGTCCATCTGCTCTAAACAAGTTCTTAAAATGTCTTATCTTAAAACTCTAACATGTCTGACTGCACTTTTGTTGCCCTTTCTTATACGAGGTGCTGCACTTATTTAAAATATGCTTGTGTGAATGGTGACACCAAGGGCTCTAGTCCACTGAACCTTCACTGATGTCCCTCATTGTAAGTCCTTTTGGATCAGCAAAACAGCAGACTCTGCAGAAAGCCAGAGGGAACAGTGCAGTTCATATGAATGTAATGATGAGTGTATGTCCAGTGTATCAGTTCACTATAGAAGTCCAACTTATTTTGAATAAAATGATAGATCCAACCACCATAGTTCAGATCCACACACTGCTCTGTGACCACAACCGATTTACTTCCTGCTTCCTACCAATACACTTATATAGTCCTGCAGGCTTAGGATACAGATGTTCCATATTGTAAAATGTGGGTTAAGATGGCCATTACACTCTGACTGAGCTGCATGGTCAAACATCACATGGTATCGGTCCCTGATGTAGTAACTCATTGACAAGATTAGCAGACTGTGCTGTGTCATGACTCATTCACAGGGTGGCAGTGCCTCAGTGGATTGAGACTTGGCATAAGAACTTGCGGGTCACCGGTTCATTTCCCACCCCGGACAAGGAAATGCAATGTGTGGGCTAGTGGATGGAGAGGTGCCAGTCCACCCCTTGGGCATCCCCCAAAAAACCATTCCAGGCAGCACCTTCACTGTGAAACTTCTTTGTATGTTTGTATAATAGGGGGCCCTGTGTGTGGTTGTCTGGGGGTGTAAAGTTAATTTTGTTGTGTGTGTACAACAAATAAAAAGATTCTTCTTCTTCATTCCTCATTTCTTCAAAGTTCTTCAGTGTTTTTCTTCTGCACAGAAACACGTTCTCTTTCTTTGTGTCAGCAACAAATTATTCAAACATCACAATGATTGTGAATCAAGATGCTTAATCACTCTGGGGCATGTAGTCAGCCATTGATTTTTGGTTTAGCCACCAAGTGTTATTTAATGATGCACTCAATGTGTGTGATTGACTCAGGGTTGCTTGAATTAGATACTGTGGTAGCAGAGAGGAGGTGTGTGAGACATCCTGATACAGTCTGTACTCTGCTCCTGTTCAGGGAATGCTGTCAGACTGCATTCTTTTCAAACTATTGAGCAGAGTGGATGTTTAAATCCTCCCTGTTTCACGCACATGTATTCTATCATATAAACACTGCAGAGCTTCATGTGAGGAAGGCACCAGTTACATCTCTGCTCAGTGTCAATGGACATTCCAGCCACTGTACACTGATGAGATTACCAGAATCCTAACCCTATCCCAACCATAATCTGCCTTTGTCACATCTCCACAGGTACAACAGGAAGTGAACTGCCATCAGATATCAAATTCATTCTTATATGTTTATATATGACATCTCTGTTGGCCTGCATATAAGACTACTCATAACATCTGCTCAGAACAGCAACCATAGATTTAACAGAAGCCGAATCAGAATGAGAAATACTTTACCATTCCCCAGGGGAAATTCCAGAATAGAAATAGAAATATTGCCAGACGGGATTATGTACACGCATACACTCACCGGCCACTTTATTAGGTACACCTGTTTAATTGCTTGTTAACACAAATAGCTGATCAGCCAAACACATAGCTGCAACTCAATGCATTTAGGCATGTAGACGTGGTCAAGACAACTTGCTGAAGTTCAAACTGAGCATCAGAATGTGGAAAAAAGGGAATTTAAGTGGCTTTGAATGTGGCATGATTGTTGGTGCCAGATGGGCTGGTGTGAGTATTTCAGAAACTGCTGATCTACTGGGATTTTCACGCACAACCATCTCTAGGGCTTACAGAGAATGGTCCGAAAAAGAGAAAATATCCAGTGAGCGGCAGTTGTGTGAACAAAAATGCCTTGATGATGTGAGAGGTCAGAGGAGAATGGGCAGACTGGTTTGAGATGATAGAAAGGTAATAGTAACTCAAATAACTACTTGTTAGAACCAAGGAATGCAGATGGTAGGGTCAGAATTTGGTATAAACAACATGAAAGCATGGATCCATCCTGCCTCATATCAATGGTTCAGCCTGGTGGTGGTGGTGTAATGGGGTGGGGGATATTTTCTTGGCACACTTTGGGCCCATTAGTACCAATTGAGCATCGTTTAAACGCCACAGCCTACCTGAGTATTATTGCTGGCCATGTACATCCCTTTATGACCACTTTGTACCCATCTTCTGATGGATACTTCCAGCAGGACAATGCACCATGTCACAAAGCTCATATCATCTCAAACTGGTTTCAGGAACATGACAATGAGTTCACTGTACTCCAATGGCCTCCACAGTCACCAGATCGCAATCCAGTAGAGCACCTTTGGGATGTGGTGGAACGGGAGATTCGGATCATACATGTGCAGCCGACAAATCTGCAGCAACTGTGTGATGCTATCATTTCAATATGGACCAAAATCTCTGAGGAATGTTTCCAACACCTTGTTGAATGTATGCCATGAAGAATTAAGGCAGTTGTGAAGGCAAAAGGGGGTCCAACCTTTTACTAGCAAGGTGTACCTAATAAAGTGGTCAATGAGTGTAAGTTATAACATAGATAGAAAACTAAAATAGAATATGAAAATAAATAAACAACACAAATGTTCAAAGTGAGAGATAATTAAAGTGAATGGACCTATGAGTCGGTAAGATTAACTGTAAATATCAAAAATATATACAGATTGGTATTAGGTAAACGTAAGGTGCTGCAGTGATGCAAAGTATTGCACGATCAAGGAATTACAGTGTTCATGGTCAGAAGGAGGAGTTTTGAGTCAGATAGTCATTGGCATAAATGATTTCCTGTGAAGCCCAGGGGTGCATCTTGGTGGGATGAGTAATAGTAATGGATTGGAGCACAAGTGAACGACACAGACAGACGGTGAGGCCACTGACAGAAGGAAACTGTTGAAATGTTTCGATGCTGCAGAGGTTGAAAGCCTCTAAGGTATGCCTGGTATCTGAATGAGCTCAGGTATTCTGCCCCACAGCAGCATTGAGTAATAAGTCATGTAAATTCCCTTCATACACAGCCATCTTCTTTTGAACAACTCTACTCTGCAGCAAACATGACTGGCATCAAAGATTATTGATAAGGTCAACACATTTTATAGCTCAGAGAAGGATTCACAGCTTTTACTGCAGTACGGTGACATAGATTCAATAGAATAGGGCAATCCAGCCAAAGTAAAAGCACAAAGTATTGTCAGTGACATTTCAAATGTAAAGTGTGTTTCACATAACGACAAATTATGATGAATTTATTATGGTATTCTGTGTAGCTGGTTTGAACAAGTCCACTTCAGGCCGGTGGCTTAGAGGAAATGGTTTGACTGAGCTGTGACCCGCTGCCTCAGCTACATATTACAGAAAAGGGCAAGGATATTACAACACCGTAACCTTTCTTGATTGGAATAAACGTGAATTGCTTTTCATAAGCCACATTGATCATTGTAGTTGGTTTTTGTTGTTGTACCCATTATGGTACACTCCCACAGAAACATGATAGGATTCCAATATATCCCTGGGATTCAGGAGTAAAAGTATTATGAAATAAATTTGACTTTAGTAATTTGTGGAGTAAATATACATAGTTACAGCTGATAACCGCTTCTAGACGTCTAGCAAGCTGTGGATTTTATCAGATCTCAGTATATTTAGACACAGTATAACATATTTTTCATCTTATCTAGACAGTAATTGTTTCATTAGATGTTTATTGCAGATGCAGGTTGAGTTATTTCTAGACATACCTATGGTTTCGTATCACATTTCAGCTTTGTGCTGAACATCCACATTCATGAAGCTATGCTCAGCAGCTCATGATGTATGTTGTCTTCAGATCTATTTCACTGCCATGTACTTCAACTTTGTGCAGGATGGACATTTTCAGTAAACACACAAGTGCACATTGTGCATTTTTACAGTTGTCTGTGACATATTCTTTGACTTGTGTGTTAAAGCAACAGACAATGATGCAAACACACTAACACTGAGTCCTGAAACTGCAGTGAAGGAAACTGAAGACCTCAATCAGAATCCACATGAATGAGGACAGGTGCTTTATTAAAAAATTATACATTAAGAAACACAAATTGGTGTAAAATTATTGACATACTGTACATGTGTTTAAAAGCGTTACTGCCACTCAGAGTAGTCAGAACTGTGAAGCATTCAAAGCACGTCTCAGAAGCTGGTAATGAGGTATGTCTGTTGTGAGCTGGTCAGCAGGTTGTCATTGACTGGAGACACAGGCTTCACCTTTCTTTACAGGAATCATCTTCTGGCTGTCTCTAAAAGACACAAGCAGCAGTTTTCAGAGCTGTTCCGTTACAAACTAAAGAAATAGGAAAACACACAACACAACAGACACCAGAGTAAAATAGAGTAAAAGTCTTAGTCCTAAAATGCTGCTTTTCCTCCCTTACAGCCTATATCTGGGCTAGATGGTCATAGTTCTTCTGCCACAGTAAACATCCCAGACCTTATGGCCTGACCATGACCTGCTGCTGGTAATTGATTTTTACATGAGAAAATACTGAATTAAGGCACTTTAAATTAAAGAAATATTTATTAACACTTTCACATCGGTGTTAATGCTATACAAATGCTGACACAACATTTACTTTACATATCCAGTATAACTAAATAATTACAAAAAAGTCTGGGGTGTGAAGATGATGAATAAATTGATACGGTAAGGTTAGGTTAGGTTAGAAAGAGTTTCACTTCAACACAACATTCAAAGTGAAATCATTGATTGCAGATGTCAAAAAATAATCACAGATTTGAATAATTCATTAAGACTTGCATTGTTAATAAATTTTCATCTTAATAGGAAATGATTAAACAGCACATCCGTGTCTGTCAAAGTGAAGGTTCACCTTTAGAGCTCTGTGCTGGATGTGGGGAACTGCTCCATTTCAGGTAATTTCACATTTGAGATATTTAACAAGGGGAGAAAGCAAGCCAAAGTGAAATGTATGGTGTAAAAACCTCCACAACAGAACACAACCTTGTCTGTCCAGGTCCACTCACTTCTATCTATCATACTTAAAATATTACACTTGTCTCTGCACTGTAAGGACAGTGATGGTATTTCTTATTGCTTTGTATATTAGTTCTACCAATGAGGAAACTGATGTATATCTGGACATGTTTGGGTACAGCTGAAACCCTTTACCAGAGGTCTTCTTCACAGATGTAGATCACATTTTCTACCAACTCATGAGTACTGTTAGTTAACTACGAGTGAAAACATCAGTTGCCAGCTCTGACTCTCTTCTTCTTCTCCTTTCGGCTTTTCCCTTCAGGGGTCGCCGTAGTGAATCAGTTGCCTCCATCTAAGCCTGTTGCCAGTTGCCAGCTCTGACTCTTTTCTGAAAATAAAGAATTGATTTCCTCCCAATTTACCATGACCTTTGAAATCTGCCATTTTCAACTTTCAGCTGCTCGTGTTGAGAAATCGATTGACTGAGTGAATAACAAATAGTTGTTTTTTTTTTTTTTGGAACATATTTTTATTTGAGAAAACGAGCATAGATCTCAGACATTTAACAAGCATAATTTTTCTTATTTTCTTAAATAGTTCTTAGGTGATGGATTTAAGTCCTGATACTTTGTGAAGGTGAGAGGGCAAACAGTTGATTGACCTGAGGAACAGAGGACTAGTTCAACAGCTGTCTAATTATAAACATTTGCTCCAGCTGTTAATGTGCCAATGGATGAGATGAGACTGATGTGTGAAACTGAAAAAGTTTAAATACAGTGAAACACGGAATGAGTGTAGTCAGCTCAGTAGCAAAGCTTTTCAGGCTGAGCGTAATTAGTTCAGTAGGTATGATTCAAGCTTGTTCAGTCAGGAGGAGAAAAGAGGAATTGAGTGTCAGTCAACAGCCCAATATGACTTTTTTTTTTTTTTTTAATAAAAACAACCAGTTGAGTCAATCCCTGGCTAATGCCCACTTCCATATACACGCTGTATCCACCTTATGTAAAAGAAGTGATGAGTTATTCTCCAGGAACTTGAGCAATTCTTACTTTTTGAAGGTGAATTTCTTCCACAGGCAGCTGATGGTGACCTGGACAACAGGGTTGTTCTCATTATTGACAGAGGAGACTTTCTTCCCAGACCCAACAGACTGCTTCCTCAGTCCACTGGCCCTGGCTGGGCACAACATTTGCACTTTTGCGCCTTGATCCTGATTGTTGGACTTAAGCTTTGACAGACCTGAGACCTAAACACAGAAAAACCACATTCAGGAGACAAGATTAAAAGGCAATACACACACTGCTTTGCTGCTGTTACGTCACCATTTCAAAATTTCTTTGAACTAATCCACTGTCATTTCAGCTAGTGTTTGGTGTTTATGTAGAGGCCTCTGAAGCCCCTACCTCACACAATCGTATAGGTTCCAGATAATCATCATTCTCTCTTTACTGATAAGAAGTGGGAGAAATTAAAGGTTTGCGTCTGAGCTTCATAAATCTGGTTAAAGGCCATTAAAAATGGACCTTAGAATTCCAGAGAAAGGCCAAACTTTTTGGATTACTTCATATTTACAACTGGTTGAGTCCCTGTGTTTTAAGGTGCTTTAATAGTTGTAACACTTCTGAGTTACATGAAGTCAGATATTGGGACTTGTCTTTAAGCAGAGAGGGATGGATGTATAGGTCCATTACAGAAAATTAGATCAGCACCTGAGAGCTGCAGTGCTATTTTTAAAAGCAGACTTAAGACTGACCTTTTTAGTCAGTCTTTTAATTAAAACCTTTTATTAAACATGATGCATCTACCTATTTATTGCCTATATTACAATTAACCCATTTACTGTCTGTTGGTAATCAATTTTATGCCAGTGTTTGTTTTTTTATTAACTCATCTATTACTTATTCTATCAGCTATTATCTATTATTTATTAGTATTAGCTTGGTGTCTTGTAGGTGCCTTAAACGATTCCTTTTCTTTGTGTGGATGGGTGTTTTATTTTAATAATTCAACCCACACAGAGTGGAGTATATTATGTGAGCTATTATGTGAAGCACTGAGTGTAATTTTTTTTTCCTATGAGCAGTGCTATACAAGCAAAGTGTGATTGATTGATGAGAGATTTATGGGCTATATAGTTTATACAACAACATTAATTTATAGTTTGGTCAGGGCAAAAAAAAAAAAAAAAAAAAAGCACAATATTATTTGTGGATAGTTGTCTTAGTCTTGTTGTAGGTCTAGTAAGCAGGTTGACAACAAATAAGCAAAAACCTGAAAAACACTGAATGGTACAAACTCACATTTGATCTCCAGGTGCTGGATTTCTTATCGACTTTGCCTGCATGTGTGGGACTTTGCTCTGGCTCTGTACCACTGTATGAAATAATTTCCTGAGGAAGTACATGTACATATGTAAATACACCAAACCAAAATACCCATCTGCACAGCTACTTAAGAAACTGATAATGACTTAACCACAAGAGATAGAGACACAATTAAAAATAGGGTAACATACAGATGCTGCAGCCTTGTGGGAAGGGGGATAGCTGTAGGTAGGGACTTGCTCTTCATGGTGGGATGTAGTGTAAGGCTGGGACAGGGAGCCGTAAACACTACCCTGGGATAGAGGGGAATCTGGGTGGTCGTACTTCTCTTGGTTTTCATCACAGAGGAATGAAGATGTGGGAAATCCATCTTCAGAGGAAATGCGTGTCTTTGTAGAGGAAGATAAACGCTCCCTTTTAAAATGAAATTTCTGCAGGGCAGCAAGGCCAGAGGTGGAGTTCAGTGTCTTTGATTGTTTTGTTGAAGATGAGCTACAGGACCAGTCAAACAGTCTGAGACCCTGACTGGCTGAATTTGGAGATTTAGTTCTAGGTGATGGAGAAGTGATGTGGCTGTCCACAGATGGAACACTGGGACCATCATTGTCATTGGTGGGGGTGCTGGAAGAAGACTGATACTGCAGAAGGCTGACAGCTGTGGGCTCTACACTGTGAGGTGGATCCCCCTGAGTGCTGAGACTGGGACTACTGAAGAATCTACACATGGGAATAAACACAAACACATCAGGGAAATATCCAAAGTTTGCCTTAATGCAAACTAAAGCTGCATGACTGGTAAAATGATTTTGAAGTAAGGAAATTTGTGTTTGGTAGATTATTTCTTTGTTGTAACAATGCTTCTTGGCAATAAATCCTATACCATTGGAAAGCCTGTTTATTTCCTTTTTAAGTGGTACCACATTTAAGGAACATGCATTTGTGTTATGAGCATCAGAGCTGAGTATGTGGGTTGTGCCCATGAAAAATTTGCCATATCTTCTCTGCCAATCTCAGTTTATTCTGCCATTAACTCTTGTTTGGTGGATTGGATGATTGAAGTTTGAAGAACCATTTAAAAAGGGAAATAAAACAGGCTTTTCCAACAGTATAAGATTTATTGCCAAAAAGCATTGTTGCAACAAAGAAATAATCTACCAAACACAAATTATACATATATATATATTTATTATTATTATTTATATTATTATTATTATTATTACTAGGGGCTTCTCATGGCTGCTATGGATTAATTTAGATTAATATTCATTCATTATAATTGTCATTTTGTAGGGGCAAAAAAAAACTTAAACGTGTTTATTTAAACTAAAGAACAGATGTGGTGTCCAGATTGCAATATATAAAAAAACATTTTATAAAAATAAAAATACCAACCACATCATATTTAGAAACAACTCTTTTTGTAAACAAACAAAATATATATTAATGTGGTCCTCTTATTCATCTTTTAGCCAGCTACTGAGACAGACTCACTTGTTTACTTGTTTATTGGAGAGGAGAGCTGACCGCTTCTTATGTACAATGATACCTGGAGTGGCGAGATATTTGCAAGCCAGGCCAGTGCTCCTGAATGAGCTTACCACTAGTGATGGAGGTATCGATTCCGTGGCATTGTTACACCAATATTCACATCCAACTCATTTGACTATGGACTATTCTAATAAAGTATCGTTACTAATTAATAAATGCGAAATAAAAACCATGTGTCACTTCCGAATTGTCTATTGTAACTTACTCCAGGGTTTTGTGCACTCACCAAAGGACAGTCCTGCATACTAATGCTCAGCTTTGCTCTGTACTGCTGGCCCCCATCTTCGGGAGCAGCGTACAGCAACTCCGCTTGGACAAACTGCATTAGCCCACTGCCCACTATGCATTGCCAGAGACCCTTTTTTTTGTTGTTTTGTTTTGTTTTTTGGGCTTTTGAGATGCGTTAATTGCGTAAAAATTTTAATCATATTAATCATGTAAATTAATTGATCTGGATTAACACTTTCATTTTGACAAACTTAATATATACATATGAGAGAAGTAGAAACAGAGAGTGAAACAGTCTTGTGCCGTCCTTATTACTAACATTGAAATAAGTAAGGACTACTGTATTATCTGAGGTCTAGCAACAACATGAAAACAGTGTTCATTCGTGAAACCTGAAATTTATGATTAATTTTCATAATATAAAAACTGCTTCCTATCTCTCCCCATGATGCTATATTTAGCATTTTATTCAAATTCATTCAATCATGTTGAACTCAAGTAATCAATAAGTAACATAATTTTAATGTAAAGTGAATCAGTAATACATTGAACTGTATTTCGAGGCGGTAGATAGCTGTCTGTGTAGAGTTATTTGTATTTATGCTAATAAAGCCTGTCCCAACTTCTAAATGTTACTGTATGTGTCTAGTAGAGAGTGATTTAGATAAACCCACAGCAAGAAGGTCGTGGATTTCCAAGACTAGGGCCTTTCTGTGTGGAGTTTTCCCTCCGTCCATGTTTGCTTCCCCCCCACAGTCCAAAGACATGCATGTCTAGGTTCATTGGTGACTATATTTTTGAGGCTCACACTTAAGTCTAAATGTGAGCCTGAATAGTGCTTTGTCTCTGTGTGTCCCTATTTGTCAGCCCTGCGATAAACTGGTGATCTGTCCAGGGTGCATCTCCACCCTCCCTGGGAACGTTAGCTGGGTTTGGCTTGAGCAGCCCCCATGAACCTGAAGGATAAGTGGTTGAAAATGAATGACTGAATCATAATATCACCTGCTGTGTGTAGCCTGCCCATCCCCCTCCTGGTTTCTCTTCTGCAGCAGGGTGGCAAAACGGTTGCGCGGCTGGGAGGGACAGGTTAATGTGGGCATGTCAGGGTGCTGGTCGGACCTGGATCTCTTCTGACTGGAGGAAGAGTACTGCTGCAACAAGTCCAGGTCTGATATGCAGGAATCTAAGGGAGAACAAAAACCAGCTGTGACTTGATGAAATGGTAACATTTGAAACTGTATATTCATGTTAATAAACAGTCTGTCATCATAATCAATGTGCCATTATTCACTTGTGTCATAAGAATCCATACAGAGATACCATTCTCTCTTATTTGTCCTCTTTGAATTAACCTCCTTTGCTGCAATTGTGAGACTTTCAGATTTAAATTAAATAAGAAATTACAGAGTTAGGTACACTGGGTAAATTTGTTTTAAAAACATGATCTAAACACAAAGGTAAGCGCTGACCACGGGATCTCTTCACTTGCAGTTCTCTGCAAGGCAGCCTGAGGTCCTCTTGGCTAATGTCTCTCTCCTTCCCCCTGGTGGAAGGAGGTCTGTCGGGAGATGCTGCAGAGCAGGGTGGGGCAGCAGAGACTGGCTTAAATTCTCCACACCAGATGCTGGTCCCATTGGGGGTTGGAGAGTCATTCCAGCATTGACTGTAAGGTTTAAGCAGCTGAAAGGCATGCAAATTTGTTATCTTCTTAATTGTTACCTTATCAATGGGACATCATTAACTTATTGTGATAAGTTACCTGTGGAATCGGTTTGTCTGGGCAGAAGTTGTCTATCCTGTCCATTGTGTTGATGTCAAGGTTTCCTAAAGCCATCTGCAAGCCTGTCTCATCTCCGAAATTACTGTATTCAGGGTCATCAAGGATAAAACAGTGAAAGACAGGACTTTCTCATCTGTAGGCTTACTGTAACTGCAGTTACAGAGGCAACACCTCAGGGCAGAAGGATACAGTCCAGCGTAGCTGAGAGTGGCAGGGTCAATGTGATCTGGGTACGGGTTCAGGGGCACAACTTTCCTCCTAACAGGATCGAAGACGAGCTGATAGAGGAAGGTGTTGTTGGCTCTGACAAATCCATCAATGTACTGTTCAGGAACAACTAAACTTATCTTCAGGTACTGGCCAATCTTTCTGATCACCTAGTGCACCAAACATAAAGAAACCTTTTAGCAACATTAAATTATCAATTTCATGTCATACCAATCTACCATTTTTTTTTTCTTCCTGTTTGCCAATCCTAAAATTAAAAACTTTATATTGTCGAATACTTGAACAAACATGAACACAAGTACAGGAAGGACTCAGCCCTGACATATTGTACATTTAGCAGGGGGCTGTCTGTGTGTATTAATAATCTTCATTGTATTTATAACACTTTCTCATTTGATATTTGTACAGTGGGAAACAAATAGGCTATTTCTACTGTATATGATTCTGATCTGACTCAAGGTTTCTGTTCAGAGCATGTTGAATTCAAGTGAGAACTTCTGTAACATTTGTGGCCAAGTACCACTGGGATGTCATTTACACTCTTCCCCCCCAAAAAACGACTTCATCTTGCGTGAGTTTTACTGTCTTATCCCCAGTCAGATCAAGCTGTTGTCACCCTGTCACCTTTATGTGGTGCCCACCTAATCATACTTTCCCTAGGAAAGTGTAGTGTGGTGTGCAGCCTGAGTCATATTGATCTATGCTTGTTAAAGATGAGAAACCTTGGGAACCCCAGAGTCCCTTTCTAAATGAGTAATGCACACCATGAATTCTTACCTTGAGGATGTCAGGCTCGTTGGCTAGCCGAAGCAGCTTGCAGGCCTTACCCAAGCCGATACCATGCAGGGAGGCCAGATAGTCGCAGCCAGAGAGGATGCACATGTATCGAAACTTCTCTTCTGTGAAAATGTTCCCAAGGGCACGACAGCGGCCCAGGTTGCCTTGGTCGATCTGTAGGCCATTGCCCTGTTTGTCCATTTTGAGGATTACCTGAACAATGAATGACAATTCAATTGTAAACTGCTGCAAACATACCCAGCACTGCACACACACAGAAGAAATCCTTTATTTCAGTACATTTGGCTTCCATCAGTCAAATCACTGGTGAAGTGCCATTTCCACTGGCTGCCTTACGTTCCCAGACCATAACCAGCACCATGTTTGACAAATCCCTCATGAATATTGATCTCTATGCTGTATGTCTTAAGGTCTGATGAAAGAGTTCAAAATTATATGCATGAACTAACACTTAAATGATCCAGCTTCCAAAGAAAAACTATCTAATTAGTTTTAACTGGGGCAGTGGGTGTTTAAAAGACTACTCCAATCAAAGCTGAGACATGGCACTTTAATGAACTACGCAGTATTGTACTTTGACCAGAATGTGCTAAAGTTCAGAGCCTCTACAAACACTAGCTCTAGTACCAGATACCTTTTTGCAGCCAAATGCGAGCAGGTCAGAGTCTTCTGTAATGACAGCCTGGGCCAGACCAGATTTAGTTAGGAAGGCTAACTGAGCATCAGCCTCATATGGAGCCACCACACAGTCCACCCCTCTTGCCCTTGCAGCCTGTGTGAAGGAAAGACAGACATACATACACACAAAAACATTTGTTTTACTTAACTTCACCAACATGCAACATTGCGGCAAGTGACCAACAAGCCTTCAGAGAGAAAAAGAAACAGGCTACCTGGGAGTATATGCATCCCATTCATTCCTTCCGAACATGAGAACTGCATTAGAAATGCAAACTGTTATGAGGGAGCTGAGACAGGTTAGACCCTTGAGTATCAGCAGTAACACTATTATTGTTTTTTACTCAATGCCAACACTGATTGAGAAACAGTATCCTGTTTTTTCTGTGTATGCAAATGCACATTGGAAAGCCCTTTTATGATTCAAGATATCTCTAGTGTCATTTTCAAAGGATAGAGTATTCAGCTGAGGCATCAGCACCAAATTGTAGTGCAATCAGAATACCTCCTCCTTATCCTTGACAGAGGACCTGCGATAAGGTCTGATATTCTTATCATCAGGCAGGAAATCTATGTTGAGATATCTGTTAAACTTACTTCCTTGTAGTAACAAGTATGTGACTAAACCAGTTCTTAAAAATTTATATTGTCACATACTTGTGTGTCAGAGGCAGACTAGTTTACAAGCACTGAATCAATACATACTTATTTTCACAGGGTGGGTGACACTAAGCCTCATCCCACATTCTCAGAGAGTAGCATACCTCTATGGTCTCTTCAAATGTACCCATTTCAAACCTGTTTAAACAGATTAGACTTTGATCTTGTTGGGTGGGGGGTTGTCAAAGCAAGAGCTCTAAAGCAAAGCTCTACATATGCTCATCTAGAACACAAATGTGCAGTGTGCTATTGAAGCATGCAGGGATAAAACAGATAAGTGGTTTTAAAAAAAAAAGCCCTTTTAGCAGACAGTGTAGTTAACACATTGTGAATCTCAGAAAACTTTATAAAGTCTCTGACTGTGAGCACAGAGGTGCCAACACTTGACCAGATACCCCCCCCCATTAGAATGCAAATCATGCACTATGACGTCAGATAATTTAATGCAAAATTGGGGGGTGACTGCAAGAGTACAAAGCAACATGAATTATACAAATTATTCAGTCTCATGTGCTATCACTTTTATCAGGGGTTGAAAAATAAAAGTCATACGTGATTATGTGCTACTGAAAGAGATGGTGCTGAGCTCCTGCAAAGTATGTTGTGGACTGGAGCTGAGCTCTGGTACACTCCTGCCCAAATTGGTACCGGGATTGAACCACAGGGTAAAGTGAACAATTTTGTTTTTTTTTAACCATCTATGATTGGCTAGTACTCCTAGTACCTATTGGTTGGGAGTGAGATGGTTAGAGCAGAGCTGATAATAGAGGGAATTGCATCAACTCCATAGACACTAGGGATCAATTATTCCACAAAAACTGCAGATTACTGAACCTCAAATAGTTTCCAATAGTGGCTAGTCATAAGCAACGTTTGCTGTTCTTTGAGGTATATTCCAAAGAAATTATATCCAGCAACAACGTAAAAAGCTGACTTTTTACTGACTTGTATATTATGGCTCACAAACATAGTTATCATAGACTGTGGGTGGGAAAAAGAAGAAGTGTTTCTGAACCTATGCTGTTGTCAGTCATGTGACCCCCCCCAATCTCATAGGTGACCTATATTGATTTCAAAACTGGGATATTTTTTGCAAGCTGAAGAGTTTCATTGAAGATGAGTTGGGCTGCCTTGTATCTTGTCTGCTGCCAGAAATTCTTAAGTTTGAATTTTAATGTCTATGGAGTCATTTTTAGCAGTTTTTGTTCAATAAAAGGGAACAGCTCCCTAGAGTCAGCCCACGTTCTCTCCTTCACACTCTGAGACACTTCAGCAGAATCTCATGGAGGACATGGGAGGGTTTGTACCCTCTTACGGACTAGCTGGGGCTAACTGGATTTTAGATACCATGTTACCAGTTTACAGACTCAGGTGTCCTGATTTGAAGGTGTGAATAAGGCGTCTCCACCTCTGTCATCCAAGTTTTGCATATTGTCTGGAGGTACGACAGAGTGGGAGTTGTACCTGTTAATGGGTCTCTATGAGTTCTAGGTTTTTGGCTCTGACACTCTGAATCTTCATGAGTATTGTATGTAGTTGATGGAGTAGTGCATCACCCAAATCATACATGACTCATACATGTTAGTATTCTGTCTAAGTTTTCTCTCAACGCACATGGTGCATATCCAAGCCTAACATACTTTATCCGTCAATCAGTCCTGAACCCACCAAGCCCAGTAACTCCTCTTTCGCTCTATTTTTCTGTAAGAAAAGGCACCACTGTCAAGGAAAAAAAATCTGCACCACAAAACCTTTTTTAGTGTGTGGTGAATTTGAAACAAAAAGTGCGATATTACCTTTATAACATTATGTGCCATGGCAGGTGTGATGTTGACACAGCGTGTGAAACAGTCTCTGGCTTCAGACAACTTTCCTTCACGTAGCAACTGTCGACCTTTTTGAAGGTTCACTTCTCTGCGCCTGAAAAAGTGCATAAATTAAACATTAAATACAGTCACTGTGCTATGTGGTGCTTTATTCAATTAAATGCGACAGAGGTTCCTTGTTAAGGATTGTTTGGATGGCTTTTGGTCCTTGTTGCTGAAGCAAATATTTGTGGGTGTTTGGACTCACCTTGTCTACAACTCCTTGCATTCCCTACCACCCTAATACCTTCCAACATTAATACCATTGTTGTGTTGATGTTTTGGAATGCAGTCTTTCAAACAAGCCAAGCATTGTCTGGGCGTGTTTGATACCAGGCTTGAAACCACTGCATTGTTGTGTTTGGTATCAGTTACTTCTCAGAAAAAAAATGCTAAGTAAAAAGTCAGTGAAGCCTATAAATTACCAGGTTTTATGGATTGTATGGTCATGAACTGTGACTTGATGTTCATCAAAGTGAGAACTATTTCTGATTTTCAGGCCAAACAACAACAACCAAAATAAATATATAAAAATAATAATAAAATAAATAACATAACAATTTTTGCATTTCTCCCCACTGATAATGACATGCAAAAATAATTAATACCTAATTTTAATTAACGTTTTTGCTTATTGCAAGGCTCCACTGAAAGACCTTTATGTTCTGCTATATGGCACATGTATGGCACATCATTTTTGATTCTGTTTATTTGAATTTGAAGTTTTATTATTAATCTGTTAGTTACATGGATGGACGGTCATGAAATTTATGTTCTACAGAGGATCAATCCTAATGACCTTGATGATTCCTTCACATCAAACATGGATAGTGTTTCCTCTAGCACCACCTTTAGGTCGCATTTGCAGTTTTGAGTGAAATGTCTCAGGATTATTATAAATTCTCTCATCTTCTGATGTTTCATTATTCACCATGACATGTTCATAATTTCAGTTCATTCAATACTTAACTTTATCCCCTGAAATCTGAGAAACTACTCAGTCTCCCATCAGCTAACGTTACCCAGCTAACACATTAAACTAAGAGTGTGAATAGAGTAAACAGCACACCTGCTAAATGTAAGTAGATTAGTATTGTGCTGGAGAGCAAGTTAATATGCTACCATTAATTTTGTTGCCTCAGAATTAACATGCGTGACGAGGCTGCCGAACACAGTACAATTATATTGTGTTGCATTTAGCCTCATATTTAGTATTAACTGGGGCTGTGAAATGATAAAAATTATTTATTTGATTAATCACAGGTTAGGTCTGGATTAATCACCATTGCTAAATATGACTGAAAAATTCACATTTCTCTGTGTGTTGTTGGAACAAAAGGATACATGACAGGAGGTGGATATATATCCTGTTATATATAAACATTTGTTTTATGTTTTTTTTTTTTTATTTATGGCAAATTAAAATGAAGAGCCGATGCTCTCTTTTTTCAGGAAATACAGGATGGATGGATTCATTCATGAAATTTTTTTATCAGTTTTTTTTGGCTGCATTAACAATGTAAAGCAGTTCTCACAAATGTATCATGATTGGAAATTAAAGAAAATGACTTTTTGAAGTTGCCTTTTTGATTTAATTCAAAAACAATTAAGAATAATAGCTCTGAAGGAATACAATGTCTACTTCAAAACCATAGGTTGCCTTATATGAGAATTGAATATCTTAATTCCGTTTCACACAAGGTGGCAATTACATTTGACTTGTTTTATTAGATATTATGGAAGTTTCTCGGTTTTTTTTTTTTTTTTTTAAGTAAAACAAACCATCATAGGCTGGTCGTTTCATTGATCTCAATGATGTATGCAGCATTAGGAAGCAGGAAGTATCTGATGTCTGGATGGCAATTTAAAGGTGGGGCCAAGGGACAAAATAGCAACAAGTAATTAATGCGACAAAAAAAATAATGTGTTAATCTCTGCCTTTTTATTGGCCATGTTACACTGGCAGTCCTAGTGTTAACATATTGAAACTTACATATTCAATACAAATTTTCTACAGAACAGGTTGTTGATTAGTCTTTTTGCTCAAATACGTACATACTGTCAAACTAAAATGTAACAATAAAACCTCATAAAGCAACAATAACAACCTTTTGTTATATTACCCTTATATCTGACAGTATGTTAAGCTATATTTTCAGGATGTGTGTGTCTAGCAGCCACATATTTATCCCCAATCAAGGTAAATACTCACTCTCTGCGAGACCTCTCCACCTCTTTTTTGGAAGGCAGATTGCATCCGTCAAACACTAGCACAGGTTTGACACCGAAGGTCAACAGCATGTCCACAAATTTCATGCAGTACCATACATACCTGGGTTTGGACAAATTAAAATGTCTCAGTTTGGGATCAGATTAGAAAGTAAATACATATATACATCTGAGAACAAAAAGGAAAAAAAAAATAAAAAGCTTACTGATCTGTTGGTTCTCCCTTTGCAAGCTTCTCAGCACATGAAAATGCCCCTTTATGCAGCCAGCAGTACGTGTCCACAGCCACAGTCTGGCCTTTGTATTTCTTCACACTGATGGGCTCCGCTGCCTCTTTGATGAACTGTAGCAGTCCACTGATTCCCATTTTCAGGTGGTCTGAGTCTGTGCCAACTTAAAATTGTGTCACATAAAAGTAAAAATAAGTGTAATCATTGCTAACCGTCTGAAACTTCAGACGGAGTAGATGTGAGCATCTCAGAGGGAAATATGGGCATTTTGAGGCCTTCACTGTCCTGACCCTCAGCTGGTCACTCTCTCTAGCAAGCAGAGTGGTATTGTCTTTTAAATGTCTCTTCAAAACATTTCTTTTCTAATGGTCTGTATTTTGGGGTTGGACCATACACAAATGATGTACCTCAAGCTACCGGCTCTAACACATCCAGGGTTGCCAGGTGTACGATAATTATCATACTTGTACGATAATTTGGCCCTCTGTATGATGTACGATCAATAATGCTGAATGTACGATAATTTGACCCTTTCATGAACGTGTCAGTCAGCCGCAGTCTGTCAGATTTTTTTGTGAACCCTGGAGGCATCTGTTGCCATGTGACATATTTCCAGCCAATCATGCTTTGTGGAGCTTAAGACGAACAAATGACGTTTCTTTCAGAGCAAGAAGCACGATTTGCTCAATTTCTTGTAACACGGTGTCTGTATGAAATAAAATTAACCCGCTATGTCTATTCTCAAACAGTAGGTGGCCTCCAGAGGGGTATCCTACGAAGGAAACACAACAGAGCCGGGCTTTCTTTGGTTGAGCTGGCTTGACAAAACCGAAAGCTCCAATCACAGATAACGAGTATCATAACGGTGGTTATCAACTTGATTTGTCGACCCAGGCTTGCCTCATCAGGCTCTGTGCGCGTTCACATAAAAAGGGGCATTTAGGCGTGATTTGACACTATTTCCACAGAAAAATGGACCGATTATGTGCCGCATATTTCAACCAAGAGGAGCAGATTATGATAATGGAGAGCTATGAAGAGTTCAGACCAATAATAACAGCTAAAAGCAACACTGTTGCTGCAAACAAGGCAATAGAGGAAGCCTGGCAAAAAATTGCAGATCGTGTAAATGCGTAAGTTAATATAGCCTATATAATATATCATTATATAACTTTAATTCCCTCCCTGACATTGTCTCACAATAAAGAATACATGGAAATCACTCAGATTAGGGCCAAATCAAAGTGAAATTAATTTGATTTGTCTTATTTGTGATAAAGTCTAAGCATTTTTCTAATTGGTGTTCTATTAGTTGTAGTGCCAGCAGTGCGAAACGGTCTTGGCAGCAAATCCGGACCAAGCACAAAAACATAATCCAAAGTGGTATGTATTTGCTGTGCATTCATCACTCTTTTAGTGTAATGTGGATTATACACCGCGTAACATATTACATGTTAATATTATCTTAAGCAAACAAGAAGAAAAATGAGAGGAGAAAGACTGGAGGGGGCCCCGCTCCAGCAGATTACATGGCCTCAGAGGAACTAGTCCTTGCAAACAATGAAGGGCGGCCGATCATGGAGGGGTTATTCAATCAGACCCTGGTGCTGGCAGCTCCCAGCAACAATTCTTTGTCCAGGGTATGTATAAGTGCTTTGGTGGTAAAATACTAAATGCATATTTATTGTTTCTCAGATGAGAAAAGTCTTCTAATCTAAACTAATTTACAGTTGAAGGAGACACTGTAGTGTTGCTCAAGCCCGCAGCACACACCCTTGCTGACCCCCACACAGAGGTAACTGTCAAAGCATGTTGTCATGTACTCTTATCTTTGTTTGCTGTGTTTAATCCACTTTATTCATTTCTCTTAAACTATTCCACAGGTGGAGATCAATGATGAGGAGACACTTTCAGTGTATTCAGAGGTACCTTTGGGGGTAGATATCTTAATAATCTAAATAAGAATTTAATTTAAAATTTAAATTCATCTTCTTAAATTAGAAATAATGAAGTATCTTGCTCATTAATGTCACAGGGAGAGGACACTGTGCAACCCTCCCCTCAGCCTGTGGCCTCCACCTCTAGCCCCACAAAAAAAACAAGGGGTAAGGGTTTTATAATTTCTAGCAGTCCTATGTTACTTTTTTAAAGTAATCCTTACCAAGAACGCATAAGTGAATGATGAACACATTACACCAACATAACTGAAAAGTCTATCTCACTCATCTGTGTTGCTTGATGAACACTTCAATGTCCTATTAATACAGACTGGAGCAGACAATGTGAGGGCCCTTTATAAAAACCATCTTGAGCTGGATAATCAGAAAAAAAGAGCTGGAAATCAAGAAACTAAAACTTGAGATCGAACAACTGGAGTATGAGAAAAAGGTACTGCAGTAAATGGTACTTTAAAATGTTTTGTTAAGCATGACTGACATCGTATATTTATGACTTTTTCTTTTCCAAGAAAAGGAAGAACTTTAATAAATAATAAAACACATCCTGTGATTGGTGTTTTGTTTAGTTTTTTTATTGGGTGAAAAACTGCTGCTGATGGCTGCGTTACTGTAAGTTCGTGGCTTCGTTTGGTCGCATTACTTACATATGGTTCAACAAGATTGCATATGTAACGTAGTCCCTCAGCTGAAAATCTATATGTCTCTCAGAGAATATCGTCAGAAAACGCCAACGGATCATTCCGGTCTCGAAAACCTCTCTCCCTCCGAAGAGCACCTCTAACAATTCGGGCACCTAAATCCACTGGATTTTCCAAAAACGGTGAGGCCACTTTCAAGGAGGATGATCAGTGAAAGGACGGCGCTTTTTATAGTCGACTTTAAAATGAAACTCGGAACATAACCTGGTCTGGACCAGGTTATGTTAGCAGCATAAATTACCATGGTGATACAGCCATTTTAAAAGAGAGCCACCTTCGTGACACGGAAAAGTCCGGCTTTATGCTCAACATACCTCACTAACACACTAATCTCGCTTCGTGGTACACCCCTCTGGCCTCTTGATTTGACGTATTAGTTCCCACTTTTCATTTGTTTATGGGGGACACATTAGTGCAACCCAATGGGCTTGCTGTGGTACGGTGAATCCATTCTATACAGACACCACAAAGCCGTGAGTGCTTGTAAGACGTAACCGACTAGATGTAACTATATTAGCTTAGCAGTAGGCTTATTATTTTGGTTTTGACGGGTGTACGACAATTTCCTTCAAAATACGATCATTTTCAGTCTTTGGTACGATAATCCTAAATTTCCCACCTGGCAACGCTGAACACATCAAATCTCCCTTTATCCACAGATCAAGTTAGCGTTAGAGGTAACCCAAGACTTCAGGCAACATTAACGGTAAATAAAGAGTTGCTGTGCGCAGATTTAAACATTTAACCATAAACGCGACAAAGGTGATTGATGTATGTCTATGAATAGGTAAGTAACCATTAAAATATGTTTCAAATAGACAGCTGTCTACAGTAACCACCACACTAACGTTGCCTTTAGATGCTAACAGCTGAAGACGATTTTGAAAGCATCTTTATCTCATGAAACGGCAAAAAAAAAGAACAGCATTTGTTTGTGTGCGTACTGTGACTGAAAAGTTGAATACACGCACCAAAACAACGCACACAAATAATGTGGTTTAAGTCAAATTCATTGTACTTACTTATCTCCTATTGTTGTATCGTCTCATACAGGCAGCTCAATCAGGGTAACAAAGGAGCCAATTTGGTTTTAGCGGCAAAAGCCTTGGGTCACTATGAGGCGCTGCTATTGGTCTGATGTGGGGAGAGGGCGGGGTTGGCAAAGGACGGAACAGTAGTTTGTACCACGTGACTGCGACAAGATGTTGACATTATCAGGTGGCTCTCTTGGAATTATCATAAGATCTGGTAACTGCGCTACAAACGTCTGGGATATCTTGAATGAACATGCGGCAATGAATATCGCAAACATAAAGCTAAGTAACGTGAAGTAGGAGTGTTTATTTCAAACGGTAAAAAACAGATGTGTCTATTATAATTGTATTTACACCATCAAGTCAACCAATGCAGAACAAAACACTGTGTTAAGTACAGACTGTCTGGTGTCCACGTACGGAGTGTATGGGCCACGAACGTGCAATTCTTTGAATAAAATTTGAAACTGCCAAACACGTTTTCATTGATTATAGCCATTAAGTGTCATTGATCTCAGTAGTCAAATGTTTATTCACAAACACGCACCTATTTACTTGTTAAAGAAAAGACTCATATCAAAGATCTACCCCTTGTAAGAGGGATTGTCCAATATCCCAGCTTTATGTGATGCTCCAAATCCATCATAAGACGTGTCTCATTACCCAGAATGCTCTGCATTTCCTGCTTCTGGCTGCGTCAGTGACAGGTAGACAAAAAACAAAATTATAGTTTAACTTCCCCGATGAACTGTGATCTAATGACAACGTTCCTAAAGTTTCCCATCACATCTTACTGACAACTGATTTCAATGCCAATGCTGTGGAACTGAGCCGGCCGGCAGTGATTGTTAATCAAGATGCAGTTCTCTCCCAACAACGGAGATTTCACGTTCGTCTCTTCGACTGAGGCTGAAGGTAGGCTAGTGCTAGCAAAACTCTACAGCTAGCGGGCCCTAGCACAGCCGAACACTGCGCTGTTAACGTGCCTTATTGTAGCTGTCACACACTCAAATATCTTGGACGCGAATGCAGTCATTCAGAGGTGTGAATAGCACATCGTGGTATTTGGAATAACTACTGTGACCCTACATTAGGAAATATCTAAGCCATTATTAGGTTGCGCTAACTAATGAGAGTACCAGTACGAATTTTCAATAGAACGTAGCAAATAAACACCACTATAAACCTAGAGGCTTCATTTCATCAAGAGTATTGTCCACGTTACCAAACCGCTAGAATAAAACTAACCGTCCAAGGCACACAGACATTGACAAAGTTATCTCGATCATCATACAGTTAACATTAGTTTACATTGTTTACTCAGAAAGTGTCCACCTCATCATATTATTCTGTGATGGAGGAAAGCCAGATTACATTGTATAACGAAGTGATTTAATGCTTCACTGATAGCAAAGGAAAATTCACATAAGCAAATAAGAACATTAGAAACTGAAACATAGAAAATATAAAACTGAAAAATAAGGAAACAAATAGAACTCAATAGGGAACCATTAAAGAGTTGTACTGAATTTAAACTGTACGGCGATAGTAGTGCTATGTAATAAAGTTAGTTAGTAATAAAGTTAGTTGATATTAACATGTAGAGAAGGGCACAATAGTTTGAACAAAACTATTAGATATAACCTATTAGATATATTTATAAGAAATTCACTGTGTACTCTTGGTAAGGTGCTAAATTATAACGGACTGGATTTGAAAGATTACAACAGATGTATAATGAATCCAAAATATGTGATGAAAGAATTTGAAATCAAGATATTCCCCACAGAGCTCAGTGGCACCATCAGTGCTCCAGACATTAAACTAAACATGGGCAGCGACAGCGGTAAAGATCCATACGCCACCACCTTTCTGAGGCAGCGAGGCTACGGCTGGCTGTTGGAGGTGGAGGAAGATGACAGTGAAGAAAGCAAACCTCTTCTGTGAGTTTAGCCTTTTTCTATACAAACAGGACTGTTGGTTAATGTAACCAAGATGGTTTAACTGATTTTTCAGTGTCCTGTTCCTGATTGATGATCCAAGTCTCTAGTGGCAAGTGGTAGGTGGCTCTGCCTGTACCAACCAGCAGCTCATAGAACAGTACTACTGGTTGCTTATCTTCACACCAGCAGTACAGCTGTATTATTGTGTATGGTTGTATACATCAGACCCTTGCACCATCTGAGAGGCTTAATTGATAAGTATACAGTATTGTGGTGACATTACTTACAAATATGATGATTTAATCTTGGTGCAATGGAATACAGTATTTATGTGAACAGATACAATCCAGTGTATATTATAGTGATGTGTTGTGTGTGTGAGCAGGGAGGAGTTGGATATTGACCTGAAAGACATCTATTACAAGATTCGTTGTGTACTGATGCCGATGCCATCACTGGGTTACAACCGTCAGGTGGTCAGAGACAACCCGGACTTCTGGGGCCCTCTGGCTGTGGTGTTGCTCTTCTCCATGATATCCATCTATGGGCAGTTCAGGGTGAGCAGGAAATAAGAAACACAACAGTGTTTGCACACTTTTCCTGCTTCTCAGATCTAACTTGCTTGTCCGCTGTATTTTACAAGCTGCTCAGTTTTTGGATATATATCAAAAACACTTGTATATAGTTGGCATTTAAAGAAGACGTTTCTGGAACAGTCAACATGAAAGAAGGGAATGTTACAATTTTTTTTTCATGTGGTTTCTAAGTAAATCCAGAACACTGCTCAGGCTGCTAATCACTTGCCTGTGCATCATCCAGCAAGTCAAACAATGCCTGCTTTTAAATTTTTATTTACCCTCTTATGTTGGTACCTGCAATTCATCTTTTTTCTTTTTTCACCCCCAGTTTTTCAGTATTTGTTGTCCTGGTCCCTACAGATCCACTTTTACACTGATGTTTTTTCTGTTTAAGTTATTTGTGTCTTGATAATGATTTACATGAGTGCACCAGTGGTAATTACCTTAAAGTAACTGGAACATTCTCTCAGCCATATCACAGATTAAGTCTTATGGACAGATCCACAGAGTGGACACAGATCAGAAACAGACTTGTGATAATGGATACACATGTTCTACTTGTTTAGTTCCTGTAATGGAAAAAGTTTGCAGGTATCTCAGGGGCCTTTGTTACCTTATCAGTCTGGGATAAAACTAGAAGAAGAAATAATTGAAAACACAAAAGTGTGTATGAGGGTCAAATGCATTTTAGTTGAATTAACAGAAATTAAACATGAAAATACCTGAATAAATATACATAAGAATGTAGACATATTTGTGGAGATGTTTTAGTTTAAATGATACATTATGTTCATGGCATGTTATCAATGGCAAATAATTTTTGTGTTGACAGTAAATTCTGCTATTGTGTCACAGGTCGTGTCTTGGATTATCACCATCTGGATTTTTGGATCACTAACTATCTTCCTGCTGGCCCGGGTACTCGGCGGTGAAGTGAGTGCAGCTGATTCCTATTCTTCAGCAGCTCAGAACTTGACCCTTAATCAAAACAGAACACAAACACTGTGTGATCTATTGTTATTTTGTGTAGGTTTCCTATGGCCAAGTTCTTGGAGTGATTGGATATTCCCTCCTCCCACTCATTGTCATAGTCCCTCTGCTCTTAGTGATTGGAGGGTTTGAGGTGGTCTCTACACTAATCAAAGTGAGTAAAAGACCCCACACAGTCTTTTATTTGTCATGTTGCAGATAAATGAAAATTTCAAAGGGATAACAATGTGACAGGAGGCTGCAACTTGAACCTCAACCTAAATAATCATTTCCTCCCATGCTTTATTGCATATTGGATCAAATTAAACAGTCTCAGTTATTCCTTGAACATAATTAATTAGAATTGAATTATTTACTGTTAAATTTGTATCATTAAAAACAAAACATGAAACGCACAATATTGACAATCCTCCACCAATAATATTGTATATTTTGGTATTTGGACTGGACTTTGATGAGTTATTAAGTTCTGATGATTTCCAAGTCTAAATGACAGTTGATCAATTAAGGCAAATCATTCATGCATGTCTGGTAGAGATGTGATGTTATACCACACATGGTGATATTTAAAAAAAAAAAAAAAATCACAATCCGTTGATCCTGGTGAATTTCCGTCATCTGGATATTCGTTAACATCCTCAGGATTGACTTTAAAGTGACCAAGTTTGGCACATCTCTCTCTCTCCCTGCCACAGAGCTGCAGGGCTGTTGATGTCTGTTGATGCAGGACCTGTAAGCAGGATATGAAAGAAGGACAGGAATTTTCTGAGTTAAAACAAAGTCATACTCAATGTTATTATTTGAAATTATTTTTCCTCCATCTATAGAGGGGGACCTTCTATGGTGACAGGGAGGGAGAGAGAGAGAGGGAGGCACGAGGGGAGAAGGAAAAGTTGGGTAGAGTAGGGAGAGAATAAGGGCAGGAGGAGGGGATATTCAAAACAGGTGTAGGCAGGAACATGATGCTGCGTGAAGTTCATAAAAATGATGCTTTATAGAATTCATGAAGATGTGGGAGCATCAGGCATTGCAGGAACATGGGATGGTGATGATTCATCACCTGCAGGATGAGGACAGGGAGAGAGAGGAGAGGAACTGGGAAATGCAGTGCACATGCTTGGAATTGGGAGAAACAGGGATTTTGGAGAAGCATGATTGTCGGTATGTCGGCGCATGCACGGGGGAGAGAGAGAGAGAGACGGGGAGAGGGAGAGCGAGAGAGAGAGAGAGGGGAGAGGGAGGGAGAGGGGGGAAAGGGAGAGAGAGAGAGAGAGAAGTGCTCAGTGTTTCCCCCAGCAGTCTAGGCCTATAGCAGCATAGCTAAAGAGTAGATGGACTTTAACTTTTTAACTATAAGCTCTGTTGTACAGAAAAGTTTTAAGTCTGGTCTTGAAAATTGCTAAAGAATCCGCCCCCCGGACCGATACTGGAAGTTGGTCCGGGGGGCTAACACAGGAGAGATGTGATCCCTTTTTCTAGTTCCTGTTAATATTCGTGCAGCAACATTCTGAATCAACTGAAGGCCTTTCGGAGATTTGTTTGGACATCCAGATAATGAGTTACAGTAGTCCAGCCTAGAAGTTACAAATGCATGGACTAGTTTAGCTGCATCCTCTTGAGACAGGATGTTTCTGATTTTCCTAATGTTTCTCAGGTGGAAGAAAGCTGCCCTACTGACTTGTTTTATGTGAGGGACAAAGGATATGTCCTGGTCAAAAGTTACTCCGAGGTTTCTTACAGTGGAGCTGGAAGCCAAAGTAATGCCATCCAGACTGATTAGATGATTAGATAGGGTTTCTCTAGGGTGCTTAGGGCCGAGTACAATAACAGAATTTAGAAGTAAAAAAATATGGGTCATCCAGACTTTTATGTCTTCAAGACATGTCTGCAGTCTGACTATCTGACTAACTTCATTTGGCTTCTGAGTGTCGTCTGCATAACAGTGAAAATTGATGCTGTGTTTCCTGATAATGTTGCCTAAAGGAAGCAGATATAGAGTGAAGAGGATTGGTCCAAGTACCGAACCCTGTGGGACTCCATAATTGGCTATAGTGCGTGAGGAGGAGCTATTGTTAACATGAACAAACTGATGTCTATCTGATAAATAGGATTTGAACCACCTTAGTGCAGTTCCTTTAATGCCAATTTCATTTTCCAGTCTCTGTAATATAATATTATGGTCAATGGTGTCGAATGCAGCACTAAGATGTAAGAGGAGAAGTATGGAGGCTGATCCATTGTCTGAAGCTATTAAAATATATCATTGGAGACTTTAACCAGTGCTGTTTCTGTGCTGTGGTGAGCTCTAAATCCTGACTGACTCACATATCTATTTTTCAATGCCACAGGGTCTCCTATGTTGGACTATACGTCATCACGTTGTGAGAATTAACTATTTTGAGGGATACAGCTATGACACGTCTGTCAATTTTTTTAGTGGTTTATTGTACTTTTTAGCAATTTATTGAACATAAATCTACATGTTATTAAAATTTGGGATATAAGGGTTGTATTGATGTAAAGCAAATTAATATGCCCCCAAAAATTGCACGACAGCATATAAAAATGTAAAAATGTGCTCTGGGAGATGTTCTGTGGTAGGTCATAAAGGATAAAGACTTAACTTTTTTTCTTTACTTAATGATTTAAGTGCAATAATATTATGGATTGCATTTATTTTTGCTCAAGTAACCCCTGACAGGAAAGGTTCATATTTTCTCATGCCTGTGTCTAGTACACAAACTCTGTTTTGGCTGCAATGGAAATGAAGGGTGAGGAGTCTCCCTATATATCACAAGCTTGGGGTTTACTTTTCCCCCTCTTATCTTCATGTTGTCATGTTTATTATCTGTGCTCTGAAAATGTCACAGTAGTTCAGTTATGAAACAGTAGTTCAACAGGAATTTTTCCCTTCAGCCCATCAGCTGGACACCAGTGAAGGAGGTTCTACCAGCCTCTGGCCAACAGGTAGTTCAGGCGATATGACTTAGTACTATGAATTTTCTTTAGGTTGTATGTATCAACTGAAATGACAGCAACTGAAGATATACTTGGGAAATACAGGTACAAGCAATGGCTGCTGGCAGTACACAACTATGAGGAAACTAGAGGACCAATTCTTTGTCTTTGGACATTAAAATCCAGAGCATCATAATGGTAAAATCAGTTCTGAGCCCTGTAATACTTGTCATGTAAAATTGTAATGATACTTTCCTGTTTCCTGTTCTCATGTTGCAGCTGTTTGGAGTCTTCTGGGCTGCCTACAGTGCTGCTTCACTGCTTGCCGGAGATGAGTTTAAAACAAAGAAGCCCCTTCTCATATATCCCATTTTACTTTTGTATATCTACTTCCTGTCACTATATACTGGTGTGTGATGGGATGAGTTGAAATTGTGGACCTTTCAATGGACAGTGACCCTGAAGCAGGGGGATGAAAGTGAAACTACAGATTAAGATATTTTTTTTAAGGTGTCAAGGTGTTTCTTTTTTCTTTTTTTTTACTCTGTTAAACTATAGATGATGGGGATTCTTGGAATATATATCAATGTATATAGTTTGTCCCTTTTGTCTTTGGCCAATAAAAAGCATATGGTCGTACAGTTCCAGCTTGGGTATGCACAACTCTCACTCCCTAGTGCAATAATCACTACTGTTTTTTTTTTTGTTTGTTTGTTTGTTTGTTTGTTTTTTGAGCATGAAGCTGGAAATATTTAGTGTCAATATTTAGAATTTTTTTTTTTACTTAATCACACTGAATATTATAATGCAAATATTTGTTTTTGCTCATGCTAAAGGATCAATTTGAAAAGACAGCATCCCAGAGACTGTTGAGCATGATGTCGCTGTAATGTTCCATGAGAAATGTCCATTTACACTTAATTTTTCACAAACCTGTTTCATTATTCAAGGATTTCAACAGCAGATTGATCGTTGGCACAGTGATATGAACTATTGACTACTAAATGTGATGCCTTGTTTTCCTTCTTGTACAACACAGGAATATAACCATTGGATTAATAATTACAGGAAATTAATAGCAGTCTGCCACTGAAACATCTGGTATTTACTAATTACTGCCTTACTTATATTCCACACAGCTGGTCACACAAGCATTATAAAGATTGCTGTATGTTAAACCACACTTGAGATGGAATAAGCAGGTTGGATTTATACTACACGTTAACTCAATGACCATGTTTGTGTTTTTGTCGCACTCACTTTCACAGTGAGTGCACTGCCACACTAAATAATATTCTCTGTAGCAGCGTTATGTTCCCTATCTTAAGCTGTGTCCAAAATCAGTTTCAGTATGAAGTACATGTTAATCATGAAATTATACTGTCTGCAGTCCACTGTAAAAAAAACATAAAACTATTAATTTTACATTAACATGATATAATCAAACTATGACATTGATATTGACAGGGTTCTCAAGTCTCACGCATTTGGCGTGAGACAGACGCATTTCCACCCGTTCACACGCTCACACACCACACATTGTATTTCTCACGCAGAGAAATTACCATGGTGACGTCCACCAAGTTGCACCGCTATTTTTTATAACAGTGGAACAGGTAGAAATCAAGTGAGTTCAGAAGCGGCATGCCACGCGCCAGCCAATCAAATAAAGAGTGTATCTACCGAACAGCCAATCAAAAAATAGCATTGCTGTATCCGGGTAAGATTTTGATATTCCGCGGCTACGCTACAGAAGAAGACAGACACTCACCGAAATGAAACAGCTTTCATAAGGACGTGAAGAGGACACTATGATTACAGTAAGTCATCTCATCATTTATCTGTTGCTGTGGAATAGTCTCTTTTTACTTTCTATGAATATTGTGTCCAGGCAGCAGGAGTGGGAGCGAGTATGTGTGTGTCAGGGATGGAAATTAGCACCCGCCAAATGCGGGTGAATTTAATCAGTTTCCACATTTTCCAGGATTTCACATATTTAATACTTTAAGTATTAAGTTACATTTTGATCATGGTCACAAAACAAATCCTTAATCAGTTCTTCACACATGGTGCTTTTTTCAGGAACTACTTCCGTTCCATGGGCCACAGTAACAGGACATGGTGAGTGAGGAGTTCCTGGACTATCAGCTCATGGACATCCTCATGCCCCAAGATCCCACCACCTTTAATGTTGAGGAGTTTTGGGGGAGTATGTCCTCAACAAAGAGCAAAGTAAGAAATATTTTGCACCACATGACATACACATAATCGATTTGAAATAATAAAAGCTAACCATTTGAGTAATAGAGGCCCTTGGTTCCTTTTTTCAAAGGTGACCGGTTTGAGCCAGTTTGGGAGGCTGTCAAAGATAGCTGCATTAGTGCTTGTGCTCCCACATTCAAATGCTGATGCTGAGAGGGTGATCTCCATGGTTGGACTGAACAAGACCAAAACAAGGAACAGTTTGGCACTAGATGGCACTCTGTCATCCATCATGACAGTTAAAATGGTTGGTTTTGAACCACAGTGTTTCTAATGGGAGCCATCAACCCCCGTGCTGAAAGCCAAAACAAGCCACACACACACACCTGCACTAAAATGTTGAATACAATAAATATTTTTATTTGTATAAATTTATGTGTCATTTGTCAGACCTCCGTCCCCACCTCAACCAAATTCCCGCCACCTCCGGCAAAATCTCACTCTGAACTCACTTCAAAACTTGAGAGCCCTGTATTGATACTTCATACAGTGTTTAAAGATTTTTCTGGATTTCTCTCTGACCACCCATGGTTTTAGTTTTTCGTACAGACAACATATTAAGGTGTTGGTGTTCAGGGGCCGCACGGCGGCGTAGTGGTTAGCGCTGTCGCCCCACAATAAGAAGGTCGCAGGTTCGGTCCTTTCTGCGCAGAGTTTGCATGTTCTCCCCGTGTCTGCGTCAAGTCTGCGTCCAAAGACATGTATGTCTAGGTTAACTGGTGACACTAAATTGTCCATAGGTCTGAATGTGAATGTGAATGTGAGTGTGAGTGGTTGTTCGTCTCTGTGTGTCTTTGTGTATTGACCCTGTGATGGACTGGCGACCTGTCCAGGGTGTACCCCACCCCTCGCCCGGAACATTGGCTGGGATTGGCTCCAGCACCCCGCGACCCGGAAACGGAAAAGCGGTAGAAGATGGATGGAGTCCAATTCATTAGGTTCTGCCTTTGTCCGAGGTGTTATACAGTCAGCAGGCGCGGAGCCAGTGATTCATTACAGAGGGGGCGGGACATCTAGTGGGCCCTTATATAAGGGGCGTCGTTTCAGCAAAAGCCAAGGTATGGCAATATGACATGACGTCACAGAGCTACTGGTGATGGAGTTTAAAAAATATGAACTTATATAACATTCTTCCACAACATTCTTCCTCTGTTCTTGTTCTTTCCTCTTGAGCGCACCCAACTTGTGTTTCTTCATTTTAAAACCACTAACTAGTTAACACTTACTCAAAGATCACTGAAAGTAAAAAAACATGCGCGCGCACCTGCTGCACACATCAATGTCAAATAAAAACACACGCAGACATATAGAGATTTTTAATCTTGGTCCGACCTGCACTTTAAATATATATAAAGTGCAAACTCTGGCTGTTAGGATAAATGTGTAAAAGTAAACTATATATATCCTATTAGTTTACTATTACACATTTATCCTTACAGCCAGAGTCCGACTTTACTTTTTTTTTTTTTGGTCATCAGTCTGGCGGTGGGCCCCTTTGTAATCGTGGGCCTGGGGCGGCCGCCCCTTCTGCCCCCTCGCCGGCTCCGCCATTGACAGTCAGTTAAAGGGACAAAGGATCTCTTGAACCTTTCAGTCCTCCAGTACAATTAGATGAGATGTTGCTGCTGGGTATGCAGGTGCAGCTTCTTCTCTCCTGTCAGGATGTTGTGAAGAGGGTGATTGATGTTGCCCAAGATTTGTGTCTATAATCCTCGCAAAATGTGATCAGACCTCCTTGAGCAAGAAAGACAATGAGTCTGTCAGTCATTTTGTATGTCTGTCTTTGTCTACCGATAGTCGTGAAACTATACTGGTGTGTTCAGAGCTTAAAACCAAAGTTGGGTGTGGTTCATCCCATAATAACTGCTGGGTATGCAGGTGCAAATGTGGTAATGACTACCAAATAGTCTTATAATAACTACAGCGTATTCATGGGTCTGAACGAAACCATGCTGTTCGTCGTCAGGGCTGCTGTGACTCCACCAGCAGGTGGTCTGTAGTGTGGAGTCCATCCTGCTGTCCCTCCCATTCTTGTTAATGGAATGTCTCACTTACAATGAGATTAAAGTTTTTCATATCTGGTACTAAAATTCCCGTAGATTCTAAAATGAACTGGTTAGATCTTGGTGGTCAGGAAACAAGGAAGGTTACATTTCCAGTTGCCACATTGTCGACTAGAGACATTAAATGTTGGTTATCCAGAAACCAGTTTAAAAAGCATATTGCAGGTTAAACTTTTTTCCAAATTTATATATAACCTTGTCTAAAAAATACCATTTGAAAAGTTAATGGAGGTTTCAAAATTTTTTTCAAGACATGAGAGCACAAATTTAGTCCAAAAAGTGAGTTTTGAGCTAAGCCTCTAAAAACGCTCTTTTTTTCAACACCGCATCATATGACGTAGGCAGAGGGAGCTATATGCTAGGCTCTGCCATCACTCTGTGGAACTAGGAAGTTATCAGTTAGAGCGGTTGTGTTATAGAGAGTCGGTGTGTTTTCAGTAGTGTTGTATTGCATTCATTTTTCATTATCATGGCAAATTATTGCATTTGTGGAGGTTGCACAAACTCCAGCCTGTCAGGACATTGAGTCCACAGGTTTCCTAACAGGAAAAAAACAGCACTATCTTTCATGCCTGGGTGTGTTTTGTGCAGCTGAAGAGACGGGACTTCACGGCTGCATCAGCTACGACAAACGCAGTTGTGTGTGGCTCTCACTTTAGACCGGAGGATTATCAATCAAGTGATCTGATGGAGTTCAACATGGGATGCCGAAGCAAGACCCATGACAATGTTAAAATTGAAAATAAACTTCATAAATGTATTTATGGCAGAGCTGTTGGCACAGATGTATCACATGAAATGGCTGTTGAGTTTGTGTGTGTGTGTGTGTGTGTGTGTATATATATATATATATATATATATACACATACATACATACGCACGTGTGTGTAATTACCTATACCATTTACTTCCATTCTATTTCAATTTGGTAAATCTAAAAAGTTTTACAAATCTGAACATTCAGCATTATTATGTACTTTATTATCCTAGTTCATATATGGAAAATAGAACATGTAAGTAATAAAGAGAGTAAAATAACTAAATAGAGGAATTAATTATTTATGCCCTAAACATAACATATACGTGTCTGCTGGCCTGGAGAGGTCCATGCCCCTGCCTGTAGTGCACGTAGGCTATCTGAAGCACGTAGGGATTCAGACAGCAAGCATCAAATCCCGGGTGCTGTGTGAAGCACTGCAATTGGAGCCTGGGTGCTGGGGCGCTGAAAAGGGGGAAAAAAGGAGAAGGATTCTAGGGGCCCAGCGAGGCCCCTAATAAAATTATAATTGATATAAATTATAAATTTTAAAGATTCTTTTCATGGGGCCCAAAATCCCTAACGGCGCCTCTGCTTGGGGGTGACATTCTCCACTAAGGCCCAGTAGGCATCTACCTCCCTGCAGCACATGCTCTCCTCGGCTGTGGTCATGGCCTCGCATTTCCCACACAAGCACCTATCAAACAAAATGTGGATCACGAAAGTGTTTTTCTCCCGCGGCAATAGTACAGCGCTATACCTCGTAGTGTTGACAGATATTACGAGTATGAGACACTTCTGTCACGTCAGGGTTAGGAGAAACACTGGGGTGAGGGCCCAATTGCAGGAGCTGACGCAGTAGAGTGAAGGTGCAGGTAGAACTTCAATGAAACTTTAATGAAACTCAGGTGAACATAAGGATAACAAAAAACCACTCCAAAGGAGGGAAACAAAAACTCAATGGCTTTGAGACAAAACTGAGGAAAACTGTGGACGAGGGCTGGAGTGCACACAGGACAAGACAATCTAGGACAACACAGCAGGAGGACAAGAGATCAGGAGGGCAAGGGATAAAGAGGGACAGGAGGTCAATGGACAATGGACAAAGGAGAGCATGAGAACTAGGGACAAAGAGGGACAAAGAGAGCATGAGAACGAGGGATAAAGAGAGCATGGGAACCAGGGACAAAGGGTAACAAGGAGTAACAAGGAGTAACCAGGAGTCTCTTTTCATGTCTTACTTAACTGTAATATCCTGGAATGTGGATGACATACGCACGCGGGAAAAAAAAAGGAAAATTAAGGACTACATCACAAATTTAAAAGCTGATATTTTCCTCATACAAGAAACCCATTTACTAGATTCAAAAGAAAAATTTCTTATAGCTCTAAATTTCAACCAAATCTTCTCATCCTGTTACAATAGTAGACAAAGAGGAGTCTCCATTTTGGTCCATAGGAGATTACTATTTACTTTAACAGTATAGTAACAGATGCAGAAGACCGATACATCAGGCAGGTTAAAATTTTTAATAGATTATAAACAATTTTTAAACTTTATGCTCCCAATAATGGTGATCTGGCTTTCTTACACACAATTTTTTCGCAGTTATTATTCTATATATTGTTCTCATAACTCAGAAAAAATCCTACAAAGAGGAAATATACCTTCTTCGCCCCTTCTACTCGCATCCCTTTTTTTCAAAAATTGACTTTCCTCTCAAACAATTCCATTGCACGAAAAATCAACACCAGTATACACCCCATTATAATTAGTGTCACTCCACCTTCAAATAGAATCCACCCTGAAACCGTCCCCCACTTGGCGCTTTAACACTTCATTACTAAAGGACCCAGAATTTGTCATGTTAATTAGGAAGGAATGGGCAAACATTTTTGAAAAAAAAAAAAAAAAATTGCTACAAATTTATCTCTGTCTCTGATTTGGGAAGCTGGGAAAGCTGTAATCAGAGGCAAAATTATATCATATTCCCTCTACAAGAAAAACCAGGAACAACAGGCTGATAAAAACATTGAAGATAAGATTAGCCCTCTAACTACCATAATTATATAATTATATTCAGGCCACCTGGATCTATTTTGATTTCATGGCTGTAGAACTGTCAAAAATGTCAAAAACCTTTCCTTTCAATATCTGGCAGTAATTCAATATTACTGTGTGCTTTTGACCTGTGCAATAGGGAATAAAGAAGAAAAAAGACAAAAAAAAAGATTTTTTTTTTTCAAGCTTATAACAGGATAAGAACTCTGAAAAGACATGAACAAACAATTTCACATAAACAATTTGAACTTTGAACAATTTTACATATATCCAAAAAGAGCTGTCAGTCCTGGCCCTTTAGTTCTCCCTTCTTCTGCCAGTTTTTATGAACAAGATCAAGGCGTTTTTAATTGGAGTGATAGTCTCTGAAGCAGTTCCTCTCCAGCTGCAGACAGAACCCCACATTGGACACCTCACACTGCCAAAGGGTGCTCCTTTTGCAGAGTGCACTGCCGCCACCCCATGCTGGCTCTATGTGCCTTCTCCTGTCCTTGACATGTGTGAACAGGCAAATGGTTTTCATCAGGGGTCTCTAGCCAGTTGGTCAGGGGGACTCCATGGAGAAAAGCAGCAAAGTCCTCCTGGAATTGCTTTGGGCCTTTGCTGCTGGCTTGCACATAACTCTTGGTGGATTATGTAGCTGTTGGTGACAGCGATGTCCACAAAATGCTGGAAAACTGTAATTGGTCACCTTGTGGTTCTCCTGTGGATGGAATTAGCTCCCAGCATTTGGTCTAATCTGTCCATCTCTCTCATGTACTTGTTGTACTCGCAGACTGCTGTTGGTCTGGGGAAAGCGACCCTCTGCAGTTGTCTATCCTCTGCTGTCTGCCAGCAGAGCACTGTCTCTTCACTGTACACTGGATGTACGTTTGTACAGATGGAGACCTCTCTGGTGTCACTATGTATCCAGACTCCAGGAAGTCTTTATTTACAAATGACGCCACAACGTCATACGAGAGCCCATTCCCTGATGGGGTAGGGCTAAAAAGTAGGGGTAGGGGGTGTATTGGGACTGGGCTGAAGTGATTTCTCATGATGTCCATGAGAAGACAAACCCGCTGGAGACGGTGATTCTCCCGTGTGCCCAGTACTCGAGTTGTAAAAAAAAAAAATCAGGGGGTATGGTGGATTTGGTTAAAATAAGAGGGCAGTCACCTAGCCTCATATTCAATTCGAGAAATGTTTACAAGAAATGTAACATGTTACTGACCAAACACTGTAATGTTATTGCTGTAAGGATAGAGAACCTTTTAACACTTATTTTAACAACAACAGCAAAAAAAAGACAGCATCATAAATATGTTTTACAAATTATTAAAAGCACAGCAGCTTATTCTTCCAGTAGTTAGGAAACTACATATTTTAAAGAAAATGCCCAACATTCAGAGAACAACTGAATATAAAATAAAACAGCTTTATGGCTGAAAATAATTTTCTTACCTTCCTTTTAATACCACTGTTTAAACATATAACAAATACCGTGAGAGTTTTCAGAGACCCATACAAATGTCAAAATTGCTTGCACTGGCTGGCAACTTTTAAGGTACATGCTGGCAGGGAAAGAGTCAAATTATCTTAAAATTAATACACCTCTGCAGTCATCCCAGTCACAGGGGGCGGATCAGTGAAAACCGTGGTATGGTAGGGAGGCTGCTAGTGGTAAAGCAAATGGGGGCAACGGTTCCTCGCGCTCCCCAACCCCTGTAGCCCCAATCAAGGACTTCTCCTGCAAAGCAATGACAATCACCTCCCTCAAGTCTGGCTTCCTCGCAGCTGTGGCAACTCAACAACCAGCCACGCAGCCACTTGAGCTAAAGTGGGATTAGCCTTAAACTCTTCCATTTTAAAGTCCATAGTATCACGGGAACAAAAGATTTTTCAACCAGACGAACGGGACAAAAATACAATAATAGCTACCAAAACTCACCCGACACATAAAAAGATCCAAATACCGGACAAGCCCCCAATTTATGTTATGCCCCAGACTAGGGGAACCAGGACATAACACAAAAAGGCTCCCCTCCTCCACCCAGCTCCCAAGAAAGGCCGTTCACACAACTTCACTTCAGTCTTAACAATGTTATTTATCAACAAGTAGCAATGGCGTCGGGGAGGGCATGGCCAAAATAAAAAACAAAAGGATTCTATTTTCAAATCTTACCTGCCCAAAAAGAAAACAAACGAATAACAAAATTCTAACCCTCCCTGACCATAAACAGGAGAAAATTGCCCCCCCACATCTACTTGACGGCTTGCGCATTTACAATAGTAAATTTTGTATTTACAAAACAATAACTGGTTGAACACACAGTTCTGCCACTGGCCTCAGCGGCACCGACACAAGCTGACACGGCCCTCTGTTGGAAGCGGAAGGAGAAAAGTAAGAGAGAGGTGGTCCGACGACCTCCCCTCTAAATAGTAGCACTGGCCAATCACGTCTCCCAACCTGTAACAAGGGCAGACAGAGAGAAATAGAACACATACACAAACACATTGGTGGATTTCCCCCCCCCCCATGCCCAAGAGGGCACACAGCAACAAACACATCCATCCAGAATATACAAAATGCAATACAAATGACGTCATAACACATTTCTAAGGCGCTTGCATCTAGATTGGAGACAATAATGGCAATACAGCAATACAGAAGTTATTGTTGTATCACTCAATGCTGAAAAAGCCTTTGACGAGGTTAACTGGTCCTTCCTCTTTGCTACCCTTTCAGAAATTTGGCCTTGGAGAGTTATTTATCCACTGGGTATCTGCACTGTATTACTGACCCAAGGCCACAATCACCACAAATGGGATCACATCGCAAAGCTTCATTCTGCAGAGGGGACCCAGACAAGGATGCCCCCTCTCTCCCCTACTGTTTGCTATATTCATTGAACCACTGGCATCAGCAATACGTCAGACCACCAATATCAAAGGTATCCGCTCAGCTGTTTCTGAACATAAAATCATTTTATATGCTAACAATATCTTACTCAACTTACAAACACCTCAACAATCATTACAGGAAGCATATAACTGTATCACAGTGAGCACTATGGCCTCAGTGTGTTCAAATCTTGATTCTGTGGCTCCTCTGAAAAAGAGAGTAATGAAACAGAGGAGGCTGGAACCTTGGTATAGCCCTCAAAATAGTGCCTTAAAGTAAACGTCATGAAAATAGGAAAGGAAGTGGCGGTCCAGTAATGTAGATGAATTCTACTTAGCCTGGAAAGAAAGCTTAAAAACATAAAAAAGCTCAACCTCAAAGATCATTACAGGGAGCATATAACTGCATCTCAAATTTCTCACCCCTCTCTGACTACTTGATTAACTGGTCCAAATCAACAACACCATATATAACAGAGAATGCATGGAACCCTGCAGACCAAAATTCCCAATTTTATTCTCCACAGGCAACATTAAATACTTGAGTACAAATATCTCACCTAAATCATCAGATCTAGTCCACCTGAATTTTGATCCACTCCTGGAGAGTCAACTTTCTATTTTCCATAATTCCATTCAAACCCACAGCAAAGTGGATCCAAAATTTGGATGCTGCCATTATAAAATTCTACTCAAAGAACAACAAGACAAAAATTTGCCGATCTACCTATCGGAAGGAGGATTGGATGCACTAAATTTCATGAATTATTATTTGGCAAAGCAATTAAAATATACACTGCTCAAAAAAATAAAGGGAACACTTAAACAACACAATGTAACTCCAAGTCAGTCACACTTCTGTGAAATCAAACTGTCCACTTAGGAAGCAACACTGATTGACAATCAACTTCACATGCTGTTGTGCAAATGGAATAGACAACAGGTGGAAATTATAGGCAATTAGCAAGACACCCCCAATAAAGGAGTGGTTCTGCAGGTGGTGACCACAGACCACTTCTCAGTTCCTATGCTTTCTGGCTGATGTTTTGGTCACTTTTGAATGCTGGTGGTGCTTTCACTCTAGTGGTAGCATGAGACGGAGTCTACAACCCACACAAGTGGCTCAGGTAGTGCAGCTCATCCAGGATGGCACATCAATGCGAGCTGTGGCAAGAAGGTTTGCTGTGTCTGTCAGCGTAGTGTCCAGAGCATGGAGGCGCTACCAGGAGACAGGCCAGTACATCAGGAGATGTGGAGGAGGCCGTAGGAGGGCAACAACCCAGCAGCAGGACCGCTACCTCCGCCTTTGTGCAAGGAGGAACAGGAGGAGCACTGCCAGAGCCCTGCAAAATGACCTCCAGCAGGCCACAAATGTGCATGTGTCTGCTCAAACGGTCAGAAACAGACTCCATGAGGGTGGTATGAGGGCCTGACGTCCACAGGTGGGGGTTGTGCTTACAGCCCAACACCGTGCAGGACGTTTGGCATTTGCCAGAGAACACCAAGATTGGCAAATTCGCCACTGGCGACCTGTGCTCTTCACAGATGAAAACAGGTTCACACTGAGCACATGTGACAGACATGACAGAGTCTGGAGACGCCGTGGAGAACGTTCTGCTGCCTGCAACATCCTCCAGCATGACCGGTTTGGCAGTGGGTCACTAATGGTGTGGGGTGGCTTTTCTTTGGGGGGCCGCACAGCCCTCCATGTGCTCGCCAGGGGTAGCCTGACTGCCATTAGGTACCGAGATGAGATCCTCAGACCCATTGTGAGACCATATGCTGGTGCGGTTGGCCCTGGGTTCCTCCTAATGCAAGACAATGCTAGACCTCATGTGGCTGGAGTGTGTCAGCAGTTCCTGCAAGACGAAGGCATTGATGCTATGGACTGGCCCGCCCGTTCCCCAGACCTGAATCCAATTGAGCACATCTGGGACATCATGTCTCGCTCCGTCCACCAACGCCACGTTGCACCACAGACTGTCCAGTAGTTGGCGGATACTTTAGTCCAGGTCTGGGAGGAGATCCCTCAGGAGACCATCCGCCACCTCATCAGGAGCATGCCCAGGCGTTGTAGGGAGGTCATACGGGCACGTGGAGGCCACACACACTACTGAGCCTCATTTTGTCTTGTTTTAAGGACATTACATCAAAGTTGGATCAGCCTGTAGTGTGTTTTTCCACTTTAATTTTGAGTGTGACTCCAAATCCAGACCTCCATGGGTTAATAAATTTGATTTCCATTGATAATTTTTGTGTGATTTTGTTGTCAGCACATTCAATTATGTAAAGAACAAAGTATTTAATAAGAATATTTCATTAATTCAGATCTAGGATGTGTTATTTTAGTGTTCCCTTTATTTTTTTGAGCAGTGTATCACTAAATGGATAAATCCAAATACCGATTACAACCCTTGGACGAAGCTGAACAGACAACATCAGGATCTCTGACCTCCCCTTCTAACCATGACCCTCAAGCAGTGGCGGCTGGTGCTAAAAAATTTTGGGGGGGCGCAATTTGCCTTGGCATACATAGGGGTGTAACGGTACACAGAAGTCACGGTTCGGTACGAGCTTGATACAATGTCCGCCATTTTGCTCAGCTAAAAAAGACTGGGAATGAATTGTCAAATCACATTAGATAAAAAAAAACAAAAACACACAACACGATATTGATTGCTGATTCGCTGCTGATGTTTCTTGGACGCATACGGGACGCACACAGCTGCGTCCCGTGAAGAATCTAATTCAAACCAATTAAAAGAGAGCCTCAGGTCACATGCTTATCAAATGTTCAAGGGCTTACACTGGATTCTGTTTTACCGGAGTCCTTCACTTCAGGAAGTGAATAAAATAAAAACCATTTTACAACCAAATAAATAATAAACAACATTTAATTACTATTGACAGTCACCCACAGACTGAAATAACACCATCTTTTAATAATTATTTGCATCTTACAGCATGTTTGTTTTTTCTTTTGGTTTTCATCTCTTGATTTGACGGGGGTGGTGCCCTAGGGCCCTCCACTGACCAGCTGCCACTGCCCTCAAGCATCATAACTGTTTCAATAGCCCCATGATTGCCTCCACCCTGTGGAAAAAAACCACAGACTCCCAAATGGAACCCTGTATGTTCTCCCCGATCTGGCACAACACATACTTTGTGAATAGCAAAGTCCCTCTTCATCTTAGCACCTGGGAGCAAAAAGGAAACACCCATCTCCATCACCTCTTCAAGGACACTTATGACACACACAGAGTTACTTGAAACTTCTGAAATAAGAAACTGTAACGGGCGTGAGAGTGGACCCAAGAACAGCACAAACCTAGACCGGAACAGTTCGGAACTTTATTGACTATGTTCACAAGTCCAAACAGACAATAATCAGGACACCTGTCGGCAAGCACATTCCAAGTCCTGAATGGGGCAGGAGCCTCTGGAGAGGCAGTCCAGGCAGATGGACAGGGAGCGGGCTGATGCAAAGTCCAAAGGCAGAATGCAGGTCAGGGTACCTGGGCAAGAACGAGGAGACATGGTCAAGGGGCAGAAGGCAGGTCAGGTACCAGAAGGTCTGTCTGGAAAAGAGTGCTGGAGAGTAGTGCATGCTGTAACGACAATCTCACAGAGACTGTGTGTGGAGGAGCTGGTTAAGAGGAGGCTGGAGGTTTGGAGTCAGCTGGGAGGAACAGGTGAGTATAATGATCAGGATTAGGAGAGGTAGGCAGGCAGGTAGAGTGGGTTGGTAGAGGGGAAAACCAGGAATGGACTATGACAGAAATTGAAATTTTCTCCAGTACCAATAAGAGATAAAGACAACTAAGAAAAAAATTCCAATGTTCCAGAACACCTTACAGCCACCAGGATTTGTCATTGCAAAGCTCTCTCCAAAAAAGAAGAAAATCTTTCTAAGATATATAAGTTGGTCTCAAGCGCTAATTCTATGCATCTACCAATATCAAAATGGAAAGCACTGAAGCATTGAATCTTTCTTTGTATGCTGATGTTGACTTTTGGACCCAGATCTGCCAAAATACATTAAAATGACAAAAGAAATTCAAATTTACAACTGATCCAGTTCAAGGTACTTCACAGATCACACATAACACAAGATGCATGGAATGGGTTTCTCTCACGCAATGCATTTAGAACATGTCAGACACCTATTTTCACACTCTGGCTCTGTTCACCGATGAAGCACTTCTGGTCATCGGTAACATAGGAGCTCTCCTCCATCTTGGACAGCAGAATCCCACTAACTCCTAACTTTTGCCTTATTGGCGATCCAACGACAACCAACTTACCAAAACATCCATTGTATCCCCATCTCTTCTCATAGCTCTAACCATCAGCAAGAAATTGGTAAAATTAGTTAACTGGAAAAATAAACAGTCTCTTAACATCTCCCACTGGTTGAATCTCCTTGCAAAATAAATAACATGGGAGATAATATCTGCTGCCCGAAAAAAACTATTCACTTACTTTACAAAAAAAGGGGCAGCATTTATTGACTCCTTAAACCTCAATCTGCATGTTGACCTTGCCTGCTAGCATATGCCATCTTTATGTCAATGATCCACTATGGCGGATCCCTGGACCACAGCACTTTGAGCGTACACCTCACCTCTGGGTTGTTCTCTGGCTCTGAGGGGCCAACCTCCCTCCTCCTCACGTGTGGGTGTGCGCTGCCGTCCCGCTTGGCATGTTGGGTGGCTCTGCGACTGGCCCCTCACTTGCCTGGCCTCTTAGATTGCACCAATATCACTGTCCACCCACTACACACTTTGCTATATATAACTCACAGGCACATTTAGGCACACACAACATACATCACACATATGATTTTAATGCACCAGACCTTAGGGGATAGAATGGGGTGAATTCAGGGGACTCTCTGTCGGGGCATGCTGCAGGACAGCAGTGTGCTGTAGCCCTCTGACTTGCCCCCATCCTCCTTTCCTCTCACTAGGAGGAAACAGAAAACACTCTTTCGAGGAAAAAACTACTACTACTATGAAAGACACACGCAAGACAAAGTATCAAAATAACATGAGGCAAAACTATGGCATGAACTATACAAAGTATCAAAAGAATACACAACCTGACTGGACAGGAAACGTAGCATGGAATAGCGTATGTTCTCTGACTAAATTAGAGAAGACGAACTGGCACAGGACAAAGGGAAACACGGACTAGATATACACACAAGGTAATGGGAAACAGGTGAAATAATCAGGGCTGGGCAGACAATCAGACCAGTGGGAAACACACAAGGGGAAGGGGCAAGTTACCCGAAACGAGAGGAAAGTTAGGTTTCATAATAAAACAGGAAGCCCCAGGACAAAATAGACACAAGACAAAAACTACAACATAACATAATTTCTTGGACATGACTGTCTCCCACTGAACAGACTCCTCTTGTTGCTGATGACAGTGTGCAGAGGGTGACTGGCATCCATGATGACCAGTGGTTTGTCCAGCGTCCTCTTCTCTGCAACTGTCACCAGAAGGTCCAGCTTCATGCAGACCACGGACATGGCCCAACTGATCAGCTTGTCTGGATGAGTCCTTTGTTGATATTGCTGCCCCCCCAGCACACCACGGCATAGAACAGGACAGTGGCGACCACAGACTGGTAGAACATCCTGTGCAGGTGGTTGGTGTTGGTTGTCCAGTTCAGCTTGCTGTCCAGCGACAGTCCAAGGTATTTGTGCGAGTCAACAGCCTCCACCTCAACTCTCTCGATCAGAACTGGTCGAGGTGTTGGTCTGGACTTTCCAAAGTCAATGACCATATCCTTGGTCTTTGCAGTGTTGAGCTGCAGCTGGTTCCCACAGCACCAGACAGAAAAGTCCCTCACCAGGCTCTTGAACTCCTCCTCTCTGTCATCCCTGATGCATCCAATGATGGCTGTGTCATCGGCAATCTTCTGGATGTGACACAGCTCCAAATTGTAACCGAAGTCCGAGGTGTACAGTGAAGAGAAGGGGGTCCAGCATCGTGCCCTGGATGGCTCAGACGCTGCTGCGTACAAGGACTTGATGTCCTTTAGTCTGACATACTGTGGCCTGTCTGTGAGGCAGTTGGTAATGCAGGCAACCAGGCAGGGGTCTACTTGCATCTGGCTCAGTTTTTCTTGGAGCATAAGGGGTTTGAAGGCAATTGACAAGTCCAGGAAGAGAATCCTAATTGCACCACTTCCCTTGTCCAGGTGCGAGTTAGCTTGGTGTAACAGGTAAAGGATGGCATTCTCCACACCAATACCTGCCTGATATGCAAACTGAAACCCATCATGTGCGTGTTGCACTTGGGGCCCAAGGAGGCTGAGGAACAGCTGCTCAAACATCTTCATTAGATGTGATGTGAGCGCCACTGGTCAGAAGTCATTCAGCTCACTAGGCCGGTTCTTTTTGGGAACTGGGACATTGCAGGATGTCTTCCATAGGGTGGGCACTCTCCCCAGCTGTATGCTGAGGTTGAAAATCCATTGGATTGGTTCACCCAGTTCAGGAGCGCAGGACTTTAGCAGTCAGGGACACACTTTGTCTGGGCCTGCTCCTTTCCTGGGGTGAAGCTTCCTCAGCTGTCCCATGACCTGGTCTGTGGTGACACATAGGGGTGTCTTTGTTGGCAGGGAGGAGGAGGAAGGGGCTGCTGTGCAGAGGAAGGTGTGGGGGGAATGGGCTGGTTGAACCGGTTGTAAAAATTGTTCAGTTCGTTTTCCCTTTCCATTGTCCCCTCTACACCTCCGGTCTTTGTGTTGTAGCCTGTGATGGTTTTCACGTCATCCCAGACGTTCCTCATGTTGTTTTCTATCAGCTTCTGTTCCACTCACTTTCCTCCTGTAGTTGTCCTTTGCTTCCGTCACACACTGCTTCACCTCTCGCTGTGCTGCTCTTAACACCTCCCTGTCTCTGCTCCTGAAAGCTGTCTTCTTCCTGTTGAGGGCAACTTTGACTTGCTTTGTCACCCATGGCTTGATATTAGGGTAACATCGTACAGTCCAAGTGGGGGAGACCATGTCTACACAGAAGTTGAGATAATCCTTAAAACAGTCTGTCATCCCATCTATGTCCTCACTGTGTGAGTCCAGCAGCACATCCCAGTCCACGGTGTCGCAGCAGTCTCTCAGGGCATATTCCATTTCAGGGGACCACTTCCAAATGGAGCAAGTAGTTTCAGGCTGTCTTTGGACCAAGGATGTGTACAGTGGCTGTAGGTGAACCAGGTTGTGGTCCGACTTCCTGAGTGAGGGGAGGGGAGTGGCTCTTTATCCCTCACATTAGCATACAGCAAATCAATTGTCCTGTTGTTTCTTGAAGCGCCAATCCTTACAAAGACCTTGTTGTTATATTTATTTATTTTTTAGAAGTCAGTCAGAGGTAACTAATTTTTATCAAGGAAATAATCACTTGTTGCAATTATAAGGTAAGATTTGGGTCAGAATTATTCAAACTTATACATTTCTTTTTCCAAAATATTCATTATAATTTCATTTGGCCAGGTAATGATGGGGCCCAGTGGAGTCTGAGGGAGTGTTGGGTGTGCTGGTGAATAATTGTAGCCTGGTGTCTTACATTACCTGATGTGGAGGCAGAACTAGTTGACTCTGGGGAAGTAGAGGGACTTTCAGTGACAGAGACGTCACTCTCATTTGTGCTAAAGTCAGTCCGTTCCTTTCTCACATCCGACACTATTAATGTCAGTAGTTGAGTTTTCATAGGGTGATATTGTTTGTCCTCAATGACTTGAATGAGATGCTTTTCTGGCAAATATTGCATTGTGCTTTACCTTGTCTATCGTCCCAAGAAAGGTTTTTCCAGATGCTGTTACATTCCCTTTGGGTCATATTGGCAGTGTTCTTTTCACTACTTATGACTTGGAAGGTGAGGTTCACTCAGGGAGTGAGAACGTTGACTGTAACAGACACGGGATTGTTGACCTTTGAAATGGGGAATGGCCCGACAAAGTGGTGGGGCAAGTTTTCTGGACTCTACCTTGAGGGGCAGGTGCTGGGTAGATAGTCACACCCACTGGCCAGCTTGGTATGCGGGGGCGGCTCTTCTCTTGCGGTCGACAAACTTCTTGTGATCCAGGGATGTTTGGAGAAGGTTCTGTCGAGCCCAGGACCACATCCGTCAGCAACGGTGAACCCTGGCCAGGGCGGATGGGACTCTGACTTCCTTGTCCAAGGCGGGGAAGAGAGGTGGTTGATACCCGAACACGCACTGGACATGTCCAAGGAGGTGCAGGGGAGTGTGTTGTGGGCATACTCCACCCACATGACGACTTTGCCCCACGAGGTGGGATTCTGGGAGGTGAGGCAGCGGAGTCCCTTCTCCAACTCCTGGTTCAACCGCTCCGTCTGCCCATTGGTCTGAGGGTGGTGGCCAGAGGTCAGACTGGCAGTGGCGCCGATGAGCTGGCAGAATTGTGCCATGAACTGCAGACCCCGGTCAGACAGGACATTCCTGGGGAAACCAAAGACTCGACAAACCTGTGACATGAGCAACTCCGCTGTTTCCTTGGCGGAGGGAATCTTAGGTAACCGTATGAACCACACCATCTTAGAGAAACGGTCAACCACCGTGAGCACCACAGTGTTACTGTCAGAGGGTGGTAGACCAGTCACGAAGTCGAGGGAGATGTCTGACCGGGCCCGCTGTGGCACAGGGAGGGGTTGGAGGAGCTCAGACCTGGGGGCATTCTTGCTCTTGTTTTGTTCGCAGATGCTGCAGGCCACCACATATTCATTGACATCATTCCCCATTCTGGGCCACCAGAACCTCTCACGGAACTTTCACACCATGGTGAGGTTGTCTTGTCCTGGTTTTGTTTTTGTCCCATCATTTCCTGTTTTATTTTGAAAATCTAACTCTCCTCTCATTTCAGAGCACTTGCCCTTCCTCATGTGTCACCCGTGCATCTACCGTGATTACCCATTGTCTCCACCTGTTCCCCATTTACCTCCACATGGTTAAATAGTCTGTGTTCCCCTTGTCTTGTGCCAGAGTGTCTTCGTCCCATGACCAGCACCCGAGCCCTTATCCATGCCCACAGCCAAAGAGAAATTTCAAGTAAGCCGTCTGAACCTCGAGAAGAGTGATTTTTTTGTTTGTAAATTTTGTATCTCAGTTTAGACCCTCACCTCAGTTAAATTCTATAGCCGATAGTTTTCCTCCTTATGAGTGATTTTGATTTAAGTTTCATAGATCATCTTAGATCCTCCGCTTTGTGGCGTGAGTTGTTTATTTTTGTTTGTTTTTTCACTAGATCAGGTTTTCCTCCCCACGGAGCGTTTTGAGTTAGCCTTTTGCTTTTTGAGTATAGCCTTTTTTCCTCCTCCTGGAGTGATGTTTCCTTTTTTCGTTAGAACTAGTGGTTTCATCGCCTTTGTTTTGTCACTCGGTCCTGAGGTCACCGATGATACAAAGCCTGTTTCTCACAAGATCTCTGCGTCTGAGTCCTGCCTTGAGTCCCTACCTGACAGTACACTCTGGGACAGAGTCCTGCGGGAACAGCAGTTCTAGGACCTGGCGAACATGTCTCTGATGAGTCTCAATGTCAGGGGAGAAGAGCAAGATCAACAAAAACAAACTTATTCATGCATTCTCGGAGTACATCATTTACCAGGCCCTGGAAAACAGCCGGGGTGTTGCTAAGTCCAAAAGGCATGACTAGGTATTCGTAGTGTCCTGTGGGGGTGTTGAAAGCTGTTTTCCATTCATCCCCCTCCCTGATACGGACCAGATGGTAAGCGTTGGGCAGGTCAAGTGTAATGAAGACCGAAGGAGTTCAAAGCCAGAGGAGATGAGAGGGAGAGGGTACCTGTTCTTGAGGTGATTTTGTTTAGTCCACAAAAGTCAATGCAAGGGTGGGGGGACTTATCCTTCTTTCCCATGAAGAAAAACCCAGCCCCCGCTGGCAACAAGGGAGGCCGGATGATCCCTGCCTTGAGTGCCTCCTTGATGTACTCCTCCATGGCCTGACATTCTTTTGCTGACAGGGAGTACAGGCGGCCACGAGGGGGCGAAGTGCCAGGGAGTAGTAGTACAGTTGCTTCCCTAAGACAGAATCTTGCCGGAGGACCAGTCTACGTGTGGGTTGTGCAAGGTAAGCCAGGGATCACCAAGGATTAGTGGGTGCTGAGGTGCCTCAAGGAGAAAGAAAGTGATACGTTTAGTGTGTGTGTCGGGGAAGGTCAGGGTGACCGGGGACGTGCGGTGAGTGGTCAGATGCATCACATGGCCGTCTAAGGCAGTGGCAGGTACGGGAGTCTCTAACAGAAAAAAAGAGAGGTTACGTTTCTGGGCTAGCTTGATGTCCATAAGGTTGGCATCAGCACCCGAGTCAATGAGGACAGAATGCGAGAGAGAGGCAGTCAGTAGACAGTGTGACCTGAGAAAACTGCTGACAAGACCTGTTCTTACTGAGGGAGGCACTTACCAGCACAAGTGCCAACCAGGTGGGTCCGCTGCGGCATATGGGGCAGTTTTCCAGGAAGTGTCCCAGTTGAGCACAGTAGATGCACCAGACCTCATTTCGTCTGCGTAGGTGTTCCTCAGGAGAGAGCCGGGCACGGCCGACCTGCATGGGCTCCTGGGTCTCACTTCCAGAGTGGGTCAGGGGTGTGGACACAGGGACCAAGGAATCTCTTGGTGAAGGTCCCTGGGCGGAGTTGGAGGCAGTCCGAGGATGAGCTGGGGCATCTCTGGTTCTGTCACGCTCCCGTAGCCTCTTGTCGATCTTGGATGCTAGGGAGACCAGAGCATCCAACTTGGAGGGCAGGTCCAGCAGGGTCAAATGGTCCTTAATGCACTCTGACAGGCCCTGGAAAAAGGCATCCGCCAGCGCAGGTTGATTCCAACCACTGTCTGCTGCTAGCGTCCGGAACTCAGTGGCGTAGTCCATGACACTCCGCCTGCCTTGGGGCAGAGTTACTAGTGCCTTTGCAGCCTCCCGTCCTGGAGCCACCGTCTGAAAGATCTGCATGAAGGTTTTCTGAAAAAGAGGCAGAGAGTGGCAGATGGCAGATCGGCGGTTCCATTCCGCGGTGGCCCCGACATTAAGGAAATCATGTATGCATTTTTGCTGTGATCGGAGGGGAAAGCAGCAGCCTGGAACTCGAAATGGTGTTCACACTGGGTGAGGAACGGCCGACAATCCCCCGACCCCGTGGAGAACCTCTCAGGACTGGACGGCTGCAGGTGAGTCAACCCAGAAGACACGAAGGAGTGAATGGTGGTATGCTGTGATACCGGGGATGGGGAGACATTGCCCTCACTTGGGGGTGTGCTAGTTCTCCCCTGCTGTAGACCAACACTCAGATGGCTCAGCTGGGAAGACAGTAGGGAGATGGCTGCCTCCTGGCGCTTGTTGGATTTGGCCATTTCCCATCCCAGAGAAGCCATCTGTTCCTCGTGTTGATGAAACCACTGGCCTTGGTTTCTCAGGGCTTCATGGACAGTCTCTGGGTCTGTGGGGTCCATGGTAGTGGTCAGATCTTACTGTCAGGACCAGACAGACAAACTGAGACCCACAGAGCAGACCAGAGGCAGCGAGTAGCGAAAAGTAGTTTATTATCAGTCCAGGTTCGGTACACAGGCAGGCAGTCAGAATAAGTGACAGTACAAAAACACAAGGCAGGATCAGAAGTCCAAAAGGCAGGCGAGGGTCAAAACCGAGAGATCAAAAAACACAGGCAAAGGCACAGAAATGCTAGGCAAAAAGGGAGGCACGAGAGAGACAAAAACTGGTCGAACACTGGATATCAAACACGAGGAAATAATGCCGGAAAGCTACTCATGAAGGATGCAGACAATCTGACAAAGACATGGGGGAAGACACTGGGTATATATATACACAGGGAAACAAGACACAGGTGAATGACATTAGGGTGGGGACAGTAATCAGGGGAGGAAGAAAACAGGAAGTAAAACAACCGAAGACAAGACAGCAAGGGACTTAAAAATAAAACAGGAAGTTAGAAACAAGACAAAACCCTAGGACCTGACAGGTTTAGACAACAGTTTTACCATAATCCCTCATAGGCAGTGTGGCATCACATTACTCAGCCTCCCTGGGAAAGTTTGCTCCAAGGTGCTGGAGAGGTGGGTCAGGTCAGATTGTCGAACCTCTGATCGAAGAGGAACAATGCAGGTTCTGTCCTGATCGTGGAACAACGGACCAGCTCTTCACCCTCGCAAGGATCCTGGAGGGGGCCTGGGAGTATGTCCATCTGGTCTACATGTGTTTTTTGAACTTGGAGAAAGCATATGACCGGGTTCCCCGAGATGTTTTGTCGGGGGTGTTGCAGGAGTATGGGGTGAGGGGGTCACTTCTAAGGGCCATCCAATCCCTGTACGTCCAAAATGAGAGCTGTGTTTGGGTACGCGGCAGTAAGTTGGACTTGTTCCAAGGGAGGGTTGGCCTCTGCCAGGGCTGCGCCATGTCACTGATCCTGTTCGTGATCTTCATGGACAGGATTTCTAGGCATAGTCATGGAGGAGAGAGGTTGCAGTTCGGGGGGCTAAGGTGGTGTGGCCAGGGAAAAGGAAGGCCCAATCCCAATGTTCACCCTACTCACTACCACTAGCCCTTACTCACTACCCCTAGCCCTCACCCACTACACCTTGACCTTCGAAAGGAAGCTACAAGGGGTAGGGCTTTGTAATCTTCCCTAGGAATTGGGACACCACTTGCTACGTCACCGTGTAGTTTACGTTCGGGCACGCAAGCGAGCGCGTAGTCCCAGCGGCAACATGGAGGCTACGGTTCATGTAAATTTCAATCGGCATGATTTTATTTTCATAATGTAGCCGCAAGGGGGTACAAGCCAGTGCCTTATTGTGCTGGTCCCAAGCCCGGATAAATACAGAGGGTTGTGTCAGGAAGGGCATCCGACGTAAAACTTTTGCCAAATCATACATGCGAATCGAATCTATGACTTCCATACCGGATCGGTCGAGGCCCGGGTTAACAATGACCGCCATCAGTGATGTTCACCTACAGGGGGCCGGTGGAAATTGGACTACTGTTCGTCGAAGAAGGAGAGGAGGAAGATGTGTTCGTAGGAAGAGAGAGAAAAGGAACGCCAAGAGTCTAGGACTGAGAGTAGGGACTTTGAATGTTGGAACTATGACAGGAAGTGGTAGAGAGTTGGTTGACATGATGCAGAGGAGGAAGGTAGACATACTGTGTGTCCAGGAGACCAGGTGGAAAGGTAGCAAGGCTAGAAGTTTAGGAGCAGGGTTCAAGTTGTAGATAGGAAGACAAATGGTGTAGGAGTTACCTTGAAGGAGGAGTTTGTTAGGAATGTCCTGGAGGTTAAAAGACTATCAGATAGAGTAATGAGTCTGAAGCTAGAAATCGAAGGTGTGATGTTCAATATTGTTAGTGGGTATGCTCCACAGGTAGGATGTGAGCTGGAGGAGAAGGAGAAATTCTGGTTGGACCTTGATGAAGTGATGCAGAGCATCCCTAGAAGTGAGAGAGTTGTCATTGGTGCAGACTTCAATGGACACGTTGGTGCAGGAAACAGAGATGATGAGGAGGTGATGGGCAGGTTTGGTATCCAGGAGAGGAACGCAGAAGGACAGATGGTGGTTGACTTTGCAAAAAGGATGGAAATGGCTGTAGTGAATACTTTCTTCCAGAAGAGGCAGGAACATAGGGTGACTTATAAGTGGAGTGGAGGTAGGAGTACACAGGTAGACTACATCTTGTGTAGACGGTGTAACCTGAAGGAGATCAGTGACTGCAAAGTAGTGGTAGGTGAGAGTGTAGCCAGACAGCATAGGATGGTGGTGTGTAGGATGACTCTGGTGGTGAGGAAGATGAAGAGGGCAAAGACAGAGCAGAGGACTAAATGGTGGAAGCTGAAAAAGGAAGAGTGTTGTATGATTTTTAGGAAGGAGTTGAGACAGGCTCTGGATGGCCAGGAGGGGCTTCCAGTTGACTGGACAACTACAGCTAATGTGATCAGGGAGACAGGTAGGAGAGTATTTGGTGTGTCATCTGGAAGGAAAGTGGATAAGGAGACTTGGTGGTGGAATGAGGAGGTGCAGGAGTGTATACAGAGAAAGAGGTTAGCTAAGAAGAAGTGGGACACTGAGAGGACTGAAGAGAGTAGACAGGAGTACAGGGAGATGCAGCGTAAGGTGAAAGTAGAGGTGGCAAAGGCCAAACAAAGGGCTTACGATGACTTGTATGCTAGGTTGGACAGTAAGGAAGGAGAGACTGATCTATACAGGTTGGCAAGGCAGAGAGACAGAGATGGGAAGGACGTGCAGGCGGTTAGGGTGATTAAGGATAGAGATGAAAGTGTATTGACAGATGCCAGTAGTGTGATGGGAAGATGGAAAAAGTACTTTGAAGAGTTGATGAATGAGGAAAATGAGAGAGAGCGAAAAGTAGAAGAGGTGACTGTTGTGGACCAGGAAGTAGCAAAGATTAGTAAGGATGAAGTGAGGAGGGCATTGAAGAGGATGAAGAGTGGAAAAGCACTCGGTCCTGATGATATACCTGTGGAGGTCTGGAAGTGTCTAGGAGAGGTAGCAGTAGAGTTTCTGACTGGGTTGTTCAACAGGATCTTAGATAGTGAGAAGATGCCTGAGGAATGGAGGAGAAGTGTGCTGGTGCCCATTTTTAAGAACAAGGGAGATTTACAGGGTTGTAGCAACTACAGAGGAATAAAGCTGATGAGCCATACAATGAAGTTATGGGAAAGAGTAGTTGAAGCTAGACTAAGGGCAGAAGTGAGTATTTGTGAGCAGCAGTATGGTTTCATGCCAAAAAAGAGTACTACAGATGCAGTATTTGCTTTGAGGATGTTGATAGAGAAGTACAGAGAAGGTCAGAGGGAGCTGCATTGTATCTTTGTAGATCTGGAGAAAGCTTATGACAGGGTGCCCAGAGAGGAACTGTGGTATTGTATGAGGAAGTCTGGAGTGGCAGAGAAGTATGTCAGAGCGGTGCAGGACATGTATGAGGACTGTAAGACAGTGGTGAGGTGTGCTGTAGGTGTGACAGAGGAGTTCAAGGTGGAGGTGGGACTGCATCAGGGATCAGCTCTGAGCCCCTTCTTGTTTGCTATGGTGATGGACAGGCTGACAGACGAGGTTAGACAGGAATCTCCATGGACTATGATGTTTGCAGATGACATTGTGATCTGTAGTGAGAGCAGGGAACAGGTGGAGGAGAAGCTAGAGTGGTGGAGGTTTGGCCTGGAAAGGAGAGGAATGAAGGTTAGCCACAGCAAGACAGAGTATATGTGTGTGAATGAGAGGGACCCAAGTGGAAGAGTGAGGTTACAGGGAGATGAGATAAAGAAGGTGGAGGATTTTAAGTACTTAGGGTCAACAGTCCAGAGCAATGGAGAGTGTGGAAAAGAGGTGAAGAAGCGTGTGCAGGCAGGCTGGAACGGGTGGACAAAAGTGTCAGGTGTGATGTGTGATAGAAGAGTTTCAGCTAAAATGAAAGGAAAGGTGTACAAAACTGTGGTGAGACCAGCAATGTTGTTTGGTCCAGAGACAGTATCATTGAGGAAAAGACAGGAGGCAGAGCTGGAGGTAGCAGAGATGAAGATGCTGAGGTTCTCTTTGGGAGTGACCAGGTTGGATAGGGTCAGGAATGAGTACATCAGAGGGACAGCACATGTTAGAGGTTTTGGAGATAAAGTCAGAGAGGCCAGACTGAGATGGTTCGGACATGTCCAGAGGAGAGATAGTGAATATATTGGTAGAAGGATGCTGAGTTTTGAACTGCCAGGCAGGAGGCCTAGAGGAAGACCAAAGAGGAGGTTTCTAGATGTAGTGAAAGAGGACATGAAGGTGGTTGGTGTGAGAGAAGAGGATGCAGAAGACAGGCTTAGATGGAGGCAACTGATTCGCTGTGGCAACCCCTGAAGGGAAAAGCCAAAAGGAGAAGAAGAAGAAGAAGAAGATTTTTTTATTTTCATATGTAACGCCCTCACCCTGTTTGTACTCTGTCTGTCAATGTAAATTTTGTCAATATATAAAAAAACAAAACAAACAAAAAAAAACATGGAGTCTACGGTCACGATCGTTTTTTTTTTTTAGCATTCATCATGCTTCGGTTGATAAATAAACAAAGAGGTACACGGAGAAGAATACACCATCGACGTCGGTTGTCTCTTGTGAATTTTTTGTGTTTTTTTTTTCTCTGACTTCTCCACATCCTCTCGCTCTCTGGGGATCGCGAAACTGGCCCTTCCTTGGTAAGTCAGCATTGGAAAACCCTCGCTCTGAAGGGCTAGATTCATACCCCCTACCCCTCGTTACGCCCCCTACCCCTATGTGAAAAAAGGAATTGGGACACCACTACCCCTGCAGGAATGCACAAAATTTAGGGGTAGGGCTAAAAAGTAGGGGTAGGGGGTGTATTGGGACTGGGCCGAAGTCTGGGGCTCCCTGTTGAAGGGGCTACCCCCATGACCCAACCCAAGATAAGCGGGTGAAGATGGATGGATGGAGACAGTGTGGTTTTTCCTATGGCATCCTCTCTTCTCCTGATCTTGTTCTTTCACCATCCTTCTACCCCCCCCCCCTCTGCCTTTCCTCTCCTTAACACTTGCTCTCACTGTATCTCTTTCACTGGTTCTGCTTCTCTCTCTGCCCACCCGCTCTCTCAACCCAACCATTTGAGGCAGATGGCTGCTGTCCCTGAGCCTGGTTTTGGCCAAGGTTCTGGCCTCTTAAAAGAATTTTTTCCTTGCCACTGTCACCAAATGGTTGCTTTTGGAGGGATATGTTGGGTCTCTTTAACACAGACGTGTCAAAGTCATATTTGGTAGGGGCCAGATTTGTTCAAAGGAAACCTCTGGCTGGAATAACCTAATGACTGAGTCAACACATAAATATTTAGGTTACTTGCAATTTATTGCTTGATCCAATTCAAATAGGCCTACAGATACTTGTACGTGGGCATAAAACAAAAACAACTGCAACAATTATGAATTTCTCAGAGAGCAGTTGCCTATACAACCAACAATAACACATTATGTGTGTTGAATACATTTATCAGTCAAAACTTTTGAAGGAATGCATTCTACAAAACTCCAAATTTCTGTACAGAATAACTCTACCCATCAATGAGAAACTGCATGTCAACACAAAAATAGCATTATAAATTCTATAAAGCAGGCAGCATGGCAGCATATTGGTTAATGCTGTTGCCCCACAACAATAAGGTTGCGGATCCGGTTACCTGGCCTGGGGCCTTTTGTGTGGATTTTGTATGTTTTCCCTGTGCTTGCATGGGTTTACTCCGGGTACTCCGGTTTCCTCCCACTGTCCAAAGACATGCATGTTAAGATCCATTTCAAACACTAAATTGCCCATAGGTCTGAGTGTGAGTGGTTGTTCTTCTGTCTGTCTCTGTATGTTGGCCCATTATGGACTGGCGACTTGTTCAGGGTGTAGCCTGCCCTTGCCCAGTGTGAGCTGAGATTGGCTCCAGAACATTTGAAAGAATCTAAGTTACAGCTCCAAAACATCACATCTGTCCATATTGCTCTTATACAATAACAATAACAGTGCAAAATTACATGAAATGGAAGGGACAGTGCCATATCTTTGAATACATGTGTTATTCACAAACAAATTTGAAAGAATGCAGATTATAACTACAAAATACCACATTTCTGTCCAGAATAGCTATACCTATTACTGAGAAAATGCTTGTTGGCACAGACAATGAAACATTACAGAAAAGAGGGAAGAATTACATAAATGCCCTAGAAAGCAATTTATTCACACAATTTACATTTTCACTTGCTAGTCGATGGATGACTTTTTGGCTGTCGATATGGGGGGGCAGCTTCTGTGTGGTTGTGACTTTCATTATATCATTTAGATGTCCATGCGTCAGCCGATTGCGCAGTATGGACTTTTTAATTTTAGTCACGCATAGATATGTTGTGCAATAAATACAAAGTATATTTGTTGGAAAGGCTGTGATCTTTTTGGTGTCAGGTATTGATAAAATTATTCCAGACCAACAGAACTGGATTTTTTCCCTCAGCGGTGCGTCACATTGCAATTCAATCAGCTCCATTTGGAGTTCCTCTGGCACATATGCTGCGTTGCAGGTGAATGGAGAGCAAATGAGTGGTAAGTCCTTTTCCAGCTGAGTGAATACTGAGAATCGATTGTATGAGCCCAGACAGCATGTTCTTGTACGTGTCCACGCTCTTGTGTGTTTTTTGTACTTCTTGTTGATGGAGAAACGTCTTATTTTGCTAATTAAGCAATATATATGATACCAAGGTGTATAATAGTTTATTATTATTATTATTATTATTATTATTATTATTAATAATGATAATAATAATAATATATATAAAGTAAAAAATCTCCACAACCTTTTACCAGATCCGGCCCTACGGGCCGTAACTCTGACTTCGCCGCTTTAACAACTTCATAAAGAGTTGGGTCTAGACCTGCTTTATTTGTAACGTGCCTTACAGTGAACTTTTTTATGATTTGGCGTTATATAAATAAATTACATTTGATTTGGTTACTGTTAGTAATGATTGCCTCTTCTTCTGAAAGGCCATTGGGAAGTTGAAGCTGAATATATCTGAGGATCCATCGGGGTTGTTTCGGATGAGGGTCCCCTCCTCTTAAATTTGTGCAAGACAGACACGTAGTTCTTCATCATATTCAGTAGCGAGAAAAAGAAAATGGCCCAAATAAATCTTTACCTTAAAAACTGAACATACATGTTGAAAAATAGCTCTTCTCAAATGACAAAAATATTTAAGGGGAAAATAAATACATATTGAAATTTTACTGGTTGCATTTCTTGCAGACTGCAGCTCATTATATGATGTAAATAGTATAAATAGTAGCATCGTATGTCTCCCTACTGCGTCTGATTTAACGTTATATACTTGAGGTGGAAGTTTTTATTGTTATTTAATAGGATTGAGTCATTTGAGTAATCTTCCTTTTAAAAAGAAAGAAAGCAGTTTTACTAGGTGTTGATTATTTTTTTATTTTTTGCAGAGCTATTATTTTGGTGTAGCTATTATTTTGTCTTTCCGGTTTTTCTTACTTGCACTTCGTGTTATCGCAGAAGGTGGGGGAGACATACGCTACCTTCGTGTGCCTACCGTGTAACTGACAGACAGACACATCCTGGAGTTCCTTAACGCTGATGGTGAATAGCCACTGCTGCGGTAACTGGCGGGGGAGAAGAAGCCGCAGAAGGAGTCAGGAGGGGCAGAGGAGTGATAAACCAGAGCCACTTTCTTAAATTTTGCAGTATTACGTTCATAATCGGACCATTACAAACCCTAAAAAGGGACGGAAGGGAAAAATAAGGAAAGATGGCGGCCGCGGCCTCGCCGGGCTCCGGCTCGTCCGCCTCCTCAGACTGGATTGTACTGAGAGACGGTTGTCTCCGCTGCGACGAGGAGGGCCTGCGAAGCCTTTCCTACCACCCGGCGCTCAACGCCGTCTTGGCCGTTACCAGCCGCGGCAGTATTAAAGTAATTGACGGCACTTCGGGAGCCATTCTCCAGGCTTCAGCGTTGCACGGTAAGCACCGGAGCCCCGTGACAAGCCTTGCCTTCAAGAGTTTCTGTTTTGACAAACCAGCCACTGATTGTCAACAGACTCGAAACACGACAAGGACTGAGTTGTAACATCAGCTAGCTAATGTTAGCAGTTCCCAGCAGTTATATTAAGGCCTAACGCCAGTTAGATTTTGGGGCAAACTGGATTGGTTAAATTAGCCTGTTCTGTCCGCGCACAAACACCAGGTTCAGACGTTCTGTTTGTGGTTATTTTCGATCGGTGCTTCTTTAATGCCGATGATTTCTACTGTTTATCACATTTGCAACATGACATCTCACCATCTAAGCTAATAGCTAGCCATATAACTTAGCACAGTGCTAGTTAGCTGGCCACTCTTCCCTGTCAGGTTTTCTTATTTCAGTGGTCGGTCACAATAACGGGGTCTCGTTATAGGAGCAGATCACATCTGGGGCACCAGAAGGACACAGCTCCTATTGCACACTGTGCGGGCATTCAGTGTGTTCATGTGAATCGCTGTGATAGCCACTAAGCTAGCAGGAGGCTTTCTAGCTGTCTGTGCTCAACGTCATTTAGAGGTACCGGTGAGATGCTGAAAGTAAACTGACTCGATGTTGTGGAGTTGGTGTAGTGGGGCCTTGTCTCTCCGCTGGGCTCACGTGGATATAATTTTGTCAAATAACTGGTATAACATTTGTGATGCATGTCTCGAAGAACTACCAGGGCATCACTAAGTTTTTTTGCTTTTTTGAGGACTTATTCTCACAAGCTTAACTGCGGCTTTGGCTGTCCGCCGCATTCGCACTTAATAGCAGGGGATATAGAGTTTTATAAGAAGAACACATGAACACAGCTTTCCTGCAGACAGACGTTGGCCTTACTGTGCAGTTGTTTACACCGAAGAGGTTACTGAGCGGATGGATGTCAGACTCCCTTTTAAATTTTGATTTAGTCATTCACATCATCATTTAGGAACAGTATGTCAGCACGTTTCCATATTAAGTTTTATGGTGACCTAGCTTTTGTAAACAGTGGTACTTTCTATGTCTGTGCTCCATATGACGTATTGTAAGAGGACAACAAAAGAGAGGACAGAAATTGAAAATCGTCTGACACAATGTTTGGATGGTTGAGGGGTCTCCATTTTCTTTTTCTTTTCAATTTGCATGGTGTTCTTATGGTCAAAGCCTTCATAAATGCACATTTATTCATTTTTTCTGCTCACTAAATTCATGTTTCAGAATAATCCAGCAAATGGAAATCTGTGAGTGTATGCTCACTGTCAGGCTGCTGTGGGTGCTCCCAAAGCAAGGCATCTAAATATGAAATCACTTTCCACTGAGTCAAAAAACACTGAGTGAGGCCAAATTTAAAGATGTCCAGCTGTGATTAAAAAAAAGATAAATAAATAAAAGCAGAGACTGTAGACAGGTGTAGTCCATCCCAAAAATATAGAGTAGTGATGTAACATCTTAGTAATGACTGAGTGCTTATTGTTTCGTATGTCGATGTGTTGATGGGGTAGTGACTGCTTTGACCTCATCCCAAGTTGGTCTTTAATTGTTGTGACATAAAACAGATTAGTATTCTGTTGGTTTAATGTTGTTGTAGTTTGTTTTACCGACAGATTGCTTTGGTTACTGATCTCTGGAAGTTGTGAGGTGTTGCTGCTATAATGTCGAGTATACATTCTTCTAGAACAGATCTCAGACCATTGCCTTTGAATCAACAAGGCAATCCTAGGTGTGGTCAACAGGCGACAATCATGCACAGCTGAATGTTGATTTATAAACCAATTTATGTGCGAGTATGTTTTCAAGATTCTGACCCACATTGACAGTTCTAAATCTGTAATTTAATATCCCAGCAAATACAATGTTCAAGCCATATTAATCTACATTATAATCAAATGTACAACAACAATGTCACCCTCACAGGAAAATACATAGCTGACCCTTCTGTTGAAATAAAAACAGATCCAGGAACAGTTGAGCATCAAACCAAAAATATAGATCATGTGCTGTCTGATCATGATGGGGATTAGCCAAAAGTTCTTTATATAACAAAGGGACAATAATTTGATTAAAAAAATTGATTTAAATACTTTAGGGTGTACAGTGTTTGAAGTGGTTAGGGATGTTACCTCAACCCAAATAACACTCATTATAAACCTATCAAGCTTCTTATTTTGAATTTCAAATGTTTTCCTCTGACAAGGTGCTGAAATTTTCTTCATGTGACCATCTCTGTGATATCTAGTGCCATAGTATCTGAGTACCCAATGTGTAATTTGCAATCAGGTCTGGTGAAAAGTGGATAGCATGAGCATTCAAGAAAAACTCTCCTCACACCCAGTAAGGTGAGGAGATGAACACAAACCACAGCAACACAGCTGAGGCATACATTGATTTACACACAGAGAAGAGAGCAAATTGCTTCCTAAAATCAACTGGTGTTCTTTGAAATGCAGATGAGGGACATCAGGCCACATGACTGCAACATTCCTTGCCCACTTCTGGCTGGGAGTCTGCCCTCTTGCTGCTCTTGTGTCCAGTCTGCCCCTTTCATACCCTTGAAAAAAGGGTGTAATGGAAATTATTTTAGTTCTGTTAGTCCCTGTCTTTGCATTAAAGACCTTCTTGTAAATGTTAACCCTTTGTTTTCAAATTGGATCAATGAGTTGACAGCATCAACATTCCCCATCATTATTCACCTGGAGCCAGGTCATGATTACTATTAATATTTATGTCCATTACATTTGTCTTCAGAAGTATCATTAGATGTGCAGGTAGCCTATGTATATTTCTATCTGACATTTTTGTCAAAATTCTGTTATTTACATATTATGATAATATAATGAAATAGTAAGATTATGTAGGGTGTTTTGTTTCAGTTAAGATATTTTTATGTATTTGTTTATTTTTGGCTTTTATGCCTTTATTTCACCTGCGTGAAGCTGGCCCCCCACCCCACGCAAAATTTCGGGGCAATAGTCTGTTTCATTTGTGCTTCATTTGTGCTGGTTTGTGCTGTAAAAATTTTCGTTTGTGCTGCTACGGTTTTTCAGTTATTAAAGATTATTTTTTAGGTTATCCAGAGTTCACCCAGCCCCCCATCTACTCTGAATGGACCCGAAATGGTACCGTTCGTTTGTGCTTCGTTTGTGCTGGATTGTGCTGTAAAAATTTTCGTTTGTCCTGCTACAGTTTTATAGATATTACACATTTTAATTTCTGGTGATGACGTCACCCAGCCCCCCATGTACTCCGAATGGACCTGAAGTGGTACCGTTCGTTTTTGCTTCGTTTGTGCTGGTTTGTGCTGTAAAAATTTTCGTTTGTGCTGCTACGGTTTTATAGATATTACACACTTTATTTTCTGGTGATGACGTCACCCAGCCCCCCATGTACTCCGAATGGACCCGAAGTGGTACCGTTTGTTTGTGCTTCGTTTGTGCTGGCTTGTGCTGGCTTGTGCTGGCTTGTGCTGTCAAAACTGCCATTAAAACTTTAAGTTTTAATATCAGGAGATGACGTCAGGTGATTACTTACTTCAACAGTCCTGTCAACCAAAAACATGTCTGAAATAATACCAATAAAATAATGCAATCCACAGCCAGCGTTTTGTTCTTTATGTGGAAGAAAGATCATGCCCTGCACCTTATTTGCCATCACGGTGCACTCATGCTACTTTAACTGTGTGGATAAAAAAAATAATAAATTACCTCAACAAGCACTTTGAGAGCATGGATTTCACGACCCCTCTGCAAAATCAAACTTCTGGCCAATGTAAGTAAAATGTGTAAAAACTTAGTTCATACAATATAGAATGGGAGACATAACCAATAGTCTGTGAATAATGTCTGCAGTGCAGAAGTACAGAAAATCCTCATCTCTGCTCGCTAGTTAGCTAACATTGTCACATTAGTAATCACATGTGTAATTTAGCAACTGCACAAAAGACCTAGAAAGGGAATTTGAATTTCCAAAACATTAAAATAATACATCATCTTGATGAAATTAAAATTATTATTATTGTCTATAGAGGTATATAAGAGGTATATAACACCTCTTCATACTGTTATGGTTGCTAACTCCTGATCTAGACTAGTTTTCCAGACAGTTGAGTTAGAGCCAAGCATATGAAGTATAGCAGAGTATATTATCATTGGTAGAAAAGGCCAAATTTATGAAAGCAAAAAATCCTAATGATATTCATTTGTCCTTAAACTAGATGCCCAAACAACCAGAAGTAGACAGAGATTCGATTTTTGCAGTTCTCTGCTCATCGCAAGAGGCCATACTTCAAAATGGCAACATAGCCACCCCAAATGCCAGTGTGTGGACGGATGTGAGTAGGCAGCTGGGAAAGAAGATGTCTGCAAAAGCTCTGTACACCTTTGTCAAAGCAAACAGACACAACATCTGGTCAGCTTTGGGATTCAGTCATCATGAAACTGATCCTGAAACTAGCGATGACAGAGGCTCTGAATCAGGTCCCCCTTTCCCTGAACAATCATTTTAGCTTCAAGTTCCTTTTGATAAGTGGAAGGAGTTTATTCCAGAAGGGGCTGAATACAAAGATATGTATAATCAAATGCAAAAAAGGAACTATACAATTTTGAAGCCTGGCACCTGGACCCACATCATAAACGAGCAAATCTGGAAAGCAGTTAAAATTCCATGCACATTTGTTTTTAAAAGAGCCAAGATCTATCCATCACTCACAAATAATTATATTGAAATCAGAGGATACAGTAAGGAGTGTCATGGCCTTCTTGACATTAATTGTGACAGAGAGCCCAAAATCAACAGCCCAATGGTGCTCAACTGTTATATTAAAAACAGTGATGACTCCCTGCACACTGGCAACTCAAAGCGATTCATGTCTGGACAGTTGCGTGTGCAGATAGCCAAAGAACTCTGTGAGGGCAGGATGGAACCACATGTATGGTGGGCATCACAGGCAGACAAACTGATGGACTTTGGAGATCCTGAGCCAAGCCATCTACCAAATTTGGCCACCCTGCGCAAAGCAAAACAAGAGAAAAATGATATGGCATTAGGTGACAAAGATCCCATTTTGTTATTGCAACTATTGAAGTACAGTGCACCTCACAGTGATAGCATTAAAGACATTGGACTGGACAAGTTTTTCTGTCACTACTGGAGTCAAACACAAATGCATGTGTACAAGACCCTATCCAAGAAATCTCACCCAACTGTATGTTTTGATGCAACTGGCTCAGTAGTTAAAAAACTGGTGAGACCTAATAGCTCGTCTGGCCATATCTTCTTATATCAGGGTGCAAATGCTGTCAGAGAAACATGATGTTAGTGCTATCACACAGTGGCTGAAAGAATGGATTCATGCAGGTGCTCCTGTTCCAAAAGGAGCTGTAAGTGATTTTTCTCTGGCCATTCTTGGTGCTCTGGTCAAGGCTTTTACCCCTCTTCCTGATCTGAATACGTACATCAATGCTTTAAGGTTTTGCTTGGGATCAACCTGCAAAACTGCCCCCATGTTTTGTAAGGGTAGATGTTGCACACTGCATCAAGATGATCTGCCAGTGGGACTGCCTGAAAAATAAAACACATTTTGTTAAAGATTTCTTTGTGAGGTCAATAGCACAGCTTCTTAAGTCACAATCTGTGGAACATGCAAAACAACTTCTACATGCCATCGCTATTGTGGCACTAAGTGAATCAGAGGGTAACAACATTTCTGGAGCCCCTCTCCCGTCAGAAAGGTGCAAAAAATACCTGAAAGCTCAAATTGCAGAAGAATTTGTCAGCATTCCGGATGAAGAGGTTGAGGGACTAGAACCAGTGGATACATATAATCAGCAGATCCAGACTAACGCCAGACAGTGGGTGACAGAAATATGTGAGGAGAGCAGGTCACATGCCATGGCTGATGGGGATAGAGATAACATCCACTTCCTCCCTGAGATTATTCCCCACATAATAAGACATGGAAGTTACTTACCACTCTGGACAGGAATAATGGTTCCTCTCTTCCGAAGCACCAGCATCACTGCAAGTTCCGCTGCTGTTGAAGCAGAGTTCAAAAACATAAAAAATGGGCTTTTCAAGCATGAAAACCTACCCATTCGTGTCGACCGGTTTGTTGCTCGTCATCTTTCCTTCATTGAGGGAAACATGCGGATTTGTTCTGCAAAACAAAGAAGTGAAAAGGATGATGTAGCTGATGCAACAGCTGTCATAGGACCTGACCCTGTCTCCACTACTTCCCAGAGTGAAAAATACAACAGAAAAATTGATGCTCACCCTGGTGAGGAGGCTGATGAAGCTCCAAACACTCCTCCCATGGATGAGAATGCAGTTGAAAACTGGAGAGGCTTAGTAGTTCCACCCAAAAAAAGGAAAATGAGTTCTTATCTGTCTACCTGTCCTGAATGGCTGCACGTAGATCCATCTGTGGGCCGGAAAAAAGTCAAGGTGCAATTGTTAAAAAACGGAAACCATCAACAGCCTGTTAAACTTGGCAAATCGAAAGTCTCTGTGCTCAACACTTGTGCATTTGATGCTGTATTTCAGAGCTTATGTTGTTCTTTTTGTGACAGCTTTTCTTTTGAAAAAGTTGTTAGCAGCAACGAATATGACAACCACTTCCTCAAGCTGGTGAAAACAATAACTACACAGGGTGTGACCAAACAGGTGTATTCACAGAGGGCAGAACTGCTGAAGGAAATCTTCAAACCTGTCCACCTGACCGCTGGTGCTCTCCAAATTGATGCACAATGCCACATCTCTACTGTGATTGAGAGAACCATGAATAATCTTCCAAGTGTTTATTTGATTAAACAATGTTCCTCACAGAACTGCAGCCTAAGTAAACAAGTAACAAGGGAAGTTCCACTTGTGTGTACCAACATTGCTGTTCTGCAGAACTGTGGCATGGCTCATCTTGAGACTGTGGCTAAAGAGGGACTCAGCCTTCCTGACTCTCCCTGCCTCAGACCAATCCAAAGTCCATCTCAGCGTCGCTCTGCATTCAAAAAGCAGGACAACAGTACAGGAAAGGCTCTGTGTTCAGGGAATGTTACCCACAGCTACAGTCCGGGAGAGGTTGTATGGATTGACACTGACCTTGGCAGCAGTTGTACAGAAGTTGCCTTGCCTGAATTTCCCTCCAGTCTGGTGCTCCAAGAGAAGACCTTTACTTTAAGGGCTGTCATGGCATTTCAAAGAGGCTTGACCCAGGATGCTCTTGGACATTATGTGGCATACTGCAGGAGGGCTGCATGTGTCTGGGAGGTGTACGATGACCTGGGAAGTGGAGTGAAACCAGGATCAGTAAACACAAAGATCTGCCTACATGCTGTGTTCTATACAAAGCAGTGATTGCTTGTTGTTTCAGTGCATTCATTTTGATGATGTTCCTTTTGGCAAATAAAGTCATTGTTATAACCTAATTTTCTTCTTCATGCTGTCAACTCCACATACATGTATTAATTGAAATAATTACATGGGCTTAATGAATACTGAGAAAATAACTGAATAAACGTGAACAATACATTTAAATAAATATTATGCTCATACTAAAAGTCATTTACAGCAGTGAAAATGGTAATAAGGAAGTTTTTCTGTAGGCTAGCAAAAAAAGCTACAATAGTGTAACATGTTTACCTGAAGTTCGTCTTGCCACAGTGGCATTCCAGGAGCTTGAAGAATGACAAATGTGCAGAAACATACAAAACTGTATGGAATTAAAAACAAAAGGAGCTACACGAACTTTGTTTTTTACGGCACAAACCAGCACAAACGAAGCACAAACGAACAGTACCACTTCGGGTCCATTTGGAGTACATGGGGGGCTGGCTGACGTCATCACCAGAAAATAAAGTGTGTAATATCTATAAAACCATAGCAGCACAAATGAAAATTTTTACAGCACAAACCAGCACAAACGAAGCACAAATGAACGGTACCATTTCGGGTCCATTCAGAGTAGATGGGGGGCTGGGTGACCTGTGGATGACCTAAAAAATAATCTTTAATAACTGAAAAACCATAGCAGCACAAACTAAAACTTTTACGGCACAAACCAGCACAAACGAAGCACAAACGAAACAAGACTATTTCCCCGAAATTTTGCGTGGGGTGGGGGGCCAACTTCATGCAGGTCTTTATTTCAACTAGTAAGTGGCAGAGAGGCTGACAAAAAACAAGGACAGAGAGAGAGAGGGGAATGACTGGCTGCATAGGCCCTGGGCTGGAATTGAACCAGTGATGCCCCGATAACATGGGATGTGCACTCCCCATCAGTTGCCCACACTGCCATTCCAAGGGAACATTTAATGTAATGTAACTGTCTGACTTCTCAGTGATTACTCTTGGACCTGTTTGCCCATCTTTCTCCTTCAAACTTGACCCTGCGTGTCTGTTTTGGTTCCAGCTAAACCTGGCGGGCATGTTCAATGTCAGTACTTTCCTGCAGTGGACAAGGTGCTTTTTGCGGATGACTATGCAGTAGGATGCAGGAAGGACCTGAATGGCATCCTGCTCCTGGACACAGCCCTCCAGCCTCCAGTGGCCAAGCCTGAAGATATGGTTCAGCTGGAGCTGCCCGTCACAGAGGTAAGAGAGTGTGGCATTGGCACTCACAAGATATCTGACACCATCTGTTGTGTTTTGACCTGTTTATCTGATCCCTGTGATCCTTGACTATAAACCCTCTGTCAGATGGAGCTAAAAGCATAGTCAACAATCGCTTAGCAGGTGAAAAATTATAAATGATACAGAAGAATTACATTAGCTTGCTTACATCCATCCTCTGCAGTTTGATCATTACTAATACAGTTATAGAAAATAAAAATTTTTTTTAATTTCAGTGTCCAGTAATCACTGGACTGACCTTACACAGCACTATGCTTATCTGCTCTTTTGTGTGTCCTTGCCTTAAAAAATATTTGCTTTCAGATGCCTCTGTTGTTTACACTATGACTGATAGCTCACACTAGCCTATCACACCTGCAGGTAACAATTATCCCATCTAACATGATCCCAGGTGGCTATATGTGAAGATATATTGTTATACCAGTTGTGAAGTGATATACTTAAAGGTGACCACTGATAATGTAATGTCAGGTGTGAAGAGGGAACTGTTTGGATTGGTCAGCTGAGGCCTCATATATCTTTCATCTTATCTGCTCATTGTAATAAACATTCAACAGAGGATGAACATGACAGTTGTGGGCCTGAGATAGCAGATCACACATAACTCTACACAACGGAGAACACAATACTGCAATAAAAAATTTCTGCCTTTGTCTGGAGTGTTATACAGTCTGATGACAGAGGGACAAAGGATCTCCTGAACCGCTCAGTCTTCCAGCTAAGTGAGATGAGACATTGCTTTAGATGCTTCTCTGTCCTGCCAGTATGTTGTGAAGAAGGTGTTTGGTATTGCTCTTTATCTTACAGAGCAGAATCTCTACTTAACAGTCCTGAGTACGCCTGGGCAATTTTGGGAAAGTATCTAATTGTGATTTTTATGATAGATATTGTGGTTTGATTTGCATTTTCATTTTGTGCTTTTCAAGTACTGGTGAAGGTTTGTTGTGTTTCCTCTGATCTGGCTCCCAGTTATTACTCTGTCAAATGGCAGGTCACTGAGTAATAAAGCTGATGAGATTGTGGCTCATCTCAGACATGAAGAGGGTTTTGAAAGATTAACCTGATCTGCTTTACTGAGACATCAGCACAGGCAACAGATTTGATGGCTATACAGTCTTAAGGTTAGACCATGATAAAATTACATTGCACCGATCCATTAGTGGAGGACTCTGCGTCCTATTAGACACTACATGGGCCACTCAATTCAAAGTGCACGTCAAGGTGTACACGAGAGTATATGAACTGCTGTAGGTATAGGTATCTCCTAACCCTCCTGCAAGAGTTTGCTTCATGAATCTCCAGATATACCTGTCTTAGAATTGGGTGACATGTATACATGTGAGCTGTCGCCTCACCTCCCAACTGAGCGTACACGCAGTTGGTTGATGCCACTTCTTTTAGGGGAGAGCAGAACTGCGCTCACTCCATTACTTAGAATGACTGTCTTACAGGGAGGAAAGCCAGGCTTTTTTTTTTTTTGGATCTGACTTGCTGCAGAAAGTATTTTCTATATTGCAGTCTTTTGTGAATTGCTAATCGCACTGTCTGAAATCATGATTTTGTCAAAAATTTGATTAATTGTTCAGCCCTAGTCCTCAGTTAGTAGAGACAAACTCTCTTCTCCAGCAGACAGCAGCTTAAATGCTGGAGGATATACAAAAACTCATATTCCAGTTATATTGGCAAAAATTACTACTACAATATGCATTTTCAATTGAAGTGGTCCTTTGATCTATTTTTACAGAAAAAAATCTTAAAATTATGATGATGTTCTTTATGGGTACTAGAGAATATGATTTGCTGAGCAGTTTATGTAGCCCAACAATGTTTATGTTGCTAAAAATTGCTGCCTTTATCAAAAATTGCTGCTCCTGAGGCCTCCACTGACAAATTATGAATGCATCTTGAAGCTAATATACATGTGTCCTGTGTGTTTCTTTTCAAGGCCCAGCAGATACTGTCAGCCTGTCAGGAAAAAATTGATGTGTCCAACACGGAGGGCTATGAACTCTTCATCACCCAGCTCAAAGAGGGCCTGAAGAATACCTCACACGAAACAGCAGCCAATCACAAAGTGGCCAAGGTGAGCCTTTCATTCTGTTGTTCCAGCTGTATGAACACACGTTTACCATTAGTTCTCAGCTTGGCAGCAGCCTTGGAATCTCAGTGTTTGAGTGTGTAGGTTGTTGTGTGAGCGGTAGCTGTCAGTGAAAGCTTAAAATGCAGGAAACCATCTCAGAGTAATATGCCAGTGTCTTTGGCTTCTTCTTCTTCTCCCTCACTGCTGCTACCTGTCTAGTACAATGAGGGACACGAAGAAAAGCAGTCACTCTGGGTGGGGTGAGACCTTTCTGACTTGACACTCGTTGGCTGAAGCGAGTGGTCATTTTACAGGATATTGATTGATATGTGATGATGACATAATATTTTAAAGCTTCTGTGGCTGTGAGATCAACCCTCTTCATTTAAGAGTAAAACATAAAAATATTCAAAGTATTATAGGAAGGTAATAGTATCAATGTTTCATTGCTACTACGATCATTGGAAAAAATGTAACAAAACAATGGTTTTGTCAACTACAAGCAGCACTCAGCCTTGAACACACAAGTCAGAAAGACTGTACATTCATTACATTCCTGCAAACTACAATATCTATTTTTATGTGTCCATTGGATCATTCATGTGTGAAAATTGGTACCATCTGCTGGTCCCCAGGCAGATCATGTCAAGCCTATTGCAAAAAAATCACAACAAAACATGTAAAATCTTGTTTTTAATCAATTTATCATATTTCTTCTTCTTAAAAAAATCCTCTTAACCTTTTCAGAGACAAAGTTATTTTACATGCTTCTATTTCTTCACTTCTGGATCAATATTTTTACTTGTCTCGCTTAAAAAATTGTTGATGGCCTGTACAGAGCTCTGCTGCCAGGCATCAAACCACAACCAAGCCTCACCCATGTTAGAATCTCCCAGTACGTTTTAGAATAAGTTTAAAGATTTTATTGATTACATTTAAAGTCTTGTGTACCATCTCTCCCAGTTAACTTTGGGTCTGCTTATTTCTCTACCCATGTGTGGCCCTTGAGATCCAAAGGCAAAAGTCTGGTGTCTGTTGTAAAGGCCTAGCGGAAAAGTGAAGGGGCCAGAGAATTTGCTCATGGTATCGGGGCTCTGAAACCATTTGGCGCGTCAGTGATCACCTTTTAGTTCTCTTTTCAACACATTTATTCCTGCTTTTACCTTCCCTTGAAGTCTTTGATTTCTATTATAAGGTGCTAGATTTTATTCCTAATTATTTGAGGTGTTTTATCAGCTTTTCTTTTCTTTGTAATGTATAGATTTCTTTGATGCTGTTTTAGTCCTGTATTTACTTTATAATATAGACTTTTTAAAAGTGATTGATGAAAATAAAGATATTAAAAATTGTGAAAGTGGGGGTCTGGGCGTATTGAGAAGATGAAGAAGAATGGTCCTGGTCAAGGAAAGAGAATAAAACACTGATGGTAGACATGTGACATGTCAATGAATAATGGTTGGGTCACCTTGATTATCATCTCTTTGTCTTTGTGTAATACAATGTTTTCATATGACTGAACATTAACAAGCTGCTGTATTTTTAAAAGCAGTTTGGATAGATAAAAGTGTTGTGTGTGGACATGGGTGAATGCACCAAATGAAACTGGTGCTTCCTCTGTGTGGACATGTCAGGAAAGCATATGATCTACTTAAAGCAAGACAAAGTTAAGCACTGACTGACAAGTTACTGCTTATGTTCTAAAGAGGACATGTAATACACATACACACACTTTCATATGAAATATGTGAACACTTATGTAGGCACACAGCAATATACTAGGCTACCAGTTGTGACATGTTAACATAGTTATTTGTAACTTGTTAATTTAAAAAATTTCAGTTGAATCAAAAATGAATACGATGAAGTAGCCACCTGATCCTACATTAGTGGCCAGCAGCTTGGCTTATTACACCTCTGCAGGGCTGAAACTGTCTTCTGAAATTTCTTCATGCACCCTCAAATCAAATTAAATTTATTATATTTATTTATAAAGCACTTAACATGTAGAGCAGGTCTAGACCAAACTCTTTATGGATTTATTTAAAGAGACCCAACAAATCCCTCCAAGAGTTGTTGTCGGTGGATGGAATAACTTCCTTTAAGAAGTAGAAACCTCAGGGAAGGAGACTCAGGGAGAGAGAGCGAGGTCACAGTACCTGGTGTTGGTCCTGTTGTGGTGCTCTTTCTAGACGACAAAGGTGCCATTCGAGAAAACACAGAGGGGGAGTCAACCTGGTACATCAGTACACTTACATGACAATCAGGAGAAGCTATGAATGCTTCAAATGCTTTCATTGTAGTGTATCTTGCCAAGGCTATGAGAGGTTGTTGTGTTGTCCACTGCACAATACATTATGAAAAGGTTTACAAGTGAGAATTAATCAAACACACGTATAGATGGTGACAAATGAGAGGAGAACCTGACAAATGAGTGAGACACAGGATTGACAAAGTCTCCATCCACATGAGTTGAGGGATTACTTATGGTCTGGTGCTACGACCTCCATCGTCACCTGATCTCAGTCCCGGTAAACTATTTCAGATGTTGAAGTGATGTGTTAGTGCACAGAGATGGTGTTAGAGACATGGAGCAGTGAAGCTGCTCACATCTTACCAAGACGCTTCACTGGCATGTATCTGACAGTTTTAATCAGTTTTAGCTCCACAACTCTTTTCCCTTTGATCTCTTAACAGCTCACATCGCATCCGTCATATCAGACTTGACCTACCACACATCCATCTCATCATTCAAGCCAGACTGCTACTGTTCATGGTTTCAGAATGATGGGATTTACTTTTAAACATCTTAAGTAACTAATAACTAACTTTAAGGATTTACAGTACAGTGGAAATTAGTGTGCACATGTCTCAAAAGACCCAGTCCCAACAGGAAGGCTTTTATACAGGGGTAGTAAATATTTTAAATACATGTGATGCAGCTCTATGATTGAATATGACTATATAGTTTATTAGACAGCCTTCTGAGTTCAGCTAAGGAACTGATGAAGTGAGTGGACACAAGGCCTTGAGGCAGTTTTGTCCTCTGGTTCAACTGCTTGGTAAGTTTCAAAAGAATTGTGGACTCTTAATCAGGTGATACAAACTATACCCAAAATGACCCATTTCTATAATGTGTCAAAGAGCTACAATCTGAAAGTGCGAAGAAATGTGATCAGTATCTTAAGTCACAGATTGTTTGGATGTATTTTGCTTTGTGTGAGTAAAGTTTGTTTTTTTTCCCTTGTGCATCTTATTGGGTGCTTTTACTTAGTTATCTTAGGTACAAATTAACATTTCTTTCTAAACTAATAACGGAAATGGGAAGGAACTGAAGATGGTGGACAGCCACATGCTCTTGGAAGAACAAATTGGTCAGACAACAAGAGGCCCTTTGCAGGAAGGGGCAGTAAACTGTTCTTTCAGAAAGAGATTCTCGTCTTGTCATGTTCTACTAGAGGTGGGAATCTCTCACGATTTGGTTTGAGGGCCCTCTCATTCGAGGATAAAACGATTATTGATGTATCTTGATGCAACAAATTCTTAAATATATTTTTAATCTGCAACACCAACGTGCCAAGGGACAATGGATGGAAAATTAACTATGGCTATAAACCAAGTTTATAGTTTACATAATAAAATTCATAAATGTGCCCTTTCGCTTCGTTCTAATAAAATTTAAATAAAATAGAGTTGTTGTTTTTTTTTTTTTTTGTTTCATTTTGGTACCTTAGTACTTGGCTTCATTTATTTTTTCACACTGTGACTATTTGCTACTTTTGTATATAGTGTATATTTGTAATGATCCCTAATTAAAATAAACGTGAATTTACTTCCATTACATTTCATTGTTAACAGCACTTGGAAGATTTTGTCAACTTGATGGTTAAACTGCCTGACATACAACAAGAGGCGATTGTCCAGATCCCTTTTTCCTTTGACTTCATAGAAGCTGAAATACTTCAAAATGCTGGGAGGAGCCAGTCTGATTGTACTCTCACTCACGTTTAGCCCTTGGAAAATGTTTAGCCACTACATTCAAACATAAGAACTCACCACAAAACTACTGTGGTTTCCATCACATGTTAACATCTAACTTGATTTGACTTTTGAATCTTTATTGAAACTTGCTACATGTTCACATGCTGAGCTATGAGTCTACTGGCTCAGGAGCCAGCTCATCTGAGAGAGGAGAGATTCCCTACTGCGATGACCAAATGTATAAAAAAGCCTGAGACAAATAGAATAAGCCCGGAAAAACAACAACAAGAAATGAATGACATATGAAAAGCTGTGACTATCCCAAAATCCAGAGACTGCAAGCTGGGATTTAAAAATTTCACACTGTAGTTCTCTGTCATACGTTGAATCAGATCTCAGCTACTGTAGTGTGGTGTCTATGTGGAATCAAAGCTGGAGGAGATTCTGGTGCAATGTAGTTTCATTATTTGTGAATGTTGTAGCTTCTTATTAAAGAACACAACACGGGTTAAAAATGGGCAAAAGTCTTTTGTGAGCAGACTTGACAGCAAACAGAGTTATAATATTTATTAAATCCTGAGTTAGATTTTGATACTGTGATCTGGGATTTTGTACTTAATCCATTACCTCAGTCATGAGGCTTTTGTGTAGTTTTTGATTATTTGCTTACTGACTGCTTTAATGTTTATGTAAACATTAATGACCCATTGAGACCAAAATATATTCAACATGTTAGTCACTGTACTTCATACAATTAAAAATTTGATCTAATATTGGAATAAAGAACTTTATTCAGCATGAATTTTCAGCATTGGGATATTCACACGAGTGACACATCCACATTACATTAGATTAAGATCCTCACATGACTGAGGTGAAAATGAGTAAGAATGTTTGATATTTTTTCTGTGATGCATTGAATTAAATTTTGAACCGGGATCTCTGTCTGTTACACCCATAACAACTCTAGAAGTTTGAAGACCTTATTTGCCCAAATTAAAACAATATCTTAACTTCCTCAGTAAGAACTGAGTATTGAACCAGAGTAACCTGAAAGCAACACAACCCTTTTGTGGTGATATTGTTTTGAACATGTAGCAGCAAGGAGAAACTTGGAACAAGTGAAGACACGACAGCATCTATTTAAGAACATATTACACATGGTTGCATCCCTTCTTTTCTCTGACCCTTTGCCTCTCCTCCTATCTTTCAGTGGGCGACAGTGACATTCCATCTCCCCCACCATGTGCTGAAGCTGGTGGCCAGTTCTATAGTCAGTGAGCTGAAGAAAATCAGCCAGAATGTAGCTGCCTTGTCTGTGGCCTCATCCATCATGGACAGGCTCTCCTACCTCTTGCCAAGTGCCAGGCCTGAGCTTGGGGTGGGGCCTGGGCGCTCAGTGGACAGGTAACCGAGCAGTGAAAATATGCTTGCACAAAATATGAGTATAAGTATCAAAAAAATGAACCGTGAAATGTCAGGATGCTTGTCCTGGGATTAAGGTTCTTTACCTGTGAGAAAGTGGGCTAGGCTGTAACAGGTGTCACACTCTGCAGATCCCTGATGTACAGTGAAGCCAACAGGAGGGAGACCTTTACATCGTGGCCACACGCTGGTTACAGGTGGGCTCAGCCTGACCCGATGGCTCAAGCAGGTTTTTACCATCAGGTGGGTTATAGGTGAACTTGTGTCAGACTCATTAGTCTGAAATAATGATTAAACTCATACACATTGACAACATTAGCTTGTACTCAGAAGGATGTTTTAGGTCACTGCAGAATTGTTCAGTCAGAGGAGGAAACACTGCTTTATGTAACAGACTGTAACCATGGAAGCAACTGTTGTTCAAACCCATGGTCTTGGTGTCATCCCAACAACATAAAGCTTTAGTTAGTGTTCCTACAACGATATAGGTTAATGTTGTCATTTTCAAAGCTTCAATACATACTGCTCTGCCATAGCCAACTCTGAAGGGTAAACTGCACCCTCGATCTCAAGTTTGGGGCCTGTGGATCAGGTTTTCTTCAAAGTCCTCTGTATATTTGGCTACACTCATGGCTACATTCAACCAACCCCACGGTGTGAAGCTTCCCCCACCATGCTACAATGTAGGCATGGTAGTGATTCATGTGATGAGCTGGACTGGGGTTTTTAGATTCTGTCAGTCTTTTCCTTATAGTGTTTCTTTCCACTCTCTTCACCCCAAAAACTGGCTTGATGGAGACCTTCTGAGGTGTTATTACATCGTAAGGACAATTAAAGCAAACATGATGTAGTCTGGAGAGAAGGCAGAGTCTGAATACGTTTGTAAATAAGAGAATTTATGGATTTTTCATACATTTTTTGAAAATCCCTAAAAACATCTTTTCACTTTTACAAGCATGAAGATTTCAAAGTCAGTCTTCAGCAGAATGTGAAGAATACTTTGTAAAGCTACTGTAGCTGTGTGAGTGTTAGTGAGGTCTAATGATCCTCCCTTCGTTCAACAGCCTGCCTCAACAGGGGATGACAGAGCCATGTGTTTCACCTGCAGTGTGTGTCTGGTTTGTTGGGAACCTACAGACGAGCCATGGTGAGTGAAAATCTATTATTATTTAGCTGCTAGATTCAGGAAATGCAGAATGTTTTTCATTCCACACTCATGTGTAATGTCCAGCATTTCTCCACTAACCCCAGGTCAGAACACGAGCGACATTCTCCAAATTGTCCATTTGTAAAGGGCGAGCACACACAGAATGTCCCATTGTCAGTGACACTAGCAACTAGCCCCGCCCAGTTTCCCAATAGCCACGACAGTTCAGACAAGATCACCTGCTACGGCTTTGGCAGCTGTCCACAGTTCCTGGCTGCTGCGACCAAAAGGGGCAAGGTGTGCATCTGGGATGTCTCCAAAATGATGAAGGTCAGACCACTGAACTGTGATTGGTATCATCTGTCCCATGCCTCACATTCAGGTGTCAGAGAAAATGGCCCCCACAGTAATGTGTGTGTGATAAACAGGTGCACCTGAAATTTGACATTAACCCATACGACCCTGCCATCCTGAGGCAGCTGATCCTGTGTGGAGGAGAGCAGAACCAGCAGACTCTGACACAGTCTCGGAGACCGACTCTGGCCTGGCTGGAGGAGTCCTCGTCCTGCTCAGACCTGCCTAAGCTAGAGGGAGACAGGTGAAACAAATATTTGTTTATATACATGCACACCAGCTCCACAAAACACGTATACAACACTTGAACACAGCCATTTACCCCTGTTATGACCTGTTAGTGGTATAATCCTCAATTTCATTTCAGGAAGAGCATGTAAATAATTAGAACAACCAACACAACAGAGATTGTTGTTGCAACACAAAAACAACCTCTCTAGGCAGAAGTTGGTATAGCAAAATGTAAATTCGAGTGTAGAGCAAGGTTGAGTTTAACCAGCTAAGTCTAAAATAGAGCAGAAAACAGCTGCAAAAAAGAAGAAGGCAGTACAATAAATAATAACACATGGACTGGCCACAGCTTGTTTTCCCTTCATGCTTGTTTTCTATTCATGCCTGTATAACTTTCCTGTTTGGCATCTTTGAAGCTGTTTGTTGTTTTCATGGTGAAAAGTGAATGGACAGGTTCCACCGGTAACAGTTGTTGAATAGTTTAGTGCTACAGAGATGCCGTCACTGTTCCATTACCTCAAACTGATTATTGGCCCTGTCACTTACATTAAAGGTGCCACTTCAGAAAAAAAAAAAGGCGACTCATATTTGGAATATTTACCCTTCTGTTACCAAAAAGAAGGGCACAAGACTTCAGGCTGATTTGCAGTCAAGTAATAAAAGTGATAATTTGATTCACTCACTCACTCATCTTCTGCTGCTCATCCATTTCTGGTTCGCGCAATCCCAGCTGAGAGTAGGCGAGGGCGGGGTACACCTTGGACAGTCAGACAGACAGATCGAGACAAACAACCACTCATACTCATACCTACAGGCAATTTAGAGTAACCAGTCAACTTATACATGCATATCTTGTATAAACCGGAGTACCCGGAGGTACTCATGCAAACAAGGGCTGTACTCCCATGTTTCCCTTAAATAAATCTTACTCATTGAGAAATTAGGTGCATGTTTGAACTTCATTTCTGCTTTCAAAATTAGCCATAAATGGATGAAAACATTCCCGTGAAGCACAAGTCATCAGGCATGTCTGACCAAAGAACAAGAAGAAAAAAACACAACTCTACAGATTCGCTGATTAAAAACCTAGCATCAGTAAACTTTAAAACAATACCTACCCTGTAAAGTCTTGTTTTATTCTGAACTTCGTTAGTCAGAAGCTCTGAAACTCTGATCAGAGAATATTAAACAATCAAAATGACTAAAAATAAATTACGAGAGTTGGCTATTAAACACTGCTAAAGGAAACATTGAACTCCAAAACAACTATTTCTGTTTTTAAATGGTCAGTTATGTTTTCTAGTGTAAACATCAATAATGAATGCATATATATAAACTGAATGATAGTGATCAATGCAGCGCTTTGAAGTTGTCTGATGTTTTTACATTAAATTCTGTGTACTCTTTATTTTCCATTTTCTCATCACTTTACTAGCTGATTTGACTCTAAAATAACGTGTGCACACTGTCAAAAGAATGATGGGGATCACAGTGTCACATCCTGTGTCAAAGGGAGTTATGGGGCACATTGGGTTGTTTTGTATTTTTATATATTTAGCCCCAGATGTTCTCCCAGTGGGTCATGTCAGGTCAGTTACTGATAAGTCCTCAAACTGTGACAAAGATCTCAGTTTGTGATGTTGGTCATCTGTTGTCTTCCAGTGATGACCAGCTGGAGGACTCAGACAGTGATGAGCATTCCCGCTCAGAGCCAATAACAGGTATGACGGATTCAACTGGAACCGTTTGTCCTCTAAGCTGTGCTTATTATAAACCCGTGAATGAGCCACATTTGTTTTGACTGTGATAATGTTTGATAGTTTCATAGGTATAACAATATGGAAGGAAGAATCTCAGACCTCTTGTGGTGTTTCAGGCCAGCAGTCTCAGTGGGAGAGCATGGACGTGAGCCTTGGCATGACTGCTCTGAGTGTGCTCCAGCAGCCAGAGAAGCTCCAGTGGGAAGTGGTCGCCAGTGTGCTTGAAGACACTGTCAAGGACCTGGAGGAACTGGGTGCCAACCCTTCACTAAACCAAGCCAAGGCCCACAGTCAGGCCAAAACGAAGGACAAGGTCCTTGACCACCACAACATTCCTTTTCCCTGCCTGCTGGCTGGAGGCCTGCTCAGCTATCGCTCCGGGCTCAGTACACCAATAGCTGGTCCCCCATCCACAGCTGCACCTACAACGTGCAGGACAACAGAGGGACCCCTAAGGACTCAGGGCCCTGAACCCTTTCAACCCGGGGCTCTGGCAGACCAGGGTCTAATGGACATAGAGACCCGCACTCCCCAGACTGCATCCCAACAGCAAGGCTCTTCTAATTTAGCAGGTTCACAACCTGTAAGCTCTTCCTCTCTGCAGCCTGCACGCAGGACTATACCCGTGCTATTGCTGTACAGTATCAAAGAGGTGGATGACAAGTCCTCAGGCCAGGTGTTTGCTCAAATGAACAACATTATGAGCAAGGGGCTCCATGAAGAGGGTTTTACTGTGCCACAGATCATAGAGATGGAGTTTGATACACATGAGCAGCTTCTCCTTCAGGATCCTCCAATAACTTATATTCAGCAGTTTGCTGATGCAGCAACTAATCTGGCAGTGTTAGATGGTCCGGTGGACAAATGGAGCACACTGGCTGCAACGACTGTCTCTGTCCCACCTCGACCAGGAGCACTGGTGCAGTGCTTGAGGTTGCCCAAACAGTTGGAAGATGAGAATCTTTATGTGGACTCAGTCACGCCCTGCTGGGACGGTGTGCACCTTCTGGTTGGCCTGCAGCCATGTGGCACTGAATCTCTAAGTGCTACCAACCAAGTGGAAGCTCTTAACAATCTTAACCGTCTGCACTCTGCCCTCTGCAGCCAGCGCAAAGGGGAACCTCTTCACCCATTGGCCAATGGGGTGGAAGGCCATCACCCTGGGGAGTCACCACCTCAGACACCCCTCATCCTGCCCCCAGGAGACCAGCAACAGCAAAGGTCCTCTAGCAGTGGGAGTGGAGGGGGCTATCTTGCACTCTACAAGCTCAACTACTCCACTCGTATTGTCACGTTAGATGAAGAGCCAGTAAAGGTTCAGCAGATCTGGGACCCTTGTGATGCTATCACCTCTCATATATTGCTTCCTCCAGATGTGCTTGATAGCAGGGAGGATGACAGTGAAGAAGCTCCAGAGGAGCCTCTCCACTCTGTTCCAAAAAATGGGTTGTCCGGGTTTGGAATGGGCCTGGCAGGGTCTCCTGGCTCTGGAACTGTGACTACAGCCAAAACCAACAGCAGCGCTACAGTCATTAGTTCCTCCACATCTGCCACAAGCCCCAAAGACTGCAAGCGGTTAGAGGTGGCAGGCCTGGGCCACCTAGTCGTGACCACACGTGCTGGGTACATTATGATTCTGGACCTGTCCACATTAGAGGTCCTGGCCAAAGTGGAGCCGCCTAAGAGGGATGGTTCAGCAGAGGAGACAGACCCCTTCGTATCAGTTACCTATTGCTCTGGGACCGATCGCCTTTGTGCCTGCACAAAAGGTGAGAGTTATTGTTTCTGGCTGTGTTTGCTTTGCAGACGGCACCCCTTTTCACTATTGGAATGAACATAGCAGCTTCAATTTGCTGAATGCTCATTGATTCGTCCATTCGTAACTCTTTACACATAATCAGAAATACTTTAACTAATTAATTAACCCAAAGCTTCCTATTGTCCACCAGGACTTTTTGCTTATTTTAACCGTAAACGGGCCCGAAAGTGTCCTGTCAATGAGTGCTTTTGCCCATTTGGCAATATCCGGCAACAACGCGAGTAGAAGTACCGTAATGACCCTACATTGGTTGTGAAGTGCAACTTTTCAGCTTTCAGAAACCGCTGGAATTTGTACGATAGACCAAACATTTGCAAAGTTACGTAATTTGAAGATGGGTGGCCACCGGCAAGGACGCTCAGTTTAGAAGGGTTAATCTGAAACAGTTTTTTTTAAATTTATATATATTTTTTGCTCATTAAATTAATATTTTATTTACTACTACTCAGTACGTCACTCTATAGTCCAAATCTTCCATTCAATTACTCCTTTAATTTGTCCAGTTCATTACTGGTGGATGATCAAATACATCTTCTCATTCACCTAACTCTAGCCCTTGATTGTGGGTGAGGTGAATAAATTGAGTTTTTTTGCTTCTTATTAGATTCAACTGGCCTTTTCTGATATTTGTTTGTAAGAAGATTTAAAATTTCATCAGATTTGTGTTTTATTTATTTATTTATTAATATTTTTGCATGGATAAACATCCAGTTTTCTTGGTCATACTTAGTGGTCACAAAAGAAGTAAAGCCGATGTAAATACCATAATAAACCAAGGTGGACACCACTCTTTTGGGATGTACTGTAAGATAAACTGTAATTAGGCTTCAATAGGATCAGTACAGCCCTGCTGTAGAATACCATAAAATAAATTTTTGCTGAATCATTTTACACGACTCATTGTTTTCAGAAGTTATGATGGTTCAGTTCAGCTCCAGTAGATGGATGGTCTGTGTCTGTAAGTGTTACTTTTATTTCTACTCTCATCTGAAGGTGGAGAACTTCATTTCCTTCAAATTGGAGGGGTGTGTGATGATATAGACGATGGAGACATGTTTATTGATGGCCCCTTTTCTAAAGGGGCTGAACTTGAGGGGGCCAAACCTTCCTCCAACCCTTCTAGCCCAGGGATCACAGGTAGAAGTGACTTTCAGTCATTAACTCTCCACATAACACCATATGGTCTGATGATCAACCACATGACAAAACTGAGTTCTGTTCTGAAGTTCCCTCTTCTTCCTGCTGCAGGGGTGGACCTCCTGGTGGACCAACTGCTGACAACGGAGAACCTGATGTCTCTGGTGGAGCTGACACGCTTTGAGACATTGACTCCTCGTTTCTCAGCCACAGTGCCACCATGTTGGGTTGAGGTGCAGCAAGAGCAGCAACAGAGACGCCACCCACAGCATCTGCACCAGCAGCACCATGGAGATGCAGCGCAGCACACCCGCACCTGGAAGCTTCAGAGTGACAGGTGGCTGGAAACACAGCTCTTTACTTTGGAGAGTTTCAAAGTGTAGAGGCAGAGATGTGAGGCAAAAGGAAATGTGCATGTTGGGAACTTGGGGCTTGTAAAGTAGTCTGGCTCACCAACAACTTTAGCAGCAACTACATCCAATTCAAAGCTAATTTCAGTAGTGCTACCTGCACCATATTTGCACCTTTTTTCGATCATGCAATTACCCTTGGTAGATCACCCGTGAATTACACACACCAAATGTGCAAAATGTCACACTGCACACACAATTTGGTACTCTGGTTTTGGGATCTCTTTAAATCAGGCGCATATTTTTAGAGCCATTCTGTTTTTTTACATAGGATGTCCAAGGTGAATAAATGTCAGGAAAAGGAAAAGGAAACAAAAAAACACACAACTCCAGAACTTCCCTCTCAGAATTATTACATTTCTAACTTTTTTTTCCATGTCAGAGTCCAGGGATCGTAATGTATTCCACTGTGTTGTGCACTGAAACCATGATAAGGTTGTACTGCCTTACAATTAGTTGTTAAAAGAAGAAAACAACCAAAAACATTTTAACACGGACAGTTATACACGTGTGTTTGGGTTAGGTACTGAGGTGAATAGAGGTTTTGGATCATGACTTCTGCTTATTTTTTTGAGCAGTAATTATAAAAAAAACCCCTTGAACATCTAGTCAGTTTCTCAATGTTCTTATTGTAGCTCCAGCTGGGATGAACATGTGTTTGAGCTGGTTCTGCCGAAAGCCTGCATGGTGGGCCACGTGGACTTCAAGTTTGTCTTGAACGCCAACATTGTCAACATTCCCCAGATCCAGGTCACCTTACTGAAGAACAAAGCGCCTGGGTTGGGAAAAGTCAGCGGTGAGAACATAACTCTAATTCTGTCTTATTCTAATCACTCACAAAGCAGCTGGCTTTGGAGAGTGTTCTCTGCATCGACACATCAGATGTATGTTGGAAGATGGTCTTTATGTGTCTGGGATCTGTTGTTGAATGTCGGAGATGTGTTGAATGCCAGCAGCTTCTGTACGATGTAGAATGAACTTAAACAGTCTAAATGTTGCTTCTCCTATCTTAAACAGAGACAGCAGTAGACAGACAGATTTCCTTCCCCCTGTCCAATGTTCTCCATGCAAATGGGGAGAGGAATGGCCAGCCTGCTCTGCATGACTTTGCCGAAGACATCCAGTTCATGGAAATAGAGGAGAATTCAGGTCAGAGTGCAAGGAACCTGTTGTGTTTTTTGTATAAGTTTGATGTGTGTTCCGTCTTTAATGATTTAAAACCAAGTGTATGAATAATAATCTATACAAACAGCAAAATTCTAATTTACATTTTTAAATTTACTCTGTTGAATTCATGAGTCTGATAGACAGAAAGGTGTCAAGCACCTCAATTCACTATTTATCACTGTGACCAAAATGACAAGAAAATCAAAATTTTAATGAAATGTGTCAAAAATGTGTCCAGTGATGGTTGGGTTCCTGTTAATTATGTGATTCAGTTGATGAGACTGATTTTTGTCAGCTCAGTTTGTATTTGGAAAATTTATATTTTAACCAATAAATTCTAGAGTGAACATCCAGAAACACGAGCTTGTCAGTAATTTGTTGGCTGCTGCAGAGCCCAGCTGACTGACACTGCACTGCCATGCAGTAGATGTTAAGTCAAATTTGGTTTTCTTAATGCATGAGTTTGGGATTTTTTTTCCAAAGGCTCCTACGTAACAAGCAGCTCAGTGTGAGCTAAAACTCTGATGTATGAGGAATGTTTTTGAATCAGCTGTCACATGCAATGCATAATTAGAATCAGAGGACTCTGATGCTGCTTCTTAACAAATAACTAAACACTGTTAATTGTAATTCAGTGTTTATTTGAAAACTACAAGGAGTGTTGGCTTGTGAGTGCATTTACATATAATTACCTGATATTTCCTCCTCAGTCTTTGAGGTCAGAGCATACATGTGTACATTTCAACACTGTGTCCCATATATCTTGAGTAAAATGGCGGCTCATATGTTTTATGTAGGCTCCATACTGTGTCCGTTCCTAGAAGACCACAAGGAGGACATCCTATGTGGTCCAGTATGGCTGGCCAGTGGTCTGGACCTCTCTGGCCATGCAGGCTTGATCAGCCTCACCAGCCCCAAACTGGTCAAAGGTAATAACTGTGCTCTGTGTGCATGTTTGGGTGTGTCCATGTGTATGGGTTTGTTCCTAGGTGTGCTCCACTCGTATGTAGGGATACACCGATACATCGGCCAAATATTGGTATCGACCGATATTTCCCTTGTTGACTGGCATTGGCCTATCGGTAAATTCGATAGAATTCGCAGATGTATTGGTTATTTTCAGTCAGACATTCAGACTCAGATAGCATCAGCAACACACAGAGGTGACTGCTCACGGCTCTAGTTTGACGGGGGGGGGGCAAAGGCTGCTGCGTGCACGAGCATTCTCACAATGAGAGAAAATGTCTGCCGTGTGGGAGTTTTAGGCCACATCTGAGAAAGTTCTGCGATATGCAGTGCGTAAGACGTGTTCGAGTGACATATCAAGAGGAGGTGCTAAATCTAAGAATTTTAAATGCGGTATCTGAATTTGCACTCGGATACTGAAACAATCACCTGCGTTTTCAGCACTGGCACAGATGGCACGCAAATACCTGAGTGCGCCATGCACCAGTACGGACATTGAGTGGCTGTCCGCGTCTTGCATCTTAGATGAGAAAGGAAACAGACTGAGCTGTAACAAGGCAGAGATGCTTATCTTTATGAAGAAAAACGTGCATCTCACTAAGAAATAATTTTTTTTTTTTTTTCAAATCACAGGAGATTTTTCCTAAGAGAAAAACTTTTGTTTTATGAGGAGGCCAATGTTCCAACCTACTGTAAGTTTGTGCTCAATGGAAACATAATCTGTATAAAAAATGCAAGATGTAAAACAGCCCTATTTATTTATACTTAGTTTTTTAAAATTATATTTTATTTTTCTTTTCTAATACATTTATATTTAATTTATGTTTTTCTAAAAGGATGTTTTTGTTGGGCTATGGAAGTATTATATGGATTTTTATAGCAGTTTTTCAAAAAGAAAAAAGGATTTCCTGTGAAAAAAAGTTATTAAAGATTGCTTCATGAATTTGTATGACTGAATTTGTGCTCATTCAAATATAGTGTAATGGTGGGTGGAATAACTTTATAACAATTAAGTTATTTTTTATTAATGATTTCTTTGTTTCCCTGTGGAATGAATAACAACAAAACATAATGAGATGATCAAAAAAAAAAAAATCGGTATCGGTAGATATCGGCTATCGGCCAAATTCTTGTTTTAAAAATCGGTATCGGTATCGGCCCAAAATTTTGGTGCATCCCAACTCGTATGATGTCACCCTGACCCTTATGTCATCCCAGCTTGATGGTTCAGGTTTTTGTTACGAATGAATGTTTCTCAGTTATCCTGCTACTCCATCCAATGCAGGCATGGCTGGAGGGAAGTACCGTTCCTTCCTGGTTCATATGAAAGCAGTGAGTGATAAGGGCATGGAGGAGAGCCCCCGGCCCCTGGTGAGAATGCCCAGCGCTAAGCCCCAGGGCACCAAAGCTCACTCACTGTCCACCCTGCTACAGCGGGCTCAAGCCTCCAAGGTAAAAATCCAGTCTTTAGTCTTCTTTTAGTCTTGTTGAACATGGTCTTTCTACTGCACATCAAACAGTAGGTATTACACATGAGGAAGACATGTTGGGTTTTTTTTTTTTTTTCATCTTTAAAAATGCCCCGTCATAATGAATGTTGTCAATGTGAACTGTAACTTAGACAAGTCGACTCTATTTTTATTTATTATATATCTGGAGTCTAGATTTAGTCCAAAGTAAAACCAAGACAAAGCTACAGTGACTCCTGTCAAGACTGGGATTCTGTTGAGTAATGTTGTAGGCTCAAATGGTACTGTTGAGTGGGGCTTAGCTATATTCAAAGTGTTTATAATGGGTTGTAAACTAAAATTTTATAGATTCTGAATATTATCACCTGTCGCTGTCCAACAGAAGTTTAACTGTGATTAAAATATGTGTCACGTTCAATGTGATGCCTGCTAGCTGGCCCCAGTGCCGCCAATTCAAAATCTGATTTGTTAGCGCAACTGCATGTTTCTGTTCCATTAAAGTGTACAGGCGCCCTTACTGTTGATTCTAAAGGCCTCTTGGAGGGCAGATTTCTTGGAGCCTGGCAACACATGATAGCTGAAATATGATTGGATAACAAACTCTATAACATAATTATACAAAACTGGAAGCTGCACAACCATATTTATGAAAAAAAAAAACATATTGAAAAAAAAAAATGCTTATGATGTTTGGGTCAGCAAAGAGAGCCTTGCTGGCCCTGACGGCCCACCACTGTATTTGATACAGTGGCACCACCCAGACACAATCATGCTCATTCTTTGGTTTATTCATGTGTGTTTAGGAGAAGGCCTCTGCAGTGAAAACAGAAACATCAGCTCCATCGAAAAAAGCCGAGAACCTCCGAGGCTGTGACTTGCTGCAAGAAGTTTCAGTCACTATCAGAAGATTTAAAAAGACATCAATACCAAAAGAGAGGTCAGATCTGTCTTGTATGTCCTCTTGTCTCTGCTGCACAGGCATGAGAGCACTCAGCTTTAACCTAGACTATGTGCTGTGCTCATCAGGGTCCAGCGCTGTGCCATGCTGCAGTTCCCAGATTTCCATGAGAAGCTGCTGGATGCACTCTGCCGAGGAACAGAGGGCAGCCCCACCACTGAGCATGCTCAGAGTCTCATCCTGGACATCTTGTGCTGGTTGGCTGGGGTTTTCTCCAATGGTTCCTGCAGGTAAGACTAAAACCAGAGCAGATGAATAGTTCACATTACCTCTGGTGGGACTCTGTGATGAAAATCTATCTCATGGCTCTTTTTTTTTAGCTTGAGAGAAGGAAAGGAAGGACTACTGGTGAAAACCCGTGCACGTCTGACAGCTATTGTTCGGGTTTGTTTCTTCGAGGCTGGCCGGAGCATAGCACATAAATGTGCCCGTTTTCTTGCACTTTGTATCAGGTAAGGAACGTGGGAGATTTCAGTCAGCTTTACATTCATGCTGCCAATGTTCTGTTCTGCCACTTTCTAAAAGTGGTCTACTGGGTCACTGTCTGGAGACTGGGAAGGGGCAAGGCAGTGTAATTCAATAAACATCCTGAATGTAGCTTAACATGACTTGACTAAATAGCAGTGGCAAAATTTTGCTTCAGAAACTCCCCCCCAAAACAAAAGTTTACAGTCCAGGGGCCTCATTTGTAAATATCACGTACGCACAAAACCGGACCTAAAACTTGCGTACGTCATTTCTACGCAAAGGTTGTGATCTATGAAAAACAGACTTGACAGGAAAATGTGTGCACCCCTACGGAAACTTTGACCCATGCGTACGCACAGTTTGGAGGAAAAGGGGAATTGGCGACCCAGACGGTGTGGTGGTGAACTGAAGTCAGATTGAAGAAATGAAGAGTGGGAAGAACGATTAAGTGTTTATGATTGCCCTTCATACATTTAATTTCAACCCGTATCATGCGTTAGAGCCATGTAATCAGAATGATTTCATTCAACGGCGTTATTTTGCATTGGACTGAGTAATTGTTTCAGAAACATCTCCTTAGAATCTAACTGAAAATTCTAAATCTAAATCCCTTCTCTATATTTAATCACCACCGTCTCTCCGTCATATTGTCCACTCCCGGAGCGCAGTAGGAGGAGAGGACGGCACGGCTGCATGGAATAAAGCATTTGCCTAACGTGTAAATAACATAATATCTTCCTGTCATACTGTGAACACATAATCATATGCCAATTAAATCCTAAGTGTGGAAACAAAGCCATTAACAATCGTTATATACTTTCCTGTTCTCAGTTCGTCAGCTCTACTTGATGCTTTTCATAACAAACCGGGCATAAAGAAGAGGGTAATGTTCACACACTTAAGTCTAAAGAATATTTTTCGTGGTGGGGGTTAGCACAAACTGTATTCAAGGTGTTGGCAATCAGTCTTGATTATTGTAAACGTATGAATACAGCAGTGAGCCCTGTGCGTAATGCTGCACCCTGGCACTGCTGGAGGACAATGCCAATGGCAGAATTAGGAGGGAAAAGGTCTTCAGGGACCATAACGACTTATTGGCCCATGATGATGACTGTCTTATGAGCCGATTTAGATTCCCTAGAGCTATGCTCTTTGATCTATGTGCTGAACTGGATCCAGGATTAGAGAGGCGGAACAAAGCCATCCCGGTGCAGACGCAGGTCCTCATCCCGTTTTTAAATGCGCAAGGCGCAGAGGAAACTGTCTTTAATGAGGTCCATGCCCGTTCACAGTCAGTGGTGGAGCACGCCATCAGCCTCCTGAAGTGCCAGTGGCGCGCTTTGGATGCTTCTTTACCGTCCTGCTGGGTGCAAGACTCCGTCAGGATGTCATGCAACTAAAGGTTCATTTTTGCACATTGCCTTTTAATATTTCTGCTATTTCAACCATTACATTTCTCATTTGCCTCAACTCCTCCGTCAGGTTGTTGATTACTTGTATTGTCTCCCTTTGTAGCTGCAGGACTGTATCGGTGAGCTCCCGACTGCTTGCAGGCGTACCAGAATGACGCCAGTTATGGACGCGATATTTATGTGCATCGGCATCAGGTCAGGAGCACTGGGTCCCCTACCCTAGTTGGAGTCGTCAGGAGCACTGCACTGCTTTGCTTCCATTGGTTTTTGATTCTGGTGCTGTGACCTCCAAACAGGATGGTTTTTCGGGACCCCACCTCACCAACAAGCGTCTCCACTTCCGCCTCAGAAAATTTTCTTTTTTCACTTTTTCTTCCTGTACCAGCTATCGGTTCCAACAAGACATAACACTTGTATCTGAGTCTTATTTATTATTCATGAGGTGCTTTGCATTGACCATTTATGGTTGAAAATGGGCGTGTACAGGGTGTGACATGGAGCCGACAGCTGCGCACACTTTTAGTCAAGTCTGTGATTTATTAAGGAAAGTTTACTTTAAGAACGCAGGGTTTTATAAATCTGAATATTTTCTGGCGTACGCAGACTTTGGCTTTTGGGCGTAGTTCACTTTTAGTAACGAATCTACGCACAGTTTTATAAATGAGGCCCCAGATCAGTAGTTATAACTCAGTGCCTGGGTTGTTATGTTTTTTGTTATGTTATGTACCATTTAGGGATTACACAGAGCTGATGATAAACATGCTTTTTTTTTTTTTTTTTTTTTTTTTTTTTTTTTTGGTGTAGCAATGGGAAAGGAGACTCAAGTCAACAGGGTTTGGGTGTGTGTCTCCTCAAGTCTCTCCTAGACAATATGCCTTACTTGCCTGCAGCAGCAACAGGTGGTAAGTAACTCAGCAACAATATAAAACAACAAAAAGCACAGTTTTTAATATTCTGATGAATCCGTTTACTCTGTCTGTTTTTAGGCTCAGTCTTCTGGTACTTTGTGCTTCTGAACTATGTAAAGGAGGAGGACCTGCCGGGCTGTAGCACAGCCTGTGCCTCTCTGCTCACTGCCATCTCGCGACAGCTGCAGGACCGCCTCACCCCATTGGAGGCACTGCTGCAAACCCGGTACCTCTCCCACTATTTAGTTCAAGAGCAGCATCCATGCTCTGTGGCAAAAAGCATATTTTATTCTCTCAGTGAACCTGGATGTCCATATATCCACCTGTTGCTGAGCTGATGCTTTCTCATGACCTGGTTCGAATGATAAGATGATATTTTCTCATATTGCTTTGCTGTCTGTTTCCCTGCAGGTATGGTCTGTACAGCTCTCCATTTGACCCTGTGCTTTTTGACCTGGAGGTCAGTGGCTCCTCTTGTAAAAATGCCTTCAATAGCAGCATCGGGGTCCAGTCAGATGAGATTGACCTCTCTGACATAATTTCAGGTACAGCATAACAGCCAGTCTGTTAACAGAGATACATGGAGCAAATGATTTGACACTAAGTAACTTGACTTATGTTAGTCAACTTAAAATTACTTTTCTATTGTATGTTTGTGTTTATTAACACGCGCAAAACCGTGGTGGAGGAAAAAAACAATTTATTGCTTCAGACAGACTTTTTACTCTTCTATGTTGTTATGTTACAGTGGAAACTCTGATTTAAGAGTTGGGGAAATATTTAACATTATTTATTCAGGATAAAAAAAATTACTCTATTTTGAGCTGATGTGCCAGCAGTCTCACCAGGTCATTCATGTGTTATTTTGTCCACCATTGCATAATGTTACACAACTCAACAGTTACATCTGACAATTGTTTACAAACTGAAACTTGCCACCTTCATTGGCACTTCACTGCCCTGTTGTTGCATGTTGTTTTAGCAAAATGTTTCTAATAAATATCTAACTATAACTGTATATTCTTTCAAAGATAGATGATAGGTGATTCATTTTTTTTATGGTAAACTAATCAATTATCAGTTGATAGTTCAGTTTGTTGCTTGTTGTTGGTTTAGTTTTTTTGTTTTTTTTTAGTTTATCTGAAGACATTAGTAATTTTACATCTATATGAGCAAAATGTAATTTACTGGATGATATTCAGCCGAGATGTTGTTAGCCTGCTGTCAGATCAGTGTCTAATTTCCTGTTCCTAGAGCACGAATAGCTGTTCTGTCATAACAGTTATTGTTGCCGTTTTCTTCATCGCAGTGATTAACTGCTTGCTGTCTATTTAAACTCATACTAGTTCTCAGTCACTCAGAGGTCTCTGCTTCCTTGAACTACATGGTTTAGATTTCTCACAGATTTGCAGAGTACCGTAGCTTTAAAACGCTGCCAAATCTCAGGTATGTTCTTGCCCCACAGGAAATGGGAAGGTGAGCAGCTGTGCGGCAGCAGAGGGCAGCTTCACAGCATTAACAGGACTCCTGGAGGTTGAGCCTTTGCACTTTACGTGTATCTCCACCAGTGATGGTACACGTGTGGAACGAGATGATGCAAGCATGTTCACAGGTTAACACTGTTTATATTTTATTGTGCTTTTTTAGCCCAGGGTTCACTTAATTAACTGTCTGCTGTTAAACCACAGTGAGTACGTTTGGTGTGACCCCGACGGTGGGTGGCCTGTCGACAGGTGTGGTCGGTGAAGCTTCTACAGCTCTTAGTTCTGCAGCCCAGGTGGCGCTCCAGTCGCTGTCCCATGCCATGGTGTCAGCGGAGCAGCAGTTGCAGGTGCTGCAGGAAAAACAACAGCAGCTACTGAAGCTGCAGCAGCAGGTGAAAGAACAAAAACAAATACAGGTACACTTGGGAGCAAAACATTTTACATTAGTAAAGTTAGTAAAGTAGTTTATATTCATAGTTACTAACAGACATGAATGAACTTTATTCTTTGGCACCTTCCAAAACACATTACAGCTCAAAATGCTTTACATTCAGCAGGCAAAACAAAAACAGCTTTAAACCCTAGTGCACACAGAATGTGCTTGGGAAGTATTTCAAAGGCATGTCACTAATGAAGGACCTGCAGGGTAGTGGTGTTGATAATGTTGAGGTGAAGGTATGTAATATGCTTTCATTGGAAAATAAAAATGTTCAAATTTTAAAAATTAACTGCTAAACCTCCGGTTAATGTGTGGATGGATTCAAACATTGTAATTTGTTGCTTTACTGATCACTTTAGTAGTGCCTCGGGGCCCTGCGCATAGTCAATTGACCTCTAGAGCAATATAGAAATAGCACTATTGTTATCCTGCGTGTTTCTTTTACTTATTATTATTCCTCTTATGTCAAAATTTTGATTTGTCACTTCTCTTAGGGAGTGGTGTGCTATGTAATTTCTCTACCAGATTTATTTATTACGTTAGTGTATTTGTGTGTAGTTCGACTCTCAAATTTTCAGCCTTTTTCAAATCTGTACTACTTCCCTCAGCTACAGACTACTATAGACAAAAGTCTTGACTATTCATCACAGTTTTCTGCTATTTCATATCTTTTATACTTTTTGCGCAGCAAATGTTCAAGTATCATGCTCAATTTTGACAAATTTTCAGTTTATAATGAGTGTATTCCACAGAAAGCACAGAGTAAGAGTGGTATGTAGTTTCACTAGAGTGGAGAGCTGAGGGGAAAATGATCTGAAAATATATTAATAAATTGTCCTCACAGGCACATAGTTTGAGCTAGCCACACAATTTTTTCCAAAGTAGTAGAGATTCTTGTCCTGTTTCTGACAATATTTCTACTTTGACAGTGAGTCAAACAGAATTTGATCTGTGAGCCTCTGAAGGACATGTTCACCATTCATTTCTCCAATTCACTCCAATACTATTTGCTCCAATTTCTCAGGAGAAACGCGGAACTGTCTGGGGTTTTTTTTTTTTTTATTTTTTTTTAACATTGCTGTCCTAGGCTCAGACAGCACGGCGGTGTAGTGGTTAGGGCTGTTGCCCCACAATAATATATTAGAGTAGTTTATCAACTTACATGGACACCCACACACAACACACACATACAAATTGAGTAGCATACACAAACAGACACACACAGACAGAGTTATAGTTTATGTTGCTCACTTTGGTCATACGTGACTATGGGCCAGAGGTGACACAGAGACACACACACACACATGTTGAAAAACACAGAAAGCATTAAAGTCCACGTTGTTCACTTTGTTCATACATCACTGTGGGATAGAGACACACACACACACACACACACACGCACATACACATATACATACATACATACACACAGACACATGTACATAAAGAGAATCACAGAATGCATTAAAGTCCATGTTCACTTTGTTCCTTTGTCTGTGTGTCTGTGGGACAGACACACAGACAAAACACTCCCTTGGCATCAGCCCCCCAAAGGCACTCTCAAAATTTCTGAGTAAATTTTCTGGTTGTTTATTGTTGCTCTTTTTCTGTGCTGAGAATAGAAGGCCAAGCTGGAGGCTAAACTGCACCAGACCACCTCTGCCGCTGCTGCTGCCGCCTCCGGTGTGGGACCCATCCACAACTCTGTGCCTTCCAACCCCTCCTCTGCTCCAGGCTTCTTTATTCATCCCTCAGACGTAATTCCCCCAACACCTAAAACCACACCACTCTTCATGACCCCTCCTCTCACGCCTCCCAACGAAGCTGTGTCAGCAGCCTTCAGTGCAGAGCTGGCTCACCTGTTTCCTGGATCAATGATGGACCCTGGACCTGTCAACCTGGCTGCACACAAAAACACACAGAAAGCCAAGCCGGTTAGTAACATGTATATATCAGAGAATGAACGTCAGTAATGTGTGTGAACATTTTGTTTTGGAGGTTCTCAAGACTGTGTTTCTTTAAATGATAAAAATGTGAGTTTGATGAGGTGAGCTTCAACACTATAGCTATAAATAACACTATAACTATATAACACTACGGCAATATAATAATTTTTAATTCTAAGTAGGGTTGCACCGATACCGAGCATGAGTTATCGTACTCATACTCATAAAATTGCCACTGATACCACTTTACGGCAGCGCGCGGTTTACAGCACTTGACTACAAGGCGGGAAGCGAGGAGTCATATCCGAATCAGAATCAGAAATTGTTTTATTGCCAGGGATGTGTAAACATACTAGGAATTTTACTCTGGTATTTCAAACTTGGACATGGGAAAGACAGAAATAAAAGATAAAAGATAAAAAATCAGCAGCGGGGAACTATTTTCAGGCGAATGAGAGTGACAAAAACAAAGCAGAATGCAAATTATGTCCAGGGCTTAAAGTATTCTGGCACCGTGCCAGATCTCCGGCGAGTGTCGTTGGACTGCGATTAAAAAAAAAAGATCAACATAAAAAAAAAGACTTGTTCATGCAGGATATTGTCAGGTTTGAGCAGTCAGTTGTGTTCGCCTACCAATGGAATTAGAGTAACGCAGCTTTCCCTCTCAACCAAACTAACATCACTACTAAGTAGGTAGGGGGTGGGTCTTGGAAATCTTGGTTGAGATCCAGCAGCAGGTGATGCTGCATTCTAAACAACTTGGGAAAAAAATGAGCTCAGCGTTGTCAAACTCGGAAATTACTGCTTCCAAAATAAACATAAATGGCTGCTGCACATATTTTAGCATTGAGCAAACGGTGACAATATGCCAAACTTATTTTTTTCTCCTCCGAGTCAACCTGTAGGGGGAACACTATGATTTTGGAAGTCGGAAATTTCCGAGTTGGAATATAGAATTCTCGGTTCCGAGTTTTCGTGAACGCAGCATCCAAGCCGACGTTTTTTCATTGAAGTCACTGTTGGAGATGATGGAGAGTAAGTTTATGAAGCCAGGGGAAGACATCCTAACAACAGACAAAAGGACTTAAAAATAAGTGGTGCTGGGTATGGATAGAAGAGGGGGGCAGAGACGACAAGCCATTTGGTTATTTATTTCCTATTTTGTATTTAAAATCGGAATAAAATTGTTTACTGTTACACAGTAACTCGTTACAAATTGTTTTTGAATAAATTGTCCTTTGCTGAATTAAATGGTTACTAATCGAACAATTCCTCAATTTAATTAGCTTGACTGAGTTTCACATTTAACATTATCATGTATAATTTCTAAATAGTTTTTTCCGCCGCCACCCCCGGGGAAAAAATTCAGGCTCAGGATTTTTTTTTACTTAAAGCCATGTATGTCCAGCAAAACTCTCGAGAGGAGGGACAAAATCATGTTTAAAGCACTTTTGTTAAATGTCAGTACTCAGTATATGACAAAGTTTCACTGAAATCTTACAGTATGTGTGGCAGTGGCATGTTTATAAAAGCACTAATGTTGAATGTCAGTATATGCCAATTTTGTTAAATTTGTGTTTGTCAGAAGTTTCACTGCAGCACAGTAACCAATGTACAAGAAAATAATACTGAGGAATGTTGTTCAAATAACAGACAATATCTGTGAAAAAAAAAAAAAAATTCAAAGTAACTGAGTGCAAGTACTCAGTATCGGTATCGTCGAGTACTCATATGCAAGTACTCGTACACTACTCATTGTGGAAAAAAGTGGTATCGGTGCATCTCTAATTTTAAGTAAATAAAAACTTAACCATGCTGAGGGATTATTTTTGTCCATGTAGTAAAAGCCAGTCACACAATTGAAACAATGTTTGGATTTCAATTCAAGAAAATTATTTGTACCCAAGGGGTAATTAAAAGTGTATGACCTCGTTGAAGTAGTTGTGAAAAGAAATTAGCATCAGATCTGAAAATGTTGAGAGGATAACCAGCATCGGTCAGTGTTAAAAAGTGTCTGCCAAAGTGTATCAGTTACAGTGTTTCACATAGCCATGCAAGCAGAAGATGAAATTGATTTTTTTTTTTTTTTTTGACTGGAATGAGAAAAACTTTTAGGTGTTTAATTACATGCTGTAATAATTTTTTCTTCTTGATCCAGGGCCCCATTGGCAGCGGTTTAGCTCTGGCTATCTCACAGGCTTCTCACTTCTTGCAGCCTCCTCCTCATCAGTCCATCATCATAGAGCGGATGCACTCAGGTATGTAAAGTAGCAGCTTTTTGAGTGAAACGTTGGGAACAATTTTGAGAGAAATAAGAATATTTATTTGAATTAGTTTGAACTGATAACGTCATTATTCAGCCTTGAAGTGGGCTATCACATCTCTGTTGTCTACTTACTTCCAGGAGCGCGGCGCTTTGTCACACTTGACTTTGGTCGTCCTGTCCTGCTGACTGATGTTCTGATCCCGAACTGTGGAGACCTGGCTTCCTTGTCCATGGACATCTGGACGCTGGGTGAGGAGGTGGACGGCCGCAGGCTGGTAGTGGCAACCGACATTAGCACGCACTCTCTCATTCTTCACGACCTGCTCCCGCCCCCTGTTTGTAGGTTCATGAAGGTCTGTTTACAGGATGGTTGACCACACATTTTGAGCTTTTCATACTTTTGTTTGTTCACAACATTGATGCATTCTCTTCATTTTCTTCCCAAAACCAATCAGATCACAGTGATTGGGCGCTATGGCAGCACCAATGCTCGGGCAAAGATCCCACTGGGCTTCTACTATGGACACACTTACATCCTGCCCTGGGAGAGTGAGCTCAAGTTGATGCATGACCCTCTGCGGGGAGAGAGCGAGGCTGCCAGTCAGCCAGATATAGATCAGCACTTGACCATGATGATGGCGCTGCAGGAGGACATCCAGTGCAGGTAAGAAGGGAGATACTCTTTCATATTTCTACTGTGCTCTGTTCACCAGATCATTCATTTTCTCAAGTCTTAGTGAAAAAAATAAATGGTGTTATGGAGGGCATCTTTGGATGGACCACACCTGTTAACACCAATGTGACTGACTGAGTGAACAAGGACCAATTCTGTCAAATATTCCTCTTATCTGTTCTCCATGCACAGACTGTGGCACTGCCTTGTCAATTGGAAAGATAGAACAGTAGTTTATCATTATAATCCTGTCTTTACCATTGACGTTTATAGAGTCACGTTTCTGTAATAGGCACTTGATTGGCTCAAGTGAGTGATGTCACAGCCAATCAGAGTGGCTCATTCTGAACATGAATTACTCTTGCCTGTTCTTACCACCAGGTACAATTTAGCTTGTCATCGACTGGAGACACTTCTGCAGAACATCGACCTGCCACCACTCAACAGTGCTAACAATGCCCAGTACTTCTTACGCAAACCAGACAAGGTGGTTGAGGAGGACCAGCGGGTTTTCTCAGCCTATCAGGACTGCATCCAGTTGCAGCTGCAGCTCAACCTGGCTCACCATGCCGTTCAGCGACTCCGTGTGTCTCTGGGTGCTAGCCGCAATTCACTTCCTGTGGTTGGGGCTGTTGAGGCCCAGGAGCTGGTTCAGAATTCCTCAACGGAGCAGCTGCGCACTATAATTCGCTACCTGCTGGACACATTGCTCAGCCTGCTGCATTCCAATAATGGTGAGCAGGAAACCAGACACAGCCCAGTTGGCTGTGCCATTATGGACAGCATCCTGAAAAATGCTGCTGATTCATACCCCATTCTCTCATGTAAATATTTTCAGGTCACTCTGTGCCCTTGGTGCTCCAGAGCACCTTCCATGCCCAAGCCTGTGAAGAGCTCTTCAAACACCTTTGCATCAGTGGGACTCCTAAGATCCGTCTTCATGCGGGCCTGCTGCTGGTGCAGCTCTGTGGAGGCGAACGCTGGTGGGGCCAGTTCCTCTCCAATGTCCTGCAGGAGCTGTACAACTCTGAGCAATTGCTTATCTTCCCCCAGGATAGGTACAGGCCTCTGTCATCTGAGCTTTTAACAGATTGAGAATTTTGAACGTAATTAAAAAAGTCATTCCTCGTTCAAAATTTTCATCCTTAAAATTTTTGTTCCAGCAGCCTTCTTTTTTTTCTGACCGAAAGTTACATGCACTTGTCTATACAACTAGGCAATTAAATGCTATTTGACTGAGCCATGAAATAACACTCTTTCAAAATGAAGTAGTGGTGTAATGTAAAGATATATTTTCATAATAATTGTCGAATAGTAATTGTATCAACTCTTTGTTCACAGAATTTAAACAACTTGTCTCTGAGTACACAGCTCACCACAGTTAAATTATATGTACATATGTACACACACCCACACACACACATATACGTGTAGGAATCGGTAAGGAATCGGAATCGTTAAAATCCTAACGAGTCCCAACCCTACTTATGTATTTAGGGGAAATATCAGCTGATTGTTTTGACCGAAACACATTTTTCAACTGATACTGGCCTGTGGCAAAGGTTTACTAATGTCAGTGTTCCCTCTATCCCAGGGTGTTCATGCTCTTGTCCTGTATTGGCCAAAGATCCTTAAGTAACAGTGGTGTGTTGGAGGGTCTCCTGAACCTGCTGGACAGCCTGCTCTCTCCCCTGAAGCAGCCACAGCCTGCAGCTCAGCGCAGGACTGAGGGTAAAGACACTGTTACTGTGACAGGTTTATCAATGAAGAGCAAGGCTCTCAGCTCTGTAGCATGCTGGATGCCAGTAGCTTAAAATGTCCTGGAGCAGAAAATGCAGACAGTCACATGGCTCTGTGAATGTGCACATGGTTGATTATTCATTTGACAAATTAAATACAAGTGTGTGTGTATGTATGGTTTTCCAGGAGTTTTGGATATACCCATGATCAGCTGGGTGGTGATGCTGGTTTCTAGACTGTTGGACTATGTAGCCAGTATAGAAGATGAAGCCTCAGGTGCTAAGAAGCACCTTGGTGGAAAAGAAAGAGCATTTACAGGTATATCATCTACAACAGCAGTGTTTTATCACATCATCTCATTTCATTCTCATTAATTTCTTTTAGGAATCTTCTCTACATTTTGCATTTAACATCTTTGTGTAATCCAACCTTAAACTGTAATTAAACGTGGACCTAGACCCTGGCATTTAATAGTGAAGCCAATGCTGAAAAGCCCCTAAACCTCCACTCTGTCTAATGACCGTCAGTAGGCAACTCTGCTGGTTGGAAGAAGAAATCAGATTGTATTGTAGTCTATGTGAAAATGTCCCTACTTGTTATTTGATTTGTTTGCTCATTATATGTTATCCTAATGAGCTCATGGTCTCTTAGCTTTGATTTTTCTTCAATATAAAAATGGTGCTCTTTTTGTAAAGGATGATCCATTTAGAGGAGTATAGACCATAAAGCAGGGGATGACTTAGGGTGTAGCTACTGTTTCATTGACCAACTCCACACAACGACCAATCTGACCATCAGGATAGAATTAGAAGCAGGTTATATCTCAGCTCCAATTTCTCCAAATATGGTTTTTCCATGGCTTAACAAAAAAAACAAAACAACCAAAACAAGGATGCCGATGGCCAAATTACAAACCATCATCATCATCATCATAGTGGGTTGACTCTTGGATGTAACAAGGTTTCTTACCTGGTTCTTTCTGTGTCCTTCAGGTATTCAGTGGAGCTTCATTAACAACAGCCTTCAGTCTCAGAACTCAAGCAGATCCACTAAAAACAGCAGCAGTCTGGACCGACTCTACTCCCGCAAAATCCGCAAGCAGCTTGTCCACCACAAGCAGGTAAATGTGTCTCAATCCAATGCACCTGTAAACAAAGACTCGCAAATAAGTTTTTATATACAGCCCAGAGAAAAAACACAAAACATGCCATATTGTTCTGTCAAAGAAATGTTTCTCTTCTAAATTCCCTCTTAAATATGTCTGCAGTGCCTGTATTTATCATGCTCTTTTTACTGTAGCAGTTGAATCTATTGAAAGCAAAACAGAAAGCTTTGGTAGAACAGATCGAGAAGGAGAAGATCCAGAGCAATAAAGGCTCCTCCTATAAACTTTTGGTTGAACAGGCCAAACTCAAACAAGCCACATCCAAGGTGAGCAGCTCATCACACACACACACACACACACACACACAGATCTCACACTCACTTCAAAGACAGGGCTACTTGTCTTTCACAGTGAAACTTGTATGCAAACAAAATTTAAAAAAACTGAAGCACAAGGATAGATTTGCGGTTTTTACCATGCATCACTGTCTGCCACTGATGGGATTTCACCTGCTAGACAGATGAAATGGAGCAAACCCTGCAAATACGTGTGTTTAGGATGGTTGTGGTTTAGTGCTAAATGTGTTTGGATTTCATAAAGTCTGGGTGTATGTATGTATTTGATCACCTCAACACTAATTGTTGTCAGGTTTTATTTAGTAAAAAAAAACTGAAACATAAACCTGAATAAAATGATTGTCTGTTTTGCTTGATTTGTACAAATGTACTGGAGACAGTGGACCGTACTGATTACAGAATTTTTCTATAGCTATTGTATTGTACTAAGGCAAATTTAAATAGAGGGATATGTGGTGAACATAGGGTGGGTTTGGAAAGAATCACCTCCAAAAAAGTACATTGAAGAGGGGACCTGCCTTGTCTTCCAGCACTTTAAAGACCTAATCCGTTTGCGGCGGACAGCCGAATGGCCCCGCTCTACATTGGACACTGAGTCCCCAACAACCAAAGAAGCCCCAGAAGTGGAACCTCTGCCCTTTACACTTTCCCAGGAACGCTGCATCTCTGTGGTGCAGAAGCTGGCCCTCTTCCTCCTCTCCATGGACTTCACTTGCCATGCTGACCTGCTGCTCTTTGTCTGCAAGGTATTCTTCAAAGCAGCTGTCTTCTGATACTAACAAACTAGTACTCATTGCCCATGTTTGCATATAAAAACCCTTTTTTTTCTCCCATCATCCCCGCAGGTCCTTGCTAGGATAGCTAACGCCACAAGACCAACAATCCACCTATGTGAGGTGGTGTCTGAACAGCAGCTGGAGCGGCTGCTGCTGCTGCTTGTAGGGACAGATTTCAACCGAGGTGACATCTCCTGGGGGGGTGCATGGGCTCAGTATTCCTTGACATGTATGCTGCAGGACATTCTGACTGGTATGTTTCACGGCCTCTTTTATTTCTTAGATATCAGTCCTAAATGCTATAAATGTTGGAAACAGTGGATGAGTAGTTCATATAGTGGGCAGCCCTGCTGTTTTTTTGCCTCTGATCTTTGGGTTGAGAACAGATGTACTAACCATAGTCCATCCTGATATGAGACATGGTGCCTCAGCTACACATAAACTGGCAGCAGAGTTAAGAGTCAGTGGCAAAAACAAACACTTTAGTGGGTGAGATTCACATATCTGCATGGCTGAGTTGTATTAATCACATACTGACACACATGAAAAGTTTGTATGTTGGTTTTTCATTCCCTTAAAAAAACTGAGTTGAATAGAAGCCAAGTCAGGAACAAATACAGGATAAAAAACAAAGATGGGTAAACTCAGTTCTTTGTCATACAATTTGCAGCCATGTATGCATCATGCACATTTGTATGAGTTAACTGTAGTAAATTCAAAAGTGTAATCATGGTATATTCTGGACTTTGTCGATCTGTTGATTTTGAATTTATTTTTGATTATTTCCTTCTTTTGCACTTTCGTTCATCATCCTTCCGCTGTTGTGCATATGCAAATTTTTCACAATAAAAGCTTGATTAAAAAATGGAGGGTGTCATTGCACTGAAATGGCAGGTGCTTGTCATTCTGAAATTGTTCCAGAAAGTGTTGAGTTTACATTAACCTCTTGATGCAGAAAATATAACAACTCTTAGCAAAACATGACCAGTTATACTCATCAAGAGGGAATTGTTTGTGGGTGCCTGGCCTAATACAAGCTGTTTTGTGTGTGTGTGCGTGTGTGTGTGTGTGTGTGTGCACGCGTGTGCGTGTGCGTGTGTGCTACTTGCCTCTCAGGTGAACTACTGTCTCCAGGCTCACTGGATGTCATGGAAGAGGTGGCTGTGGGTGAGGAAGCTGGGGCATCCTCCTCCTCTGTGGGGGCTGATTCAGATGACTCCATGCCCCAGCCCGCATCCATCCCCTTGGTAGAGAGCATTGATGAGGCCCTGGTACCTGATATCATTGCAGGTACAGCTACAAACTCCTCAGTATACCAAAGTGCATGGATAGCCCTGTCCACTCTCTACACCTCTCACAACACCACACTGATGTTGATATGAACCCACACTGTCTGTCATCACAATATTAAGTGTTGATGTGCTGAAATGTTTTCCTTTTTTTCGTAGATATATGTTCTGCCTTTCAGAGAAGGAGTTGAATGTAGATTAGAAATAATAGTGCCATGTTGTCTTTGCATTTAATCAATGTAAAGCTCTCAGTATTTAGTTATTCTCTCCACACAGACTGATTGACAATGACTATTTTGTATGTCTAGGCTATCCCTGCAGTAGAGAGCAAAAGAGCTGATACTTTGATTGGCATTAAAATTGCCCAGTGAAGTGCTAAAGAAATTTTCTTGCCTGTGTGTGCTTTTTTTTTTAATCTAATGTGCTTGCTTGGCAATATTAAGGCTGTTTTCATTATCCAAAGGTGCTCCACCTCTGTCATCTTTGGAAAAAGATAAAGACATAGACTTTGACTTGCTACAAGACCTGATGGATGTTGATATTGATCCTTTAGATATTGATTTGGAAAAAGATCCACTCGCTGCCAAAGTGTTCAAGGTACGTTCATGATATTTTACTCATCCTTTCCCTGCTTACTCTTCCACTGATTAGTATCAAGTTATTAACTCTAGAGCAAAGACATTATTGAAAGAAGTTTTTCAAGAGTATTGTGCATTAATATGTGTAATATCATAGCAGTTGTATTTTAAGATATTTTCAGCCTTATTGGTTCACAATATTTACAATATTTTCCTGAAAATAGTCTCACACAATTTTGAATATTTTAGTTTTTTTCCCCTGACAACTGATATACAACATGAATCTTTTCAATGTTATTGTTATATTAGAGAATTTGAATTGAACAGAGCAAATGGACCATACTGATTATGTACTTCTGTAGCTGTTGAATAATTGAGTAATATATACACTAATTTGATCTCTTTGATATGACGGTACAGCCATTACAGCTGATGTAACTGAACAGTGCTGTATGATCATAACAAAGCTTTTTACATTTAAACAGGATAGTTTTCTGTAGCATAATTACACATGAATATCAGAGTTTGACATAAAGTAATAGAATTGTGAAGCTGCTATTCTGTCATGTGTTTCTTTGTGATGCTTGGATTAAAGAGTTTTTAATGGTTGTCTCCAAAGAGATCAGCTGTCTGATGTAAACAAGGTGTTTTGCCCCTCCCCCACCTTTGGTCTGTCCTCAGCCTATAAGCAGCACCTGGTATGACTACTGGGGGGCTGATTATGGTACATATGGGTATAACCCATACATCGGAGGGGTTGGTATCCCTGTGTCCAAACCTCCAGCAGCTGCTGAAAAGCCTGGTTCACAGAGCTTGTCAGTCTCCGTGTCACAAGGTGAGCAGACTTTTACCCCATATACATTGTGGAACATTCTTGGCTTCTCAAGGCCAAGTCACCATCTCATGTCTGTGTTTTACAGCTCTGGATGCACGGCTAGAGGTGGGCCTAGAGCAGCAGGCTGAGCTGATGCTCAAAATGATGGCAACTCTACAGGCTGACTCTATACTACAAGCCCTCACCTCAAGCTCCTCCACAGGTGACCACACATTGTCCTCTAGAAGGCACTCAACAACATGCAGACAAAATCTTCTTCTCAGAGTTCACAATGGCAGCCTGTTCACGTCTTTCTATTTTAGTGAGCCAGTCCTCCAACGGGACGGATGAATCTCTGCTGAGGGCCTTCCATGGAGGAGGCTCTCCTCCAGGCAGCAGCCTGATAATCCAACCTTCATCCATTCCCATGCTCAGTGCCTGCTTCAACAAGCTTTTCTCCATGCTGCAGGTTCATCATGTGCAGGTCAGAACACCTACCAGATTCTGCACTGAGACAAACTCATCTCAAAGCGCCAACTTCAAACCTTAAATCATATTGTTTTCTTTGTTTCTTATACAACCTTAACAAATTTCATGTGGACCTACAGAGGACTGTAATCCGGTGTACAGTCTACAAGCATTAAAGTATTTAATGTGTTTTAGCATCAAAACACTGAAACAGAAGTGTTACTCTGAACACAGATAATTTGCAGTGTTCATATCAGCTGCTGCAAAAGTAATTCACATACATTTGATATAAACTATCTTCATTAATAAATAATAAATAAATGATTCTTTTCATCAGAGCCATTTTATACTGAATTTTGTCAAGGAAATATTTTTCTGGGGAAAACCTTGTAAAATTGAGAACTTGCTCTGCTCCTTCAGCTGGAGTCCCTGCTGCAGCTATGGTTAACTCTCAGTCTCAACACCTGCTCTGGCAGTAGTGAAGAGAGTAGCTCAGACATCTTCTTGTTTAACGCCAGCCGAGTGCCCACCATACCACTCAACCAAGGTCAGGACCTACACACACACTCTGTTCTGAACCTGTGATGTGGAGATGCAAAAGTCTTGTGTGAGTTTGTTGTGTTGCTTTAAATTGTATTCTCTCTCTCTCTCTCTGCGTTCAGCATCCATCAGCAGTTTCCTGTCAGTGCTAGCCTGGTACCCCAACACTTCCCTGAGAACGTGGTGCCTGGTGCTGCACTCTCTCACTCTGATGACTAACATGTCAGCCTGCGGTCAGTATACACCCTAATTGGTTACAGAGTCCTCTTAGTTTGGTCTCATCTACAGTAGCAGGCTGAGGTGACAGGGACCAGTTACAGTCAACTGTTGAGAAATAGAAGAGCTAAAGTGTCCTGAAGGCACAGCTGACATCTTCACGACTGTCAGGAACTTTTCCACTTTTGGTCAATTATTATTGCTTACACGTTTTTTTTTTTTTTTGTTTGTTTGTTTGTTTGTTTTTTTATGATTTTTTTTTTTTTTTGTTAGATTTCCCTGTTTGTGAATTTTTCAGTTTTGGGCATGACAGCATCTTTGTACGTTCTAGAGTCAATTAGCACAATTTCCCCTGCTCTAAATTTATTACTGCTGCACATTTACATTCAGTTGCTCAGACCAGAAAAATTCAACTGTGATAAATTACCAGGGTCAAGGCAGGCTTAAGGCTGCAAAGTGATTTCCACTGTGTAGTCAGCAGAGTACAACAGGAAATGTAGCTCACAAGATGAAATGCAAAGATATGTAACTCAGATTTATGTGTTGTATATTTTTGAACCTATTCAGTGATTTCTATGAAATGTGCACTTTAACCTCTAGCCTCCAGCAGTGGGATCAGTTCTCAGGAAAGCTCTGTCCAGCAAATGGTGTCTGACCCCACCCTGGTTCACGTCCTAGTACGCTTCCTGTCCGGCAGCAGCACCAATGGGACAAGCCAACATACCTCTCAAGTGGGACCGACCGCCACCCAGGCCATGCACGAGTTTCTGAGCCGCCTCCAGGTCCACCTGTCCTCCACCTGCCCACAGATGTTCAGTGAGTTTTTGCTTAAACTCATGCACATCCTGTCTACTGAGAGGTAAGCTATTTCCTCTGCATGTTACATGCATGGTTAGCCATTTTGACAATAGGTGGCACTGAAAGTGGGATTTGGGAAGTAATTGTGAATCTCAAACTTTCAGGGGACCGTTCCAGTCAGGTCAAGGTCCACTGGATGCCCAGGTGAAGCTGTTGGAGTTCACTCTGGAGCAAAACTTCGAGGTGGTGTCAGTGGCTACCATCTCCTCTGTCATTGAATCTATCACCTTCTTGGTTCATCACTACATTACCTGCTCTGATAAGGTGGTTTCCCGCAGCGGCTCTGACAGTTCTGTAGGCGCCCGTGCTTGTTTTGGCGGTCTGTTTGCCAATATCATACGTCCAGGAGATGCAAAGGCTGTGTGTGGAGAGACCACACGCGACCAGCTGATGTTTGACCTCCTCAAGTTGGTCAACATGCTGGTGCAGCTGCCTCTTTCTGGAGACAGGGAGTTCAGTGGACGACTGCCGCCAGCCTGCAGCTCCGCTGTGGATAGCAGTGTTTCTGATGAGGAAAAGGTCTGTGGCAGTAAAGAAAGTGTGAGTGGAGTTTCTGCATCCTGTCAGGGTCCTCCTGCAGGTGTGGCCGACCTGGTGCTAGCCAATCAGCAGATAATGAGCCAGATCCTGTCAGCACTGGGCCAGTGCAACAGCAGTGCTATGGCCATGATCATAGGTGAGACATATCCGCAGGTCCTGCCAGCAACGAGTTTCTGTGGTTTAAAATTTTACCTCATGCAACTTTATAGCTCTAGTGCATTTTACAGAGCAGCTGCTTTTGTGTCAGGATCCAAACCATAAGAAAATATGTTGGACTTACGTTTGTTAACAATGATATAAACTCACCTCCCAATAATCTGTTTGCTAAAATGTCTTTCAGTACAGTTTTGCATGTAGCAATCAGCCCCTTGAACAGTCAAATGTCTGTTAACAGTTCATTTATAAATAGTGATCTCCTTCCATAATAAAACCATTTGTTGCACTGATGAGGCCTGTGGTCAATGCAAACTGAAGAAGGTAGGCATTTAAAGATCCTTAGGTGACACCAACTTGTAGCACAGCTGGTTACTATAGACGGAACATTTTCTGACAATTCAACCACATTTCTATCTCATCTGCACTGTGAGTTCTTTTATATATTAGATAAATATAAAATATTAAATGCTGAAATGATCTGCAACTGAAGCACAAGTTGAGAATAGTCATAAACTATAGTTGAAGTTATGTTTAGCTTATTTTGCATTTAACACAAATTCATCTTTTATTTCTCATTAATCAACAAACAGACACACTTATGCTTTAACATTCAGTAAATATAAACACACTCTTCCCTTAAACAACAATTGGAGTGATTTGATCAATGAAAAGCTGTGGTTTTTTTGAACTGTTATGAGGAAAAAAACTGGGTGAAATAACTGCAAGCTAACTGTTGTCTCGGTTCCTCAGGAGCCAGTGGTCTCCACCTGACCAAACATGAGAACTTCCATGGGGGTCTTGATGCCATCTCAGTTGGTGACGGCCTCTTTACCATTCTGACCACCCTTAGTAAGAGGGCCACATCGGTTCAAGTCATGTTACAGCCCATCCTCACCTATATGGCCTGTGGTTACATGGGTAGACAGGTGAGCATTACACTGTGGTGTTGAAGACTTTAAACAAGTAGTGAAATGGCACTTTTCATGTCTTTTAAATAACATATTTTTTAGGGGTCTCTTTCCACATGTCAGCTGTCAGAGCCTCTTCTGTGGTTCATCCTTCGAGTGCTCGACACCAGCGAGGCTCTCAAGGCCTTTCACGATATGGGTAGGTGTATCACGCACAGAATAACACTTTACTGTGGTCCTTCACCCTCCAACTCTAGCCTGTAATGGGTTCCTCTGTTTTGGGGATGTGGTCACTCTGCACCAGTGCAGTAAAGCTGTTTTCATTGTTTTAAAGACATAATATTTGCTATTTATCTGAACAATTAGTGGACTTATGCTAGCTTACACATTGTATGTCCTGTCACTTCGTCACTATAAAACAATTTCCAGCTTTGTGGCACTGCTGTAAAAATGCATAGGACTGCCTATATGAAACCAGCATTAACTGAATGCCACTGACGATGTTAGCAACCAGCACTCATGCTGATATGTGAAGGTACAAACAGGTATTAGGAGTGAACCTCAACTCCAATATATATAGAAATTCACAGCTCACGGGACATAGCTGAATTTTCTAAACAGCATAAAGCTTACCAACCTGGGCGAATCAAAAAATCAGGTACATGCATGTGCGCATGGATGCTTGCAGTTTTTGAAAAGCTACCATCATATTCTTTTGCCTACCCAGGTGGTGTACAGTTGATTTGTAACAACATGGTGACCAGCACCCGAGCTATTGTGAATACAGCACGTAGCATGGTGTCCACAATCATGAAGTTCTTGGACTCAGGCCCTGGAAAGACAGCAGATGGAAACCTCAAAGCCAGAGTGATGACCTCAGAGCCAGACAATGCTGAGGGACTCCACAACTTTGCCCCTTTAGGTGCTTTCACTCTGTTACATCCTATGGGACAATATTTTTCAGTGTAAGAGAGTTTACACACAAAGGTCTTTTCTTGTTCTTAATAATGTTTTTATCTTTGTAGGAACTATCACATCGAGCAGTCCCACAGCACAGCCAGCAGAGGTCCTCCTCCAGGCCACACCACCCCACCGACGGGCCCGCTCTGCAGCTTGGTCCTACATCTTCCTGCCAGAGGAGGCCTGGTGTGACCTCACTATTCACCTACCTGCTGCTGTGCTTCTGAAGGAGCTCCACATCCAGCCACACCTTGCCTCTCTAGCAAGTGAGTAACACTGTATCTGGAGCACCATGCAAAAAACCACATTGGTTTGTTTTTCTTACTTGACCCAAAAGAGTCATTTGTTTGTTTTGCCGTTGCAATATATCTCACGTTAGCATTAACAGCACTGACCAACTACAAATATGCAGTGTTTCTGCTTGACATGTGAAGGTGTCTGACTGAGTTTGTACACTCACCACACACTTTGCTCTATATAATTTCTCACAGGCCTATTAAGGCACACAGTATACATCAAACATGATATTTAATGCACCACACCTTGGGGGACGGACCAGGGCGGGTTCAGGGGGCACTCTGCCGGGGCAGGCTACAGGACAACAGTATGCTCTAGCCCTCTGACTTGCCCCCACCCTTCATCCATCCATCTTCATCCACTTATCCGAGGTCGGGTCGCGGGGGTAGCAACTTCAGCAGGGAGCCCCAGACTTTCCTTTCCCCGGCCACATCGACCAGCTCTGACTGGGGGATCCCGAGGCGCTCTCAGGTCAGACTGGAGATATAATCTCTCCACCTGGTCCTCAGTCTGCCCCGGGGTCTCCTCCCAGCTGGACATGCCTGGAACACCTCCCAAGGGAGGCGTCCAGGAGGCATCCTAACCAGATGCCCGAACCACCTCAACTGGCTCCATGCAAAGGAGCAGCAGCTCTACTCTGAGCTCCTCTCGGATGACCAAGTTCCTCACCCTATCTCTAAGGTAGAAGCCAGCCACTCTTCTTAGGAAGCTCATTTCGGTCGCTTGTACCCGCAATCTTGTTCTTACAGTCATGATCCAGTTCTCATGACCATAGGTGAGGGTAGGAACGAAGATTGACCTGAAGATCTAGAGCTTTGCGGTGCGATACAGCGACTGCAGTACCGCTCCCGCTGTTTTGATTCTCTGGCCAGTCTCACACTCCAAGGTCCCCCCACTCGTGAACAAGACCCCGGGGTACTTGAACTCCTTCACTTGGGGCAAAGACTCATTCCCAACCCGGAGTAGACAGTCCATCAGTTTCCTGCTGAGAACCATGGCCTCTGATTTGGAGGTGCTGATCCTTGCTTGCCCCCACCCTCCTCTCCTTTCCCCCAGTCTTAAAGCACCACACCATATCCAGGGCCATGAACCCTTTATGGATTCCTTGACAATGATTGAAGAAGCACAGGAAACAGGACACTCTCACTAGTTGCTAGTGTTTGCATGGCTCGGGGGGGCCAGTCCCACACAGTTGGGTGACACGTGGGGCTGGCAACCTGGGAGCCCTATGTCAGGTGGTTCGGTTGGGTGCCCAGGGTCTTATGGGGCCTCGTGCCTGGGCTTTGTCTCCTGGTACTGTGTGGTGATGGGTCCACTGCAGCCCTGTTCCCTGGCGGCCTCTGTGGGTCCAACGCTGGCTAGTGTGCAATGGCTCACTGCTTCCTTTCTCCCTTCCAGGGGTGGGGCGGGAACTGCTGCTGGGGCATGGAAGATTTCCCTCTGCGGCGGTCTCCTCAGTCTGTGTACGTCAGGGGCGCAGGTCCATGGTACCTCGCGGCACCACAGTCCCCCTCACCTGCAGCCCCACCCTGTGCACGCTTCGCCAGTGTCTGCCCGCAGGGGCATTTCTTAGGCCCCCGGGTGGGTATCTTCCGCTAGTGGGGTGCCTCAGGGTCATCCGGTGGATGAGGGGTGTGTGGTGGCGGTGGTGGATTGCTGGATGGTGAATGGGGGTTAGCTGGGAGGAGGAGGGCCCTCCTGTCCCACTCCTACGTGCGCTTGCTTGGGCGGTTCAGAAGTGCTGGCCTGGATCTCATGAAGAATTGATGAATCCTGCCAAAAATTGCCTGATTGCCACTATGTACCCTGTCTTTGACTCGGCTCCTCTGTTGGGCCACCTCCATCTGTATTGACTCTTAACCCTCCAGAGAGCTACACAAAAGTCCTCTGGACTCTCATAATCCTGAGTGAGGTGGCAGGAGAAGCACAGCATCCTTCACTCTACTAGTTCCAACCAGCACCACCTGCTTCCCTTCCCCCATCCGTCCTTTTGCATCTTTTCTGTCCTTTCTTCCCCCGCATCTTCATAGAGGTGTAGCACTGCCCTGCCTGCCTCACAAGGTAATTTCGCTCAATAAAAATCAACAGACTAGCTACCAGGGAGGGCTGGTGATGGTCACATACACACACTGAAATAATATTTGAGTCATCTGTAAGTGATAAAATATTAAGCTGTAAGACTAAAAGTGCATCAATTGCAAGGAGTTGACACACCTTGTGGTGTTAAACTATGAGGACAAATGCAGACAAAAAAATAAATTAATAAAAATACAAAATAAAAACTCATCCGTCATTTCTGTGTTTTTTCTGTCTCCCCCTCCTCTACCACTCAGCCTGCCCGTCCTCTGTCTCAGTGGAGATCAGTGCTGATGGGGTCAACATGCTGCCACTGTCCACGCCTGTCATCACCAGCGGCCTGACATACATAAAGATCCAACTGTTGAAAGCAGAGGTGGCTTCAGCTGTTTGCCTTAGGCTGCACCGGCCTCGGGATGCCAGCACCCTGGGTCTGTCTCAGATTAAACTCTTGGGCCTGACAGCATTCGGCAACACCTCTTCTGCAACCGTCAACAACCCCTTCCTTCCTTCTGAGGACCAGGTCTCTAAAACTAGGTACCACAGACTGATCCTGATTTGAGACATTGTACGCGTTTGTTGACATAGATGATTTTCTAACCTTTTCCTTCCTCCTGCACAGCATTGGGTGGTTGCGTCTCCTGCACCACTGCCTGACACATGTCAGTGACCTGGAGGCCATGATGGCCAGTGCTGCAGCACCCACTGCCAACCTGCTGCAGACCTGCGCAGCTCTGCTTATGTCACCCTACTGCGGCATGCACTCCCCCAACATTGAGGCAGTGCTGGTCAAGATTGGACTGCAGTCCACTCGCATTGGACTCAAACTCATCGATATTCTGCTGAGGAACTGTGCTGCCTCAGGCACAGACCCAGCCAGTGAGTGACACACAGCTGCACTGCTGCACAGTGTGAACAGACAGCGTCTCACAACGTTAAGCTGCATCAACAAATATAAGTTTAACTCCAAGTTTGGATTTGAAAGAGTCAGACAGTAGCATGTTTCTGATCTCTCACCAGTTCAGCTAGTTCAAGTTTGTTTATACTTTAGAGTCTCAATTGATGTTGGAAAATTTGGATCGGCCTTGACTTTTGCTTGGTGGTTTTAATGTGGTAGGTGTTTAAGCTTATGTGCACCGGAAGAAACTTTTAGTTAAGTTACAGTCTGCAGGCATGAAACTGCAGCTATTTTCTAGGAAAAGATTTAGAAAAAACTCATAGCATTGAGATACAAGCTTTGAAGTTTTCAGACAGGCAGGGCCAAGAAATAAAGAGTCATTGCAGTGAAAAAATCAACTGAAGGATCACTCATAAAAGCTTGTATCTTCAAGACCTGACCCAGGAAGATCTGAGCCTACTACTCAAGAATCTGTATCCGTTTTATTTGATGGGTTTCTGTCTGTTAGCTGTCACTGCTAATAGCTGGCTTCAATCATGTATGTACACGCTGACATACATGTTGGCAAGCAATCAACATTTTTGTTGAATTTTCTCAGTGAATCTCATTAAATAGCTAGATTTTAATCTAGATCTGGGTTTTACAGTCTTGGATTTCTCTTCATGTTTGGTGTGGTTGGGGTGGGTCTAGCAGCAGATTACATCCCATTTGGAGAAACTGAAACTTTCCAATCTGAACCTAGCCTGACTCATTCTAGACTTTTCTACTGTCTCAGTAGATTTGAACAGTCCTCTGCTGTTTGGGCGACTCAACGGTCTCTCTTCTGATTCCACAATCGACATCCTGTACCAGCTGGGCACCACACAGGACTCAGGAACCAAAAACAGGTTTGTTAAAATTTTGTCTGGACCTCAGCTCAAACTGGCCTGAAGCTTAGCGGCCATTGAGAAACAGTAATTGAGAGTAAAATGTGACCTTACTCTCTCCTTCAGATTTTTTTAACTGCTGTGGTTCTGAGATGCTTAGTGATGATTTATTTAGCTTTAGCTTGCCCTAAATATTAACCCTCCAGGATCCAGGCTCTCCTCCAGTGGGTCCACGACTCTTCACGGGTGGCAGCCCACAAAATGAACGGCCCCATGGGATACACTGGTGTTGGTTCCTCCTCTGCTTCGTTGAGAGAATATGGCCTCCTCATGCCTTCACCCTCACACCTCCACTGTGTGGCAGCCATCTTGTGGCACAGCTATGAGCTGCCAGTTGAATATGACCTCCCTGCACTGCTCAACAGGGAGCTGTTCGAGTGAGTGTTCTTATCGTCATACATTCTTGAAGATATATACATGCAAGCACAATGCTTTCAACAATATGCAACATCTCGTAGATTTACAGAGGAGTCCCATCCCATCTTACTTTGTTGTTCCCATTTTTGATATGACTCCCTCATATGGAGAAAGTTTCTTGGACATTAGTATGAGTAAAAATCTGGTATCCAACAGCTTTAGCCCCTTTTCAATGAAAAGAGAAGAACATTTGATTTCTTGGTCCCACATATTCAACACTGGTTATGACACAGTGCGTTGGTAGATCGCTGATATGATTGTTATGAACTTGAAGGTGTCTGTATTAGAAATCAAGACAACATGGACTCCAAATTGGTTACTCATTGTATTTATTCTCCCTGTAGGCTGCTTTATAACTGGTCCATGTCATTGCCATGCAACATCGTATTGAAGAAAGCTGTGGACAGCCTGCTGTGCTCTATGTGTCACATTCACCCCAGCTACTTCTCTCTGCTCATGTCCTGGATGGGGATTGTCTCAGCACCCACTGCTAGCCTCTCTCAAGCTCAACACTGCCGCCTTGCCATGACCGATGATGGCAAAAAGCAGCACGATGCCAACACAAACGCCCCGGGACTTACAGATGACTCAAAACATGCAAGGTCCCCGATTAATCTGTCAGAGTCCCAGTTGACCACACTGGCTGCTGCCTCCCAATCTCCAGGAGCTATAGAACAGCTGCTAGACTCAGGCTTACCATCCGTACTGGTTCGCAGCCTGGCCCAGTTCTGTGTCGGCCTCTTGGCCAGTGCTGACCTCCCTCTGCCTTCTGCTCAGGCAGAGAGGAGACACCATCATCACCACTACCACTCATTATCAACATCCTCACACAGTCGGCTGCCTCTGGCTGCGGAGCTGGCTGCTCCTGTGTTGCACTTCCTCACAGAAGTAGGTAACAGTCACTCCATGAAAGACTGGTTAGGAGGACCAGAAGTCAACCCGCTCTGGACCGCACTTCTTTTCCTGCTGTGCCACTCCAGTGCAAGTGCCAGTGCCAATGCAGGCAGTCAACCTCTGAGCTCTGGATGTACAGCAGGTCCCTCCTCACCCCAGCCCCAGCATTCAGGATCACGCTTCTCTCTGGCATCCTCCAGCCAAGCTGGAGGTCTCACCACCCAGCAGAGAACAGCCCTGGAGAATGCTACAGTAGCGTTCTTCCTCCAGTGTATATCCTGCCACCCCAACAACCAGCGGCTCATGGCTCAGGTCTCTTCACTACTCACTGTGTTTTGATGTTTCTCACACAGATTTGCTGACTTGTTTTCCAACCCAACACAACCAGAAACATGAACAACTTTAATTACTATTAGTCATATTTGAAAATGTGTAGCCTAATATTTTGACAAAATGGAACCCTGTGAAGGGTCATTCATTGAGATCTTTGTTTTCCCTGTGGCTGTAGGTTCTCTGTGAGCTATTTCAGTCTGCACCTCAGCGGGGGAATGTTCCAATCTCTGGAAACATATCGGGCTTCATTCGAAGGCTTTTCCTGCAGCTAATGTTGGAGGATGAGAAGGTCACAGTGTTCCTGCAGTCTCCCTGTCCGGTGGGTAACATCTCCAGTTTTGCATTTGTCCATTTGCCATTTTTTTTTAAACCAGAACAAAACATAGGAGAAGGTGAAGCTGAGGACGAGTGACGTCTGGATTTGACCTGCTCTGTACTTTTTCCTGATGGTCGGGCAGGTCACCTGTAGTACAGTGTCTCAGTCACACAGAAGCCACACCCTAATGTCCTGTTTTCCTCCAAACCATCATTTAAAGCATGAATGTCATATTTTATTGGAGAAGACTCTAAACTTGAGACTGAGACCATAAATTCAATAGGAAATGTTTACTGAGCTAATAAATCATGTGAGAATTTGGGGCATTTTCCCATAGTCTTCAAGATAATCTGACTTCTTTTTAAAGCCTGTGGAGTTGACCCCTGTTGGTCATTAGGTAGAATGTAGTACTCAGCTGTTAGCACAAGAGGTCAGTGAAGTAATATATTTCCAGTGTCCCCTCAGACTGATCCTGGCCACCATATTCATTTATATACTGTAACTACTTTGAAAATAATTTTGTAGCGTTGGTGGTTGTTAACATCAATGCACCAACATCAGTGTTATTGCTGTGAAATGTGATACATACATTTGATTCTTATATCATGAACTTATGAAGTTTGAGCTGTTAGCATAATTCAAGATGATTAAAATGTCGATCCTTGTCATAGTTTTGGCCATAATTCTGACTTTTTACTAAAAGATGAGATGATTACCCATATTGTCCACTGTAGGTTATCAGTAATGGTCTCACTGATGTCTATGGGCCTGAACTACCTGTAGTATCACTAGGATCTGCATCTGTCTGTGGCGGTGACTGTTGAGTTTTTCTGACAATGACACTGTGACTGCACCCAGAGGACTACAGGCAGCTGAAGTTGACAGACTAGCACACATCTAACATCTAAAGTAAAGAGTGAAGAGATGGGAGAGGAGGAGTGTCAGTAACATACCCTGAACTGAAAGGCTTTTAAAGATGTATTGACTGGTCCATAACTGTCATTCTAGACATAATCATTGAACACTCAGTAGTTTTTCACGGTTTCAGCTGATCGATTTTCTTCTCTTTCAAGTTATACAAAGGACGCATCAATGCCACCAGCCACATGATCCAACATCCAATGTACGGAGCAGGCCACAAGTACCGCACTCTCCATCTACCTATCTCTACCACGCTGGCTGAAGTTCTGGATCGAGTTTCTGGTATGGTTCAGGGACTCTCCTCACCGCAATTCAGACTTAAAAACAAAAAACAGAAGTTCGAATAGTTCATTGAGCAAGGATATGTTTATATTTGATTCTTGTCCTGTTGTTTGTGTGTGTTACCGGGTCTTTATTTTTACTTTTACTTTTACTTCAGAGATAATTAGGCCTTTTTAAAAAGTAGTTTATAGTCGATTGATGCCTAAATTTCAGATTTTCTACTTTAGGTATTTCTTTCCACTATCTTATTTAGAGACATATATGTTAAGAAGTATTTACAGATGCATTGGAATTCCATCCAGTGTTATTTTTAAATCTTGCATTTAACATTACTTATTTATTTATGGAAAAAATTTTAGAAAATTACTTCCATGACTAAATTTAGTTTTTCTGTTCATCCACACAGACACACCCAGCATCACAGCCAAGCTGATCAACGAACAGAAGGAGGATAAGGAGAAGAAAAATCATGAGGAGAGGGAAAAAATGAAAGCAGACAATGGCTTCCAGGACAACTACAGTGTAGTTGTGGCCTCAGGTGCTTGGTTCTGTTCCATACAAACCTTGTCCACTCCCAGGCATCAGGGTAAAATGAAACAGTATAGGTTATTTACTCACAAATAAGATGTAAAAACTACAGTCAGTCTTCTTTAGATAAAGTCCTTAGGGCCTAAAATCAGAGGAATTGAATATAAGTATTTTAAAATAAAGCTCTGGAGCCGTCATATGTATTAATGTGCAAAATGTCCAACTTATCTTCTTGGCTTTTAATTGTAAGACTTTCTCATGTGTCTTAGAGCAGAACTCCATTGTGTACTGGCTTATGTGTGTGTATATATATATATATATATATATATATATATATGTTTATGTTGTATTTCCTTTTGCTGATTTAAGATTGGTTGAGTTTTATGTGTTAGAATATGTTAACATACAGTATGTTAACACATCACTTTGAAGAAATCTGAGACATGACCTTGGGTGGAGTTCAAACCTTAGATTTATTAAACCATGATATGGTTAAGCTTCCACTCTCAAATTTTGGTCTGTACAGAGCTCAATAAAGCTTTCAATACAAAAACACATTTGAACCTATATATGTGAACAATAAGACAAGCTGGACTTAAATTTTTCCATGATCTCTCTATGCCATCAGGTTTAAAGTCCCAGTCCAAGCGGGCTCTGTCAACTCCTCCCAGACCTCCATCAAGGAGAGGCCGAGTGATGAGCGACAAGTTAACTGCTTCTTCTGGTGTGGACCCCTCAGTCAAAACCATCAGCGTTCCTGTCTTCCACCTTTACCACAAGCTGCTTCCAGGTACTGAATCACAAAAGCTAAGTGAACAGGAAATAATTGTGTGGTAATTAAACCTAAAACAGCAGCCAGAGCTCTTGTCTGATGTGAATTCTCCCATTTGTTGTTTCAGGTCAACCCCTTCCACCTGAGATGACCCTTGCCCAGCTACTGACACTCCTATATGATCGAAAGCTGCCACAAGGGAACCAGTCCATCAACGTAACAGTCAAACTGGGCTCCAAGGTCATTTCTGACCCAGGCCTCTCCAAGACTGACTCCTTCAAGAGGCTTCGCACTGAAAAAGGTACAAAAACACTGTGCCCTGCAGAACACAACAAAGTATTCCTTTGAACTCAAGAACGTCACTATGATTGTAAAATTGTCCAGAAAAACATGGTTATCAAAACCCTACCTCTTATTTCATGATCCATATCACAGCCAAAAACGAATGAATATTAGTGTCTTGTAACATCATTCAGGAAGGACTCAGACATTGAGGAGTACACACTTTAAAAATACGAAGATTGATATTAATGGAGAGTTACCGACTCAGATTCATAGTTCATTGGAGCTTAAGCAAATAGCACCTTTTACACAAGTTAAAAAAAAACAAAACAACCGCTAACCGAGACATGCTTACATCTGCCTATTGGCAACAATGTAAAAGACTAGAATCAGCATTCAGACCAAGGTCACATGACCTTGCAAGTAGACACAGGTATCAGCTCTGGCTCATCATTAGCATTAATGTCAGTAGGACACCTGTGTGCACATGTTAATTCCTCTCTTTCTGCTCTAACATCTTTGCACAAACCTGAACAATATGGTGCTGTTGCACCAGAAATACTGCAAGCTCAATTTAGCAACAAAGTGAGCTGCAGCCCTGAAGTTTCAAAAACACAATCTCCTATTGAGGCTGCCAAAATTTAACTGGAAAAGGAACCCATAGATAAAACAAAATAGTCCTTTTGTAGTTTTAAGCTATTTGCACAGTAGCTAGTACCTCACACTTTCTACTCTTTCTGATGACATCGCTCCTAACAGTTGTGTGCTAGTTCAAGCAGTGGAAAAGGGGTCAAACAGCTTTTATTAGCAGGTTTTCTAGTGTTGGGGTGTTATTTATTTATTTATATTTTTGTCTCTGTATCTGTCCTCATAGTTTAACACCATAAGGTCTTTCAATGTTTTATGAGATTAATGCCGTTTTAGTCTTGCAGTTAAATGTTTTATTATTTCAGTGGCTCTCTGTGACCATCATTTGCCCTCTTCGGAAGCTATTTGTTGATTTTCATGGAGTAAAATTACTTTTGTGAGGCAGAGAGGGCAGTGCTACCCCGTAGTGAATCAAGGGGGAAACCAAGGACAGAAGCGAAGCAGCAGGATTAACAAGGGAACGGTCGCATGCAGTGCTGGTAGTATATGGTGGAGTGAAGGTTGCTGTGTTCTTTTTGACCCCCCCCCTCAGGATTATGACAGTCCAGAGAATTTGTGTGTTGCTCCTTGGAGAATTGAGAGTCTAGATAGGAGAAAGTGTCCCAACAGAGGAACCAAGTTTGTTCAGGTGTTTAAAAATACCTGACTGATTTTCACTAATCATAAACTTGCTTCTACACCAACATAAGCCCATAGCAGCAGGTTCTTTAAACATGGGTGAAACTGCTTTTACACTTTCTTTCTATCCAGACTAAGAAGTCACAGACAAACAACTGCAGGGAGGAATGTCATGAGATTAAGTTACAGAGCGCACAAACAAACAGACATGGCTTAAATTGAAACTGTGAGGCATTAGCAATGCCATGCAGCCTGGGTCCCTGGGTTGGTGGTCCCATCAGTGTTGGAGCCTCTGTTAGACACTTGGGTTGATGTCTGACTTAACCTTATTCCAGGGCTGCAGCTGCCTGAGAAGACAGTCAGCATGTGTGTTTGGTTGTAACATGACAAGAGCTGACACATTTAATCCATTAATCGACTCAAATCTATTAAGCAAATTATTCAGTTGCAATTTTCCCTAGTTGAAGCTTCGTTTCCTTAATTTTGCTGCTGCTAAATATTGGTTCCGCTGTTGTGTTTCACACGGATGTTTATTGTGACACAGACAACATGGAGTGACGCTCAGAAGAGATGAGGACAAAAAGGCAGAAAATGTCTGAGGTGTATGAACACTGTAAAATGGAAAAAACAAACAAACAGTACAATCAATCCACTGTAGTACAGAGCTCTTTATCACAAGAGCAGGACTTCAATGATGCAGCATTTGCAGCAGGAAGACCCGGTCTGCATTTCTCCTATATAGATATTTTTATGTATTACACTTTTATTCTGATGTTATTGTTGTTGTTATTTCTATATAGACCTCTTTTAAAATCCTTTCACTTTTATACTTTTTGTGGTCATTGTTGCAGCTGGTTCTAGAATAAAGGACAAGTTGTCTGTCATTGTCTGACAATTTTTTTATTTATTTATTTTTTTGCCTATTCAAATAATCATTTAATTGACTTTTTTAACCAGAAAAAGGAATATTTTCAGGAGAAAGTGAAGCCAAGGAGGAATGAGAGGATGGTTATGACCTGCTTAGTAATCTTTTGTGATGGTCAGACAGGTCTCCTCTTCTCGCATTTGAAAGAGCTGTTAATGATTCACCCAGAAAACTGCCAAATGAAGCCCTCATCCTCAGCCTCCTGAAAACAGGAGCATTTTCTAATCCTCAAGTGTAGACACATTAATCTCTTAGAAGCCTTTAACTCACAATCCCAGTGACTGTTCACATTCATCACCTTATCATCCTTTGGTAAGAGATGATGAGAATGATGACCTATCAATTGACCAGTGTTTCATTTAATCAGAAGCCAGCTATTACATTACAACAAAGTTGTGTTGTATTTGAGCTCTGTCTTTGATGTTTTTAGTGTGAACAAGCACCTGTAATGTAGGAGTACAAGAAGCTAAGATGTGTTAAGGAGAGAATAGTAGAGATGGAAATTATGTATGGTGACTGCGGGGAAAGTTCCTCTTTGCCCTTCTCCTGCTTTCTGGTTGGAGAGAAACAGACAAAAGGCTCAAGCAGAATATCCCATAGCTTAACATTAAAGAGGATACAGCAATTCTTTAAGAGGCTGTTTAAGCAAATATTTTGTCTTTTTAAGTAAAGGTACACTACCAGTCAAAGGTTTGGACCCACTTTCCCATTCAAATAAATAGGAAAGTGGGTCCAAACTTTTGACTGGTAGTGTATGTAAATACACAAAATAAAACTTCAGAAATATATATAAATGTATTGCAATTCTGTGTATACTCTGAAAATGCCATAAATAGTGTGGAAATGTCATCATGCAGTGAACATGTCAAACTGATCAAAAAAAAAAAAAAGCTTGATAAAAGATCACCAACATCAGTTTTTTTTGTTTCTGTAGTGCCTCTGTATGAAACCACCAGTTGTTTATCCCAGGATGTAATAGACCTTGTACATGACAGACTTTCTTGTGCATTAACCCAAACAGTGGATGTTACAGTTCAGTGATGACTGACAGTGAATGAACACACAACAGGTCCTCTCTTTGCTCTGCTTCCAGTGGATCACTGCGACACTATGAATAGCTGCTCTGAGGATGAACCAATGATAGCCAGTGAAGAATGTCTGGATGCTGCAACTGACGAGTCCTTGCTGGAGACCAACCCCATCCAGTCGCCACTGCAGGTCTTCGCTGGCATGGGTGGCCTGGCCCTGATCGCAGAGAGGCTGCCAATGCTCTACCCCGATGTTATTCAGCAGGTGAGACTAGCAGACATCTAGTGTGACTGGGCTTTCTGCATCTCACAGAAATTTCCTTTTGCTTTGATGACATTTAAGACTTGTATATTAATTACTGGGATTAATTAATATTTATGTTTGTATAGGTAATTTAATAGTTAAGGAATGGTTTGCAGAGTACCAGAGTCCTTGCTGTGTATGAACCTCTCCACTTCATCACTGCAGCTGTGTGTAGGCATGATGTGCTGCTAAAAGCATTCAAGCTAAACACTATTCTGCAGAGCTCAACTCTCTTCAGCACTGTCCCATGTTAACCCTGTCACCTTTGTTGAAGTGATGACCACTTTCCTTGATGCTCATTCACAGGTCAGCACCCCAGTGGTGCCCTCAGCCACACAAGAAAAGCCCAAGGACAGCGACCAGTTTGAGTGGGTAACCATTGAGCAGTCGGGCGAGCTAGTGTACGAGGCGCCAGAGTCCATTGCTACCGAGCCACCGCCCATGAACAAGCAGCAATCCCAGTCATCCTCGTCGTCCTCATCCTCAGTGCAAACCATGTCGCCCATCCCTGCCCACTCACTGGCAGCGTTTGGACTGTTCTTGCGCCTGCCAGGCTATGCGGAGGTGCTGCTAAAAGAGAGAAAGCATGCCCAGTGTCTGCTGCGTCTGGTGCTGGGAGTGACAGATGATGGAGAAGGCAGTAAGTCTGAGAGCACTGACATTCACTTAGCTCAACACAGACACACAGTGATTATTAAAAATATTTTCATTTTTTTGAACATATCTGATTTTTTTCCTTCCTAAGTGACAGAGATCTGATTGAACAGTTGGAACAGCACAAAACACACAAAATCTGATTTGGAAACTCTCATGTGGTTCTAAATTAGATACAGATCGGATTTTTTGAAATGCGACCTCAGTCTGAACAGCCCTGTGACCTGATTTTTGAATCATTGTGAGTTTTACATTATGCTAGATCGCCAATTGTCATAATTTACATAAGAAAAAGAAGAAGACAATCCTCACAACTGGGTGAAGGTGTGAGTCACAAAACAAAAACAAACATGGCAGACAGTGGCGATGGAGGTAGTCAGTGGAGGGAGAGTGAACTATTAAACCTTATTTAGCCATAAATGCTTATTTCTGTGTCCTCCATGTCTGTTATTCCTGACCTGTTCTTGTTTACATCTGTACCCAGTGTGCGGTGTGTGACATTTTATTGTTTTATAGTTCTTGTGCACATGAAGGCCACATCAGGGCCAGCACCAGTTCATATTGGAGTCCAAGTTTTAAAAGACAATGTGAACAGCTAGATAAAAAAAAAAATCTAATCTAGAAAGAAATTTGAATTGAGCACTAAGGCTTGCAGTGTAAAAGTAGTCTTTTATTGATTCCCAACCTTTATTTTGGCTTGTAACATCTAGAGTCATGTCTATACATTCAAAACTCGCATTAGCTCCAGTTACTTGTAAAACCAAGTCTCTGGGATCAGTCCTGTATTTTTCTGATTACAGAGTGAGGAGAAGTTTATCTGAATTTATTGTTGTGACAGAACAAAGTAAGAGAGACATGGACAATAAGATATTTAGAGCATTAGAAGCTTTTTAGCAGATTTTCCAAATCCAAATCAAATCAGATTTATTTATATAGCGCCAAATCATAACAAAGTTACATCAAGGCACTTTACATATAGAGCAGGTCTAGACCAAACTCTTTATAAAATTATTTAAAGAGACCTAACAGATCCCCTCATGAGCAAGAACTTGGCAACAGTGGCAAGGAAAAACTTCCTTTAAGAGGCAGAAACCTCGGGCAGAACCAGGCTGCCTAGGGGGGCGGCCATCTGCCTCGACCGGTTGGGTTGAGAGAGGGAGAGCGATAGAGAAAGACACACAGGGGGGGACCAAAGTTAGGTAGACTAGGGAGAGAATGAGAGCAGGAGCAACATGTGAAGGAACATGTGATGCTGCAAGAAGTTCATAGAAATGATGCTGTATGAAGTTCATAGAGATATGGGAGCAGCAGGCGTTGCAGGAACATGGGGTAGCGATGATTCACCATCTGCAGGATGAGGATAGGGAGAGAGAGGGAAAGAGCTGGGAGAGACAGAGACTTTGGGAAAACATGGTTATTGGTATGTCGGCGCATGCAAGGGGGAGGGGGGGGCGGGGAGAGAGAGAGAGAGGGAGAGAGGGAGGGAGGGAGGGAGAGAGAGAGGTGCTCAGTGCTTCCCCCAGCAGTCTAAGCCTATAGCAGCATAGCTAAGGAGTAAGTGAGCTTTGACTATAAGCTCTGTCATATAGAAAAGTTTTAAGCCTGGTCTTAAAAATTGCTAAAGAGTCCGCCCCCCAGACTGATACTGGAAGTTGGTTATCATTACTGCTCAAAAGAATGAGAAAAACTCCTGATCAGATAAAGATAGAAACTTCAGAGCAGCTCGAGAAAAACCCAAACACAGGTGTCAAAATTTCTTTTTTAGTCTGGCTTACAGTATTTTTATTGATGAAAGAGGGGAAAAATTGTTTTCATCTTGTTCTATGAGCCCTTTTCAGCTATTTCAGCGATCAGAGTTGCTGAAGTGATAAATATAAATAGCTGAGTTTATGCTAACTCAGACTATGTGGAGACTTGATGACATTTTTAAAAGTCACAGCTTTATAAGGAAGGCTTAATACCGGCTCTCCCTATTTTATCAGTTAAGAAACATACTTGAGTGACCTCTTTCCTGCATGTCATTCTGCTTCTCTGTTCCATTCGCTATCTCTTTTCTCTTTCCTATCAAGTAATGAAGACCAAGAAATAACGAGATCACTTCAAATAACATCTCAGTTGAATCACCTTGTTGTGAAATTGAAATTAATATACGTTTCACTGCTATATTATTTTACAGGTTAATAGGCTTAATTGTTGTGATACAAATATTAACACTAAACATGCAGTGTTTAGCGTTGTATAAAATTTTATGCTAAGATTAATTGAAAAGAGCATAGAGATTGTTAAATTGTTGTTGTGAAAATGAACCAGTAAACTCTGTAAACCAAAGCTGAGAAAAGTGCTCTTAGTCCTTATAGGAGACTGTTCTTTCGTCTCCTCTTAGGTCATATCCTGCAGTCCCCGTCAGCCAACGTGTTGCCCACGCTGCCCTTCCACGTTCTGCGGGCGCTGTTCAGCAGCACTCCCCTTACCACTGACGATGGGGTGCTTCTCCGCCGCATGGCTCTTGAGATTGGTGCCATCCACCTGATTCTTGCCTGCCTGTCTGCTCTGAGCCACCACGCCCCACGCAACCCCAATGCCAGCACCAGTGTGTCTGAGGTATGAGCCACATATTGATATATTGACCTTCAGCTGACCACAGCTGCCATAATAAGTAAAGAGAATCAGAATTTTGATTTGGTCATTAACTCCAACTTGATTTAAAAGAACAAAAGACTGAAGCACAGTCGGCTGCTAATCTTGGACCTCAGTGTATTAATATTCTAATACACATTTTTTTGCACAGTAAAAATTTTAAATGTTCAGCATCTCATAATATGAGACACAGACTGCTTGTGGCAACACTGATGTTTATGTTTTTCTTGTTTCCTAATTTTCCATCATTCTCAGTTTATTGAACTGTAAAGTTTTACCTTCAACAATAGACCAAGTAGTTCAGTCTGAGAGATTCAGAAAAGCTGTCATTTAACTGTTGGTATTGCCATATGAAACCGTGAGCTGGCCGAGCAGATTGCTTTGTTTAAAATGTAATGAAACACTGATAGGAGCTGCAACAAAGGGGCTTATTATTGCTATGTTATTTTTGATGTGGGGATCCAGTTTGATGCCCTCTCCCTTTCCCATGCCAGCAAACAGCTCAGGATACTCGATGTTCACCAGCTGTGTACCATTCCAGCAGTTGGGTGATCAAGCTTTTCCCTCTAATTCTTCTCATGATCTCATATCTGTGTCTCCACTGACAGCCACAGATGTCCAGTTGTCATGGTGGGGGAACCAGTGAGGAGCAACAGTTGTACTGGGCTAAAGGTACGGGTTTTGGTACTGGATCCACTGCCTCAGGTTGGGATGTAGAGCAAGCACTTACAAAACAGCGGCTAGAAGAGGAGCATGTCACCTGTCTGCTCCAGGTAAGTTTTCAACCATGTCTTATCAGGGTTGGGTTAGTTTTGCAACAACATAGAGTATGTAAACGCAGTCCCATTGTGTGGATGTGGGTCTGCTGACTTTGAGGGTCCTAGGTGTATAGGATCTTAGCCAATCCTATATCTGCAGAAAATGATGCACTACAGAGAAAGTGAACTATTGTCTAGACACCTGTTGGATCTTACGATGAACTACAGGGACTATGTGTTGATGATTTTGAAGTGGAACAGGGCAAGTTGCTTAAATAGGTCTATTTCCACAGAGTTCAGGGTGACAGGTCTGTAGTCAAACAAAAACAAAGAAAACAAAACCTGATATTTTAATGTCATTGGTTGTAGCGTTCTTTGTGTTTTGTATTATTGTAATATAGAAACAGAGCGCAACGCGTCATACTCCAAAAGCCACACCCACGGAGGGGAAGACAATCAAGAGCTCTCCATTGACTTTGTATTGTGTGGAGGTGTCTCTTGTCACTCTCCGTGTGGTAGCTTGCATTACTAACAGGGTAAAAAACCCCGATCTAAGTTTTTAGAAGCTGCTGAACATAAAAAATTAGCCTTTAAGATGAGAGAAGTGTATACAGGCAGTAAGACGCCAGGCGCCGTCATCGGCTACACATCCGCCTTGAGACTGGGCAGTCAGAGTTGGCTGGTTTATGGTTCATCATTTAACCTAATAGAGATAAAAACCAAGTCTTGCATAAGTTAGGCAACATCCACACTACTACATAATCATTTTAAAATAGCTTTTTATAACCCAAACTTTCAATCTGCCCCACTTTATGGGGTTAAAACGTAGTTGGTGGATGTACGTTAGCCTTGGTTAGTTTCAGCTCATACAGTTAGCCTTACCAGTTCAGTAACCTTAACTTAGAGTTAAAAAGAATGAATGTGCATAGTTTTATTATCTTTTTATTAGCTTTATAAAATTTAACATTACACCCCTTATGTTACAAAATATTCTCATAAAAGCTTGGCATGAGAAGAGTATCCAGTGAGGGCTAATTGCTTGTTATTTATCTTCCTTTTTGTTAGGAATATACACTCACACAACAATGAGAAATTACAGATCTTTGGATGCCAATAACTTTTTGTAAGTGAATGGATCCAAGTTGTGTACCACCATAAACCAGCCAACTCTGACTGCCCGATCTTCAAGGCTGATGTGTAGCCGACGACGGCGCCTCTCGTCTTACTGCCTGTATCCACTTCTCTTGTCCTAAAGCCTTTTTTATTTTCGGCAGCTTATAAAAACTTAGATCAGGGTTCTTTACCCTGTTTGTAGTGCACCCTACCACACAGTAGGTTTTGGGCATTTTTTTGTGTTTGCTGGCACACAGAGAGTGACAAGAGACACCTCCACACAATACAAAGTCAATGGAGAGCTCTTGATTGTTTTCCCCTCCAGCGTGGGTGGGGCTTAAATGTGCTCTGTCTCTATTATCTTGTAATATTATGTATTAGTGTTTCCTCTAGGATTTTTTTCAGCAGCGGGCGTAGGCTCTCGGGGGGCCGTGGCAGCGTAAACAAATGACACTCGAATGCAGATTCAACTTTTACAATTTATTTATTGGCTGGCAAGTTGAAAATGGCTTTTTCCCTTACAGATAGATAAAGCCAGATACAGGCTGAATGTAAAAGGTAAAAAAAATATAAAAATAATACAATAAAATTAAGTTTAGTAAAAGGTTAATGAAACATGACTAGCGTCATCTTCATCAGTTGTCTTTCTCTTCTTAGAGAAATATTTGAACAAGCTCATCTGAAAATCCAGTCAGTAGTTAATACATCATGATGTGTAGATATTAGCCTAATGCTATCAATTAGTTTACCCATGTTAGCGTCACTGAGCTGGCACCAGGCCCAATTAACTTAAGCTACCGGTATGTTATGTAACGTTAGCTGGCCATCAATACTTTGCGAATGTCTATTTAACTACTATTATGAGTTATTTTAAGCTAATAAGTCTACCTTTTCTCTGGTAAGTCACTGCCATATTTTCCAGGACGACACTCCCATGACTCTCTGACCTGGTGCCTGGGTGCCTGATGTGACGTCACTTTCAAGGCCATGCTCTCGCGAGTAATTAATGTTGTATTAACTCCAAGAGGACCCCACCCGCCGTTGCGCGAAGGTGGAGAAATGCGGTGGTGGTCTATTTGTGACAATTTAAAAAAAAATAAATTTGAAGGAGTGGCGGCCTGCCAAGAAGTCCTCATATCTCCATTGCACATCGTTCAATCTGTCCAAAATTCAGCACCCAGGATCAAAGTCCCACCCTGAGCACACGTGTTAATACTGAGTCACATGTAGAGCGCCATCTGCTGGGTACAGGAAGTGAGGCTTATACCATAAATATCGGCAGATTTATGTGATATTTACAGGCTGTATTCACCAAATCTCCACTGCGACATGACATAAGATATGTAGCTACTCTTTTGCGCCACATAGTGGACACTCAAGACAGAAATCCCTTATAACTACAGCATACAGTTTCCAATATACACAAAATTTTGCACACATGTAAGGACTGCCGCCCTCACCAGGTTTCTGTTTCAATACTGAGTCAAACTCAGACTGCCACCTACTGCAAACAGGAAGTTGTCCTAACTACACAAATATAATCAGATTTTTTGTCTGTTACACCTTTTGAGCGTGGTGGTGACACCAATTTCGGTGTGACTTCATAAAAGAAGAAGTCCTCATTACTCCATTGTATATCTTTCAGTCTGTCCCAAACTCACCACCCATTTTTAGATTCCAGCACTGAAAATGTCTCTGTGTCAATACTGAGTCAAACTCAGACCGCCACCTACTGTAAACAGGAAATCGTCCTTATAACACAAAAAAAAATCTGAGTTTCGTGATATTTACAGACTGTGTTCTCCATATTCTACACTACATGACTCAACATGAGATGACATTAAAATTGGTGGATGTTCTCTAGCCCAACATTGTGGACATTAATAACAGGACATCCTTGTAGGTCTTACATACAGTTTCCAATATGCCCCAAATTTTACACACATGTTCAGACTTCCAGCTTAGACAGGTTTATGTCTCAATACTAAGTCAGACTCAGAGTGCCAACCACTGGACACAGGAAGTCAGCCTCATCAAGCAAACATTGTTCTATTTCCATGATATTTACAGGATATATTCTCCGCATTGTACACTCCCACGACATAAAACCAATGGGTGCTCTCTGGCACCAAATAGTGGACACTAAAAAATGTTTGGGGAACACCACTCAAAACGTTTCAAGTTTTAACACATTTGAGTGGTGGCAAGTCCAGGGTACCCCGAGTTGCACAGGTGTGCAAGGGCTCATTCACTGCTGCTTGCAGCTTTAATTTAACTTTGGCCCTGACCCAGATCAGGTCACCTGAAGCTTTGACTTGTATGTGTCAAAGTAATTTTATGTATATTTTATCTTTTATTCACTAGGTTTTGGCAAGTTACATCAACCCAGCAGGCTCCTGTAGCTGCCACAGTGCTGATGGTTCCTCTTCAGACAGTAAAGCCCAAAACAGATCAGCCCTGCCACCTGTGCTGCAGGAACTGCTGAGCCAGTCCTGCCTCATCCCGGCCATGTCTTCATATCTGCGCAACGACTCAGGTAGGCTCACTGCTATTTGGGTTCATTTACAGGACTCTGGCGATTTGGCCATTTGGTAATAAGTTTTCTTAATTGCTTCAAAGTTGCAGGACATTATCACCTTCAATGTCAAGAGAACATCTTATCTCCATTTAAATTAATGCTTTGTTTGGAAACACTAGTGAAAATCAGGTTATATTATTTGTAAGCGAGGTAAAGAGCTCATAGTTGTGGTGGTGATCAGTGACCTCCACTCAGCATCATCAACTCAGACTCTCTGGTCCTTCTAATGCTACTTGCCTGAGTTCCTCTTTCCGTGCGTGTCAAGTTGTTCTTTCAGGCATTAAAATGAACCCCTTATCAATTTTTATAGTTTGTAAGGTGTGTAAAAATATAATGCAATTTGAGCATGGATGCAGAAGTCCTTGTAATCTTAGAATTTGGTTATAATTGTTATGTTTTGGTGTCATAGCAGTGGACTGCACCATATTGAAATGAAAAGCAGAGATTTCATAATTTATTCCTTTAACATGGACAAGAAAAGTTTCATAAATATCAACCTTGTACATTATGGTTTCACTGGAGACCTGCTCCAGCTGTACCGCCCCAGTGGTGAAATCCTGATGAAGTCACGTTGCACAGATGCACAGATGTCTACAGTTTGATCAGGCTCCTTTCTGTGATGATTTCGTCTAGAACATATTTCATTCAGTAGGAGACACAAAGATTTTCACCTCAGTGTTTGTGCTCTGCTGGTAAAATTGTGTGCTCACTTGTCAGCCCAGAGCTTTGTTCTGAGCAGCTGCTTCAGCCTGCAGGAGGATCTGTGTGTGTGTGTGTGTGTGTGTGTGTGTGTGTGTGTATATATGCGTGTGTGCTATTTTTATGATTGAGTAACAAGTCAATAAAAAACTGAGGTGTAATTGTTCCTCATTATCTGGTATATCGCTTTGACACAGTTACACATGTGTGTAATATGAAGCTTATAGCCTCTTTCTTGACATCAGGTGTGATCACATGCTCTGATGAAACTGTAGCCATAATGATAGCACATTTTCCTCTAAAAATTATGCGTTTAGCACTCCATTCGTTAACTAATGATGCTATATTTTGCTAATTAGTCATTGCACTTGGGTAAATAAAGGTATATGCAGCCAACTCTCACAGTGTTCTCCATGAGAATCGGGTCCAGGAGCCCTGTGAAATTAATATCAGGGACCTGAGAGCTGTTGGTGCTCTGGAGTTTGTAGAGCTGCAGCATCAGGGAAATTAAACCTGAAAGCAGCCATTACATTAGAACGCGTAGTTGCTTTGAAAGCATGATATAGGCTATTTAGTCACATTGATTTTAGGTACTCACACTCCTGGTTTCATATTGGACATTTTGGGGGGCATGTGCTCAGTGAAAAATAAGGGCACTTTGTATGGCATGTGGAACTGCTGGCTGCCTTATCATAGCAGTGTAAGATAAAAAAAAAAAAACACATACACACATACACAGAGGTCCCTCATCTCTGTTTGCTTTTCTGAAGTGATTCTGTATGTTACATTTAATCAGCACCCCATCCCTGTCTGTCAGTACTTGCTACCCATCACAGATGCTGTTTCCTGTGTTGGGTTTACTGTTGGATCTTAATTCCACTTTAAAGATTTATAACCCTCCATCTTTCTGCTCTCTTTCCATTGTATGTTAATTGTACATGAAATAATGCAACAGCAGCTTTGGTTTAAGATGCAGCCTCACGTGATTCAAAGAACTGTTTTACTAAGTGTCAACCCATGTAATTGTTCGTTAGTTGTTGTTTGAACCCTTTGCTTTATGGTTTAGCTGGCACATTCTTGGCTGATGGGAATCCGATAGAAAGCAGGTTTAAGGCTTTTCAACATTGGCTTCACTTTTAAGCTCTATGGGTCTATGGGTTTCACTCTACCTTCAGACCTCCAAAACTAGTGAGTTCAGTGGATCATCTAACAACTAAAGAGTCAGTTATATTTCTTTAGAGTTAAAAAAGAGTAGAATTTGGAGTTGCAGTTTGACTTTCATTCAAGACAAACATACTTTATGCAAGCTTGATACAGCCTTATCAAATGAAATAGATCAAAATGAGTCCGTTAATAATGAAATGTCTCATATATTACTTTTGGAGTGATTTAGGAGACTAATATATGAAAACAGCATCATAAACACTATTCTGAGTATCCATTAAGCTAGTTGGATCCCATAAAGACCAACCCATTCCTTTTTATCCTACTCCCTCAGATCTCTGGAACTCCTGAGATAAAGGAAGCACTGAATAAACTTGCTCTCCTCCACTCACACAGATTCAGTTACCTTCCTGAGCTCACAAACTTTCAAGATGCTTTGTAATGTTCGTGTTGAAGAGGGAGGTAAACGATAAATAGCAAAGTAGAAACTTTTCTTACTAAACAGAGTAAATTAGTCTATTCCACTTAGAGAATAGTAAGAAGGCTTGGTCAACATCTTCACAGTTTATGAACTGAGCCAACACCTTTTATCCCCATTATCCCTTTAATCTTGCCTACCAGAGTACAACCCCCTCCCCTCCCCAAACACCTGTATTCCACTTCCATCGGCCTTGTACATTGCTCCACATGAATCACTGTGTCTTGGCAAAGCCTTTTGGGATACATTACAATTTTCCTCCATAGCTGGGCACTCCATCACAGGAAGCCAAGCAATTAGTGAGCGATAATGCCTTTGAATGTGACTACAGTGGTAATTTCACTCAATTGAGGAATGAATCCCTTTCATGCTTTCCAGCTCTGATGATTTTTTTGTGTGTGTTATATTTTTGTATGTGCCATTATTTCCTACCCCCCAACTCTTCTTGCATTTGCAGCAACAAAGACAAGATTTAAAGTAAATCTAGGGTGCATCAAAGGACGCCACTTAGGTAATGGCTATATTTTTGGTTCATCATTCATCTTGAGTGGAAGTTCAAATGATGTTGGAAGGTAATGCTAACATGACTGGGCTTTTGGAAGTTGGCTGGTAATGATTAATTACACATGGTTTTACGACCATCAGATACTGTAGAATCATGTGGAACGGATGGACAGGGTTGCTTGACAGTGGTTGTTTAGTCTAGACTTCAGACTATGACATTTTCATTTGTAATTTTTGTTTCCCAGGCTGGTTAACAAAACAAGACATTTTCTTTTACTTTTAGTTTCAAGAGGGTGCATGGATATTTTAAATGCAAACTGATAAGCAGGGTTCCCCCATTAGAGGATGTATCACTGGGAGCTGTATGAGGTACAATCCAACCAGTCAAGGCAGATTGCTGCCCCCCCCGAGCCTGGTTCTGCCCGAGGTCAAGGTTTCTGCCTCTTAAAAGAAGTTTTTCCTTGCCACTGTTGCCAAGTGCTTGCCCTGGAGGGATATGTTGAGTCTCTTTAACTACTCCATAATGAGTTTGGGATAGACCTGCTCTATGTGTAAAGTGCCCTGATGTAACTTTGTTGGCGCAATATAAGTGGATTTGACTTGAAAGCGAAAAATGTTAATTGCCATTCCCTCCATTTGGTAGGGTGGACTTTCAGTTTAGGAAGATATGTGCTTTCAGGTGGATGGGGGTCGTGTGCTGACACTAGTCATCTTTGTAATTCCAGGAGCCACAATGCCCTTCTTGTCCCCAGGTTGTGAATCAGATTTAATATTTGTAGTTCTGATTTCACCCTTGCCATTTCCACGACAAGTCCAGTCATCATCCTGTAAAGCTCAAGCCTCCCAAACACCATCCTCTTTGAGCAGAAGTGTTTATAGTGTCAACCTACAGCCATGAAGGCCATCACATTAAAACATAACATACATCTCTTTATGTGATTAAATAACTTGGTGATCACTCTTTCAGATTCAGTCTGGGGGTCTTTCTCAGGTGAGGCTTAGTGCTCTGATGTTTATTGTTAAAATGCACAATCAACGCACATTAAGACTTTATTCACATATTTATAAAAGCTGCTTTAATATTAAATGCTTACATTAAACTCATCTTCAGGAGGATGTTTTAAGTTGTTTTTTGTTGTAAATGAAGAGGAGTAAAGTTTGTCTACAATTGTATCTCTGTGAAAATGTATTTGCTGACTGCTGGTCTGGTGTCCATCAGGTTCTCCAGCCTGATTTCCCACCATACGTCTTACAGACTGCTTTGACACATGTTGCCCTAAGCCCTTCAGAAGAGTGGCAATTAAAGTTTACCCCAATGGATAACCGAGTATAAAATATATAGAACATCAGCATTGTCTCCAAGGCTGTCTTGTATAGCTCATCTTTCCAGTGGGTCCAAGAATATTACATCAAGGTGAAATATCTGTGTCCTACGAGGCCACATGGAGGTCAGTTGTGGCTTGAGGGCTGGATAATACCTGTTTGGGTCTGCTCAGCTTGATTCCAGGGTAGTCCTGCTCCTAACATGTCTTCCAGCCCTTTTTTTTCTCCCTGGCACGTGACTTTGACTTGGCAACATGGCTTCTTTGTCTCCATCTGCAGCCCATTTGTCCAGTTCCGCCCTCCTCTCTCCAGGGATGATATTCATGTCAGATGGCATGGTCAAATTATCCCTTGCTGCTCACCTCAGTCTGTCGTGTCTCATCAAACAGCAGTTTTTGTCGTCACAGTGTGGTATAGATGTAAACACAAACAATTACAAAGAGGTTCAGAAATGTGCCAATGATGCCTAAAATGGCCAAGGTGGACTCTTCCTGCTTCTCCTTGGCCTCCAGTGCCCGCACATCCTCAAGGGTGACGACTGTGGTGCCCATGGTCCTGATGCTCAGATAACCTGGCAATGTGTCTGTAATAGAGAGAAGATAATGGAGACTGTGTCAGTGGTTGTTGCACAAACAAACAACAACAAAAAATTAACATGTTGCTTAGTGGTGCTTCTTTGTCTTCCTCCCTCCTGCTGATCAATTCCACCAGAAAAACACAATCTTGGTTCACATAGTCACAACAGTACAACAACCTCCACCCTCAACCCCAACCCCCAGAGAAATTAAATTGTGAATGGAACAAAACAATGGCCATGCGGGGTGGAGATGTGAATGGTGGTGTTTTTGACCATCCTGACTTTAAAGCTGAGTCCTCCTACACCGACATAGCTCAGCCTCATCCTCTACAAGTATTGTCTGCAATCAAAGTTGTATAGCAGCAGCTCTCAGAAGGATCCAGAATAAGCATGATTTAATGCTATCATTTAGAGCTCCCTCACATGCCAACCTCTTTTTATATGCCATTAATGATTAACGATTCCCATCCAGATCCTTGCAAGTGATTCTTTCCTGTAGAGGAGCCTCAGAGAGTCAGGGTAATGAGCTGGCAAAAAATTGTTGTTCGCAACTGAAAGTGTGAGCTGAAATGTGAATGTGCTTGCTCTTGGCTCAGGGTCAAATGTAAAGTCGTGTCCACTGAATTTAAAGTCAAATAGTACAAAGAAAAAGTCTCTTACCCTGAGGTGTCTATGGTGTAAGTCAACATCATCCAGTGTGCTTTTTGGGTCCTCACTGGAAAACCACAGCATTCTACATATGTAGCCTTGGGAGAGAAGGGGGGGGGGCCGGTGATGGCTGACTGTTGAACACAGTGTCTGCTAGCGACAGATGAAGTCTTGGAGAGAGAAAAGAAGGTGGTGGTGTTCAACGACATCCTCCCATCTGAAACATTCAACAGCCCGCCATCCCCTAACTTCCGTTCAGAGTAACTTTGCTTCTACTCCTTTCAGTCAATTTTTTTGTTCAGCAGGATTATATTGCTGCTGCTCAAGAGCTAGCAGCCTCTGTTATAGGGGGCGAGGAGAAAACCTGTTCCTGTTTGCCCCCTCCCACCTTTTCACCTCTCCACCTTTCCTCCCATTCTCTCTGTCTGCTTTCTCTTATCTTGAGTTCCCTCTGACTTGCTTTACCTAAATTCCTCCAACTCCCTCCCCAGTTTCATAAATGCATACACGCCTGCGTTGTGTGGTTACCCCATACCACCCCTAGCCCCACTTCAGAAGCCTCTGGGAACTGTGCAATTAGTGCATTTCTGAGAAGCTTCTCTTTAATCCTGAAGCCCCTGTGGTGGTGCCGTGCACAAGTCTGTCTGTAGGATCGGCTGTGGGGTATCGATGACACCTAGCCAATGCTGAACAAGATACCAACATACAGGTCCTGAAATCTGACAGCTGATATTTCCAGAGGAGGTGGAGGAAACACGGTAAAATCCCAATTGAACAGACGTCTGAAGAGGCAGAGGCAACCAGAGTGCCAGGCAGTCAGCGTGGTAATATGGATCTGCACCTACCACAAGTGAAAGCTGTGTTACGGTAGTGCTTCAGTGCTAGTGCATTGCATAACCAAGCAGAATGATGGCAAGAGAGAGGACGGATGTTGATGGCCGTGGCAATGAAGGAGAAGGACCATGAGAAGGAGAGAGAGAGAGAGTTGGGGAGGGAAAAAGAGAAAAGGAGGAGGGAGAGGGAAATGAAATTGCTCACGCTTACTGTTGTCTCCTCCTCTCCTGCTGCTGTGTGGGCTGGTGGAGTGCACACACACACACCAGAGCATCCAGTACATAAACAATAGGAATAAAAGCCAAATAGAAGATGCTAAATCAGAGGTGAATTCAGCGCTGCTGTGCCAAGCTTTGCTCTGAGTGCAATTGCTGTTATTGTGGCAGACCTGTGGATATACAGAGAAGGAGGGGGCGGCAACAATAGGAGGCAGCAGGGGACATAAAGGATGGTTGAGGCAGGGTGGATAAGATGGGAGGCAAGGGAAATATGTTGTCCGTGCATGTAGTTTAACATTCACTTCCAAAGCTTCTGATACAGAAACAGGGTGTTTGCTGGGCTGCTTGTACCCCCCTCATTACACCTCACCTGAAATAGCTGTACTCTGAGTTTACTTCCTCTAACTTGTCCCTGCTCCACAGCACCGAGCAGAACTATTGAGGTTAATAAATGTGGAAAAGTGCCTTCTCTTTCACTTGTGTTGGTCATTTCATTAGTGCTGCAGTTCTAAATGTGTGTCAGCAGTTAGCCCATTTCTTCTAGCATTGTGACTCACTCAATCTCACTCCTCTGTCCTTCTCCCTGTCTCACCCTCACATTATCTTAATCCTTTTTTTTTTTCATGTCTCTTCAGGTGGGCTGCAAATGTCGCCTAAAAAACACAGACTAATATGTTGCATATACAATTAAAATTTTAGTTTGAGTTGCAATGATATATATGTCTTGCATTAACATTGGTTAATGCAAGAAGCACAAAAAGACTGAGCTTCACCTGTCTCTGCTTCTAAAAGAGTTCAAGCAGTACTTCCCAACCAAAAAAGACCCTCAAACTTTGAAAGAATGGATCCGTGACCCACTTGTGAACAAATCAAGTAAATCAATCCTGTACGTGCTAGAAGATGATCAACTGCTGGAGATTGCAAATGAGGGTGGCCTCAAAAGTATGTGTCAGGGAACAACTCTCACAGTATTCTGGATTAAAATCAAGGCAGAAAATCCTGAGAATTCCAAAAAAGCAATGAGTGCCTTGCATCCACTTCCAACATCTTATCTTTATGAAGCGGGAATTTCTATGGACAAAGTAGACTGGACATAAGTAACACACTTCGGGTGTCATTGTCTCCCATTACCCCCAGATGGGACTGGCTTGTAGGAGAGAAACCACCTCAGGGCTCCCACTAATTCAGCGTAAAAACAAAAATGCATCCAATAATTAGCGATTTAAAAATTTGAAAAAAATCTTATATTTTGGTCCGGCTTCTGTCTACCATACACCTTATCGTTGCTTTGGTCACCTTTCATACATTCAGCTTAATGGTGAGTTCTATTTTTATGCACTTTTATTTGTTTCTATGACAGTCTGTAAAAATATTGTTTTACATGAAACCGGTCCGTGGCGCAAAAAAGGTTGGGGACCACTCCTTAAAGTACACGCATGCAGTACAACTGCACCAAAGCTGATAACTATTTGAAAAATAAATTAGTTGGTTGAAGTTGTGCTTGTCATTTTTGGTACAGATTGCAGTAAGGGAGTAGATATGTTTGAATAAATAGATCAGATGTTTACTGGGCCTTTGTCAGCTGTTGAGACAATTGCTCTGCTGATTGTCTCTGCATCAGAAATGAGCCACCTTAGCATTATCACCCCGCCTTCCATGCAGATGAATAATTCGTAAGTTGACCCCAGCAGTTATTTTGACCCCAGGGGTAACAGAGCAGTGGAGCTATATCATGGGAAGTAAGTAATACAGTGATGCTGCAACAGTCTTCTTTTACTTCTCACACACAAATTTTCACCTCCTCCATCACTTATCCTTTGTCTTGTCTTGGGGTTTTTCTTGCATGTTGTTTGTTTCTTAGAGTCAAAGTTTTTCCTCTGATTCTAAACTGCACAGTACATGTCTACTCTAAAGTAATGGCAACTTGCTTTATAGAGGGTGTAAATGTGCACATAAATAGTGACCGTTCCCTCTGTCCTTTGAAACCACACAGAGCTTCAGGCCATGTTTCTGTCTTTGTTTCATGTATTCTTGCTTTGATTTAATATAACACTGCCTTCATTGACCAGAAGCTGTTTTTTGCCTTTATTTCGATAGCCACAGTGTAGCCTCCAGCATGTCATGGACATTCCCTGGGGTCTCCTACCAGTTTGATGAGGCCAGAAGTACTCCCAAAACACATAAACATGTTCTTTTCACCATGAAAGTACAGTAGCTATACAGATAAACTATACTTTCCTCAGTTTATCTGTAAGGCAATTTCTCTTATCTTTTCTCCTTTAATTTATAAATTAAATAAAATGGGTAAAATCTTATTTCTTTATAGAACTGTGGACACAGAATTGATCTGCCTCCTGCCCCCTTGTCTCTGCCTCACCCAAACACACACATGCAAGCACATTTCCTATTAACTGGTGTCATGGCGGGATTGGCCATGTGGGACAAATCTCGCTTGATCAGAGGGTTAGTGGACCGTGAAAAAATCCATGAAGTTTTTACTATCCAGTTTGTTTGTATTATTCTGTCACAAAGTAACAAATATCTGCAGGGAAGCACCTCATACATGATTTCATTTAAAAATGAATGTAATCACCACAAAGAGACGGTCTAACTCTCAGGGAAACATTCGGTTTTGGTTTATACACAGCCGGTGCCTTGCATTTGACCAGTTTAAACTGAAGTTCCTGATTTGGTTCAGATCTTTGTGGTGTAGAGCTTGACGCTTGAACCTTGTACTGATATCACTCAGCTGTGATCTGTAGGTATAGAGGAAAGGACAGGCATCCTGGGCTGATACACTTATCTTGTCTTTCCCTGAATGAGCACAAATGCACAACAGTATCTCTGCTATATAACATGAATATTTCTAGCTCACTTTGTGAATCAATTATTTGTATAGTGACTCATTTATATCAATAAAACACCATAAGAAAATAACAGATATTATTACTAAAGTCCTTGGGTTTTGTGCATATATGCATTTGCTCATGGGTAATGTTATTTTCATTTCTTATCTGTTGTATTTCTTACCTCCACGGGGAACTCACGGAGGAAATCTGAATCCATAACTTGAGCTCACTCTGTAGCCTTGTTGCATTCATCACTATGTCAATGACTGAGTGTGATTGTTTCTTGATGATTCACAACATGATTTCAAATGAAACTTCCTATAAAACTACCTTAGAGAGGCAATTGATCTGAAAGTAGGTCAGGCTACATGGGCACACAGGGAAACGTTAGAATCCAACAGCAGCACCTGCCACGCTAACTTGTGCAGGCTCTCCCATTGAAGGCTACAGGTTTGTCCCTATTAATCAGTTTGTAGACCCAGTGTAGACCCAGAACTAGCTGGAAGGACAATATAAACCATCTGCCCCAGGCAGGCCTTGGGATCCCCCAAGAGGAGCCGAAAAGCAACTCCTGTGTCAGAGATGACTTGAATTCCCATCCTAGCCTACTGCCACCATGGCCCAACAGATAAGTGGAGGGATGGATGCTACTTTTCAAAAATGAATTCATGAGATACCTCTTATTGTTAATGTGGGGAAATTGGCTTACATCTTAATTAAGGTTTTATGGAAGCAAATGATTTCTATACTTAGTAAATCTCATTGGTTTCCTTTTCTGTAACCTTGTTTATATAAAAAAAAGAAAGAAAGAAACGTATGTAAGGTGTTGGTGGACATCCTCTCCCTTCTTCTTTAGTATTTTTTCTTTCACTTGGTCTGCTTGGCTTTTATTACCCACATTGGAGGGAAAACAAGTCTGACATAGGCATAGAGCAAGAAGAGGCGGTTAGATGAGTTGTGAATGTTGAATGTATAAGGGTTTGGGATTCTATGCTGGGTGTGGTCCACAGATTCAGGTTATAGGTCAGGAGATCATTTTTTTAATTTTGGGGAGGTCAGCAAGAAGCAGAGTATGGGAGAAGGACAGTAAGGTGCTTGGAATTTCAATGTAAATGTAAAACAGTCTAGGTGCCACAAAAAAGAGCTGTTCTATTTATTTTGAGGCTGACACTTCAGGGCACATACATGGATGTACAAGGACCTCCACACACACTAAGCAGCCCCTCTCAGGATGATGCTGCTGTGGTCAGGCTGTTGATAATTATCTCTTTCATTTATATGATAAGTTTAATCCTCTGGGGTCTAGCATATAAATGAAATAAAGCAGTCAGGTGTCACAATAACATGCATCACAAATTATTATTACCTAAAACTCGCGATTAATATCGCTGTCTCTCTTTTTCCACACACACAACTTTCCCTTCATCCTCAGCAACCAGATGCTGCACGTTGCGATATAATTTTTGGATTTTTGATGTGGATGCATTTTTCAAACAGTAGGAATGGGGGCTTCATGTTTCTGTGTGCTTGTGATCACTTACCTTAGAATAGTCCCTTTTTACCGACCACCAAACATGACAAAAACATTCAGGAAAAAGCATGGCATGAATTATTTATCACATTTCAGGTAACATTTCACTTGGCCTGTCAAAACAATTTAAAAACTTGTATATAGTTTGAAGTCCACGCTTCCGACACACGTTCACACGGAGACTCAGCAAAGTTGCATTTTCCTGCTACATCATCTTAAATCAGACTTGTGATTTGGACGTGCTGGCGTGTACGTCAACTCAAGCAGAGTTAACTGCCATACAATCGGATATTTTTCTTCCCTCATTCTCATCAGAGATACACAGCACACACACATCACACCAGGCTAAATATAAATGGTCTGTCTTGTTTTCATATGATCTTCAAAATATGTCACCTTATCCAGATGTTTGGTCATTTGTAATATTTTCTGATGTTTCCTGAATTATCTGGTCAGGACAGAGATGGTTTTATTGTAATTTGAACCCTGGATCAGAGTTAGTCTCAAACACAGTCCAAAGATCTTGTTCACAAACAATCATAAAGAACTGGCAATGTGTGGTTTGGTGTCACATATGTAAAACTGGGATTATCAAATCTGTGTTTCTCTTGTCCATCTCATCCTTTGAATCCCTCATGTGTCTCCATAGTTCTGGATATGGCGCGCCATGTGCCTTTATATCGAGCACTACTGGAGCTGCTGAGAGCCATTTCCACCTGCACAGCTCTGGTCCCTCTGCTGCTGCCTCTCTCTGGAGATCTGGGGCAGAGTGAGGAGGAGGAGGAGGATGAAGAACAATCTGAAGGACAGACCTCTGTTGGGATGCTACTGGCCAAGATGAAAACTTGCGTGGACACTTACACCAATCGCCTCAGGTAAGATGGAGAAAATTCATCTCACATATTGGGGCAGAGTGGAATAATATCTGTCATAATAATTTTAATAATATTAACAATGTTTTTGTTTTTTTTCCCAGCTTTTGATATTTTAAATTTAGAGTATAACTGTTACACAGGACATCACAGTGAATAATTTTACGTCCCTTTAACAGTTTTTTGAGTTAAAGCTGACTAGTACTGTCTAATTGGATACTTGAATCCAGCCATGATATCACCTGGTTTAAAAATTTACATTGACCAATAAGGAGCTATTTACTATACAACTTACAGCTATAGCACACATTGCTTTAAATTGCACCCTGGAGAATGTGAATATTTCCTAAGAGACATTGAGGAGGTGGTGCGATTCAGGTCCTCAGCTCCTCCTGGAGGAATTCAAGGACATGGGTAGTGTTGTCTCCTCTGGAAAAACTGCTGTGCGTTAAAGGAGTTATATGTAAGTTTTGGTATTGCTACATAGTTAACATTAGCAATAATAGTTATTTCAGCCAGAGCAGCCAAGCTTTAATGAGAAGGTGCTTTTTCAGGACAGATTGGATGCCATAATGTCCAAACTGTCTTATGTTTGGAGTTTGGTTCCCCATGTGAAGACAGCTGCTGTTAAGTAAAGGAATGAAGTTTACATAAGGAAACAGCTGCTAATCATGTTAGCTATGCAACAAAAGCAAACCTTAAAAAGACTCCTTTAAACACTATCACAATCATCTACATACACTAGCACTCATGTTTTAATACTAAGCGACAACATATTCATATGAGTGAACTTATCTTATTCAGTTAAAGGTGCTTGACCACATGCTGTACTCAGGTTACATATACACTAACAGTCAAAAGTTTGAATTCCTTATTAGCAGTAGATTAATGAGACTGTGATGAAGTTTAGACCACAATTTATACGATGATCAGCTGTTTATATTTGTTACTATTATGTTCTGACTCATTCACAAGTCATGTCTCACACGTCTCTTTGCTCTGAAATGCCCCATCCAGTACCCAACACTGGTCTCATTCATCAAAGAGATCAGTGTTGCGGGAAGTGTTTGACTCAGGTCAAAGAACCAACACAGCCTAGTAAAATACTGCATTACAAATAAATTGCATGAAAAATCCTCCTGAAGCTAAAGCACACAAGTTATACCCTCAACATGTTGTCAGAGTGTTACAGTAAAGTACTGGTTTGGTGTGTGAGTGTGTACATTATTAGATTTGGTAATTGATTGAAGTTTAAAAGCTGTTAAATACTAATAGAGACATTTGTACTGTCATGACCACACTGCTGTTGGTAAGGTATCAGGATTGGAACCACTGGGTTCATCTTCACCATCATCAATATCATTTAACACTGGGTTGTATTTTAAAAGCTTGTTATATTAGCCCTGTGGTTCTCAAAGTGTGGGGCATGCCCCACTGATGGGTAATAGAGACATGACAGGTGGGGTGCGACAAACTGGAGGAAATTTTCCTCTTCAGCCCTATCTCTATTAATGCCTTTTTTATTGACAACAAAGATCTTACATTCAAAACAAAACACCCACCCACAAACAAAGTTATCATTTATAGCCTGCTGTACATATAGACTAAATTAAAATAAAATTAGATGGGAGACTAGGAGAAAGATTTTACCAAAATATGAAAATAATGATTGTCACACTAATGAATGTCACAAAATTGATTAATTTTTGACACAGACCACAAACGTTGGTGATAAATAGAACATGATGTTACCATAAGCTTGGCGTATTTCATTTGCATGTTGGAGCGATGGGGGTGGGTGGGTCTTGAAAATTCCCACTTGTCAAAAGAAAAAGGAAAAAGGACAAGTAAACACTCAGTAAAGGTTTGCCAGGCTCTGATAAGTGTTAGGTCTAGGGTCTCCTTCTGAATGGTGTTTTGTCCAGCGGACCTTGTGCACTGTTTAATAGTAAATCCAGTAATGGCCATGTAAGCATTGACTAAAATTGCCTAAAGTCAGGTCCTCCATTCCAGTCGCATATCAGAATTTCTCTCTAGGAATTAATAAAGTAATTTTGATTTGAATATCCACAAATTCTAAAAGTTGTAGCATAAGTAGTTTAGTAAGGAAGTAACACCCATAGGTGCAAGGTTGAGATCAGTAATCTGATCAATTGAGGGAATGTGAGGGCAATTTCAATTGTTAAGATTTGCAGATATGGAACTTTAAAATTATATCAATATGAAGATCCAGAAATGACTCATTATAGATAATTATGAAATTACAAGACCTGGTCTTAACAAACCTGGACATTCAGTAGGACTGGGTGGGTTCACTTCTGTGGACAGACCCTGCCTGAGAAACCAATTTTTTCCAGTATGAATGTACATTAATGGGCACTTCAAACAGGAAGCAGCAGCTGATCTAACGTATTTGGAGGGCTTCCAATAAATATGGCCTGATGAAGCATTTACCAATAAGACTTAGTCCTAACCGCAGCTGTACAAAGGCAAAAAATGCACAAAAATTTATTTTAAAAAACAGGCTTCAACAGACTATAACTTTGTTTACTTATAGCTGATATTATAGCAGGTCATATGGCAATTTTTTGGGTTCTATCTCCTAAAGTGTACAGTTAATCAAAAATATGATCAAAATCAAAATATTGCTAAGTGCAGTATCTATATCATAGGGGTAGAGATGATAAATTCAAAATGTGCGTACTCTGCATGAGATTAACATCCCTGACCAGTGAAGGTGATGGTTCTCCACTGTGATTTAAGGTCGATTTGTGTTGCAGGTCAAAGAAAGATAAGAGCAAAGGTGTAGTGAAGACAGAGAGCTCAGATCCAGAGCCCGAGGGTTTGACTCTGCTGGTCCCTGACATCCAAATGACAGCTGAGATAGTCTATACTGCTACAACCAGCCTGCGCCAGGCCAACCAGGGTACGTATTCAAAATATTTCGTTTTTATTTCATTACAGTCATAACCACAGTTTTTCCTGCTGTTTGTTTCACCGAGTCAATAAGATGAGAACATGTGTGGAATGAGTGCAACAGTTGAATCACCATGATTGAAGCAAAAGCACAAAACAGTCATATCACAGGTACTAGCCAACAAGGTCATGGACCTCAAATTGGAAAGTGTCATATAAATATTTAGACTTTGTGTCCTTTAACTTTCTTTTATTTATGTTAGATTTCAAAATTTTATGACCAGATATGCATCTCAAGGGATCCTGCAGAAGCTCTGAAGTTCTCTGATCCCATTTGCAGCATCTTTGGTATCTTAGACAGAAAACTCTTCTTAATCCTGTGGATGCAGATGAGCAATCTCTTTCATATGTACCAAATTTCGGTGGATGTAGATTTCTAAATGGCAAACCACAGATGTCTCTACTTTTTTGTATACAGGGACATATAGTAAGGAGATTCTTTTTGGTATCATTTAGTCACATTGAAGCATCACAATCAGTGGCTTCCACATGATGAAACATTACACCTTCCTCATTACCTTGTTGCGACACAGAACTCAATTACCCACCCCCATCCAACCAACCTTGCCCTTTTCCTCAGATCCCTCCAGAGAGCATTTATGCTTGCTCCACATAAACAACCGTCTGACTGATCACTTTGGAGTCGAGCTAGCCATTAGCTGTGTAGGAAATGTGCATGAAGGGAAGTAGTTTCAGGTGAAGACCAATGTCACGTCACTCTTCATACAGAAATCCATATGGTAAAGGTCGGTGCAGTCACGTATACAGAGTTGTACAGTGTTGAGTGTGCAGAATAAGACCCTGACATGTTTCATTATTGAATTAGTCTTGAGGCATTCAGAAACATCTCTAAGAGAGGCTGTAATCAGACAAGAGTAGGACAGTATTGATGTACCTGTCCCGACAGAGCAAGTAGAGACAGGACATCAGGAGTTGTTCTGCTCTGATATGCACTTCTTTCAGTCCATATACAGGTTTTTCGCCGGTCAGGTTGCTGTGGAGGAAGTCATCAAAAAAAAAAAAAAAAAAAGCATTGTGTGTGTGGGTTTTGTTTCTATGACAACAAGTCACCAACGCTACTATTGTATGACAGACTGGCATCTTCCCCTTTGCTTCATATTATCATTTGTTTGACATTGTTGAAAAAGCACAATACTCAGCAGCAGCATCAAGTGTTGGTGTGACATCCCAGCAGGGTGATGAGTTCTGTGCCTTCCGATTGGTTAGCTGAGAGATAGCTACAGTGACCACAAAAAAAAACAGCTCTATTTGAAAAAAGACTGGCTCTGACTTATTTCTTTCATGTCATTATTATTATTGGTACTATTATTAAATATAGTAATTATAACAGCAAAACAACATAACAAAGAGAGGTCAGGTTTTTATGAAACATTAACGTTCAGTTTAACACCTTGTAATCCCCATTCCTCTCCAGAGAGGAAACTGGTGGAGTCATCGAGGAAGGTTTCAAGTCGGCCCAAGCCTCTCTCCATCCTCCGCTCTCTGGAAGAAAAATATGTGGCAGCCATGAAGAAGTTTCAATTTGGTGAGTTTATATGTTTGTGTGTGCGTGCAAATTTCCATGTGTATATTTTATATATATAAAATTTTAGTTGTTGTTGGTTTTTTTACTCATGTTTTTGGTCTCAGCATTTGAGCACAAACTCTATCATCCAAAATTCCTCCCATAGACCATCTCCAATCCTCACATGCACAGGCTTCTCTGTCTCCCCCATAATGCCTTTGTAACAGAGCTCAAGAAGCACAAGAGCAGAGAAGAAGATTGAGGCTGTGTTTCTGTTCTGCTCATCCCTTTTCTCTTGTCCATCACTCCATTCAGATCCATTCAGTCATGTTGTGATTAATTACAGTGATTTATCTTTGATGCAAGTGATTTTGTAAGCAGCTTGATGTCTGAACTAATCACAAGTGACTGGAGTGTAAACAGTGTTGTTCCACTGTGTTCCACTGGACAGAGTTGAGAAAGCGAAGACTGGGGGCTATACTGTAATTCACTATGAGACATCAGTGTGATTATACAGCAATCAGTACAGAGCAGAGATTATTTTTAGCTTGAAAGGTTAACAACCAAATGTTTGACTTTAAAGCAAGAAACAACAGAACTGACTCAACACTGTTAAAATTCAATCACCTTTTTTTTTTTTTTTTTTAACCTGCTGGATTTGGTGTCCATGTAACCTCAGCTGTTATGCAGGCTTGACTTTCACACACATTCTCTCTCCGTGCAGACACCTTTGAAATGGTTTCAGAGGATGAAGATGGAAAGATCATGTTCAAGGTGAACTACCACTACATGTCTCAGGTGAAGAACGCCAGCGATACAAACAGTGCAGCCCGATCCCGCCGCCTGGCCCAGGAGGCTGTTACCCTTTCCACTTCACTGCCCCTGTCATCCTCATCCAGCGTCTTTGTTCGCTGTGATGAGGAGAGACTGGACATCATGAAGGTAACGTTCCTCAGTTGTGATAGGTCTGATATGACAGTATGAGATCAGTTCAGCTACCCTGACAGATGGAAGTTGGGGCGAGGGGGGCTTAAAATAATGAAAACCATTCACTTCATCCACGAAGAATGCCCCTGTTGGTCTGTGTTGTCCAGGAATAGAACAAATCTGAAGGAGCCTTAGAAACAGGACGGTCACACCAAGGTCTGAAAGATGGAGCATGGTTAAAGAAAAGCAGGCAAAAAAGGCCATGCCATCACAATACTACACAAATCAGCCAATCACTTTTCTAACATATGTTCACAGTCAGTGTCTTAGGAAAAATGTCATAATATTATCAGGTGGTGTGTGGGAGCTCTGTTTGTGGTCTGATTAATAAAAAACCTCAAGTTGGCAGTCTGTCAACATTAAATTAGCATCCATCACCTTTTGCCTTCATTAAGAAAATTCTGTGTTATGTTGCTATATCCGGTGTTTTTACCACACAGCATTTTATTGACAGCTCTTGCTCATTACTACAGTGAAATTTAATAAATGCTTCTCACCCTGCGAGTTTATGAATGGGAGAATCTACTTTGTGAAGTGTCAAAATCCTCATCTGATTTGCTCAATGTTGGAAAAAGAGCACGGGGAATAAAGGCATCAAGGTCAAAGTGGAAACACAACAACACATCACTGCGAACAAACATCAGTGTAAACTATAGTGTGCGTTGGTTATTATGAGATGTTAATTCAGCCATGGCAACTGTCCTTCTGCATATTTAAACCCGCTTTCTTGAGATTAGAAGGGATAAATGAGCTTTGTCCCCAGCCAGTGCTGTCACAGCAGGGCATTTTTGGTTAGCAAATATGTTCATAAATCTGTCAAATTAGCTTTTTTCCCAAGAATGCATGGCCCAGGAAGCAGCATCAACATGTAGGGCTTGCGGCTGGTGAGGAGGAAATCTCCTGATGTGTGAAGGATCACTTCATCATTGTACTGCACCCCTGCATCCTTGCATTAGTGCCAATTGGCACCCAGCTCACTGCATTTATCTGACCCGTCACAGTGGCACAATCGGTGTCATTTCTGCTTTAACACCAAATTCATCCGACTTTGGTGGGAAGTGCAGTAAAATGTTAATGTCAAAATAAACTTCACACATGAGTGACATCTAGCACAGGCAAGAAATCATGCAAGTGCAGTTACTGAGTAATTTTAGTGTTACCAGCCCTGTCAACAGTGCTGCAGACTGTGGTGTTGGTTTAGACCAGGGTCAAGCTGTTTGTATTTCTCTCAAGGAAAAGCTCTTTCTCCTCCAGCCTTCCTGCCGGGTGTTGTTCAGATTCTCATCCATCTTAGGTCACTGGACCATCCCATTGCAGATGGGTGCAACATTAAGTGCTCCTCACAGTGAAATTTCTGCTTTACCTCATGTAAAACATCGAATAGTGTCTTTGTGATTATATAAACTAAACTGCTTTGTCTAATGACACATGCAGCTGCTTACATGGGGCTGTTTTTGAGCTGGCTGATCACATCTGGATATCGTATTGCTCCCTCTAAAGGACTTTTGTGTTTCTTTCATATTGTACATCCAGTGCCTGCTGTCTAGTGTTTGGTTGAGAGAGCCCCATCATGCTCCATCCAACTTTGTCTCCACTCAAAGAAGCATCATATTAACTCGGCACATGTTTGAGGGTTGTCCACATGTCCCTTGTAAATATAGGTGTAAAAATAGGTGAAAATATTGTGTCAAGTCATTGGTGCAGATCAATTCTGCTTTAGGAACAGTTAATTCTGTCACAGGGTTACATCCTAATGTTGCGCAGTAAGCCTTCTTATTTGTAAGAGAGCAGTGGGGATATAGATATAAGGTAAGCAATGGACTGTGGAGGAGAAAGCCTGGATGCTAATATAAAGGAGTCTCCTGTTGTTGCTGTTTTTACCTGTCTAGAGTGTAAAACACATTAACGCATTGTCTGCTTCCTCCTGTTCTGTAGCCACTTCTCAGTCTTCAAATCCTGAATTCTCTTCATTAATTATTACTGTGGGGTTTAAATTTGACACAGCCTTCTGATTTACATCATTTATTTGTCTTCACATCGTCACCCTTACAAGAGTTTATAATTGCTTGTTTGATAAATTTGATTCATGAAGTCTGATCTGATCATTTCACAATCTATTTATTAATTGAATCGTGGCATGGAATTAAAAATCGCTACCATCGTTTGCTGAATATTTTAGAATTTGCCTTTTTATCTTTCGTATTTACTGATATTAGTTTGTCAGCCTTTCTTTAATTAACCCTTTCAGTATGGAATTGCAGCCCCTTCTCACAGTGTTTGTATTGAACCCCTACCCCCTGTATTTTCACAGGTTCTTATCACAGGTCCAGCGGAAACCCCATACGCAAATGGCTGCTTCGAGTTCGATGTGTATTTTCCACAGGACTATCCTAACTCTCCTCCACTGGTGAACCTTGAGACAACAGGTGGACACAGTGTGCGTTTTAACCCCAACCTCTATAATGATGGGAAAGTGAGTAGAAAACCACTCAGCCACTCTATTGTTGACTATCAACTTTAACATAATCAACACACACTGTAAATATTCATACACCAGATTATTCTAGTAGTCACTGCAGTCTACAAAGGACAATAACTAATATATTTAATTTTGTATCATTGTTTTAAACTGACTGAAAACAAGACGCATCTGACAATAAATCTGCTTCTAAAGGCTAACACTTTGGCTTATTACATTTCTAATAAGGTAGATAAACTGGTAAATAATTTCTCATTGTATTGTTGTTTTTTAATTTTAATTCTCTGTCTCTGTCGGTCAGAGCAGTGTTGGGTTCCATATCTATCCTGTATGAGTTTAAATATTTGGAGGTATAATGAATACTCCATGAGAAATGTAGATTCAAATTTGCCAAATATAATTTATAAAATATATAATATTTCTGTAGGTGAGAAGGCAAAAAGATTTAATGAGCAGCTGTGAACAGCTGTGAACCAATAGGTGTTAATAAACAATGATCTGAGGCATCTGAAAATATTAAATCCCTGTCAGCCATTTAAAACCCACTAAGTGATCTATGGAATTGTTTGACAGATGGTTTAACTGTGATAGCTTCTGTCCACTTCTGCTTTAAATTAATGGATGCCACTTGCATATGGCTGAGACAATAAAATATGTAAGATTAGTACAATGAGTGGAAAATGCACCCACTAATGTCTCTAATGTTCACACATGAGAGGTTTTCGGAGATGTTAAATGTAATCACTTAGAGCATGAAAATTGATGTACTTTCCAGTCAACCTTTCTAAGCTGTTGTATTTCTACAAATTGTTCCTAACTCTGTCGGAGGAAAGGCTTTTGTAGCAGACCGCTGAGATTAATCAAAGATGATGTATAGAGATGTTAAACAATGAATCGACTATGGATTAATTGTTGATAAGAATTCAGTCGAGCTGGGCAGTTAATCAGATTTCGATTTTGGCTTTCCATGACCAGCAAAATATCATAATCAAAGTAAATGGATCACTGTGCTGCACGGCATGGTGTACCTGTGCTGTACAAGCAAAGCACCCATCTTTTCCATCAAGCTTTGTACCCTGCCCCGTCTGTTCCAAATATTTGGGGAGCGATGTGTGTGTGCTTGAAGTGAGTTAAAATGGCAGAAAGGCAGCCTTTGGAAGATGAGAAAGGTAAAACATCTTCTGTAAATACTTTGGTTTCAGGTTGAAGGAAGTGGTGTTCAAACTCTGTAGCACTGTTGTATATGCACCCCAAGGCAACACAACCAATTTGTTTAACTATTTAAAGTTTAGTCATAAAGTGGTCTATGACCAGGTTTAAAGAAGGAAAAGGCACAAAATACTTTGTTATACTACGAAAATGCCATTGTCTGTAGGCCACTGTTTCCTAAATGGTAATAAATCATTTATTAATGAATATGACATGCATTTTTTTCAGTATATCTTAAGTAATATTAAGCTTTTTATGTTTCAGGTAGAAAGCTCCTATTGTTACCAATCAAAATTTAAGTTCTCCTGAAAATTGCTGCTTATCAGTTAGTTTTTAACCGACTGATAATGTGGACCAAATAATGATAATGACTAAATTGATAATTTGTATGTCTAATGGTGAAATTCAGTGGCGGCGACATTCTGCTGATTGTATTTGGGCTTCAGACATCATGTGGTGCAGTTCATCACTCAAGATAGTCCTGCTGAGAAAAGATCTGGATCATGAAACTTAGAAACTGGTCTTTATTTTATGGAGTCATCCAAAAGATAATGGAGAAAATACTTTTGGCTATTTGTGAAGAGAATCAGGGTTATTGTGGAAACCCACCCAATGCCATTTATTGGGCTGAAAAGCTCAACTCATGTCAGGAAAAACTGTTAACCAGCCCCATTATAAAAATGGCACAATAGGAATCATCTATTTATTTACATCGATTTTGGATTTGATTTGATAGAGTTGTGATTCTAATGTGAATCAGTTTCTTTGCACACCACTACTGCAGAGAGCTGATGGCAGGTCTGCCACAATTGGAGTTTTCTTTTTTAAACTCTGCTATACTTCATTTACTTGAGCTTGATTTCTTTTTTTCTTGTGTGTTTCTGTCTCTGTGTGCTCATACATGCATTACCCAGGTTTGTTTAAGTATCCTTAACACTTGGCATGGGAGACCAGAAGAGAAATGGAACCCACAGACCTCAAGCTTTCTACAGGTGAGGATCCATCACAGCAGTCACCTGTCTGAATGACTGAGCATGGTTGTAGTCCCAGACTACAGTTTATCACTGTCCTGTCTTTACTCCGCCAGCAGCTATGTATTAATGGGCTTTGTGCTTTGACAGGTGACACGAAGGATCCTTTTTAAAATCAAGTTATTATTTTTCTTTGACAATCTGTCAGTGTTAAACCAAGCACAAACCAATACCATTTGAACCTGGAGGTTATGCCTGTTTACACACATTGCTTATCTTGAAGTTAAAATTCAGTTTACTTCATTGATTGTTTAGTCCAATAGATATCTACTTTCTGGACTTGATTTATTTTATAGTGATTTTATTTATTAGATCCAGTTTATGGTCTCATTCTTCATGAAATCCTGTAATCTTAATTGGGGTTCTAACCCCAAGGTGGTAGAACCTTTTTCTATTTGTGCCAACATCAGCAGCTGCAAGCAGCAGCTAACATTTTTACCCACTACATGCTTGGTTCTCAAAACATAGTTTTAAAACAAAGCCCATCATGTTTAGGAGAAAGACTGTATGACTTTTCACACTCATATCCGTCACAATTGATTTTATATAAGATTTAAAAATCAGTTTACAGGGACTAATAAGTCTATGGGACTAAAACTTGGTGACAGCATCCCCAGGCCTGTTTTGCTCCAATTCTAGTGCTAAACTACAGCTGGAAACTAAAACTAAGATGGTAAAAATGTTTAGGAAACAGGAGAGATTTGTGCATTTTCCCCTTCTCCCTTTTCCCTTCTAAGTCACTATGGCGACAAGTAGCTGTGCAGTTACTGGCCAGATGTTAACAAAAGTGACTGATTGGCCAGTTAGACTGATTAACTCAGAGCCCTTTTTACTGTCGACCATGATGGCAAAAGTAAATACTTAGGTTAGTATTTACTTTTGCCATCTGATTTTAGCTGAATTGTTATAATGTTCAATAATAATGCCATTTTATATGTCATTTATGGGTAAAATAAGATTCCTAGTGACATAGTTTTTTGTAAAGAATCATTATTCAGCTTCAAGATGTTGGGCACTCTGTGCCAATGGCATCAAGGGCCTATTGGATATCCAGAGTGGTGCAAAAGATTTTTGATAAACACGCAAGCTTATGCACATTGTCTTGAAACCTTAAGCAGTATTTCATTGTTTTCCATGTGCAGTATATAGATCCACTACCATATGTTCACGAAAGGCCTTTGAAATGGATCGCTCCTTTTTTTATGATTCTGTCATTTACAGGGCTGGAGAGTGCATGGAGATACTTCCATTGATTATCATTCCATATAGTACACTGCAAATCAGTAACAGAAGAAAGGGGGGGGTTGAAGAGACAGACAAGTAGGCAGGAATAAAGTTCTTCAGCTGAAGTAGATATTGGCCCTGAACTGTAAAAACCCAGTTGAAGGCCAACAGATCACATCAGTTGGAGTTCAGTGACATCCAACTGATGGAGCATTTTCCACTTCATCCAGCTCCAGCATGGCAGGGTCAGCAGGCTGGCCTCCAAGCCCAACATCGTCACTGTTCGTCTTGTTGTGGCTTGGAATGGACAGACTGATGCAGGAGGATGTCCTTAGTCTCCTTGAGACAGGCCAACATTAATCAGGCTGTTAATAAAAAATATATTGAAGGACATACCTTTATGATTGCCAAAATATTCCCTCTTTGTTAGACTCTTTCCTAAGTGTCCACCACTGCCAAATCATTTCAGAGACTAGATATTAAGAACACTGCAAATAACATATAGATAATTCACCAGAGGTTCAGGATTGTACCGAGCCAGTTGGAAATATTACCCATATGCAAATGTTGTTTTCATCCCAGCTCTTCTGGAAACCAAAGGTGGTTACCTACTCTGTGATCAGTGGTGTTAATTGTCATCCTTCCTTTTCTCTCTCTGTTGTAGGTGCTAGTGTCAGTGCAGTCCCTTATTCTGGTGGCCGAGCCCTATTTCAATGAGCCAGGGTATGAGCGTTCCCGTGGGACTCCCAGTGGCACCCAGAGCTCGAGGGAATATGATGGCAACATCCGGCAAGCAACCGTCAAATGGGCCATGCTGGAACAGATGCGTAACCCCTCACCATGCTTCAAAGAGGTAACTGCACCGCAAAAGATGACACACTCCAAACCTGCCAGACCACGTTGGTTTTGTCTACTTTGGTGGCACACTGCAATGAAAAATCCATTCAGTTTGATGAACTGAGGCCTAATCACTCACAAAGGAAGGACAAATTAGGTGATTACCAACCAACAGAAAACATTTTCATCTCATAAGAGTCCCTCCTTTTAGTCTTTTCATTTTCCCTGAACCTCAAGCAAAACAAACCAGACAATCAACCAAAAAAAAAGGATGAAACTGGCGTTGGAAAGTGTGTCTGATTTCTACAATTTTCAGTTTTCACACTCTCCGAAAGATGATATTCATTCAGATACATGATCTCTAATTGGAAGCTATTGGTATTGTAACCAACATAGCAGAACTGAGTTTTCAGTGCTGAATAATTTCTCAGATGTAACATATCCCTAGGAGGGATGTGGTCTGAGAGCCATCCATGTTTGTAAAATACCAGGATTTGTTAAAGTCCACAGCCAAATCTGGCTGATGTTTTCTGCTTAGTCTCTTCAGTCCCAAACTAACAAATCAAGTTCTAAAATCGAACAAACAATGTAAACAGTAATATAAGTGAGACTCAAGACAAATGGGGCTGATGATTTAGATGAAACAGGTCAAGGACATATTTATTAGCGTGCACCTCATTGTAATTCTGTAGTGCACTGGTTAATAGTAAAATTTGATGTTTACAATGATATTAAGTCTTAAAGCAAACCCAAACGGGTCTACATCTAGCCTGAATGTGTGGTCACCTTAGGTCAGTGCATAAACCATGATTTTGTTGAACTCACTCCTTTAGTCCTTGCCAGTCAATCAGTTTACATCATTTAGGGCTGTTTTACTGTTAAGATGATTACAAAATTATCCCTGTGATTCACAAGAAATACACATCTGTCCTTCTCTACTAATTTCAGTCCAGCCCAGGAAAGAAAGAGCTACCTCACTTCCACCAGGGCTGTTTGGGGACACGCTCTAATTATAAATTCCCCTTATATTAATTTCTTGGTAGATGACATTGTCTGGAGGTTGGCCCATCACTCCTCCTACCTCTCTTCCTCACTGTCTTTCTCTTTTATACAATCCTTTCAATGGTCTGGTGAGACGGATAGTGCCTTTGAAAATGAATCATTCAACCTTCTAATTCAGAGACGACTCATTCAGAAGAGAGGGGGTGGAAAGATCACATATAAGAAAGGACTGTAGAGAAACATGAAAAGGTTTCTGAATATACATTTTGAACTGAAATTTTATTAGTTTTTAAGTGTAAAATCTTTGCTTTGTCTTGTTAAAAGTTGAAAAAAATATATATTCCCTTTCAGAAATGTAAGTTCTGATTTAAGTTAAAGTAAACTGGAATTATTTTCTACACCTACATGAATGATAAGATACAGCTCTATTTTTAATGTCTTATACATTATACAGTTTGTTGTGTTTGACGGTGCTTTTATAAAACTATATAACATTTATAATTATCTTTTACCAATGATGAAACTCTGAAGTGCATGCAAGTTATTCAAAGACTTTAGAGTGATAAACTCCAAACCATGAGGAGTTTAGCTGAGAGCTCACATCTGCCAAATGAACAGCAGCCAATCCAGCTGCTTACTTGTTTGTCATGGAACAGATGACAGAACACTCAGTCAGACCACAGGGTTGACTCCATGCTGAATATCAGTCTCAGTATTAGGAAAGAACAGCTTCTGTTGCCTGGACCACAGCAGTAAGACCAGTCCTATAAACAGAAAGGACTGACTGACTGACTGATAACTGATTGTCTCAATGACGGGGCATTGTTTCACCATTCGTCAACTTAATGCCACCTGACTGAGTGTCCTAATTGGCTAATGTCCTTTTAAAGATTAGTGACCAGAACTGTGTCTATCGGGGTAAGACTGATTATACTTGGTTTATCTGATTTACGTGTCTGAACATGCAGCAAACACAGAAAGACAGTTACTGACTCATCCATACCACCTAGCTGAGCAGTCTAACACATATTCACACACACATTCAATTTAGCCTGTGAGATGATCCCATGTGCTTTTCTCACTACTGGCCTCTTAGCACATTTAAGTCCTCAGCTGAGACAAACATGGACACATAGAGGAAAACTTGCAACCATGAACTGCCCCCCGCCCTCACCCCTCACCTCCCTCCCAGGCAGGAGCTGTTTCTTAATCCAGCTCTGTTTCCCAGAGGGTTGGTCACCTCAAACTGTTTTGCTTGAACATGCTGTCATGTGCAGTCCTTCACAGTGTCAGAAAAAACCATTCTCTTCCAGCATAAAGTCAAACAGTTCTTTAAATACCATTGATTGCTTGGGCTTATACTCACTCTCTGCTTCTGCATATGCAGCAGTCCCTGCATACGTGGTGGTCCTCGTTCAGCCTGGTTGATGCCTCTGTGACTGATGCTATCATACCTCTCACTTGCCTGAGCTTGTCCTGTAACTTCTCATGAGACAGCATCTTTAGCTCTTTGGATCTTGACACAGAAAATGTGTCACTTTTATGACTATAAGTCAGAGTCATGCTTGCATGACCCATCTTTGGCTCACTGCATTGTTAGCATTTGCACAATCACTGCAACATTACAAGTGTGGTTTCCAGTTAGTGACCCTTCACCTCTATAGGACCTGCACAAAGGTCCTATACCTTCAAATCAAGAGAGCTCTTTAGCTGTCTGACTCTGCTGTACAGCTTCATTTGAAACCTGCTGGTTTCTCAACAGCTCCACTCTTCTATTATTAACATTTTGAGCTCATGTTAAACTGTGTTGCATCCTGATGCATCTTCTCCCAGGTCTTTAATCTGCCCCACTAACCAAGAGAACACTGACTGACAGTAATCACAGCTCCAAGTCCATACTGTTGAGCGTATTAATATTTGAATGGAACACTGTGAGTACATTCATTTCATTTTTGCTGTGTGTGTCTGTAAGAACTCTGTGACTTGTGCAACCACATGCTATCTACAGGGGGGAGTACAGAATTTATTATGCAGCAGCAGGTTGTCAAGTAGAATTAACCACAATGGTAGCGCAGTAAATATGCATTATTTGTGGGTGTGTGTGTGTTTCAGAAATGAAGATTCACCATGCACTTGTATATGTGAATGTTTTCGGGAGGAAAGGACTTCAGAGTATGTGTGTGTTTGAGTTTAGGAAGATTTTAACCACATGAACTCAAAAATGGCAGTTCTGGGAACTTATTTCAGAGAATTGAGAAATCAGTAATGAGACAGACACAGATTAAACCTCTTATAGGCTTTTATTTATTTATTTATTTTTCAGTATATCTCCTGAGATGAGCGGTGTTACTTTCCGTTGTTGTGCAGTGCTCTTGTTCAGTCCATGTTTGGAGTGCGCCTGTAAACAATTACACCAGCTATAATGGCCTAGATAGACATGGAGCAGCTACAGTTCTGTGAACAGTTCTCTGGCCCCTCATTAAGTCCCGTTTGTATACATTGTGTCACAAACAGTCTCCCTCTCTGAGCTGCTGGCAGGAACTTGGTGGCCTTGATTCCTAATTTTAAATTCACAGATGGAGACATGACTTGAGCATCCTGCTGTTTACAGAACACTTACAGGTGCTGAAATTATTTCATTTGTCTGGATCCCAGACATCCCTCTTGCTAGTTCCATGTTGGGCCATTTTGTGTTCAGTAACTTCCTGCATGATGCCTGATGACTTTATTAATGCATGACTACCTCGTGTTGCCTGTGCAGTGAACCACTTCCACAGTTCAAGAGTGAGTCACCATGTTGTTAACACAGTAACTTTTCTCCTGGCAATATGCAGCCATGGCCTCTCTTGGACTTTGAGGAATGTTTTCTGTGGTGTGACTGTCTCCTATTTCTGTTCTTCCTAAAACAAGTGTGCAGCGAGGAACAGTAAGGTTGTTGGGCAGATAACTAAGAGCTGTGTTCATGGGGATTGGGAGCTAAACTCAACACTCACAGCTGTTCAGGGATAGGGTTGGGACTTGTGTGGATTTTAACGATTCCGATTCCTTACCGATACCTTCTTAACGGTCTGAATCCCTACCTATTCCCACATTTATATGTATATATCACTTATACAAGTACATAATAAACACAAATGCAATCTTAGAAATTGAAAAACTTTATTGTAACTGTTGCACAGTACAATTGTGAGGTAGTAGGCTGAGGTAGTGGGGAGCTACGGAGCTGGTGCATGTTTTTTCAGGCTGTCGGTACATTCCCTGAGATTAACGTTGTATTTTTTTTTTTTTTTTTTAAAGATGTTTCATCATAGTGGATGTGCTACCACCAGTGCAAGTGATGACTGCATTGCCATAATACACTTTGCATAATTTTATTTAAAATTGTTAAAATACAACCACACTTTAGATGTTTTCTGTCTTGCTTTGTAGCTCATTGTCTCTGTTTCGCTCGACCGACGCTCATGATCTGATATCAGTGGGCGGATCCACTCGACTCACTCATGTACATGGACGTGATGTCACCACAGTCACTTCAATGCACGGGCACAGCCAAATGAAAGAAGAATTACACAGCTGCCAACAATCTAATACCCGTTTGTGGGAACCATCAATCCAAAAATGATGGAACCGGTAAAAGAACCGGATCAGGGTCCCAACCCTATTCAGGGACTCTGCTGCCTATCATGCTCACCTCTCTCTGCTATGACTTTGTGAAGAATAAGCGCAATCTTACCTATTCACTGCATTCATTATCATATTGTAACAGTCATACGTGCATAAAGTATTAGAAAGCCATGCTCACAGGGTTATGTTCCATTGAGCAGTGTGTATGTCTACATTATTGATTGGTTTTAGAAAGGCATCATAAAACCATGTCATACCTACCATACCTATCACTGGGTAGTTCTCAAGTTTTCATGTCACGGATGAGATTCTGCTCCATTCTGACCTAACTCCATCACATAATTTCTGCAGATGACTCATCTGCACATTTTAGCTGCAAATCTCCAGTTCTCCCGGAGATGAGATGAACAAGATCAGCAACAATATTCAGACTATTGCACTCAGGTCTGGACTGATTGGTGTCCATCCACCCATGTTTGACCACTTTATCCAGGGCCAGGTGGATAGGGTAGCAGTTTAAGCAGAAGAGCCCAGACTTCCCTCTCCCTGGACACCTCCTCTAGCTCTTCTGAGGGGATCCCCAGGCATTCCCTGGCCAGCCAAAAGACATAGTCCTTCCAGTGTGTCCTGGGTTTTCTACGGGGCCTCCTCCCACAACACTGATTGTAGTTAAGGTCAAACTTGAGTCAAGAAAACAACATCACAACCACACTATGAGTATGACCTGTTGGCACAAGGCAGGTTAGTTCCTCAGGCTACCTCAGTGAAATCCAGATCCATCAGACCACCTCTTCATCTCTCCAGTGTCGCTGAGTCTGCGTCTACTGCAGCTTAAGATGTCTAGTCTTAGAAACAGGAAGTGGAAACTGCAAAGTTATTATAGTCCCCATGCCTAATATTAGACATAATGTCCCCTTAGTTTATTGCAGTTCAATCTTGTACACATGATATCCAATAATACTTCAGTTTTTTCTTGGTTTAAAGAACAAAAGAAATAAATCAACTATATCTATCAGGACAGATGCATGCATGTAGTTGTGATGGTGTTAAATGGTGTAAAATAAAGACAAGTGAACCAAACTAAGGATGTAAGGATGCAATTCCAGCAAAGGCCAAGACCCAACTCTCATGCAGAATGAGACATGATAATATGAACCTGCTTTATGTTGTAGGTGTGTACGTCAGAGATATAAATATTTATACTCCCGTGTTGCAGCTAGTCAAGGCCAGACAGGCTGATGAAACACAGAAAACCAAGAATAAGGAACTTTCCAATGGCTGCATCCATTCCTCAGCTCTACTTCTTCCCTCTGTCACCCCCTGGAATAATGAGTGTACAGCATTACTGCAAAGGTCAATGAGTCTATCAGGCAGCTAGGCCTTTCCATCAGAGGGCCTCTCTTTGGCTGCACACATGAGCATGGCTGTGTGCACATTTCTCAGTGTACCTGTGTATGTGCATGAAGACATGTTTTTTCTCAAGGGTCATTTGTCAAGGCACCCTATTCTGGCATTTGCTTCATCCGAAGAGATGGTTTGCATATAGAGCCTCCTTCAGGCTGTGATCAGTGACCATGTCCTTAAGTCAAATGGTCACAAGGATCCCCAGGGAAACTGGACTGACCATAGACAGAGGGCGAGATGGGACTAACGACAAAGATGGAATGAAGATGGCATCTGCAGAGGGAGATATGTGGCCTCTTTGCCTCCTCTCTCTTAATAAGCAGCAAATCAGCAGCCTCCATAATCACTAATTCATTCCCTCCACTAGCAGAGCAGCAGTTACAGCCGCATTCAACATGGCCCTCACTACATACTGATGACCCTGGCGACTGTTGCTAGGAAATCAACTGGGGGGGCAGGAAAGAGGAGACTTAAATTATAAACAGGTTCTTATTGAGGGAGATATGTGGAGAGAAGTTGCTCTGGGTGATGGTTCTCATTGTAAAAGAAAATCTGTATGGTCTGTGTGTAAGGTGCATTGTGAGATAAATTATTGTGGGTGTGAAGAGAGTAATATTGATGAAAGACACCAATTATACACCTCAATCACACATCTCTATACCCTTGTGCACACACACCTCTGTCATGTCTACCGTCATGTGACTCGTCTGCTGTCATGTGATTACAGGTGATCCACAAACACTTCTACCTGAAGAGGACAGAGATCATGTCTCAGTGTGAGGAGTGGATTGTTGACATCCAGCAGTACAGCAGCGACAAGAGGGTGGGCCGCACTATGTCCCACCATGCTGCTGCATTAAAGGTAACTTCATGGTGTCTCATGTAAATCCATAGTCATCTCCTGTAATCATGTATGAGATACACAACTGTGTATCCTTCCAGTCAGTCACAGCAACTCACCTCTGTAGCTATTGCTCTGCTGGCTAAACTGTAAAGAAGTACCATGTTGGATTCAACATAACGCGAAATCAAATCAGATTTATTAATATAGCGCCGAATCATAACAAAGTTACATCAAGGCACTTCACATATAGAGCAGGTCTAAACCAAACTCTTTATAAAATTATTTAAAGAGACCCAACAGATCCCCCCATCAGAGAGAGAGAGAGAGAGGGAGAGAGAAGGGGGGGGGGCAATTTTGGGTAGAGTAGGGAGAGAATGAGAGCAGGAGAAGGGGATATTCAACACAGGTGCAAGCAGGAACATATGATACGGTATGATGTTAACACAAGACAGCGCATAGAACCCCTGACTGTGTGCAGCTCATCCATAGTCTGCCTCAGACTCTGATACCATGAAAACTATCTTTCTGTTTCTGTTTATATGTTTCTTACTGAACTTTAAGTTGTGAATATGTTTAGATAAGCTTTGGTAGTGGGATGAATGAACTGAGCTGATTCCTCAGGTAATGATGCGTCAGGGTGGAAAATTTTATCTTGTTTCGTAATGTCCCTGAATTTGGTAAATATCATTACTGTAGTTAAGTTTATAATCTAGAGTTAAAGCAATATATCCTCTCCAGATTCATCTCAATAAATTAGAATACCATTAAAAGGTTAATTTATTTCAGTGATTCAATTCAAAAAGAAAAACTCATATACTTCATTACACACCAACCGATATGTTTCAAGTGTTAGTATTGTATTTCTTAAAATTTTGATTATAATAACTTAAAGCTAATGAATACCCAAAGTTCTGTATCTCAGAAAATGTGAATATTCTGAAAAATATCGTAGACTCGGTGTCACACTCTAATCAGCTAATTAACTCAAAACCCCTGCAAAGGTTTCTTGAGGCTTAAATCAGAGGTGCCTTACTTGGGCTAAGGACCAAAAAGACTGAACTTTTGCTCAGTTGTCCAAAGTCCTCTTCACAGAAGAAAGTAGATTTTGCATTTCATTTGGAAATCAAGATCAGAGTCTGGAGGAAGAGAAGAGAGGCACAGAATCCAAGTTGCTTGAGATCCAGTGTACAGTTTCCACAGTCAGTGGTGGTTTGGGGAGCCATGTTCTCGCTGGTGTTGGCACACTGTGTTTTAACAGGTCCAAGGTCAGTGCAGCCGTCTACCAGGAAGTTGTAGAGCACTTCATGCTTCCCTCAGTTTAATGGAGATGCCGATTTAATTTTAGGACTTAGCACCTGCCCTAACTGTCAAAAGTACCAGTACCTGGTTAAAGGACCACAGTATCCCTGTGCTTGATTGGCCAGCAAATTCGACTTAAACCCTATAGAGAATCTATGGAGAATCAGAGCAACCTGGGCTTCCATAACACCTCAGCAGTGCCTCAGACTGATTACCTCCATGCCACGCCTCATTGCTGCAGTAATTCATACAAAATTCGCCCTGACCAAGTATTAAGTTCTGCACATCTTCATACTTTTCAGTAGTCAAACATAAAAAAAAATATTTTTTTTAATTGGTCTTAAGTAATATTCTAATTCTGTGTATTAAATCTATATAATATTAGAATTTTCCTTTTTGAATTGAATTACTGACATAAATCAACTTTTTGATGATCTTCTAATTTATTGAAATGCAAATGAACATGATGTTAGACAAGACTCTGACACAAATCTCTACTCTTCCCATTTGTAGGCTCCACTAAAGGTTTATATTAAAAGCCAGCAGTTAGCAGGTTCCTTCTCTGCACTTAAACACAACACTGCTAATAAACGTTGAATTGGCTGCAAGGGACAATGGGCCCTCAATAGACCACTTTAATTCACATCCCCAACACAGAGAAGCTCACAACTACAGAAATACACACAGTCAAACACTTTAACCCACAGACTGTGAGTGCCTTTGTGGCTCCTCTAATCTTCCTCTGGCAGTAAATAAGTACAGTTAAACCCCATTGTAAATAACTGAACTCCAATGATGAGATGCCTTAGCACAGCCAGACGTTTCACACAGCTGCACATCACTTCTCACCTTTTTGCCTCACTGTTTGAAAGTAAAGGAAGGTTTTGTCTTTTTTTCCTTCCTTTAGAAGCAGATAATTTGTTATTGTCATTATTATTATTATTATTATTAATCAAGGTTTGTGTGTGTGTGTGTTTTCCCTGCAGAGACACACAGCTCAGCTGAGAGAGGAGTTTCTGAAGCTGCCCTGCCCTGACGGTCTTGAACCAGATGGTGACGAGTTCTCAGTGAAGAGTGCTGCCCTCATCCTTAAAGAGCTGCCTGGTCAGGACGCTGAGAAGCCGGGCAGCAGCCAGGACAGCGAGGGCCAGCTATGAGTCCCTTCCCTCTCCCCTCCCCTTCCCACTCCGATGCCTGCTCTTCCCAGCATCTCCAACCCTCTCCTCTCCTCCTTATGATTACTGCTTTTGAAAAGACTCAACTGATTCAGAGCAGAAACCGCCACTTTGTCAATATTTGTATGTAAAGATCTAATGTGAGAACACCAGAAGTAGGGGAGGAGACACAACAAGACGAACTCTGAACTATGCTACACTCTTACTGAAAACAGTCGACAGAAACTTTTATTTACCTGTACAAGAGTGTAAACATTTTGTGCTTTTTCCAATTGTGAAATAACCCTTGATTGGTATGTTATTAAACTTGGTTATGTATACATAATGGAAGAGGAAGATTACAAATTATATAAGGGAAAGTACCTATAGAGAAGAATGTTTACTGAATGTTAATTTCCTTCTTTTTTTTTCTTCTTCTTCTTCCTTTTTTTGGGCTGTTAGAGTGAGGAAAGCTGTATCCAACGATAGAGTGGTCATACTATTTAAAAAAAAAAAAAAAAAAGTGAGTGAGAAAAGAAATATCACCCGTAATAGAATCTGAGATAAAAGCCCATCTGGTCATCACCTGCTTCATTTGATTTCTCCAGGATCATATCTACTGAATAAAGGCTGACATGGAAGTTCTTCATGTTCTGTTCTCCAAATTAAAAAGCACCATGGTCTGGATAAACACTTTCTGCTTCCAAGAACTTCTCCTCCATTAACCTGGGTGTAGATCGTGAGACTGAGAGTCAGAGCTACATCAGAAATGTACTTTGAAGGCTTGTGCAAGTTTGTTTTGTTTTTTGTGCGTGTGCAACAATCCCCAGTGAGATACTAAGTTGTGCTGTGCCTTGATCTACACCACACCACCAAATACCCCCGACAGAGTACCTTTATTGATTTCTTTGCTTTTTCTACAAAATTGATAACTCTGCTCCTTCTGACACAAAAACTGCTTTAAACTTTATTTTGTTGAACTCCAATGAACAAAAAAAAGTGCACTTTCTATTTTGCTCACTCCTTAGAACAGTCACATACTAATTTTGCTAGGGTATTAAATGGAGCTTGAAAGTATGGATTGATTGTGCAAATATTTCTTTGTGCGTCACCATTTGTGAGGGCAAGACAAGACTAAATGCAACACATCCAACATATTAAGTTATTTTATTAAATAACTCAAATTACTCTTTTCTTTCCTGTTTTTTTTTTTTTTAAAGCCAACTTCAGGAAACATGACAACTTAAATACTTTGCTTTACAGCTGAATTTAAACTATTCATGATATAGCAATCTGTTCGTCTCAAGGTTTAGATAAACCTTATCAAGATTTTATGATGAAGAGGAAAATGTTAATGCTCATGAGATTAACATGTTAGCATAGGTGCATTCAGTTAACACAGAACAAAAAGTAAAAATGTCGTTGCTAGAATATGTATTAGGTGACTTATTGGACATATGAATTACGTGGGCCAGGCCAGTGCACAGGTTTAATTAACATCACTAACAGTGGTGCAAGTTCAATCACATCAAATTGATAATCGACTGTTCACTCCACCACTATACAAACCGATCCGTCAATCCTGAAATTTGAAAGTCTTATATACCAGAGGTATTTAAACCCTTTACTATGCTTTGCTGCATCCTTATGCGTTTTTGAATTTTGACTGCAGTCTGCTTCAACCCCAGTAACAGCTTTGTGTTTAATAGCCAGTTGGAGTGGAGCTAACTTCAGCCTCAGTGATGAGAACCCTTAATTCTTCATCACCATCTGAACGGTCTGGGGAATCCCAGCTGCTATTGGGCAAGTGTGAAGGGGGTGTCACCCTGGACAAGTCATCACTCCATCAGAAGGTTCACTTCTACAGGCTATTTAGAGTCACCAATTAACCTTCATATCTTTGGACTGTGGGAGGAAGCCACATGGAGGGAACATGCAAACTCCACAAAGAAACGTCTCAGGCTGTTGCTGTGAGGAGACAGTGCTCCACTGTGGCTTTCACTCCCATGCAGTCGTGTTACAGTCACAAATTCTTTTATATTCTCCTGCATGAGAAGATCAGTGGGACACTGGCAAACATGTTATTCCTGAATAGGACTGTGTACAGTGCCTCATGGAGTTTTAGTTCCATATTTAGTGGCTAGCCGTCGTCAGGGGCGTTTCTAGACCCAGTGGTGTAGTCTACGTGATACGCTGGTATACGCCGTATCTCCACTAGAAGAGGTCAGTGATTTCCGCATACCTTCTTAAAAATAGGGGATGATACGCAACAACATCATTTTGTGACTGCACTTTCACTCTGTGTTACTCACTTCTGGACTCCTGGGGCTTCCGTCGCCTGTGGCCTGTGACCTGTTGCTAAGCAACAGCAACACAATTGTTCGGCTCTGACAAACCCCGTGAAATTATTCGTTTCTCTATCAGAATTTGTTCGAGTCAGCGAGCGCTAAGCACGCAGGAGACATGAAACGAAAACAGACAGTATTTCAGTGTGTTCGGAAGTTTTCCCCTCCTACGACAGAAGAGCCAGGTGAGGCGGCTGTCCTAAATAAGGTGACAGAGAACGAGCCCGGCGCTACAGCAAAGTTAGCCGGTAAGTGAAGTTAGCATGGTTAGCTGTAGCAGATAGTTGGTTAGAACTAGCTAACCTGACCAACGTTAGTGTGGTGATCAATGGAAGAGAGAGGGAGCGAGGTACTGTGTATGGGTGTAGGTTTGTCTGTACAGATGGAACTGGTTAAGAATGGACACTTCACTCGCCGGGCGTGAGATTCACGCTTTGCGTGAAATGTACGTCACATCTGTAGCGAGTGATTGGAAGCATAGTACTGAAATGTAGTTCAAAAGGTTTTGGGACAATTTCACGTTTGACCACAATGTACCCACTGAGCAAGCCAACGTTAAAAAGACGTCTCCCGCGTGTGTAGAATGAAAGTTTTCCCGACATCTTTTTTTGACGTCTTCTGGACGTCTGGTTCTGACCTCTGCAGAACGTCTATACAAGGTCGAAATTTCATATAGAAACGGTCGGTGAGGACTTCCTTCTAAGCTGTTGGGACTTTCATTAGCATACAGAAAAACTTTATCACTAGAAGGTTTTTAGTCTTTCTACTCCTCTTTATTTGAGACTAATTATATTTTCGTGCTGTTTCATTTATTTTAAATTTAATAGTTTGTAAAAAAAAAAAAAGTATTAGAAACAGCCTACTATATAATAAAATACACATCTTTTTCTACATTGTGTTTCTTCAAATTACTAAACTATCTTTGCTTATCAATAAAAGACTTGACTTCGTGATGACTTCGGAGTGGATCAGGATCAGAGTTGATTTATTGAACAGATGGAAATAAGAATAATCCCTCATGAAGCCTCTCTTCACTTAATTTTTTCATCAGTATGTTTGACAAGGACCGCACTTCATGCTGGCTAGTAGGGAGTTCCCATTGGGGAGATTCCCGACGTGTCGTTGCCAGTGGCGTTTTCTTCTGGAGGCCAAGGGAAGCCAAGCTTCCTCACTTGTTTCAGGCTGTAACCGTCATTTAATAAAAACACCTTTTTTAACCATTACGTAACCCCATTGTGTTGTGTGTCTGTCGTCTCCCCCTCGACTCTACTGTAATTATTGAGCATTTTATTATGTGCAAAACAAATCAAATCAAATCAAATCAAATCAGATTTATTTGTATAGCGCCAAATCATAACAAAGTTACATCAAGGCACTTTACATATAGAGCAGGTCTAGACCAAACTCTTTATAAAATTATTTAAAGAGACCCAACAGATCCCCCGATGAGCAAGCACTTGGCAACAGTGGCAAGGAAAAACTTCCTTTAAGAGGCAGAAACCTCGGGCAGAGCCAGGCTCAGGGGGGGCGGCCATCTGCCTCGACCGGTTGGGTTGAGAGAGCGAGAGAGAGAGAGAGAGAGAGAGAGAGAGAGAGAGGCACGGGGGAGGGGGGGGGCAAAGTTGGGTAGAGTAGGGAGAGAAAGAGAGCAGGAGGAGGGGATATTCAAACAGGTGTAGGCAGGAACATGATGCTGCATGAAGTTCGTAGGAATGATGCTGTATGGAATTCTTGAAGATGTGGGAGCAGCAGGCATTGCAGGAGCATGGGATGGTGATGATTCATCACCTGCAGGATGAGGACAGGGAGAGAGAGGAGAGGAGCTGGGAGAGAGAGAGGAGAAACAGCGCCCCTCTAAATGTTAAGTGGCGAATGAGCGGTGAAAACATGGTATTGCATGCTGTTTTCTACGGAGGCCAAACTGAGTTGGCGTCCCTTGGTGAAAAATAAGAATGATTAACCAGTCAGGTGAGGCTACTGTCATGATCCTGCTCCCCTGTGATTTGTCAAGACAGCGTCAAGGGAAGCCACCAACTATTTGGCTTCACGTCAATCAAATCACAGTATCGTCAACGTCATTTAATATCGTTAATGTCATTAAATGAAATTACGGGAGTTTTGCTAATTTATGTTTACATCTAGTTAGGCTAGCAATATTAACAATATTAGCAAGCGCAATTATGGACGGCGGAGATTTGGAGTATTTGGTTAAAAAAAAACAAGTTTACTAAACTACCTCTACAGCAGCAACTTAAAATCAAATCAGAGAGGCCAACACCAAAACTACAGCTGTTTACCGAGAGGAAGAAGGGTTTTCAGACTTTCAATGAGCAGAATTACGCCCGTACCAAGCGCTAAACTTCAACGGATGTGTTTAAGATGTTTAAGAGGACAGTGAGTGCGTGTCTATGTGTGTGTGTGTGTGTGTGTGTGTGTGAGTGAGTGATTGAGTGAGCGAGAGAGAGGGAGAGTGAGCGTGTTACCCCGATTCGGCGCTCCCGACAATCGGGCCAGATTATCTTCTAGTGTGAGCGGGTGACGGATCAATCTTAAACCCCATGATCGGCCCTCCCGACAATCGGAGGTGCCCTGATAATTTTCAAACATGTTTGATTTTTATCGGGATGATTACGCCACTCATTTTCGCTGAGGATGACAACAGCCATCCCGCCTATGAGGGACCGGAAATGATCATCGGAAGTTATTGGAGACGAAAATGGTGACCATAAAGGAGCAGGGTGTGCGAGTGCGCTGGACAGCGGAGAAGGAGGACATTCTAATCGACCTGTGGCAAGACCACAAATGTCTGTACAATGTTTCCTGCAAGGATTATTATGACCGCACCGAAACTGCGAATAGGCTCCATTTTTTGTGCTTTTGTTCTCATTCGCTTCCTTGTGAGATGACGTAGGATCACATGGTGCGTCGCTCTCTGGTCCGATAATCTTGATGAAATCCTGTAGTGTGTGCTGGTCATTATTTTCAAATCTTGTAGTGTGTGCGTGTTTAAGATTTAAGAGAAGATAATCTTATAAGATTATCCTTATGTGTGTGATACAACCCGATTTCAGAATCTTATACGTTTTTTAAAATCCTGTAGTGTGAGCCAGGCTTTAGAGGTTGTGTGTCACTTGGCTTCTCAAAAATTTTCCCCATGCCACGCCACTGGTCATTGCAGTGTGTACGGGGGGTTCAAGTTGTGTCGCTGATATGGAGCAATATCGGCCATCTGTCGGGGCCCCCTGGTACCAACTAGCCAGCGACAATTCGGAAAGGGGGATTTCTGATGCGTTGTTGCATCGTCTAAAGCCTGGTTTATGGTCCTGCGTTAAATTAATGCCGTACCTACGTCGTAGGATAGGGAGGCTGACTGTAGCCCCCGGCGTAGCCTGACATGCACCTCCCAAATAATGTAACTACACGTCGTGGAGACGCAGACCCAGTGCAGACCAATAGGGCTGTGATTGGTTTGCTTGGTAGCAATGCATTTCTGGTTCCATATTTCCAGATTGCGCCATGCCCACCATTTTTAAACATCTTGTTGTGGTACACGGACGGAGCATGGATCAAGTCGAGGAGCAACTCATTGAGGAAGTCAGAAAATATGAGCACCTTTACAACTCCTGAAGCCGGAAGCTAAACAAAGAATCAGCTAGAGACGACGATAACCATTCAGGAAAGGAGCGCAGCCCCCTACCGCTGTGGCAGTAAATTGCACCGTGACAAATTGGAGTGACAGAGAAGTTCGAAGATTTCACAACGGCGTCACAGCAACGCTGTAGGTACTGCGTTGATTTAACGCAGGACCATAAACCAGGCATAAAGCAGGTCCATTATTTTGTCACTGACATTGACTAATGTCAGCCGTCCCTTGGGGCCCCATTCAGCTCGGGGCCCTAGGCAAGAGCCTGGATTGCCTGCTCCGTTGCGGCGTCTCTGGTCGTCTTCGTCCTCTCTGGCTTTGTGGATGCTGTGCTGCCCATGTTGACCAGTAAACTACCCAAAGCCATTGAAAGTCCAAGTCTGACCAGCGTCAACATAAAAGTATCCCTTGTTTAAATTATAGTAGAAAGATGAAGAACTCTTGAAAGTCTTGCTCCTTCAGGTCTACGTTGTACCTACAAAACATAAGATAAACTTACAAAATGAGACACCCATCCATCTTCTGAGAGTCCTCCAGCATGTCGTCGGTCTTCCAAGGGGCCACTGCCTGGTGGGACATGCCCGAAACACCTCCCCAGGGAGGCATCCATGGGGCATCTGATACAGATGCCTAAGCTACTTCAGTTGGCTCCTTTTGATGTGGGGTTAGGGTTAGGGTGAAGGAAACTAATTTCAGCCGCTTGTATCCGGGATCTTATACTTTCAGTCATGACCCAAAGTTCATGACCATAGGTGAAGGTAGGAACATAGATCGACTGGTAAATCGAGAGCTTCGCCTTTTAGCTAAGCTCCTCACTACAAAAGACCAGTACATCAACTGCATCACTGCTGCTGCTGCACCGGTCCATCTATCAATCTCCCACTCCATCTTTCCATCACTTGTAAATAACACCCCAAGATACTTAAACTGACTTGAAGTCGGACTGTCCTCCGACCTGGAGAGGGTAAACTACCCTGTTCCAGTCGAGAACCATGGCCTTGGACATGGCGCTGTTTGTCATTTCAACCACTTCATACTTGGACAAAAACCACATTGTTCCTCCTGTATCCGAGGTTCGATTATCATCCCAATTCTTGTTCTTCACTACTCGGGAATAGACTTTCCCAGGGAGACTGAGGAGTGTGATCCCCCTATAGTTGGAGCACCCCCTCGGATCCCCCTTCTTTGAAAGAGGGACCACCACCCCAGTTGTACAGTACAGAGGCGCTGTCCCCGACTGCCACACGATGCTACAGAGGCATGTCAGTGAAGACAGCCCTGCAGGATCTAGAAACTTAAGGTACTCCGGATGGCTCTCATCCACCCCTCGTACCTTGCCATCAAGGACCTTCCAAAGTGCTTTAGTAACTTCAGTTTGGGTGATGGATGAATACTCCTCTGGGTCCTCAGCTGCTTCTTCCACAACGGAAGGCATGTTGGAGGGCTTGAAAAGATCCTCAAAGTACTCCTTCCACTGCCGACTATATATATATATATATATTTATATATTACATTTCAAAACAAAACCATGATACTGGTTAAATGTTACAAAAACAACCTTCAGCTCTTCCAATTTATTTGGTCCTGATTTGGCTTGTAACATGAGAGATTGTACATTTAGACAAAGGACAAGTTGAAGAGTTTCAGGGAATATAAACGCAAAACAGCTAAATTATGATAAAGCTTCAGAAAGGCTCCTGAGGTTTTATTTGCTCATTGTTACTCACATCAGAGGAGCCATTACTGTCTTCTCATTTTGTTTCAAGCACAGAAAAAACAGCAGTCTGATTGTTAAATTTAACTCCACCTTTCAGCATGACTCATTACAGTTAATGAGTCCAACAGCATAGAATTCTAATCATACTGTTGATGGAAAGGAACAATACAAATGTGGATTTCATATGAATTTCATTCAAAACCAGAAAAGTGGTTTAAGACAAGATTAATTTTTTCCTAACATTAATAATAAAACCCATATTTCACTGTGGTGCCTTGATTATAAAGACAGTAATAAAGACACCATGGTGAATGTTTAGTTGGTGCATTGTGTACAGGATGCTGACAGGTCAAACGTCTGCCCCCCTTCATGAAAAGATCTAGTTATTGAGCTAACTTACAAAGGAGCAATTTTTTCAGATTTCACTCTGGAAATAGGAATAACACTGCAGATGAACGCTGTAACAGCTTGTGTGTGATCTACTAAAATTACACACCATGTTGCTCAGCTGCAACAGAAGCTGTGGCCCTGTAGGAGCAAACCCTCTGTTTCTTTTCACAAGTGAGTCACTGCATGAACAGGTGCATGCAACAACTCAATTGCTACAATTAAACCTTTGCACGTGATAAGATTAAAGAGAGGGCAGCACGGCAGCATAGAGCCTTTCTGTGTGGAGTTGGCATGTTTTCCCCGTGCCTACGTGGGTTTCCTCCGGGTACTCTGGTTTCCTCCCACCGTCCAAAGACAGCATGTTTAGGTTACTTGGTGACTCTAAATTGTCTGTAGGTCTGAGTGTGCGTGTGAGTGGTTGTTTGTCTCTGTCTGTCTCTGTGTGTTGGCCCTGCGATGGATTTGCAACCTGTCCAAGATGTGCCCAGCCCCTGCCCAGTGTGAGCTGGGATTGGCTCCAGCAACCCCGTGATCTGGAAACTGATAAGCGGTTGAAGATAAATGAATGAATGAAAGATTAAAGAGAAGGAGCTTTAAGGGTGAATGAAACCTCCCTGTGATCGTATTTGTCAGCTGGAGAGTTTAAACATCTCTAAGAGTGCAGATATGCTCAGCTCTTTCAGGATGTACAATGAAAAACTGATATTAAGTCTTTCAAAATTACAATTGCGATCAAATTTTTGCTATTTTAACCAATGACATATATCAGTGTGTTGACCACAGACCAACCAAAGAGCACAGCAACAACAGGTCCTGTGAGGACTTAGTATCGCTGTCTACACTATCACTTGAGCTTCTTTGAACTCAGCCTTTGTTTTAATCTCAACTCTCAAGGGCTTGTGTTGAGTGATCAGCTGGAAAATATGGCATAGTGGTGGTGCAGGTGAATATGTGTAGGATTAGTGAACACAGCCTCAGGCTGGTTTCCTCCTACATCCATCTCAACATCAACAGGACCAGGCACTGGGGCTGCTTTTTATCTCTAGTTCCTGTCCCTGTTGTGGCTCCTAGAGTTTGGGGACAGTGGGGCCACCTGACACATTTTAGACAGCCTGGTTCCTCAACTTAGATTCACCTGCTGTTTTTGTCATCATGTGGTGTCTCTACGTTTTGCTTTGCTCACCCTCATGGTCTATTATGTTTGAATTTTTTTGAACGAAATAGAGCGTCTCACCTCACTTTTGTTTAGCTGTGTTGAAATACCATTTTACATATTTTAACATACCAAGTTTTAACCAGAGAGACCAGAGAGTCTTCTGTCCTCTCTGGTCTCTGGTCCTGGTTACGTGCGGTAAGCGTGTTACGTCATTTCTGGTCACTAGTGGTTGTGCTCTGTGTTACCTCGTGTGTTACCTCGTGTGCTGTCTTTCCTGTTTCTTTGCTATTCACTTGACTAATCGACAGCAAACTGCTATTAAACTATACTAGCATAGAACTCAATGTCCTTCCCCTTTCCTAAGCCTATAGACGATACTGTAGCTCCGCTAATCGAACTGAACGATGGCCTCCAGCTCTCTCTATCCACTCTCTCTTCCTCCTTCTCCCTCTCCTCTGCCTCCTTTTATGATAGTACTTGTTGCCATAGATGCAGGATGATGGTAGAAATGGAGACGAGAATAAGTGAGTTAGAGTCGCGGCTCCGCACCTTAACTAGCCCAACTTATGCTAGTGTAGGTGGCCCGCCCCCTTGTAGCCAGTGCGGGCCAACCTAGACCAGCTCCTACGGCAGCCGAGAGAGTTTCCTCCCCCCCCAGCGGCTCCCGAGCAGCCGGGATCTAGTCAGGGCGGCTGGGTGACTGTCCGAGACAAGAGGCATAGTCGTTGGCAGCAGCCCCCGGTTCACCACCAACAGGTTCACGTTTCCAACAGGTTCTACCCACTCAGCGACACCCGCTGAAAAGCCGACTCTAGTGATTGGTGACTCTATTCTGAGGAACGTGAAGTTAGCGACACCGGCGGCCATAGTTAAGTGTATCCCGTGGGCCAGAGCAGGCGACATCCAATCTTACCTGAAACTGCTGGCTAAGGATAAGCGTAAATATGGTAAAATTGTTATTCACATCGGCAGTAACGACACCCGACTTCGCCAGTCAGAGGTCACAAAGATTAATGTGGAATCGGTGTGTACATTTGCTAAAACGATGTCGGACACTGTAGTTTTCTCTGACCCCTCCCCAATCGGACCAGTGATGACATGTATAGCCGCATGTCTTCATTCAACCGCTGGCTGTCGAGGTGGTGTCCCAAAAACAATGTGGGCTACATAGATAACTGGAACACTTTCTGGGGGAGACCTGGTCTGATTAGGAGAGATGGTGTCCATCCCACCATGGGTGGTGCCGCTCTTATATCAAGGAATATGGCCGAGTTTATTAGATGTAGAAAGTGACAGCCGTAGTTCTGGGTTTCTTTCATTACTAGACTCAATTGGCCTTTCCCAGCATGTGAATGAACCAACTCACTGCTTCAGTCATATCCTTGATCTTGTTCTAACGTATGGCATTGAAATTGACAAGTTAACAATTTTTCCTCAAAACTGTCTTTTGACCGACCATTACCTCATTACATTAGAGTTTACTTTAACTGACTGCACAGTATCGAGGAATAAATTTGGCTATAGAAGATGTTTATCTGAAGACGCTGTGGCTAAATTTAAAGAGAACATTCAGTCATCATTTGCAGCAATGCCATATCTAAATTCAAATGAGGATTTCTCCCATACACAGGTTGATGACCTTGTGACTAGCACTATGGCCACACTGTGTTCAAATCTGGATGATGCTGCCCCTCTCAAAAAGAAAGTAATAAAACAGAGGAGGCTGGCTCCGTGGTATAATTCTCAAATTCATGCCTTAAAGCAGATGACACAGAAATTAGAAAAGAAATTGGCGTTCCAGCAACTCGGAAGAGTCTCACTGAGCCTGGAAAGAAAGCTTAAAAACGTATAAAAAAGCTCTCCGCAGTGCTAGAAAATCATATTATTCAGCACTAATACAAAAAAACAAGAACAACCCCAGGTTTCTCTTCAGCACTGTAGCCAGGCTGACAGAGAGTCATAGTTCAATAGAACCAGTGATCCCCTTAGCTCTCAGCAGCAATGATTTTATGGGCTTTTTTACAAATAAAATCATAATCAAAGACAGAATTCAACAGCTCTTACCTACATTAGACAATAATCTACTGAATACAGCAACTCCTGAATCAACTGCAATGCCAATTTTACATTTGGAATCATTCTCATCTCTGAATCTCTCAGAGCTAGCTTCTATAGTCTCATCATTTAGACCATCAACCTGTCTATTAGACCCAGTGCCGACCAGCCTCTTTAAAGACATTCTTTACTTAATTGAGCCCTTCATTCTAGATCTCATTAATTTAACCTTATCTTTGGGTTATGTACCTCAGACTCTTAAGACCGCAGTCATCAAACCCCAGCTTAAAAAGCCGAATCCTGATCCAGATGTTTTGGCCAATTATAGACCCATATCAAACCTTCCCTTCATTTCTAAAATCATTGAGAAAGCAGTAGCAAACCAATTACACGACCATCTGCATAGGAACGGTTTGCTTGAAGAGTTTCAGTCAGGATTTAGAGCTCACCACAGCACAGAAACAGCGCTGATTATAGTCTCCAATGATATTCTAATGGCTTCAGACAATGGATCAGCCTCCACATTTCTCCTCTTAGATCTCAGTGCTGCATTCAACACCATTGATCACAATATTTTATTACAGAGACTGGAACATGAAATTGGCATTAAAGGAACTGCTCTAAGGTGGTTCAAATCCTATTTATCAGATAGATATCAGTTTGTACATGTTAACAATAGCTCCTCCTCACGCACTATAGCCAGTTATGGAGTCCCACAGGGTTCGGTACTTGGACCAATCCTCTTCACACTTTATCTGCTTCCTTTAGGCAACATTATCAGGAAACACAGCATCAATTTCCACTGTTATGCAGACGACACTCAGCTGTATTTATCAATGAAGCCAAATGAAGTTAGTCAGATAGTCAGACTGCAGACATGTCTTGAAGACATAAAAGTCTGGATGACCCATAATTTTTTACTTCTAAATTCTGACAAAACTGAAGTTATTGTACTCGGCCCTAAGCACCTTAGAGAAACCCTATCTAATCATCTAATCAGTCTGGATGGTATTACTTTGGCTTCCAACTCCACTGTAAGAAACCTTGGAGTAACCTTTGACCAGGACATGTCCTTTGTCCCTCACATAAAACAAGTCAGTAGGGCAGCTTTCTTCCACCTGAGAAACATTAGGAAAATCAGAAACATCCTCTCTCAAGAGGATGCAGAAAAACTAGTCCACGCATTCGTAACTTCTAGGCTGGACTACTGTAACTCTTTATTATCTGGATGTCCAAACAAATCTCTGAAAGGCCTTCAGTTGATTCAGAATGCTGCTGCATGAATATTAACAGGAACTAGGAAAAGGGATCACATCTCTCCTGTGTTAGCTGCTCTTCATTGGCTGCCGGTAAAATTCAAAATAGAATTTAAAATCCTTCTGTTAACATATAAAGCTCTTAATGCCCAAGCTCCGTCATACCTCAGAGAGCTCATAGTTCCTTACTGTCCTAGTAGGCCACTCCGCTCTCTAGATGGAGGTTTACTTGTGGTTCCTAGAGTCGCCAAGAGTAAATCAGGAGGCAGATCTTTCAGTTATCAGGCTCCTCTTCTATGGAACCAACTTCCAGTATCGGTCCGGGGGGCAGACTCTAGCAATTTTCAAGACCAGGCTTAAAACTTTTCTGTATGACAGAGCTTATAGTTAAAAAGTTAAAGTTCATTTACTCTTTAGCTATGCTGCTATAGGCCTAGACTGCTGGGGGAAGGACTGAGCACCTCTCTCTCTCCCTCTCCCCTCTCCCCTCTCTCTCTCTCTCTCTCTCTCTCTCTCTGTCTCCCTCTCTCCCTCTTCCCTCTCCCTCTCTCTCTCCCCCCCTCGCATGCGCCGTCATACCAACAACCTGCCTCTCCGAAATCCCAGTTTCTCTCAGTTCCAAGCATGTGCACTGCATTTACTAACCATGTTTTCCCGAAGTCTCTGTCTCCCCCAGTTCCTCTCCTCTCTCTCCCACTCTCTCTCTCTCCCTGTCCTCATCCTGCAGGTGATGAATCATCACCATCCCATGTTCCTGCAATGCCTGCTGCTCCCACATTTTCAAGAATTCCATGAAGCATCATGTTCCTGCCTACACCTGTTTGAATATCCCCTCCTCCTGCTCTCTTTTTCTCCCTACTCTACCCAACTTTGCCACCCTCCCCACAGCAGCATTGGTCAAATCTCTGCATAGAAGCAGATATTATTATCTGTCATACTTAATGTTAAGATCTTTGCCCTTCATTGTAATCAACATATTGACTATTGTGTGATTTATTTAGAAAAAAGCAATTCAGACTGCTCAGAAGTCTTGGAATGACTTGGAATAAAACATTTTCTGAGAGAGAAGTGGTCTAACTGCTTTAGGACAGTACACAGGACTAATCAACTTTCACACAATCACACCAGCTGACTGGAGTAGTAAACCTTAGGTGGATGACATGCTCTGGAATTGACAAAAGCTACAATTCCATAGTGTAGCAAGGGATTCAGGTCAGACTGGTTAAATCCAAATGAAATCTCACACCACTAGACTAAAAAAGAGAGCAAGTCAAGGCAGAGATCTCCAGCTTCAAACTCAAGCTACAGCTCCCGTTTCCCAGATACTCAGAATTTCTTTTTTATACTTTTGTTTTATTTCCCCTTTGTTTTCTTGTTTTTTTACTTCTTGTTGTTCAGCTTTTCTTACACACAAGACAGATGCAAATGCAGACAACGAAAGTTCTTGGTTCTAGTATATCTTACTTGTATGCCTCCACAGCCACTTCACTAAAAAGTGTTGCGAGTATTGGCAGATAGTTCAGACATTTGGTACTTATAAAAATCATCTCCTGGAAGTAACTGCTCATCAGAAATAATATCATTATTATATATGACAGTAATTACAACATTTTATATAATGTTAAAGGGATCCCGTATCCTTTATCCTGTGTGTCTGTCGTGTACAGCAAAGTAAGACATGGCTATAATATATTAACTTTCAGGTATTGGAATATTAAAGCGATGAAATTGAGCATATTAGTACCTGGGCTCCAGGTATTGGCTCCAGCCTTTGTTGAGAGAGTGCCATACAAGATTTCACTGCAATTGCGTTACATTAACAATGGAGATGACTTCGGAAACAGAGCCCTGATATTTAGGTGTCTGTAACATCATGACATCACAAAGAGCTCATTTCCATATCATCCCCACAGGACAGGTCCGATCTCCCTGCAGCCACTCTGTCTTGCTTCTCTCTTTGACCTGTGTTATGGTGGGGAAACAAATTTTCTTTATTTCTTATGTTACATTAAAATGTGAATCTGTTTTGTGGTTGTCTGCTCTAAGAACACACAAACTGCACAAGGTCTACTGCGCATGCAACAAGGGGACAGAATGGTGGTTGTCTACTCTATTGACTTCTGCACCAAAGCCAGTATGAACAGATGGAACTCAGGTTGAAGCCTTCCTCCATCTCCTTGCAGGCTTTATCAAGGATTAGCTGGTCTCCCGCGATGTACCCTCCATGCTGGATGGGGCCATCGAGATAGCCTTTTTTGGGTTGACCTCCGCAACCAGGTCCATAGACAAAAGTGGTTTCAGGTGGCTTCCCACCGCCAGATGTTTGTCTAGTCCAGAGGGCAGATGGGGGTCTGAGACAATGCGACTGCACCTCCTGCACCCCAGAGGAACAGCACCATCAACCCCGCTTCAACCCGCTCAGCAGAAACCAGGGCTCACTAGTAACCAGGAGATACAGTACTGGTGAACTCAACTACGACACCTCCTGGCAACCAAAGTCTTGAGGTTGGGTCTTCTTGTCATCTCCCCCGTCTCCTGTCTCAAACATGGCTGGGGTGCCTCCTGCATACCATGACTTTTGTTAAGTCTTCAGTAAGGCCAAAGTAACATTTCTGCCCCCGCATCAGCCCTATGATAGTGGTATCGACCTTCTGCCCGGGGCCAATCATATCCACAGTTGCCTAGCTATCCAGATCTTTTTGTACTTTTGTTTTATTTCCTGTATAATATCGTATGACTTTCCTTGTCTTTTTTAAAATTGTTGTACAAGTTACCAGCTTTCAGACCAAGCCCCATCCCCAAGATATCATTTTTATTTCCTGTTTAATTTTGTCTTACCTCCTTATTTGTCTTGTTTTTTCACCTATTGTTATGTAACATTTTCTAAACATGAGACAGAAGACAAAACTTCCAGTAAATGCATACTACAAGCCACAATACTAGCAGCCAAGATATCTACAGTCTTTTGTACAGTTGTTCCATTTCCTATTTGTCTTGTTCTTTTGTTTCATGTCATTCAGCATTTCCAGCACACAAGACAGATAAATCAAAAGAGCCTTAGCCCTAATTCCAGGTTTCTAACTCACACCAAAGCCCCAGCTGCACAGACATCTAAAGTCATCCTTGCATTTACAGAATAAATGTTTATGAAATTGAAAATTAAAACATTTATTATTTTTATTTTATGAAATTTAAATAAGTACATTGCACAAGAAGTGGTTACCTTAATTATTATGGGGGTAATACTAAATTTAAAAAATTACCTCAAGGTCAAATTTACATTACTATTTTGTAGGGCTGTCAAAAAAATTAAAATTTTTAATCTGATTAATCACTGTGAATCTACCATGATTAATCACCATTCCTAAATATGACTGAATATTTCACATTTTCTCTGTATATTGTTGAAACAGAAAGATTAATGATTAATGAAAGTGGACATATGTTTAACATTTGTTTTCTATTTATGACAAATCCAAATGGAAAGCAAATCCTCTTTTTTTTTTTTTTTTTTTTTGGGGAAATATAGGATGGATGGATTCCCTGGGGATATAGCTCAGTCGAAGAGCATGCAGAGACCCCGGTTTCAAACCCTGGCCACGCCACAAAAAAATTGGTAGGCTTGTTCCGATCCCAAGCCCAGATAGATGGTGAGGGTTGTGGCAGGAAGTGCATCCAGCGTACAAAAAAATCTATGTGTCTATCCCAAAGTCATGTATGAACAAAATTACTTACATGGACTTTAATCCTATCTGTGTTTGTCCGTGTTTGTGTGTCTTTGTGTGTCTGTCCCACAGTCATGAATAAAATTAACTACAAGGACTTGAACCATTTTTGTGTGTTTGTCTGTGTGTATTTCTCTGTCTGTCTCTGGATGGTTGTTACATACATCTTGTGATGCAGTTTCTTGGACACATCATCAGTGATAGTACCTGGGATCATGGGGGGTTTCAGGTCTTTCAACTTCAGACCCCCTCAACTCGGCAACCCAACCAGGAGCGATCAGTTCCCAGCCTGTGTCCAAGAAGCATTCGCCCGCTTCTTGTCTGTCTTGATCCACAGCCATCGTGAGGCTCTCTCTGCAACCTTGGAAGCTGTGGGGTTAACTATACAGAATTACAATTGTGGTCAGTTTAAATATACTCATCATGGGAATTAATGTCATTAATTTTTCCAGGGTGGAATGATTATACTATGTACATCTTCAATGATTTTTAAAAACAAGAATTGGGTGCAAAAATGTGAATTTATTTTGGATTGTATCTAATCCACATGTCCAGAATTATACATACAGGCTCAAATCTTTAAATAAGTGATGCTGAAGGTTGTAGAATGATGTTGTTCAGCTTTTCTGAACTTCAGAAAAGGCCAAGCCTTGTGAGGTTAAAAGCAATGTCATGATCTGTCAGGCTTAGTTTTGTTTTGTTAGGGTCAGTTTAGTTTTGTCACTTCCTGTCTTATTTTGAAGTCTTCGTGTTATCGCTGTCGTCCTGTCAAATTTCCCGCCTGTGTGATTTCCTTCCCTGCCCTAATGTGTTTCACCTGTGTCGTTAGTTCAGTTTGTACTTAAGTGTTGTTTTCTGGCCAGTCCTTGTCGGATCCTTTGTCCTTTCCTGATCTCTGTGGTTCTCCTGTTTTTTCGTATTCTCCGGTTCCCTGTTGCTCTCTTGCCTTCTCTGTTGTCCTCTGTTGTTTGTTGTTCGCTCCTGTTCTGTGTTGTCCTCTGTTCTCTCCTGTCCTCCTGATCTCTGTTGTTATCTGTAGTTCTCCTTTGTTATCTTGGTTATCCTTGTATTCCATTGTTATCCTTGGTCTCCTTTGTTCTATGTTTTGGATTTCATTAAAATACTTACCTGCACCTTCACCCTACTGCCTCTGGTTCCTGCATTTGGGTCCTCCTTCTAGCCTAGCCCTGACACCCAATTAACTTCTCTTTAGTGATCACGATTGACTGCAGCTGGTAGTTTCACTTTGCCAGCATAAAAAGGATTTGTTTGACAGCACTCATTGGATTGAACAATAGGAAAGTCCAAGGAAGATCTAAGAGGGAGAGTTGTAGATTCACACAAGATGGCCCAAAACCAGCTGATTTTTGGCTCGGTGAAGCCCTCAAACTGACCAGACAGTGACCGCTACAGCAAGTTCCATAAGCAGTGTATAGTTTTTGGTGTTTCTAGAGCCTAGGACAGCGATGTTAAAAAAAAAAAAAACAAAACAAACAAGCCCAGACAGTTCTGCATTTCTCCTGAGAAATTGGAGCGAATAGTATTGGAGCTAATTGGAGAAATGAATGGTGAACATGTCCTTCAGAGGCTCACAGATCAAATTCTGTTTGACTCACTGTCAAAGTAGACACACTGTCAGAAACAGGACAAGAATCTCTACTACTTTCGAAAAAATGGTGTGGCTAGCTCAAACTATGTGCCTGTGAGGACAATTTATTAATATTTTTTCAGATAATTTTCCCCTCAGCTCTCCACTTTAGTTAAACTACATACCACTCTAACTCTGTGATTTCTGTGCAATACACACTCATAAACTGAAAATTTGTCAAAATTGAGCATGATACTTGAACATTTGCTCCCCAAAATGTATAAAAGATATGAATTAGATGAAAACTGTTATGAATAGACAAAGCTTTTGTCACCATTTTAAATTTTGAAGTATGCAAATCAGGTGTGCTGTAGCAGGGAAAAATCTAAAAAATGCAGGGCAGTATCCTTCCAGCACAAGAATTGATGACCCATGATCTGGAATATTTGTAAAAAGGATTTACTCAGCAGTTATGTACAAGGTTGAATTGAAGCGAAGCATGTCAGCAGAATATTCATCAAACACTGACTATTAGATCCTAACACCATTCATTGTCAATACCTGATCACACTAATAAAAACCAGATAGTCAGCTTTTCCCAGCAAAGATATGTACACAAGATATGGCTTATACCCTTTTATACAGAAATTAGCAGCTACAAACAATTTAATTGTGCGTAAACCTGTTAATAAAAGCAAATTCACCTCCTTTTGCACTGTGAGTGGAAATTTTCTTTTTGCTCCGACTGTCACACACAACTATGAGAAGAGATGGCGATCATCACATCTACAGAGCACAGAATAACAGATGCAGGAGAAAAACATTAAGCTTTGAGCCGTTGAGAGAGTATAAAAATTAGTACGGTGAATGTTATATAATTTCGTTGATGGAGCATTTTTTAATAAGTGCTATAATAATGCAATGAGATGTTTTAAAATACAATGTTAACGTATTAACGTTCGTACTTGGGACGTAATTTATGATTGTAACATTTAGCACCTCAGGCCTGCGTTGAACGAATGCCCGTGAAAGCATCTTCGTTTTCCCACAATGCATTGCGCACCTGTCATGGCTGCTCACTGATGCCACATAAACCACATGGGTGGAAATAAACATTTTGTGTGTGTTTGAAAAACAGTGACTTAGTGCCGTAGTGAAGAGACGAGTCATCTGCTGTGATTTGGGACTGTCCTTACCGGCGCCGGTAGCTCGTTCTTCCCTTCAGCAGGATCCAGAAGTGTTGAGCGATGCCGTTGGACGTAGAAATCCCCGTTCTCCGAGGCTTTTTAACACCCAGTGAGGCAGCGCGATGGAAGCATTGTGTCTTCCGCACTATAGGTGAGACGCCGAGTGTGTGAGTGTTTATTTTACTAACGTTGTCAGGAGAAGGTTTTGTCATCCCATGACGCTGTAGACGACGCTACACGGGCAGAGTGACATTGATACGCTACTTGATTTTAAGGCCGTTCCCTGCTGATGACACTCAGCAGGGAACGGCACAGGTGCAGCTCTACCTGCCAAAGCTGTGGCCGCGGTCCCACTCCTTTTACAGTTCAGATGATGTAAGTAACTAACTGTGCGGTTTACAATGATACGTGCTCTTTTTCTCCGTACGCCCGTGCATGTCCGTCCTGGCAACCCCCATTCACTTGGCGCTATTAACTAGGTTTGTGCACGGGCGACATTATGCATGTCATAGACTTATACTTGATATAGTTTTTGAAATGTCGTGTGCGGCCATTGCAATTCTGTATCGACACCATACACGATGTTATGTTAGTTCAGAAAATATCACGTTTTGTAACAGCAGAGCTAACTCAACATTAACTAGAACCTTCCGTATTTTCGTCTCTAAAGCCGAGGCAGTCACTGTAGCTTTGACTTTTTACAGAGCAACGTGGATACATGCCGTCATGTTGGTTTGTATATGACCTGACAAAAAAGGCAGCCTTTAAACTAAAGTCTTCCGATCTTCGTGCTCAGCCGTTCCTATCTCTTAGTTCCACCATGGAATCGAAGACTAAACCACAGTCTAGTGGAAGATACATGACCACTATACTGACTGGTACTCTGACTATCTCATGCTCACCTGCTATTACAGGTGTAGTAATCATTATAAAGGCAATCGGAACCACAAAAAAAAACCTTGCCAGTGAGGGATGGCGTGGAGCTCTTTCCAACGCGTGAAGCAGTTGACAGTACAGGTCTTCAGTGCATTTAAAAACGTTTATTTTGAAGATGCATCAGGGTGATATGGAGCATAAACAAAGGCCGGGTGTTAACTGTAAATTAAACAACTAACTTGCGGCAGGAAAATAAACCGAAATAAACTCAAAACAACTGAAAACAAACAACCGCCCGCACGGTTGAAAAACTGTGTGGCTTCTGCCTGATTACCAACCCCTGCCACCTGTGCCCCAGTGACACCCTCAAGTAAACTTCGTGTGGCCTGCTAATGGCTGGACCCCTCCTATGCCCAGGTTGTGAGTTGTCATGGTAACACCACGATAACATAGCACCTTAATAATATAAATGCGTTGCAATAAAAAACATCATATTGGCTACAACAATCATGTGAACATTTCAAATCAACTTCCATGCTCCCTTTAAAGCTCCACCCCCACAATTCATTGATGTGCGTTGCCAAGGAAACAACACCACAGCTGTTTAACAAGATTGGACCAAAGATCTTTCTTGTTGCAGAAGCAAAAAGTCGCAACACAAAATATCAAACTAACAACACAAAGCAAAAACTACATGTCAGTTGTCTTTTTTTTTTTTTTTTAAATACTCCAGCGGCTAAGCAATGCTAACATTCAAAGTTACTTTACCTGATATATCAAGGTGTGTATTCCACTGAATTTATCTACTGTTTTTGGATTTTTTTTTAATTTTGTCAATATGTTTTATATATTCGTCTTATCTGAACACATTCAATAAAGTCATCTATCTGCAGATGACCAGATAAGCCGGATGGCTAATGCATATACTGAATATACTGAAAACATTTGTAAAATAATATATAGAACCAGAAATACTTAATTAATTACAATTATGCAGTTTAATTAATTGAGATATGTGACTAGCCCATCCAAATATTCATGGTTGGGAGGAATTAAAAAAATCAAGAATAATATCTCGAAAGACAAGTACAGTAGTAGTAAATTTTCTGTACAGCTTTTGAAAAGCTGGCTCCAGTTATGATCAACAGAAAAATAATGTATAATTAATAATTTTAAATTAATAATTTAATAATTTATTTGACAAAAATCTGAATGGTAGAAAATCCACCATGACAGGCTAAAATGGACAGATTTACAAAGGAGCAATGTTTTCAGATTTCACTCTGGAAATAGGAATAACACTGCAGATGAACGCTGTAACAGCTTGTGTGTGATCTACTAAAATTACACACCATGTTGCTCAGCTGCAACAGAAGCTGTGGCCCTGCAGGAGCAAACCCTCTGTTTCTTTTCACAAGTGAGTCACTGCATGAACAGGTGCATGCAACAACTCAATTGCTACAATTAAACCCTTGCACGTGATAAGATTAAAGAGAGGGCAGCACGGCAGCATAGAGCCTTTCTGTGTGGAGTTGGCATGTTCTCCCCGTGGCTACGTGGGTTTCCTCCGGGTACTCTGGTTTCCTCCCACCATCCAAAGACAGCATGTTTAGGTTACTTGGTGACTCTAAATTGTCTGTAGGTCTGAGTGTGAGTGTGAGTGGTTGTGGGTCTCTGTCTATCTCTGTATGTTGGCCCTGCAATAGATTGGCGACCTGTCCAGAGTGTAACCTGCCCTCGCCCAGTGTGAGCTAGGATTGGTTCCAGCACCCCTCGCGATCCGGAAACAGATAAGCGGTAGAAGATGAATTGTTATGACCCTGGGTCATAATGTCTTTTTATTTCTGTTGTCTTGTTGTTCCTCCCTGCCTGAGGGTGGAGCTACCACCCTTAGTGTTTCTCTCTCCAGGTGCTGGCAGCTGATTGGTGGAGCTGGTATAAAATGGCCGCTGCTTGGGCTGTTCGCTCTTCTCTCTTGGCCCTACTCCCAATTGCACCAGGCGTTGTTGCTCTGCTGTTCTGTGTTAAATCTGTGTGTGTTGTTCAGCAGTCCAGGTAGCCGTAGGGGTCGGTAGCTCTTTTTGTTTATACTTTTTCTCCTGTTTATTTTGTAGGGAGTCAGGTTAGACACCTGTACTTTCAGTTTTTTTTACTTTTGGATAGGTAATTTAGTTTTGGGGCTGTAGATTGTTTTTGTTTGTTGTTTTGGACTATGCTCATCCCGAAATTTATCGCTACCATGCTCTTTGAGAGTCAAATAAATGATCCTCTGTTGGACTGCAGCTGTGTGGCCTTGGTCGTCCTCGGGAGTAGGGAAAGAGGGGAACATCTTTTCATGTTACGTATGGTTCCCCTAGGCCGGTCGTAACAGAATGAATAAATGAATGATAAGTAGAAGAAGAGAAATAAGGTGGAGGCAGTGTGTACTATGCATCTGCATATATTCAAGAGCATGCGGGCAACATGTATTGAAACCACAGCACCAAGATTAGAGTGAGTTTACACTCACTTTGTTATTTGTTGAGATCCACTTTTTAAAAAATTTGTCTGCATTTGTCCTCATAGTTTAACACCACAAGGTGTGTCAACTTTTTATGAGATTGCACTTTTAGTATTGCAGCTAAATATTTTACTATTTCAGTGCGTGTATGTGACCATCACCAGCCCTCCCTGGAAGCTTGTTTGTTGAATTCTTTTGAGTGAAATTACCTTTGTGAGGCAGTGCTTAACCACAGTGAATCTAGAGAGAAACAAAGGACAGACAAGATGCTGTAGGATGAACAGGGGAAGGGAATCAGGTGGTGCTGGTAGGATATAGTGGGGTGAAAGATGCTGTGCTTTACCTGCCACCTCACTCAGGATTATGAGAGTCCAGAGAGTTTCTGTGTAGATCCTTGGAGAGATTGGAGTCCAGAAAGGGAAAAGTGTCCCAACAGAGGAACAGAGTCAAAGTCAGGGCACATATTGATAGATTGAGACCATTTTTGATGGTATTCATCAATTCCTTTATGATGTCAACCACCACGAGCTGGAAAGTGTAGCCATAAATGCATGTGGGCCTACAATATGAGTGGGACAATCACCAGGGCCCAGAGTTGGGTCAGGGGCCCAGGCTCCCATGGCCCACTACACAGTGTGCAGTGATCTTTTGCTTAAATGCAGTCAGCCTCACTCAGTTCCTTGACATCAAATCAAATCAAATCAAATCAACTTTAACCCTTTCTGTTTAATGACATTGTACTCATTAATAAATGGGTAAGTGCCATAGAGTGGGCTAAAATCTTCTGTTTCATGTTCCAGAGGCAGGCTCCCTATTGGAGTCCTTAATGGATGGGGACTTTGAGGGGGTTCTGCTAAGTCCCCTGATGTTAGACTTGCTTACTGGAGACGGCAGCTGCAGTGAGGGGGAGAACATTGAGGCCTACCTGGAGAGACGGGTCCTACTGTACCTGACCGGAGGTCCCAGTGATACCCAGAACAGGTAATACAACAGGACATCGGTCGTCTAATCACATTCATTATTTTGTTAACATTCACTCATATGTTTTGATTGGTTGTATCAGCCGTTCGATTCCGACAACTGTACTGCTGTAACGTAAACAACGAAAGTCATTATCCACTTTTACATTCATCCTTCATATTGGAGGTCAGATGCAGTAATTAAAAGGATGGAAGCAAAGTGTGGGAGATCAGCCATCATGATCATCTGTTCTTAAAACAGAGCTCAAGCATGATTGAAGCTTCTTTGGCTATGATTGCAATTCTTTAACATGTTTCAGCCATGAGGCAAAATGTTTTTGCCACCTCACAAGTTGAGCAAGTGTACAAAATCACTGGAGGCAAATATCTCACATATGCCAAATTTTTACATTATAAAAACCAGTCAGGGCAACACATGATTGGTTTGCACTTTTCTTTTACAAAGGCTATGAACTCTCTTTTCAAATTATATTAAATTCCATAAATATGTTCTTCTCTATGAATAATTATTTCTAAAAATCCAAAAGTGGAGTAGTTTATGTATCATTGTTACCCCAGCTAAGGGAAATGCATCTACAATCATCCCTATTGTATATCTTGTATTCCTAATTGCATTGCATATCTCAATTACAATATATGCCAAATTAATCACACCATGGACTGTTTTGCATATTGTACAGCCTTAGTCATGATTAATGAATGCATGAATAAGGCATTTTAATTAAATTTTTTTACTTTTTCTATTCTTTTTATAAGGATGCTATTAAATAGGAAATGAAGCGAAGCCACTAAATAAAATCTCCAAATTGAGTTATTGTGTGTTGTCCTGAGAGCAGAGGCAAGGGCCCAAAGCGAGCCAATTTTTTGCAATTCTGAGCCCTCAAACTAGTGCTATTTATGGCAAAATGGTAACTCCTCCCCAGAGGTTGCGCTAGACCTTTTCGTTGTCTGTCATTTTGACTGGCCGGGTCATAAAAATCCCATCATAATCTATTTTTACCCGTCACTTTAATTTTTTGAAATGATAATAATGAAATATTCAATAGCATTTAATTTTCATTCATTTTTAATTAATATTCAGTCCAAACAAGCTGACCTCTTTTATCAACACCATTGTTATTGGGCTTTTTAAAGAAACTTCGGGCACTCAACTGCCATGACATTTTTCGGAGTGAAGCCAACGAGGTCATGTATCAAGAAAGACAAGAGCCAATATGCTCACTCGCCACCAAGTGGTCAGGGGTGTGAGTCGCAATCTGTCAAAATTACAAGTGGTCTTCAGATTTTTCCGTCACCGTTTTAAAAGAACAGTCAATGACGGAAAATATTCGGTTAACGCGACCCCTGCTCCTACCAAAAAACTGACCAGATGGTGATCGCTACAATAAGTTCCTGAAGCAGTGTATGGTTTTTGGTGTTTCTAGAGCCTAAAATGTGGATGTAAAAAAACAGACACAGTTCTCCTTTTCTCCTGAGAAATTGTATTGGAGTGAATCAGAGAAATGGATGGTGGACATGTCCTTTGGAGGCTCACAGATCAAATTCTGTTCAACTCACTGTCAAGTAAGCACATTCTCTGAAACAGGACAACAATTTCTTACTTTGGAAAACAAGTTGAATCCAGATCAAACTATGCGCCCCAAAGGACGATTTATACATATTTTTTTCAGATATTTATTGACCTGGGGCCTCATTTATAAACGTTGCGCACGCACAAAACTGGACCTAAAACTTGCATACGTCATTTCTATGCAAAGGTTGTGATCCATAAAAAACAGACTTGACGGGAAAATGTGCGCACCCCTACGGATACTTTGACCCATGCGTACGCACAGTTTGGGGGAAAAGGGGAATTGGCGACCCAGACGGTGCGGTGGTGAACTGAAGTCAGATTGAAGAAATGAAGAGTGGGAAGATGTGATGTTTCAATGTTTCAGCTTGAACACTAGACGGCAGTATTAGCACAGGTGTTGTATTACCTGCGTACACTAGAGAAGAAGAAGAACTGCCTACCGTCTTGCTACTGCCTTGAAGCGTGTATGCTGGTTGTTACAAACTTGAATTAAAGTGAAGTTAAGCACATACAAAGTTGTCTTATTACGACACAACATATTGGCAACGAAGATGGCGGCCCTGAACCTGAGCCAGCCTCCACCTTTTCTTCAAAATGTCGGACAACAGCCGATACCGCTTAAAGCGTGGATACGGAGCTTCGAAAATTGCCTGCTGGCCATGTCTGAGGGTGAGCTGCCGGAGGCAAGAAAATGCGCGCTGCTTATACATTGTTTAGGCGCAGAAGGTCAGAGACTCTTCTATACATTGACTGTTGCTGATGATAAGTACGCCACGGCACTAAAGGCCATAGAGGATTTCTTCATACCACAAGTGAACGTTATAGCTGAACATTACCGCTTCAGACAAAGGAGCCAACGCCCAGATGAAACTACAGACTAGTTTGCTGCTGCTTTAAAAGAACTGGTTACAACATGTCAGTTTGGGACTATGGAAGAGGAAATGATACGGGACCAGATCGTGGAAAAGACGAATTCACTGCGCATCAGAGAGCGTTTACTACTGGAGATACCACTTACACTTGCCAAAGCTTTGAATATAGCACGTCAGATTGAAACTGCGGTGACTGAGGCTAAAGCTATGGGCAAAGGAGCAACAGATGATGCTGTGCATGCAGTTCACATTAAAGAACCACAGCAGCATGGAAAGTTCAAAAAAGGAAGTACAAACCACACTCAACATCACAGACTTCACAAGGAAAGACATGTTACAGATGTGTCTCTACTCAGCACACTGCTAACATCCAAGGATGTCCTGCAAAGGAGGCGCTCTGCAACGCCTGCAAAAAGAAGGGACATTTTGCAAAAGTCTGTCGAGGAAGCAAACGAGTGAGGTTGAAGCCGTCCCAGCAGTGACTATTTTAAATGTGGATGAGGCAGTTGAAGATGAGGCATGTGACTCTAGCAGCATAATGTGTACAGTTAAAGTCAGTGTAACAGGGTCAGAAAGCCAGGATATTGAGCTGATGCTAGACACAGGCTCAAGAGTGTCCATCCGACCAGAGTCAGTGGTAAAGGAGCTTTTCACTGATTATTATCTTACAATGCCACCACGCAAGCTTAAGGACTATGGCGGAAACCCCATAGCTGTGAAAGGATGTTTACAGGCTAATGTAGCATTTGGTGGCAGCAGTACTAAAAGAAAAATATACATTGTATATCAAGGGTCTGCAGTGCTAGGCAGAGACTTATTCAGGTCACTACAAATGCAAGTGATAGATGGTCAGGCCATTCCAGCCCCAAGTTACCAGCCTACTTCTACGGTTAAAAGTGTAGCAGTGCAAAAACTGGGATGCGCAAAGAGTTTTGTCCATAAGGTTAAAGTACGCCCTGATGTAAAGCCAGTACAGCAGAAGCTGCGCAGATTACCTTTCTCAGTCAGAGAAGCAGTTTCTAAGGAGTTGAAAAAACTGGTAGATCAGGAGGTCATAGAGCCTGTAGAGTCTTCTGAATGGATTTCACCCATAGTAGTCACCACAAGAAAAAGACAGACCAGATCCACGTGTTTGTGTGGATCTGAGAGAGCCCAACAAATCAGTTGTCCACGGCTTTCCACTACCTCACATGGAGGAAATATTCACGGACCTGAGAGGAGCAACGCTGTTTTCTACATTAGATCTCCAGAGCGCTTATTACCAAGTGCCACTACACGAAGACAGTCGCCGTTTAACTACATTCATCACCCACGACGGACTGTTTCGCTTCAAGCGGGTGCCATTCGGACTGGCATCTGGGCCAAGCTGCTTCCAGCGGATGATGTCATCCGTACTCAGAGGTCTAAAGGGGGTCCAATATTACCTTGATGATGTTATCATTTCAGGTGCAACAGCTGAGGAACATGACAAAAGGCTGAAAGCTGTACTTCGACGCATTGAGGATGCCGGGCTCCAGCTAAACCTCTCAAAATGCAACTTCAGGCAGACAGAACTGTGTTTTCTTGGACACAGTATCAGCCAAAGGACTGCAGCCTGATGCCTCACATGTGGATGCTGTTTCACAAGCACCTCTACCGACCAACCTGCCTAAGCTGAGGACATTCCTCGGGCTCATGTCCTGGTATTCAAAATTCATACCAGACTATGCTGTTGTCGTTGAGCCCCTGAGAGCACTCCTGCGTGGAACTGATGCTTTTGCATGGACACCTGAGGCGCAGAGGAGTTTTGAGGCTGTTAAATGGCTTATCATCAACAGCCCTGCACTATCATTGTTCAACCCAGAACTGCCCACAGTGGTCACTACTGATGCATCGGACTATGGGCTGGGCGCAGTTCTCACTCAGATACACCAAGACGGCATGGAGAGAACTGTTGCTTTTTCATCACGCACGCTCACCCAGGCAGAGAGAAAATACTCCACTGTTGAAAAGGAGGCCCTGGGGTGCGTGTGGGCCACAGAAAAGTGGAGAACTTACTTATGGGGAAGAAAGTTCACACTACGTACTAACCACAGCCCTCTCACAACACTGCTTGCCTCAAAAGGTCAAGGTAGAGCAGGCATGCGGATAGCCAGGTGGTCATCCAGACTGTTGTCATTCAACTACGACATCCAGTACAAGCCGGGTCGAGAGAATGTAACGGCTGACTGTTTATCTCGACTCCCACTGCCAAGCTCAGAGCCCGGCTTGGAGGACGACATGGAAGTAGCACTCACATATGCACTCACAACTATCACTGAAACTGAGTTTAAAACTGCACGTGCTTCCTGTCCTGTGCAGACTAAACTGCGTGAACTGCTCACTTCAAGATGGCCCAAGTCAGCTAAAAACTTGACTCCAAAACTACAGCCATACTTTAAACTTCGAAATGAACTCGTACTACAAGATGACTGCGTTGTTCATGGCACACACAGACTCCTGGTGCCAGATAGTCTCCAGCCAAAGCTGATCTCCCTGGCTCATGACACACACCAAGGAATAGTGAGAACAAAACAGAGACTCAGAGAAGCATATTGGCGGCCAGGCATGGATGCCCCGGTCGAAGCAGCCATTAAAGCATGTATCACATGCCAGTCACATGACAAGTCTGCAGTCACCCACACAACTCCACTACAGCCTGTGCCATACCTAGAGCAGGCTTGGGAAAAAGTTGCAATTGATGTGGTGGGACCCTTTGATAGAGCACCCATGGACTGCCGCTTTGCAATCACACTGATTGATTACCACAGTAAATGGCCCGAGCTAGCCTTTGTTCCACATGTCACCTCAGGAACTGTCATACAGTTTTTATCTGCAGTCTTCAGCAGAGAAGGTGATCCTACAGAGCTGGTTTCTGACAACAGCTCTCAATTTGTGTCACATGAGTTTGAAACATTTCTCCAAGACAGAGGCATCGTGCACAGAAAATCATCTGTCTATTATCCAAGAGTGAACGGAGAAATTGAACGCTTCAATCGAAGTCTGAAGGACAGTCTGCAAACTCCTTCCAAGGCTTCCCCTCCAGCAAAGCATGCTGGAAGGGAAGCCTTGGAAGGAGTTCACAAGGGATTTCCTACACATATATCGTGCAACACCTCATTCCACAACGCAACACTCACCAGCTGAACTGTTGCATGGTCGACCTATGCGCACTAAACTTCATGTGGCGGGACGTCCACTTCCACACAGTGCACCACTGTCATCACAACAGATCGGCCTCAGAGTGAGACGAAAACAGAAAAAGAGCAAAACATACACTGATCAGAAACAGGGCGCAACTGCTGTGTCCTTCGCATGTGGGTCATATGTGCGAGTGAAGAAGCCGGGTATCCTTCCTAAAACACAGCGCAAGTTTTCCAAACCACTGAAAGTGATGGGGAAAAAAGAGGACAGTACACCTACCTGCTTTCAGATGGACGGTGCTGGAATGCATCTCACCTCGCACCTGCCTTCCTTCAGGAGAAGGAGAGTGACAATGAACTGTTACCTCTGGACTTTGGAGCTACACCAGCTATACCAGCTGTACCACAACCAGTGCAACTCACACCACATGCCAGACCAGTCAGGCTCAGAAGAGTGCCTGCGTGGACTAAAGACTTTGTTGTGAAATAACTTCTGGCAGGAAAGAAAAAGTGAAAAGGGACGTTTTGTTTTAAATGAGTACAAATGCAGGAATGAAAGGTTACTTTTATTTTAGATTTTACAGGAGTTGAAGTTATATAAAAACTGTTCTGTTTGCATTAAAAGCGCCTAAGAGTAAATAACTGCTGAGAAGTCACTAAGGTGAAAGTATAAGTTAATTGAGTTGAAAAACAAGATGAGCAAATTTATGTTGTTTATTCTATCACATACTGTATAAGTATAAAGGAAACAGTAAGTAAAGTTGTTTATTGAAGAGCTGAATTACCCTGCATAGTTGGTACATGTTTGCTTATTAAGGGGGATATGTGATGTTTCAATGTTTCAGCTTGAACACTAGACGGCAGTATTAGCACAGGTGTTGTATTACCTGCGTACACTAGAGAAGAAGAAGAACTGCCTACAGTCTTGCTACTGCCTTGAAGCGTGTATGCTGGTTGTTACAAACTTGAATTAAAGTGAAGTTAAGCACATACAAAGTTGTCTTATTACGACACAACAGAAGACCGACTATGTTTTTATGTTTGCCCTTCACACATTTAATTTCAACCCGTATCATGCGTTGGAGCCATGTCATCAGAATGATTTAATTCAACGGCGTTATTTTGCATTGGACTGAGTAATTGTTTAAGAAACATCTCCTTGGAATCTAACAGAAAATTCTAAATCAAAATCCCTTCTCTATATTTAATCACCACCGTCTCTCCGTCATATTGTGCCGGAGCACAGGAGGAGGAGAGGACGGCGCGGCATCAGGCTCACGTGTGTAAATAACAATATTTTCCTGCGATACTGTGAACACATATTCAAATGCCAATTATATCTTAAATGTGGAAAACAAAGCCATTAACAATCGTTATACTATATACTTTCTTGTTCTCAGTGCAGCTCTACTTAATGCTTTTCATAACAAACCAGGCATAAAGAAAAGGTTAATGTTCACACACACTTCAATCTAAAGAGTATTTTTCGTGCTGGGGTTTAGCACGAACTGATTATTGGAGGCTTTATCAGTCTGATTATTGTAAACATATAAATACAGCAGTGAGCCCTGTGCGTAATGCTGCACCATGGCACTGTTGGAGGACTATGCCAATGGCAGAATTAGGAGGGATAAGGCCTTCAGGACCATAATGACTTATTGGGCCATGGTGATGACGACTGTCTTATGAGCCGTTTTAGATCCCATAGAGCTATGCTCTTGGATCTATGAGCTGAACTGGGTCCAGCATTAGAGAGGGCAACGCGCCGGAACCACGCCATCCGGCTGCAGACGCAGGTCCTCATCCCGTTTTTAAATGCGCAAAGTGCAGAAGAAACCCACTTCAATGAGGTCCATGCCCGTGCGTGGTCAGTGGTGGAAAGCGTCATCGGCCTCCTGAGGTGCCGGTGGCGCGCAGTGGATACGTCGGGGGGCAGGCTTCTTTACCATCCTGCCAAAGTGTGCCGCATTATAAGAGCGTGTGGCGTGTTACACAATGTGGCACAGAGGAATAGTATCCCTCCCCCCCAGCATTATGACTTCAAGACAAGCGGGATATGAACAGGGTGCAAGACTCCCTCGGGATGTCATGCGGGGTTTATAAAGACATCTAAAGGTTCATTTTTGCACGTTGCCTTTTAACATTCCTGCAATTTCAGTCATTACATTTCTCATTTGGCTCAACTCCTCCGTCAGATTTTTTATCGCTTGTATTGTCTCCCTTAGCCGCAGGACTGTATCGGTGAACACCCGACCGTCATTCAGGCGTACCACAATGACGCCAATTATGGAAGCGATTTTTGAGTCCATCGGCGTCAGGTCAGGACCACCCCCCAGTTGCATACACATGATCAGTACCACTTAAGCTATAAATTACAAACATGTGCTGTGCCTAAAGGAATAAAAATATGTACCTTTATGTCATACCACTTCTTTTTTTTTTTATTTATTTCTGGCACCGTGCGCTCCATCCCACTGACGGTGTTCACAGCTGCACCAACCTGTTGCCACTCACTTTGCTTCCTTTGGTTTGTGATTCCAGTGCTGTGACTTCCAAACAGGATGTTTTTTCGGGCCTCCACTTCACCGACAAGCGTCTCCACTTCCGCCTCAGAGAAATTTCTTTTCCTACCTTTTGTTGTTGCATCCGCCATCGTTTCCAATAAGGCATAACACTTGTATCTGAGTCTTATTTTATATGCAGGCCGCATTCACGAGGTGCTTTGCATTGACCATGTATGGTTAAAAATGGGCGTGTACAGGGCGGGACATGAAGCCGACGCAGCTGCACACACTTGTAGTTAATCTGTGATTTATAAAGCAAAGTGTGCGTCAGGTGTGCATACGCAGGGTTTTATAAGTTTGATTATTTTCTTGCGTACGCAAACGTTGGTTTTTGGGCGTAGTTCACCTTTAGTAACCATCCTACGCACATTTTTATAAATGAGGCCCCAGCTCTCTACTCGAGCAAAACTACACACCACTCTAACTCTGAACATTCCGTGCCATACGCACCCATTATGAACTGAAAATATGTCAAAATTGAGCATGATACTTGAGCAGTTACTACTCAAAAAATATAAAATAGATTAAATAGTTAACGCTAATGTCCAGACAAGACGTTTGTCCACATTTTAAGTTGAAACAGATTCTGTTGCTGAAATTATGGCAAAGTAGTAGAGGTTTGAGGTTTGCATGATTATGGATCTGAAGGAATGATGAGGCACAATCAGTGGTGAGCTATTTTGTCTCCATTTCCTGTCTTCTGTCACCCAATGCTAAAGCCTTTAATCAGCAGAAAAGTGAGATGGTGGCTAGAAAACACACTAGTTCCACCTAAATCAAAATTAGGGATTGTCTGTTCAAATCAAACTACCTGAAGCTATCAACTGCTTTCCACGTGCTTTGCACTAAGTCCAGGGCATGTTCCTCACTGCAGGGAGCTGGCACTGATGGCCCTGGCTGTCTGTTGTCTACACATGTTTGTCCAGAGTAACTGGACTGGTCCTCCAGTGTCCATCTGCATCTCTGACATGTTGCCCACCGCCTTGCTCTCCTCTCAGGTAGGACATTACCTCATCACTCCCTCCTGTATAATCCTGTGTCAGCACTGGTTTCATCTCTGCTGCTCCATTGCTGAATGCTTAATTAATGTTCAAGAAGTTTTGTAAATATCAGTTTTTCTTTTTTGATAAATTATATCAAGTTCTTGTAATCCTGTTCTCACTTAATCATCATGGAGAATTTGAGGTGTAGGTGGGTACGTGCTTGTTCGTGTCTGCATGTGTGTGTGTGTGTGTGTATGTGTGACTGTGTGGGGCCAGTCCTTTTGTTAAAATCAGAAAAAGACAGTGTTACATCATTTGATACTGTCACATCACGGAGAGAGGTTTCTGGATTTCATATTTGGGCCTGCGAACTCTGTCTGCAGAGGGTTCCCTCCAGCTTCTTCCCATTGTCCAGTCACATATACTGTATTCGGTTAACTGTTCATCCTAAACTGCCTGTAGTTGTGAATCTGAGCGTGATTGGTTATTTGTCTCTATATGCATGTCTCATTGCAACAGGAAAAGGTCAGGTATCCAACAGCTGACATATAGATCACACAATGTATATGTATAAAAAAAAATGATGAGTAACATATAAAAGCAGTGCAGTTATTGGACACAGCCAGTTCTGATGGTGGAGGTGGGTTGCCCTGAACCACTCAGCCCTGCAGCACAGTGAGATGAGCCAATCACTGCAGCTGCTCCTCTGTCCAGCCAGGGCGTCACAGAGAAGAATGGTGGCTTGTCCATCCCAAGCTGCAAGCTGGGATGGACAAGCCACCATTTTTCCAAAATGAGGAAAAATTGAAAGGTTTTTACAGACTTTGTGAATGAACAGTACAGCTGCACCAACAGCAAATTGACATAACAGAAAACTATTGTGGTTTCCTTACCCAACTGTAACCTTGTTGAGCTGCTTCATACATCTCTCAACCATCATATGTGGTTAGTTAGGGGACAAGAGGAGGTAGCTAACCCACATACCTGGGAACAATCTGCTGACTAGCTAACCTTATTGAGAGAGAAAAAAAAAAAATAAAAAAAAAAAAATCAGCTGACGTGCTCAATATTGGCCCTATAGCATCCTCTCGGCAACCACATAAATATGACAACATTTAAAAAGATTTAAATGTGTTTCCTGTTGTTGATGAATGTACTTTGCTGATTGTGGGGAGGCTTGAAGTTGGTGTTTGAAGTCAGCTCAGTCAGAGCTGTGGCATTGGTGCAGGAGGAGTGCCCCTCATGAAGCATCTCTGGGGTCCTAGTTACACCAGGCTGAGGAGATTGCTTCCTCTTTCACAGTGTGCAACTCAGAACGGAATAGCACATTTCACACTGTCACTACACCATAGATAGCTGTTTCTTTATTGAAGCAATTCTTCAAGCAACTGTGATTGATCTGTGATGCCACACTTAGGAGGCTGCCAGAGAGTAGCTCATCCACACATGCATGACAAGAGGAAGGCAAAAAAAAAAAAAAAAAAAAAAGACAAGGAAAAGTTCTTGTATATCAGTCTGATTCACATGAATTTTTTTCAAATGATGTAGAAGCTGACAAAGTGAGATTAATGTAGTCACCATGAGGGAAGTGACTCAGTATATAAAAATAATCTATCTACCGGAAGTGAGGTCATAAAATATGCTAATGGTCAAACCCTAGTGCCTTTTTAATTTCAATAAGATGAAGAATTTGGGCTGGAATTGTGCAGGTATTGAAGAGCACATTCAGTCTACACTATGTTTTAGCATCTTTCAGCTCATAGTTTTGGTGTTCTGAACTGCAGGCCAGGCAGCTGTTTTCAGTGTCAAACCTGTCCTGTACAGTTGGAGAGGAACTGGTGACAGTGGAGCATTTAGCAGCCAAAGGTTTTTCTTTTTGAGCAGCCAATGAGGTGCTCTGGTTTCCTGGCTGCTCAGGAGCTGCAGGGAGGAGAGCCACTTCTGCTAAAATGTGCTATGTGCAAGAGATTTACCAAGATAGTCTGTGAGGATGGAACCCAGTAGCTCACCAGGTTGATTCATGTCCATTTTTGGTTTGGTCCTTTCTGTGACAGCATAGGTCCAGCTGGTGGCCTTTCTCTGTCTGGCAGACTCTCTTGCTAGGATTGCAATAAAGAAAAAAAAAAAAAAAAGCATTTAAAAAAAAAAAAAAGCATAAGAAATATAGTTTAGTTTTCTTCTCCTTTGTGATTATTAAAAAGTCACATTAAAGACTGGCATAGTCTGACATTTGTTTTATTACTTTTGTCTTTGTTTCTTTAAGGAGTTCTGAAGGTACCAACATACATCACTGTAGGGGTTACCTCAGCCACTTGATGAGTCACTGTATCCATGACTGTCACAGTTTTAGGCATGACCCAAGAGCAGTGCAACAGCTGGAGTGTAGATATAAAACGTCTTTATTCAAATCCTTACAGCAACTGAGTAACAATCCACAAGAATTTTCTCAATGTTCAGAGTTTAGTTAGTGTCTCTAGACAGCGACAATTTTGCTCAGCCACAGGGCTGGCTGACTTACGTGGCAGCAGGAACAGAGTCTCGAAAGAGATAGCAGGCAGTTCCTCCCAGGAGAGCCGGAGCGACCAGAACCAGGAGACACACAGGCAGGACTCATAGACAGGGGCAGAAGGCAGGTCAGAGACGAGGAGATGTGGTCAGGGACGGAAGGCAGGTCAGGTTACCAGGTCAAAGACAAAGAGACATGGTCAGGTAGTGTCAATACCAGGAGATCAGTCCAGAAAAGAATGCTGGAGAGTAGTGCATGACACAACAGCAATCTTGAAGTTTCTGTGAGGATGTGCGCAGTTAAAATACTGGCTGGCTGATGAGTGGAGAGGAGCTTCAGCTGGGGAGACCAGGTGCAGGAGATTGTGACTGATAAGGTGGTGAGGCAGGAGGTGAGTGAGTATGGGCTGAGCGTGACAGACTACTGTATTAAAAATACATGTTGAAATTGCCTCTGAGCTGTTTCAGCAGTGTTCTGAGTCCATGAACTCCAATGAAATGTTTTGTGCTGCAGCTTGACCACTGGTCTATGCGGGGACAGAACACCTTTAATTGTGAAAACTTGAGAATATGATTGAAATTTAGATCCTCTTCATTCTAACCCTAACTATTTATTTGTCACTGAACTACAATGTGCATAACTTTGACTGGCAGCCACAAACCTTGGTTGAGGCCATCCATTCCAGCTTGCTTCTGGATGGGGAGTCAGTGTACAGCCTGGTGGCCAACCCCCTCTTCCTCCTGCTGGCTCGTGTTATTCTCACCAAGTGCTCCTCCAAAATGGACAGCCTTCAGGTAGGAGCACCTTTCTGCACCACCACCCCATTATGACACATTTAGATTATGTAGGATTTTGTTGTAATTCATCTCTTACAGCAGGAATTTTGGTCCTTTTTAGTCCTCTGTGCACTACAGACAGCAAGCTCGACACATGGAATTTCATTAGATCATCTCAGCTCAAGGATTGCAAACAGCTTTGTTTGGTCCTATTTTAGATTAGAAGGGAACATATGATGTTGCTTTGTACAATACGAGTTTCGAGAAGATTTTGTTGGATTATATCATTGTTGAGAAGAACACATTGGAAGACATTGTGATGTAGGTTTTCTTTTTGTAAAAAAAATGTACAGCCCTATTATTATTCTATCTTAATGGAACAGACTACTGTGAAAGATAATTTTATCTTTGTGCTCCTGTACCACCCAATTTTTTATTGTTTCTGGTTTTTTTTTGTTTGTTTGTTTATTTTCTTTTCTGTTTTTTTGGTATGTATATTTTATTTTAATATAAAAAATCCTACGAGCATATGAGAAATGTACTTGTACACCTCATAATGTACTTATGTTTTCAGTTAAAAAAACATTAATAATTTTTTTTTTTTTTTTTAATGATTGCAAACAGCTGACTGGTAGCAAGGCTCTATATTGTGTAGCATTATTTCTGCTATAACTGGACAGGGCTGGTGTGAAATCCACTTTAGGCTGAATCACAGAGGGCAACAAAACACAGTTTAGTCAGCTTTAACTAGTCCACAAGAACATGCATGCAGACTGTCAGCTAGCCTTGCTGTTGAGCTTCTTCATAAGTTTCCTGAGACTGGTTCCTCGATACATCTCTCTTAATCAAGAAAACCCACAATAACCAGCAAATATTCTGTTTTCAAGTTTGTTGTCATATGTTCTTATTTATCGCTCCTGCTGTATCTTTCCATTTGTATGTGTAGCTACTGCCCTGGTGGACGCTGCGCTACATCAACCTGCACCAACAGATCTTGGAGGCTCGATCTCCTCAGCTCCTTGACTTGGCTCACAGCAGCATGGACAAAGGTCTGTCACTGGGATTATTTTTGTTGATCAAAGATTATTTCAACAGCCCAAGGATTACAGGGTGCATCTTAATACTTGCTTTACAAGACATTACCCTATCTGTTGATAATATGCACTGGAAATTTCAGTTCAATTATTGCTGCTGTGGTTTTGTTAACTGATCTCATTGGGTCAATGAATAGAAAAGCTTGCCCTTCCTTATTGTTCGTAGTTCGTAGGTTTGTAGACAGGAGGAAATATTTAGGGGTGCAAAGGCAGTGGCTCAGGCTAAGCAGGGACAGTGAAGAAAAGGCTTAGTTGGAAAGAGCTGTGGAGTATGGAGGAAAGTAGTATTAGATTTTTGATAGGGGCAAGATATGATGTATTGCCAACTCCCCAGAACCTAAAACTCTGGGTAAATGTTCGTTGTGTTCAGATACTGCAACTCTAAAGCACATTTTGTCAGGTTGTAAGGTTAGTCTGTTACAAGGACGGTATACGTGGCGACATAACCAAGTTTTAAAAAGCTTAGCTGCAGGCATTGAAGATATACGGAGGCAGGCAAATTTAGGAGGGTCTAAGAAAAAGGGAGTTGCAATTCAGTTTATTCAAGAGGGAGAGAAAGTTAAGACAACAAGGAGGCAAGGCATCTTAGAGGTTGCTTGTGACTGGGTGATGCAGGTAGATTTAGGAGGAAAGCATGTTGTTCCCCAGGAAATAGCCAGTACAAAACAGAGGCCTGATATAATTTTGTGGTCTAAGAGTAGAATGAGAGTATATTTCATAGAACTGACTGTTCCGTGGGAGAATTCAGTTGTAGAAGCTTATGAAAGGAAAAAGCTTAGGTATGTAGAGTTAGGGGCTGAAGCTGAGCAGCGAGGATGGAAAGTTAGGATTTGTCCAGTGAAAGTAGGATGTAGAGGATTTGTAGCAAGGTTTGTTGTCTCTTTGTTTAGGGAGTTAGGAGGAAGGGGACAGAGTGTGAGGAAAATAGTGAAGAAAATAGTGAAGAAAATGTCGAATGAGGCAGTAAGATCCAGTCAGTGGATTTGGATTAGAAGAAGTAATAGTAGCTGGGGGCCCAGCAGGGGGAGCACTTAGGGTAGACAGACTCTTGGGAGAAGCAAGGAAGAAATTCAGGAAGAGGAAGTGTATTTAAGTGGAGGGTGTGGCCTGTGTGAGCCTCTTTGACACCATGCGGTTAGTCCAGGTGAGTTGGCCTGTGTTGTCTTGAATTGGCTTATATTATGTCTTTGTCTCTGATAATATGACTGTTTAGGTGAGTTAGTTTGCTGAATCTGCTAATGTATCTTGTCCTGCCTCCACATCCTGCCCCCTCTATACTTTCATTACCCCCTACCCGAACCAGGGTCTGTATCCCATCCCTACTTTTATCATTATCGCCACCTCTTCTATTTCTCCCCCCTACCCAAACCAGGGTTTGTATCCCCACCCTGCTTTTACTGTTGCAGTTGGTGAGAGGTTGGAGGAGTTGACGATAGTGCTGTTTGTGGTAGTATAGGCAAAGTAAAGGAGATAATTGTCTTGGTGTGAGGAGCGGTGATAGCTGGCATTAGGGGGGTGACTCTGGGACGCCAGTGATCACGGTCTAGCCCCTGGCTGTGTCATGGGACCAACTAGACGAAACACCGGTGAAAGGATGTTCCCACCTGATGACCCCAAAGACATGTTAGTTATCACTGCTCACTGGGCTAGTTAGATATAGTTATCTTAAGGGCATGTAGGGCAGGTCGCAAGGTTGTTAAGTTTAGGGAATTAGTCACTGAGTCTGGTCCATTTATTCCTTTTTTTTTTTTTTTTTTTGTAGCACAAGTTTCTTGTGTTTACTTTGAATGTAGATCTGTTCCATGTGTTTAATTCAGTGGATCATGAACTGCTGCTAAAAAAAAAAACTTTGAAATGTTGGCCCCAGTCTTAAGGCTATTAATTGACCCAGAAAGTATTTTGTTTATTAAACCCATTTTATCTCAGATGAGAGCTACCAATCAGAGAGAGTGCCCTAGGGTTCAATATTGGGTCCTATTTTCTATTTTTTTAATGACTAGAGTAAGGATGGCCAAACTAAAATTCTGGATGGCACTGTAATTTATAAACATGCATGCAACTAAGAAAAAGTACTCAAAGCGTGAATATGAATTTAAATTCAGATTATGTTGTATTAGGCCAACCAAAGGCCTGTATTTGTGCTCTTTGTAGTTCTAAATGAGATGTAATCCATGAGCCTCTTAGCTCCATAGCAGGGTTTCTGGCTATTACATCCTCATGAACTTAATATTTCAGTCATGCCTTGAGGGATTTTCTTTAAATGAAGATGGTTGTTGCTGTGCTACAGCTCCTTCATACAGATTACCATACATCACTATGTCATTTTTGCTGTCTCTTTCTGACCCTTTGCACTCTTTTTAAATTGATGGCCTGGACATGATGTTACGGTGATGCTGGTTTACCTCCAGCCTGAGTCATTTACTGCATGCCATGCCCCACTCTCTCCCCCATTTCCTGTCACTCTTCAAGCTTTCCTTTTGTAAAAGAATAAGAATAAATGTCTGCATTTTTTTTTTTTTTTTTACACCTTAATACCACTCCATTTTAACATGGCCTCGCTACCCTGGGGAGAGTAAAGAATAGCAAAGAGGTCAAAGCTCATCTCTGAAACAGGAGAGGGAATCTAAGTGAGACTTCAATAGTGTCAAAGCCAGGAGAGGATCCAGGGACCAAGAGAGAAGAGCCAGGGAAGGGAGATAGAGGAAGAACAAACCGAAGTTTTTGTAAACCTTGGTCTCATCTCATATAGGGACCAATAGCAGTTGAACTTGCAGTTTGTGGCAGTCTTCTCCAATAGGAGTGAAAAGGTGAGCATTGTGAGGGACTGAGTTCAATGGAACCTCCTTTGTCTATGGAACAAGGGAGCATGCTGCCTTTTCCTTTTCTTGAATGGGCTGTGGCCCTACAAACTATACAAAAATAAAAGCATTTCAGATGAAAAAAATATTACCTAAAATCAAAGGGTATTTCAAAAGACCAGAACTAAAAATAAATGGAAATTGCTTGTCGAAACTAACCAGATCAGCACAAGTAGATTTTTGTCTTTAAAGCGATGCTGGGTAAAATCCTAGCTGACCTCTGTACCCTCCTCTATCTCAGCTTGTGCAGCTCTCACCTATCTTGTATAAGTGTGAAGGAAACCACATTTTCTTATTATGCACCTTGAATTGGAATAATCTAAAGAAAGCAAAATTTTTTTTAAATTTATATACACTGATGCTATATTTCAATATGTAGTTTGCGTGTATGGCAACTATCCAGGCCGAGCCTTTATTTAAATCTTCATCTCAATGTGACCTCCTGGCAAAATTAAAGATACAACAGTAAATCATAAGATATCTGCTCACAATGAACACCAGCCTGCTTCACTTATGGTTGAAGCACAGTGCTGTTATCCAACAGCATGCTTTTTTTATTTTGTACCTAGCTGTGATTAGATAGTTATTTTCTCTCAGACTGATGTTTCCTTGCATCACTGTTAAGTCCTGGTTTGTCATTATATTTAGATCATATTCAGTGTGAAGCTGTATAATGAACAGTTTTGGTAGCTTTGAGTTGGACCATATGATTGTTGTTTTTTGTTTTTTTTTTTTGTTTTTGTTTTTTTTTTTTAAAGATAGTTTTGATAGTATAATATTTGGAGTCAAAAGAGAAAAGTAATTACATTCCAGGAACGTCTACTCATGCACCCACATGGTACAAATGGCTCATCCCTCTAACAGCTGTTGTCGGCCTCTTAAAGCAGTGATGGTCTGTGCCCTAGGTGCTCTCGTGCAATCTTGGTTTGCATGCATCTCTTCGTGTATAGCATAGATTATTAGTAGAAAAGACTTGTTCATTGGGATTTGTATTGTTGCTTTTAGTAAAAATATGAAGCATCTTCTCAAAGAAATGAAAGCTGAGGCTCTCATTGCTCCAAGATCCAATGCACTACTACCCAATGACTTCTCGTTTGCACAGAGCTCTTGTGTGAAACAGGAAGTCAACATTTGTTTTGTACATTCTGACTTTACTTTGAGACATGTGCCCACTTTTCCTGTGGTTCTTATTAAACTATTGCATGGGCATCAGAGCACTGCAGGAACTATCATTTACTTTAATTAAAGTAATAGTCTGTGATTCTCTGCCTCACTATGTGAATTTAACCCCCTCTTCATAAAACTGAGGTTTGTGGAACTGTTGTGTGCTTATTGTTTGCAGGCAGAGGGTTTATTCATTGGATTGCAGTCTTCTCTGTGATGGTTTACTGAGCGTGAAGAATAGGCAGTATGTGCAGGGTTCAAAATAGCCTGATTCATATTATTAAGGAGCAGTGGGCAACAAAGTCCTCTTACAAATGATCAGAAGGGAGGCTGTGAAAAGCATACAGATGTGTTGTCTCTCCATGTTACACAGCTCTCAGGAGGTACTGCCGTGATGTTTGCCACAGAGAGCGGTGTTGCCTTCAATATTATATAGCAGAAAAGGATGATGTATCCACTGGGACAAATGATGTCTTGTTTGCATATGTGTCCTGTTTTTACCTCAGTCACCTCAGCTATGTAGTGTTTGTTACCTCATGTCCAAGTGGATGGATGGTTGGCACAAAGCTTCATGTCATTCACAAACTTCAGGTTAATAATTTAGATGTCAAACATATTACTGTTGCCCCAGCAGTAAAGGGGAGCTTTTTGCAGCATCGTCATGGTGAAGATGGAGCTGAAATGGAAGGCAAAGCTCTTGATTCACCTGTTCACGAGAGACTCAGGAAAACAAAACATAAACATGGAAAACACAAAAATGAAAGACAGACTGAGCTGTGATTTCAGCTCAACCTATACTTACTCAGTAATCGATCATCAGTAAATGAACTAGTCCAGCCTTGGTCTGAATCCGGATACTTAGGCATTTAGTTACTTCAACTCCAGGAGGTACCAGACTTTAATTAGAACCAGGTCTTAACGTCTAACTCCTTGTGCTGGACATACTTGTTAATACAAAGCCTCCCTCTCTCTGCTTGGTATGTTGTATGTTTAGATGTTATTCTGCCTCTGTTATTAATAATGATACATGTAATAAAAGTCCTTTATTTGCCGTAATGGAGGTGAGGCAAAATCAAATAAATGTAGACAGAGCATGTAGTGATAGATTGAGGGAATAGCTCAGCCCATTTTTGACACAATTCATCAATTCTTTGTAATGTGTTTGGACACAAGCTGGCAAGTGAAGCCAGAAATGCATGTGGGCATTCCCTAAATATTAGTGAGACCATCACCAGGGCCCAGAGTTGGGTCAGGGGTCCAGGCTCCCCTGGCCCGCCATCTAGTATGTGGGAGCAGAAGAGATGCCAAACCTACAGAGACACTGCAGTCACAGGGCACGTCGCAACACCCAGAGATCCAGGGGGGTAATGGCCAGCACCACTGAACCACCAGCGCAAGCAGGATGGGGACAATAGGGCACCCCAGCCTCCCAGTGCACCCCATCCACCATCAACCCACCTACCCACAACACCACCACCCACCCAAGGACAAGCCAGAGGCAGTCCCACAACCTGAGGGACCCACCTGGGGGACCAAATGATGCCCCTGCAGGCGGACGCATGCGGAGTGCCCGCAGACGATGGAGCGGCGCAGCAGAAGAGAGGAGCGAGCGAGAGAACCTGGGAGGAGCCTGCCAGGGCCAGAGCACACCCACATGCAAGGGGGTGGAAGGTGGCCAGGCCGACCCCTCAAAGTCAGAGAACAAACCCGGATGAGGAGGAGAGAAGCACCCCTAATGCATGCTCAAGGTGCTGTGGTCCGGGGATCCGCCGTAGTATTCCTGGATGTGGAGGGTAATAAAACCACTGAAATACACTGGGATTATAACATTAGTGGAGAGAGCAATGTTATAGTGCAGGGAGGGTATATGTATGTGCAGAGATGGCATATGCTAACAGGCAATGTCAAGATGTAGATTGAGTTTTAGGGAGCTGCCTATTATGTTAAGTGAGTCAACTGGTTTATATAGGATGTATATTCTCCAAGGAGGTTCAACCAGTGGGTAATGTTGAGTGAGTATTTTTCCAGGTAAGTAGGATTGCTTTATTGGCCATGGCTAGAGCAATGAGAAAAGTTTGGGATAGTTTGGTAAGTTGATTGTTGTCAGATCACCAATTAGGGAAAGGTTAAGTGTTAGTGGGATTTTGCAGTCCAAGATGTAGGAGAATTTCTCTGTTACTGGTGACCAGAAGTGCTCCACAGGCGAACAGAGCCTTAGAGCATGGAAATAGGTGTCTGCTGTATTCTGAGTGCATTGAGTACATATTGGAGTGAGAAAAGTGAGAAAGTGGATGACGTTTTCTGCACTGCCCACACAATTTGACTGTATGCTCGACCATGCTGGGCAGATGACAGGTGTGTTAAAATTGCAAGCCTTTGCTGTAAAAATCATTCCAGCACCTGTCTCTGTGCATTTTCCTTCCCTTCACCTGAACGACTCACGCAGCTACAAAAAGTAATTTTCCTGCAGTGAAATTCCCAATTCTTAAAGGTGACAAAGCTGCATTGCATGTACACTAAATCTCTCTTTCCATTCGCTGTCAAAATCAGTGTCACTTTATTAATGTTGAATGGGGATGAATGTGTTTCACTTCTGATCATGAATTATCCACTAGCGCTGTGCTGCTGATCTCAGGTGAGGGTAATCTCTTTCCTGGTGACAGGGTCTCCATTGTGGCCGAGTTAATATCATAATCGGATCAAGTGGAATGAAAGAGGAGGCATGCGGCTCTCCTCTTACTCCACCATCACCTCTTTGGTGTTTGTCTCCGTCATGTGTCACCTCAAGGCCTCGATTCCCCAGTTTAGCAGTTATGAGCACTAGGAAAGTGCTGAGGGGAGAACGCGATGATGTTTGCTACTAGTCCATGTCATTAATGTTGAATGACTATCTTCCTCTCATCTTCTTCTGATCATCTTAACCTTGTGGTTTTCCTCCAGCTTCACTGATGTTGAAGATGAAGGGGTAAGAATGGTGAGAGCCACCTAGAAATAAAAGGTCATGACAGCAGAAAAAAAAACTAAGTTTCTTCTGGCCCCTGTTGAAATCCTCAATACTTTGCTTAATATTCCCCATCTGCAACTCTCCAAAACTGATGGAAAAGATTCTGATTCTGATGAGAAAATAGTCAGGTCCATTTTTATTTAGAGTGCCAGTTCCCAGCACAAGTTATCTTGTGTCTCTGTCCAAGTAGAACAGGTCTAGACCTTGGTCAATGAAACTGCACCACTTTTTCACAGTGGTTAGGATAATCTTCCTTTTAAAAAGGCATATACCTTAAGCAGAACCAAAATTAGGGTGGGGAACAATCTGTCTTGACCAACTTGGTTGAAAGAGAGGGTGAGACAGAGGAAAGGAGAGAGAGAGAGAGAGAGAGAGATCATTTGCTTTAATTGTAATGATAGCAACAACAACAATTGTGTTAATGCTAACTGTAATGCTACAACATATACATGTATGGTAAAATTATAGCAGGAAACAGGGTGGAAGGTACCTGTAGAGAGTAACAGGGTGGGGTTTATTCTTTTCAATAACTAAGTCATCATTTTGCTGCTTTTTGTATTACTGTCCGAACAACTAGCGTTCATCTTTGTCACATTTGCTCTCAGAAGAGGGAAAAAAAAAAAAAAAAAAATGTAAAAAAAAAAATTTATCCCGTTAATGTAGTTCTGAGTGGAGACTGAGCTGAGCAAATTAGTGTCTGCACACAGCTTTACAAAGAAAGTAATGGCACATTCAGTCACTATGTGACAGGTGTGGTTTGGACCCAAAAGCAGAACACAGAAGAGCTGGAGACAGTCAGTAATGACCTTTATTGTCAGGGAGCAGGGCAGAAAAGGTCCCGAGGTCTGAGGAGCCAGCCACCAGTGCTGAGGTGCCGACGAGGAGGGAGCAGAGGAGTGGTCAGAGACAGGCGGGGGAGGGGGTTGAAGCCGGGAGAGCAGTCCGAAGAAGCAGAGGAGCCAATGGGGAGCAGGCAGCGGATGAGCCGAGGACAGGCGGGTGGGTCGTAGCCGGGAGAGGAGACAGAAGCCAAAGACGATAAGTCAGAACTCAAGGTCGGGGACGAAAGGCAGGCGGGTTTACCAGGGAAGCTGACATGGAGAGCAGGTCAGGAACAGGCAGGGTCGGCAACGGGAGATCAGGCAGGTGAAAAATGCTGGAGAGTCTCGCATGATGCTAAAGAACAATCTGGCCAGGAGTGAGTGTGGAGTTGGTGAATATATATACCTGGGTTAATTGCAGGTGATGGGCTGCAGGTGTGCTGATAGCTGAGTGAGAGCAGGTGTGGTGTGAGTAATGGAAAGGTACTGAGCCCAGGGTGCTAGACAGGGGCAGACTGTGACACACTATGGATCGGTGGAAAGATGTACAGACCCTTTCCAAAAAATTAGAATATAATTGAAAAGTTGATTTATTGCCATAATTCCATTCAAAAAGTTAAACTTTAATAGATTATAGATTCAGGGCCCACAATTTAAATTATTTCAAGTATTTATTTGTTTATTTTTACATAATTTGGGCTTCCAGCTCATCAAACCCACGAAAACAGGAATTCAAAAAATTAGAATACAGTGAAGAAATCACCATTTACTTCCCAAATATTGCAGGGCATGAATTTTTTAAACTGAGTGTCACCCACTAATCATCTACTAAACTCAAAGCACCTGCACAGGTTCCCCCAGGTGTCATTAAATAGCTTCAGTTTGGTTCAATTGTCTCAGTTTGGTTCAATAGGGGGAAGACTGCAGACTTGACAACTGGCCAGAAGACGATCATTGATACCCTCCATAGGATGGGTAAGCCACAAAAGTTCATAGCTAAGGAGGCTGGCTGTTCAGAGTGCTGTGTCCAAGCATATTTATGGAAAGTCTAGTGGAAGGACAAAATGTGGCAGGAGAAGATGCACCAGCAAAAGAGATGACCATGGGCTTCAGCGGATTGTCAAACAGAGCAGATTCAAGAATCTGGCACAGATCCAGAAAGAGTGGAATGAGGCGGGAGCCACAGCTTCAAAAACCACCACATTCAGACGCATCCGGGAGATGGGCTACAATTCTCGGGTTCCTCGGGTCAAGCCACTTCTGACCCTGAGCCAACGTAGGAAGCGTCTCAACTGCGCCAAGGAGAAGAAGGACTGGACTGTTGGCAAGTGGTCCAAGGTCATCTTTTCCGATGAAAGTAAAGTGTGCCTTTCATTTGGGAATCAAGGTCCAAGGGGTTTGGAGGAAGATGGGTGAGGAACATAACCCAAGCTGCTTGAGGTCCAGTGTGAAATATCCACAGTCAGTCATGATTTGGGGTGCAATGTCCAGTGCAGGTGTTGGTAAACTCTGCTTTCTTAAATCCAAGGTCAACGCAACAGTCTACCAAAATGTTTTAGAGCACTTCATGATTCCTTCTGCTGAGGACCTGTATGGAGATGCAGATTTCATCTTCCAACAGGACCTGGCCCCTGCCCATACCGCCAGAAGCACCAAAACCTGGTTTGATGCCCATGCCATCACGGTGCTTGACTGGCCAGCCAACTCGCCGGACCTAAACCCCATTGAAAATTTATGGGGTATTATCAAGAGGAAAATGAGGGACACCAGACCCAAAAACAAAGAAGAGCTGACAGCAAGCATCAATGAAATCTGGGCCTCCATAACTCCCAGGCAATGCCACGGTGCATCGAGGTAGTGATTAAGGCAAAGGGATTCCCAACCAAATATTGAAGATTGAATATCGTTTTGAAAGTACCATATGTTGGTTGATTTGATGTGATCCTAATTTATTTCTAATTTATTTCTATACTGATAAGTAAATGGTGATTTCTTCACTGTATTCTAATTTTTTGAATTCCTGTTTTTGTGGGTTTTATGAGCTGGAAGCCCAAATTATGTAAAAATATACAAATAAATACTTGAAATCATTTACATTGTGGGCCCTGCATATATAATCTATGAAAGTTCAACTCTTTAAATGGAATTATGGAAATAAATCAACTTTTCCATGATATTCTAATTTTTTGGAAAGGGTCTGTAGATGATGAGTGGGAGAGTAAGAGAGAAGCTTCATGGATATCTGTGAACATTGTTCAACACACAGTATGTCACAAAGAAAGCTTCTATCCCATATGAGCAGTTCCAATTTTCCACATGACTCATAAAAACACCTGAAGTGCATTTTCACTCTGCTTAAGCGTGAAACAGCGTGTCCACGTATAAGGAGTCCCTTGGTCAAAAAACTGAAGTGAGGAACAGAACGTACAAGAAGGTTCTATGCTCAATGCAGACTTTGAATTCCTTTCTTACAGTTGCTGCCACAAATCATTCCAGTTTGTCGCAAACATAGGGTTCAAATTTTTCTAATTAATTTTTCCTCACGATGCCTCTCCTTAGTTTTTCTGCCATCCCCTTCTGGGTAAGAATGCCTCATCTCTACATATTGTTTTTGTTAGTTCTCACTTGAACTGATGGCAACACTATGAAAGTGTCACACTAACTACAGATTAAGTAATTAAGTTTTCTGAGTATTTGACTCATAACCAAACCCCTTAACCTCATAATGATGTTAAATAAAAAGGTTATTTGGATTGACACTTCACTGACCACATATCTGAAACTGATTTATTAGTGAGGACACTACTATCATCTCTGGAGCTGCAACAGTCCAAATATGAAAGACGACACCAGAAGCAGACTGCATTGTCCATCTCACTCTCTCCCTCCTTCTGTCAGCTGGCGCCCTCTGCTCTGCTCCCCTCACATTATAGAGTGTAAAAGTAATGACACATCCTTTAACCGTCTGCTGTTTATCAGTGTTTGATTTTATGACTTCTGTTTTGAGCCTTAACATTTGAGTACTGAGTGATAGTTACTATAGTAACAGAAGATGACAGAAGATGCTGTCAACTCCCCATGAAGACCAAATCACTGTCTGGAATACAAAACCATTACCACACCATAATCATTTTCATTCATTTGAAGAGAAAAGAAAATCATCCTGTGAACAATAGCCACATCACCCACAAAACAAGTGTCCCAAGATGTGATCAGCACCCTTGAACTCTACAATGTACCTCTGGGCCAGCTTGATCCACCATATCAGCTGCTGGTTGAGGTTCCAAATCTGCACTCCAAGTACATAGGAGGGTGGCTGATTCAGAGAGCATAGCCAGTGTGTCTTTCTCTGTTGTCAAGTGGTTAAGTTGGTGCTCCTAAAACTACCCAGAGAAGTGAACTAATAGTTTCAAAGGAAGAAAACAAGTTATAATTAATGAAGTATTATGAATAAAGTCCCATTTGTCTCAGGGAAAGTCTGTTCATGTTCACATCATCTATTGCCCCCAGAACACTGTTAGTCCTGAGGCCTGTCTCCAGAATTTAATGGATTTAAGGATTAAATGTCAGGTTCTCAGCAAAATCTATGAATCAAGTCCATTGCACTAATCACAATATTTTCATCCCAGATATATGCTTGCAGGACTCACGCACTCTATGATTGTCTAGCAGAGAAGGCGGAGGTGTGACTGGTTGTTTGATACTGGTTAGCATACATGCAGCCCTTGTAAATGGACCATCAGGCTTGTTGGCCGTCTGCAGATGTTGCTCTGTTTTGGTGTGCTGTCAGTCATTGTGTTGTTGCCAGTGATAAAGAAATTCCCTTTCTTTCACAGTGCTCAAGAGCCAGTCTGTGCTATCGGACCAGAGACTCCTAGCCATCCAGTTCCACTTGGAGTGTGTGTATACCAGTCTTACCTACTATGAGTACCAGCCAGCCAAGGAACACATTAAGAAGGCACAGGGGCTTTCAGGGCTTGATATCAACATGACTGGTATGTAAAGTACAGATCACACTTTTGTATGCCCGGCCATGAAGCTTACCACTGATTCTGTTTGGCGAATCAAGGTGCTCTTGGAAAACGGACCCGTTTTCAGCAGAAGTACTTGGCTCAGCTCATCTTGGAGGTCAGAAGAACACAGGACTTGTCTAGTCAAGTGGATGATGAGGGCAGTCCCACACCCACACCTCAGGCCTGGCTACCTAAGGTATGCATACCAAAGAATGAGAATTACACATCTTGGCAAGAACCTTCTTCAAAGTAATTATTGGTCACACTTCTGCTACAAAATAATCAAAAATACTACAATCATTTTAATTTTTTTTATTATGTTGTAATTATTATGCATGACATTTTTACATTAGAAAACAAGTTTAATAAGTTTTATGAAATAAATTCATGTAACATTATCACATGATAACTACTATGACAACTAAAATTTCAGTTTGCACTTCTTAAATTGTGACACCACAATTAAAGATAAAGGAAAGTAAATAACATAAATGAGTCTCATTTCCTGAAGTCACCCTCTCTATCTTTGAATTTACAAGACTGACATTGAAAGGTCAGCATCAGAATGAATAAAGTTCATTATTGACTAAATAGACTGATTGCTAAGGCGCAGATTTCCCAGAGAACAGCAGAACCAGGAGGACAAATCTACCCCTTGGGCCAGCATATGGCAGCAATTCTTATCACAGAAATGGTGGTTTTCCTTATGCAAAGTAACAGTCTCTTTTTTGTGCCAGTTGGGAAATTGCAAAACATGGCTATACTCAACTTCTTTAACTACACCAAGTCAATAGTCTAGAAAGTAATTTCACTCTCTCTGGAAGTATTATTCAGTCAGTTTCAAGTTGAGCTTCAAAGGCCTGCTTTCAGCTTGTTTTATAATGTGCATTACTTACAAAGAAAAAAACAATTTCATGGTCAGCAGTCTAGTTCAGTTTCTTGTCCTTCTCCTGGGATCCACAGCCACAATAGACCAAAGATCCTCAAAAAACACAACAACAGATCCCTTTGAATTTGTTAGCACATCAAAAGATCAGCCACTTGGGGTTAGAGCATAGTGCTGGTCAACCAGTGTTAATCTAAAAAGTTGTGAGAGGTGAGAAGGTTGTTTCAGTAAATCCAGTGTAAATCTGTGTAGGATTTCCTCTTCCCCCTTTCTCTCTACAGAGGTCCTCTTGGGGTTAGCTAGACTACTACTGGTTCCTTCTTTCTGCACACTGCTTTTTGTGTAATTACCACCATCTGGTTCATTTACCCTTCATTGCTGTAAATTTCATGATTTGGCCAGTATGAATCCGAACCTTGAATTCAAATCCTGTAGACATCTCAACAGTGAGTGAAGAACTCTAAGAAAACTTTATCAACCTGAAGTTTAAATGTTTAAGTTTAAATGATACTCCTGTCCTAGATAGTTCTGAAAAATTTAAATAAATCATGCTAGTGTTCACTTTTACAGTCATTTCATTGAATTGTGTAGCTGTGCTATCTGTGGATGAAATGCAATAAAAAATAGCAGGAACATTCAGACAGGTTCAATCTGAATTTGGAATTCAAGTGATCACATTTGCTGTAAACCAAACTGAGCACACTCTGTGGAAAGTGTCACCTTGTTATACAATGGTTTAAAGAGTAAAAACAAGTTAAACTACTTTCTGATGGTGCATTAAAATATTTTTGGACTGGATTGAATTAATTTCAGGATACTTTTATTTAAAATTATGACCAGAATATTGATGAAAATTGAGACTTTGCAATGAATATTAAAAAGCGCATTGATGCTTATACTTAACATAAGGTATGATAATATTGCCCATCCAACCATTGCTTTATGGTATATTTTGGTCTAAATGGAACCTTCATTTAAAAAATTAACATCATGTTGTATAGAACACTTGAAACTAGAGTGAGAACATCAACTTTTCAGGAAAATGTTTACTGAGGTGTGGTGCGGGAAAGACTAACCACTCTTCGGCATGCGGAGTGGCACAGGAAGAGGGGCAAGGAGAGGGCCCACAAGCACAGTGCCTTCATTGCCAACCCATTTGGGTTCACAAAGAAGTTGCTGTGAGAGAAGCACAGTGGTCAACTCACATGTCCAGAGGAGGACATCAACTGCTGCCTCAGTGACACCTTCAGCGACGGCACGGCTTGCTCTCTGCAAGACCTCAACCACTGCGCAGCCCTCATATGTCCACCTGAACCCAGCATCCTGTTTGACACCAACGAACCCACGCCCAAGGAAGTCAGAGAGGTCATCAAATCTGCCAGAACAGCATCAGCATCAGGCCCCAGTGGAGTACCATATAAGGTCTTCAAGAACTGCCCCAGGCTTTTGGAACATCTTTGGAACATCTACGGAGTCATCTGGAGGAAAGGGAAGGTACTTGAGCAGTGGAGATACGCAGAGGGCGTGTGGATTCCCAAGGAGGAGAATGGTAGCAATATTGAGCAGTTCAGAACAATCTCCCTCCTTAGTGTTGAGTGTAAGATTTTCTTCAAGATGGCCAAAGGCCTCATGGGATTTTTTCCTGAAGAGCACCTACATTGACACCTCGGTGCAGAACGGAGGAGTTCCAGGCATCCCAGGACGTATTGAGCACACAGGGATGGTGACTCAACTGATCCGAGAGGCACGGGAGAGCAAGGGGAACCTGGCAGTGCTGTGGCTTGACCTTGCCAATGCATATGGATCGATACCACACAAGCTGGTGAAGCTGGCCCTGAGTAGATACCATGTCTCAGAGAAGATACGGAATCTCATCCTTGACTATTATAACAACTTTAGTCCAAGGGTGTCCTCCAGGACCTCAACATCGGAGTGGCATCGACTAGAGAAGGGCATCATCACCGGTTGCACAATCTCTGTGTCCCTGTTTGCATTGGCCATGAGTATGCTTGTGAAGTTGGCAGAAGTTGAGTGCAGAGGTCTGTTGTCCAGATCGGGCACCCGACAACCCCCGATTTGAACATCTATGGATGATCTCACTGTAACTACAACATCAGTGCCTGGATGCAGGTGGCTTCTCCAAGGTCTTGATCGGCTCATTACATGGGCAAGACTGAGCTTCAAAGCTGCGAAGTCCAGGTCCTTAGTCTTGAGGAAAGGAAAGGTGACTGACTGGTTCCGCTTCACCCTGGGAGACACTCAGATTCCATCAGTGTCAGAAAAGCCGGTGAAGAGCCTGGGCAAGCTCTTCACTAGCAACCTCAAGGATACTACTGCAAGCCAAGGTACCAGCAATGACCTCAACATGTGGCTGTTGGCTGTGGACAAGTCAGGGCTTCCTTGAAGGTTTAAGGCCTGGATCTACCAACATGGCATCCTGCCTCGTTTCCTCTGGCCACAGCTGATCTATGAAGTCCCAATCACCACCATAGAGGGCTTTGAGAGGAAGATTAGCCAATCCTATGTAGGTGGCTGGGCCTGCCAGGGAGCTTAAGCAGCATTGCACTCTTCGGGCATAACACCAAACTGCATCTTCCGTTCAGCAGTCTGGCAGAGGAGTTCAAGGTCACCCAAGCCAGAGAAGTTCTGCTCTACAGAGATTCTGCTGACACCAAGGTCTCTGCAGCAGGTGTCGAGGTCAGGACAGGATGAAAGCGGTGCACCCAGGAGGCAGTGGAACGGGTGGAGGTAAGGTTGCAACACAACATACTGGTGGGCACAGTGACTACTGGGCGGGCTGGGCTGGGCTGGGCTGGGTAGCAACCCAAAACCTAGCTACAGTAAAGCCAGTGGAAAGGAGACGTGGAAGCTGATCCAGGAGGAGGTATGTGCCAAGGTGGAGGAAGCTCGCTTCAGCAAAATGGTGGGCATGTCCAAGCAGGGGGCCTGGACCAAGTGGGAGCACACAGCTGGCCATAAGATCACCTAGGCAGAACTCTGGAAGGTGGAGCCACACCACTTCAGGTTCCTAGTCGAGTCAGTGTATGACGTCCTCCCGAGCTCTGCCAACCTGTTCACCTGGGGCCTGGTGGACTCACCCGCTTGCCAACTCTGCCAGAAGAGGGGATCTTTAGAATATATCCTCAGCTGCTGCTCAAAGGCCTTGGGAGATGGTGGTATCGGTGATTGAAGCCCCATTGAAGTGGGTTGCAGGGGCTTCGCAGGCCAGTCCCTACATTGGGACCTGGGACTCCTTGGGATCTGTGGACTACACAGGCAAAGAGCCATGAAGAACATCATGGAAGCTGCTGAAATGGCTTCACGTTGGCTCTGATTGAGGAGGGGGGATGCGTGGCGTAGTGCAATACCTGGACACAAGTCGGGCCCTGATCACCCCAGGCTGGGTCACCCGGGTGAGGGTGTCTGATGTAAGACCCGAAACACCCCGTGACCCCGGTTACATCACTGAAGATGTGTCCAAGTTGCACCACAAGGTGTATATCAGTATTAGCTAATCAGGTGAATAGTGGACTTAGTGGAATAGTGGACAATTCAATTCAACTGGACTTGAATACCCCCTAATGGTCGTTATACATTGTTATTCTACAGGTGCACTGAGAAAAAACTGGAGGAGTTGAAGCTCTAATCTGGTTCATTTTAGATGGATGGCTGTGAAGCTTAAAGAACACAGTATCAGTGTAGTGGGACAGGGGACTCGGAAGTGACTTTGTGTTAGAAGACAGCAGCTCAGTCTCTTTGTTTAGCTAATTTCCCCTGGCCATAGCCTTGTTGTTTTTTTTCCTTAGTTCAATATGAGGTAAAAAAGTTGAGGAATGCTAGAAAAGATTTATCATGCTTTATTATATTACAGAGTGCTTTATTAATGACCATATGATGGCACACTTCACTGCACAAAATAAAGAAGAGCTCCCCATATTTTGCTGTAACCTCTCAGTCATGTTCTGAATTAGCATGTTGCTCCACCTGAACAAACATTCAGAGACAATAAAGGACATCACCCTCCTCATGACTGCAGAGGAACCCGTGATCTCAGCCACTAAGTTTCGCTTGCCCCTCCCTCATCAAAACCACTGGGGTGCCCTTGAGTGAGTGAAGCTTTTAACCCCAGCTACTCCAGTGGAGCTGCTTAGTGCCTCATTACAGCTAGCAGGGACCTTTTCTGTCACTCTGGGCTGCACTGGATTGGGATTTCTTGTCTTATCCTAATAAGAGCAATTCTTATTGCTGGTTCCAAAATGACACCGTCACATTCTTTTAACCTGTATCAGTGCATCACTGCCTTGAGATCAGGACATTGATCAGTGAGATCCTTCTGCAGACGAAGTGTTTCCTTGAGCCTCATGTTTATTGTAAATAACAAGGTTTAATTGCTGGATATTTTGGGTCTTTGTCAAGCCTCCTACCATTCCCCCTCTCTGTAAAATCCACTGATCATATATGAGGGACTCTTTCTGTGTCTTCTGTGTCACAGTTCAATTTTAAAACCATGAAACTTTTGTGTGTTCACACACCTGACTCCTAATATATTTCTGTTCTTTCAGGACTATAATCTGGGTGATGACACTGTCCTGGATAAAATCAATTTAGCGGAACCTGATCAGTACGAGCTGCCCGACCTCAGTGCAGAGGAGCAGGCCATCCTCCTGGGCGTCTGGTAAGTCCAGTACCTGAGAGCTTTGCCCTTCCTCTGTAGCTTCCCGTGAAAAAAGAAACAAAGAGAGTCGTTTCAAAGTGGTCTTACGGAAACATGAGGATCATTTCAACGAAAGCAGTTGCTTGTGTGAAATTTCATATGTTTCTGAGAAGTGTAGATAAACATCAACATTAGTTTTTGTATAGTCTATAACGTTATTAGTTAGTCCATAATGTTAACCCTAGCTAGCATACTTTAAATTACACAAGCCACTGTTTTTGTTCATCACAAATTTCCGAATTCAGCAAAGGGTTTCTTACATGAAGGAACCTCTGCCCAGATGCTGTTGTCTTCTTCGTTTCAGCAGACTTCTGTGTCTGAAAGGAGGGGTGTCAATGAAATCTCGCTTTTCAGAAACGACCAATCACTGCAGAGCCAGTACCGACCCCTGGCTCCCTCCCCTCATTGTGCCAAAAGTTTCGAGTGAGAGAGCAGAAATCCACTTAGAGATAGCGGGTGATTTTTGAGTGGTTGTTTGGCGCGCTGGTCACATATTCCTCCTCGCTCGCAGCACTTTTTTTCCCGCTCGGGGAGCTGTTTCCTCTGAGTGCGCGCTCGCAGTTAATATCTACTCGTGTGAAATAAAATAATACGTTTTATCGCACTAGTGCCTTTTGGCACTAATCTGTCACCATAAATATGCAGTAAATCTTCTCTCAATCTGTGGAAAATGTGATCAACACAGAATCATGCATGAAAAAAAAAAATACCGTCAAATAGGGTGAAACCGGAGTAATTCTGAAAAATACCGTGATATAGAATTTTGGTCATACCGCCCAGTTCTACTTCCAATCATTCTTTAGTCTGGTTTCAAAAAACTAGGATGGCTTACAAATAAATTACAAAGCAAAGACTTTGAAACAACAGATCACAAACTAGTCGTCCCTCGGTTAATAACAGCTGGCTGGAAGATTGCGTGTAAAGGGGTTTGAGTAGCAGTAAATTTTAAAGGTAGAGCCAACATCTTTTTAAAATGATGAAACCTGAACCTCCTCTCAGCTCCTGCTCCTTTAAACTTCAACCCTGCACTCAAACATCTAAATACATACTGAATAGATTTGATCAATAAAATTGTTCTATATTCCCATTATCTGATTTTAATTACGCCCTGTAATTGTTTTACTGCAGCACTGACTTTCAGAAGAACAACCCAGCCCACAGACTGACTGAAGAAGAGCTGATGGCTTTTACGTCTGTAAGTGGTCCTTTTGTTTCTATGATCAGCTGTTCACAGATCTGATCCATGGGATGCTGTTGTTCTGCTTCCTCTAATATTAAGTCAGTAATTCTTGAACAAACAGATTTCAAGTCTTGTTTTAATGTAACCCAGCAGCAGATGTATATCAGTTTATTGGGTACACTTCAGTTAATCTCATGTTTTTGTTGAGGTGTTGGTTCAGCTTCAGAATCATGTCTGTGGTGCTGCTTTATACTAAGTGGGACTGTGATATTGGATTTTGTCCATCAGACACATAATGTTCATCATGGCTTCACTCAGACATGACGGGACAACAAAGAGCTCTAGCATATATAATCATAAAGTAAATGAAATGTGCATTTAAAGAGCTTCAGAGAGCATTTATTGTTTTCTTTTTTTTTTTTTTTGCACATTACTGTGCCCACATATTTTAGTTATGCACTTAAATACCTCATCATCTGCATAGGTTGGTGCGGTTTTTTTAGACAACTTGTACAGATGTGCGGATCTAATCTTTGCTGGAATGAATTTTGGCTCCTTCTTAATCCCATACATGAAGCTCTATGTTTAAATCATAGCTGGGCTTTTAGACATGATATCCTTTTTGGGACTAAACTGATATTTATATACCTCTTTTTCCATCTGGGTGAACAATGAAACACCAAGCTCCCTCATCAGTGTGTATTACCTTATCTTTGCCTCGCTCCTATTAGTGATTGATCTCATGTTATTGTATTCATATCTCATGTTGATCTCATGCAGTTGTATTCCTGGCATTGTATGAGTACAACTCATCTTAGTCTTTATAACTGTCAGAGTCATAATGGTGGACTTACTGAAACCATTTGAAAACATACAGGCACAGTGTACTTTACAGACATGTGTGCTGGTTTCAGTTTGATGTGAGTACTGAGTCTGTTGAACAGATTGATGCAGAAGGAACACAGCTTTGATGAAGTGAAAAAATTGTACCATGTTGTCTGCAGAGAGTTTAAAGTGATTGAGTTACCGTTGAATTTCAAAATAAAAGCTTTGTGGGATTTTTCCATCAAACAGCAGTGTTTCCCCTTCGTTTACTGGGGAGACTGGTAGACTGGTTTACAGAGTAGAGCAAACTTTATAAAGTTTTTTCCACTCTATAAACTCTATAAGAGTTTGGTCTATACTAGGGATGAGCGAATACACCACTATCCGTATCCTCATCTGTTCAACCATCTACATTATCTGTATCCGTATTTGTACTTGGAAGGGGCGGGACTTAAAATAGAAGTGGGCGTGGTTTACACTAAAGTTGTATTTTTAAGCCTGAAATTGATATGGGTTGCTATATTTATTGTAAGCCTCAATATAATTTTATTGAAACGTTTGGGTTAAAAAAAACTATTTTAAAATGATGTATTAGTGTGGATGTAGCATAACTTATCGCTATTAGGTTAAATGTTGATCTTACTGGGGGACTCAATCAGGTAGTTGTAAATATTGATGTATGTCACCTCCGGCCATTCAGTGGGATCATTTATCCATAAAAATGAAGGCAAACAGAAGGGACAATGAGAAATACCCACATATGTGAGTTTTTCATTGTACCGTTTTTTCTCCGGCATGGCTAGTGTGTTAAAATACTCATCTGACATGTTGAAATAATGTTTTAAGCTAAGTACTGGACAGTGTTTTTTAAATTGTGCCGCCAATTGTTTTCCCCTCCGGTGAGCTTGGCTTTTGGAGTATGATGCATTGCGCTCTCTCTCTATCACAGGACGCTCCAAGGAGGATTTTCCTTCAGCCCGAGCACAAATATTGACTCATATTACTCGTATGGTACTTGTACTAGTCAAAATTGCTATATCTGTACTGGATACAGGACTCACTTTCCTCTGGAGCTCCCTCTGCTTCTCCATGCCTCTGAGATATTGACAAAGACATGGGACTGTATGTGTCCAATTATTATCTTTATATTATTTTCTTTTTTGTATCTTGACTTAATTTTCTCTTTTGGTCCCTTTGTAGCAAACGCTTATGAAACCCAATTCTCATTTTTGTGTCCTGACTTGTGGAAGACATTCTTTTTGAGGTGGTTTTAGGGCAGCAGGATGCAGGAGCTCTGATCCGCCAGCAGTCCTTACAGAGATGCTGCCCACTATTTATCATGTGTTCCATTATCACCCATGTTGTGGCTAAATGACATGGCATATTTGACCTCATCATATTTTCAAAGGTTGGTCTGTGATTATGATGGATCCATCCAGCTTTGAGTTCAGACTAAGGTGTCAGCTGGCAGCATCTTTTTAGTTACTGCTGGCTCTGTGAGCAGGCATCTTCCCAGCCTACATGTAGATCCAGGAATCTGCAGGCTGGTTAGATGGTTGTCGCATGTCCGGCTCACATCATCGATACTTGAACCATGACACCATCCTGGAGGGTCACTGGAAGCTATTTGCTTTGCTGAAAGGCCTTTCACTACACACAGCAGCAAATGTGAAGAGTCCTACAATCAAATGAGGTTGTGCCACAGCTAGAGGATTTGCAGAATGAAGAGGTACAGTGGGGGCAGCATGGTGGAATTGTGGTTAGCGCTTTTGTTCCTGGGCCTGGGGCCTTTCTGTGGGGAGTTTGCACGTTCTCCCTGTGCTCGTGTGGGTTTACTCTGGGTACGTTGGTTTCATTCCACCATCCAAAGACATGCATGTTTAGGTTGATTGGTGACTCTAAATTGTCCATAGGTCTGAGTGTGACTTTGAGTGGTTGTTGCACTGTCTCTGTCTCTGTATGTTGGCCCTGCAAGGGACTGGCGACCTGCCCAGGGTGTACCCCGCCCTGCCCAATGTGAGCTGGGATTGGCTCCAGCACCCCCTGCGACCCGGAAATGGATAAGCAGTAGAAGATGAATGAATGAATGAAAGGGGTACAACGGTTCAAACTGCTGGCTGATGAAGATAATCATCAGACCAAATGAAAAGGATTTAGGTCTTGGACTGATGTCCAGGTCCCACGTGAAGACCAGTAGGCATCATTGAACACCCTATAACTTCAACACTGCAAATGTCATCATCAACGCTCAAAGATTGCCTTCTCCCTTTCTAAAGAATCCATAAATCCATACATCCACACATCAACTTCCGCTAATCTGGGGTCAGGTTACAATGGCAGCAGCCTAATCAGGGAATTCCCTCAGGGCATCCCTCCATGAATACTCCCCAGCTTCTCCTGTGGGATCCTGAGGTGTTCCTAGGCCTAGATGGGATATGTAGTACTTTCAGTGAGTTCTGGGTCTACCCCGGGGTCTCCAATTTGGACCCTGGAATCCGACGCCTGATCCACCTCAATTAGCTTGTTTTGACATGTACATTACACTACATTCTACTCTGTTTTTTTTAGTTTGTGGTCTTTAGTTTTTAGCTTGTAGTCTTTTACAGTTGCTGTAAAGGTACCACCACTGAAACCTGTGCAGCTGTCATATTAAAAGCTGGCAATGGGAGGAATTTTGTTATTTTAGCTGCTTAATAAGCATTATAACTGACTCCGTCAGTAAAACAGCAGTCATTTGACACATGCCCCTTAATTGCAACACTGCTGCGCATCTTTTTACATTTGAAGTTAACCATGATATACCCTTCACATTGAGTCCCTGGAATTATTTTATTAAAAGTGCTGTTTCCTTGACTGCAGTTTAATAGCAATAATGAACAGTGCTCTAAATCTGTGGTACCTTGCTGTTAATTACATCTGAACAGCCATCCATCCATCCATCTTCTGCTGCTTTAGCCGGACCTGGTCTCGGGGTAGCAGTTCAAGCAGAGAAGCCCGGACTTGCCTCTCATTGGACACCTCCTCCGGCTCTTCCGGTGGGATCCCCAGGCTTTCACCTGCCAAGAGACATAGTCCCTCCAGTGTGTCCTAGGTCTTCCTCTGGGCCTCCTCCTGGTGGGACATGTCTGAAACAGCTCCCCAGGACGGTGTCCAGGAAGCATCCGATATAGTTGCCTGAGCTTCATCAGCTGGTTCATTTCAATCTGGAGAAGCAGTGGCTCTACCCTGAGTTCCTCCCAGATGACAGAGCTCCTCTCCCTATCTGAAAGGGAACGCCCTACTACCCTGCGAAGGAAACTCATTTCGGTCGTTTGTATCCAGGTCCTTATCCTTTTGGTCATGACCCAAAGTTCATGACCATAGGTGAGTGTAGGAAAGTAGATCGACTGGTAAACGAGACTTTTGCCTTTCGGTTCAGCTCCTTCTCCACCATGACAGACCAGTACACTGACCGCATCACTGCTGCCACTGCACTCTCCATCCTTCCCTCACTCTGAACAAGAGCCCAAGATACTTAAACTCCTCCACTTGAAGCAAGGACTGTCCTCCTACCTAGAGAGGGTAAACCACTCTTTTCCAGGTGAGTACCAGCCCCTGGCTGCGACTAGAAATCCTGTCCATAAAAGAAGATTGTACAGGTACTGGACAGCCCTTAGCAAAGGGCTCCAGACCCCATATTCCCAGAGCACATCCAACAGAGGCGCTTTCCCCGACTGCCATGCGACGCTGCAGAGGCGTGTCAGCCAAGACAACCCTACAGTACCTGGACACTTAAGGTACTCAGGTTGGATTTCATCCACACCCGGTGCCTTGCCATAGAGGAACTTTCGAACTGCCTCAGTGACTTCAGCTTGGTGATGAATCCTTCTTTGAGTCCTCAGCCTCTACTTCCTCTGTGGAAGGCATGTCGGTGGGATTGGGAAGATCCTCCAAGTATTCCTTCAGCGTCCAACAATATGACCAGTCAAGGTCAACAACTCCCCACCTCCACTGTAAACAGTCGTTGCCAGGGTACTCCTTCCCCCTTCTGAGCCGCCTGACAGTTTGCTAGAACTTCCTCAAGGCCAAATGATAGTCCTTCCATTGCCTCCACTAACTCCTTCCAGTCCCAGAGTTTTTGCCTACACGACCACCCGGGCTCAGGCACGCATGGTCTGCCGGTACCCATCAGCTGCCTTGGGAGTCCCACAAGCGAACCAGGCTTGATAGGACTCTTTCTTCAACCTGACTGCATCCCTTATTTCCGTTGTCCACCACTGTGTTCAGGGATTGCCGCTGTGACAGGCACCAGAGACCCTAGGGCCACAGCTCCAAACTGCCATGTCAACAATGGAAGTGGAGAACATGGTCCACTCAGACTCAATTCCCAGCAGACCCTCACAATACGTTTGGGTCTTGCAAGTCTTTGCAGCTTCCTCCTCCACAAGCAGATCAATCTCACCACCGACTGGTCACTGCCGCTGCCCACATGGGCGTTGAAATCTCCCAGTAGGACTCTGGAGTCCCCAATCGGAGCACTTTCCAGCATTCCTCCCAGGGCCTCCAAGAGGGCCAAGTACTCCGCACTACCATTCAGCCCATAGCTGAGGCAAGAGTGAGGGACCTGTCCCCAACCCGAAGACGAGGAGGAAACCCTCTCGTTCAGCACATGGCGGTTGAGCTTGGGATCTATGAGTAAGTCCACACCAGCCCACCGCCTCTCACCGCGGGCAGCTCCAGAGTAGAACACAGTCCAGCCTCTCTCAAGGAGTTCCAGAGCCAAGGCTGTGCATAGAGGCAAACCCAACTATCTCTAGCCGGTAGTGCTCAACTTCCTGCACTAGCTCAGGCCCACTAGGGCCTCCCATAACTCCCACTAGAGAGTTGATGTTCCATGTCCCAATCGCCAGATTCATTGTCCAGGGTTTGGGACGTCCAGGTCGCCCATGACTACTACCCAAACCACAATGCACCAAATCCTTATGTTCCCTCCTGCGAGTGGTGAGCTTACTGGGAAGCGGACCCTTGTCGCCTCTTCGGGCTGGGCCCAGCGAGGTCATGTGGGCAAAGACCCAGCCACCAGGCACTCGCATACGAGCCCCAACCCCAGGCCTGGCTCCAGGGAGGGGCCTGGTATCGCCAGTCTAGGCGACTTAGCTGTCCGATGTTGTTTAGTTTCCATAAGAGGGTTTGGAAACGCTCTTAGTCTGAACCGTCGCCTAGGACCTGCTTGCTTTGGGAGACACTACCAGGGGCATTAATCCCCAGACAGCATAGCTCCTAAGATCATTCATTCAACCCCTCCACCACAGTAGGTTGGCGGTTCAAGGAGGGGGACATCTAAACAATGTTGTTTTTTTAATGGAAAAAAAAAAGATATCCGAACAGTGTTTTTTCATTTAAGGCTTCAGAGCTCAGCTTTACTCTTTCAGATCTGAGTGTGTCAGCAACCTGTGTACATGGTTCAGTGTGGATTTTTCTCAGCAGACCCATCTCCTCAAAACCAATTATTCCTCCGCCTGTTAGGTCTGCTTCCACACAGACCTGTGTCTTCTCTAAAGGAGTGTCAGGTCATCAGATGAAATTGTCAACTGAAGATAAAGATCTGACTTCAGTTGACTTCTCCTATAATCTTCGTAACTCAGGCTGATTTTCAATGTTGTTGACTGTAGTGATACAGCTGTAAGGATGCTCCAGCTCTCATACACCTGTGAATTCCATGAATCCTTGTACAGACCTGTATCCCAGTTTGGAAGTCATATGTTACAGAGGATACACTGCCATTTACAGCAGAGGCCAAAACACTAAGTGATTGTCTTCCATATGGACGATTTATACTCATTCATTACCTGTGCCCAACAACCCCTTACAACTGTTTCACAAAGCACTGTGCCTGCCACTCAGCAACCTTAGCAGCATGCAGCTTTTTTACAAAAACTGGTGTTTTTAGGCCATTGGTTGGTTGGTTGGTTCTAGGGTTCCCATCCCTAGATGGAAAAGAGGGCTGCATTTCTCTGGCATGTTTGATACGGCTCAGTGTAGGTAGCCAGGTGTTACACTGCTGGGATTAGGACATGTCTTCTGTCTCCAGAAGATAAATCCTCCTGACTTTGGTGATCCACTAATCTTTTATATGTTCACACAGCCTGTTAACTTGTGTAATACTTTATTTTATGATCCAATATACATTCTCATCAACCTCAGCTGTACTGTATATTGACACAAATTGTGGTATAGATGGGGTTGAGTGAAATAGTAACAGATTCATTAATAGGAATAGGTGTTACAATCTCTATAAATCAGTTCTCCCTTGGTCCTGACGTCCAGTTTCCAGGAAGTTGACCTGATGATCTTGTAGGCGGTTGTGGGGAGGGCAGGGTGTACATGAGATGCATCATCAGTTATTAACCTCTGCTTCACTGGGTATTTTGGCCTTTATACCCAGGTCTGGGTGTGCATCTCATGTCCAGCTCCTAAGGTCAACCTCGGTCTTATCAGTTGGGATATCTCCTCTTAAGCCAGAGCTGGTGATTGCCTTTCTCAGCAGTCTCTTACAGTGCTTTCAGGGTCTTCCTACTGGCCCGTCCTTTGATCCCCAGTTCTTTGAGGAGCCTTGCTGCGGAGTTAGTCACAAAACCCCTGCATTCCACATCTATTTGGTATATCTTGATGTTATAGCCCCTGCTTTCCACTTTGAGGTCAGAATATCGCAGCTTCATGCGTTCATGGGCTTCTTTCATTGAGACTGTGAGCTTGACAAGAATGACACACCACTGAGACTCAGAACAAAGGACCAGATATGGTCTCAGGAAGGTGCTGGCGATTTACTGGGGGAAATTGAGTTTCTTGTCCAGGTCGACGAGCATCCTCCTGTCCCTGGCTGTGGTGCGTGTGCATGCTTCTGGATGCAGAAACTTTGCTTTTCTGCTTTCTTCTTCCTTGAGAAAGAGGATGTGGAGGGAAACTGGAAGTGCATTGATCACTCATCCTTTGTCCTCAATGCTCTCAGCACTTTGATGTGTCTCCAGGTGTACCTACCCTGTGTAAGGCTGGTGTTACAGGCCATCAGAATGTGCTTGAGGCTAGCAGGTCGCTCTTGCCCACCCCCAGGTTTAGATTTTCTGGGGAAGGAAGGACATCATCTGTAACTCGGATAATGAAACTCCATATACCAGAGATCACTCCATTTAATTCTCATCTTTTTGATGCCCTCCCACATTGTCCAATGCCCTTGCTTGGCCTGAGAGACGGCCATGGCCATCCTGGCAACTTCTTTTGCAAGCCTCATCTCCTCAACCACTAGTTGGCGACATTCTGCAGGTGTGGCTCTCTACCAGGAGGATTTCATTGTTCCACTTCCAAAGCTGGCTCAGCCATGATGTATTTTGCCCATGATGCTCCAGTGGCAGAGGGGTACTATTTCATCCTGAGTCGCAGTTCATGGATTCCACCTTTTCCCCATTAGGAGCAGCATCTCTCTAACAATGCCACTCCAAGATGCTTTCAGCACCATGTCAAGCCTTACTTTTCTGCACTTGAATTCCTCTCTGAGGCTGGTCAGTGGGAGTGCTAGAATTTCTTCACCATGCAGGCTGATGCTGCTGAGGCATGTTGGGAGCCCTAGTCATTTCTTCACTTGTATGCTTATCAGCCTTTCCAGTTTGGTAACTTGAGGGGTGATGACATCTTACATAGGCCACATTAAGTGAGGGATCAACCCAAAGTGGAGGCACCTGGGGCTTCATTTATAAACGTTGCATACGCACAAAACGGGACCTAAAACTTGCGTACGTCACTTCTAGGCAAAGGTTGTCATCTATAAAAAACAGACGACGGGAAATTGTGCACACCCCTACGCAAACTTTGACCCATGCGTATGCATAGTTTGGAGGAAAAGGAGAACTGGCGACCCAGACGGTGCGGTGGTGAACTGAAGTCAGATTGAAGAAATGAAGAGTGGGAAGAACAATTATGTTTTTATGATTGCCCTTCACACATTTAATTTCAACCCGTATCATGCGTTAGAGCCATGTCATCAGAATGATTTAATTCAGCGGCGTTATTTTGCATTGGACTGAGTAATTGTTTCGAAACATATCCTTAGAATCTAACTGAAAATTCTAAATCAAAATCCCTTCTCTATATTTAATCACCACCGTCTCTCCGTCATATTGTCCACTCCCAGAGCGCAGGAGGAGAGGACGGCGCGTCTGCATGGAATTAAGCATCTGCCTAACGTGTAAATAACATAATATCTTTCTATGATACTGTGAATACATAATCAAATGCCAATGAAATCCAAAGTGTGGAAAACAAAGCCATTAACAATCGTTATAATATATACTTTCCTGTTCTCAGTTCGTCAGCTCTACTTGATTCTTTTCATAAGAAACCAGGCACAAAGAAGAGGGTAATGTTCACACACTTCAGTCTAAAGAATATTTTTTGTGGTGGGGGTTAGCATGAACTGATTATCAGTCTGATTATTGTAAACCTATAAATACAGCGGTGAGCCCTGTGCGTAATACTGCACCATGGCACTGCTGGCACTGCTGGAGGACTATGCCAATGGCAGAATTAGGAGGGAGAAGGTCTTCAGGGACCATAACGACTTATTGGCCCATGATGATGACTGTCTTATGAGCCGATTTAGATTCCCTAGAGCTATGCTCTTGGATCTATGTGCTGAACTGGGTCCAGCATTAGCCATCCCGGTGCAGACGCAGGTTCTCACCCCATTTTTAAACACGCAAAGCGCAGAGGAAACTGTCTTCAATGAGGTCCATGCCCGTGCGCAGTCAGTGGTGGAGCGTGCCATGGGCCTCCTGAAGTGCCGGTGGCGCGCTTTGGATGCGTCGGAGGGCAGGCTTCTTTACCAATCTGCCAAAGTGTGCCGCATTATAAGAGTGTGTGGCGTGTTACACAATGTGGCACAGAGGAATGGTACCCCCCCCCCCCCCCCAGCATTATGACCCGGAGGAAGAGCCCCCTTCAAGGCAAGCGGGATATGAACAGGGTGCAAGGCGTTTATAAAGACAACTAAAGGTTCATTTTTGCACATTGCCTTTTAATATTTCTGCTATTTCAACCATTACATTTCTCATTTTTCTCAACTCCTCCGTCAGGTTGTTGATTGCTTGTATTGTCTCCCTTTGTAGTTGTAGGACTCTATAGGTGAGCACCCGACTGCTTGCAGGCGTACCATTTTTTTTTTTTTTTTCTGGCACCGTGCGCTCCATCCCACTGACATTGTTCACAGCTGCACCAACCTGTTGCCACTCACTTTGCTTCCTTTGGTTTGTGATTCCTGTGCTGTGACCTCCAAACAGGATGGTTTTTCGGGCCTCCACCTCACCGACAAGTGTCTCCACTTCTGCCTCAGAAAAGTTTCTTTTTTTACCTTTTCTTCCTACATCTGCCATCATTTCCAACAAGACATTACACTTGCATCTGAGTCTTATTTTACATGCAGGCCGCATTCATGAGGTGCTTTGCATTGACCATTTATGGTTAAAAATTGGCGTGTACAGGACATGACATGAAGCCGACACAGCTGCGCACACCTGTAGTCAGTCTGTGATTTATAAAGGAAAGTTTGCTTTAAGTGTGCGTACGCAGGGTTTTATAAATCTGAATATTTTCTGGCGTACGCACACTTTTAGTAACAATCCTACGCAAGGTCTTATAAATGAGGCCCCAGATCTTTAGTTTTCCTGGGTGCACAGAGTTGTTTAAGGCCATTAATGTTTCCTCCCTCAGTTTGTGGATTTGCTGCAAGTCCTTAAGGCTTGCATCCTACCAGGGGCCTTAGCTTTTGTTCGATTTCTCCTGGATTGTTGATATCATATTCTGCGATAATGAAGAATCTGTTGTTTGGGAGTTTGCCCTTCACTGTTGAGATGCTGCCAGACTTGGTTAGTTTTACTTGCATCTGTGCCCACTTGATGTTAGAGTTTGTCAGAGAATGATGTTCTCAATTGTTCTTCCAAATCCTCCATAGATGCTGGCAAATAGATGTTTGACACATTTATAGTGTTCTTGTCCCTCCTATTTTCTGTGTTTCTTCCTCGGGTTTTCAGCTTTCCACAAGGAAACAATGCATTCTTTTATATCAGCCTGTAATATCCCTCTTTTTCCTCTTCTTTGGCCCTCCCCCATTGTCTCCTCAGTTGCCCTCTCTCTGTCACCAATTTTTTTATTTTTTTGTCTCTTCACGAGATCCACTAGTTTGGTGCCTGCTGCCTCTTTGCCTTGCCAAATATTTCTGCCTCATAGCTGTGGATGATATCCCACATCTTCTCCAGCAGGTCCTTTCACGCCTTCGAAGGGTTGGATCAGGTCTCTATTAATTAATTCCCATTCTTTCTTCATCAATGCTTAGGGACACACGATATCTTTTTTTTTTATTTTTCAATAATCCGTTTTACTGCTTGCTGTGGTTGGGAAAGTTCTGGGCTTGTAGGTGCTGTGTTTCGTAGATGAGAACTTGTGTCTGGGGTGATGAGGGCTGTATGGAATATCATGACCTTGTGTTGAAACTATGTATCTCTGAACTATCTCGGGCCATCATCAGATCTGATTCATGATACTAGTGACAGTCCCATCAGCCTTAAATGCACTTGGTATTTATAGAATTGTTGGCAAACTAATGCTAGCACCAAGTGTCAACTGCCCATGTCATTGCCCATGTGGCATTTTCTGGTCCCTAATTAGTTCAAGAGTTGGTCTAGGTCTGCTCTACACATAAAGTGGCTTGAAGTAACTATATAATTTAGCACTATACGGATTACATGTCCTTTAACCCTTCTAAACCGACTGTGTCGCTGGCGGCCACTTCACATCAAATCACTGTAAGTTCGGGAATGTTTGCTCAATCGGAGACATGCCAGCAGTTTCTGAAAGCTGAGAAGTTGCGCTTCACAACCAATATAGGGTCATTACATTACATTACAGGTGATTTTTCACCTGGCATTTATGTGGTCCTGCTGTTTTTAATTTAGGACATGCCTGATACTTGAGCACTGACTTTTGTTTTTAGAATTTTGGTCAATGTAATTTTCAATGTATCCTCCACCCCTCCCCCTCCTGTCCTTCCACAGTGTTTACTGTCTCAACCAAAGTTCTGGGCTGTAGAAGTCGCAGCACTTTGTCTCAGGACCAAACTGGAAAGAGGAAGCTCCCGGTGTGTAGAGAGAGCAATGATGCAAACCCAGGTAAATATATGACTGTAGTGATTACTACGCTACTAGATGGGCACTCAGTAGTCATGACTCAAATATATAAAACGCTAATCCTGTCTGTTTGTGTATTTGCTACTCAATGTGTGTGTGTGTGTAAATATTTTTCTTTATATATATCTGTCTTTTGTTGGATGTCTGTCTGTGTGTGTGTGTCTTTGTGTGTCTCTGTCTCACAGACATGTATAAACAAAGTGAACAACATTGCCTTTAACCCTGTGTGTGCATGCATGTGCGTCAGTGTCTGCATGTGTCTGTTTGTGTATGCCGCTCAATGTGTATGTGCATGTGAAAAAGGTCGAAAACTTGAGAGTTGAACTACTCACAAATACACAAATGTAATTGACACCTATAAATTTTTTTGGGCTGCCTTTTCACCTCTTACATCGCCAAAAATGAGTACCAGTGGAGAAAAATACTTAGCACACTGATCGAGACTGCACATTTCGATATATGGGCCCTGGGTTTTCTCAAAACCCTAGGACAAGTAGCGGATTGAAATTTTGAAGGAAGAGGAATAATCCTCTATAGCTATTTTATAGCTATGACCAATAACAATAGTGACTCTGGGCTCTGCCGCTGGTCACTGGACCTCTATAGCTATTGAATAGCTATAGAGGTGATGAAAACACTGCTCTAAAAACTGCCGGACAAATGGATCTGCATGCAGACTGACACGTTGATCAACTTATATACCAACACAGTGGTCAACACAGATCAACACACAGGTCTACACTGAGATTTACACACACATAGTGACAAATAGATTTACACAGATCTATCCACACACACACGTTTAGTGACAAATGTTGTTGTTATACACACTGACAAAATAATAGTTGAGCTACAGTTATTTTTCACACATCAACTCCATATATTTGCACCAGCTTGATTTATTTTCTAGTCATCAGGAGACATATTCTATTATTCTGAGTTAATAGACTGTTCTTTCTTCTTAATGTGAGCTGTGAATCAGTCTCACGATCTTTTTTGTCACCTCAGGTTGTAATTTATGTTGTACAGTGAATCACATTTCATTCAGTTCCACGAGGCCATTACCTGAAAGGAGCTGCAGAGCAAGACTCCACTCACAGTACAGTAGCAGTGTTTTTGATTAATGTTGCTCTGTCTTTCAAAACAATCGTGAGCACAAACAAAACCATTAATCCTCTGCAGCTCCAAATGTTATCAAAGAGAAAGATCAATAAGATCTTTGACGGATGGAACATAGATGTTATGAAATGACTTTATGAAGAGATGAGAAGACTTGCACACCTGGAAGATGACAGTTCTCACAGTGAAATACAAAATGTGCACATATTTTTTTCAATCTGCAGCTCTGATTTGGCACTGCAGAGTAAAACTGTGAGTTATGCATGTTATAAACTTTATGTAGCTGTCCTGGTCTACTTAAAATGAAGCCATATCAGTCCTTCAAAGAGAACATTTAAAGAGAAAACATTATTGATTAGAACAGCACAGTATATGATTGGTTTGAACGATCCGACTTCTGTCCTAGACTGCTAATAGGTGAGTACTTCCAAAACTGAATTGATTTAAGCACTAAAACTAATATTACTTGTGCTTCTTACTAAGCTGTATTCTATATTTGAAAAGACTTGAGCCCACAGAAGCAGACAGATTGGTCTAGAAAAACATATTGTGATGGATGACACCATCCCATGGCAATATACTCATGGTCTTATCCATGAGCATTCAGTGGTCATTACTGTTATTGCTATATTATTACTTAGGCACTCGACATTACTAAGTTATTACAAAGGCACTCAGTAGTAAAAACTAAGCTATCCACATGAGCACGCAGTATTCATTACTATGTTGTTACTACATTATTACACTGCATGGCACATGGTTACCTGTCATTACTATGTTATCACATAGGCACTCAGTTGTAATAACCCTGCTAGTTCATGGGCAATCAGTTGTCATTACTACCTTATTCTATGACTACGAAACAGTGTTACATTGTTATACAAGAACTAATGGCTAATCAAAGACCATGGCCTTGGTCTTGGAGTTGTTCACAAGGAGACAGTTTTTGCTCTATTCTGTATCTGCTGTGAATCTGGATACAGTCTGAACAGGAACATACCGAAACAGATCCCTGTTTAGCCATAGTTTTGCTCACCACCATCCAGAGCTCTATTACTGAGGACCTCACAGAATGGTTACGGTCTCAGTAGACTTTACAGTCTGAGTGTACAGAGAGTAAGGTATCAAACACTCATCTCTTATATCCCTTTTCCAGGCTGTAGTTGACCATTTTGAAGACAAGAACTGCCCAGCCACTGATCGGCTCAAAATCTTCTACTGCTGCCCGGTCCAACCCAGATGGGCTGTCCAGGTACCAGTTCATGTTTAGTAACACATTCCAATTTCCATTTGAAACTTTTTCATCTGAATAAACAAAGTGAAAATACACAATGACAGAATCACATGCATCACATTTGACTTTTAAGCACTAATTCCACTGTCTGTCCCAAATGAAAAAGAACCGTTAATGTGGCAGTACTAACCATTAGCAGGTTCATGTTTACTACATTCAGCTTAGTAAATCTTTTATTTAGCTAATATGTTAATTAGCATTAAGCACACATTACAGCTGTTATTGATTTCATAGGATTTAGGTTAAAGACAACAATTGGGATTGGGATTAACCAAGGTGGATTCATCATTTGAGGATCATGAACATTGTTCATGAACCCCTATTGGACCATCTACCTGTTTTATTATCCCTCTCTTTGCCCGCACCCTCCACCACGGACTCTGCTTTCTTTTCTGTTCTGGCTGAAATTATGCCTAAGTATGATTGTGCTTTTTTTGTTGGGGATTTTAATATTCACGTGGCCTTTCCTGATAAACTGCTGGTGAAGGACTTTTAAGCCTCACTGACTCTTTTAATTTGGTGCAGTGCGTCTCTGGTCCCTCATGCAAACATCAACGCAACTGGAGATCTGCAATCTGTTTTTTGATCATATGCCGTATTGTTTGAATGCGCTTTCTCCTGTGCTACTGTCAAGTCTGGTGATCCTGTTCAGAGCTGTCGGATATTTAACCCTTTCACTGCCAGTCAGCTCTATGCCACTTTTGACCAGTTCTGTGTCCGTCCTGCCTCAACATCTGTTAACATGGAGGAGCTCAGTTCCTGGTTTGACTTCTGCCAAAATATACTGGACTCTTTAGCTTCATTAAAAACCGTCCAGTCCAAAGCTTAACTTGAGCCCTGGTTTAATGAGAGAACTCGCACAGCTACACAGAAGTGCCACAAAGCTGAGCGCATGTGGAAGAAGGACAAGCTACAGGTTTCCTTTCAAATCCTAAAAGACTGTTTGCGCTGCTACCAGAACACTGTTTAAGAGGCCAAAAGACAACACCTGTCAAACCTCATTGAGTCTAATCGTCACAACCCACTTGTGCTATTTAAAGCCATTAATACTGTTCTTAATGCCCCACAGCTTGTCGGCACAGAGGCATCCCCTGGAATGGCAGTAGCTTCCTGCATTTTTACCATTGATAAGGTTGCTTCTGCAAGGGTTCTTATCTGTGCTCCTGCATCTGACCCCTCTGACCCTGTTCCTTGCTCTGCAGTTTTTGATAAGTTTGATCCTGTGTGTCTGTTGTTTTTTTTTCTGTTGCTGCACCCAAACTTTGAAACAAGCTACCTTTGCACACCAGCCCCCTCACCATGACCATGTGACAGCTTGGACAGACAGCTGACAGGAGACAAAGACCCCAAAGGTGCTGCCATGGGCTAGCAATCCATGGTAGCAGTGGCAAGGCTTAGCAGCTTTGTTACAACCAGCAGAAGCTACAAGTAAGATAAAGAAAATACCCCAAGGGTCAGCGAGAGCAGGGGTGGAAGATGACTCACAGGCAGACTACACGGTAACAGACACTGGAACGGACAAGACTATGAGTTGGACATGTGACTCAGTGAAGGTTAGGGGCACGGACCTATTCTCTAGGGCTAGAATTGGGCAGAATAGTTTGCAGGGCAAAGAGAGCGTGGCTGGAGAAAATGATAGGTTGGAGGGAAACAAGCTCCAGGTTTGTCTTTGTGGTTGGCAGAAAGTAACATCAGTTAGAGGCCTTAGAGTGCATCAGGGAAGAAAGAGGTGCGTGGGAAAGGAAGGGCAGTGTGGCCGCATCGATCAGTACTTCTTAAGAAGTCAATCGAGTAAGTCGGATGAAATCCAGTGACAGGTAGAAAACCACAGTTCAAAGGACTACAGAGGTGGAGGAGGAGGTTATAAGAAGGGATGCAGCTGATACTGAGGTGAACAGGCCAGTCAAAGAGAGAAATATGGAGCAAAAAGCTAGAGTTAAATGGCCTAGGGCAAATAGCAGCAAAGAATGGGAGACAGTCAACAGGGATTTGTTGGTAATTTTAAGCAGACTAGGAGGAAACGCAAGCGATAGATTAGAGAAGATGGGAGGTATAATTTACTCCTATGGTGTAGAAAGATTCGGTGTGCAAGACAGAAAGAAGGTTGAAAGAGTACAGTAAGTTAAGTCTAGACGGCAAAAAGAAATGGAGAAATTAGTTAAGGAAAGAAGACAACTAAGAAAGCAGTGGAAAAAGGCTACAGAGGAAGAGAGGGAGGGAATTAATGTGTTGCAAGAAGAATTGAGAAGCAGGTTAGCAGTGCTCAGAAGGGCCGAATATCTTAGGAAAAAGAGAAAGAAGAAAGAATATGTTAGGACAGCGTTTTACAGGGACCCATTTAAGTTTGTTAAAGGGTTGTTTAACCAGGAAAAGGGAGGGCAGCTTAAAGCAACAAAGTTATAGGTAGAAAAGTATCTAAGAAATACATATTCAGATTTTGAGCAGAATAGAGTAGTAGGCCTTCCACCTGACATGCCACCATTAGGGGCGATAGATCAGGAGATGGATGTTAGACCACCTAGGTGGAAGGAGGTTGAGGAGGTAGTCAGGCGTGCAAAGGCTTCTTCGGCCCCAGGGCCAAATGGAGTCCCCTACCGGGTTTATAAAAGCGCACCTGATATCCTAAGGTTTTTGTGGAGGCAATTAAGAATAGTTTGGGAGAAACAGTTTATTCCCAGAGCATGGCGTAGGGCAGGAGGTGTTCTTATTCCAAAGGAGAAGGAGTCTTCAGATCTGAGTCAGTTTCGGATGATCTCTCTCCGAAATGTAGAGGGGAAGATTTTCTTTAGTGTAGTCGCACGGAGATTAGCTAGTTACCTAGAAAGGAATAGCTTAATAGACACTGCAGTACAGAAGGCAGGAATACCAGGTTTCGCAGGGTGTTTAGAGCACACTAGCATGATTTGGCATCAGATTCAGGCAGCCAAGAGTGGGAAAAGAGACTTGCACGTAATATTTTTGGACTTAGCAAATGCGTTTGGTTCAGTGCCACATAGCCTTATTTGGGAGGCGTTTGATTATTTTAGAGTGCCTGGAGTAGTTGTCAATTTAGTAAGAGCATATTTCCAGGACATCAGACTATGTTTAAGTGCAGCATGCTTTACAACAGGTTGGCAGAGGCTAGAAATAGGCATTATGACAGGGTGTACGATTTCTCCATTAGCATTCACAATGGCGATGGAGGTAATTATTAGAGCTTCTAAGTGGGTTGTAGGTGGAGAGAGGCGACAGGTGGGATGCGGCTCACACCAATTAGGGCATACATGGATGATATGACGTTGGTAACTACAACAGTGCCATGTATGAAAAGAGTGCTTGAGAGACTTAATAAAAACTTAAAGTGGGCTAGTATGAAAATCAAGCCTAGTAAGTCTAGGAGCATCTCAATAAGTAGAGGGAGATTAAGTGATCGAAAGTTTATAATAGACGAAGAGGAAATTCCAATAATTAGGGAAAAATCAGTAAAGAGTCTAGGTAGGTGGTACAAGGCAGACTTGCACGATGGAGAGCAGGTAGTGCAGTTTAGGAAGGATGTTGCTGAGGGACTGGGTAGAATAGATAAATCAGGGCTCCCAGGAAAGTTGAAGCTGTGTGTTTGCAGTTCGGATTATTTCCCAGGTTGATGTGGCCACTGTCTGTATATGAGATTCCATTATCTGCTGCAGAGAAAATGGAAAGATTAGTCAGCTTTTACATTAGGAAGTGGCTAGGTGTTCCTAGATGTTTAAGCACTGTGGCACTGTATGGCAAAGGCATACTTCAGCTCCCGGTATCTAGTCTAGTGGAGGAGTTTAAATGTACCAAGGTTAGGACAGAGCTCCTGTTATCTGGGAGTAAAGATGTGGTTGTTAGTAAGGTGGTTCCAAACCCAACCAAGGGGAGAAAATGGAATCCTAGAATGGCAGTGCAGGAAGCGAAAGCTACCCTTAGGCATACAGAGATTGTGGGTAATGTACAAATAGGCCGGGGAGGCTTGGGGCTTGGCTCAGGCAAACCGGTGTGGAGTAGAGCAGGTCCCAAAGAGAAGAGGAAGCTAGTTGTGGAGCAGGTTCGTAGACAGGAGGAAATATTAAGGAGTGCAAAGGCAGTGGCTCAGGCTAAGTAGGGACAGTGGTTGAACTGGGAAGGTGTAGAGAAGAAAAAGCTTAGTTGGAAAGAGCTGTGGAATATGGAGGAAGGTAGTATTAGATTTTTGATAGGGGCAACATATGATGTATTGCCAACTCCCCAGAACCTAAAACTCTGGGTAAATGGAGACCCGCTGTGTTCATGGTGTTCAGACATTGCAACTTTAAAGCACATCTTGTCAGGTTGTAAGGTTAGTCTGTCGCATGGGCGATATACGTGGCGACATAACCAGGTTTTAAAAAGCTTAGCTGCAGGCATTGAAGATATACGGAGGCAGGCAAATTTAGGAGGGTCTAAGTTAGAGAGAGTTGCAATTCAGTTTGTTCAAGAGGGAGGGAAAGTTAATAAGACAAGAAGGAGGCAAGGTAGCTTTGAAGATGCCAGTGACTGGGAGATGCAAGTGGATTTAGGAGGAAAGCTTGTTGTTCCCCAGGAAATAGCCAGTACAAAACAGAGGCCTGATATAATTTTGTGGTCTAGAAGTAGAATGAGAGTGTATTTCATAGAGTTGACTGTTCCATGGGGGGATTCAGTTGTAGAAGCGTATGAAAGGAAAAAACTTAGGTATGCAGACTTTGGGGCTGAAGCTGAGCAGCGAGGATGGAAAGTTAGGATTTGTCCAGTGAAAGTAGGATGTAGAGGATTTGTAGCAAGGTTTGTTGTCTCTTTGTTTAGGGAGTTAGGAGGAAGGGGACAGAGTGTGAGGAAAATAGTGAAGAAAATGTCGAATGAGGCAGTAAGATCCAGTCAGTGGATTTGGATTAGAAGAAGTAATAGTAGCTGGGGGCCCAGCAGGGGGAGCACTTAGAATAGACAGACTCTTGAGAGAAGCAAGGAAGAAATGCAGGAAGAGGAAGTGTACTTAAGTGGAAGGTGTGGCCTGTATGAGCCTCTTTGACACCATGTGGTTAGTCCAGGTGAGTTGGTTTGTATTGGTTTGGCTTGGCTTGTGTCTTTCTTTGATTACAGGACAATTTAGGTGAATCTGTTTGCTGAATCTGCTAGTGTAGCTTGTTGTGTGTATCTTGTATATCTTGTCCTCCACCTCCTGCACCCTCTATACTTTCATTACCCCTACCCGAACCTGGGTCTGTATCCCATCCCTACTTTTGTCTCCACCTCTTCTATTTCTCCCCCCTACCCGAACTAGGGTCTGTATCCCCACCCCGCTTTTACTGGTGCAGTTGGTGAGAGGTCGGCGTAGTTGACGGTAGTGCTGTTTGAGATAGTTGTGTTGGTGTGAGGAGCGGTGATAGCTGGCATTAGGGGAGTGACTCTGGGACGCCAGTGATCACTGTCTAGCCTCCTGGAGGTGTTGTGGGACCAACTAGACGAAACACCGGTGAAAGGAGGTTCCCACCTGATGACCCCAAAGACATGTTAGTTATCACTGCTCACTGGGCTAGTTAGATATAGTTATCTTTAGGGCACGTAGGGCAGGTCGCAAGGTCGTTGCTAAGGCTAGGGAGTTAGTCACCGAGTCTGGTCCTTTTTGTAGCACAAATTTGTGTTTACTCTGAATGCACACCAGCCCCCTCACTGTCCATTTTTAAAACTCGTCTTAAAACCCACTTTTATTCCTTGGCTTTTAACCCCACATGAGATTCTGCTCTTGTTTTAATGTTTTAGTGTTTTATTGTTTTTAATAGTTTTATGTCTCTATGTTCTTATGTCTATGTATGTACAGCACTTTGTTTCGGCTGTGGTTGTTTTAAAAATTGCTATAAAGATGATTAGTTGATAGGTGAGTATAGAACGACCCTTCTGGTACAGGGCAGAGCCACCAAGCATCATAAATTCTACAAAGAAAAACATTAGACGTTATGATAAAGCCCAGGACAAGATGGCAAATTAAGATCAGGGAGCAGTGATAAAAAGATTTAGAAATGTCCAAGAGCTAGAAGGAGGATGAGTGTTGAGTGGAGGAAACGATGAGTGGGGGACAACACCAGGCGCCGTGCAAGTCATAAGAGCAATAAAGCTGCAATTAAAGAGAACCTATTGCAGCGTGGGAACTGAGGTGGAGGATACAGGAGAGCTTTGGCCTTAATTTACAAAGCACTGAAGGTCACTGTCTAAGTTTTTTTTTTTTTTTTTTTTTTTTTACTCCTTCAGAGTGAAGGCATTTTTGTACTTGTTTTATCCTGTAAAGACCACAAACTATTCATCACAATTTACATTACCTCTGGCCATTTTCTATACAGTGTGGTACATTTCACAGATGCTGTCCTAACTCTCAGGCTGCCTTTTGGGCTTTTTTTTATTACATAGTTGTATGAAAACCAGCTTTCAAATGTAAGACACTGTAGATATCTTTCACCATCCACTTACTGTTTAAAAGGCTGCACGGACAGTAGGGTAGGTCAACAAATTGCTGTGAATTCCTTGCAGATCATTTTATTCCCTTGAAGACAGAACCCACTGAGTATGGTGACTTTTCCTCTAGGATCATGAGAAAGTGAAACGTTTTTTCTTATCCAGGTAAAATATTGACATTCACAGCTCCAGAACAGTGTCTCCCTCTGGTTCTTTCACAATGACCTTGTTAGTGTGATGACAAACTCAAAGAGCTGATAGAATGTTTGCAGCCTTTTAGCATTGTTGTCTTCCTCCTGCAGAAACAGCTGGCCAGCCTGCTGACAGACCTTGGCTGCACCAGCTCAGCTCTGTCTATGTATGAGAAGCTGGAGCTCTGGGAAGATGCAGTTATCTGTTATGAGAGGCTGGGCCATCATGGCAAGGTAAAGCACACACAGCTGCGAACACCTACTATTATTGAACACTGAGGAAGAACCTCAGTTTAACCTCAGTTAAACAGCATAACATTCCCATTTTTTCCAAATGATAACAATGAAAATTAAGGTGGCCCAGATGCATGGACACAATGCAAAAGCCACAAACTGAATAAAAATTCTGCAGCATAAACAAAAAAGTCACAACACAGCTGCAAATTATGCCAAAGTACTTACCCAATACTTAGATTCTGTTAGTTGCTTGCGAAGACACATTTGTTGGCTGCTTTGAAGGAGACAGCAGTAGCCCTGTAAAAGCAGCCTCAGGTATTCCCCCTAAAGAGTGACACAGCTGTTATTAATGGACAGCTGCTCCTCTCTGTTGTTTTAAATTTGCAGTTGTGTTATGACTTTGGTATGCTGTTATAGTCTTGCAATTGCGTTGATTTTGTGCAATGTAAAATACCCCAAATGAACACTATATGCAGGCAATTATAAGAGAATAATTTAAACAGCATCAGTACAGAAATGATTTTCTGTATATGGGATCAGTTAAATCACTATCTAGACAGATATGTATGATAACCTTGTATGAAACATTTGACCGACGTATGTTTCAGTTCAGGGCAGCATGGCTAGCTGTGGTAAGCGCAATTGCCCCATAATAAGAATGTTGGGGGTTCGGTTCCCAGGCCTGGGGCCTGTTCTCTCCGTACTTGTGTGGGTTTCCTCTGGGTACTTCCTTACACCTTCCAAAGACATGCATGTTTGGGTCAATTGGTGACTCTAAATTGCCCGTAGGTCTGAGTGTGAGGGTGAGTGGTTGTTGGTCTCTGTCTGTCTCTGTATGTTGGCCCTGTGATGGACTGGCGACCTGTCCAGGGTGTACCCCGAACCTTGCCCAGTGTGAGATGGGATTGGCCCCAGCACCCCCCGCAACATGAAAATCGATAAGCGATAGAAGATGAATGCATGAATGAAGGTTTAAGTTAAGCATATACATAAAGCCACTTTTTATTTGTTTATCTTTTTTCATGCAGTGAATGTACATAATAAAACAAGAAGATATAGCAGGGCTTACACTATGTAAACATAATACCAAAGAGAAGAGTAGCACATGGGCCAAAAAAAAAAAAAAAACAGGACAAAACAGAATATGCATACCACCATGTTGACATAATTACATCTGAATTGCTAGTGCATGCTGTTGTCAATCCCCATGTTGTTAGATAGGTAAGACATCGCTCAGTGCAGTGGGTTCTACTTTGTCCAGAGCTAGTTGCCATATTTTGATGAATTCATAAACACTGTAATGAAAGGCGTAAGTAAATTTTTCCAGAAGTACCCTAACAGCAATCGCCTGGTGCAGGAGTATGTTTGGTGATCCAGAAATTGAGAATGGTCTTCCTTGCTTTGTGCAAGAGTATTCCAATCAATTTAGCATTGTGGGTCTTCCTCACACTGTCTACTTTAGCTACTAAATTACCCTGAAGGGATGATAGTTTCAGATCAAATCCAACCAGGGTTATCACTTCATCCTTCACTTCCATTCAAAACGCTTGCATCTTTACACATTTCCAGAAAATATGTGGCCACTTAAATCAAATCAAATCAGTTTATTTATATAGCGCCAAATCATAACCAAGTCACATCAAGGCACTTTACATATAGAGCAGGTCTAGACCAAACTCTCTATAAAATTATTTAGAGACCCAACAGATCCCCCGATGAGCAAGCACTTGGCGACAGTGGCAAGGAAAAACTTCCTTTAAGAGGCAGAAACCTCGGGCAGAACCAGGCTCAGCGGGGGGCGGCCATCGGCCTATTGGGTTTAGAGGGGGATTGGGTAGAGTAGGGAGAGAATGAGAGCAGGAGGAGGGGATATTAACATGAAGCCTATGTACGAAAGCAAATTGTCTCTCTCTGTCAACTCAGAATATTAAGTTTATTTTCAATAACTGTTGTCCAGACATCCTCTTGGATCTGACAATCAGAATCGCTTAGCCATTACTTTTGGATGTGGTCAGTGGAGTAATTTGAGTTTTGGCCAAAAGCCCTCAAATGACTCCTTTGTTACTTCTTTCAGAGGGTTTAGCAAACTGGTCTAAGCCCCTCTTCCCCCACTGTTTAAACAGTGCATCCTGACATGAGCGAGGAAAATCTGGATTTCTCCATATGGGGCCTAGAGGTGAAAAATGGTCTTTGAGTTTAAAACAAACCTTAATCCTATTCCATGTGTTCAGTGTGTTCCGGATAATAAAGTTGTTTTGGACCTCCAGTTTTACATTTTTATAATTCACAAAAGGTTAATCTTTTAGTGCCAGTGTACCATACAGAAGTTTCTAGACTCTTTGTCAATCCGTGATTTGTGATGACAGGCTTCACACATTCATGTATCTATCGTATGCCGCCCAATAGTAAAACCACATATTTGAGGACCCCAGGCCCCCTTGTCATTTGCTTCTCTGTAGTTTATGTATTTTCATTCTGAACTTTTTTTGATTGCCTGAATTGTGTAAAAATTTTACCTTGATCTGTGAAAAACCTGTTGGGAATTGAGTTTGGTAACATTTGTAGAGGGTACAATAACCTTGGCAATATGTTAATTTTGAGCTCACTTGTCCAAGCATCTTATTATATTTTTATTAACATATGCACATTAAATATGTCAACATTCAGTGCAAAATTCATACATTATAACAAATTTTGATTTATAACTAAGCTTTGAGAGTAACTCAAAGCTCAGGGACTGAAGTCTGGATAAGTGTTGTGCAGATGGAGGATGATACAAGTGACGCCTTCTCCCTGGTTTCTCTCCTTGTTTCTTTGTTGATTTAGTAACTTATCTTTATTTGTACTATTAATAATGGTTTTAATTTTTGTATGGCACAGCTATATTGTACATACATAACAAAAAATAATAAATAAATGAATATTTACAGAAAGTTAGGTTGCGTGACTTTCTTTCTCACACATGTAGGGTTAGGGTTATGTAACTCTAACCCAACGTACTTTCATCCCCGCCCCCACCAGATCCTATCAGCTTTCAGCCATTTCATGGAATGACCATGAGACGATCAAGCTATGATGTTACAGGCCAGTAAACACACAGCTCTGCAGCTACCTGCACACAAACACACTCATTATGTGTGAGTGGACACTCATCACTGACCAGAGCATCTCCTCCTGTCCTCAGAGGGACCTCTGCAGTTTGGTGAATGTGTGGCAACAGACCTAAACCCTGCAGCAGGTCCAGCCTGTGGACTCATACCTGATGAAAACTGCATGTCATTGCATTGCTGTTATAGTCAATCCTGGAAATATTTCAGAGGACCTGTTCTGATTTGCCTGGACTCTTAGGAAAACTGAGATTAAAGATGTTGTCTTGCTATGTATGTGTAAAGGCAAAGATGGTATCTAATGATCCTCAACTGATGTCACTTTCTCAGGCTGAAGAGATTGTCCGCAGGGAGTTGGAGAAGAAGGAGACGCCCAGTCTGTATTGTCTCCTTGGAGACATCCTGAGGGACCATCAGTACTATAAGCGGGCGTGGGAGCTGTCTGGCAAGCGCAGTGCCAGAGCCATGCGCTCTAAAGCCCTGCTCCATCTCCACAACAAAGAGTTCCAGCAGTGTGTTGACTGCTTTGAGCAGTCTCTCAAAATCAACAGCATGCAGGTATTAGGAAATCTCTGACACTGCAATAGTCTGTTTGATTGGTGCAGCTACAGCATTTTTATTCACTGGATTTTACAGTCCACACTCATTTGTATCCTCAAAGAGATAAACAGAGTTAAAATATCCAAGCCCCCTGTGAATTTCTACACAGTGAGATTCTAATGGGCATCTTTGATTAGTTACATAAAGGCCTGAGTTCAAAAAATTGCTTCTCAGATTAAAATTGAATTCTTCTTTTTTTGTGATCAATTATTTTTACTTTATATCGGAGGGAGCAGGTAAATTACATTAAAAAAATAGACAATGGACGTGTTACTACTTCTCCTCAGACCATGCCCCTAGTGGCAACCTCCCACCCCACCACCCTTTAGATCACTGAAAAACACTCAAACTATGATGCATGCACAGTGTTGAGATACGTTTCACTTAACAAATTGTCCCACACCTTTACAAGTGAGACACTGGGACAAACTTGGCATTAAAACATGAATATTTTTGATACTGCACGAGATGAGGGAATCTCATTCAGATCCATAGACATCCGGTTTTGGAACTAAAATATGGCTCAAATCCAAACTAATCAAGACCTTATGGATCAGAATTGAACGGATTACTTACTGTCCACCCAGTGCATTCCCTTTCCTCTACAGTCATTTATTTCATTTGACTTGTCAATACTTTTTGGTTGGCCTTAGGTTTGGCTTCTTTTGTTCGGATATTATCATTCTCACCTTGCTCCTAATTAGGCCTCTGGAGCTATTCATGTGTTCTCGGTGGTGTAATTAAAAAAGTTTAACAGACTTTAAATATATTTTAAGTTACAAAATGAAAGAACGCTGCTCTTTCATGCTGTTTAACCATAAAATAGGTCAGTACAAATGTTAAGAAAACCACATTGCTTCCATGCAAAAAAGGAAGTCGATGTAATATTAAGTCTACACAGTCTAGTTATGGAAGATTAACACTTACTTTACCTCATCTGTGCTCACGTCAAAGTAATGTTTGACTCAGAGTTGACTGCCTCCAGCACTTGTTTATAGTTTCTATTGAGGCTTTATAGAAGTTTAAACTCTGGTTGGGGTTGAGCTTGAATGCATCAGTTTCAGCCAACTCAGGTCACCTCCCCCAAATCCAGTCCAATTTATCTTTTATCTCTTATCAACACAGACAACATACACGTAAAATCTTACAGTGCTGTAAATTTAAACTGTGATGTTGAGGAGAAGTTATGCTTAAAAAAAGCTGTAAAAATTAGAGGCTTAATTTGAACTCACCATATAGACCAGATCAGTGAAGCTGCAGCGATGTTGGTCCATCTCCACGAAGGGTTTCTGGAGCATAAACAGAGTCAGCAACAGGATCTTGGTCAACTTTTCCCTCAGCAGCTCCTTTTTCCTCATGACTTGTTTTCCCCCATCAGGCCCAATCAGCATAGATTACTATATTAAATATAAGCTCTCATATTCATTCACTGTCTGTCGGTGTCTGTGTGTTTGTGGGGACAGCTCAGTGTGTGGTTTTCACTGGGATGTGCCTACTTTGCTCTGGAGGGATATGAGGGAGCTGCCAGGGCTTTCCAAAGGTGTGTTGGACTAGAGCCAGATGTGAGTACCTACACACACACACTGTCTGCTTAGAGACACAACACAACACAACGCAACACAGACAACGTAGATACACAAAATAAACACAGACAAACAATGTAGACACAGAAAAACAACGTACAGAGACGTATAACATTAACAGAGACACATCACACACACAGACAAGGACATGTAAGCAGACATAACATATACACGGACACATAACACATACACGGATACATAACGCACATTCGTCGTGGGTAACGCTCACAATTTTAACACAGACACACAACATTAACATGGACACACAATATTAACAGAGACACATAATGTTAACACAGACACACAACGTGCAGACACAGAATATGAATGAATAAACAACATAAACACAAAGTCTCAGTGGATAATAATGTGGATGTTTTTATTATATCATCATTAAATTTATCCTCACTACCCGTTCGCCCTCTTCCTGTCCTGTGCCTTTCTCATTTTTCCATCTTCCTGTCAGAACGCAGAGGCCTGGAACAACCTCTCCACAGCCTACATCCGCCTCCACAAGAAGTGAGTATGAATGAGCAAGGTGTGAAAATGGGTGTATTAACTTGATCTCTCTGGTATCTGGTCTCTCTGTGTACATATATGTTATTATTCAACAGCATAACACAGGGAACTTCATGTTGGTTTAACTCAGCTTGAAGGAGTTGATACAGGAGAGGTCACCTGAGGTCAGGGAGTGTGAGCTGGAGATCTCTACAGACTTACAGACAGACCAGAAACATAATTTAGTTCCATAAACATTGACATTTTCTCATCAATTAGTGGCCATTCTCTGAGTGGCCACTCAGGACTGATCTTAACACAACAGCCTCACATATAAACAAGCCTCAAGGAGACTTCCTGTAAATCAGTGCCGGGGCTTCAGAAAATTAGGTTTATTAAAATAGTCTGTGTGTGGCAGCAAAATTGCAACTTCTCAATCATTCTTTCCAGGATGTTGAATCAGTACTTGGTACTCTCATCTTATAGTTTTTATGCACTTCTGTCTATATCTCCCTGTCTGTCTCCTCCTGTCTATGTCTCTCTTCCTGTCTCCTCTCGTCTCGCTCTCCCTTTCTGTCTCCTCCTGCCACACTCTCCCCATCTCACTCTGTCTCCTTCTGTCTCTCTCCTTGTCTGTCTTTTTCTGTCGCTCCCTGTCAGCCCAGTCCTGTCTACCTGTCCCTATCTATCTCCACCTGTCTTTTCCTTGTCTTTTCTCCTCTCATTTGTCACATCTTATCTTTCTCTCCCTGTTTCTCCCCCTCACAGGAACAAAGCCTTTCACACACTGAAGGAGGCCCTGAAATGCAACTATGAACACTGGCAGATCTGGGAGAACTTCATTGCTGTGAGCACTGATATCGGGGATTTCTCTGAATCCATCAAGGCCTACCACCGTCTGATGGACCTGAGGGAGAACTACAAGGATGTCCAGGTACAGATACTTAATGGCATTGTAGAGGACATGCAAATTGACTCCTAGCTACTAAAGCAGTTATCTGCTAGCACAAAACATTTGGCTATTTATCGTGCTACCCGTCGATGAGCTTAAGATATTTGACTGGTTAACTGATCGAACCAGAACATTATGACCCCTCCTGGGGGGCTGTGTTGTCTAACTGTATTTTTATGTCTCTAATTTTAACAGAAAAATGGTCTGACAGCCAAATGGTGTTGATGAGACAGAAAGAACATTACAAAAGCAGTTAATAGACACATACACTACATATATTATCATCTATTTAATATGGGACCTTTAAAAGAAAGAACTGGAAATACACACATGGACAAAATAGTTCATATCCTCCTGTTACAGAAAGAAAAACCCACAACAGTAATAGCAAATACCATTGAAAATCAGACACTGCATTTGAATGGTGGTTCAAAAAAATTATTTTAAAAACCAAACAAATGAAATTGGTTTTGTCGAAACAATAGTACCCCTAGAAAAGATTGAAAATAATTTGACCATTGGAACATGTTCAATTGGGGTCTGTCCTGTAATTAGTCCCAAAGGTGTCTATAAACCCTTAATCAGTCAGTCTGCCTATTTAAATGGTGAAAAGTAGTCACTGTGCTGTTTGGTTTCATGGTGTGTACCACATTGAAAATGGAACACAGAAAGCCAAGGAGGAGAGAATTTAAAAAGAAAAACGATAGACAAGGGCTATAAGACCATCTCCAAGCAGCTTGATGTTCCTGTGACTACTGTTGGACAAATTTTCCACAAGATTAAGGTCCATGAGACTGTAGCCAAACTCTTTGGACATGGCTGCAAGAGGAAAATTGATGAAAAATTGAAGAGAGAAGTGAATACAAATGGTAACCAAAGAGCCCAGACCAACATCCAAAGAGATTAGAGGTGAAGTCCAAGGCCAAGGTACATCAGTGTCAGATCACACCATCTGTCGCTGTTTGATCCAAAGTGGACTTAATGCAAAACGACCGAAGAGGGCTCCTATGCGGAAAGCAAATGATAAAAAAGAAAGACTGGAATTTGCCAAATTGCATATGGACACATCTTAGTGATGACACATCCGTTGCTGCATTCAGAGGAGAAAATTAACCATCAGCCTTGGCTAAACAAGGCAGAAACAGCATTTCAGGAATATTAATCCTGTCCTTCAGGCCTGTAGTATATTTAGCCTCGTAATTTTAACTTTAAAGCAATATGTTCCAAATGACAGCTCTGATGTACAGGGACAAACACAATCTCCAGTGCAGATTTTTTAGAATAGCTGCAAAATATCTGATTTTCATATTCTTGTCTTCCTCTTAATTAATGCAGTGTATCTGCTGTTTTCCACTGCTTCCATTAGGTCCATTAGTTGTGAAGTGTGCTTTTACATCCTACCTCTACAAAAGACCAAGTTATATAAACCTCTTTGGGGGTGACTATTGCAATGAATATTTCTGATGAGAGAAAAATCTTTCTGTTTTTCTGACAGTGGAGAAAGTTTATCTCCTCTATTAAAGCATCAAACTATGTAGCAGGATTTTCAGTCTGAACCCAAGTTCTCTGTCTCACCTGGATTTAAAATGGTCTATTTCAGAGCCAAATCAGCTAATTTCAGTGCATTTGCCATTGTGGGTGCTTCATTTTATATCAGGGTATATCATAACCAGAAACATGTATCTGGATAAATTGTATCGTATCTGGTGAATTTTGAAATGAAAATGGTAAGCAATGACCAACAGAGTAGCTATAAAGACTCTTATCATATTTTTTTTATCCTTGTTCTTTTCTTACATTCCTTTTCTTATATTGTCCTTCATACAGTAGCTATGGTCACCATAAATCCATTCCCTTTCCTGCTGCCCCTTTGCAGATTCTACAGATACTTGTACGAGCAGTTGTTGAGGACCTGATGGACATCCAGGGTGTCGGGGCTGTAACTCTCCAATCCAAACTTAAGGAACTCCTGGGCCGCGTCACTTCACGCCACAGCAGCGACTCTGAGATATGGCGGCAGTATGCTTTGTTGTACGGTGATGGCCACAGCTCCAAACCAGAGGATAACGAGAAGGTCAGACCACCAGCATCATAGTGGACAACGCTGGGTCAAAGGGGACATACAACTCTATGGTTTTCACAAGATTTTATAGCTCAGTCAAACTGCCTGTTTCACAATGCTACAGAAATCACATAGTCAGCTGAACTGGCCAAAAACATTGAGTAAAACAAAGAAGCCATGACTGTGGTTAGCTTTTTTTAGCTCAGTGTTGTGGCTAACCACCAGGGCTAATCCTTATGGCTAACTGTTAACCCTAACAGTTGTTAGGGTTAACTGACGTAGCTAAGTGTCATAGCTTACTGTCAGGGTTGACTATCATAGCTAACTGTGAGGACTAACAGTTGACTGTTAAGGCTAACTGTTGTGGCTGACTGTCAGGATTAACTGTCATACCCAATGGTTAGGGCTAAGATCCGTGGGTAACGCTCGCAATCTAAAACATTGATGGTGTTTCTATGGGGGGGTTTCAGGCCCTGCAGTTCCTGTCAAAGGCTCATCGCTGTGAGGTTCAGGCTGGTGGCTGGGAGAAAGAGCCTGCTCTCTTCAAGGAAGTGGTGAAAAGAGCCATTGATATGGGAGAAGGTGAGATCAGAACAGAACAACCATCCACACAAAGCCAAAAACCTTGGTTTATCTTTTGGTGCAACAGGATCTCTGCTTTACTAGGACCTGGATCCCTTGGTAGAATCTTTGGGGTTCTCCCAGCACAGCATAATGAAATCATATCAATTAACAGGTCAATCTTTTATGCCAAAGACTGAAGTTTCAAAATAAGATATACATGGATATTGATAACAGGGGGAGTACAGAGCCCTATCAACAATAGACTGAACTGGAACTCCAACACTGAATCTGTATATAGGAAGGGGATGAGCTGACTCTACTCAAAGAGGAAGGTCAGATCCTTCAGCGCGTGCAGAAGATGCTGGAGATCTTTTATCAGTTAATTCGTCTTAGCTGTGGTTTGTTGGTGCAGCATCAAAGCCAGTGACACAAACAAACTCAGTACACTGACAAAGAAGGCTAGCTCTATAATTGGCTGCAAACTAGACACTTTTGAGGATGTGGTGTAGAGAATGACACTGGACCATTTTGTCCATCATGAAAAATCCTGACCACCCTCTCGACCACATGCTGGACAGACAGCCGAGCACTATCTCAAACAGACTGTTACAGCTTCACTTTCACAACCACCGATCGGAAATCTTTCCTGCCCCAAGCCATAACACTGTACAACAAATCACCTCATCAGAGAGAACTCTGAACTCTACTGTATAGTTGTGTTTAACCCTGGTCCTGGGCTTCCTATCATATTTGATAAATATTTTATTCAGTGCCTGAAAAGAGTCAAAAATGCTCTCAATGATACACCTAATAACAAATAACTTAGCACAAAATATTCAGTTTCCAAAGTAAAGCAGAAAATCTGAACCAGTTGTTATTTTACAGGAAAAAATTTTAACAACCAGACTAGTTGCCCATTAAGTTTTCATTCAAATAACTAATCAATAGATGAATTACTTAAGTTTTAATTCAGAGTACACAACCCATGCAGTCTTCTAACAGTGTTTTTAATAAATAAATAAATTATGAAAAATATGATCTGTAGCTGCTGAATTTATTCATATCACATGCAATATGTAAATATATTGACATGATGAGTCTATGTGTGATCAGACAGGAGCAGTTAGGTCACTGATCTGACTGATTCTGTCTCTGAATCTCTCAGTGACCCTAAGCTGCAGTCAGAAGACTCATCCAAATGAAGCTCTACAGATGCTCTCCTCCACCCGTCTCAATCTGAGGAGTTTGGCCACCAAAGCTAAGGTACCGGCACCAAAGAGTGAACAGATGCACAGATGGTGAACAGATTCTCTGAAGTCAGGTTTTACAGGTTCTTTCAGAGGTGATCATAGAGCCAGATCAACTCCTGAATTAATGTCTTAAAATCACACATGGGGCGGCATCCTATTGTCTTTGTTTGGTTCACTGTAATTCAATGGCTCAAGGTTATGGGGATAAACCTTCTACTGGGTGCCAGGTGCAGGTTGTGCTCCCCTCCCTCTCGTCCTTCCTGCCTGTTTTCAACGCCCCCTCTCTCCAGGAAACAGTTGGAGCCTGCACACTGAACAGACCATTTTGTTGAAGAGCTGGATGGTGTGAAGTCACACAGGCGGCATGTCTTTGTTTTGGTTTGTTTTCTTTGTGGGAAATCAGATATTGACTGTGCTTGCCTTGCAGCATGCAGCACCATATTGCAAGGACACCATTGCTAAGCACCAATCAAGACAGCTGTGACTGTAAAAATAAACAAAAGCAAGCCTGACAGTTTTTCATCTACAAGATGATAATGGTGCAGCCATGCCCTTCTCCAGACTGTGAGACTGTGAGGTTTCAGCGTAAGGACGTAGATGCAACATTATGGCGGACAATAATGTCAACAGTGTATCAGGATATTCTGCTGCAGCTGCATCATGGAGATTTTTTGGTGTAGTGGTGAGAACCCGTGCACATGAGCTCCAGCCCCAGTCAGGTCAGATACAGTATACACTGATGAGGCATAACATTATGACCACTGACAGTGGAAGTGAATTACATTGATCATCTGGTTACCATGGCACCACTGCGGTGCGGTGTGGAAGCGCATACTGGTAATGTAACATGTTCACATTGACACACAGAGTTTAGGTCTGTAAAATGAAGCCATCCTGAAGATTCTTAAACCTGCATTCTATCTAATGACTTCTTCTTCTTCTCCTTTCGGCTATTCCCTTCAGGGGTCGCCACAGCGAATCAGTTGCCTCCATCTAAGCCTGTCTTCTGCATCCTCTTCTTTCACACCAACCACCTTCATGTCCTCTTTCACTACATCTATAAACCTCCTCTTTGGTCTTCCTCTAGGCCTCCTGCCTGGCAGTTCAAAACTCAGCATCCTTCTACCAATATATTCACTATCTCTCCTCTGGACATGTCCGAACCATCTCAGTCTGGCCTCTCTGATTTTATCTCCAAAACCTCTAACTTGCGCTGTCCCTCTGATGTACTCATTCCTGGCCCTATCCAACCTGGTCATTCCCAAAGAGAACCTCAGCACCTTCATCTCTGCTACATCCAGCTCTGCCTCCTGTCTTTTCCTCAGTGACACTGTCTCTAGACCAAACAACATCGCTGGTCTCACCACAGTTTTGTACACCTTTCCTTTCATTTTAGCTGAAACTCTTCTATCACACATCACACCTGACACTTTTCTCCACCTGTTCCAGCCTGCCTGCACACGCTTCTTCACCTCTTTTCCACACTCTCCATTGCTCTGGACTGTTGACCCTAAGTACTTAAAATCCTCCACACCTCACCACTGTCTTACAGTCCTCATACATGTCCTGCACCGCTCTGACATACTTCTCTGCCACTCCAGACTTCCTCATACAATACCACAGTTCCTCTCTGGGCACCCTGTCATAAGCTTTCTCCAGATCTACAAAGATACAATGCAGCTCCCTCTGTCCTTCTCTGTACTTCTCTATCAACATCCTCAAAGCAAATACTGCATCTGTAGTACTCTTTTTTGGCATGAAACCATACTGCTGCTCACAAATGCTCACTTCTGCCCTTAGTCTAGCTTCAACTACTCTTTCCCATAACTTCATTGTATGGCTCATCAGCTTTATTCCTCTGTAGTTGCTACAACTCTGTACATCTCCCTTGTTCTTAAAAATGGGCACCAGCACACTTCTCCTCCATTCCTCAGGCATCTTCTCACTATCTAAGATCCTGTTGAACAACCCAGTCAGAAACTCTACTGCTACCTCTCCTAGACACTTCCAGACCTCCACAGGTATATTATCAGGACCGAGTGCTTTTCCACTCTTCATCCTCTTCAATGCCCTCCTCACTTCATCCTTACTAATCTTTGCTACTTCCTGGTCCACAACAGTCACCTCTTCTACTCTTCATTCTCTCTCATTTTCCTCATTCATCAACTCTTCAAAGTACTCTTTCCATCTTCCCATCACACTACTGGCATCTGTCAATACACTTTCATCTCTATCCTTAATCACCCTAACCGCCTGCACGTCCTTCCCATCTCTGTCTCTCTGCCTTGCCAACCTGTATAGATCAGTCTCTCCCTCCTTACTGTCCAACCTAGCATACAAGTCATCGTAAGCCCTTTGTTTGGCCTTTGCCACCTCTACTTTCACCTTACGCTGCATTTCCCTGTACTCCTGTCTACTCTCTTCGAAAAGTCTCCTTATCCACTTTCCTTCCAGAGGGAGACAGGTAGGAGAGTATTTGGTGTGTCACCAAATACTCTCCTACCTGTCTCCCTTATCACATTAGCTGTAGTTGTCCAGTCAACTTGAAGCACCTCCTGGCCATCCAGAGCCTGTCTCAACTCCTTCCTAAAAATCACCCTTCCTTTTTCAGCTTCCACCATTTAGTCCTCTGCTCTGTCCTTGCTCTTTTCATCTTCCTCACACACCACCATCCTATGCTGTCTGGCTACACTCTCACCTACCACTACTTTGCAGTCACTGATCTCCTTCAGATTACACTGTCTACACAAGATGTAGTCTACCTGTGTACTCCTACCTCCACTCTTATAGGTCACCCTATGTTCCTGCCTCTTCTGAAAGAAAGTATTCACTATAGCCATTTCCATCCTTTTTGCAAAATCAACCACCATCTGTCCTTCTGCGTTCCTCTCCTGGATACCAAACCTGCCCATCACCTCCTCATCATCTCTGTTTCTTGCACCAACGTGTCCATTGAAGTCTGCACCAATGACAACTCTCTCACTTCTAGGGATGCTCTGCATCACTTCATCAAGGTCCAACCAGAATTTCTCCTTCTCCTCCAGCTCACATCCTACTTGTGGAGCATACCCACTAACAACATTGAAAATCACACCTTCGATTTCTAGCTTCAGACTCATTACTCTATCTGATACTCTTTTAACCTCCAGGACATTCCTAAGAAACTCCTCCTTCAAGATAACTCCTACTCCATTTCTCTTCCTATCTACACCATGATAGAACAAGTTGAACCCTGCTCCTAAACTTCTAGCCTTGCTACCTTTCCACCTGGTCTCCTGGACACACAGTATGTCTACCTTCCTCCTCTGCATCATGTCAACCAACTCTCTACCTTTTCCTGTCATAGTTCCAACATTCAATGTCCCTACTCTCAGTCCTAGACTCTTGGCGTTCCTTTTCTCTATCTTCCTACGAACACACCTTCCTCCTCTCCTTCTTCGACGAAAAGTAGTCCAATTTCCACCGGCACCCTGTAAGTGAACAGCACCGATGGCGGTCGTTGTTAACCCGGGCCTCGACCGATCCGGTATGGAAGTCATAGATTCGATTTGCATCTTTGATTTGGCAAAAATTTTACGTCGGATGCCCTTCCTGATACAACCCTCTGTATTTATCCGGGCTTGGGACCGGCGCAATAAGGCACTGGCTTGTACCCCCTTGCGGCTACATTCTGCATTCTATCTAATGACTACCAGGGGAAACTCTACTGGTTTTAAAAAGAAGTCAGATTGTATTGAAGTCGATGCGAAAATTGCCCTGTTTCTAACTAGATTTAGTATCACAGTAAAAGTTTGTGGTAGTTTGAACTGCCAGTCCAAACCACGTCCCTGTATGACTGCAGAGTAGCTGCGGAAAGCTTCAGATGGGCAGATTTAGCTCGGGGTAGGTGTTGAGGATGACCTTGACCAAGAGGTCATTTAGAAAGGGTTGCTGTTATGAGTGTCCACCAGAGAGCACTGACAGGTTTGTACGTTCGTTTGAGCTGCTGGTCTGTTATTCAATAACATATCTAGCAAATTAAGATACTAATACAACATACAAGTATAAGAAAGGACTTCAATGTTATTAAAGCTAAATGTCTGACTGAATTCACATTCTCTTCATCTTTTTTTTTCTTTCCCAGCAAATGCACACTGACGTGGCCACAGGTCAGGTCCACAGTGAGCTGCAGGATGGGGTTACTGCTCTGGAGCAACTGATCAAAGAGCTCCAGGAGCTGAGTGCCAAGCTACGTGACCAATCACAGTGACCACCTACAAAACACCCCCCACTCTGAGCAAAACAGAGCTGTGGCTGTCGAAACTGATATTAACAAGTATCAGAGACAGACTCCTCAATCAGCCTTCAAATAAAACATAAAGTTTTGAATGAAAAGACTCTAATCATCATGTTTTGTACATTTAATTCTATATTGAAACATAATCCATGACATACATAATAAATTTCAAAGTTTTAATGGCTGTTGTGGAATCCCTTTCGTCTTATGGGATAAATTTAGTGGAGCCGTTATAACCCTGGTTCAAGGGAAGCAACATAGATTTAAATGATGCAAGCAGTGATGAACGGGCCTTCGCACATCTGTGCAACTTGGACTGCTCTAGACTCATCCCCACCTAAACGTGTTCAAATTTGAAGTGTTTTTTTTGGGAGTGGTGTGCATGCAGTATTTTGTAATTGTCCACCAGGGGATGCCAGTAAGCAACCATCAGTTTTATATCATGTGGAAGTGTACAATGTGGCGAATGCATGCTGCAGATATCATGGAAATCCAGCAATGTTGCGTTATGAAGCTGCTTTCCTTTGTCCAGTGGGTTGCATTCTGAGTCGGAATCACTATTGACACATCGACTTGTTTACAGTAGGAGTCTGAACATGTGTGCAAAAGTTGGGGCCGATGGACAATGTGTGTTGGAGTTATAAGGGATTGCTGTTATGAGTGTCCACTCTGTGACGCTAGAGAACTTCCACCAATTTTATGTTATTTCATGTTGTAGCATAGAATGTAGAGAACACAGCTTGTAAATATCAGGTAAATCTGATGATGTTTGTCTTATCAGGCTGACTTCCTTTGTCCAGGAGGTGGTGCTCTGTGTGTGACTCAGTATTGACAAATAGAGGTGTTCAGGGCAGGAGTCTTATCGTGTGCAATATTTGGAGCTGATTGGACAATGTATGCTGGAGTCTTAAGGACTTTAATGACGACTTCGAATATGGTGCCATTGCCCCAACCAACAGGTGTAGTGGACGAAAAAGAAAAAGTCTTGAATTGATAATCAGTGCGTGTGAAATTATTTGGATAAATACTGCATGAGGAGTTCTTTTATTTATGAGTCGTGATGACTTTACTTGTGTTATGTGTTACTTCGTCTCTTATGGCAACACATCAAAATTGGTGCCATGCCACGGCCTCCAGAAATAATGGACAAAAAACATTTCAATAGCTTTTCAGCTCCAATGTCCTAAGATGATACTCAGCGAATGTGAAGTCATTTGCATTAAAATTGTAGGAGGAGTTTGTTCATCTATGAGGCGTGGTCCTTGAGAGTGACTTCCTGTGTCCAGTAGGTGGCTCTCTAAGTCTGACTCAACATTGATATGCAGATGTGATCAGAGCAGGATTTTGATCATGTGTAGTGAATTTAGACCTGACTGAACAATGTATGATGGAGTTATGATGATTTCCTTTGTTATGGCAAAACCTGGTGAAAGCCGCAAAAACTCACCGACACACCAAGCAGGAATAACACACAAAATTTTAGTAGTTTTACATCTGCATGGTCTTGAGATAATACTGTGCGAATATGAAGTCTTTTGAATGAAAACTGTAGAAGGGGTTCGTTAAAGTACGATCTGGGGAAATGGTAAAAATCGGCCAAAAATCGAAATTTTAAATCAAAATGGCCGACTTCCTGTTGTAGTTAAGGTAAGGGCCTTTTAGAATTTTTGTGCATCTTCCCATTATGCGTATATCATGCAACCCAACCGGTCGTGCCCCCCCCGAGCCTGGTTCTGCTCGAGGGTTCTGCCTCTTAAAGGAAGTTTTTCCTTGCCACTGTCGCCAAGTGCTTGCTCATTGGGGGATCTGTTGGGTCTCTTTAAATAATTTTATAAAGAGTTTGGTCTAGACCTGCTCTATATGTAAAGTGCCTTGATGTAACTGTGTTATAATTTGGCACTATATAAATAAATCTGATTTTGATTTGATTTGATCTGCTCCAGCTTTTGTTCGTCTGAGTCAATCTGGAGCAAGGGTCTTGAGTTTCTTAATTTTTTAAGGTGGCACCGTTGAGCCCGTTTTTGACTTGCATTCCTGTGTAGATGAAATATAAAAAAGGGCAGGACCTATGGCATGTGTGCAAAATTTTGGGCTGATTGGACGATGTACGTTGGAGTTATGAGGATTCCTCTCTTATGGTGACACATCGAAATCAGAGAGCAGCTCTGGACATAATAGTGCATAAAACAAACTATTGACACTATTCGTGTTTCTGACAGACAACAGTTACCATTAGCATGTCCACTACCACAGTGGCAAATTCTAACCACTTTCAAATTCTGTTACTTGTGGCATCCTGGTGATACAAGCTTGAATTTTCCATTTTTCAAATAGAAAACCTTGACAAGGTCAGATTTGGATTTTAATGCTGCTTTCCTGAGAACTGATGCCAGGTGGAATAAAACCTTAAGTTCATTTTAAGGAGCTGAATTGGCGATTTGATGGACTGGTGTCACAGTTCTGCTCTGCACCTCTCCCGCTCTGCTGCTCAGCCATCAGCTAACTGCTTCCACCTGCTGCTGTCACCTGCTCACCATCTCCAATCAAGCCAGTATATATGCAGCCTGACTCTCCAGCGTTTATTCCCGGACTACTTACCTGGTATCAACCCGACCTGCCTCTGACCTTTGCTTAACGTCTCAGCCCTGGTAAATCCACCAGCCTTCTGTATGGCTGAGTATTGCCAGCCTGTTTTCCGCTACTCGTCTGCCTGTGGCTGGGTGGCAGTCAGCCTGTTCCTGCTCAGTCAAGAGACCCACCTGGTCAGCCTCACCTCGCCAGCTCACGACATTCCCTGCCTGCTCTGTGGTCCTGCGCTAACTTGCCTACCTGGCACACGGGAGACCTGGGTTCGAGTCCTGCCGTACTCACCTGCTGCTTCTTCTGGTTGCTGTGTTCCTGCTTAAACTGTCAAATAAAGTCTGTTAATTCAGGAAACCTGGTTTGTTTGTGCTGCAATTGGGTTCACTCTATACCTGTTACAGACTGGTACTAATAGGGCATACAGTTATTGCACTGGGCACCTTCTGCTAATTTGCAGATTTAGATTAATGTGAATAAGACTGTAGTCTGAAACCAGGAGGCTGATGTAAATATTTTACTGAAATGGCTGAACTGATTTATTTCTTTATTAATATGTATTCGTATCATATGTAAGCCCAGTGGTAGCAACAGTCCTACATAGAGAGATAACAACAATAGACAGCAAAGTTACAGTGCACAAAAAGAGAGATGGGAAAGCCTCATTTACTCACTCACTCACTCACCCACTCACATTAACATACCTAACATACCTTACCTTGCTTATTACTTTGGTGAGGTAGGCATTTGATTCCCTGTTATCTCAGATGTTCTGCTTTGAGGAGGAGCCTGTTGTAGTCACTGATAAAAGGGAGCTCTGTCTGGGGTACATAAATTTGTGGTTAGGTGGACCAGCAGTCATGGATGCTGTGGCTATAATCATGTTATATACTGGAGCACAAGTCAAGGATGTTGATAATTTTACAGCAACAAATCCACAGCTGCATTCCAGCATAAAGTTTCAGTGTAATGACCTATTTCAGCCTCTGTATCATTTCGTTATCACTCAGACTCAGGGTCAGTCAGCAGTGGGACTGTAAATGCTGATGAGATGAACCACATCAAATTTGCTTTTGTGCTGTCATCACCCAGCACAACAGGGTGACAGGTAACACGAAACACCAGCCTGCTTGTTCTGCCTCAGATTCATTCTCCCACAGTTCCTGGTACTCCTCAGTTGGGAAACTCTGATGCTGATATAAGCCCGCACTGAACTCCCATTACATCACATCTCACCTCATGTGGGAAATCTATTTTAGTTTGGACAAATTATTATGTACGGGCTGATTCATAACCAGTTATTTTCCAGGTCTCTTCAGATTCGGTAAGTTACTTTTCAACAGGTATTGTATTTTAATGATACAGCCACAACTTTTAAGGTAATATCAAATGGTTATCAGGATTTTAAACACTAACCCTTTAGCGTCATATTTTTATGTTTTGTTTTTAGCCTTGATTATAGTTAAACAAGAGCATGTGAAGCAGATCAGTATTGCTCTGCATAAATGTTTTTCCAGCAGCCTGAATCTATCTGAAGAAGGTTGTGGGTTCGGTTCCCAGGCCCCACAACTAACTCTGCACAGATGCTGTGCAGAGTTTGCATATTCCCCCCCCGTGCCTGCGTGGGTTTCCTCCGGGTACTCCGGTTACCCCCCACTGTCAAAAGAAATGCATGTTTGTTTGTAAAATTGTCCGTAGGTCCGCATGTGAGTGTGAGTGCTTGTTTGTCTCTGTCTGTCACTGTGTGTTGGTCCTGTGATGGACTGGCAAGCTGTCCAGGGTGACCGCGCCCTCGCCCAGTGTGAACTGGGATTGGCTCCAGCACCCCTGTGACCTGGAAACTGACAAATGGTTTAAGATTAATGAATGTATGAATGAATCCATCAGCTTTCTGCTGTGCCCTGACTTGTTGGTGTGTTTCCTCTGCAGCCTCACAGGAGGGGATAGCTGTGCTGTGCTGGAGTGCTGTAGTCCTGTTCTGTAACAAGTCTAGCCAGGATGATGCTCTCCTTCCCTGAGCTGCGTACTCTGCAGCCAACCTCATGTGTCTGTCTGTCTTTATCTTACAGTGCTTTAGTAGCTTCTTATTGAATTGTTTTAAGTGTAGTTTCCCCACTTCATTCCAATACAAGTGAAATATTGTTACAGTTTCAGAATATTATTAACATAAGTTGAATAAATCATCAGAAAACACTAAAATGACTGCAATAAGAACAGACCAAATAAAAATACTAAACCTTTTAAACTTTAATAGTAATTTTCAGTCATTTGTAGGAGTTACATTCATTAATTCAAAATGATGATGAATCTTTTTCCAATATTGACATGATATATTTTGGTGTGAGTTGCTGTGGAACCAGGCTGATTGTAAAGCTGCAGATTACTTTAGCCAGTGGGGACAGTCATATCACAAGTGACAAGGTTTGGTTTTGGTTTGGGTAAAAAAAAAAAAAAAAAGGACTTCCTCAACATTAGTAACTCTTTGGTTTTTGCTATCATCCATGACTGTTAACAGTATTGTTTGTAATTATAGCCATGACAACAATCGCGCACCAGGGAATCAAATAACTCATATTCCTGTGATCACCACAACTTTACCTTTGCTCATGCCAACATTACTATGACCACTGGATGTGGCCTGGCAACAAAACTTGACGATGAGGTCACAATGACCTACTGATACACAACCTCAGAGCTGGTTTTACTTATTTTAGCCCTGTGGTTGGTCTTTAGCTCCTCTAAAACTGCCATAAGTTCATGACAAACATAATTTTGACTTTTTCATATTGTTTTACCGTTTGATACATCACTGTTGATAAAGGATAGAGAATCCAATAAAATGGAATGACTGATAAATCGGTCAGAATTTACCATCCAGCTGTTTACAGTACAGAAATCTGTCCTTAGATCAACTTTATGTCATATGTGAAGTATCATTAATCTGAAACTGTGTTCTAGGACATTTTTTAAGGTTGATTCTTGTTTCAATTCTGATAGAAACTGTGTGACAGGATGATGTGTAGGAAAGGCCCATGGCTCTGCTCAAACCCAGGCCACCTTAGCCTTGATGGTCCCTGCTTTACCACAGGAGGCTCCCCTTAAATTGAATATTTTGTTTTGCTGTGTTTTGGTCTCATGCAGATGATCTTTCGATGTGTCAGCTGTTTCCTTCTTGGTGGAGCTGAATAGTGGTTTTGACAACAGCTGCTTAGTGACAGTGGAGAGAGTGCAGGTAATTGCTCACAGCAGTAAAGGTTTCACTGAGCACAAGTGAAAGCCTGCCAGAAGAGGACCAGGAGTTTGGTGACACACTGAGTCAGTCTGTGTAGGTTCTCAGTCATCCAGACCAAAGATCAAAGATCGCAGAGGAAATTGAATCTTGGGAAAATAGACTGAAGTGTCTTAAACTTTCATTCTATCTACGGACCATCAGGAAGTGACTCCTGGAAGTTTAAAAACAAGTAAAATTATATTGAAATCTATGTGAAAATGTCCCTATCTCTCACTTGATTTGTTATCTCAAAAATGTTTTTCTAAAGAGTTTATGGTCTCAGTCTCTAGTTGCTCAAAGGAATTTGAGCAAGTCTTCAATGCAACATGATGTTTATTTTTTCAATGATGTTTAAGAGGAAAATAGACCCTAAAACAGGATATGAATCAGGGTGTGGCAGCAAGTGAAGCTTTCAGTGGATGGTTTTGATGTGAGCAAAAGGGTTTTCACCCTTTTGGGTTCTGCTCACATTTTCAAACATTGCTTCATCTGTTATTACACATCGTGAGTTCTCACAAACCAGTGGGTGACGGAGACTGGCTTGAATCCACAAATAATTGAATTTAAAATATTTCAAATACAAATACCAGGACAACAGATACAGGAGCTGATACTGTTTTGTCATCAGGGCTTTCAAGCTGTTCTCTCCATGCGGAATTGTTTGCCTCCCACAACTTGTTTTATGAAGGTAGTGCTGATGACCCAGGATGATCCAGGATGACTGAAAATTTGAGCAGAAAGTTTGTTCATTCAAATGTTGCGTCATCTGTTATTGCACATTATGCCTGCAACCTAGTCCCCCCCTCGCCCAAGTTGGGCAAATTCTGCCACTGGCCACTGTTCACCATCCGGTTAAATGTGTGAAACTTCCACAACATCATATCACTGGGTGGATGCATGGTGAAGGAATGAGACTCATGTCAGGTCCATATTTTAACTTCTCCTGGAGAATCAGAAACTTTCTCTGTGTAGCCGGTCCCCTGTAGTCCATGCAGGCCGACCTAGAGAAGCTCATGTAGCAGCTCCTGACCAGCCGGGATCTTATCTGGGCAGCTGGGTGACTGTCCAAGACAAGGGGCATAGCCGTAGGCAGCAGCCCCCGGTTCACTCAGTGACACACCTGCTGAGAAACCAACTCGAGTTATCAGGGATTTTATTCTGAGGAACATGAAGTTAGCAACACCAGCGGCCATAGTTGAGTGCATCCATGGGTGGGTGACATCCAGTCTTATCTGAAACTGCTGGCTAAGGATAACTGTAAATATGGTAAAATTGTTATTCACATCGGCAGTAGCAACACCTGACTATGCCAGTCGGCGATCACAAAGATTAATGTGGAGTCAGTCTGTAATTTTGCAAAAATGATATCGGACACTGTAGTTTTCTCTGGACCCCTGTCCAATCTGACATGTATAGCTGCATGTCGCCATTTAACTGCTGGTTGTTGAGGTAATGCCCAGAAAACAATGTGGGCTACATAGTTAAATGCAAAACTTCCTGGGGGAGACCTGGGGCCTCATTTATAAAGGTTGCGTACGCACAATACCAGACCTAAAACTTGCGTACGTCATTTCTACGCAGAGGTTGTGATCTATAAAAAACAGACTTGACGGGAAAATGTGCACACCCCTACACAAACTCTGACCCATGCGTACACACAGTTTGGAAGAAAAGGGGAATTGGCCACCCAGACGGTGCGGTGGTGAACTGAAGTCAGATTGAAGAAATGAAGAGTTGGAAGAACGATTAAGTGTTTATGATTGCCCTTCACACATTTAATTTTAACCTGTATCATGCGTTAGAGCCATGTCATCAGAATGATTTAATTCAACTTCGTTATTTTGCATTGGACTGAGTAATTGTTTCAGAAACATCGCCTTAGAATCTAACTGAAAATTCTAAATGTAAATCCCTTCTCTATATTTAATCACCACTGTCTCTCCATCATATTGTCCACTCCTGGAGCGCAGGAGGAGGAGAGGACAGCGCAGCTGCTATCAGGTCTTAGAACAGAGGAACCCAAAAGCACGAACACAGAGACAGTAGCTGAGTCCAACAGGCTTTAATCAGTCCCAAAAAACAGGCAGGGGTCAGTAACGGAACTACCACAGAGGCAGAGAGGAAGACTCTGCAGAGAGTCATAAAGACTGCGGAGAGGATTATTGGGACAAAACTTCCAACCATGGACACCATATATGAACAGCGCTGTAGGAAAGCAGAGCACAGCAGAGCGGACAGCATCATAACCCACAGAACTCGATTCTTCAACAGCTTTTTCCCAGCCACAGTCAGACTGATGGCAAACACAAAACACTGATCACTAAATCAACACTACCTCAATTGACAACGTGCAATATTCTTGGATAAATGTGCAATTCTACCCCCCCAGCAATCTCAGTCGCTCTCAACCTCTCCCTCTCTCTCTCTCTCTCTCCCTCTCCCTCTCCCTCTCTCTCTCTCTCTCTCTCTCTCTCCCTCCCTCTCTCTCTCTCACTCTCTCTCTCTCTCTCATATATATATATATACAGGTTTATGTATATTTGCACACTTCAATTTTAATTTTGTATTCTTAAAATTTTTTTTATATTATATTTTTACAATTTCTCCTTGTACAGTGATGTGTGCTTTTTTTTTACTTTGTACTACTAAAGACTGCCGACTCAGAGAACACCGCACAAGATTTCCAATGTGTCTGGACTGTCTGTTTATGCACAAATGGCAGATAAAAACCTTGAACCTTGAACGTTGAACTAACCAGGCAGGCAGGCAGACCAGGCAGAATAATCCAGGGGCTAGGCAGAATCTCTAACACCGGGTAAACAGGCAGGGTTCAGGAAACAGACAGGGAGGCAGATAGGTATAAGGAACGCTGGAATGCTAGGCAAAAACACAATAGACAATCTGGCAGAGGGCAGGGGAAAGAGGACTGGTATAAGTGCTGGAAGACTGATGGGGGAATGAGCCTCAGGTGAGGAGATGGATGGGGTGGAGTTGACTCTCTCTGACAGGCTTGAGCAAGAACCATGAAACGTAGGCTGGACCCTCATGGAACCAGGCAGGCGGAGGCGGACTGCTGCAGGATTGATGAACCTGGAAACCGGGAATAGGCCCACGAAGCGTGGGGCCAGTTTCCTGGATTCCTCTCTTAATGGCAGGTCTCTGGTGGACAGCCAAACCTTCTGACCGGGGGTATAATGCGGGGCAGGGAGGCGGCGCCGATTAGTGTCCTTGCGGTATCGGTCAGAGGTGCGGAGCAGGGTGGAGTGGGCCTGTAACCAGGTGCAGTGGCACCGACGAATGAAGGCCTGGACAGATTGGACCCTGGCTTCCTTCTCCTGAGCTGGGAAAAGTGGCGGTTGGTACCCCTGTGAGCACTGGAAATGTGAGAGTCTCGTAGCTGAGCTGGGAAGGGTGTTGTGGGCGTAGTCTACCCATAACACTTGCTTGGACCAGGATGAGGGGTCGCGAGACGAGAGGCAACGCAGGGCTGTCTCCAATTCTTGATTGATTCTCTCTGTCTGGCGATTGGACTGCGGATGGAAGCCAGAGGACAGGCTGACAGAGGCGCTGAGGAGCCTGCAAAACTCCCGCCAAAACCCTGAGGTGAACTGAGGCCCGTGGTCCGAGACAATGTCACTAGGAAGGCCGTGCAGACGGAAAACATGGTGCAAAACAAGTTCATGGTAACTTGGGTAATGGAATGAAATGAGCAGCCTTAGAGAAACGGTCCACCACGGTGAGTATGACCGTATTACCGTCTGAGGGGGGAAGTCCTGCGACGAAGTCCAAGGAGATGTGGGATCAGGGTCGATGAGTGACTGGCAGAGGTTGTAACAGACCGGCCGGGGCTTGGCAAAGACTCTTATTCTGGGAGCAAACCTGACAGGCGGCCACGAAGTCCCTGGTATCCCTCTCCGTTGACGCCCACCAGAAACGCTGCTTGAGGAGTGCCAGGGTGCGGGTGACTCCAGGATGGCAGGCCAGTGGTGAGTAATGTCCCCATTGGAGAACCTAGGAGCGAAGGTTGGCTGGGACAAAGAGGCAGTTATCGGGGCAAGCACCCGGGGCAGGAAACTGGAAGACAAGGTAATACAGGGGAATTCTCAAAGGCCAAGTGACGGCGCCAAGCAGACAGGCAGACCGGAGAATCCCCTCCGGCTCTGCCTGGGAGGTGCTGACCTGGAACTGGTGTGACAGGGCATCTGCTTTGGAGTTCTTGGAGCCCAGGCGGTAGGAGAGGATGAAGCGGAAGCGGTTGAAGAACAAGGCCCATCTGGCCTGGCGGGAGTTGAGCCTCTTAGATGAGTGGATGTACTCCAAATTTTTGTGGTCCGTCCACACCACAAAAGGTTGCTCTGCCCCTTCCAGCCAGTGCCTCCACTCCTCCAAGGCAAGTTTGACTGCTAGCAACTCCTGGTTACCGATGTCATAGTTCCTCTCCGCCAATGACAACTTGCAGGAAAAAAAAGGCAAAGGGGTGCAGCTTGTGATCTTTGCTGGAGTGCTGGGAGAGGACAGCCCCCACACCGGGATCAGAAGCATCGACCTCTACAAGAAACTGAAGAGAGAGGTCAGGGAAGGTGAGTATAGGAGCAGAGGTGAACAGGCTTTTTAGTTGGCAGAATGACTCTTCTGCCTCAGGGGACCATACGAAGGGGGATTTGACTGAGGTGAGGGCTGTCAGCGGGGCAGCCACCGCGCTGTAGTTCCTGATGAACCATGTTGAAGGGAATTTGAGCAAAACTATGTTAAACATTAAAGAGCACATATATATTTGAGCATCACCATGTCAAACACTGAAGTGCACAGTTATGTGGATGCAGTAAAAAGCCTGGGAAAACACTAACAGTCACAAGCCTGTACCAGGGGCAAGAAGGAAGAATGTGGTTAAATGAGGGCGAGCCTAACCCCATAGTCACAACATGGAGAGGTGAAATACGATGGAGAGTAAGAAAAGCATATGGGAAAAGGTGGTTAAGAGCACAGAAAAGCGCACATGACATACATGATGTAAAACAGAGAAATGTAAAACAAGGAGAAGCAGTGAAACTGTTATTTTAACCGAAACCATGGGAATCTACCACACGTAAAAAAAAAAAAAGAGACCTAAGGTCAATGAAAGGGCCAGTCTAATGGTGGCAGACCAACAACAGAAAACTGGTGGGACAAGATGGGACAATTCTAATGGTGGGAACTCTGCTCAGGAGGATGTTTAAAAAAGAATGGGTTTTGGTCTGTAGAAATGAGGGGGGAGCCCCAAACTAAGAAAGGAGGGACCCCAGAGATATATAAGTAAGTGGTTGGAGAGAAGAAGAAGAAGAAGAACTTTATTTGTCCCCATGGGGGACAATTCAGTGTGTTTTCAGACCCCGCGGTCCGAGCCGCTCAGCTGTTTGTTCAAAATACTTGCTGTACTTTGAATAAAACTGCATCCTCAAAAGACTCTGAAGACTCTGAGTTCCTTCTTTCCTGAGACATTGGAAGAACACAGTAGCTGATTTGGAAGATTGGAATACCACGGTGGGCACCACTGCTTGGCAGCTGGGAGCCACAACAATTGCCGGTAGAAATTGGCGAAGCCCAGGAACTGCTGCAGCTCTTTACGAGCGGAAGGAGGAGACCATTGCAGCACAGCACTAACCTTGGCAGGATCCATCTGGATACTCCCCTCTCGGACAACGAATCCCAGGAACGACACCTCGGAAACATGAAACTCACACTTCTCTGCCTTGACGTAGAGGTGGTTTTCCAGAAGCCTCCGGAGGACCCCGCGCACATGCTCCACATGCTCCTGTATAGACTTGGAGAAGATTATGATATCAAACAGGTAGACAAAGACACAGGTGTTGAGCATGTCCTGGAGGACATCGTTTATAAGAGCCTGGAAGACAGCTGGGGCATTGGTAAGTCCAAACGGCATGACCAAATACTAGTGGCCTCGGGGAGTGTTGAAGGCAGTTTTCCACTCATCCCCCTCCCTAATGCGCACCAGGTGATACAAATCCCTCAGGTCCAGTTTCATAAACACAGTGGAACCCTGTAACAGTTCAAATGCTGAGGAAATGAGTGGGAGGGGGTACCTGTTCTTCACGGTGATATTGTTGAGGCCTCGATAATCAATACAAGGGCGTACAGTTCTGTCCTTCTTCTCCACAAAGAAGAAACCTGCCCCAGCAGGAGATGAGGAGGGACGGATCAGACCAGCAGCCAATGACTCATCGACATACTTCTCCATGGCCTTGGTTTCAGGGATGGACACAGATACGTCACCTGGGTGGTGTGGTGCCGGGCAGGAGGTCAATCGCACATTCATTGGAGCGATGAGGTGGTAAAGTGGAGGCGCGAGCCTTGTTGAATACCTTCTTTAGGTCCATGTAATCCGGAGGAACCCCTGACAGGTCTGGGAACTCAGATGAAGGGGAATTACAGGGAGTGAGAGGCAAGACAGACCTGAGACACACGGCATAACAATAAGAGCTCCACTGAGAGGTGACACCAGAAGACCAGTCTATATGAGGGTTGTGAAGTTTGAGCCAGGAATATCCCAAAACAATGGGTGTGCTGGGTGCATTAATCAAATGAAACATTTTCTAGGTGGTTACCTGACATGCCCAGGTGAACAGGAACGGTGCAGTGTGTGACTGAGCAGAGTAAGCGCCCGTCCAGGGCGCTGACAGGAGTGGGCTTGGGCAGGGGAACCCGACCAATCCCCAGCTGGACTGCCAAGGCGCTGTCCATGAAACTGGCATCAGCTCCTGAGTCGATAAAAACAGTCAGGGTATGGGTCTGACCAGCCATGAAGAACTGTCCGTGAAAGAGGGGTTGAGAGGGCATATCCGCCTGGATGGTTCAGCTCACCAGCACCCCCTGAAGTACTGGTGAGCCTGTTCTTTTACTGGACAGGATGCCACAAAATGGCCGACCTGGCCACAGTGCATACACCGGTTCTCCCGCCTTTGGCGCTGCCGTTCTGCCAAGGAGAGACGAGTCCTTCCCAGCTGCATGGGCTCTGCCGACTCGCCCCAGGTGCTCGAAGTGGAGCGCAGGGCTGTGACCGGAACCGTCATAGATGTACGCGGAGGACCCCAGAGAGAGACCAATTGGGCTCTTTCTCTCTTCTGCGCTATGAGACGCCCATCCACATGGATGGCTAGCGCAATAAGCTCCTCCAAGTCCTTAAGTGGGTCTTGAGCTGCCAACTCATCTTTAATGCTGTCCAAGAGGCCGTGGTTAAAAGCATCATAAAGTGAAGCGGATTTCCACTTACTCTCTGCGGCTAAGGTGCGGTACTCGATGGAGAAGTCAGCAATGCTCCTCTCCCCCTGCACCAGGCTGAGCAGTCCTCGAGCTGCTTCTCTCCCGGGAGTGACATAATCAAAAACCTTCCTTAGTTCCTCAGAGAAAAGCTTAACCGTGTAGCAGACCATGGACTGCCTCTCCCACTCGGCTGTTCCCCAATCCAGTGAGCTGGGAATAATGAATGCCACGTGGGACCTTTCTGTAGAATAGGCAGACGGCTGGAGCTTGAAGAGAAGAGAGCACTGCGTGGGAAGGGCCGGCACTTACCCGGCTCGCAGGAGTACTGTTCTGGAGGAGGGAGCCGAGGCTCAGCCGCTGGAGCTCGTGACGAGAAGAGCTGCCGCATCTGCTCGCAGATGGCATCCATCCTCCGGTCTTGTTGAGTGGTGAACTCCTGGAAGCCTCCGGCAACAGAGGTGAGCCGATCCTCTTGGGCCTGGATAGCCACGGCTTGAGCAGTCAGCTGGCGTTGCACTGAATCGGATTTGGCTGGGTTCATGTCTCTGGCCAGATTGTGCTATCAGGTCTCAGAACAGAGGAACCCAAAAGCATGAACACAGAGACAGTAGCTGAGTCCAACAGGCTTTAATCAGTCCCAAAAAACAGGCAGGGGTCAATAACCAGGCAGGCAGATAATGCAGACAAAATCCAGAGGGCTAGGCAGGAGCTTCAGACCGGGGAGACAGGTAGGGGTCAGGAAACCAGGCAGGCAGGCAGACCAGGCAGAATAATCCAGGGGCTAGGCAGAATCTCTAAGACCGGGTAAACAGGCAGGGTTCAGGAAACAGACAGGCAGGCAGATAGGTATAATGAACACTGGAATGCTAGGCAAAAACACACTAGACAATCTGGCAGAGGGCAGGGGAAAGAGGACTGGTATAAGTATAGGAAGACTGATGGGGGAATGAGCCTCAGGTGAGGAAACCAGGTGCAGGGAATGAAGGTGATTGCCAGGCAGGGGGTGTGTCAGGAGCTGCAAAGACAGGAGAGTCAGTACTCAGGCTGGTGTCACCGTGACGCTGCATGGAATAAAGCATCTGCCTAACATGTGTAAATAACATAATATCTTCCTGTGATACTGTGAACACATAATCAAATGCTAATTAAATCCTAAGTGTGGAAAACAAAGCCATTAACAATCGTTATTCTAAATACTTTCCTGTTCTCAGTATGTCAGCTCTACTTGATGCTTTTCATAACAAACCAGGCATAAAGAAAAGGGTAATGTTCACATACCTAATAATAATAATAATAATAATAATAATACATTTTATTTATATGGTACCTTTCGGGTCACCCAAGGTTGCCTGACAGAGAATACGAGCATATTAAGACAGTAAACAAATAGACAATAAACAAAGAATGGGACACAATAAAACATTAAAAATAACGAGGTAAAGACAATATTTTGCTTTGTGGGAGATGCAAGGCAAGAGTTGACTTATAGTGAATAACCCAGTTTGAACAGATGAGTTTTGAGTTGTGATTTGAATAATGAGATGGAGTCTGACCTTCATATGTGTGGGGGGAGGAGTTCCAGATTCTGGGTGCTGAGCAGCTGAAGGCTCCGGTGCCCATGGTGCCGAGGCGTGGGGTTGGGGTGGTGAGGAGTCCAGCGGAGGTTGAGCGGAGGTTGAGTGGAGGGTGCAGGAGGGAGAATATACCTGGAGGAGGTCAGACAGGTAAGTGGGGGCTGGATTGTGGAGAGCTTTGTAGGTGAGAAGGAGATTCTTGTAATGGATTTGGTATTGTACAGGGAGCCAGTGAAGTGAGATGAGAACAGGGGTGATGTGGTCATTTGATGTGGTGTGAGTGATGATCTGGACGGCAGAGTTCTGGATGATTTGCAGTCTGTTGATGAGTCTGGTGGGGAAGCTGATTAGAACAGCATTGCAGTAGTCTATTCGGGATGTGACAAATGAGTGAACCAGGATTTCAGTGCTGGATTGGGGCAGTGATGGGAGGAGTCTGGAGACGTTGCGGAGGTGGAAGAATGTAGCCCGGGACATGTTTTTAATGTGTGGGACAAATGAGGAGATGTAGACCTGTGTATCGTCGGCGTAGCAGTGGAAGTGGATCCTATGATGACGGAGGATTTTGCCCAGGGGGAGGAGGTAGATGATGAAGAGGAGGGGACCCAAAACAGACCCTTGGAGGACACCCAGTGAGACACCTGAACACCCAGATTTGTGATTACCAAATTGAATAAACTGTTGTCTGTCAGTGAGGTAGGATGAGAGCCATGAGAGTGCAACACCAGTGATCCCAATGCCAGCCAGGCAGTCCAGGAGTAGTATGTGGGAGATGGTGTCGAAGGCTGCACTGAGGGTCAAGGAGGATGAGGATGGTGAGTAATCCGAAGTCGGCTGCACTGTGGTCGGGGAGGATGAGGATGGTGAGTAATCCGGAGTCAGCTGCACGGAGGAGAATGTTGGTGATTTTGACCAGGGCTGTTTTGGTGCTGTGTTGAGGGTGGAAACCAGATTGGAAGGGTTCGTGGAGGTTGTTTGTGTCCAAGTGGGATTGTAGTTGTGCGGCAACCACCTTCTCAAGGATTTTGGGAATGAAGGGAAGGTTGGAGATGGGTCTGTAGTGACTTAGGTCAGCAGGGTCAGAGCTGGGATTTTTAAGGATGGGTGTGATGGCAGCCAGTTTGAGAGAGGGGGGTACAGTTCCAGAGGAGTGGGAGGAGTTAACTATGCCAGTGATCATGGGGGAAATGGGCGGCAGGCAGGCTTTGATGAGGGTGGTGGGAAGAGGATCAAGCTGACAGGTGGTGGTTTTTACTTTATGAATGAGATCTGAGATGGTGTGTTTTGACGCCACGGTGAAATTGGAGAGAGAGTTTGTCTGAGGTTGGTCAGAGGAAACCATCCAGGGAGGGTCTGTTGGGGAAGTGCATGATGAGCCCAGGTGTTGGTAAATGGTGGTAATTTTGGAGCTGAAAAATTGCAGGAAGGCAGTGCATTGTTGTGTGGAGGTGTCTGGAGGGAGAGTTTTCGAGGGATGAAGCAGGTGGCTGACAGTGGAGAAGAGGACTCTATTATTTTCTGTACCGGTATTGACGCAGTTGAAGTAGGAGGAGGATTGGGCAGTGGAGAGAGCAATCTTGTAGTGGTGAAGATGATCCAATTACATCTGGGTGTGAACAGTGAGTCCGGTCTTTTTATAGAGTTGCTCCAGTTGACGGCCTGTAGTTTTGAGTCGGCGGAGCTCTGAGGTGAACCAGGGTGCAGTCCAGGTGAATGAGACTGAGCGGTTTTTCAGAAGGGCCAGGGTGGTGAGGGAAGAGGAAAGACAGTTACTCTAGTGGTTCACCAGGTCAGCAGGAGAGGATGATGGAGGGGGACTCGGGTAACTGGTAATCAGGTTGGTGGGGTTGACGTATTTGATGTTTCTTAAGCTGATGGTCCATTGTTTGGCTTTGGATAGTTGTATGTGAATGTTAAAGAAGACAGGTTTATGGTCGGAGATGGGGAAGTCAGTGCTGCCAAAGTTATCTGGGAAGATGTCGGTGCAGCAGATTAAGTCAAGGGTGTGGCCTTTGTTATGGGTTGGGTGTTTGCAAAAGTATTTTGCAAAAGTATTGACATGGAATTGTCAATGTGGATGTTGAAATGGCTGAGAAGGATAACAGTGGGGGACATGGCACGTACAGATGTTAACAGTGATGAAATTTCAGTGAGGAAGACAGCAGAGGGTTTTGGTGGTCTGTAGATGGTGACAATGATGGTGGGTGTGGGGTCTGTAAGTTTAACTGCCAAACAATCGAATGAGAGTGATGGGGAACAGTGAGAGCAATGACCTTTAAGGTTTTGCGGTAGAGCACAGCAAGGCCACCCCCCTGGCTGGTAGCAAAGGGTTGACAGAAAAAAGAGAAACCTGGTGGGGCGGATGCATTAAGCTGAAAGAAGTCGTAGGGCTGCTGCCATGTCTCAGTTAAAAATAAGCCATAAATCCAGCTTTCTGTCTGTGATGAAGTCAGGGATTAGTAGGGCCTTGTTTGTAAGGGACCTGATGTTAAACAGGCATAGTTTCAGATTCGGGTTTCGGCCAGCAGAGGACAGAGTGTGTTTTTTTTTGGTCTGATGTTGGTAGTTCTGACAGTAGGGACAAGAGCAGCTTGGGCAAGCCAGAGAGGTCATTGCCTGTTGAGGTTAGTGGCAGCTGGAGCCTGTAGGGGGAGTAGCTGTGAGAAGCATCTACTTTGGAAGAGGCAATGTGCACAGAGGGCTCCATAGAAGAAGAGGAAGCAACTGACGAGGGGGTGTGGCATGTAAACAGTCACCTATGTGTGTGTGGTATGGTGTGTACGGTGTACTGAATATTGGCTGCTAACAAGCGGCTTCCTAATTTGCTCAGGTGAAGTCCGTTGTGTCGGTAAAAGGAGGGGCGGTTCCAAAATAAGTTAAAATTGTCTACAAAATAAAAACCTTGGATGGTGCAGGAAGCCTGGAGCCAAGAATGGAGGTGGAGGAGCCGACTGAACTGCTCTGTACAGTGTCGGGATAGGACCGCTGATGAACAGATTGTTAAAATCGCTCTTTAGCAGCTCAGACTTGCCACAGACCACATCGTTGGTTCCAGTGTGCACGGTCAGATGTTTAATGGAGTGTGGAAGTGATTCCAGTAGGTCAGGAAGTTTATCTCTAATAACCCTCTTGTGACAGGAGGAGAATAGACAGTTTGGAGCATAGGGAATTCCTCAACACTCAAGATGTTATATCTGTTCTCCAGTTGGAGCTCACAGGACGGAGCATGTATTGGGCTGGACCTCCCTCGCCTTTTACTTTGTACTGTGGACCATGGCACTTGGTTGGGAGTGGAGCTGTTAAGCCTGGTTTATGGTCCTGCGTTAAATCAACGCCGTACCTACGTCTTAGGGTAGGGAGGCTCGCCGTAGCCTCCCAAAAAATGTAATTACACATCGAGGCAACGCAGACCCAGAGCAGACCGAGAAGGTTGTGATTGGTTTGCTCTGTAGCAACGCATTTCCGTTTCCGTATTTCCAGATTCTTCTTCTTCTGTTGCGATGTAGATGTTTCTTCGACATCCAATTCCAGCAAGATTCTCTCTCTCTCGGTCGCTGATAACGATGATAATCATTCAGGAAAGGAGCGCAGCCTTCTACCGCCCTGGCGGTGAATTGCACCACGACGAAATGAAGTGACAGAGAAGTTCAAATGGTTCATGACGGCAGCACGGCAGCGGCGTTGATTTAACGCAGGACCAAAAAACAGGCATTAGCTCTGAGCCTCGGATTAGGACTGAAAGTGAAAGTGGCCTTTGCACTGCTGCTCACCCATTTAGGCCTGGCCCCCATCAGCAGCCCCGGGTCTTCCACTGGGGGATGTGGGGGTGGAACTGAGGATGCTGGCCTGGATGATGCTGTGTTGGCTGGATCATCAGCTCGGAGCTGAGGAGCAAAGTGTGATCGCTCAGCTGGGGCCAAGCAGGCAGGGTTGGGATCAGCTGTATCCATGGAGCCGGGTTCAAGTTCTGGGATGATTTAGTCCTGTCAGCAGGATTGCCAGGGGGGCCGGGACCTAGGGCAACAGAGAAGTCGCGTCTCTGTGTCCCTAATCCAGTAGAGGTTGGAAATGTGCTGGTCCATCTCCGCAATCTTCTGTGATGTGTGGATACAGCTGTCACAATTGTGTGGAGAGGTGAGTGGAGCCATTTGGGGGGGGTAGCCTAGGAAACAGAAAACAAACTTCGGCAGCAACGGTGTATTGTGTAATCATGTGATTATATACTCCAGGAAGTTACTTTCCCTAGCTTTTTAGCAGTTGGTGTGTGCGACCGTAGAAACCTATGTGCGGGAAGGAGTCCACGGCATTGTATTGTCTCGGATCAGGTTGGGTTTGGGTCCGGTAGAAAGCGGGGCATGGGCCCATCACTGGGTCTGTCGAGTTGAATGAGTCGGTAAGTGGTTGATATGATAGGTTGCAGTGGATTAACAGTCGGCATCCAACTGGTGTTCAGTTCTTCATCTAGCTGGCTAGCTAACTAGCAAGTGTTAGTCTGGAACTCACCAGTCTCCAGTCTCCTGTAATGGTAATTTCAGTTCCTTACATTTGATCTACTTGAGATACCCCACTTTCCTTTTCCTCACCAGGATGTCAGATCCTTTTGGGTTTTTAATTGTGATGTGTAGACCTTTTAACACTAACATACAAAACCCTGCAGGATACCTCCGGTGTGGACCACACCCCAGGAAGTCGGCACCGACACCTACAGCAGACGAGAGGGTGTGAAAACACACAAGTATAAATGTTTAGCTCTCCCCATGCTTGGGGTCTTTCTTAATTTTTACCGCTCGTGTGATGATTGACCTTTTCTTTGCATAGAAAATAAAAACTTGTTGGCCAGCAGAAGTCTCTGTTTCATTCTTCACCAGCAGCAGAGAATTGCAACAACACTCCACAGCCAGAATTTTAAAAGTTTTATGTCCTAATGAGCGGTAAAATATTTACAAATTAAGTTTAATCAGCTGATTTGAGGCGGAGTGAGTCTTCTGTCGGTAATCTCTGCAGTGAAGCGGAACCGGAAGAATATAGTCTAAAGAATATTTTTCGCGGTGGGGGTTAGCACAAACTGATTATCAGTCTGATTATTGTAAACCTATAAATACAACGGTGAGCCCTGTGCGTAATGCTGCACCATGGCACTGCTGGCACTGCTGGAGGTTGATGCCAATGGCGGAATTAGGAGGGAGAAGGTCTTCAGGGACCATAACGACTTATTGGCCCATGATGATGATGGTCTTATGAGCCGTTTTAGATTCTGTAGAGCTGCTCTTGGATCTATGTGCTGAACTGGGTCCAGCATTAGGGAGGGCAATGCACCGGAACCACGCCATCTTGGTGCAGATGCAGGTCCTCACCCCATTTTCAAATGAGGAAACCGTCTTCAATGAGGTCCATGCCCGTGCGCAGTGAGTGGTGGAGCGTGCCATCGGCCTCCTGAAGTGCCAGTGGCATGCTTTGGATGCATTGGGGGGCAGGCTTCTTTACCATCCTGCCAAAGTTTGCCGTATTATAAGAGCGTGTGGTGTGTTACACAATGTGGCACAGAGGAATAGTATCCCTCTCCCTCCCGATCTCCCTCCCCCCCAGCATTATGATTTCAAGACAAGCGGGATATGAACAGGGTGCAAGACTCCGTCAGGATGTCATGCAGCGTTTATAAAGACAACTAAAGGTTAATTTTTGCACATTGCCTTTTAATATTTCTGCATTTCCAATCATTACATTTCTAATTTGTCTCAACTCCTCCGTCAGGTTGTTGATCACTTGTATTGTCTCCCTTAGCTGCAGGACTGTATTGGTGAGCACCCGACCGCTTGCAGGCGTACCAGAATGACACCAATTATGGATGCGGTTTTTGTGTGCATCGGTGTCAGGTCAGGAGCACTACCCCCTCCCAGTTGCAGCCTCACTCTGAGGGTGGGAGGACAGCCTCCACTTTGCATCCACCTGTAATGAATGATCATCATTTAATACATACGATCAGTACCACTTAAGCTATAAATTACGAACATGTGCTGTGCCTGAAGGAATAAAAAGATGTACCTTTATGTCAGACCGCTTTTTTTATTTTTTATTTCTGGCACCGTGCGCGCCATCCCACTGACGGTGTTCACAGTTGCACCTACCTGTTGCCACTCACTTTGCTTCCTTTGGTTTGTGATTCCGGTGCTGTGACCTCCAAACAGGATGTTTTTTCGGGCCTCCACCTCACCGACAAAACGTCTCCACTTCCACCTCAGACAAATTTCTTTTCCTACTTTTGTTGTTGCATCCGCCATCGTTTCCAATAAGGCATAACACTTGTATCTGAGTCTTATTTTATATGCAGGCCGCATTCACGAGGTGCTTTGCATTGACCATTTATGGTTGAAAAAGGGCATGTACAGAGATGGTGTCCATACCACCGTGGATGGTGCCGCTCTCATATTTAGAAATCAGACTCAATTTATTAGAAAGTTAAAACCATGTGTGGTGTGGCGAGGGTCAAGATCTCGAGCTCATTGCAACAACGCCACCTGGGGGAATTTCACCCCCAGGAAATTCTAGTAATTAAAGTAATTTTATATACACTTGTAAGGTCACACAGTTTCTTTGAAATACCACAGGGCAAGAGGCAGTTTTCAATTAAAGCAAAAGAACTTTATTTAACAAAAGTAATTAATGAATATACTAAACAAAACTAAAGTGTCGCACACCAGTTAAACACAATAATAGTAAAATTAGCACTTAGGCAGGGGAGGGAGATGAGGACAGGGCTGGGGGCCTACTATGTGGCAGAAAAAAAACCCAAACAAGGGGGGGAAGGACTCCTGAAAATAACCACCCGTGACACGGCACACTCACACACACAGCAAAAAGGAAATCGTGAAGAAAACACCACCACCAGGGATTGGCCTGCCGCCTCCGGCCCATAGCACCTGAGCAATGAGAGGAGAATTAATAAAAACAAGCCATAGGTGCTAAACACACAGTGATGCGGACAAACAAAGATTTAAAATGAAATAAACAAAAACAAATTCAAGGAATACAAATAACCAAACTATGTTCTAATAAACAAACGAAATAAATGTTATACTTAAATACTTGAATGAAACAAACAAAAGAAACCAAATCCAAAAGAAATACAAGTAAACAAATCAAGTTATTGGAAACAAAATACAACTAAATAAATGTTTCCAAATAAGCAAATTAAGAAAAACCAAGAAAGCAGATTATTATAGTACAATTTAAAACAGTAGAGCTCCTTTAAAATATTCAGTTAGGACAGCCACGCAGAGTGGGCTGCAATAGGTAAACCAGTTCAAGGGGCCCACACGAGAGCGGCCCAGGGGCAATCAGCCTCGTCGAACTGGGTCAGAATTAATTGTCGAGCTCACAATTATCCCAAAAGATGTGGGTCAAAACCGTCCAGAAATAGGTGAGCCAAAACAGCTGTGGGGGATCTGGGGGTGGTGGCCAATAGCAGGCCAAATAACCAATATTGGCCTCACCTCATGACGCCACAGCCAAGCCTAGGACATCTGGAGGGTCAGAGCCTCAAAAGCTGTGGCTCAATTATGCAGGAGCCACGTGGACAGACAACTGGACCCAGAGGGCTTCTCACAGAGCAATCCGTCCTCCACAGCCCCAGCTGTCGGCCGCGCTGTGTGGAAAAGATTGTGTGCCTCGACAGCGGCCACGCCAAACAAAGTTGCTCTGCTGTGCCAGGCCGCAGCCACCACAGGAGATAAGTGGAAAAACAGGGGCAGGTGTGGCCACACACTGGTATATATCGGCGCGCACGGCACCACCCAGCAATCAGGGTGCCCAGCGGTTGGCACAGTGCCATATATTGGCAGGGAGGAAGACGACCTCCCGCTACACATGTGATTCCTGAGTCCAGACCTGGAGGCAGAGCTGCAGTTGAACAGTCTTTTCTGCACCTCAGTCAGAGCAGCTCCCTGCCCAGGATAGAAACTGTGTCTGTCCCCCGACTTCCCAAATTTAATAAACCTATTAAACCAAAAGTAAACAGAAGAGGAGCTAAAAATAAGAACTTAATTCAAATTAAAACTACCACCAATTCAGATTTAAATATTACAAAAATTAAATGTGGAGTATTGAATATTAGATCACTATCATCCAAATCCCTGCTAGATAATGATCTGATTACTCTGTCTCTCCCATTCTAACTGGAAAATTTAAAACCAATTCTGCTGATTACAGTATATCGTCCACCTGGTCCTTACTCAAAGTTTCTATCAGAGTTCTCTGAGTTCATTTCAGAATTAGTAGTTAGAACAGATATAATGAGTGATTTCAATATTCATGTAGATGTTTTCAGTGACAGCCTTATTTCTGCATTTAAGTCATCACTGGACTCAGTTGGCTTTTCCCAGTGTGTGAATGAACCTACTCACTGTTTCAGTCACACCCTTGATCTGATGTTAACATTCGGCATTGAAATTGACCAATTAATAATATTTCCCCACAACCGTCTTCTCTCTGACAATTACCTAATAACATTTGAGTTTACAATAAATGCCTGCAAAGCATCTGGGAATAAATTCAGCTGTAGCAGATGTTTATCTGAAAATGCTGAGGCAAAATTTAAGGAGAATATTCAGACATCATTTGCTAAACTGCAAAGTCAATAGAGGACTTCTCCCCTACACAGATTGATGACCTTGTGAATATCACTATGGCCTCACTGTGTTCAAATCTCGATACTGTGGCTCCTTTGAAAAAGAAAATAATGAAACAGAAGAGGCTGGCACCTTGGTATAGCCCTCAAATTCTACTTAGCCTGGGAAGAAACTTAAAAACATAAAAAAGCTCTTAGATCTCAGTGCTGCATTTGACACCATTGATCATAATATTTTATTACATAGACTGGAACATGAAATTGGGATTAAAGGAACTGCACTAAAATGGTTCAAATCCTATTTTTCAGATAGACATCAGTTTGTCACTGTTAACAACAGCTCCTCCTCACACACTATGGCCAACTATGGAGTCCCACAGGGCCCGGTTCTTGGACCAGTCCTCTTCACTCTATATCTGCTTCCTTTTGGCAACATTATCAAGAAACACAGCATCAATTTTCACTGTTATGCAGACGATACTCAGCTGTATTTATCAATGAAGCCAAATGAAGTTACTCAGATAGCTAGACTGCAGACATGTCTTGAAGACATAAAAATCTGGATGACCCGTAACCTTTTAATCCAAAATTCTGACAAAACTGAAATTATTGTACTTGGCCCTAAGCAGGGCCTTATCTAATCATCTAATCTGTCTGGTTGGCATTACTTTACAGCTGCACTGTAAGAAATCTTGGAGTAACTTTTGACCTGGACATGCCCTTTGTCCCTCACATAAAACAAGTCAGTAGGGCAGTTTTCTTCCACCTGAGAAACATTAGGAAAATCAGAAACATCCTGTCTCAAGAGGAGGCAAAAAAACTAGTCCATGCATTCGTAATTTATAGGCTGGACTACTGTAACTCATTACTATCTGGATGTCCAAACAAATCTCTGAAAGGCCTTCAGTAGATTCAGAATACTGCTGCACAATTATTAACAGGAACTACAAAAGGGATCACATCTCTCCTGTGTTAGCTACTCTTCATTGGCTGCCAGTAAAATTCAGAATAGAATTGAAAATCCTTCTGTTAACGTATAAAGCTCTTAATGCATTGTTCAAATAATCAGGTGTTGCGAACCACTTCATGTCCCCCAGTAGTCCTTGGACCACTGGACGCATGTGAGTCATTTGTCCATTTGCCAGATTATTTACCATCCGAGCTCCCTGCAGGCCCATCATCATGTTCGTGTGTCTTTCCATTGCTCGCAAGCACCGTCTCCTCAGCATGGGAACGATGCAACATGTCAAAAAATAAACCAGAATTAGAACTATGGCAGCACTCATGGCAGCACTCATGGCTGCCTTGGCCAAAACGGCTCCCCATTTTCCTAAATTTAGGTCCAGCCAATCCAAAGACAGGCTACCTCCCCTACCAGCATGCCCCCTTATTTCTTCTTTTAACTTTAGTAAATTAGTCATGGCCTTTGTGAATGATCCATCAGCATTTTTGTTATTTGGAATGTAAGTACAACAGTATTTTCCGAACATTTGACACACACCTCCTCGTTCCGCTGTCATCCATTCCAACACCTGTCGATTCTGCCAAGCTACTGAGGTAGTTGCATGCAACTGTTCCCCCAACGCTCTAAACAATTCACTGCTGTAGTTATTGTACCTCTGTTGATTGTAATAAATGTAATTTATCCAGGCCACATTCTTATCAATTGTAATCCAGGGCAATATGGACTCTAATCCTGCCTTCACCTCATTTTGTGCCTTAAATTCATCGGGAATTCCTGTTGGCAGTCCTGTCGCATCTAACTGTATTCCTTCATCCAGAATGAAATGTTGCTTTGACCTTCGAGGTAGATCTGACTCCATTTCGTGCTCTACTATTTCATTCACTCCTTCATACATAACTACCATTGGAATTCACAGTCTAACTAAAGCACATAATCTTATCCACCTTAATGGGAGAACATTATGCAACACATCCTCCCCACACATCCAAAAACTGTCGGCTACAGCATTGGTCTGCTCACTTATCAGGTACAGAATTGGGCGGGTCATATTTACAGTCTCACAGTCTTGGTTCAGTGACACTGGATTCTCAAAACATAAAGTCTTGGTAATAAATTGAGGTTTTATCTGTGACTCTGGAAACCACGACACCCAGGTGACATTACAGTTAACAGTTGTATTCCCCACCATTATACCTCGAGAATCATTCAGGAAACCTCCACTGGCAAAACACTCATACTTTCATGTATAGTCAACTTTGTAATCGGTTGGTGGCTCACTCTGTGATGTAAGCATTCTAAACTCTTCACACTGCTCTTTGAACCAACAGTTTGGGCATTTATCCAAATAATTATGGCTCTGCCTGGATCCGTACAGAAATCTGCACCGGACACCACACATTGGGTTTCTAAACAAGGGGCTCGCTTCTTCCTGTGGCTTAAACTTTCCTTCAGTACATTGTTGTTGTTGATGTCGTGCGCAATCTTTAAGTGTATGTTTCTCTGGAATCACCACGGGAATCGTATCAGGAGATTCGGCGCATACTAAACACTCATTACTAGTCATTCTTCTAGTAGTATACTTTACCCACTTATACCACCCGTTATAATTAGCAGCCTCCCAAAGTTCCCCAGTGCCGCCACGCACACTCTTATGTCCTAGCTGAGGAGCATTCCATCGCTTCCTCTGTCTAAGCAACTGGTCTAGATCAGCTCGATCGTAGTCCTGACTATAGTCGTCATATACATCTTGCTCATTCTCCTTTGTCTTATCTGGGGTTGGAGTGATTTCTTCAACCTTAATACTTTTAACTGTTGGCTTAGTGGTAACTGTACGGACAGTAGTTACTATTTTCTCAGTCATAGCTATCGGTTCTGTCGTTACTATGGTCACAGGGGTCATTGTTTTATTGGCTTTTACTGTAGTCGTAACTGTGGTTGCTTCATCTGACTTAACATCATTTGGTATGGTCTGGGGTGTCACCCATTCCCATGCAGTGTACTTGTCTCGTCTAACTTGTGTCTCAGAATGTTTTTTACTTGTAACGGTTGGAGTGCCATGAACCTGGTGTAGGAAATCTGTTATGGGCCCTAGCACTGTCTGGATGGATGTGTTTGTTTTTGCATCGTACTCATCTGAATCATTGGGAGTGCTTTCCTTCTGGTGTCCTGCAGTCGCTTGGATCTTGTTGGGCATGGCAGGGGCTGGTTGGTACTGGCTTCATCTGTCCCAGATTGCCTTTTTGGTGCAGTGATTCAGGTGATACCACGTCTTGCTTCCTTCCACCTGGACAGCCGTTCATGTGGTGTTAGATGTGTACTTCTATGTGCTTGCATGCGATAGCTCATTAGTGCGATTGGCAAAGCGTCAACCCAGCTCAGTTTGGTAGAAGCACATATCTTATTCAGTTTTGCTTTTAAGGTACCGTTGATTCTTTCAACCATTCCTTGACTTTGTGGATGATATACAGCTCCTAATCTCTGTTTAATCTTTAACTGCTGCAAAATGCCTTTTGCAACTTTTTCCACAAATGCTTTGCCATTGTCAGAGCTGATTTCTGATGGAATACCAAAATGTGGGATGACTTCTCTGATTAGGAATTTGATGACAGTTCTTGCTCCTAGATCTTTTGATGGAGTTGCTTCCACCCATTTGCTGAACCTGTCAATGACTACTAACATGTACCTTTTTCCATGGACTGGTTTTATCATGTCAACATAGTGAATCACTAGGTGTTTGAATGGCCCTTCTGGAACTAGAATGTGTCCCACAGGCGTTGTTATTGTTTTTCTCACATTGTTTTGAGCACACACTTCCCACTGATTCAGCACTTCATCCACCATGGCTTGCATGTATGGTGACCAGTATCCTTGTTGTTTTATTTTCGTTAACACCTCCCCTGGCACAGTGATCAACATTGTGCACTTCGGAGATCCAAATGGTTAATAGCGTCACAGGTGCCACCAGGAGACCGTCAAGTGACCTCCACAGTCCTGTCTCACTCATCGTAGCGCCTCTTTGTCTCCAGAGGTTCTGCTCAGTCTGATCTGCTTCTTTTTGCATCAAAATAATGTCCTCTGGCGTAGCCATTGGTTCAAGTGACACCAGTGGTGTCATTACTGCTGCTTGACACCTGGATGCCAGTTTGGCTGCCTCGTCTGCAGCATTGTTTCCTCTTATGACATCCTCATTGCCTTTTCTGTGAGCTTGACATTTTATGATTGCTAGTCTCGTTGGTAGCATCATTGCCGAAAGTAGTTCTTTAACCTGCTCGCCATGTTGCACCGGGGTCCCATGCTGAGGAGACACACACTCATTATGTTTTGCATAACAGTCTAGCACTCTTGGCTGTTTTCCTTCTGTGCTACAGTATACTGGGGGCATGGTTATGTCACTCTGTGGTGTTTGAATCTGAGCTTGGCTTGCTGTTCTGTTCAACCCTGTTGACTGACTTCTGTTTATCTGACAGTTCTCCTGGTTGCCTGCATTATTGTCCAGGACTGCATTCTCATTAGCATTATCATTTTTTATCTGAGAGTTTCCTTGTTTTCTTGAGCTATCATTTGGGTCACGCTGGCCCAATACAGCCTGCGGTAACAAGTCAAAATCCCCTGAAAAGTTAACCACCCCAGCCAGGGATGGATACACCCCTGCTGGTTCCTGCTTGGGGTTTTTGTAACACTTATTTTGTTTTTCTTTTAATTCAGTCAAACCTTCTTTCAGGAGATTCCTGTAGTTTTCCCCTTCTTTTTTAAAAGTTTAAAAGTTTTATCTCCAAGTCTCTTTTATCTTGTCTTTTCTTACTTTTGTCTTTTATTTTCTGATCTTTGATTCGCCTTTCCATGTCATCACACACTGACACATCAAACGTGCCATCCTTGGGCCATGCAGAGGTCATTCCTTTTGTTCGCTTCTCCCATTTCTTAGACATTTTAGTAATTTGTTTCAAAAATTCTGGATACTTAGCCCCGATCAGGGCTGTTGGCACAATACTAATCTTGCTATTAGCACTTTTTAAACTGATGTCAACTGATATATAAAGAAAGAGAGGAGAAAAAGAAAAAAAAGTTCTGTATTTTTGTACAGGACTTGGGAAAAGCACAAGGGAGGGGGGACTATTTTTAGCTTTCTGCGTCTGTGTACTTTCCTGGGCCAGTTGCCAACTGTGAGTCGACTGTACTACCACGCCCACACACACCTTTTTCACTTCCCACTGGCCACTCACACCAATCACACTTGACTAGGAGGAGCCCGGGGGTGTTCCTCTTCGGTCATTCACCCTTTTCCTTTAACTTTACTTTAACTCCCTCGATTCTGACTTCACAACTTCCTTTCTGCGCCACAACCTGGCTTAAACACCTCACTCTATTTGTTCACTTCCAACGGTCTCCCCTCAACCATACAACACTTCTCTCTCATCCATTCATTTACGTCCAGCCTTGAAGATCAACATACATTTATGCATTTTTTCAGAATAACCACAAATTGCAAATTTACCAAAATAAGACAGTTTGCATTATAAACAACCTTAAGTTCATAGACTGGAGTTTTGTTCATACAAAATATTTTCAGAATTCAGAGTTGCTACAGTATATTCAGTGACACAGCTTATCAGCACAGACAGCTTTGCTTTGTTCTGTTGAAAAGTCCACTGGACCCATCAAGATTTGAGCAGCATTCAGTGTAATACTTTCACCCAGCGCTTCTCTCTCTCACACTTTATTCACTCTCTTTCCCTTTTTTTTTTTTTCCAGAAGCACTCACACACACATCCGGACGCACACACTGTCAGTCCAAGTCACGTCTGGTTAGTTGTCTTTGTCAGGGGAAATTATCTACATGCATTTGTTTATGATTTATTTTATGTCCTAATTTTCAGGGTTTTTTTTAAACCCACTTGGTTATTCAGGAGATTTATGGAACTTGATTTTATCTTTAACCAACTAATTTATTGGGAGTGGGAGAACTGGCTGGCCACACCAGTTCCCCCCTGTTATGACCTCAAATTTTTCTCCTGTTTGAACTTTAGTAAGTTGGAAATTAGAGAGGTCTGAAATTCACTCTTAGCTAGGAGTTATACACAGGTATTATAATTATAACTTCTTTAATTATAAATTGCCCCAATCCAGGGCTGAGGATCTGACTGATTTTTTTGGACAAAATTTAACTTATAGGTCGCAGCTTAGCTGCTTCTTTCTCTTTTCTTTTGCACTGCTACTGAAATGCATCTGTTAAGTTCAGCTTGTTCCTTGACTAGTGGATGAGGTGTGATACTCCTCCAGATATATATTTATTAATAGGTGAGTACAATTTGGGTTAGGGTTTCCCAGTTAAGAGTATTGCCGCCCAAAGACTTCACCATAGCCCCACCGATTTACATCATAGCTCACAGTGTGCTTCCCATCTCATTTTTATCCTCAGCCTGCGGTTATTACATGCACACAAACCAGGGGGCTCCTGGCGCTGGCTCTTCACTATCATACAGCACTTCACAAAACTCTTATTTCCACAGCACACAGCTCTAGCATCTCCGGCTCCGTTCTGTGGTTGGACAGCTTAACTTTTCTAACATACAACAGGGACCCAACTCGTCCCTCCTTTCCTCTCAGACAGCCTATCCAAGCACTATGAATGGCCAGTCGCACCGCCAGATATGTCCAATCAGCCAAAATGGAATTTACACTTACGTTGATCAAGCTGTCACAGAGCACCTTCCGTGCTTTTCATAAATACATAAGCATTATAACACAACACACACTTTTACAGAATTTGCTGGCAGAACCTCCACGTGCAGGTTTCACCTAGGACCTGTGTCCCCCTCTGATCCTCCACCACTCTCTCCTTCAACAATGCTTCTACAATGTTTTTGTTCCAATAGCCTCAAATCAGGGGTATAGGAAATAGTTTTTTAAATCAACCATTCATTTCGAGTGCATCCACAATAGTGATACTTTAGCTGTCACCCCCCGCAGCGAGTGCACTGATTGCACTGAAGGTTTAATTTAACCTACCTTGTGCTGCAGCTTTTTTCGGTGCGGAACACGGCGGCCTCCCTCTCAGCCCAGGATCCAAACTCGATCACGTCGGGGTCACCAATTATGTTGTGGTGGAAAGAAGTGGAAAAGAGGAAATCAGGTAGTCCGGACACAGGGGTCAGATGGGGAATCTCTTTATTCACATCAGCCCTACTAACAACGTAGTCAGAGAGAGAACCACCAGAAAAACATGTGACATGCTTCTTATACCTAAGACAGGTTACGTGTGTGTGTTGTGTGGATAGCCTTCACCCTTATCTTGAACTTCAACCATGGTGATTGTGCAGCACTATGTGTGTCTGTGTGGTGTAGTTCTCTTTCCTGGCACCCCAGATGTCTTCTACTTATTGTTTTGACTTGTTAGGTGCCGGAGCAGGTCCTCATGACCTGACTCTCATATTGACGCATGAACAGAGACAAGGCCTCTGGACCCTGTCTTTCCCCTACACTACTAACCATGTTTCCTTGAAGCTGCCCCCCCTGAGCCTGGTTCTGCCTGAGGTTTCTGTCCCTTAAAGGAAGTTTTTCCTTGCCACTGTCGCCAAGTAGTTGCTCATGGGGGGATCTGTTGGGTCTTTTTGAATAATTTTATAGAGAGTTCGGTCTAGACCTGGTCTATATGTAAAGTGCCTTGATGTAACTTTGTCATGATTTGGTGCTATATAAATAAATCAGATTTAATTTGATCTTCACATCGCCAAAAGCTTCTACTATTAGTGTTGATAGAAGAAAACTGTCACAACGTGCTGAGTTTTGTCTCATCTGTGTTTTGTTCTGTGACTTTGTGTTTTATTTTGAAGAGTAATTGTCTCCCCTGATCACCAATTGTTTCCACCTGTTCCCCATTTCCCATATGTGCGCATATATAGTCTGCATCTCCCCTTGTCCTGTGCCAGTGTGTTTCGTCTATCGTGGAGCCCAGCCTTTCGCCTCAAGACCCTGATTTCTGCCACAGCCACGTCAGTTCGAGTTTTCTTTTGATTGGTATTTTTTCCTCCTCGAGAGGGATTTTCTGTTCGTTTGTTTTTGCCTCATTTACTTCGTTTTTTAGTTTTGCTTGCCTCCGCTTGGAGTGATTTTGAGTTCTTTGTGTTTGAAAAATAAAGTCGGCATCCGCCCTGAACTAGTCTCTGCATCCCATCAGGAGGAGTTCCAGACCGCCATGGCTTCTCAACTGGGCCATCTCACGGCGCGAGTTCAGGAACTGCTCGACCACCTTGCCGAAGGTACTGTTCCTCCCACCGCACCTGAACCCCCGACAGGAGCAGCTGCTCACGCCCATGCTGTGCCGAGTATTGGAGCCGGCTCCAATTTAGCTTCTCCGCAGCATTTTGCCGGAGAGATGGGACAATGTAAATCTTTTTTTTTGGACTATCTCTTCACTTTGAATATTCACCCCATGCTTTCCCCACTGACCGGGCAAAGGTTGCGTTCATGATTTCCCACCTGTCAGGCATAGCCAGAGCGTGGGCCACAGTAGAGTGGTCCAGAAACTCGCCACTCTGCAGCTCTGTCACAGACTTCAATGGGGCCCTGCAAAGAACTTTCGACCCGGTATCGAACGACCGGGAGAGGGCACGAGAGCTTAGTGGGCTGAGACAAGGCAGCAATTCCATCTGTGACCACGCCATCCACTTCCGCATCTTGGCTGCGGACAGTGGATGGAACTCCAGGGCATTATACAATGTTTTCCAAAAGGGCTGGCAACCCCCATTCAAGAGCGTCTGGTGCCGTTAGATCTGCCCCCAGATCTGGACTCCCTCATTGCACTCTCTATCCAGACGGATAACAGAGTCCGTGAGATCAGTTAACAATGGAGAGGCAGACTGATGTCGGCTGGACTGGCAGTTTCACTGCCACTCACCGTCACTGCCACTTCACTGTCTCTCACATGCTGAGAGACTTCCTCAACCAGTTTGTGTACATTTACCTGGACGATATTCTTATTTACTCACCTGACCTTGACACACACATTGAGCACGTAGCCAAGGTACTGCGCAGATTGTTAGACAACAGAATCTATGTTAAGGCTGAGAAGAGTGTTTTTCATGCTGACACTGTCTCCTTCCTGGGCTTCATTGTAGCCCCTGGAAGTGTGCAGATGGACCCAGCTAAAGCCAGCACTGTGGCTGAGTGGCTCACACCAGATAGCCGCAAAAAGGTTCAGCAGTTCCTTGGGTCTGCTAACTTTTACAGCGGTTCATCCAAGGCTTTAGCGCTATATCAGCCCCGCTCCATGCTCTTACCTGGTGCGGTTACACTGGTCCCCGGAGGCGGAGACAGCCTTCCAGACGCTCAAACATCACTTCTCCTCGGCTCCCATCCTCACCTTACCAGACCCTCTGGGACAGTTTGTGGTCGAAGCTGATGCTTCCAACGAGGGGGTCGGGGCCGTCCTCTCACAACGATCAGTGCAGGATGGGAAGATGCATCCCTTTGCCTTCCTGTTGCGGCGGCTGTCCAAGACTGAGCGGAACTATGATGCTGGCAACAGGGAGTTGTTAGCTTTCAAAGTGGCATTGGAGGAGTGGCGGCACTGGCTGGAGGGGGCTAAACACCGTTTTGTGGTCTGGATGGATCACAAAACCCTTGAGTACATTAAGAGAGCTGAGCAATTAAATTCTCGCCAGGCCATGTGGGCGCTGTTTTTTAACCAGTTCTCCTTCACTCTTTCATACAGGCCAAGGTCCCAGAATGCCAAGCCCGATGCCCTGTCTCGACTTCATGACCCCGAGCTTTGTGCCAAGGATCCAGACCCCATCCTTCCACTAACCCCTGTGGTTTGAGCGGTGACTTGGCCGATAGAAAAGGAGGTGAAGCAGGCAAATGGTGAGGCTCCTCCACCTGATGGTTGCCCAGTTAATCGATTGTTTGTCCCCGTTGAGTTGCACCCACAGGTGATTCACTGGGCCCATAACTCACTGCTATCCTGCATTCCGGGAGTTTGGAGGATGATGTTCACCATATCCCGGAGATTCTGGTGGCCATACATTGAGCCGGATGTCTGGGAGTACATTGAGAGATGTTCGGTCTGCGCCAGCAACAAGACGTCCTCCAAGCGTTGCTTGGGACTGCTTCAGCCGCTCCCCATCGCCACCAGACCATAGGCCGACATCTCCATGGACTTCGTCACTGGACTCCCGGTCTCCCAAGGGAATACCACAGTCCTCACCGTGGTAGACAGGTTTTCAAAGATGGCTAGATTCGTGGCACTGCCTAAACTGCCATCAGCCAAAGAAACAGCTGAAATTATGATCAACCATGTTTTCAGAGTCCATGGTTTCCCCAAAGACATCGTCTTGGACCAGGGGCCCCAGTTTGTTTCCCGATTCTGGGGGGAGTTTTGTCGACTCATAGGCTCCAAGGCCAGTCTGACCTCTAGATACCACCCGGAAACCAACAGCCAGACCGAACGCCTCAACCCACAGCTGGAAACCGGCCTCCGGTGTTTGGTGTCCCAGAACCCCTTGACATGGAGCAAACACCTGGTCTGAGTCGAATACACCCAAAATTCTCTGCCCACCTCATCTACCAGTTTTTCACTGTTTGAAGTTGTCTTTGGTTACCAACCTCCTGTGTTTGCTGACAACGAGCCAGAACCGTCTGTTCCCTCCGCCCATGCCATGATTTGCCGCTGCTGCCGCATCTGGGCAGCTGCCCGACAGGTGCTGATCCACCAGGGAGAACAGGTCAAGAAAGCGGCTGACCGCAAGAGGCGGCCCACCCCCGCCAACCAGCTGGGTCAGAAGGTGGCTCCGCAGTTCGTGGGCCTGTTCCCCATCTCAAAGATTATTGGACCTGCAGCGGTTCGCCTTTGCCTGCCCCGATCACTCCGCATCCACCTCACCTTCTACATGAGCTGGATCAAGCCCGCAAAGGAAAGCCTGTTGGTTTCGGCTGCCACACCCCCCGCCACCAGAAATAATAGACGGCGGCCCTGTCTACCGGGTGAGGCATTTGCTGGCGGTACGCACCCGGGGTCGGGGAGGGACAACAATACCTAGTGGACTGGGAGGGTTATGGACCCGAGGAGAGGCAATGGGTTCCGTCTTGTTTTATTGTAGATCCTAGCCTTATGGATGACTTTCACAAGGACCACCCTGAACAGCCTGGGCCGTCAGGAGTCGGCCCTGGGGGGGTGTTCTGTCACCCCGCGCTGAGTTTTGTCTCGTCTGTGACTTCCTGTTTTATTTTGAAAATTAACTTTCATCTCATTTCAGGTCCCCCTTACACTTCCTCATGTGTTTCCACCTCTTCCCCATTTCCTGTACGTGTGCATATATCGTCTGCGTCTCCCCTTGTCCTGTGCCAGTGTGTTTCATCTATCGTGCACCCCAGCCTTTTGCCTCAAGACCCTGATTTCTGCCACAGCCACGTCAGTTCGAGTTTTTTTTTTTTTGTTGTTTGGTACTTTTTCCTCCTCGAGAGCTATTTTCTGTTTGTGTGTTTTTGCCTCATTTTTTATATCTACTTCCCTTTTTGGTTTTGCTTGCCTCTGCTTGGAGTGATTTTGAGTTCTTTGTGTTTGTAAAATAAAGTCGGCATCCGCCCTGAACTGGTCACTGCATCTGAGTTCTGATTCAAGTCTTGGCCTGACAAAAATAAGAAGAATCCCAGGTTTCTCTTCAGTACTGTAGCCAGGCTGACAGTCATAGTTCAGTGGGACCATTGATTCCTTTAGCTCTTAGCTAATAAAATCGTAGTTACATTGGCAGTATTCCACTATCAAATGCAGCAGCTTCTGAATCAACTGTAACACCTGCTTTGTAGTTGGAATCTTTTTCACCTTTAAATCTTTCTGAGCTAGTTTCTATAGTCTCATCTTCTAAACCATCAACTTGTCTTTTACACCTCCACCACCCCTTACACCTTAACATGTACACTCCAGATCTGATCAATGTGAGTTTATTTTGTCAAGATGGCACCAGTGTGTCAGGCAAGCCGTCTGACACTGTCAATTTTTGTGCTGTTTGTCTTGTATCTGGCATCTGTCAAAAGGTGCATAAACTCTCTGCTGGTTTACAAACGCGACAAGTTATTAAATATCAAAACCACTGTGGATTTTTTTGGCGGAGTATGGTCTGGGTGATCGAAAAACTTCTCCCCAGTTTTGGCGGATGTCCCTGCTCACCTGTTGCGTGCCGGGGCTCCACTCCCTTGGAGACGCAGACGCAGAGGGACTCTTCGTGGCCGGCTAGTCCGGATCAAAATTTGGCTGGCCTCCTCTCCCGGGGTGGCACAGTTTCCCGGCTGCATTTCACAGGAATATGGACCCAACCCTCGCCGTTTTCTCTCCCGGCGCGCCCTCGTTTCAGTTGGCACCTGGTTGGTACCTATTGTTGGCCCATATGAAGTGCTCCATGCCATGCGCCCTCGCCTGCCTCGTCACCGGCGTCTTTGTGGAATGAACCAGCGCAACCTCAAGCCACTGAGCTGGACAGCTCATGCAGCCGAAATTCTAGCGTTTTTACCAGCTTCGACTAGATGTGCGCTGGTTAACACAAGATCGGTGATGAATAAGACCTTCATTCTCCGGGACTTCTTAACCTCACAAGCTTTGGCTATACTTTTCATCACGGAAACTTGGATAAATGCGGGTGAGTCAGCCGCGTTTACAGAACTAGTACCTCCTGATTGTACATTTTTTAATGCACTGAGGACCACTGGTCGGGGAGGAGGAGTAGCAAAACCTTTTAAAAATGGCTTATACTGCAAGCCCCTGCCGCCGATGCCCTTTTCCTCTTTTGAACTGAGCCTATATGAACTTGGTCAGTCGGACCCAGTACTTTGTGTGGTTTTCTACTGGCCGCCGAAATATAACAATCATTTTATCAAAGTCTTTTCCAATTTCTTGGCTGCTATTATGACAAACTATGATGTCATGTGTTGGTGATTTTAACGTGCATGTCTGTTGCCCTTCAAAGCCGCTGGCTAAAGATTTTTTAGATTTGACTGAGGCTTTTAACTTTGTGCAACATGTTATTGGACCGTTTCATTTGAATTCAGCTTGCCCTGTCAGGATTTTAAACCGCGCACTTCTATATGCCATGGTCATATCTTAAAGCCTTCTACTGCTGTTCAGTTTTCTTCTGTTTTTATAAATGAAAATCAGTCTGACACAAGGCCCTCTGACCTTGACACTGAGCAATTGACGCTAACTTTTCTTTCCACCTTTGCCGGCACACTTGACTCTGTCGCTCCTCTCAAAGTTATGAGACCTAAATCTGAACCATGGCTCAATGACACTACTCGTGCTGCCAGACGTGTACCAGTTTTTGTCTGAGAGTGTTGCCTGGTTTCACCCAAAAGACAGGATACCACACACTCAGAAAAGCAACCTGATATATGCAGTCCAGTGCAGTGAGCAATGCAAGGACCTATACATTGGTGAAACTAAACAACCGTTAAACAAACGCATGGCCCAACACAGAAGGGCCACCTCCCCAGGTCCAGTTTCAGTTGTCTACTTACACCTAAAGGAAAAGGCACACTCCTTTGAGGACAGCAATGTTAAAATCCTGGACAGGGAGGACAGATGGTTTGAAAGAGGGGTCAAAGAAGCCATCTATGTAAAAGTGGAGAAACCTTCTCTAAACGGGGGGGGGGGGTGGGGCTGTGACACCACCTATCTCCCATCTACAATGCTGCCCTGTCAACCTTACCCAGGAGAATTAATAATTCAGCCTCCAACAAGGGTTACCCAAAACTGACCTCACGTGACTCCAACGACCACAACGACTGTTGTTCACCAGTGGGCTCACAGACTCCTAACGATGGCCATTCACGAGAGGCCTCACATGACTAACAATTGGTCAGTGAAACTCCTCTAATGAGCTATTGTTCACCAGGAGCTGTGTGAACACTCCCACAGAGGTTAAATACCTGGGTCCAACTCCACTGTTTTGTCAGACTAGTGAGGACTAGTCAGACCGATGCGTTCCTAACTAAAAATTTTTTACAATTACTTTGTAATGCACCATGTATGTGATGAGGGTGTAAGATGGTGATGTCATGTCAGGGTACTTATTCCTGATAGAAAGTGTGTCAAATATCCAAAGATAACAGTGCTACATTCAGTTTAAGGTAGCCTACACTTTGATTCAAGATGTAATTGAGTTTAACAATGTGTTAAAATGCTTAAAGAGGTGTTGAATTAACTGTGTTTTTAACATGTTTTTGATTGAACATGATTTACAGCATGTTTGATTTTTCCTGCTGAAGTCGACTCAAGAGCCTTCACCAGTGGACCATAGTCTCAAACACCACTCAATCACTGTGACACAAGAGTAGGATAACACACATTATTTAATAAAAAATATTTGAGATAACATCTTTAAATAGACAATCTTGAACTTTTGATGCAAAAGCTATTATCAGAACCTCACCTGCATCGAGTCAGTTAGCCAATGGAACTCAGTGAAGTCCCTGATGAAGGAGATTACATCGGGGTTCATGTATAAAGACTTCCCCTTCACCACTCTCCCAGTTTTTAGGCTCATCTGATCTTTGGCACTGCACTTGGTGGAGTCTGGATTAATCCTGACTAAAAACCTATGAAAATGAGTATAGGAGTTAAGGGTGGGACAACATGTACATGTTAACGAGTAACCGGTTAGCAAATCTCAACAGTTTATGGAGAAAACTGACCTTTTCTTTTATTAAATCAAATTACAGTGAAATTACAGTGCTTGTAAGAGTAATTCATTTTGATGGCAAGCTAACTGGTTAATATTTAGCTGGATACATGTGGTTCATCACAGCCTGACAAGGAGGCAGAGTGTAAAACTATTTATTTGCTGCTAGTGATGGTACTTAACGATTTTCTGGAAGTTCTGATGTGTATTTGGTGGCGGATCCACGATTCCAGGATGTAAACTCCTGCAGAGGCCAAGGGTGGAAAAAAACTCTCTTCTCCCGTGCAGCGAAACAATAAAAAAAATGGCACAACTTTCCCGGAGCAAGCTTTAAACAGGTCTCTGTCTCGGCTAATGTTTGAGTTAAGTAATAAAAAAAAAAGGACCGAGTGGTCATTTAGTGCTATCACTAATGTTACATAAGCTAGCTAATGTTAAGTTACCTGTTATGGCTGTGGAGACATTTTCGCTGAATTCCTCTCAGGCAAAAAGTGAAAACACAGACGCAACAAAAATTAACACAAGTACAAGACAAAGCCTTGTGTAACGGACCAAAATTTAAGTGCTACGGATAAGTCACGGAGCTTTCCTGTCGCTAACGGAGTCAGAACTGCAAGTGCCGTATTCGCAGTTTGTCCGGTTTGGAATGACGTGACTGGTCCATTCAAAGCACGACAGTTGAACTCTCTTGATCCTCATTGGGTAAATTGAAAATGAAGCAAAAGCGTTGATACAAAATAAAAGTCCCATAGTAAGTCATTTGTGAGTTAAAAAGTCATAAATATGATATAAAAGGTCAAAATTATGATAAAAAACATTAGATTAAATGCTGAAATTATGGGATAATCATTATTTTTATGATATAATTTCTATACCATATCTTTATATATATATATATATATATATATATATATATATATATATGATAAAGACAAAAAAGAAAAACACAGTTGTTTAGAAGCTGTTGTGGAACCCCTCATAAAGAAACCTAATCTGGACACCTCGGTCCTATCTAACTACAGACCTATCTCAAAGCTTCCTTTTATTTCAAAAATCATAGAAAAGACTGTACTTTTACAACTGCAGTCTTTTTTGGAAGTAAACAGCATCCTTGAGACTTTTCAGTCTGCTTTCAAAGCTTTTCACAGCACTGAGTCTGCACTTTTAAGGGTTTTTAATGACGTTTTACTAACTACTGACTCTGGTGATTCCAGCATTCTTATGCTTTTATATCTTTCTGCTGCATTTGACACAGTTGACCACACAATTCTTATTTCTCATCTGGAACACTGTGTGGGTATCAGGGATACGGCCTTAGAGTGGTTTAGGTCCTATTTGTCTGGGAGATGCTTCTCTGTGAGACTTGGTGATGCTACATCATCCTCTACTCCCCTTTCTTGTGGAGCCCCCCAAGGCTCAATTCTCGGGCCCATACTCTTCTCTCTATACATGATGCCCCTTGGGTTGATTTTTAAAAAACACGTAATCTCTTACCACTTTTATACGGACGACTCACAAATCTACCACCCACTTAAAAGAAATAACAACAACTCCCTGATACCTCTACTAGAGTGTCTAAAAGATATCAAGACATGGATGGCTCTTAATTTTATTAAATTAATAATAATAATAATAATAATAATAATTTTTGTTTGTAAAAGCACTTTTACAAGTGCTCAAAGGCGCTGTACATAGAAAAAACATATAAAACATATTATAAAATAGACATAAACATATTAAAATAGAGCAAAGAAAAAAATAGGTGAGCCTCAAAAAACAGCAGTTAAAACAGTGGTCCGAAAGTCATATGTTAAAAGCTAATTTAAAAAGGTGGGATTTGAGCTGGGTTTTGAAAGTTGGGAGGTGTGTGCAGTCCCTTATGAATTTGGGGAGTGAATTCCATAGGGAGGGGTAGCAACGGAAAAGGCTCTGTCCCCCCAGGTTCGGTGCTTGGTCTGTGCAGGTAGGGAGAGGAGATTTTGTTCCAATGAAGGAGGTCACGGGAGGGGGTGTGGTGATGGAGCAAGTCTGTGAGGTAGAAGGGGGCCTGGTTGTTGAGAGCTTTGTGTGTGAGAAGGAGGATTTTGAATTGTATGCGGTATGCAATGGGGAGCCAGTGTAGGTTTTGGAGGACGAGGTTGATGTGGTCACGGGAGTGGGTGTGGGTGAACAGGCGGGCGGCGGAGTTCTGAATGTATTGAAGCTTACTGAGGAGTTTGTATGGTAAGCCATATAGAATGCTATTACAATAGTCCAGTCTGGATGAGATAAATGCATGGATGAGGGTTTCTGCAGCCGAGAAGGTGAGTGATGGGCAGAGACGGGTGATGTTTTTAAGATGGAAGAAGGCAGTCCTGGTGATGTGGTTGATGTGGTGGTCAAATTTTAGCTGGCAGTCAAAGATGATTCCAAGGTTGAGGATGTGTGGGGAGGGAGAAAGAGTGCAGTTATCAAAGGTGCGGCTGAAATTGTGGGTGACTTTGGTGCGCAATGTGGGGTAAATGATGATGATGTCCGATTTGTCACTGTTCAGTTGGAGATAATTTGTTTGCATCCAGGATTTAATTTCAGTGAGACAGTTGGTGAGTATGGAGTGAGTGGTGTTGGTGATGGCTTCGGTGGAGATGTAGAGTTGGATGTCGTCAGCATAGCAGTGGAACTGTAGGCCATGATGATGGATGATTTTGTCAAGGGGGAGCATGTAGAGGATGAAGAGGAGGGGACCAAGCACCGAGCCCTGGGGGACGCCTTGGGACAGAGGAGCAGTGGGGGAGGTGCAATTGTTAATACTAATGAATTGGTGATGGTTGGAGAGGTAAGACTGAAACCAGGACAGTGCTGTGCCAGTAATGTGGAGAGATGATTCCAGACGGGAGAGCAGGATGGAGTGATTGATAGTGTCAAAGGCTGCGGTGAGTTTGAGGAGAATGAGGATGCTGAGGTGTCTGGAGTCTGAGGAGAGGAGAAAATCTTCATTGACTTTAAGGAGGGCTGTTTCAGTGCTATGTTTTGAATAGAAGCCAGATTGGAAAGATTCAAACAAGTCATTGGAGGTGAGGTGGGTTCTGAGTTGTGAGGCAACAGCACGTTCCAGGATTTTTGAGAGGAAAGGGAGATTGGAGATTGGGTGGAAATTGCTTGGGTTATCAGAGTTTAGACCAGGTTTTTTGATGATGGGTGTGACTGCGGCCAGTTTGAGGGATTGGGGGACGGAACCAGAGCTGAGGGAGGTGTTGATGATATCCATGATGTGTGGAGAGATGACAGGGAGGCAGTCCTTAATGAGTTTTGATGGTATGGGATCCAGAGTGCAGGTGGAGGTTTTTATCCCGGTCATGATGATTTTTAGCTGTGCTGGGGATAATGGAAAGAACTGGGACAGGGGCTGAACGGTGATTGGTGGTGACGTAGGTGGAAAGATGGGAGGGATACTGGTGGTATTTTCTAAACTTAAATGAGGACAAAGGGTCATGGTTTTGAACCCAGTCAGGCCTGTGATGTCCCTCCTATAGATCTGGGTCCACTCCAGCCATATCTAAAAAACACAGTCACGAACCTCGGCGTCAAAATGGACAGTGGTTTTAAACTTGACAAGCAGATTAACTCTGTAGTTAAGACCAGTTTTTACCATTTGAGGCTTTTATCTAAAATTAAAAGTGTTGTATCTTTTAATGACTTTGAGGGTTTGATTCATGCTTTTATCTTGACCCACCTAGACTACTGTAATGCTCTCTATATTGGTTTTAACCAGGCAGCCCTTACACGTTTACAGCTAGTCAAAATGCGGCAGCACGTCTTTTAACAGGAACCCAAAAGCATGACCACATTACTCCCGTTCTCGCCTGCCTCCACTGGCTCCCTGTCCATTTTAGAATCAATTTTAAGATTTTGTTGTTTGCTTTAAAGGCATTAAATGGGCTGGCGCCTCAATACATCACAGACCTCATACACATTTACACCCCCTTCACAGCATTAAGGTCTGGTGATCAGCTACAGCTTGTTGTCCCGAAATCGCAACAGAAAACTAGGGGCGACAGTGCTTCCTCTGTGGTAGCTCCTTAATTTTGGAATGAGCTACCCTCTAACATCAGAATGGCCCCTACCCTGGAAACTTTTAAATCCCGCCTTAAAACTCACCTCTACTCCCGCACTTTTAATCCAGCATGAGAATTTGTGTGGCTTCTATTTTGTCTCTGTCTCTGTCTTTGTTTTGTATTGCAACTGAATCTCTGGTTGGTTGCTTTATGTATGTATTTCTTGTGTTTATTTAAATTTGCTGTGCAGCACTTTGGAAACCATGTTTTTTAAAATGTGCTATATAAATAAAGGTGGATTGGATTGGATGTACCACAGCCTTTCAGGATTACTGTTATTAAACCTCTAATCAAATCACCTAATGTTGATGCACATATTTTGGTTAATTATAGACCCATGTCCAACCTCCCGTTTATTTTTTAAATTCTTGAAAAAGCAGTCGCAAGCCAATTATGTGATTATCTGCATAGGAATAGTTTGTTTGAAGAGTTTCAGTCGGGTTTTAGAGTAAATCATAGCAGAGAGACACAGATTGGTAAAAGTTACTAACGACATTCTAATGGCTTCAGACTATGGAGCTGATTAAATCATACTTATCAGACTGATATCACTTCCTCATGCACTTTAGTTAATCCTGGAGTTCCACAGGGTTCTGTCCTTGGACCAATCCTTTTCAGCCTATATATGCTTCCCCTAGGCAATATTATCCAGAAGCACAACATAAATTTTCACTGTTATGTAGATATCAATGAAGCTGAATGATACTAATCAGCTAATCAGACTTCAGGCATGTCTAACAGACATAAAGACCTGGATGACCTGCAATCGTTTACTTCTGAGCTCAGATAAAACTGAAGTTATTGTAATGCCCCTAAGCACCATACAGAAATATTATCTGACTATCTAACAACTCTGGGTGGCATTACTGTGGCCTCCAGTTCCACTGTTAGGAATCTTGGAGTCATTTTTGATGAGGACATGTCCTTTGTCCCTCACATAAAACAAGTCTAGGACAGCCTACTTTCACCTCCACAACATTGCAAAGATCAGAAACATCCTGTCTCAAGAGGATGCAGAAAAACTAGTCCATGCATTTATTACCTCTAGACAAGTCTACTGTAATTCATGACTATCAGGATGTTCCAACAATTCTCTGAAAGGCCTTCAGTTCATTTAGAATGCTGCTGCATGAATATTAACAGGAACTAGAAAAAGGGATCACGTTTCTCCTGGGCAAGTTTCTCTGCATTGGCTCCCAGTAAAATTCAGAATTGAATTTAAAATCCTTCTGTTAACGTATAAAGCTTTTAATGACCAAACTCCATCATACCTCAGAGAGCTCATAGTTCCTTACTGTTCCAGTAGGGCACTCCGCCCTCTAGATGGAGGTTTACTTGTGGTTCCTAGAGTCTCCAAGAGTAAATCGGGAGGCAGAACTTTCAGCTATCAGGCTCCTTTTCTATGGAACCAACTCCCAGTATCAGTCGGAGGGCGGACTCTGTTTCAGCTTTCAAGATTAAGGCTTAAAACCTTCCTTTATGACAAAGCCTACAGTTAAAAATGTAAGGTTTAATACTCTTTTCGTTTAGTTGTGCTGCTATAGGCCTAGACTGCTGAGGGATACACGGAGCACCTCTCTCTCTCCTGCTACCTGCTGCTGCAAGAGCTGATACCTTTAGTTATCCTTACACACTACTATTCACTTCCAATCGTAACCTCTTCTTCTTCCCTACTGCTAAGATTTAACAGTGCAAATGTTGTGCTATCAGTTTGCAAACACTGTATATTTTCTGTATGTTTCGTTGGTATTTTTCATGGCATCTTCTTTCCTCCTGTTCTTGTTTTCTCTCCATCCCTCTACCGAGTCCTCCCCTCCTCTCCTTCACTCTCGTTCTCACTGTATCTCTCTCACTGTCTCTGCTTCTCTCTCTTCACCCCTCCTCCTCTCTCAACCCAACCAGTCGCGGCAAATGGCCGCCCCCCCTGAGCCTGGTTCTGCCCGAGGTTTCTGCCTCTTAAAGGAACTTTCTCCTTGTCACTGTCACCAAGTGCTTGCTCTTGGAGGGATAAGTTGGGTCTCTTTAACAACTCCATAAAGAGTTTGGTCTAAACCTGTTCTATGTGTAAAGTTCCTTGATATAACTTTGTTATGATTTGGTGCTATATAAATAAATTTGATTGGATTTGATTTTGATTGTATGCCAAGCCTTGGTGAAGAGATACATTGAGGTCATCTCATGTCACAGAGACAAATAACCCACAATACATAGAAACCTTGACTTGTACCAGATACTGTAGTCTCTGACACTATGAGGTACTTTCCTATGCTCCTTTGGTAGTTGCTCATATCCAAAAAAAAAATTGCCTGTGCCCCTTCAAGGGCTCAGGACAGTTAGAGCTTGGAGTTTCCCCCTACACTGAAAACAGCAACCTCTCAAAACAGGGCAGGGAATCCTCCCTCAGTTGCTCAGCTGTCATGGATGCTATTTGATATGAGAAATATGGATTTGAAAGTTGTGTTCCAACACCAGCTTATTCATATAGAGGGAATGTTTCATCACCATCACCTCCCACAGTTCACTCATAAGCAGGGGGAAGTGGCCTCCTGCCTTCCTGTGAAAGCTGACAGGGGTAGGCAACAAGAGATCCGTCTGGGGATGAGTACTGGAAAGTTTTGCATGATAATAAGAACAACCTCGAAGAGTGTCTGAGGAATAGCAGAGTATTTCTACAGATGACGGATCAGGCGCACATGAAGATGATAGAGCTGATGAGCAGGGCTGAGGCAGGTGAAGAGAAAGGCAAAGCCTTACATGGATTGTGACACTCTGTGCTGTATTGAAAATTTGAAACTAGAGACTATGTTCATTTTTTAATAATGGTCCCATTTGGAGGAAAATAGAGCATAAAGCAGGGGTGAGAAGGCGAGCAGTGATTGTGTAATTGGCAGGCTGTACCACCCAATGATGATACAGAGCACAGAGCAGGTCAGATCCAGCCATCACTCCTCCTCAGCTCCCTCTCCTCTAAAAATAGTTTGCTCTAGTATCAAAAAACCAAGATGGCTGATGGCCAAATTACAAACTAAGAAGCTTCAAAATATAAACTCACAAACTGATGGGTGACATCACAAAGGGCCACCTTTTGGTCCACACATTAGAGTGTAAAGGAAACCAACTAACACAAAGCAACCCTTACTTACAAAAGAAGAACATAGCACAGGAGCACATTTTATGAGTGAGGAGGAGGATGGAGAGAGGAAGGGGCATCATATCCATGAATCTCTGTGGACCTGAAAGATCCAAAAAGTCTCAAACTGTCAATCAGAAACGTAGCATCTGATGTATCGAAATTTCCATTATAACTTCACTTGAAAAAAACATATCCTAACAGACGTTGTGCTCACAAGAGCGAGAGGGAGGATTAGCCATAATGAGCAATCCCAAATTAAGTGGGTTTGCCAGACAAAATGAGTTTGTATTAACATATTAGACGATTATTTTTGAACAGCTCTCGGCATGGTCCTTCTGAAGGTGGAGACTGGCACAGCTGCAGTGCGATCTCTTCTGGAAACAAACAAACAAACAAACAAAAAAAACGGAAAATCTAATCAAAAAACCAAAGTAAAAAGGTAAAAAGCAAACAAAGTAAACCGATGCAGATCATGGCTTGAAAAAATGGAAGACACACAAGGGACACACAAGCAATACCCTTTTGGATGCTCCCTTGCAGCTGCTATTATGAATACTCTGGCATGTACAAACTCAGCTTGCTAGGATCGATTCTCCCTTTTATGCTCTCAGAGCAGTCCCATGACTAGAATTTCTGGGGCCTCTGACCAATGGGGGGCCCCTGTATCTGCTAAACCTGGGTTTAGCCAAGCCCTTACATGTTGGGCAAGTTGGCACATTTTTTTTAAGAATCCTTTGTTCTTGGCTTAACTCTAGCCAGGCTTGGATAATGTTGTTAGCCTCCCAATGTTCTCAGCACATGGTCAGGGCCCAAACACTGATGACTAGTTGAAGGTTGGTTTGGGAGATAACAGAAGAAAAGTCTTAAGGTTTGAGATTTGGAGCAAAGTCACACATTGACATTAAATTGAGGGGAAAAAAATTAAAGCTGATTCAAGGCCACTGAGAAAAGTCTTATGGGCTGTTACAGAAAAGGTGCAGGAGGGAAGAAGAGAGAACAACAGCAAAATGAGAGAAGAAGCCATAAAAATTGCAAACAAAACAAACAGATGTATGACAGCATGGCAACAGAGTGTATAGCACCGTTGCCTCACAGCAGAAAAGTTGTAGATTCAATTTCTAGGCCTGGGGCCTTTCTGTGTGGAGTTTGCGTGTTCTCCCCGTGCCTGCCTGGGTTTTGTCAAGGTACTCCGGTTTCCTCCCACAGTCCAAAGACATCATGTTTGGGTTAATTGGTGACTTTAAATTGCCCATGGGCATATGATGACTTGATCTCAAATGATCTCAAATGATGTGAATGTTAATGGTTGTTCATCTCTGTCAAGTGTTGGCCCTGCGATGGGCTGGCGACCTGTCCAGGGTGTACCCTGCCCTTGCCCAGAGCATTGACTGGCTAGCAACCTGGAAATGGATAAGCAGTAGAAGAGGAGAAGATGACATACAGAGGTAAATAGTGATTGAAGCCTGGTACCTCTAAATGTGCACTAGTAAATATTAGAAGTAGGATTGGGACAGTAACAGAGAGGACAAGAGGAAAAAAAAGAAAAAAAGTTATTGATGTAATGATGTAATTTATTTGCGTGGTGGAGAGACAGAGAGAGGTGCTCAGTGCATCCCCCAGCAGTCTAGTGCTATAGCAGCACAACTAAAGAAACAGTCATTAAATTTTACGTTTTTAATTGTAGGCTTTGTCATAAAGGAAAGTTTTAAACCTGATTTCATGTTTCAGTCTTTGAAATAGATTATTATGGTGAATGGTGTCTAATGCAGCACTAAAATTTAACAGGACAAGTATGGAGGCCAATCTGTTGTCTGAAGCAATAAGAATGTCATTGGTAACTTTTACCAGAGCTTTCTGTGTTATGATGTACTAACTGAAACTCTTCTAAATCACACAGAATTTATTAAGCATATACAAAATGCTTAGGTCATTTCACAGATTTTTAAAATTATATCATTGTAGCTTGTAAAGGCTTTCCAAACAGTAAAGCAAAGGGCTATCGGGAACTATAGAGGTGAAATATAATGTGTTACTGGGAGATAAATCTCTATGACATCATGGCAGTGAGCCCTACCCTCCACATTCCACATCATTATGTGAACTATTTTTTATATAAAACTACTGCTTAGTGAAGGTATAGTCCTTTGATCCATTAGTAATATAAAGGGTAATTTCAAAAAGAATTTATATTAAATAATCCAGACTTTACGAGCTCATGTTGTTGTTTGGTTCTAATAATTTGCTTCTGTCTTCTCTGATCGCAAGGTAGTTTTTACTGAACCACTGTTCTGTTTCAGTTACAGTGTTTCTGTCTTACAATCAGCCTGAGGACTCAAAGAGTTCAAACCAAAAATGTGCAAGTTGGAATTCAGACGTACATCTGGACTTAAATCACTGCACCTGACAGATGGCTACATGTGTTAACCTTTTCCAAAACAGATGTGCATCTGCTGATCTTGGAACAAGTTATTAGCTGCAGGAGACTGAAGTTGAGTGGGTTGAATGATTCCTTCAAACCCCTGACTGATTCAGGATTGAAATTGGGTACATTTACAGCCAAAGCTTTACTGCATGCTGGTTCGTGTCAAACATTTGTTTACCCATCTGTTACTCAAAACGACATGCCCTCAATTACCATAACTTTTAATGTTAATAAAATGTAAACCGGTCACTTACATAAACTTGAGTCCTGTACAGACTTTTAAGATTGTTTATAGATTATTAAACCTCTGCTTGAAAATAACAATCGAACAAACGAAAAAGAATAAAACCTTTATCCAGATGTTTTGGCTGATTACCGGAGCTATAGGAATAGCTTCTTTGAAGAGTTTAAGTAAGGTTTTAAGAGTATATCATAGAGAGAAACAGCATTGGTAAACGTAACCAAGGATATTCTATATTCTGGCTTTGGACAACGGATTGGCCTTCATGCTCATTCTAGTATATCATCCTGGCTGCTTTTGAATATATTCCATGTACATATTTTGTCATCTTGCACTCATATTTTTTATATTTTTATATATTTACTTGCACTGATATTAATATATATATATTTGTTTATGCATGTATATATATGTATATAGCCACATACAGTTACTGTAATTTTCCTTACTTCCCAGCACTGCCTGTTACAACTCTGGAAGCCAATGCAACAAAATTTCGTTCCCCAAATGCACTGCTGTGTAATTTGAGAAATGACAATAAAAGGAAGTCTAAGTCTAAGTTTAAGATAAGTCAGACATTGTACCATGGGAGTGTATGCAGACTGATTATTCCAGCCAGACTCTAGTGGTCTCTAGAGCAACTGCAGGGTTTAGCTCAGCCTTGGAGGTTGCTACTTCTGCATAATGCCTATTGGACTGTACAGTGACTCAATTTCATTTCATCGGGTGAAAGAGATTGAGCAGACTGAGACAAGCTGGTAAACCTTTGCATCTGTCATGAACTCCCCAGAGCACAGAACAGGTGCACCCAAATGCACAACACAGAGTGAGTTCAGACGAAAAGGCAGGTTGATTCCAGTCCGGGTTTGGTACACAGGAGAGCAGTCAAACAGGCAGAGGTATCCAAAAGGGCGAGAGGCAAAAGGCAAGGTTGAATCAACAAGCGAGGTCGTACACAAAACATGCTATGACTATGAATGCTGGGATGAGGACCCTGAAGTACAACAAATTGGCAACGAGATTGTGAGACACACAAGGTAAAATACAAGAGGTAGTGAGAGAAGATGGGAAACGGGTGGGGAGAACAATCAGGGAGCAGGTGTGACGGGACAGGGGAAGGGCGCGCAGGAAGGTAAATCTAGAACAGAGACAAAGGGTTAGTGACTTCAAAATAAAACAGGAAAGACAGGACATAACATGAAATGTGCAAACAGATATGGAAACTTGACCAACATGGCAGCATCAGATTTATGTCAAAAGTCATGAGTGCAATAAAACATGATCACTTGCAAACTATATTATTTCACGCTTGCAGATGTTAACTGCCACTTGCATGATATAAATTTTTTCACACAAATTCATCAACCACAAGAGCTGAACAGGTGACTGTGAGCCAGAGCATCTGAACACAAGAGATGAACTCTGTCATACAAGATGAGTTCTGCTGGCAACAATCGAACTAACTGGCCCTGGCCTTGCTATGATTTTTCACTTTAAACACGACAACACCCGCACAGAGCTCCACGTACCTTGATAGACAGCTTGTTATTTCAAACAACTGAGTCACTCAGGGTGGTCCCTTAACTTTTCATCTGTAGCAGTCATCTGATTTAAGTTTCCACTTCTCAGATACTTTGTTTTAAAGCCAAATATCTGAATGTCAAACTCTGAGTTTGTTAATCCTGAACTGAGGAAGACTGAGTTTTCCATTTCAGAGAAAGAAGTAACTTAAACTCAGTCAGTTAATATAATAGCTGAATCTGCGAGCCCAACCAGGTCAGGAGCAGCGGATTGTCTCACAAAGCTGGGTTTCATCTTAGCAAAGCAACCTCAGGTTAACCCTGGGTTTTCATTCTCATGATGGTGGTTTACTTTCTATAGGGGTATGTGCCATAGTAACTTAGGCCAAATGCGTAACATGCCCCAGAGTAGGTTAAGTTCAGTTGTAGAAGCTCAGCAGGTATATAAGACCACCTACCACCCATTCAATTCTCTTGGATAATGGCCAATACATTCTCAGATGAGCCCGGTGATGTCTGTGCTAGAATCATGACAGGATCTCTTAAGAGAGAGAAAAAATTTTGTGGTCGAGTTAATCCATTTGATTTTGATTTATGATCTTCATGTTTTCTTAAAGTTACAGCTTTTGATCCGGGCCTGGGGGTCCGTTCGGTGTTCTGGGGGGGGTGGCGTCTGCCTCCCAACATGGTGGTTGGGCTGAGGTTGGTCGCGGGCCATTCCTTGTGCGGTGGGCCCCCGGCTGGCGGTCTTATTGGGCCTGGGTTACCCTGGACTACGTCCACGCCTGGGTGGAGGAGGATGGGGGTGGGAGGGCAGCTCTGTCTGGGGGCGGTGGGCCTGGTTTCTGGCCAGGGGGGCTCTGTGCCCCTGGGCTTAGCCTGTGCTGTGTGGGGTGCGTCCGACGGACCTGGGGTCCTTTGATTCCCTTGTCTCTCTGTGGGCTGCCTCCGTGGCGGGGGTTGCAGCTCCCGTGTTTTCCTGCATGTCCTTGCATGGGTTGGACCTGGGGCTGTCTCCTGCGGGGTGGCCTGGGGCTCCCTGTGTTCTGGGGGTTGCTGGATGCTGTAGGTAGCTGACTGTAGCTGATGTGGGGGGCTAATGCCGAAGCGTGTACGTCATTTCCGGTCACTGGTGGTTGTGCTGTGTGTCACCTCGTGTGCTATCTCTGCTATTCACTTTGATTAATCGACAGTAAACTGTTATCAAACTTATAATTAGCTAAAAACTCAACCTCTTTTCCCTTTCATAAACTGTATAGATGATTCTGTAGCTCCACTAATCTATCTAAATGATTAGCAATGCCCTTTAGCTCTCTCTCTCCACTCTCTCTCCCTCCTTCTCCCTCTCCCTCTCCAACTCCCCCCCTCCTCTACTGTCCTGTGTGCTTCATGTCTATTTACTCCTCTGCCTCCTTTTATGATAGTACTTCTTGTCATAGATGCAGGATGATCTAGTCAGGGTGGCTGGGTGACCGTCTGAGACAAGAGGCATAGTTGCAGGCAGCAGCCCCCGGTTCACCACCAACCAGTTCACGTTTCCAACAGGATCTCCCTACTCAGCGACACACCCGCTGAAAAACCGACTCTAGTGATTGGTGATTCTATTCTGAGGAACGTCCAGGTTCTTATCTGAAACTGATGGCTAAGGATAAGCGTAAATATGGTAAAATTGTTTTTCACATTGGCAGTAACAAAACCCAGCTTCGCCAGTTGGAGGTCACAAAGATTGACATGGAATCGGTGTGTAACTTTGCAAAAATGATGTTGGATACTGTAGTTTTTTCCGGCCCCCTCCCTGACCAGACCAGTGATGACATACATATATTCATATAGATGTAGAAAGTGACAGCCTTAGTTCTGGGTTTCTTTCCTTACTAGACTCAATAGGTTTTTCCCAGCATGTGAATGAACCAACTCACTGCTTCAGTCATATCTTTGATCTTGTTCTGACATATGGCATTGAAATTGACAAGTTAACGATTTTTCCTCAAAACTCTCTTTTGACCGACCATTACCTCATTACATATCCAACCAACAATTGAATTGAACGCACCTGGACTTAGGACTTAGGTTGTCAAAGACGTTTCGCCTCCTTATCCCAGGGGCTTCATCAGTTAGGAACGCATCAGTCTGACTAGTCCTCACTAGTCTGACAAAACAGTGGAGTTGGACCCAGGTATTTAACCTATGTGGGAGTGTTAACACAGCTCCTGGTGAACAATAGCTTAGTTAGTGGAGTTTCACTGACCAGTCATTAGTTAGTCATGTGAGGCCTCCAGTGAACGGCCATCATTAGGAGTCTTGTGAGCCCACTGGTGAACAACAGTTGTTGTGGTCGTTGGAGTCACATGAGGTCAGTTTTGGGCAGCCATTGTTGGAGGCTGAGTTGTTAATTCTCCTGGGTAATGTTGACAGGGCAGTATTGTAGATGGGAGATAGGTGGTGTCGCAGATCCCCCCCCCCGTTTAGAGAAGGTTTCTCCGCTTTTACATTGATGGCTTCTTTGACCCCTCTTTCAAACCATCTGTCCTCCCTGTCCAGGATTTTAACATTGCTGTCCTCAAAGGAGTGTGCCTTTTCCTTTCGGTGTAAGTAGACAGCTGAAACTGGACCTGAGGAGGTGGCCCTTCTGTGTTGGGCCATGTGTTTGTTTAACGGTTGTTTTGTTTCACCAATGTATAGGTCCTTGCATTGCTCACTGCACTGGACTGCATATATCAGGTTGCTTTTCTGAGTGTGTGGTACCCTGTCTTTGGGATGTACCAGTTTTTGTCTGAGAGTGTTGCCTGGTTTGAAACATACAGGGATTTGATGTTTGTTGAAAATCCTCCTGAGTTTCTCCGACACCCCAGACAGGTACGGAATTGCTATGTTTTTGCGTTTGTTGTTCCCTTCTTCAGCACCCTCTGTGTTGGTATTCTTTTTGGAGTGTGTTCTTGTTTTGTTGAAGGCCCAACTCGGATAGCCTTAAGTTTTCAGAGCTCCCCTTAAATGCTTATGCTCTTTCTTTTGGTCCTGAGGGGTGGTTGGTACATTATTGGCCCTGTGTTGTAGGGTTCTGACAACTCCCAGTTTGTGCTCTAATGGGTGGTGTGAGTCAAAGAGAAGGTATTGGTCTGTGTGTGTGGGTTTCCTGTATACCCCAATGTGGAGGCTTCTGTCCTCATAGTGTACATCACAATCCAAAAAAGGAAGGTGGTTATCTTTGACATCTTCTCTAGTGAACTTGATGTTTTTGTCCACAGAGTTGATGTGTTCAGTGAATGCCTGTACATCTTGGGTTTTGATTTTCACCCACGTGTCGTCCACATACCTGAACCAATGGCTTGGTGGTGTACCTTTGTATGAGTTTAAGGCCTTGTGTTGTACCATTTCCATGTATAGATTGGCCACAATCGGGGATACTGGTGAGCCCATCGCACAGCCATGCTTTTGTCTGTAGGAGTTATTGTTGAACTGGAAATATGTGGTTTTCAGGCATAAATCCAGTAGTTGACAGATGTGGTCTAGTTTAAGGTTTTTCCTGTCTTGTAAGGTGGGCTCACAAGACTCCTGATGATGGCCGTTCACTGGAGGCCTCACATGACTAACAATGGTCAGTGAAACTCCACTAACGTGCTATTGTTCACCAGGAGCTGTGTGAACACTCCCACAGAGGTTAAATACCTGGGTCCAACTCCACTGTTTTGTCAGACTAGTGAGGACTAGTCAGACTGATGTGTTCCTAACTGATGAAGCCCCTGGGATAAGGAGGCGAAACATCTTTGACAACCTAAGTCCTAAGTCCAGTTGCGTTCAATTCAATTGTTGGCCGGATATGACTATGACCTGGATGAATGAGAATATGCACAGACATTACCTCATTACATTTGAGTTTAACTGACTACACAGCATCGAGGAATAAATTTGGCTATAGAAGATGTGTATCTGAAGATGCTGTGGCTAAATTTAAAGAGAACATTCAGTCATCATTTGCAGCAATGCCATGTCTAAATTCAATTGAAGATTTCTCCCATACACAGGTTGATGACCTTGTGACTAGCACAATGGCCACACTGTGTTCAAATCTTGATGATGCTGCCCCTCTCAAAAAGAAAGTAATAAAACAGAGGAGGCTGGCTCCGTGGTATAATTCTCAAATTCGTGCCTTAAAGCAGACGTCACGGAAATTAAAAAGAAATTGTTGTTCCAGCAACTCGGACGAGTCTCATCAAGCCTGGAAAGAAAGCTTAAAAATGTATAAAAAAAGCTCTCCGCAGTGCTAGAAGCACTAATAGAAAAAAACAAGAACAACCCCAGGTTTCTCTTCAGCACTGTAGCCAGGCTGACAGAGAGTCATAGCTCAGTTGAACCAGTGATCCCCTTAGCTCTCAGCAGTGATGATTTTATGGGCTGTTTTACAAATAAAATTATAAAAATCAGAGAAAGAATTCATCAGCGCTTTCCTAAATTAGACAGTAATCTTCCACTGAATTCAACAGCTCCTGACTCAACTGCAACGCCTATTTTACATCTGGAGTCATTCTCATCTCTGAATCTCTCAGAGCTAGCTTCTATAGTATCATCATCTAAACCATCAAACTGTCTATTAGACCCAGTACCAACTAGCCTCTTTAAAGAGATTTTTGTATTTAACTGAGCCCTTCATTCTGGATCTGATTAGTTTGACCTTATCTTTGGGTTATGTACCTCAGACTCTTAAGACCGCAGTCATCCAACCCCAGCTTAAAAAGCTGAATCTTGATGCAGATGTTTTGGCCAATTACAGACCCATATCGAACCTTCCGTTCATTTCTAAAATAATTGAGAAAGCAGTAGCAAAAACCAATTACATGACCATCTACATAGGAATGGCTTGCTCGAAGAGTTTCAGTCAGGATTTAGAGCTCACCACAGCACAGAAATAGCGCTGGTTAAAGTCTCCAATGATAATTTAATGGCTTCAGACAATGGATCAGACTCCATACTTCTCTTAGATCTTAGTGCTGCATTTGACACCATTGATCATAATATTTTATTACAGAGACTGGAACATGATATTGGCATTAAAGGAACTGCACTAAGGTGGTTCAAATCCTATTTATCAGATAGACATCAGTTTTGTTCATGTTAAAATTATCAGGAAACACAGCATCAAATTTCACTGTTACGCAGATGACACTCAGCTGTATTTATCAAAGAAGCCAAATGAAGTTACTCAGATAGTCAGACTGCAGACATGTCTTGAGGACATAAAAGTCTGGCTGACCCATAATTTTTTACTTCTAAATTCTGACAAAACTGAAATTATTGTACTTGGCCCTAAGCACCTTAGAGAAACCCTGTGTAATCATCTAATCTGTCTGGATGGCATTACTTTGGCTTCCAGCTCCACTTTGGCTTCCAGCTCCACTGTAAGAAAACTTTTGACCAGGACATGTTCTTTGTCCCTCAAATAAAACAAGTCAGCAGGGCAGCTTTCTCCCACCTGAGAAACATTAGGAAAATCAGAAATATCCTGTCTCAAGAGGATGCAGAAAAAACTAGTCCATGTATTTGTTACTTCTTGGCTGGACTACTGTAACTCATTATTATCTATGTTTTGAATATCCCCTCCTCCTGCTCTCATTCGCTCCCTTCTCTACCCAACCTTGCCCCCCCCCCCCCCCCCCCGTGTCTCTCTCTCTCCCTCTCTCAACCCAATCGGTCAAGGCAGATGGCCACCCCCCCCGAGCCTGGCTCTGCCCGAGGTTTCTGCCTCTTAAAGGAAGTTTTTCCTGCTCATGGGGGGATCTGTTGGGTCTCTTTAAATCATTTTATAAAGAGTTTGGTCTAGACTTGCTCTATATGTAAAGTGCCTTGATGTAACTTTGTTATGATTTGGCGTTATATAAATAAATCTGATTTGATTTGATCCAATGACAAACGCTAGCATACATATACACACATACACACACTCGCACACATACAAGGTGCAAAACTCAGATTGAATGGAAAATCCTGTGACAAATGCTCTGACTGTTTATGTTAATAGTGTTGCTGCTGCTGTTGTTGTTGTTATTTTTGTACCCCCCGTCTTCCCTATCTTGTTTCTGTTCTTTCTTTCTATCCACTCCTGAGTCTCAGCCTGGCAGCTTTACCATCAAACCAATACCATCCATCCATCCATCCATCTTCTACCGCTTTTCCGTTTCCGGGTCGTGGGGGGTGCTGGAGCCAACGTTCCGGGCGGGGGGGGGGGGGTACAACCTGGACAGGTCACCAGTCCATCAGAGGGCCAACACACAAAGACACACGGAGACGAACAACCACTCACACTTGCATTCAGACCTACGGACAATTTAGAGTCACCAGTTAACCAAGACATGCATGTGTCTTGCACGGTGGGAAGAAACCGGAGTAGCCGGAGGAAACCCATGCAGACACAGGGAGAAAATGCAAACTCCGCACAGAAAGGACCCAGGCCGGGAACCGAACCCGCGACCTTCTTATTGTGGGGCGACAGCGCTACCATTGCCAATAAAGTTAAATGCAGAGGGCAACAGGAGGAGTATGTCAGACTGCTTCTTCGCAGAGTAAAACTGTTTCAGCACAACAAGGCACCAGGAACATTCATACTGTCTGCCCCAGCTGATGAACAGAACAGGTAAAAAAAATAAAATAAAATAAAATAAAGTTACAGTTTGCTCCTCCAGTTTGCGCTTTGTATCTTCTCCATGGTCCGATTGGTGGTATGCAGCAAATCCCACCCCTTTTATGTGAACATGCACAGATCTAGATGGGAAAGTCAATAAGTTAATAGCCAACTTTGTGAGACTGATTATCAGTATTGCGGGTGTCTGGATGAGTGAAACATGAAAGATGAATGTGTCCAACAAATGCTATTACTATTAGCATTTGCATGTTGCTATTACTTATGGTGGCCTGGAAGTGAAAATCACAACAGCAAAAGAGAAACAACAACGACAAATTAAAAAACACAACAGCAAAAGATAAATGACAACGACAAATCAAAAAACACAAGAACAAAAGAGAATCCACAACAATATCAACCAAACCGGAAAGAGTAGGTACCTTCGGGCGACATGAATCGTCGCTGATAGGACGAAGGAACTGGTCCGTCCTTTGAAGGACATGATCTCAAAACATGGGCGGCGCTCGTGATATCCTACCTACTTGCTATTATCAAACAATATTTTGATGCCGGACATAAGTATGATGTGATAGTCCACATGCTGTTGACTATTCACAACATTAAGATGAATATTCGAGCGCTGACCACCCATTTTAAAGAAGTAGGGTTATTTAGATGACCGAACAATTTCCCACCACGTGAGGTGAGGCGTGCAATTTTCACCGAGCTGGAAGGACCACGGCAACTGTTCGGGTATTGGACAAAGTGGCAGGTTCTTCAACAGAAACATAGACTTTGCGTTAAAACGTGAAGTTTGATGGATGAAATGTACAGTAAAAACTGTGTAGTGATCACCTTTGTCTGTGTTAAACTGACCATTGCTGATTATTCAATACCCTTTGTTTGTCATTGTGATTATTATTCAAATGACAATAACAGCCTTGTTATTTGCTTAATCTCATTGTTTTGAATTAGAGTTCTTCAACTGTTTAACATGAATATATGAATCCATAGGAATTATTCTATCCCAAAATTCAATCACATTAGTGGTTGATTACTTTTGGATAATCATAGTTGGTTTCCATTCTGATTTCTGTTTGATCTGTGTGAAATAAGCCATTTTGTGTGTAATGTATCCCCAGGTCTCAGTTTTGGATGGACTTGTTTGGAGACCTTAGAGACTCTGGACTTATCAATGGCAGCCATGAATACCAGTGCTTACTGAGATTTAGCTTCAGTAATGTTCTGCAGCATGACTTGGATGAATGTATGGACCCATGGAACAAACACCAGATTCTTTATTAAAGTCTTTATTAAAGTCCTTCATTTTTTGTCACTGCCTGATCAAGCAGATCTGAGGCAGTGATGTGAGGATGTGTGGAAAGGCAGACTTTTCCCATGCTGTGGCTTGACACACTGGTCATCAAATCAAACATTTATCTGCAAGATAAAACAGTGGACTGTTAGTGGGTAATGTGTAAAGATCAATGTACAGATAATTGTTAATACAAGGAATATTTGCATGCCACAGTTACATATTCATCATGATCATGAACTAACATATATTTACAAAGTGAATACAGGACAGTCAATGTAACTGGCAGAGTAATATGGTTGTGACAGACCGTTGTCAAGTACAACACACTGTTGCTAGGGATGCCGCTCTGATCAGAGGAGCGCAGAGGAAAAGAGGTTACAGAGGAACTACGCAGGATATTTGCCTTATGGTTAATTTTTATCTTCATAAACAGCTGCCGACTACCTGTGATGTTAGATAATGACTCGTAAGTTGTTATTGTGACTGAAAACTAAACCTGCAGAACCAGAGCCTGACCCCTGTGTCCCAGCTCTCGTCTCCGAGGCAGCGTGACTGCAACACAAACGTGCCATGTAAACTGTAATCTCTTGTTCATAACATATAACACTACACAAATACACACAACGTAACGCGTATATAATCAAACGAACCACTGATTTATCAAAGGAATCGTTTAAAACAATTGCACACAGCCAAGAGGGTTAGTAAAACAGAGGAAAAGTGACCAGACTTGGAGATAGCTATGCTAAATTATGCTATTTATAAATCAATAAAAGTTGTTTTTTTTAAAACAACATTGTGTCTCTAATTAATTATTCCACTCGTAAGCCCGTCAGGCTGAATGACACACAACAACTTTCTCCCTCTACATTAGTAATACTGTACTGTAGCTTCCGTAGACAAATTAATGAGCAAGGTCGGGAAACGGACGCAAGTTAGCTAGCTTGCTCAGGTAAGCAAATGTCACAACATCCAAAAGTAGCTCAACTCAAACATTACATTAACATTACATCGGTTAGCTTACTTGATTGTCGTGCATGAGTTTGATCGCCGTCAACTTCTTGCAGCCTTTATACACAATCACTGCAAAAGTTGGGTTTTACCAAGAACTCTTTGCCAAAATTTTGGCAATACATCGCTGTGTGTTCATTTGTTTCTGTTTTTCTGGTGTGCCGCAAAGTGGTGTCCTTCGTCCAATCAGCGACGATGGCCAACACCATCCATTTAAAAAAAAAAAAAGTTTTACAATTGAGCATCTATTTAAATCTGATTTACTGCCATACTATTTTTATTTAGTGCTGATTTGATAAATGGAATTATAATAAGATTACTAGTTTACTTATGAAGGCATCTAACCCTCTTATATTTTTTCCTGGCTTTATAAAGTGTTCCAAATTCTTAAAACGTATATAAATAATGCATCAAACATGATGAAAGTCATTTATCAGTATTTATTATTTTAAATCAGGGAAAAACAATCACTTCATGAATCCCCTGCATAAAAAAGTATTTCCATAACTAACAGCTCCAGGTAACTAATGCAGAACTTGCAAAAACATGTATTCTCCTTGCAGACCTGCCAACGCCTGTGCATTTTGTGCAGCAGGTACACATTTTGACATCATGTTGCTATATATGATGCAAAAAACCATCGACACCTGTGAATTCAGTTGTACAAGTGTAGTACTTAAGTGTAACAGCAGAGGACAGTACCATCTAGTCTGCAGAATAAGAGAAGAAGAGCTCAACCAAACATCAGACTGGTTTCACCTCCCAGGAGGGATAAATGTCAGTTATCAATCATTTCATCATAGCAACAGATCTTATAGTATTATAGTATTTAGAACTCCTCAGACTGCCTTGCCGCTTCCCTCAGCTGAGGGCTTTAAATCCTCTACAAAGATAAATGGGCTGAGACAGACATGAGAAGTTGACACTGGTTCTTGAATGGTTTGATTGGGGGTCAATAAGAGATGTTCACTGTTCGTTAACTGCCAGTTTTCAAGACTTGGTAGTCTTAGATAGCCAGTCCTCTTCAGGACTGTGACCTATAATATGCACTGTGGTATTATCTGAAACTAAATCCATAATTCTTTACCACATAAATCCATAATGTATTTCATTTTAACACTAACAAATATGTGGCTAACTAGCTACAATGTCTAGAAAGTGATTGTGAATGATTGAGGGAATACATGAGACTTGGCCAGTTCAAAAAGCATTTTGAGATTTTTTTATTTTCAAACTGCATTCAGTCTAATGCCATTAGAGTCAAGTGAGAAGAGTCTTCGCCACAGTATCAGGAACTGAGGAGTTACCCACTGGAATTACTGTGAACTGCTCTCCCAGCTGTATCCAGTTTATATTAGGCCAGACCAACCAATGAGATATTAATAAACTTTGCTTGGTTCCATGTGGCATTTTTATGATTGGTCAAATGAACAGGCAAAAGTATGAAAATAATTGCCATATATAGAGCTAGGTGCTAAAGGTGTTTAACATTTGAAGTAACGTGTTGCAGGTTGTCAAACGTGGGTCACTACTGTGCTGAAGAAATTAGATTATGTCAAGAATTACTGAAAAATATAAAATGAAGAAGACACTGGCAGTCTTTTTCATAAAAGCTGTACACAACTGCTTAAATTAACTTGTTATTAGTTTGTATTTCAAGACACCCATCATAAAATATGAATCATTAAAGCAATAGTTTCAATGAGCTGCACTGAAACCTTATATTTTACTGTGTATTGTGATCCAATCCAGTGTTGTGTAAGGGACCATTTAGAAAAACATCATGAAAACTCAGAAACTTGAAGTCAACAAATGTAAACTGCTACTGCAAGTAAAAGACCAGTTACCAAGATGTTAGCAGCAGCTTCAAATCCTGGAAAGTGTGAGCTGGAGTCTCTATGAATCAGACTTGTTTGTGTAGCACATCCTACAGATGCTGGACTGGACTGGGATCTGGGGGATTTCAAGCCAAGTTGTCATCTTGAACTGGTTGTTGTTCCTCAGAGGGTTGTTGCAGTGTTGCATTATCCTGCTGAAAGAGGCCACTGCCATCAAAGAATACCGGCTTTTAGTGAGTGTGTCTTTTGTTCTGTGATCCAGTTCGGATGCCTACTTGTCCATTGCAGGAGCTTTCAGTGGTGGACAGCGATCAGGGGTTTTCAGCAGTCAGAGCTACACTCTCCTGTTGGATGAGACCAAATGGTCCAGCAAACACTCCCCATGACCATTACTGAGCGCTGGCTGACCATGACCCTCTTTGTGGATGACTGGTTTTCTTTCATTGGACCACTTTTGGTAGGTCCTGACTGCTGCATACAGGGAACATCCCACAAAGCTGCAGTGTTGGAGATGTTCTGATTCAGTCAACTACACATCACAGTTTGGTTCTTCTTAAAGCCTCTCAGAACCTCACATTTGACCATTTTTCCTCCTTCAACACCAGCTTCAGGTCTAAAAGTTCACCTGCTTCTAATGATGGGCACCAGATAATCAACTATTCACCTCATATTTATTTACATATGAGCATTATATTTATGTATATATGCATGTATGTTGGTGTATGTGTAAAGTGTAGTGATTTCCTTAGAGCTGACTCATATCTTGTATAGTTCGATGATATATTGGTGAGTCATTTTTGTGACATTTCATTAATTTAGAAAGTAAAACCAAATGTGAACTACTTCAATACCATTAAAGGGAGCATCTGAACAATTGAATTTCCACTGTTGACATGTATAAATTAAACGAAAAAGCACGTGGAAGAATGAAATTAATGTTTGATATTTAAAGAAAACACTGATTCTGATTATGTCTGTATTTAATATAGACACCATTCATTGTCTTGACAAGAGAAATTGCATACATAAGAACAGTTATCTTTCTGAAGATAAGAGCTTACTGAATCTGTGCTAAGAGGCAGACACTTCATGCTCTGACCTCCATGTCTGCGGTAATCACCATCACCTGCGGAGGTCTGATCCAACCAATACACTACACTCAGCCTTCTAATGTGCAGTGGAGGGTGCACATTTAAGCTGGAAGAAGTCAATATCAAGTAACAGGGATCTGAGTGGGAATGTGTGTGTTGGGGTGGGTCATTCTGTGAGTAAGCGCGTGGGTGGGGGCTTCGGTATGGGTCCCCTCTAACCCTTGGGCCCCAAATAGCTCTGGGTAAGAGTTGTCGGGGTTTGGAGTGCAGGCTCCCCCTCCTGACGTCACGTCTGGAGGCAGGCAGCTCGTGCGCTGACACTGTTCACCTCCAACAGAGACACTTTCCTGGAGTTCTTCGGCTCTGAGTGCGGACAGAGGCCACCACGACCCCGGGGGACACCGCCGCGACTTGGACACTCTGCAGGCTTCACGAAGACAGAGAGCGGGGCTTGGCTCACGCCTCCACCCCAGAAACATTTGACGGGACGTGCTCTGTTTTCTTTGAAACTTTATAAAAGTGCAGCCACTTTGGTGTTTGGTTAACGCTCGGTGGTTTGGTGTGTTCCTACACTGCGCTGGGGGTCTGCGCCTACAGGAATATGCTCAGGAACACGACCGCCTTTCTTACTCTGCACAAGTGAAGCGGGTTTTAACGGATCCGAAATTAACGTGGACCCCGGACATAAACTTGACTCGGTATTCAGAGTAGATATGGCTTGGATCAAATGGGGCCTTTTATTTGCCTTCGGTGTGTTTCTCCCCCCGGTGTGTGTGCCAGCGGAGCAGCAGCAGGGCCACAGCGGCTTTAGGAGGCTGTACGTGCTCCAGCCGGGGCCGGGGCCTGGGGCCGGCTCGGCCGGAGCTGACAGCGAGGTGCGGGTTAGCTCCATTTCGACGCGTCGCGGCGCAGCGGGACAGCCGAACACCTATAACGTAGAACTCACCGCCAACTTTGGCGGCCAGGTCCGGACCCGCAGGATGGGGAACCAAGCAGCTCCAGTCCCACTCTTCAGTCAGCAGCAGCCGGTCGTGCGGCAGAGCGGACTGGAGCAGAGCCAGCACAAGCACCTCCTCAAGCAGCTGTCCGGGTAAGTCTGGACCAGTTTTAGGACTGAGGAATGTGAGTTGTAGGGAAATGGGAAGGAACTTAATGGCTTCCTCTCAGCTTATATCATAAACCAACAATGTTATGGTCGACCTGTTGCCTCAACAATATGTTGGTGATTTAAATGAACGTTAGGCATGTTATTTAACTGCATTGACCAGATGCAGCTTTTCATAACTCAAAGAAATCAGGTCCTGTGTGAACTTGTTTTTCTTCTTTCACTAGTAGAGCCCCCAGTTTCTCTGCCAACCTCCAGCAGTCTTCTACAGGTTGACGCAGGCACTGTACTCCAAAGTAAAACATAATTTGATGCATAAATCACTGCATTGCGATGTGCTTATCCAAATTGACAGATGAAGCAATTGGTTTACAATTCATACACACTCTTGGTTCACCTCCACAGGTGTTCAGACCTGTCCTGTCGACTGTGTGGGAGGTGCAAGCTCCTGTTAGCTGAACCAAGTCACTCAGACCTGATAGTTTCCATTGAGTGTGAACAAACCTAATGAGGTTTTTTCTTCACATCAGGTCTGGGACACTTGATTATTTAGTCCTGGATCTGTTACTGTGTGGATGGATTCTTTTTAAACGTGTACACAGAGTGTTTGGGCCTCACAACCAGAATGAAATAAGACACCGAGGTGAGCAGCTTTTCATTGTCTGCCGACTTCTGCAGCAAATAACCATGGATGCAAGTTGGCACAGCCATGTCATCTACAGGTTGACAAATTTTAGGGCCAAATGTGATGCCAATTGGTAATAATCAAGGAAACAGATAACCAATATTGGAACTGAAATGTTAAACTGTTAAACCAATGTTAAACTGCTGCTACATAAGGAAAATCACTATATCATCTAGGTGTTTTTATTATTTTGTCATTTTCTGTACATTTACACTCACACCAGTTGTCACAGCTCTATTGACAGCTGCTAGTCACTTTAGCTTAGCAGTTAGCACAACTAGACTTCTTGATCTTCTGTTTTTGTTGCAATGGGGGTATCGATTCCATGGTATAGATATATCGATACTCACATACCACGCATTCATGTATTAATTACTCCAATAAAGTATAGATACTAATTAATAAATGTGAAATAAAAGCACACGTGTCACTTCTGAATCTTTCAGTGCAACTTATTCCAGGGTTTTGTGCCGACACCCCCTGGTAGCATAAAATTCCACTTGTTCATCCATATCATGTGATCAGAAGTCGGGCAACTCTAGTTAGCAGTTGGTGTTTGCAGCCTGTTGGCAACAACTCAACACGTGTCTTAATGGCAAACACGTATGGAGAAATTGGAGCAATGGCTGAGAGAAAAGAGAATGTGGTACATTTCCTCTCTGTAAAAAGGCAAGGCGTAGATTATGTGTTAATAATTGTCATGTGATTTGTCTTTGTGTGTGTGTGACACACACACACACACACATACATACATACATATATTTTAGTTTATTTATTTATTTTATTTATTTATTTTTTTTTTTCATAATAATAATTGTCAACTTTTATTTACATTTGAACAAAAACTCACAGTCTCTGGGAAAATCCAAGGTTCTATACCATTCCAAATAGTCCAAACTGTTGTAAGGCATCCTAAATACCCTGCTTCATTGGGGGAAGCTGTTTTAATCACTTCATGGTGAAAAACAGTCTCTGCAATTGGTATGTGGACAGTTATGGCTAAGACAAAGGAGCTCACTGAGGACCTGTGGCTGCTCACAATTTAGGAAAGGGCTATAAGACCATATCTATAGGTTTTCACATTCCATGTGATACAGTCCAAAGTATTATTAAAAATATACAAGACGTTCTACACTGTGGAAAATCTCAGAGGACTCCGTCAGAAGCCAAAAGTAATGCCCGTGCTGGCCAGGCAGATAGTGAGAGAGGTGAAAAAGAATCCAAGAATCATCACCAAGGCCATCCTGGAGAATCTTGGCCCTGCTGTTGGCAACGTTTCAAGGCAGACAGTCCAACGGACACTGCACACTGCTGGGTTCCACAGACTCAGATCAAGGAGGATGCCACTTCTTCAGATAAGGCACACAAAAGCCTGTTTAGCCTTTGCAAAAGCTCATCTGGAAACAGAAGACGACTTCTGGTCTTCTGTTTTATGGTGAGATGAACCAAAATTGAATTGTTTGGCCACAATGATGTAGCCTTCATTTGGCACAAAAAAGGAGAAGCCTTCAACCCCAAGAACTCCATCCCCACTGTCAAACATGGTGGTGGGAACCTAATGCTTTGAGGTTGTTTTTCAGCCAATGGGCTGAGGAACCTGATGAAAGTAAAAAGCACCATGAAAAAAGAGGAATACATCAAGATTCTCAACAACATCAGGCAGTCTGCAGAAAAACTTGGCCTTGGGCATCACTGGATATTTCCCCACGACAGCGGCCCAGAACGCAGAACAGAAGTGGTGAAGAGTCCTGACTTGAATCCAATTGAGAATCTGTGGAGGGAGCTAAAGATCAGGGTGATGGCAAGGACACCATCTGACCTGAAAGTGTTGGAGCTCATCGCAAAAGATAAATGGGCAAAAATACCAGTGGAGACATTCAAAAAGATGGTCGGCAATTACAGGAAGCGTTTGATTGCTATAATAGCCAGGACAGGCTTTTCTATTGATTATTGAGAAGGGTATGAATAATTTGGGACATGCCGCTTTTTGTTCAAATGTAAATAAAAGCTGAGAAATTATTTTTTTTCCACAATGATGCCTTTTTGGAGAAGCCTGAATCATTTCCAATAAAAAGAATACTGTTTTTGGTTGAATAAAAGTAACTTTAAGTAAAAATTTGCCAGGGGTATGAATAATTTTGGGCTTAACTGTACATATACATAGTGCAAACATTTATTTCTCATATTTTTCTATTTATCTCAATGCTTTTATTAATGTTTCTTCTTTCTATCTTGTTTTCACTCTGTGTGACTGTCTTGTTTTTACTGCAAGCTGCTGTAACAATTTTTCTTCTTTGAGGGATCAGTAAAGGGTTATCTTAACATGCTGACTTCAGTTGATACGTTTCTGAATTGCAAGGATGTCCTCAACATAATGTGGAAACATTTTTTTTTTCCACATTCTCTTGATACCTTCAGTCCATTTAAACATTTTTTTAACTAAAATACTGGCATTCACTATATTATTGTTAATATTTTATTTGACTCATCATGTTGGGGTAGGTAGGGGTGCTTCTAATAACATTAAGATGTTTTCTACAACCAGTATGCTGTGTTATTTTAGTTTTAGAAGTGGTAGATTCCATATAAAGTAATCAATCCAGTTATTGATAAGAGGGTATATTTACTTGTAGGTTTCAAGCAGTCATTTATTCATGTATTCATCTTCTACCGCTTATCTGTTTCTGGGTCGCGGGCGGGGGTGTTGCTGGCACCAATCCCTGCTCCCATTGGGGGGTAAACTCTGGACAGGTTGCCAGTTCATCGCAGGGCCAACACATAGAGAACAACCACTCACACTCATTCCTACAGGCAATTAGACTCACTAATCAACCTAGGCATGTATGTCTTTGGACTGTGGGAGGAAACCAGAGTCCCTGGAGGAAACCTACACAAGCACGGGAAGAACATGTAAATCCCACACAGAAAGGCCCCAGGCCTGGGAGTCGAACCCAAGATTTTCTTGCTGTGAGGCAACTGTTAACCACTATGCTGTCGTGTTGCCCCTCCAAACAGTCAGTTATGTTCAATTTATCTTTTAAGTTGCTGACTGGTCAAGTTTAAGTTTACTTGACATGTAGGTTTACAAAAGGGAACAACTAAATGTGGTGGACAAGAATCTGGTCAACTCATAATATAGTGGCTGACTGAGGGGGCTGATATTATTACATTTGTTTAAGATGTTGTACAAAAAAAAGTTAAATTCTTCTTTGAATGATTGAATGATTGAATAATGGACTAAATGGGAAGCTGGGAAGAGAGAGCAGCAGTACAAAAAAGGCGAGGTCACTGGGGTGTGTGTGTGTGTGTGTGTGTGTGTGTGTGTGTGTGTGTGTGTGTGCGCGTGCGTGCGTGTGTGTGTGTGTGTGTGTGTGCGTGCGTGCGTGCGAGTGAGTGAGAGTGTGAGAGAGTGTGTGTGTGTCGGCCAGCAGCTGGACTCCATTTGCTCAATCTTAACTTTTAGATGTGTGATTAGCGAGTACAGTTTGACTATGAAGTGCTGTCAACTCCGCTGGAAGTTCTTATCAGAGTCATTATCAGATTACAAGATCAGGTGGTCATGGTGTGTGTGTGTGTGTGTGTGTGTGTGTGTCTTTTTGCGTATACATAAAATGTCTCATGTCAGTTTTGTACAAAATGCGATCTATGTGAAAAGCATGTGTTATTAATTCCTGAAGGTCCTTTTTCTGAAGAGCTTCCATATAGAAGCACAATTCGACGCAGAAATTGTGTTCCTATAACACCAGTGTTGCTACTTAGTTCTATTTATGCCCCACCCCCATTGACTGTTTCTTGAATATTTAGTGACTTACTTATTTCAAAACATGGTTTTTAAATCTCAGTCTTAAATATTATATGTAACAGGTAAATGCAGTGCTGTTTCATGGCTGACTGAGGTGAAGTGCGTCTCACCAGTATATGAACAGCACTCCCCGCATTCAATGGTACAACCCCTTTAAATAAGATTCCAAACTTTGGGAAACATTGTACTGTTCAGTCACATCACACATTCAGACTGGGACTGTGATGCGGGTCAAACCAGTGTTGGTGGCTTGTATGAACTTGTCAGTGCATATCAGCTGATCCTTCACAGTCCTGTTCCCAGCTTTAAGGAAAAGGGCATGTATTTGTGTTGTGAAAAAAGTCTGACATTTTTATAGCAAAACACCAGAAACAGAGATTAAAATGACAAGACTTTTGAGTCTTGACCAAGTGGCTTTTGAGATGATTGTGACAGCATTGATTCTTACAGTGCTACTTTGAAGTCAAAGGCTGGGAATTTTTCTGAGTAGAAATTTGTTTAGTGTATTGTTCAGTATATAGTTTTGGTTTGCTTTTGTGGTTGAGAAAAATAAGAAGGAAAGAAAAAAGAAAGAATAATCAGAACAGGATTCTGCATCTTGGAAGTCATGTATGATGACATGTTTCCATTTGGGGTTTTTCATGAATAAGTAGAAACCTCTGTCCATTGTACTGAACGTAAGGGCAGAGTGGAGTGATAAACCAGTGGTTTTCAAACTTTTTTTGCCCAACGCACACCAAAGGCCAAGCCAAAATCTCAAGGCACACCTGTATACATATCCATGCAAAATAGCTTTGATAACACGTGTTATCACTGTCACCACTATCTTAATTTACTTATAGCATTTACATCTGTAGCCTAGGATAGCCTATTAAAATGAGTGCGCACAAAGTATTGATATAGGCCCTATTACATTTAACATTTAGTCCTACAGGTTAATAGGGATGGAGCAGTGATTATTATTAGTGAATTATTATTATTTCCTCTGATGATAACCATACCTGAATGAGCTCAGCTCAATTTTTTAGAGCTAAAACAAGTGACAGAAATCAACATTATGATAACAATTTAACTTAGTGCGCTAGCAAGGTTTTTATTTATCAAAATGGGCAGCAGATGGTTCATTAATTACATTAAACTATGGTGTTAGCTGGAGGCTGGAGCTAACTAATTGTTACTACCAGCAGTGATGAAGACTAACTTTCTTGAAAAACTTCGGTATATCCATGCTTGTAGTTCTCTTAATGCTGCTCTCTGTCTGGCTGTGTGCAACATGTATGCTTTTAGGTACCACAGGTGCAGCTGCAGCGGAGTGTAAAGTAGCAGTGAAAATGTGGACTGGATATTCAGTAATGTGGGTGTTCCCTATGAACAACTGGAACGGATTGGATAACGAAGCACTGACGCTACCTTAACACTATAAAGTGAATTGGAAGGTTTATATTATTATTATTCAAACTCATATGCTTGAATCTTTCAATTGAATTTGTCTGCAATTGTTGTAAAAAAATAAAAAATAAATAATAATAATAATAATAATAATAATAATAAAAAACTAAAAACAAAACACCAAATTCTTTAGGGGGGCTTAAGAATATTTTAGGGAGGCTTCAGCCCCCCTAAAATAGGCCTAACGATGCCACTGATAACAGCTGTCACAAAATCCCATGGCACACCTGGACTCGTCTCAGGGCTCAACATTTGGGAACCACTGTGATAAACTGTATATATTCGTTTAAAAGTGGAAGCAGAGGAATTGAAATCCACCTCAGGGCTTTGTTTAAAAAAATGAAAAAAATGTGTGTCTATGTCTATATATATATTCCAATTTTTACACACAGGGACAAAGTGTGTTCTCTGTCATAACGTCATGAGATGAATGCTTTGCAGATAAAAGAATAGATCTTGCATGACTTGGGTGACAATCACATTTAAAGAGATGTGTTCAAATGTAGAAGCTGGTGACATTATATATATTAGGGATTCTTCTGGTACAGAAGAAGCCTTTTATCTAGATGTGTTGCCATTTCGACAGTTCAACTTGAAGTTGTTAAAGTTCGTGGAGGCAAGCCAGCTGGAATTGATGCACTGTTGGCTGGTGTAAGAAGGACTATCCATGATGCAGACAAAGTTGTCTCTCAGCTTCTCTAAATTGTTGCATGTTAAAGTCAAGCTAGATAAGAGGCAACACAACAATTTTAGGACAGATCTATTGATATCTCTAACCAAGGCACCTGATGTGGACATGATAGACAATGGATGACCTAACAGCAAGAATGTTGGTGTAGTCATTATGATTGTCCTCAGTAAGAATTTTACTGAACGTACCGTGGTTTATACTGACAGAGGAGGAAGTTGGAGATCAGGAGCAGAATTTTTCCACCAGACAAGATTGAGCTACGAAAGAGGTGTGTTCCATGGATGACATTATAGCTGATGGCATGGAAGGGCATTACTCACCTCCTACTCACCAAGGAAATTGATTAAAGACTCCTTATTCCTCACCATCAGGTCTTTGGTGTGGCACATGCTTGAAAATTGGTATTTTGCTCCAAAGCTGAACCAGGCCTCTTCACCCAAAGCTGATGAGTTGTAAGGTGGGGCCAACTCACCCACAGTGAAAATGACTGGTCCATGGCAGGGAGATGGGGAAGTCCAGTGTCACTAAAAGAAAAGCTGAGAGTATGGTATACTTGGCATTGGTGATTGTGGGGAGGTCTGAGGAGCTTTTCCATGATAAAACTTGTACGTAGACAGATGAGTTCTAAAAGTGTTTAAGTTAAATAAAATGGCAAATTTATAATAGAACATCTGACAGTCCAAATGTGACTAATGAGATAACTAGTGCTTAGGGTAATTTCCCATTGAAAGGAGAATCTTTGTTCCAGTTTGAGATCCTGGGCTCTGAACCAGGTTTACCTTAAGCATCAGCTCCTTTCAGCCTTCCTTCCATGCAGTCTACTCCCCCCTGTCCCTTGTGTTGAAAACTCCTCTCTGCCGCTACCAGATTTCAGCAGTGGGATGGTGATTGGCTTCACGGTCTCATTTGTGTCAGTAAATGTGAAGAAGTTTGCGAACCACTGTTTCAGACTCTGACTTCTCAGACTAAGGAACCAGTTTTAAGATAAATGTGATTTTTAAAGTTGATAGTGTTGTATGGAGACTCTCTCTCTCGCACTTACTCTTGCCCTCTCTGTCTTTCTCTAGTCTTGCTTTAGCTCAGGGGTTTATCAGTCAATAGATGCACACAGATTGACCTGATGCAGTTGTCTGGGTTCTGTATTGAGCCTCATTTGGTCTCTTACAGAAGTGGTGACTCATCCTTTTGACATGATGATGATGTGAGTTGTGAGTTCCCAGTTTGTTCCAGCCTCCAACATCCTGGCTCAATAAAGTCCCCAGGGACCTTTTCCAAACCAGATTCTTGTAGTAAACTAAGTCAGTAAGATTGAGGTTGGCTCTGAGAGGGTAACAAACCTCCCCAATAAACACTACACCTCAGTAACCTCAGCATTGTAGAGACTTCCTGCCTCCCCAGTCATATTCAGTCTCACCAGGCCAGACCACATCTCATGAGTGCTGTGTTTGGGATTGCGTTCAAGTCTGGAAAATATCCGGTGAGAAATGGTGGAGTCTGACAGATTTGTCCCAAAAATCAGATAACTATGGAGGAACATTTAGATGATGACGTGACTGGTCCTCAAACCCTGTGAACCCTGTGGACTACAGTTAAACCACTATAGGTGTCACAAAGTTCAGATGAAATATGGACTGTCGTGAAATGTCATGAGATATGAAGTAAGCTCTAATACGTCCAGGAACCGCCTGATGTGTAAAACCACACATAAAGACCAGTGACAGCCCAGCAAAACTTGCATTCAGAACTCAACTGAACCACAGGAGAAGACAGGGAGGGAGAGGAAGTCTTCCATCAGTGTTTTTGTGTTCCTCCCCTTTCATGTGTGGGTCCGTGCGTGTCTGCTTGTTTAATCTGATTTCTGTTTGCAGGGTGAATGTCTGTGGAGGTCAGTGCTGTCATGGGTGGAGTAAAGCTCAAGGATCGCAGCGCTGCACCAAACGTAAGTTCTATATCTAAATGTCTCTAACCCTATTTTCAGATTAAAAGAGCAACAACAATGGGAGGCAGCCAGAGAGCTCCATGATACTGAACACTTTTCTGTTTCAACTGTTATTCTAACTGTAATATTACAATCTTGTATTTCACTCTATTTTTCTTTACAGAATTCTAAAATATAGTTCTGAAAATGAAAATTTTAGTGAAAGACATGATTTTAAGAAACCTTATCTGTTAGTGTAGTTATCAGTCTACTATCAGGAGTGGAAATCATTTGTTTTCCCTGTGACTGTGTGGGTTCCCCTCCAGATTCTCCAGCTTCCTCCCACAGACTAAACACATTAACATAGTCAATATGTGACTCCAAAATGCTTGTAGGTTGGGAATATGAGTGTGAATGGTTGTTTGTCTCTATGTGTCGGCGCTTGATAGGAGAGAGACATTTTCCAGGGTGAACCCAGCTCTAACCCAATGTCAATTGGAGTTGGCCCCAGGCCCCTGATGAACCCTTCACACATAAGTGGTAAATACTAGATGGATGGGACTCCCAATTTTGCATTAGCACCAGTAACCTTTGGGAGGAGACTGTCTACACAGTTATCTGTAGGCTTCTTTTGTCCTTTACATCATGCTCTGCTTAACCAGCAGCAGCAGCAGCAGAGGGGGGGGGGGGGGGGGGGGGGGCTTTGGCTTCTCAAAATTTTCCCAATACTTCCCTTGAGAGGAAGAGCAGGCAGTGTTTAATGTATGCTTTTTATTTGTTATTGTATTGTACTGAATCTGGGTAAATAAGGAGAGAACATTTTTTTGATTTTAGCTTGATGCTGCAACATTAAACATGCAGCAGCTGTGGTGGCTCAGCAGCCTAGAAGCTGAGTTGTCATGGGACCACAATGCTTTCCTTTGCTGCAATTGTCATTGAGGTCTGATGGGTGAATCCAAAGGCAAAGACCAGACACAGAAATGTTGATATAAAGGCAAATGTCTCAACAATTTTAAGTCAAATTGCAAATTTCAAAGTCAAAGGACATGATATTTCTTGAGCTTTTAGTTTGGCAACTTTGTCACCAATTTCAGTTGGCTGTTCCAGACCAATGCTTGGGAAAACAACTGAGAACCTCCAAAGTACCTCCTGATGGGGTCCTGAGTCCATGTACACAGTTTAGTTTTTATACCTGTGTAAAATACATTGTTTGCCTGAGCACGGACCCAGTGATGGTTCATCCCAGACCCGTGACAATTTTAATTTTAATAAAAAAATAAAACATTCGTTGTTCTTTTTTCTGTAATGGTCGTGGCTACAGACTCCATGGTCAGCTAATCTAGTTAATATGACAGGAGTATCATCAATAGCCAAGCCAATCAAATCGATTTTTTTTAACCTTTCAGCACCAGAGCATACCAGAAAATGAGACAAAATGGCTTGCTCAAAAATGAGAAAAGTAGATAGTCAAAAACGAACTTTTAGAGATGAATGGCCTCTCCAGGGACCACAAAGAATGGTCCACCAAGACCCCAGGAAAAACAGAGGAAGGAGTAAAGGGACCCTGCCCGGAGGAAGCCCAAGGCCCCCGTCTGGAGCCAGGCCCAGATGGGGATCCCATGTGAAAACTTCTGGTGGCCAGGTCTGCCATGGGGCCCAGCCAGGCCAAGCCCGAAAAAGTTACGTGGCAACTGCCCCCATCACCCGCAGAGAAGACCGATGGGGTCAGGTGCGCTGTGGATTGGGCCCTGGAGACGTGGAACATCACCTCTCTGTGGGGGTGGGAGCTGGAGCTGGAGCGCTACCAGTTGGATCTGGTGGGGCTTGCCTCCACACACAGCCGAGGTTCTGGAAAAGTGCACCTTGATAGGGCTGCACGTCAGCCCTTGGCTGAGTGCCGCTGTGTTGGTGTTCACCCCGGTGGACGAGAGGGTCACCTCTCTGCGCCTTAGGGTTGCAGGGGGGAAAACTCTGACTGTTGTCTGTGCGTATGCACCTAACGGCCTTCTTGGAGAACCTGAACGGGGTTCTGCACAGGGCTCCAGTAGGGGACTCCATAGTCCTACTGGGAGACATCAATGCACACGTGGTTAATAATGAAGTAACTTGGAGAGGCATGATTGGGAGGAACGGCCTCCCCGATCTGAACCCAAGTGGTGCTTTGTTGTTGGACTTCTAAAGCTAGTCATGGATTGTCCATAAGAAATACCATGTTCGAGCATAAGGAGGCTCATAAGTGTACCTAGTACCAAAGCACCATAGGCTGAAGGTCCATGATTGATTTTATTATCATCTGCTCATCTGATCTTAGGCCACATGTTCTGGACACTTGGGTGAAGAGAGGGGCTGAGCTGTCAACTGATCACCATCTGGTGGTGAGTTGGGTCAAGTGGCGGGGGAAGCCTCTGGACAGACCTGGTAAGCCCAAACATGTAGTGCGGGTGAACTGGGAACGTTTGGAGGAGGCCTTCAACTCCCACCTCCGGCAGAGCTTTTTTCATCCCTGTGGAGGTTGGATGCATCAAGCTCGAGTGGTCGATGTTCAAATCCTCTGTTGCCAAAGCTGCAGCTGAGAGCTGTGGCCTCAAGGTCCTGGGTGCCTCAAGGGGCGGCAACCCTCGGAGACCGTGGTGGACATTGGTGGTCTGGGAAGCCGTCAGACTGAAGAAGGAGGCCTTCAAGGGTATGTTATCCCTGGGGACTCTGGAGGAAGTTGCAGGGTACCGATGGGCCCGAAGGGCTGCGGCCTCGGCGGTGGTGGAGGCAAAGCAGTGGTTGTGGGATAGGCTTGGAGAAGACATGGAAAAGGACTTATGGTGAAAACCAAAGTTGTCCTGGAAGACTGTCCGGCACCTCAGGCTGGGAAAGCGGGGAACCATCTGAGCTGTGTACAGCAAGGGTGGGACGCTGCTGACCTCAAATGAGGAGATTGTCGGACGGTGGAAGGAACACTTTGAGGAACTCCTGAACCTGACGTACCCACCCTCTGGGGCAGAGACAGAGCTGGAGGATGAAGGGCGGTCATCGTCAATTTCCCTGAGGGAAGTCACTGAGGTAGTGTCTGTGTATATTCTGTCTGTGTATATTCTCATTTACTGAGGTAGTCAAACAACTCCACAGTGGCAAAGCTCCAGAGATTGACGAGATCCGTCCTGAAATGTTGAAGGCTCTGGATGTTGAGGGGCTGTTGAGGATGACACATCTCTTCAACATTGCATGAGGGTCGGGGGCAGTGCCGAAGGAGTGGCAGACCGGAGTGGTGATCCCACTTTTTAAAAAGGGGGACCAGAGGGTGTGTGCCAACTACAGAGGCATCACACTACTCAGCCTCCTTTCCATCACCTTGGAGTGATGGAAAGGAGGGTCAGGGCGATTGTTGAACCTCTGTTCAAAGAGGAATAATGCGGGTTCCGTCCTGGTCATGGAACAGTGGACCAGCTCTTCACCCTCACGAGGATCTTTGAGGAGGCCTGGGAGTATGCCCTTCCAGTCTACATGTGTTTTGTGGACCTGGAGAAGGCATATGAACGGGTCCCCTGGGATGTTTTTGGGGGTGCTGTGGGAGTATGGGGTGAGAGGGTCACTTTTAAGGGCCATCCAATCCCTCTACGCCCAAAGCGAGAGCTGTGTTCAGGTATTCAGCAGTAAGTTGGACTTGTTCCAAGTGAGGGTTGGCCTCCACCAGGGCAGCGCCATGTCACCGATCCTATTCATGATCTTCATGGACAGGATATCTAGGTGTAGTCATGGAGGAGAGGGGTTTCAGCCAGGGGGGCTCGGGATCGCATAGCTGCTTTTTGTGGACGATGTGGTGGTGTTGGCACCATCGGTCTGTGACCTTCAGCTCTCACTGGACAGGTTTGCAGCCAAGTGTGAAGTGGCAAGGATGAGAATCAGCACCTCAAAATCGAAGGCCATGGTTCTCAGCAGGAACCCGGTGGATTGTCTACTTCAAATTGGGAATGAGTCCCTACCCCAAGTGAAGGAGTTCAAGTATCTCTGGGCCTTGTTCACGAGTGGGGGGACCTTGGAGTGTGAGATTGGCCGGAGAATCGGAGCAGTGGGATGGGTTTCTGCAGTCGCTGTACCACACTGCTGTGATGGTTTTCAGGTCAATCTCAAAAGGTCAAAGTAAACTTTATTATCCCCTAGGGGCAATTTGTTGCACAGCCAGCAGTAAAAAATAAATACATTTTAAACACAACAACCTCACACACAAAAAATGTCACAGAACAAGACATAAAAAGGACAAAAAGTTGCAAGAAGCTGTTCAGGAAGCCCACGGAACGCAGGACAAATGAATTTTTGAGTCTGTTGGTCCTGCATCTGGGAAGAACATATCTGCGACCTGATGGGAGCAGCTTGTACTCCCTGCACCAGGGGTGACTGTGGTCAGCCAGGACTGACTGGGCCTTCTTTGTGGCTCTGACCCTGTATAACAGGAAGAGATCTTCTAGGTGTGTGCCAGCAATTTTACTGCACATCCTAAAAATGTTCGTCAGTCTTTTCCTGTTTTTAAGGGGAAGTGACCCAAACCAGCAGATAAAAACAAAGTTTAAAACAGGCTCAATAAAACAAGTATTTTATGAGAATGTTTTATTCTTATCAACATTAAAACCTCTGAGATTCCGATAAAAATACATATGCTGGTGGGCCTTTCCACAGACAGCATCAATATGGGAATCAAAAGTCAGTTTGTTGTCCAGTGTTGTCCCCAGATATATTTGTACTGTTGTACAACTTCCACAGCCTGGTCGTGGATAAAAACAGGAGGAATAGGTGGAGGCCCCTTCCTGAAATTGATAATCTCCTTTGTTTTTGCAGTGTTAATGTCCAAGGAGGAGTGTTTACACCAGTCACTAAAAACATCAACCACTGGACCATGTTCAGTGTCGTCGTCACTGAGTAGAGACATAATTAGGTTTGCAGACTATTTGGTCATTCTGTTTCTGTTCTCATACTGACTCTGGCACTCGTTTGTGTATAAAACAAATAAAATTGGTGGGACGACTAGGGTTGGGACTCGTTAGGATTTTAACGATTCCGATTCCTTACTGATTCCTACACACACACACACACACACACACACACATATACATATATATATATATGTGTATATATGTGTGTGTGTATATATATATATATATGTATATATATGTGTGTATATATATACTTTGCCTCGTTTTCTTTAAAATTGTTAAAATACAACCACACTTTAGATGTTTTCTGTCTTGCTTTGTAGCTCATTTTCTCTGTTCCGCTCGACCGATGTGTAGATGTACATGGACGTGACGTCACCACAGTCCCTTCATTGTACGGGCACAGTCAAATGAAAGATAAAATGGAAGATAGAAAGAAATCTGATAGGACCCCGTTTAATCTCACTTTCTGAGATCTGTCTGTTAAAAAGTCAATAAGCCAACATATTAGTACAGGGTCAATGTTGTGGGTACTGGTAAATCAATCTGCCAAAATGTGTGGTTGGATGCAGTTAAAAGCTGAGGAGAAGTCAATAAAAAGGAGCCATGCAGAATTCTTAACGCCATCTAGATGACCGAGGACCATGTTTAAAAAGGTGCATGTGGCATCCTCAACACCCCTACCTGCCCTGTACGCAAACTGGAATGGGTCCAATTTAGCATGTGTAGCACTCAAAAGATTAGTTGGTCCCACACACCGAAAGCCATTAAGAGATTTAGACACTTTAGCCTTGGGAACAGGTACAATCACAGAATCCTTCCAGAGGTGAGGGACCCTATGATGCTGAAATTACTTCATAAAGATAAAGGAAAATATGTCAGCTAATGGCTCTGCTCAGTTTTTGACAAGACAGTCACCAATATTGTCTGGGCCAAGATTTTTCCTGTCTTTCACTCCTCTAAAAAGTTTTAAAAAACCATGTCTCAACCCATGTGAATCTCCTTCTGTTCAGGGCAAGCATTTCTGTATTTGGATAGTTCCATACTAAAATCATGAATATTAAAATGGTTATAAAACATGTTAAGATCATTAGCAAGTTCAGGGTCAGACTTGTCAGCAAAGGAAATGGGACGCTTCCTGGACTGCATGCCCATTATAGACTTTATGCCCTCCCATGCAGGACATGAATCCCAATCTTCGTTCCTATTCTCATCTATGGTCATGAGAACTGGATCATGACTGAAAGAACAAGGTCGCTACTGCAATCGGCCGAAATGAGCTTCCTCAGAAGAGTGGCTGGCTTCCACCTTAGGGATAGGGTGAGGAGCTCGGTCATCCCAGAGGATTCTTTTCGTTTACATCAGGATACACTATTTCAAGTGACATTATAAGATTCAGACCTTTGCTGGGAGGAAATTTTAGACCTCTGAATTTTAATTGAATAGCCCTGCTAAAAAAGACCCCATGGAGATAGAGGAGTGAGGAAGGTTATCCTGCCCGGTGGAAGCCAAGGGCACACGGCTGGATCTAGGCCTGGACTGAGGCCCCACCAGTCAGAGCCTGATAGCCAGGTTTGTCACGGGGCCTGGTCGGGCACAGCCTTAAAATGGGACGTGGACACTTATCCTCTCCCTTCTTGTGGACCCACCATCCACGTGAGAAAACGCTGGGGTCGGATGCGTTGCCATTTGGGTGGCAGTGATACTGAGGAGCCTCTGCAACCCAGACCTAGGTGACGGAGGCCGGCTCAGGGGACGTGGAACATCAACTCTCTGGTGGGGAAGGAGCCGGAGCTTGTGTCTGAGGTGGAATGCTACCGGTTAGATCTGGTGGGGCTTAATTCCATGCATAGCCTCAGCTCTGGATCCAAAATCCTGGATGGGGGCTGGAAGTTATTCTTCTCCGAAGTTTCCAAAGGTGTGAGGCGCCAGGCGGGTGTGGGGATAGTCAGAAGTCCTCGGCTGAGCACCACCTTGTTGGAGTTTACCCCAGTGGACCAGAGGGTCACCTCCTTGCGGTTGAACGCAAGGGGATAACTCTTACTGTTGTCTGTGCATATGCACTGAACAGCAACTCAGAGTATTCAGCCTTCTTGGAGACCCTGGTTGAAGCCTTGCATAGGGCTCTGTTGGGGGACTCCGTGGTAGTGTTGGGAGACTTCAGCGTGCACATCGGCAATGGCGGAGAGACCTGGAGGGATGTGATTGGGAGGAACCGCTTCCCCCAATCTAAACCCAAGTGGTGTTCTATGATTAGACTTCTGTGCTAGCCACAGTTTGTCAATAAATAATACCATGTTTGAACACAAGGATCCTCATCAGTGTACCTGGTACTGTGATAGGAAAATTCTGACATTGTTCAAGGTAGTTATGTCTCAGCATCATCATTGTCATACTTGTTTGAACAATCTGTCTTGCTAACACCATATGTTTTGTCTACTAACGCCCTTTCTCAAGAAACACCATATAAACTGTATGCTTTGAATGCTCAAGGCTCTCTCACTGACTCCATTCTGAATGTTACCAAACTCAACAAAAGACAGCTGACATGAGCAGACTCTTTTTCCAAGATCTTTGTTAACTTTTTGCCACCACAGTACCAGAGCAGGTACCAAGGTCAATAATTGATTTTGTAATCATATCATCTGACCTGAAACCGCCTGTTTTGGACACTCGGGTAAAGAGAGGGGCAGAGCTGTCAACTCATCACCATCTGGTGGTGAGTTGTGTCAGGTGGCAGAGGCAACCCCTCAACAGACCTGGCAAGCCCAAATGAGGAGTGTGGGTAAACTGGGAACGTCTGGGGGAGGCCCCTGTCCGAGAAGCCTTCAACTCCCACCTCTGAAGGAGTTTTCCCCACATCCCTGTGGAGGCTGGGGGCATCGAACCTGAATGGCTGATGTTCAGAACTTCTGTTTTTGAAGCTGCAGAGGTGTCCTGCGGTCTTAGGGTCTTGGGTACCTCAAGGGGCAGACACCGTGGTGGACACTGGTGGTCAGAGAAGCGGCCTAGAGGAGGAAGGAGTCCTTTAAGGACATGTTGTCCCTGAGGACTCCTGAGGCCGTTGTAAGGTACCGACAGGCCCAAAGGGCAGCAGCTATCGCTGTGGCAGAAGCAAAACAGCAGGTGTGGGAGGAGTTCGATAAGGCCATGGAGAAGGACTTTCGGATGGCCCCAAGGTGTTTCTGGAGGACTGTCCATCACCTCAGGAGGGGGAGGATGGAACACTGTTGACATTAACTGAGGAGGTGATAGGATGGTGCAAAGAGCACTGTGGGGAACTTCTGAACCCCACTAATCCACCCTCTGTAATGGAGACGGGGCTGAAGGATGATGGGGAATCATCGTCAATTTCTCTCGGTGAAGTTGATGAGGATGTCAAACAACTCCACAGTGGCAAAGCCCCAGTGGTTGATGATATACCCCCCGAAATGCTGAAGGCTCTGGGTGTTGAAGGGCTGTCTTAGTTGACACGCCTTTTCAACATTGTGTGGAAGTCAGGGATAGTGCTGTAGGACAGGCAGACCGGGGTGGTGGTCCCTCTCTTCAAGAAAGGGGACCAGAGAGTGTGTGCCAATTACCGGAGCATCATACAGCTCAGCCTCCGTGGAAAAGGCTATTCTAAGGTACTGGAAAGGAGGGTCCGTCCGATTGTCAAACCGCAGATTGAAGAGGAACAATGTAGATTATGTCCTGGTTGTAGTATAACGGACCAGCTCTTTACTCTCGCAGGGATCCTTGAGGAGGCCTGGGAATACAATCTCCCAGTCCACATGTGCTTTGTGGATCTGGAGAAGGTGTATGACTGTGTTCCCAGGGATGTGCTGTGGGAGTATGGGGTGAGTGGGTCACTTTTGAGGGCCATCCGATCCCTATATGCTAAAAGTGAGAGCTGTGTGCAAATGTTTGGGAGTAAGTCAGATTTATTTTTGGTGGGTGTTGGCCTCTGCCAGGACTCTGCCTTGTCTCTAGTTCTGTTCATGATATTCACGGATGGGATTTTGAGACGTGGTGAGGAGGGGTTGCATGTTGGTAGCCGGAGGATCGCATCGTTGCTTTTTGCGGATGACGTGGTCCTTTTGGCACCATCCGCCTTGAACCTACAGCGCTCACTGGATCGGTTCACAGCTGAGTGTGAAATGGTAGGGATGAGGATCAGCACCTCTAAATCTGAGAACATGGTCCTCAGTAACAAACCGATGGATTGCCTACTCCAGGTGGGGAATGAGTCCTTGCCTCAAGTGAAGAAGCTCAAGTATCTCGGGTTCATGAGTGAGGGAACTCTGGAGCGTGAGATTGACTGGAGAATCAGGGCAGCTGGTGTGGTGCTGCATTCGCTGTACCATATCGTTGTCACGAAAAGTGAGCTTAGCTAGAAGGCAAAGTTCTCTATCTATCGGTCAATCTTTGTTCCCACCCTCACCTATCGTCATGAGCGATGGGTCATGACCAAGAGAACAAGATCGCAGATACAAGCTACCAAAATGAATTTTCTCCGGAGGGTGGCTGGAGTCTCCCTTAGAGATGGGGTGAGAAGCTCAGTCATCCGGGAGAGAATCGAAGTAGAGCCACTGCTTCCCACGCAAAGTCACTCCTTTGCGTGGGAAGGAGCCAGTCGAGGTCCCCTCCCTAGGGTGTCTCCCTAGGGAGGTGCTCCGGGAACGTCCAACTAGGATGAGACCTCGAGGAAGACCCAGGACCAGGTTGAGAGATTATATCTGCTCACTAGCCAGGGAGAACCTCGGGATCCCCCAGTCAGAGCCGAGGTTGCCAGGCAAAAGGAAGTCTGGGGCTCCTTGCTAAAGCTGTTACCCCCTGCGACCTGACTTTGGATAAGCGGTTGAAAATGGATGGATGGATGGACCCCTGCTATAGGATGTCTTTCCACTTTACAACAATATTCTGAAATGTTCTCAGGGACTTGGTGAGGAGCTAGTACCTCTGGAAGGAGCTCCTTGTTCACTCTAAAATAGATTCTTCCTGGGTTGGATTATGGGCAGATTCTGAACAAGATGATGGGATGACTGTCCTGGAAAAAGCCTTGGGATCTTCCACCTAGAGCTGTGGTGTGTGTCTGCATTACCTTGCCCAGCCCCGTGCCACAGTTACCCCAGTTAAGTGCTGGAAACTGTAGAGTGTCAGAGTGAGGTCAATCTGTTTAGTCTGTTCAATCCTCTGGTCTGTGAGATCAGGTTTTATGCCCGTTGTTTTTTTCCTCCATTTAGCACCTGTTGAAGGGGTTTTCTTTTAATATTTGTTTTCTGATTGGCTCAGATCCTCTCTTCTGATTGGACGACTGACTGATTGGATACTAAAGCTCCACAGAGAAGCCTGAGAGAGAAGGTTGTTTTTGTTTGCTTCTTTTCTGGGCAGCAACAGTTGACAACATGTGGTCTGCTCCACAAAATGATTGAGGAGGGACATTCCAGCTCCTCCTCCAGACCAGGTGAAGTCAGATATTGGTGGATTATTACATTGCAAGGCAAAATAGCTCTTTGTCAGATCTCCTAATGTCAACATTTATCTCGCAGACAGAATGTATTTTTAATTGGGATTCACTTTACTTTCCTGAGTGAAAGCAGCCAAAGCATGAACTGTTGCATCCTCTTTGACGGGGGTACAGATACATAAAAATATATGACCCTCCTTTACAAGAAAGGGTCATATATTTTTACTGTAACAACACAGTAACCTCCTCAGAGACATAAGAGATGTTCAAAGTAAACTCTGAGGGTTGGTTCACCCCTCACGTCATATCAGATCTCCGGGTTGGCAAAGTGCCTGAAGTCTGTTTCTGGTTCCAGAAGTACAAGCCCTCAGGTGGCAGCATCTCACATGCCACATTAACTCTCAATAATTTACATTAATTCCATGACAAACATGATAGCAGATACACGAGTCTGTACTCAAAGTTTGTTTGTGAGGGAAGATCTCCCACTCTGGAGGAGTAGACTGAAGTTGATCTGATGAAGATCAAGGGGGTTGAGTATGACTACATTTGTTGTGTGATCATTGAAAAAAAATATTATTTAAATTTTTCCTCTGCTGACTTATAGAACTAAGTACCGAATGCATGTGTCAGTATCTGCAAATATTCAGGGGGTTTCAAATAAACATCAATGGGATGTCCCTCCCTGACCAAGTACCACTGCAAGGTAATGCACATTTAGCCTGAAACAAACTGACATGACATGCTTGGTACTCTTGGGTTGAAATCACTCACACATTCACTCCTTTCTTTTTACTTTATCCAGGGAGTTCTCTGTAGAGACAAAACACTGAGCTCATCAGTAACTTAAGTAGACTGTTGGTTGTATTTGCTTGCTTTGGTAATCTGGCCTTTCTGAATGCAGGGTAAGACCCAGTCCGGCAGTGACTGGGTTAAGAAATTCTGTTCAATAAATATGTCTTCATTTATTTGTGGACAGAATCATTTAATATGAACATTTGTTATTTGTATGTTGTAATAATAATATCAGAAAGTAGAGAAAGTGTTTTTTCTTTCTTATCCAGACCATTTTACATGTCAGTGTACGAGCACACGAATGAGAGGAGCACCTGTCACCTTGCTGACTCAGGGAGTTTGCTCCTCATTGCTTATTACAGCTCGTTATTGTGTCCATCAGCAGCACTGTGACTGGAGGGCTGCTGAATGCAGACGAACAGTGCCCCACACCTCAGTTCACATAACAAGGGGGGAGTCAAGTTGATTTAGACAGGACTCTCTTGGGGTCCTGTGTCTATATAACTTCCACACGGACCAAACTTAACCAGCACTGCAGACACAGGCTCTCTGAATTAGTTTCAATAATAAGATGCAATGTGAGTTAATATATTACTGCAGGTAGTGATGTCATGGAGTCTTCAGCTCTGCTGTCTGTCATTGCCACCAGGAGGAGGCTGGATTTCTTTGATAAGCTCAATGTTGTTTCCTCAGCCTCATGTTAACTGCTCTTCCTTTGTGGCACTGAAAGGCTACTGGCAGAGGAGGAGCAAGAACATATGAGATATTGGGCCAGAAAAGTAGAAGCATGTGGTGCGTTCGTCACTGCTGTCGTCACTAATCTTCTTAGGAAAAACGTGTGTTGACAACAAGGAAAGGCGCAAACATGTAAGCTATGAAGTCTCTTCTTCAGTCTTCTTTATCTACACAAAGACGACACAATTCCTTGACTCCCCTGTACATGTAGAGTTAGTTGAGCTCCCACATATAACATGACTCATGCTTCACCTATGACCTCATGTTTTCGTATTTTTGTTCATCACTGGTGAAAACCACACAGAAATAGTATGAGGTGGGGTCCTTAGTTGTAGCTCAGTTCTGAAATGCTGTGTGGTACAGAGTTTCTCTCCTGCCAGGCTGTTGACGGTGAGGATTGGAGGCAGTTGAAAGGGTAGGAATAAGGGTAAACTTAGCTTCCCTTAAGGGGAAATTTGTCTTGGGCCCAGTACTCAATTTCCTTGCTTCACAAAAACGCACATCACAGGAAAATTATCTTCACAAAAATAGTTGCATTGCATAAAATATCCTAAAAAAATGACTACACTTCACATTGGCAACACAGATGTACAAAGAGGCTGGGTCATTAAATACAACACACCCACTTCATCTATTACTCAGCATAGTGCTGAATGCTAGGTGAAGTGGGTCAACCCACAAAATGTGAGGTCACTGAGTGGGCTGTCCTTGGGGACAACCCTTTTAAGTACAATGTTCATGATGAATCTACCCACAGAACACGAACTTCTCTCTTTCCCTCTCTCTTTCTAAAACAGCATTGGTTTTGTAGCCAAAGGAAATGCTCTCTGTCTCTCTGAAGAGACCCCTGATTGGCTGACCGCCACAGGTTAGGTTCAAGACAAGGGGCAGTCTAATTTCCTCTCAAAACAATTGATGGACGCTGATGACTGACTGACTGTCTGTAATATTCTGAATTTGAGTTGTCTTGTATGTGAAGTAGTTGTTTACCTTGTTAGAGTTTACCTATTTAGAGATTCTGTGAAACATAAATTCATCTCTCACCCGGTGGATTATTGAGATCCTTAACAGACATCTTATCAGAGCTAATCTGAGCTGTGAGGGCCAGCAGTTACTCAAATAGTGTGGAATTCAATACCATATATATACATGTCTTATCTTCTCTCCACTACCTGCTTCTAAATTCATGGAACATCTGTCCCAGCCACATGCAAGTTTGCACAGACTGTAGCAGTTACGCAGCAGTTTTCTTTTCTCCATTGTGGTGTTTTCAAGGCATCAAGGCTGTGACACAAAGGAAGTCATTATACCTCCCCACCACACACTCACACAAACCCACAGTATTTTTAACTCTTGCAGACCCGAGGTGTGGGTGTGGTGCCACTCCCTGTAACAGCACACTTTGATCAAAAGGCACGAAGTCATATATGTGACCCATCTATTTCCTCTTCCCAGCTAACAAATAAATTGTGCTGCAACAGGGATGACATCCCAAGTGATGCTAGAGTGCTCATAAGGAAGACCTTAGTCTCAGGGTGGGAGAGTAGCTATACACAGAACAGATGGCAACCCAGTCCCAGGCCAGAGAGGGTTGGGATGAGAAGTCAATGTGTAAGTGGGTGGGGGGGGGTGAAAACTATTTACACTAATCGGAAAAGAAAGCAGAAAGAGCTTTGCTCAAAGTGGAAAATGAGGTGTGGGGTTGTTTCAAAACGTTTACACAACTCAGTTCTGAGGGGGGAAAGACAGCAATGAGGTAATCTTTGAGGTAATCCCTGTGTGGAGGAGGGGTGTAACCAAACTTATCATAAATGTTGAGAGAAGAAACACATGCTGATGTTAGACTAAATATATTATCAGTCCACCTACAGAGGAGGATGTGAAGGCAGGGAATTTTTATGGACTTCCAACTTTAGTGGGCACAAACATGTTCCTAATGGCAGATGGTCATGACAGGGTCAGCTACATGAAGGTAAGAGCAGGGAAGCCCATACTGTTCCAAAGCTGACATGACACAGAACGACAATTACAGCTGCTCATGAGACAGAGGTTGATGATACTTTAAATTATGACAACTCAAAGAAACTACACAGCCACTGTCGGAAATGCAGTGTGTTTGAGCGAAGATTGAACACCAGGTTAATAGGTCAGTCAATCATGAAGGGTTCTTGCTGTCTAAATTCTGTATCTAAATGTGGACCTGGACTCTGAAAAGTGAATCCATTGCTGAAAATGTTCCTGCTTCCTACTTGATTTCAAAAAACATTTTCCCAATGAATTTATGGTCTCAGTCTCTAGTTTCAAGTCATCTTCAGTACAACATGTTAATTTTTAAAATGATAGCCCCTTTTAAAATACGGACGATATGCATGACCACTATAGTCTAACTCTAAGTGAGTTACTCCCCATAAAACATAGAGCTCCAAAACTGCTCTTCAGAAACCTGTGAGTTATGTCACAGGGGCTGCATCCATGTTTAGAGCCTGAGTGGGCTGCTCCATTATCTCCATCTTGGCAGAGCCAGACTTCGCCCCTAACTGGACAGTTAATCAGATATTAAAAATGACTCCTTTGTCCAAAAAGTACAAAAAAAGTGGCGTGTGTCTAAATAAAGTGTTAACAGGTGATTGTTTAGGGTTTTTTAGCTGAGTACCCCCTAACCGTTAGGGGGTACTCAGCTGAAAAAATTTTTTACAGGGGGTACTTCACTGAATAAAAGGTTGAGAACCATTGGTCAATGGGACCAATTCACTTCAGTCACCACACACTAGTGGTCTTTAGAGGCTACTGCAGCTTTTGACTCCACAGTGTTGGCTTTACCTTTTTTAGCCTGAGAAGCTGTGGCTTGCCATAAAGTTATGCCTCATTTAGGGCGTAGCCTCTTTGATTGACAGGTGAGCTTATGCTTGTACAAACATAAGCAGAAGTCTCAGGTCCACACATACCACCTCTCTTTGCCCATTTTTGGATTAGCTGGGACCTAGAAGCAGCATCAGGATGCCAAGATGGCAACCGTGCATAACCCATTCCAAGCCTCAAAACTCTTCAGAAACCCATTGATGGCTTATAATATATAATGCAAAAGCCTATTGCAAATGGATACTCTAAAGGGCGTGGCAAATAGCTTGGAGTCATTCAAAAGGCAGTTGTGTATTGAAGATAGCATAGCACATAGTTGGACAGTCTCTTCTCAAAAGCTTTCCTTGTTACACCCAGTGATATGTTTCATGCAACTTTTCATACACTGTCAGACTTCAGAAGTTAGACTGCACCATCATCATACAAGGGTGACATCTGTATGCACTGGTCTGGACTAAGGCTTTAATAGAAGGCTTGCCACTACAGCACGTTTTTCATTAGCTGCTACATTTCCCTTCATTAATCATTTTCACAAATGTCAAATAAGCTAATTAGACTACCAAGCTAAGCGTACACACACATGCATGCACACACACCCACACATTCTAGTACAGCTTTCTTTCTGGAGACCCATCCTTTCTATAATGCCTTTACTAATCTTAACCATTACTACTTACCCTAACACTAGGTTTTAACCACAGTCCTACAGTCACAGTCCCCACAAAGCTGCCAGACCCCACAAGTATGCACACCACATACACAAACAGACGTACACAAACACAGTGAAATGGTTTCAATAATGTTTATTGTTTGAAGGAGGCTGTGCATGTACGTGTGTTTTGTCTCTACAAGATGACTTGGAGAGCTCTGGAGAGCCTCACTGCGTAATTGAGGGCTAGTCTATGATGCGTCTGAAGGTAACTGTGTGCGTACAGATGTATGCTATCTTTCATCGTCCTTTGTATGGTTTGTGCATATTTGTGCATGTATTTGCAGGTGTGGACAGAAGCAGAGTATGTAAAACTCTGTCTGTGCCTGTGAGACAATACCACCCCTCACCCCCTCATCATCTACCTGCAGAGAACTGATCTTTTTGTAATTACAGGCTCTTTGTTGCGCCCTTGTGCAGATGCACAAATACCTGCACACACATGCATATGAATATAATTTCATACTTTAGTTGCGTCCACTAAATAAGAATTGGACAGATGGAATGGTGAATCATATGTGAATCACTGTTCATTGAAAAAACTTCCATGTCCTATGTTTCTAGTTTATTCTCTGTGTATATTTTTTAATTTTATATTACTGCATTTATTCACATTCTAGGTTTAATATCAATGTGGTTAATTAACAAGTGACTGCAAAGATCAATGCTTTAATGTTAGTCCTCTACAGTTAAAGAGCATGGCTAAGATTGGGCCTGAGCCTTAGTAGTACAATAGCTACTCTATTAGGGGCCCCTCACTGTATCGTACTATGGAACCAATATCCCAGACAGACTTAGGCACCATGAAGATGAAAATGTATATGAAATAAACTATCAAACTTGTAGTGACCATCTTTTATGTTGCAACGGTGCATCATCCTGTTTGCATTGTGTTTATGATGTGAGCACAAATGGATCTCTGTGTTACTCCATGTGTAATGATGTAACAGCAATGGGTGATTTTGATACGACTCTTTTAACCAGCTTACTATGATCAATGACTGGAAAGCGCTGCCAGCTGAGCTCACACTACATTTAGAATAAAGCACTGTGTCTGACCCTGTTAAACATTTGCTGAACCTCAGGTTTCTCTCATGCCTGTAGTTGTGTTTACTTGCTCCTGTGGTCCAGGCAGATGATTAATCAAAGATTTTGTTTTTTTGTCTTCATGTGTTTTATTATCTCACAATGTACACGTCTACTCTGCCTCTGCACAATGACCACTTTAGACCACTGAACTAGTCTCCTGGTATCTTGTCTGGTACGGTGCCTAACATTAAGGTGTAGTCCTAACTGCGGTAGTCCGAGTCCAACCATTGCCCTTTTATTGTGTGTAGCCCCCCCACTTCCCTATTAACATTCCTGTCTCCCTTTCTCTGTGGCATTTAAAAAAATGCTCCCAAAAATAAGCTATAAAAAGAGGGAAGCTTGTGTTATGCCTGTGTAGTTGAGACTCCATCATTTCTCATCCTCTATCCGTGTCATTTTTTTGAAAGCACTAGGATAAACTCCTATTTGATTTATGCACAAAGTCGTCTTCATCTGTTGGTTATTTTGAACATTCAAACTGCTACCGGAGGCCACATCATTAGGTCATTGTGCAGGAAAGAGACAGAAAGGACAGAGATGTGCAGGGTGGGATATTTACTGTATTCCATTTATGTTTATGAAGGTATTTGTAAAATAAATACACCATAGGATGTATAGATACAAATATAAATGAATGATAGGAATAGTCAGTGTGCATTCAAAATAAGTTACATCCAGTGTATCCATATGCCTGTGTCGATAGTCCTGTCTTTGTGCTACCTTTCAAGGTCATCTTTCATTCTCATTCTCTGTGTCTCTCCTTCCTCTTCCTCTCTCCTCTGTCTGGGTCCTGTGTTGTAGCCAACTGCGTCCCTCAGTGCCAGAATGGAGGAATGTGCCTGAGGCCTCAGCTGTGTGTCTGCAAGCCTGGCTCAAAGGGGAAGGCATGCGAACAGAAGACTGACTCCACACACTCCTTCCCAGCACCACCTGGGAATGACCCCACCAATGGGCACAGCAATGGTCACACAAATGGACACACCACTGATTATAGTAATGGACACAATGTCGTACCACAACGGCCCATACCTCAGCAAGTGGCTCCCAATGGTTACGCTTCTGCCCCCGCACAAGCAACCAGTATGGCTCAGATGAAACTAACCGTCAAGCCGGGTCCCCAGCTTGTGCGACCACATTACATTCAGCAACACAACCAACAGCAGTAAGTACTATCCTTTGTTTGTACAGGGAAAATGCAGCCAACCTGTTGTCAACCGACTTCAACTATAGTTTCACTAAATGTCTTCCGCTGAAAATTATGGAGGTAACAATGCGTGGTGAGACACTTAAAAATCGAGACAAATGTGTGACGACTCAAACTGGCTGCGATTAAATATTGATTAATCGTGATGCCCTTTTTTTTGGCCTTTTCTGTCTTTATTAGATAGGACAGCTTAATGAGTGACTGGAAATGAGGGAAAGAGAACGGGGAATAATGTGCAGTAAATGACAAGTAGAACTGATCCAGTGTCGCCAATGAGGACCTTGTAGCAATATGTTTATGGGGCACAAACTTTATCCACTATGTTATGGATGACTCATGTGATGCCCATTTTACACAGCAGAGGGCAGAATCTACTTTTGAGTTCACTTGTTCAACGTCACACATCACTATGTGGTGAGGTCATACGTTACTGTCAGTTATTGCTTCAAGTGGAAAGAGAGACATGGTGTCAGTAACAAGTGATTTTGAAATCGAGGATGGACAGACCAGTTTAAAGTTGGAGGTGTGGCAGCATTTTTTGTTTGCTAAAGAAAATATGTTTTGTAGTTCCTCTATATTTAAATGTATATATGTTTTTTAAAATACGCATTCATTGCATTGTTTGTGTTTTGCTGTTACACCCTACCTAGGAATTATGGTTTTTGTTGGTTAATTAACCATAGCATCACTTCGAAGGCAGATCCCATAGAATAAAGAATTTGAGGTGTCACTCAGGAATGTCTTTTTAGGACCCCAGCACTCAACAGCATGAAGGCCCTATTACATCTGAAAGAGTTAGTTTTTAATATTCTTCCGTCACTTCGACGGCTTTTTGAGGACTTTAGCATACCCGGACAGCAACTCGGACAGCATGTTAGGAATGTGTGAAATTTTGATATTTCATTGGTTGCAAAAATGCAGTTCACAATATGGCTCAACATATTGCATTGTACACTACCACAGGGGCTATTGGATGGTGGTTTTTAGTTGCACAGGTGTGCAAGACCATTCATTGCTGCCTTTAATTAGAGCCAGAGAACTCTAATCTTTAAAAACATTATTTAAAATAATAATAATAATGGAAAACAATAAACAATATGGATGTTTTTAATTTGACATTTATATTTCAGACAGTTCTCATAAAGCACAAATAAGTTTAACTTCCTTGTCATCAAGATTCAGAAACCCAACAAGAGCAAACACTTGGCGATGCTGTAGAGGAAAAACTCCCTCTGGCTGAATCAGGCTCAGGGTGGTTAGCCAGCTTTCTGCCTCGACTGCTCAGGTAGGGAGAGAGAGAGAGAGAGAGAGAGAGAGAGAGAGAGGAAAAAAACAGCAAAGTTCAACACTTTTGCTGTTTTTTTTCTGTTCTCAGACCAGCATTTGTGTCTGACACCCCAGTCTTTTGCCGTTTTATCTTCCAGGTGATCCATTGTCATGAAACTGTGTTTTAGGGCTTCCCTTGGAGTAATTCTCAGTTCATGATCCAGATATAGGCAACATTTTGTGAGATGTAAAGGTCTAAAATGCCCTCCTGTCCTAATATACAAGTTCATTTTCTGTTGATGTATAGGTTATTACTCTATCCCTTAAATTCCATGCAGAGTTAAAAGGGCTTTTGTAAACTTATGGCTTGTCACCAGTTACCTCCTCATACTCCCCTGGCGTCGTTAGTCTTCACCCTGTGGAATCATCTGAGATGAAATAAACCCAGCTGGATTGTCCAGCAAGTATGTGGTGGTTGTCTGGCTGGCCCATCGGGTAGGCCATGGTTTTCATCCAGTGATATGGACAGCTGCTCGTGAAGACGTTGGCACCAAAGTACAGGAATGCCATGAGACAGCCCACTCCCCACATATCAATATATTCGGACAAGGGGTGTCCAGGTTTACTTCTGGATCACTGACTGACTAATGCTGCATCATCATGCCAACTTCCTTTATGCTGGTTTGAAGGGCCAATCCAAAGGGCCGCTCAAGTGAACAGTAGCTAGTGGGTCACACAATGGATTTTTCTGACTCAGTGGCTTGACCAGAGTGGTTGTGGTATCTGAAATTGTCTATGAATCTTAAAATGTTCATGTATTTTGATTGGCACAATTTTGGAGGTGTTTAAGTCCAAACACTTCACAACTTTGCCACAGAAACCCTCTTCATTAAAATTCAGTATGTGGCAGCAGGTGGTATTCCTTTGGAGTATATGTTGTTCCTTTCCTTTATTTTCAGCATGTGCTTGTGCACATGCTTTTTCCTTTCTATTCTTTTGTGTAGGGGAACGCATTTTTGCAGAATAAAGTTTGCAAAAATGTTTCAAACATAGTATAGTTCACTCTTATCTCACTCTGAGGGCAACCACAATGAACTGACCAAGCTCATATGCAGATTTTTATGTAACTCTGGCTTTGATGACATCATAGATGATGTCCCACATCAATTTAAATAAATAGATAAATGGACACATAAAAAACAAAATAAATGAGCACAATTACCCAAATTTCTGCCCACTTTTAAGTCATATCTCTGATGTTCACAACTTTCGACACTTTTGTGTTGGTATAATTGGTCCTTCATTACAATTGGTCAGTAAGCACATTTACATGACACCTAAAAAAAAAACGAATTATTGCTTCAGTCCGACCAAAACTGGACTTTTAAAGTACATGTAAACACGTTAGCTTGACTGAAATCGAAATTAAAATTGTTGGACTAACATACTCAGATAATGCGATTGAAAGTCAATCTACTGCTGCATGTGTACGGAAAGTCGGACTGGAGCTGGTTATCTGCGCATGTGCTAAAGTTTAGCACTAAGCTATCACCCGGAAGTCGAACGGCATTTAAAATGTAAACGTAAACGTAGGAGGTCAGACAAAAGAAGCCGGCTAACTGCTAAAGCGTCGAACATGGTAGAGTCTGCAGCAAAAGCTGCAAGGTGGTTGTCTGTCAACGTGCCAGTTTACCTCTGAGTCATTAACTTGCTAGCTCACTGGTCTTTTTTTTTTTTTTTACACCTCTGTTCTGGTCTGTGACGTCATAGGTCAATTGGTAGTGGCCCATTACCCACAAGCCGAAAGAGTGCATATCGCCACCTATCGTAGTAGAGGCGGCATGATTTCAACAAATAAATCGATTTCATTCCTGTGCATGTATACTGGGACAAGGACAGAAGTCCGATTAGATGGCTTTATCAAGCTATAACCATACCTCGATTTAACTGTGCATGTAAACGTGCTTAACGTCAGTGAACACACGGTAAATGAAATGAAGAAACTAGCTATAATGTTTAAGTTTTTTGGACTAATATGTTTTTTAACTCCATGTTTACCACATCTCAGGACTTGTCTGTGTCACTGGCTGAGGTGTGGAAGGGATGGATGGGTTTAAAGAAGAACTAAAACATAGAATCAGTCAGAGAACAGCTGTATGATCCGTTCTTTAGAGATCCTGTTTTTCCTCTGTCAATAAAGCCAGATGACAGATATGTTCAGAATAATAAATGGTAAAGTAAGGTAAAATCATTATTTACTCAGTTGAGTGTCATTGCACTTAGGAGATCAATATTCATTTATTCTTTATATTTTACCGAGACATGTCAGCCCCTTTTTTCCAAATGGGTCAAGTAGTCAATAAAGGAAATTTGTGTCTGTTAGAGCCTGGCAAGAGTTTTATTTGCCATAGTAATTAAAAAATTCAGAGTAAAAACAAGAAATTTGTGCTACAAATTTCTTGTGTTTACTCTGAATTTTACAATTGTGTATAAGCAGGTACATTTTACAAAGGTAATATATACATACATGTTTAGGTGAGAGCTGTATTGAATCTGTAGGAGTTTGTTTTTATTCTGCCTAAACAAACACCTTTTTGGCGGCCTAAACAAGCCCCAAGACTCAGGAAACTTGGTCGACACGTCAGGTCTGGTGATAAATTTGATATTTTCTGTGTTGCAGAAATGCATGTCACAAAATGCTTCAATGGCACCACTTTGAAAATGAAGAAAATCTGGTGTCTCATGCCACATCAATGTAGACATACATAAATCAGCAAATCTCAAGACCTTGAAGATGAAATGTTATCAGAACCTCTGCCCATTGTACCTGCTCTGCAAGGTGATGCCGCCAATTTCTCTGTGTCGCCATAACACAGGAAGTCCTTATTATACTCAGGGCATTCATTGTCCAATCAGCCCCAAATTTGGTATGCATGATACAACTCCCCATCTGAACACATATACCTTTCAGTACTTATTCATATTTAGAGCACCACTAACTGGACACAGGAAGATATTTACAGGGTGTGTTCTCCACATCGTACAATACAACATGACATACAATTGGAATGTGTTCTCTAGCTCCATAGTGGACACTAACAAATGTTGCACGTGTGTCACCCACAGCAAAATGTTTTAGGTATTAATGCGGTTGGACTCCAAGTTGCACAAGTGTGTTAGGGCCCGTTCAACGCCGCTTGCAGCTTTATTTCGTCTTAATTTCATAAAACTCCAGAAGAGAAAAAATGGATATCAATCACTTAAATGTTCCTGTTTGGTTGAGATCCAGGTTTCTTTCCACATTGTTGTGTTTTCTTACTTAAAAAGTTCCCCTACTTTTGTGGTTTTTAACCCAAACCATAATCTTTCCAAAATCAAATAAATGTGTGCCTTACTTCAGCAGTGCCCAATCCCTGGGCCACGGACCGGTACTGGTCCATGGGTCACTTGGTACTGGGCCGCACAGAAAGAATAAATAACTTATACACTTTATATTTGTTTTTGTGGTGCATCTTATTTTGAAGGCACGTTTAAACGTTACCATAGCGACCAGAGAGGCTGTTACTCATGTTGTTGGTGTGATGTTACAAAGGCGCTGCTAATAAAGTTGCATACGAGTACACAGTGGATTCACGTTTATTATTATATTTAGAAAATACCACAGTTTTTATGCTGGTTAGGGTTAGGGTTATCATTTTATTTTGTTGTATTTATCTGCCACACCTTAAAGGCTGGTCCGTGAAAATATTGTCTGACTTTAAACCGGTTTGTGGCGCAAAAAAGGTTGGGGACCGCTGCCTTACATGACTGACAGGCATCGTCCTCACAGGGCACTTCCTCATTTTATTAAGGCAAATGTCTTTTTTCTTTCCCTCCTTACTGGAGTCCCCCAAGGATTAGTACTGGGACCCCTCTCTGGAATCTGCACCACCTACTTGTGCCCATTCATTCCCCTCTTTGTCCTTTTTCCCGCCTTAGTTGATTACCCATTTGTTTCACCTGTGTCTTGCCTCCCTGTGTATATAAGCCCTCCCCACTGTGTCTTCTCTGCCAGATTGTCTTTGCATACTTGTATCTTAGTTTTCCAGCGTTATCTCTTGTTTGCTCCCTGTGTCTGACCGGTTTGTTCTACGTTTTTGGATTTTTGCCTGTTCCTTGCCTCTTTGATTGCCTGTTTCTGTCTGCCTACTCGTGTATGACCACCTGCCTCCACCTGGATTAAAGATTTTGCATTCTGGACCTTGTACCTCCGCCTTGCTTCCTCTTTTGCTTCTGGGTCCACACTCACCAGTCCTTTACAGTACCTGTGTACAAATGGCCAATAAAACTATCATAAACCTTTAATTAAATGTCAACATAGAGGAAACCAAGTACTAGATCTATTTTAGTGTCCCCTCTTGTCAGTTACTTTGGGTAAAAGTTTCTGACAGATGTAAATGGGAACCTGTCCAATTGGTAGCCATCAGAGCAGCAGGTCAGCTTACCATGTTTAGTTTTAGCATTATTATTATTAATATTATTTAGTTTAGTTATGTATTTATTTGATTTTGTGTATCATGAATGAGGCCCATTGTAGCCACATCACCAGAGTCAGTCCTACAACATTCGGCATAATACCATTACATCATTATAAAAGAAAAAGCAGTATCCTAAATCCCAAGAAGGCCATTTCAGCAATAAAAATGCCAGTAATCATCCCAACACCCAAACAAAATTGCTAGATCCTAAATGCATATGAAGCCATAAATATCTCAGTACATCCAGTTTTTCTGAACAAACTGTTATAAAACCAACCACAGCTGCAGGCACAAAGGCTCTGAAGGTTTCTGGAGCATCTGGGTTTATTTAACTGAGTGTTACTATCACGATGAAGAAGTGAACCTTTCCCTAGACTCCTCACTTCAGGCTACAGACTCTGTCCAATGAATTCGTTTCTTAATCTTGGTTCTGGGATGTACTGTAAAACTACCAAAGCGTAAAGCAGCCACAGACCATGGTGTTCTGATGGATAACAAACTGTTTCATTACAGTGGGGGTTCCCACCATTTTGGTTTCACCACTGTGAACCATTTTTATACTGACATTTAGCTTAGCTTACCTTACATTACACAACAAGATCATACAATTGTGAAAATTGTCTTTCATATTTGAACATGTTATCGCCTGCTTTTGTCAATACATGTTTCTGTAGTCCCATTTTAGTAAGGTTCGGGCAGATAGATTTCAACTGTGGGAAAGAAGAGAACTTGTGCAGGGAGAGGATCCCTGCTAATGATGACTTACTTGAATGCACATGATGTAACACTCTTTTAAACAAAGCAATAACAAAATATAGATGGTGTAGGGTAATGCCATGAAGTTGCTATGGATCGGTGGAGTTTTTAAAACCATTGCCCTCAGCTTCTCCTGGTTCTACAGTGCTATAGGTTCTGTAGGCAGTGGGCCCTCCTGTCCCGCTCCTATGGGCGCTTGCTTGGGTGGTTCGGTGGTGCTTGCTGTTGCCCCTCTGGAACTTTGGGGGCTGCGGCGTGCCGTGTGGCTTTGGTGCCTCTTTTTCTCCTGCACACAGGGTGGCAGGCCTGGGGAGCCGTGGCCCCTACCCCGACTGTGGGCCCTGGTGATGGTCTCACTCATATTTAGGGAATTCTCACATGCATGTGTGGTGTCAAGTGCCAGCTTGTGTTGGGTCACATCATGAAGAATTGATTAATCCTGCCAAAAATGGGCTTAGTTGTTCTTTCAAACTATCACTTTGCACCCTGTCTTTGAATCAGCTCCTCTGTTGGGACACCTTCACCTATCTGGACTCCCATCTCTCCAGAGATCTACACAGAAACCCTCTGGACTCTCTTAATTCTGAGTGAGGTGGCAGGAAAAGCCCAGCATCCTTCAATTCAGTAGTTCCTACCAGCTCTACCTGCTTCCCTTCCCGTGTCCATCCTTCTGAATCTTGCCTGTCCTTTATTACCCCCTGTATTCACTGTGGTGTAGCACTGCCCTCCCTGCCACACACAGGTCACACACAAAATAAGTGGGCAAGGGCCACTGGCCACCGCCACAACCGAAACAGGACTCTGGGACAGAGCATCAGGCACCGCATTATCAGCCCCATGCTTTGCCGAATTTCAGTGTTATAACCCAGGGCTAATAAAGCCCAGTCCATTAGGCACTGGTTCTGGTTGTACATCTGGGTCAGGAAGACAAGTGGTTTATGATCATGTACACTGTCACCAGTAATGTACTGGATCTGGCATAAAAGTGCTGTAGTGCAAGTAACATACATGGTTTCTTTAGCGATGGTTGGTTAGCTTAACTGATACTTCTTAAACTTTGTGGAAAAGAAACACACTGGGTGTGGAATACCATCAGCATCGTCCTGGAGCAGCACAGCTCCAACACCAGACGCACTAGCGTCCACCTCTAAGGGCACAGAGAAATTTGGCGCTACCAAAACAGGAGCACTGGAGAGAAGGGATTTGGCTGCTTCAAATGCCTGCTGGCATTCTGTGGTCCACATGAAAGGGAACTTCGGACTGCACAAAGCAGTGAGAGGGGCAACTATCACAGAGAAATTTCTACATAAACACCAGTAATATCCTGTCATGCCGAGAAAATGGCGAAGCTCTGGCCTGGTCGCAGGGACTGGATATGTCACCATAGCCGCGATCTTAGCCTCCACGCGACGGACCTGCCCATGACCCTCTGAACCTGGCAAAATGTGAGTTTGGTAAGTGAGTGGGCGGCTGTTACGCCTCCCATGTGATTAGCATCAGGTGCATTCATTACAAGGTCACACTGTTTCTCTGCTAAATAAGCAGCCAATCTGTCTTTGCCCATTTCTTAGCCCCTACAAAATTTGTTCCTTGATCTGATCTGATCTCTCTTACAGGTCCTTGGATAGCTATAAAACACCGCAAGGCATTAATGAAGGCATCTGTTGTTAGATCCTCAAGCATTTCTATGTGGATGGCTCTTGATGATAAACAAGTGAATATCAAACCGTATCTCTTACTTTCCTTTCGACCCTGTTTAGTTGGAAAGGGTCCAAAACAGTCCATCCCACAGAATGAGAACGGTGGTGAGGGGTCAGTACGGTTCACAGGCAGATCAGCCATTTTTTGTGTTTCTGTAGGCCTGCAAGCTCTTCTGCATGGGACACATTGTTTGATTTGATTTGCCACAACCTTACTGCCACCAACAACCCAGTAGCCATTTGCTCTCAGTTCATTGAGGGTTTGACCTCTGCCTTGATGCTGAGTTTTTTCATGACAGTGGTCCAGGATCAGGCGTGTGACAATACCATCTTTTGGCAGGATGGTAGGATGTTTCAGGTCATGAGGTAAGGAAGCTGCTTTTAATCTCCCTCCCACCCTGAGGACACCCTCCTGCAGCACTGGATCAAGCTAAAACAACTGATTATTATGTGACAATTTTCCCTGCCTAAGCTTCTGCATCTCCTCTTTGAAGGCGTCTCTCTGTGCTAATCTCACAAGCACCAAACTAGCTTTTCTCCTGTCCTCAACTGTTATGAGCTCTGATGATTCGTCTATTTGTGCTAGCCTTATGATCCGATCCACTACATTATGCCACTTAGAAAATAGTTTGAATCTATCCAGGAAAGTCTCTTCCTTGACTACATTGATTTGCAGTACTTGTGTTGTTTTTATCTCAGGATCTCCTACCATAAGATCTGGAGTTGTTTTTGATGTGGCAATTTCTCTCTCCCAGAGGAATTTTGGTCCAGCAAACCAGTTGGAATTGATCAAGTCTGCCACCTTGAGACCTCTGGAGGCATGATCAGCCAGATTTTGATCAGTATCAATGTAATACCACTGGGCTGGATCTGTTGTGTCTCTGATTCTCTGGACTCTATTCGCGACAAAAACATGAAACCTACAGGCCTCATTAGCAATGTAGCTTAGAACTACTTTTGAGTCAGTCCAAAAGTATTCCTGGTCAATTTTGAGTTCCAGCTCTTCTTTTAACATGCTACTGACTGATGCCGACACCACGGCAGCTGTTAACTCCAGTCTTGGTATGGTTACAGCTTTTGTGGGAGCGACTCTGGCTTTGCCTATGATTAATGAGCAATGAACTCTATCTTCACTCACCACTCGAATGTATGAACATTGACCGTACCCATAGCTACTCGCATCTGAAAAGTGATGCAACTTGACTCTTTGAACCTTTCCTAATGCTTCAGGAGCAAAGCATCTTGGGAGTTGGACCTTTTGCAGATTCTCCAGATCCTTCAGCCAATTTTTCCACTGTGGCTGTAAGTCTTTGGGCAGTGGTTCATCCCATGCTATGCCTTTTGACACATTTCTTGTAGCACCTTCTTTCCTAATAGGAGAAAGGGAGCAAGAAAGCCGAGGGCGTCAAACACAGAGGCTACAGTTGAAAGGATTCCTCTTTGTGTTGCTGGTTTTTCCTCCAGGGATACACTGAAAGAGAAAGTGTTGCTGTTCACATTCAACTTCACTCCCAACACAGTCTGAACAGGGAGATCTCCATGGCTGAGATTTACATCATGAACTCCACTGGCTCGTTCATAGTCAGGAATTGAATCCTAAACTTCCTTGTTGTTGGAGATAAACTTGTGGAAATGCAGTTTCCCTTTCGCACACACAGTTTGTGTCTCTTTCACTAATTTGATAGCTTTATCTGCCGACTCTACACTGCAGAGGCCATCATCTACATTTTTTCAAATTTTCCTCGATGAAGTTGGCTGCAGATGGATACTCTTTTTCAATTTCATTTGCTAAGAACTTCATACCATAATTCACGCACCCAGGGGAGGACGCTGCTCCAAAGAGATGGACCTTCATGCGATATTCTTTTGGCTCTGAACTGGTATCCCCCTGTTCCCACCGAAGAAACCGCAAGTAATTTCCTCTCTGCTTACATGAAATCTATGAAACATTTTCCCTACATCACAGATGATTGCAACTGGATGTTTGCGGAATCTACAGAGAACCCCTGTCAGACCATTGGTGAGATCAGGTCCTTTTAGTAAGTGGTCGTTTAGAGCTGTGCCCTCATATTTAGCAGATCAATCAAACACAACTCTAATTTTCTCGGGTTTTCTTGGGTGGTAAACCCCTTGATGTGGAATGTACCACACAATTCCGTCCTGGGGCAAGTCTTCCGCCCTCTCTGCTTCCCCACCTTCGATGACACCTGCCATGAATCTAACATAATCTTCCTTGAATTTGGGATTTCTCTCAAATTTCCCTTTTAGGTACTTCAGTCGCACCAGAGTAAGTCACTTATTTTCTGGTAGTTGTGGACATGTTTTGAAAGGAAGTGGCATTTCCAGGTGGCCATCTGAGTTCTGCTATATTGTTTGGTTCAGGATTTGCATGAACTGAATATCATCTTGTGATATGGTCTTTTCCCAATAATTTGTGTCTCTAAAATCGGATTTGAGGGCTCTGAGAACAGCAGCTGGTGTGATGGAAGCTCTTTGATGGACACACGATGGCAAAGACCTGTCACCTCTGTTGATTTAGCAATCTGTGGTGAGCTGCCAACAATGCTTCATCCTAAGTCAGTCCTAATGGCATATGGCTCCCTGTAATAACATGTCGTGGTGCTAATGCTCTACAACAGTCATAGCCTATTAAGAGTCCAACTTCACAATCTAACAACTCTGGTATTTCCTGTGCTATAGCATTCAGGTGTTTCCATCTCTTAGCTGTTGCAGGAGTGGGAATGTGTGTGCGTTCAAGTGGGATGAAATCTCGTATGCAGGTGGCAAGTTAACAAAGCTATGTGAGGAAAACCCTCTGACTCTTAGACCACTAACTCTATCACTTTGAACAATGGAATCTTTTCCCATCATAGTGGTAAGCTTTAACTTGACTGGCTCTAAACTTGCACCCATCTTCTCACACACTTCTTTGTCTACAAAAGTAGTGTTACTCTGAGTATCTAACAAAGGATATACTAATGTCTCTGTTTCAGGGGTTGCGACTGATGAGAGCCATACTGGCACTATCATAGAGATGCTCCCACCATCACCTTTGTCTACAGAACAAAAGAGTGAAGATGAATTTTCTACTGCCTGCACAGCATGGGGAGATGTGTCTGGAGCAGTGCTGCGGTACTCATGCAACGGTGTTGGATGGTGTTTTTTGCATATACTACAGGTTGCTTTGTTTCTGCAGTCCTTTGAATTGTGTCCTTTCTTTTTGTCCAGTATGAATCTTTTCTTTTCTTCTGGTGACTTATTTGTGAATGTCTGGCATTTGTGGATGGAGTGACTTTCACTACAGTACATGCATTTAACTGGACTTGAAGAACTGAATGGCATGTTTACCCTCTTTGCTTCATTTGTATCTGTTGTGCTGTTCTCCACAGCGCCATGTGTTCTCATCACTGTGTTGGATTTTTCTGATTCTTTTGTGTTTGTGATGAACACATTGGCTTTTGGCCGCTTTATGTCTCTGGATGGCCTTTCTTCAGATGACTTCAAGGCATAAAGGGATGTTACAGGGTTGCATGCCACATCGGCCTCATGAGCCAAGAACTTGGCAAACTCTTTGAAACTGGGATATTCATGTGTTTCCTGCAGTTGTTTTGTTACATGTCGGTTCCAGCGAGATGTCACCCAATCAGGGAGTTTTTGGAGCATCCTTTGATTTTCTTCACAATCATTTAATACTTGAAGACCTTTAATGTGTGGCATGGCATTACTGCAAGCAGTCAGGAAATCACTGTATTGTCTGAGTTTAACAGAATCTCGAGAACTAATCTTTGGCCAACTGTGCAATTTTTCTCTGTGTGCACATTGAATCACAAAGGGATGGCCATAACGAGCATTCAGTGCTTCCCACGCTTGGTTGTAAGCTTCTTCATCCTTCCTGTAGAAGCTTCCTTCCAGCACTGACTTGCTTCAGCGCTGATGTACTTCTGAAGGTAAAATAATTTGTCAGCTGGATTTGTGCATCTCCGTTCTATGAGTGCCTTGAAACTAGTGCTCCACTCTATGAACTTGAGTGGGTCTCCTGAGAAGACCAAGGGCTCGGGTGCTGGAAGTCTGGTGAGAGCCATTGTGTCATGTAATACTTGTACTAAAGAAACTTCTTTGCTACCATTGTTTGATTGTTCATTGTCATAGTTTTGATGTAATTGTTCCTCTTTTATCTCTTTGTTTTTGTTAGACACAGGAGGACAGTGACTCACTTCACCTGTTCCAGGGACTTCACCTGAGCCTGCTTCAGAATAAGCCTTCATCTTAGCAGCTATAACTTGAAGATCTCGTTGATTTTCCAGTCTTTTAAGTTCTTGCTTTTGTGCCGCAATTATCTCCTCCATTTCCATTTCTGCCTTTTTGGCAGCAAGTTGTGCAACACAGTCTGCTCTTTTTGCCATGATGCTTTGCTGTTCTGATGGGTATCTTGACTGGTGACCACAAACAGAGGATTTTGAGACTGAGGCGCTAAATATCGACTGGGCATATTCTCTGTCAAGCATCATGTGCAATCTTGCATTTTCTGCCTTAGCATCAAAGTCATCTTGCCCCACTTCACTCATGCGCACTTTCAGCAGCACCATCACATCTGCAGTTACTGCTGAGCAGGAATCCATTTTTCATCTGATATCAGTGGGAGGTGCAAACTGTGCTCAGATATTCTCATATGCATCTTTTACTTGAGCCTCTAGCCCTTCAACAGCATCCATCATGCAACACAAGTCCTTGTCAGAGCACTAATTTTTGAGTGAGAAGCGTGTAACTCTAATTTGTTCCTTCCATTTTTCATACAACATAACAAACTTATTCTCCTTTTGAGAGGTCTCTTGCTGCTTTAACTCTAGCATTTTGGGAGTTAACTTTCTCTCCCGTGAGGATTTACGGGGTTCAACTTTGGAGGTAGGCTCTGTTATTGATACCTTTTGAATTTGTATTTTAGCATGGATATCATCAATAAGTGTCTCTAGTCTCTCTATTTCAGCTTCATCAATCTGAAATTTTAACCGTTCATTTAATTTTACTAACTCTGCTTGAAGGGACTCAACATGTTCACTAGGACCACCACATTGTGATTTTTCACTGTGAATTGACATTGCAATGAAATAGAAATGTTACTTATTTATAGCTAGATTATTGCTAAGCATATATATGTAGCAGAACTGATAAGTAGCAATAGTTACTCTTATAAGCCTCTCATGCACTCTTTTCATAATGCATTTGAACCCTTAAGTCAAAGACCACAGAACTTTCAAAACAATGTAAAGCAGAAACATTTATGATTTCACTCAAAACCTCTATTGTTTAATAGTTAAACTCTTTCAACTCTTACAAATGTCCATACAGTTGTTGGTTGGTACTCTCAAATCAAATGATTATTGCAGTGCTGCTCTCGTCTGCCTGAGGGCTGTAAATCATGCTAGCTGAAGCCAGGTAAGGATATAAATGAAGAGTTGTAGCACCCGCTGGTAAGCGCTGCCCTCTGTTGGTGAAATTGCGGTAATTCGCGGTCGGCGTTCCCGCCCTCTCTCTTGGCAGCAAGCCAGGATGAAGTCCCGGTGCTTCGCTGTAGACGCTCTCTTTTTTCTTTCTCTCTCTAGTCGGCTCCTGGACGTCCCGGCCACACGTCGCTCCAGCAGTCTCTCGGACAGGCGCAGCTCTCTTCTCTTAACTCTTGGCCATGTTAGCGGTACGTTTTCACTGTAGCTAGACTTGTTCTTGAAAAAAGGCCACGATTCATACCGATGTCCAGATTCATCTTTTATTTCTCCTCCTCCTCCACCGACGACACATAAAATCTTTAGACACTGTGAAAACTATGGAAGCATAAAAGTCTCTGTGAGGCTAATGCAGCGTAAAATAATAAACAAACAGAATACTGTATTGCTCGGGTTATATAGAAACAACCAAAGAATTAAACACAGGCAAAACAAAAGTACATTTACCGTGTGCGCCTCTAGAACATAGTGTAGACTGTCTTTTGTAGACTCTGACCATCCGCCTGGACTTTCTGTTCTGAGAGCGCAGTCTGGCTTCTTCCCACAATCCCTCAAGCAACAAGGATCATGTGACCGTACGCTTTCAAAATAAAATGTCCTCACATTAAGCTCTTTCAGCATTACATTTTTTCACACAAAATACTCATAACTAAGCTCATTTTAATTCTCTAAATCATTGCCATGAATTTATACTTACTTATTAACCTTTTTAACCACTCCATTAACTCATATTTGTATTTATATTGTTTTGATTCGTATGTAACACAAATTTACATTATGGAATTCTGTCTCCGACAGTTACAATTATCATTTCTTATAATGAAATCAAACCCCTCTATTGGAAAGGTGTCACGAACAGCCACTGTGAAAAAAATCACTAAGTTTGATTGCACGTGTACGTGATGAAAACATGCCGGCATGAAATTCATGCCAATCCCCCTCACCATTGCACTCCCGTCACAGGCAGACTCACTCTACAAAGGCAGGACACCAGACAAGATAAAAGATTGAGAACCACCACTGTTACGAAGAATGGTAACTGAGTGCTGATCCTCACGCTTACCACTGAGCAACACAAATCCACTCAATATAAAAGGTTTAAAACATTCATCCGGCCTGGAGGTAACAGGACACTGACTGACTGGAAGGGTGGTTACCACTGTGCTGATTAACCCGATTCCTTTAGGCTGCTTCTGCACACCTGCCTGCTGTCTCCGCTTTAGCGCCTCACAATCTGCTACCAAGTAACCTGGCTTTAAACAATAAAAACATGGTCTCACCTTCTGATTCATCCCTGGCAAACCAGCACAGGGAACGGGAACCGCCTGTGAAGTGTCAACTTTTGGGGGGGGACACAAGGGCACATCATGCTTAGTCAAAGCACTCTTATGTGTCAGAGAGAATTCATCGGCTTACACAGGCCGCCTTTTGTAGGGTGGTAACCTTCTGTTCATTCAATTATTTAACAATCCTGTCCGGGATGCAGTTTTTAAACTCCTGTATTATAATAAGCTCACGCAAGGAAGCCATATGACCATATTCCTGAGCCCATGGAAGTGCTGCCGATATGCCTCCGGCACCAGCTCCTCTCAGGATAGCTTCTTTCAGCGTATCATAACTTAAACTATCAGCAGCCAAGAGGGAAGCGCAAGCCTCCTGAGGTTTCCCACACAATTTGCACTGAAGCAATATAGCCCATACATCCTGTGGCCAGCCCAGCACAGTTGCTATGCACTGAAAAGCACTGAAATACGTGTCCATCTTTGTTTCTCTAAAAACCAAAACCAGTGGAATATTTTGGCTTACATCAAAAGTGTTAACTGCAGGAGAGAGCAACAGGTTTAGAGCAAACAGAAGTGAGACTTCATTAAAAATGCGCCAACTAGAGCTCCAAACGTTCTATCTTCCGAAGCTCGAGCTCACTACAGAGCTGAAACTCCCTCTCTCACACCTCCTTCTCCATCTGGAGCCAGGCGAGACGCACCTTCAGTCGCGCATCCACCTTGGAAGCAGGGGGTGGCCTCAACTGAGAATGGGACAAAGTATGTCAGTTTAACCGGTTTCTGCTTCGGCAACCCACCCGTGCCTGTAGTAGCACTCATCAGTTGCACCTTGGACGCGTCCTCCACGGGAGATGCAAGGCGTCCCACCTCACTTGCTCCAGCTGCAGCCAGCGAAACACCTCCTGTGTCCTCACCACTAAAGATCCCCTTAGAAATCAGCGCATCCACTAACGCCGCTCTAAAGGCATCTTGACGGAGAGAGACGGAGACGCCATAGTGCGCCACGATCTCCAATAAATCCCACTTATGGCAGTCAGCTAACATATCCACAGTAGGCTCAGCCACAAACGCTAAATCAAAATGTGCTATTGTTACACCTTACACGCCGCCTCCGTGGTTTACCCAACACAAACACAAAATGAAGTGCAAATAAAAAACAAGCTCTAAAACGAGCTGTAAAACGTGCACAGAAAAAAAAAGTTAAAATCTCACCTGAGCGACAGCTGCCTTCGTGGACCCTGGGCTCGAGAGACAGAGGAAGAGAGAGAACACCGCAGCCACACCAACACACACACACACACACTTTGGCACTAGGGCCATAACAGCACCTGCAATAGTTCAGGTTCAGAACATCCAGATGTTTTCTGGACCAGTGTGATATCTGGCCTAGTCTGCATTTTCTCTTTTTTCTCTCAGCACAAGCCCAATGGTTGGTTAGTGACCATCAGTTGAACACTCCATTCCATAATGTTTCTGTCAGATAATTAGGGGGCACGACGTGTTGATAATATCACAGTCAGTGCAGGGAAGAGCACCAACTTTTTGATCGCACAACTTATTTAAACTCTGTTGACATCAAAGTTCCAGAAGTCCCAACTGCATGTTTAAAGGCTCAATTTCAATTCCCTGTAGCAATTTGATACTTTAACATTATTCATATAGAACCCAGACCTGCTTATTAATCAAAGATGACATGGAGGTCTACCTTTAGACTGTATGAGACCTTTAAAACAGGAACCTCCTAGTGTGAGAGCAGTTGCAATGTAGTTTGCACTGCTGGTATACCCCCACTATCTGCATCCATCAGTGCAATAATGGTTAGAGTTCCTGCTGGCACTTTCATAAGTGCAACTGAAATGCCTCAAACTCCCACTGTGGTTAATTGTTGGCCACAGTAGGACGCCACAGACTCCAATAAGCAGTTGGATCAAACAAAGTGAAAATGTTCCTGACGTCTTGTCATTAATGTCAGCACACATCAGACAGGCATGTGATACTACTGAATAATATTTAAGATGTTGATGAATATATTCCAAATACTGCGCCTCACATGCATTCTGTAAAATGTCAAGTGGGTTGTCATAATGCACTGCGTAGGCACAAATAATTGCATCCAGATCCATGTCCTCGAAAGCTGCTCTCAATTTGCAGAACGGATTTATCACTCACAGTGAGCTATTTTCCAGCTGCTTCGAGTAGCAGGGCAGTCCATCCATTTGAGAGGATTAAAACAGATTTAAAATCCACAGGTCTTGGTGGATCACTCAGATGAGCAAAAACAGTTAAATGAAGGAGATAGTGTGTCCTCGCAAAGTCTTCCCTTTATTATGTTTTATAATTGACAGATTTGCTCCTCTCTCTACTCTTAGACAGACATAATTTTATAAAATTTCGCAAATGTAAAAATCCAAAACTGAAATCTCTTATTTAAAAAAGTCATCATACCATTGTGGCACCACCGTGGTCAGCTGCTTCCTGTTTGTTTGATCATCTTTGAGATAGGGCATCATTCAGAAAGACACACACCTGTGTATTTAATGTCCCACAGCATAAGGTGTCTGTATATAAGTTTCCACAATTAACACTGCGGGTCAGTCCAGAAACTATCAACATCTACCAATAAATTGGTTTCAGACCAAAGCATCGTTTCCCAAAGAGACAACCTCTTTGGCACTCCAGGGATCTGTCAGCCTGAAGAGGATTGTGTAAAATTAAGCCCAGCCTAGTCAGGAATAAAGGTGTTCCATTCAAAATAGGCTAAGGAAGTAATCCACTTTTAATGTGCTTCCTCAACAGTGAAAAATCATATTCAGGTCAAAATGTATCAGATCATCTCATTTATCTTATAATCTGCTGTCTTCTTCCTCTTCTCCTTTCGGCTTTTCCCTTCAGGGGTCGCCACAGCGAATCAGTTGCCTCCATCTAAGCCTGTCTTCTGCATCCTCTTCTCTCACACCAACCACCTTCATGTCCTCTTTCACTACATCTATAAACCTCCTCTTAGGTCTTCCTCTAGGCCTCCTGCCTGGCACTTCAAAACTCAGCATCCTTCTACCAATATATTCACTATCTCTCCTCTGGACATGTCCGAACCATCTCAGTCTGGCCTCTCTGACTTTATCTCCAAAACCTCTAACATGTGCTGTCCCTCTGATGTACTCATTCCTGACCCTATCCAACCTGGTCACTCCCAAAGAGAACCTCAGCATCTTCATCTCTGCTACCTCCAGCTCTGCCTCCTGTCTTTTCCTCAGTGACACTGTCTCTAGACCAAACAACATCGCTGGTCTCACCACAGTTTTGTACACCTTTCCTTTCATTTTAGCTGAAACTCTTCTATCACACATCACACCTGACACTTTTCTCCACCCGTTCCAGCCTGCCTGCACACGCTTCTTCACCTCTTTTCCACACTCTCCATTGCTCTGGACTGTTGACCCTAAGTACTTAAAATCCTCCACCTTCTTTATCTCTTCTCCCTGTAACCTCACTCTTCCACTTGGGTCCCTCTCATTCACACACATATACTCTGTCTTGCTGCGGCTAACCTTCATTCCTCTCCTTTCCAGGGCAAACCTCCACCACTCTAGCTTCTCCTCCACCTGTTCCCTGCTCTCACTACAGATCACAATGTCATCTGCAAACATCATAGTCCATGGAGATTCCTGTCTAACCTCGTCTGTCAGCCTGTCCATCACCATAGCGAACAAGAAGGGGCTCAGAGCTGATCCCTGATGCAGTCCCACCTCCACCTTGAACTCCTCTGTCACACCTACAGCACACCTCACCACTGTCTTACAGTCCTCATACATGTCCTGCACCGCTCTAACATACTTCTCTGCCACTCCAGACTTCCTCATACAATACCACAGTTCCTCTCTGGGCACCCTGTCATAAGCTTTCTCCAGATCTACAAAGACACAATGCAGCTCCCTCTGACCTTCTCTGTACTTCTCTATTAACATCCTCAAAGCAAATACTGCATCTGTAGTACTCTTTTTTGGCATGAAACCATACTGCTGCTCACAAATGCTCACTTCTGCCCTTAGTCTAGCTTCAACTACTCTTTCCCATAACTTCATTGTATGGCTCATCAGCTTTATTCCTCTGTAGTTGCTACAACTCTGTACATCTCCCTTGTTCTTAAAAATGGGCACCAGCACACTTCTCCTCCATTCCTCAGGCATCTTCTCACTATCTAAGATCCTGTTGAACAACCCAGTCAGAAACTCTACTGCTACCTCTCCTAGACACTTCCAGACCTCCACAGGTATATCATCAGGACCGAGTGCTTTTCCACTCTTCATCCTCTTCAATGCCCTCCTCACTTCATCCTTAGTAATCTTTGCTACCTCCTGGTCCACAACAGTCACCTCTTCTACTCTTCATTCTCTCTCATTGTCCTCATTCATCAACTCTTCAAAGTACTCTTTCCATCTTCCCATCACACTACTGGCATCTGTCAATACACTTTCATCTCTATCCTTAATCACCCTAACCGCCTGCACGTCCTTCCCATCTCTGTCTCTCTGCCTTGCCAACCTGTATAGATCAGTCTCTCCCTCCTTACTGTCCAACCTAGCATACAAGTCATCGTAAGCCCTTTGTTTGGCCTTTGCCACCTCTACTTTCACCTTACGCTGCATCTCCCTGTACTCCTGTCTACTCTCTTCAGTCCTCTCAGTGTCCCACTTCTTCTTAGCTAACCTCTTTCTCTGTATACACTCCTGCACCTCCTCATTCCACCACCAAGTCTCCTTATCCACTTTCCTTCCAGATGACACACCAAATACTCTCCTACCTGTCTCCCTGATCACATTAGCTGTAGTTGTCCAGTCAACTGGAAGCCCCTCCTGGCCATCCGGAGCCTGTCTCAACTCCTTCCTAAAAATCATACAACACTCTTCCTTTTTCAGCTTCCACCATTTAGTCCTCTGCTCTGTCTTTGCCCTTTTCATCTTCATCACCACCAGAGTCATCCTACACACCACCATCCTATGCTGTCTGGCTACACTCTCACCTACCACTACTTTGCAGTCACTGATCTCCTTCAGATTACACCGTCTACACAAGATGTAGTCTACCTGTGTACTCCTACCTCCACTCTTATAAGTCACCCTATGTTCCTGCCTCTTCTGGAAGAAAGTATTCACTACAGCCATTTCCATCCTTTTTGCAAAGTCAACCACCATCTGTCCTTCTGCGTTCCTCTCCTGGATACCAAACCTGCCCATCACCTCCTCATCATCTCTGTTTCCTGCACCAACGTGTCCATTGAAGTCTGCACCAATGACAACTCTCTCACTTCTAGGGATGCTCTGCATCACTTCATCAAGGTCCAACCAGAATTTCTCCTTCTCCTCCAGCTCATATCCTACCTGTGGAGCATACCCACTAACAACATTGAACATCACACCTTCGATTTCTAGCTTCAGACTCATTACTCTATCTGATACTCTTTTAACCTCCAGAACATTCCTAAGAAACTCCTCCTTCAAGATAACTCCTACTCCATTTCTCTTCCTATCTACACCATGATAGAACAACTTGAACCCTGCTCCTAAACTTCTAGCCTTGCTACCTTTCCACCTGGTCTCCAGGACACACAGTATGTCTACCTTCCTCCTCTGCATCATGTCAACCAACTCTCTACCTTTCCCTGTCATAATTCCAACATTCAAAGTCCCTACTCTCAGTCCTAGACTCTTGGCATTCCTTTTCTCTCTCTTCCTACAAACACACCTTCCTCCTCTCCTTCTTCGACGAACAGTAGTCCAATTTCCACCGGTACCCTGTACGTGAACAGCACCGATGGCGGTCGTTGTTAACCCGGGCCTCGACCGATCCAGTATGGAAGTCATTGATTCGATTCACATGTTTGATTTGGCAAAAGTTTTACTTCGGATGCCCTTCCTGACACAACCCTCTGTGTTTATCCGGGCTTGGGACCGGCACAATAAGGCACTGGCTTGTACCCCCTTGCGGCTACATTATCTTATAATCTGCTGTAGAAATCCAAATTAGTGATATGTTATCACTACTGTGATTGTTTTTGAACCAAACAAACATTTAGCAAGCTGCTAAATGATGGACTGAAACATGTTGAAAAAGACGGTAGCAGACATTGGAGGAGGTTCCTGTTAGATGAGAGACTCTGCAGTAGTTGGGACATCCACTGCAGGAGTAGAGGGATGTTCGTGAACCAGCTCACATCATACATCATTAGGAATACACAGACAGTTAGAGCATTACACACACAGTGTTAATGTTACATCTTAGCTCCAGCCTCTACAATCTGAATCGTTTTGATCTGTACATCTGAAGGTGTTTATGTATCATAGACATGCTGCACAACAGCGTTAGCTTCATAGGATAGCATAGTTGGCTACTTAGTCCCATGTAATATAGAAAAAGCCCTTATATGGATCTCATGCTCTGTATAGTTAGATGGGTACAGTCTCCCTTATGTGCTGGCGGCGCTACCACATATTACACTCAACAGCAGGATCCATGTGTAGTTAAGTTCAGATAGAGTGGTCTCTGTAGCAAATCTAGTAAATCAGGTACGAGTTGATTCCATCCTCTCAGACAGAGCTTGGCACAATCAGAAATGAAGCTTGTTCTTCACTCTACTATACTACTTTCTACGGTTTAAGAAATCAGAAAAATGCCTACAGAATTTAACCCTGACCCAGACTTATGAATTTAATTCATTTATTCCAACAAGACAATTGTTGAATGACATACAATTTCCAAATCATTCATATGTCCTGTTTGAGAAAAAATGTGTTTGAAATCTGTTCTTCAGACCTGCTGTGTGTGATTACTTTCTTAGATGACTCACACTACTATGACATCTGGGTTTGGGTTTGTACAAGTGTTTTCTGGTCTGTCACCTCCAGGGTGAATGTTTGGTTTAGTTTGAATACACAAAAAATACTTTAAGTTATAGGAAATTCTGATCAGGGTTAAAGCAAACCAGTTTACTTCCATAAAACAGGAAATAAACAAGTCATCCAAATCACAGTCACATGCTTTATTGACCCACCTCCCCCTGAAATATGACTACACCATCCTGCTGCTACCTCTGCTCGTCACACACAGCAGTTATTAGTCACATGGCCACTGAAGTTGTTTGTCATATACGGTCCATGAACTCAATAAAGCCACTGTCTACACGAAATGGACACATTTCTTTTTGAGGTCAAACTTAGAGAAGCAGTCAAGTGGAGTAGAACAGTTTGTTCTATGCTGAGAACACCTGGACCATAATTTTTGTTCATATTTCAGACCTGACGATGAGTCAATGAAGCATCCATAAACATATGAAGCAGTGATTTACCCACAAGTTGTAGTCAAACCTGCACTGTGATTACACTGTATAATGTGGGCCCCTTTCCAGCCTCATTAGGTCAAAGTTTCACATGTCGAGTGATGGGTCATGTGCATGTCCAGTGCATGAAGAAGAAAGGGCGCAAAAAACAAGGGAAGAACAAATACCCAGGAAAGGAGGATGGATAATTGCAAATATCAATGGTGCTGCAAAACCCATTTGGTTAGTGTGTTTGGGAGGCTGGGATGTGATCAAGAGAGCATTCCCTTCAACCCCGGTCAAGCACACAAATCACTCTGGACAGGATAATGTTGTAATTGCTGCCACTCTGGTTCAGCTGCAAAGGTCAAACACTTCAGCTGAACCTTTGAAAGGTGTGATACCTGGAAAAGGGGAATGGCTAATAAGAGTAATTCAGTACTATTCTCTAAAAACACAGACTTGAGGTTTGAAGTGAGGAAGGAGAGGGATCACTTTTCGCTGACTCAGGTTTTCTGCTCTGTTGATAATCTGATGAAAATAATAATAAAATGAAACAAATGGCTGGAGACCCTCCTTAAAATTTGCAAAGACTTATCAGGATCGACTCTTTATCAGCTCTGTGTATGCAGAGATGGAAATCATGGGTTCATGTTACTGAAATCAGATACTCCACAGGGTCTCTGGATTCACCTGTAGAGACAGGTAGTGCAGCTCAAACATCCAATTGAGCCTCCCATTGCAAGAAGCAAGAGAAGTGGAAGTGGTTGGTACTGAATCTTTACAGGACTTTTCAGGTTCCTCTCAATGCTTCCCACAGTAAGATATGTTCTTGGAAATTTAAGATTTGAAGGATAAATATATTCTATAACACAATAGAAACTGATAATGCTCTCATGTCAGCTCAAAACAAACAGGTATTATTCCTACTAGCATTTGTATCATCAAACAGTGACAGCCTTTTAAAGAAATTCTGTCCATCATTAAAGAGAGAAATCCAAGTGATCCCTTCAGTCAGTAAACAGCACAGGGCTGACATCCCATCTAGAGATGGTCCTCCTCTCCCTTCCTGCAGTCTACCTGCCCTCACATCAGCACTGCTAATACATGAGAGTACTTTGGTGAGGTTCAGTGGGTTCAGTGGACCAGAGTATGTCAACTCCTGTGGGGAAGAAGACTTGGACGAGTAGAGCGTAGAGGTCGGTGATGGATTGTGATTGCGGCCAGAACAGAGTGACTCAGAGACTGAACAGATTCGGACCCCCACCCTCAAACACACACATACACACCTCACACTCCCTCCACCCTAACTCATCGATCTGTTTATGTAGAAAGGAGTGAAATCTCTGTTCTGATATTTAAAACTTGCAGGCTCTTGTAACTGTTCCTTGGACCGTCTCCAAACTTTTCTTTCTTTTTTCATTTAATGGTGCAGTTGTTGCCAGTGATCACAGTTGTGCCAGATATTTTGTTGAGAGTAGAGTGAGTTCTCATGTTTATAACTTCTTTCTTTCAGTCACTGTTCTCTCAGTCTCACAACTCAGGGTTAAATAATATATTTAGAAACAGGCCTCTATATTTCTGCTGGTTGGTCAGATACCAGAACTAAGCTTTATCATGAAAAAACAAAACAAGAAACCTCTGACATGCTTTTGCGTCACTGACTCAAACAATTGAACACAAGATGGATAATTATTCATTAGTGCAGGTTAATCAGGAGCAGACATAGACGAAGAGAGTGATGGTTGTGTTTACGCTGACTTATAACATTCTCTAGTCCAAAGACATCACATGAGAGTAAATGAAGTCGTATTGCTTCATATGTATAGAGTTCATGTCTGTGTCTCTGCAGCAGAGATGCCTCCTACCTCATTTTACAGCCACTAGACACAATTCCACATTTCCATAAACATCTCTACCAATGATTAGGAAAGACACATCTCAGCATCCCACTCCTCATCTAGGCTTCAGGCCCACAGCTACAGACCACTCCTGAATCTCCAACCAAGCTGTCAATCATTTGGATGCATGCAGGTTAATGTAGGTGACACCTTTTTACAAGTGAGACGTGTGAAATAGAAAAGTCTTAACAACGCTGCAGAAGCACAATGCTAAATCTGTGGAGTTAGGATGTGGTTACAGTAGCGCACTAAGCATGATTATTGGATCTGGGGTGAACAGTCAGCTGCCTTGTGGAATTACATTGCCCCCCTCTGTTCACATGAGTCAGACACTTTCAGGAACGCTACTGGACTTGTTTTATTTTGAAAACTCCAGGATTGCATTGTAGAATGTGAGACCTTTGGAAATGACACAGACCCCTTAGTCATTCCCTGATGGGCTTGATTCAGTCTGGTCTACCAATGAAGGGAAAACATGGAGGATGAATTACAGTGTTAATGAACTTGCCTCTGGAGTAGCAGTTGTTTCGCTCATTTTTATGTTTCAATTCTACAACAATCTGCTTCCTGTTTATACCAGCTTCCACATGCTCAGTGTTGGTGACTGGTCATGTAATGTGTGTTGGTAGAGATCAGGCTAAAAGGGTTGGCTGGATGGAGATTAAAACAATGACTGGCTAATGTAAATGGAGCCAAAGTCTGGAATAAATACATTGTCCTCCCATGAGATGTATTAACTGAAACTTATTTTTATGATGGATGGTTTGGAGCTCATCAGCTATGACTTACAGTATGGACAATGCTAATAAACACACAAGCTCTATATGTCTGTCTGACTATAGACTGTACCACCCCACCCCCATATAATGGGATGAAGTGTGTGAACATACTGTACCCCCACATGAAATCATGTTTACACTCACATACAGCAGGTGAATATTTAACACACACAATAACACATGAACATAACAGTACACCATAAAGGAGTTTCCTTATGAATAAAAAACAACACAGACTGCAAGAAGAGGTGAAGAGATTGGACCTTCTAGCCTAACAATCGCCTACTAATTCTATATTAAAAGAACTCCTAAAAACCAAAAATGAACTCAATAATATACTGAATAAGAAGAACTGAATCCACAGTCCTTAAAATGGGGCAACAAAATTTTTAAATTAGAAATGAAACAAGCACATTTTTTAGCAAACCAACTCAAAAAACACAGACAAATCTATTTTTACTTCAGTTAAATTAGGAATTATAATAGAAAACAGCACTGAAATTAATGGCTGCTTCAGATTGTTCTCCTGAAATCTCTACAAACCAGAATACTACGCCCAATGATGCCAATAAATTTTTGAGGAGTGCCTCCCTACCAAAATTAATCTAAACCCAAATCCAGGAGAAAACCCTAGAATTACCCGTCTCTGTTGATAAATCACCAGAGCACTACATCATATTCCGTACAATAATTTACAGCGACCACATGGTTACACAGTAGAATTCTATAAACAATTTTGACCCCTCCTTTCACCATCCTTCCTCAAAGTAATAACTGAAATCCAACAAAAAAGAGCCATACCGCACCATATGACCACTGCCCATATCACACTCATCCCAAAACCAAATGTAGCCATTGCTAAAATAACTGATTTGTTTGATGATAAAAGATAAATAGTAAGTAAATAAGTAAGTAAAATTTTATTTATATAGTACCTTTTTTAACACAGGTTACAAAGTGCTTCACAGTGACATTGGGACATAGAGAGATGGGACACAAAAAAAAAATAATAAAAAAAAATAAATTTATGGATTAATAATTCATAAAAGTTCATGGTGTATTCGAGTCTTTAAAAATCCATAAATATGGTCAAAATACAGAACAAGTTAAAAATTTAATAGAAGTATGTATTAAAAAATAAGTTAATGTCATTTCATTTCATGGCATTTTAAGAAAAAAAAGATGTAAGTTCATGCTGATATAGTGTTTTTGAGATGTATGAGTTATTCTGTGGTATTTACACCATATTATTTGTTTTGAGGGCTGTCAGTCACAAATATCGTCATATGATTGGCTTGTGCAGAGGTCCAGTGACTCCGGCCAATCGCGGAGCAGTTCGAGATAGAGGGGGTGGGGAATAGCGGGGTGTGGTTGTCCCTAAAAGAGAGCACGAGGAGAGAGACACGAGTTAGCTCAACCGAGTCGAAGTTTGAGAATTTCGGGGGTCTGAAAGTTTTTATTTTAAGGTGTACGGACTGTTACCGGATAATACGGACTTTTGTGACCTGTCGAGAGGATCTGCGCCCCTCCTGTGTGTGCGCGAGCTGTGGGACGAATTGCCAGAGTGGACTGTGAGTTTCAGCTGCCCCCGCTGGCGAGCTGCTCGTCTCCGTTTCCCTGCGGACTGTCGGGAGCATGGTCTGTAGAGTCAGACTCGGGAGCCGTGAGTAACTGTCTGATTTGCACGTGCCTTTTATTTTGCTTACAGAGAGTGAAGCGGCCAGTTTGTTTTGGGCCCCAACGCACACGAGCGTCAGTACAGGCCTGCAACAGGGGTTTGGGGTGATTTTCTCAGACTGTTGTGGATTGTTGTGTGTCTATGTGTGGGTCCATTTCATTATTTGCTTGTCTGATGCTTCATGATATTTGGTGCTAATTTTAAGTGACTGATCCGTATTTAAAATGGGCGCAATTTCTGTTAAATATTAATTAATTAATTTTTTTCCCCACTGAATCCAAATGATTTATCTCACACTTTTATTTATTCTTTTGAACTAAAAATACCTACAACTAAAAGAGTATTTACATTACAAGTGTTGCTTGTGTGGTGTTCATTTAAATATTTCATTTTTATTGATAAGCACAAAAAAACAAAACAAAACAGGGCATATCATAAGAATAACCCAGGCCCCGCCCCATAGGTGCATGAGACGGGTGTTACATAATATGGAGGCACTGCTGGGATATTCCCATGCTTAATCTTTTTAGTTTTTGCTCTTTAAAGGAGTATTTTGTTTTTAGTCTTAAACAGCTCAACACACCAATAGCAAGGTTAGAGTAATGACTACTCAGAAAGCTTTTCAGATAGTACCCGAGCTTAATAGCTGGTGCAGTGAGGCAGGCATAGACCCAAACCGGGCTTTTGTACTTCATGACGTTCCTACTGACACTGACCAAAAATACATTGAAGGGACTGCTGAGACAGTAAAAGTGGAAAAGTAAAAGTAAGAGACATAATACCTGACACTCAGACAGGCGATAGTGTAGTACTCTGTGAATGTCGTCAAGATGTTCAGCCAGACCGCATACCACCTCACCTTCAGACATTGACTGGAGGTTCTTCCTGGAAAATATCCCTCTTTGTTGAATCTGCGAGTCCGGCTGATGACTTCTTAGCCAAACTCAGGAAGCTAATGAAAGAGGAGGGAAAAACAGTTAATGAAGTTCATGCCATGCTGTCTACAGATGTTCCACAAGAGAACTCACCTGAATATATCATACGTGGAGTTGGAGATCTGTTAGAAAAAACTATGCGACCTACCAGTGAGAACAATGCATTTAGACGTCTTCGGATATTCTCTGGCCATCTTCCCACATCAGCAGATGAGGAGAGTGTTGAACACTGGCTTGAGCAGGCTCGCCTGATGATTGAAGAATGTGACTGTTCTGCCCGAGAGAAGGGAAAGAGAATAGTAGAGAGTTTAAAGGGGCCCGTACTGGAAATTATCCAAGCTGTACGGCTAAATAATCCTGATGCTAGCCCTGAGTGTTATGTAGAGGCTGTAGAGAGTGCATTTGGAACCCCTGAATCTGGTGAAGATCTGTATTTTGCTTTCAGGAGCCTCCACCAACAGCGAGAAGAAAAACTGTCAGACTTCTTGAGAAGGTTGGAATGCTCACTGACCAAAGTAGTGCAAAGAGGAGGTCTCCCCAGTCACAGAGCTGATCGTGCACGCATCGACCAACTCATAAGGGGTGCTGCTGAGTCCGACCTCATGCTATTACAGCTGAGACTAAGAGAGAGGAAGGAGAAACCCCCTACCTTCCTGAAGCTCTTAAATGAGATCCGGGAGGAGGAAGAATATGAGACAGCACGGCGTAAGTTAACCACAACAGTGAGACAAGTAAAGTTGTTGATGAGACAAAAGCCAAATCAATAGAGGTTCAAGAGCTAAAAGCAGAGATTAAAGAACTACGCTCTCAGCTTAAAGAGCTAACAAACAAGCAACAGGACACACACACTGAGTTAACAGTAAAACCAACCAAGAAAGTTACAGGTACTGGAGCAGAAAGTGAAGTCCAGCAGTTAAAGCAGCAAGTGCAACAGTAACAACACCAGTTAACTGTCATGTCTGTATCACATGGTGCAACCTCAACAGACACAAAAAAGAAAGATGGGGGAGCCAGATATGGCAAAGTTTCAAAACCATACACTGTAAAAGATCCTGAAAATTTTTTCTGTTACGGATGTGGCGAGAACGGCCATATCGCCACTCACTGCATAGCCCCTGAGAATACAGCCAAAGTTATCCAGGGACTACTCGGAGCACTGCGCAAGAGTAAGGAGGAGAGGGGGGCTTCAAAAGGCTCTGTGGAGTCTAAAGGGGTTGGTTCAGTCAGGGAAAGCGCAGTGCACATGCCTTCACTCAGTGGTTTGCCGGAAGGGCTGGTTGGCCCATCCATAATGGCCCATTTTGTGACCATTGAAGGACAGCTATGTAGAGCCCTTTTAGATCGTGGCTCTCGAGTCACCATCATATTCGAGAGCTGGTACTCCCGTTACCTCCCCAATGTGCCCATTGTTCCACTCACAGACCTCACCATATGGGGCCTAAGTGGTTCTACCTACCCATACAGGGGGTATTTGGCAGTTGAGTTGGGGTTTCCCCCCAGCTCTGAGGGAGCTGAAGAGGCAGTCTCTATCTTGGCTCTAGTATGCCCCGACCCAAAGAGTCCAGACCCAGTTCCCGCCATTATCGGCACCAACTCAAAAAAACTGCATTCCTTGCTCACCCACTGTGGAGAGTTTAAAGGTAATGATGAGGTTCACTCACTGAGGATAGATGCTCACCCACCAGAACACCTCATCACCTAGCGTCCTACCACCAGGCGTGGTTGGTCAAGTGAAGTGGCAAGGCCCCGGGTCTCTCACCGTTCCCCCAGGCGGAGAGCGTTATGCTGTCTGTAAAGTGGAGCAGCAGCAGCCTTTGGGCAAAAGTATCCTGATGGTTGAGGGTGATGGAACCACAAACCTCCCAGCTGGTGTACTGGTTACCCCTGTTTTACTGCCACCGTCTGCAATGGATACCGATGGTTTCACGGTCCTGCTAAGAAATGAGTCCCAAAGAGAGACTGCTGTCCCTACTGGTACCGTGCTGGCCCAGGTGTATCTGGTGGACACGGTCACAGAGTTAAAGAAGACCTCTGTCCGAGAGAAGTCTGTTGACCCTGAACTGTCTAACTTTGGGGATTCTCCCATCCCTGATGCATGGAAAGTCAGGTTAGCCACAAAGCTAGCCGAGAGAGCCAATGTTTTCTCATTGGAGGAGTGGGACGTCGATCTAGCAAAAGGTGTGACTCACCACATAAGGCTTCAAGACACCAGGCCGTTCAGGGAGAGATCCTGTAGAATCACCCCAGCCGACATTGAGGATGTTCGCTGCCATCTTCAAGAACTTTTGGCTGCTGGAATAATCAAAGAGTCATGGAGTCCGTATGCATCTCCGATTGTCATTGTGAGAAAAAAGAATGGGAAAGTGCGAATGTGCATTGACTATCGGCTGCTGAACTCCAGGACCATTCCAGATCAATATACTATGCCACACATAGATAATGCACTAGATTGTTTGACAGGGAGCAAATCGTTCTCTGTATTAGATTTGAGAAGTGGATATTACCAGGTGGAGATGTCCGAGGCAGATAAGGAAAAAACTGCTTTTATCTGTCCGCTTGGCTTTTTTCAGTTTGAACGAATTCCTCAAAGAATCACTGGCGCTCCTGCAACCTTCCAAAGGTTAATGGAGAAAGCCGTCGGAGACATGAGCCTGATACAAGTCCTTGTATACCTTGATGATCTCATAGTTTTTGGTAAGACCGTAGAGGAACACGAGGAGCGCCTATTAAAAGTCCTAGATAGGCTAGAGGAATGTGGCCTCAAAATCTCCATTGACAAGTGCCAGTTTTGCCAGCCCCAGGTGAATTTCTTAGGGCACATTGTCTCTGCCTCTGGAGTTGCCACTGACCCCGATAAAGTGAGGGCAGTGACCCACTGGACTGAAACCTACTGACTTAAAGTCTCTAAGATCCTTTCTGGGATTTTGTGGGTACTACCGGTGGCTCATTGACAACTATTCTGCCATCATCCGCCCACTCACTGAACTGACCAAAGGCTATCCTCCTGCACAGAGGAGCAGAAAGGATATTGTCAAAGGAAAGAAAGAGACTTACTTCCAAGTCTCTGAATCTTTTGGTAGTCATTGGACTCCAGCTTGTGATGACGGCTTCCAGAAAATTGTTTACAAACTCACACATGCACCGGTCTTGGCCTTTGCTGACCCGGCTAAACATTGCATCCTGCATGTAGACGCAAGTGTAAACGGCCTGGGAGATGTGCTGAATCAAGAGTATCCAGAAGGGCTCCGCCCAGTTGCTTTTGCCAGCCGCAAGTTGAGCCAAGCCGAACGGAACTATCCAGTCCATCAGCTAGAATTTTTAGCTCTGAAATGGGCAGTGGTTGATAAGTTCCATGACTATTTGCAAGGCGAAAAGTTTACCGTGAGAACAGACAATAATCCACTTACATACATCTTGACGACAGCCAGGTTGAACACGACAGGCCATCGGTGGTTAGCAGCACTCTCCACCTCTGACTTCAGCATCTGCTATAAGCCTGGCTGGGAAAATATTGATCCTGATGTACTGTCTAGGAGTCTTCAAGAAACCGGAGATGGGTGGGTGGATATACCTCCCTCTGGCATGAAAGCCCTGTGTCGTAGGATCACTACAAGTAGTTCCCACCAACACACCTTCAGATTCATAGACCAGCTAGGTGTTTCGCCTGACGCTATTCCTGCTGTATATGCTGGTCTCACTCAGATTGAAATGGGCCCGCTGGAGCAGCTGAGCTCCAAAGAGCTCTCAGAAGCTCAAGACTCTGATCCGGTCATAGGTGTAGTGAAGCTACACTACATTCTAACCCAGACGTGATTTTGCTGCAGAGAGAAAGTACCAAACTTAAGGTAAAGCGTGGCCTTCTGTTCAGAGTCATCAAAAGACCCTCTGGGAGAGAAGTGAGTCAGCTTATCTTACCTGCTAAGTATCGGCTGATGGTGTTGAAATCTGTGCATGATGATGCTGGTCATCTCAGCATGGACCGAACCACAGAGCTCATTAAGGACCGGTTTTATTGGCCCAAAATGGCCTCTGAAATTGTGACATACATCCAGAACTGTGGAAGGTGTGTAGCCAGGAAGTCCATCCCACAGAAAGCTGCCCCTTTACAGCAGATCACAAGCAATGGCCCTCTAGCTCTGGTCTGCATTGATTTTCTTTCTATTGAGCCAGACTCTAAAGGCATAGCTAACATGCTAGTTGTCACTGATCATTATACCAGGTATGCTCAAGCATTTCCCACAAAAGATCAGAAAGCACTTACTGTAGCCAAAGTCTTCTTTGAAAAGTTCTTCGTGCATTATGGGTTGTCTGCCCGCATCCACTCCAACCAAGGTCGGGATTTTGAAAACAAACTCATAAAAGAGCTCTTGACCCTGCTTGGCATCCGCAAGCCCAAAAACATCTCCTTATCACCCTCAGGGTGATCCTCAGCCTCAGCGGTTTAACCGCACTCTTCTGGCGATGCTTGGCACCCTTGATTCAGCTCAGAAACCAAGATGGAGCCAGCATATAAGTCAACTAGTGCATGCTTATAACAGTGCGAGAAATGACGCTACTGGGTACTCGCCCTACTTCCTTATGTTTGGAAGAGAGGCGCGGCTACCAGTTGATTTGTGTTTCGGCATTGGATCAGATGAAGAGGATGATTTGAAACACCACCACTATGTGGCCAACAAGAGAAGGGAACTACGGAACGCTTACCAGTTAGCAACTGATGCAGCTTCCAAGAACCATGAACAGAACAAAAAATTGCATGAAGCGAGAGTTTGAAATCAGACTTTGGAGGAAGGTTACTGGGTACTGGTTCACAATCTTGGCATCACAGGAAAACACAAACTACAGGATAGATGGAACTCCCTACCCTATGTAGTGGCCACCATGTTACCCAATCTCCCTGTGTATCGTGTAAAACCAGAGAGAGGAACTGGCATAGTGAAAACAATACACAGAGACCACCTGCTAACCATTGGCTACCTGGTAAGGATGCCTGCTCAATCAGAACAGACAGTACAGCCAAAGAGACTAGTGACCAGGGTACAGCAAACCAGGTGTGAAGACAAAAATCAGACACAGAACCCACATGTAAGCCAAGATAATTACACCTCAGAGTCTGATGAGGAACATGTCTACTTCTTATCTCCACCAACGTTTCGTGCCCATGCAGACCATCAGAGTCATGAGGCTGGAAAAAGGGATGCTACGGCCTTGCAGAGACAGACCCATGAGGGATCATCTTATTGTTAATGACTTACCTGAAGCGGATGAACTTCCAGTGGCAGAGGGGTAAATGGAAGAAAGTCCACAGACATGCCGAGACTCTGTAGTCGACACGGAGCTAGAAGAGGGAGACGTCCCTACCCCTAGCACCTCGGGTGTGGATGCTGACTCCTGCCATGAACCTAATGCAAAACGGAAAGTGAAACCTGTCCTACGCCTCAGTTATGATGAGCCTGGACAGCCAACTGACAGACTTGTGACTATTAGTTTTCGAGGTATGCTAATACATATTAGTTATAACCCATGACGCCATCTAGATACATTAGTCAGAGGCTGTTAGTATTGAAATACTGTTTAAATTTAGGTCTGATGGGGACATCCAGACGCTTAGAAGGGGGAGGATGTAGCCCTTGCTAAAATAATTGATTTGTTTGATGATAAAAGATAAATAATGTATGGATTCATAATTCATAAAAGTTTATGGTGTATTCAAGTGTTAAAAATCCATAAATATGGTCAAAATACAGAACAAGTTAAAAATTTAATAGAAGTATGCATTAAAAAATAAATTAATGTCATTTCATTTCATGGCATATTAAGAAAAAAAGATGTAAGTTCATGTTGATATAGTGTTTTTGAGATGTATGAGTTATTCTGTGGTATTTACACCATATTATTTGTTTTGAGGGCTGTCAGTCACAAATATCTTCATATGATTGGCTTGTGCAGAGGTCCAGTAACTCCGGCCAATCGCGGAGCAGTCCAAGATAGAGGGGGTGGGGAATAGCGGGGTATGGTTGTCCCAAAAAGAGAGCACGAGGAGAGAGACACGAGTTAGCTCAACCGAGTTGAAGTTTGAGAATTTCGGAGGTCTGAAAGTTTTTATTTTAAGGTATACGGACTGTTACCGGATAATATGGACTTTTGTGACTTGTCGAGAGGATCTGCGCTCGTCCTGTGTGTGCGCGAGCTGTGGGACGAATTGGCAGAGTGGACTGTGAGTTTCAGCTGCACCCGCTGGCGAGTTGCTCGTCTCCGTTTCCCTACGGACTGTTGGGAGCATGGTCTGTAGAGTCAGACTCGGGAGCTGTGAGTAACTGTCTGATTTGCACGTGCCTTTTTATTTTGCTTACAGAGAGTGAAGCAGCCAGTTTGTTTTGGGCCCCAACGCACACGAGCGTCAGTACAGGCCTGCAACAGGGGTTTGGGGTGATTTTTTTCAGACTGTTATAGACTGGTGTGTGTGTGTGTGTGGGGGGGGGGTCCATTTCATTATTTGCTTGTCTGATGCTTCATATTTGGTGCTAATTTTAAGTGACTCATCCGTATTTAAAATGGGTACAATTTCTGTTAAATATTTATATTTAAAAATATAAATATTTAAAAATATTTTTATTTTCACTGAACCCAAGTGATTTATCTCACACTTGTATTATTTTGAACTAAAAATACCTACAACTAAAAGAGTATTTACATTCCAGATGTTGCTTGTGTGGTGTTCATTTAAATATTTAATTTTTATTGATAAGCACAAAAAACCCCCCCAAAAAACAAGGAATATCATAAGAATAACCCAGGCCCCGCCCCATAGGTGCATGAGACAGGTGTTACACAAACAAGGATTGAAACAATTGTTCTAACTACTGTCCCATTTCAATAATCAATACAGATACAAAAATTCTGAACAAGGCTTTGTCAATTGACTGGAATCTACAGTTTCAACAATAATACATATAGATCAAACTGGCTATATTAAAGGGAGCAGCTGTCACGCTGAGCCAAAAAATGAGCAGGACCCAAATGCGCGACTCAAAAACACAGGAGGCTGAATCAAAGTCTGTTTAATCAGAAAAAAGGTCAGTACACAGATGAGCAGACAAATCAGACAAAGGTATCCAAAGCATGAAGCAACAGACTGGGCCATAAAACAGGCACAGGATCAGATTAAATTTTACCATGAGACGAGAGACTAGGGAATGCTGGAATGCCGACCAAAAGAACAAGATGAACAGGAGAAAACAAACACACAAAATACTCTGGACGCAGGAGCCAATGAGACACAGGTGTAGCACATTAAGGAGGGGGAGGTAATCACACAGAAGGGCAGGAAGTCAAGCCTCGAACAGAGACAAGGGTGAGTAACAAAACAGGAAATAATAGACAACAAAACATTGCCTGACTATCCTTGAGCTGTGACAGCAACTCCTCAGAACACTATTTAATCTGATCAACTTCTACAAAAATAACACCTCCCAAAACAAACCTCCTTTTATCATAGCAACCCTTGAAATTGAAAAGGCATTTGACAAGGTGGTCCTTTCTCTTCACATCTCTAATGCACTTTGGATTTCAACCATATTTCACCATTTGGATAAAAGCACTCTACAGTTCACCCATAGCTTCTGTTATAACAAAAATAATGATTTCTAAACTGTTTCCACTACAGAGGCTGAAGGCAAGGATCATATCTCCCCTGTCCTCCAGAACCTACACTGGCTCCCTGTCCCTTACCGCATCCAACTCAAAATCCTCCCACTCACCCAAAAAGGACTTCAAAACCAGGCTCCCTCCTACCCTAAAGACCTACTCCACCCCTTCACCGCTTCTACCACCTTCCGCTCCTCTATTGCCAACCTCCTTACTGTCCCTAAGACAAAGCGCCACACTTGCAGCAACAAAACTTTCCCTGTTGCTGCCACCTCCCTCTGGAACTCCCTCCCACAAAACATAAATGACTGCACTGAACTTGCCTCCTTCAAGATTCAACTCAAAACATACCTGTTCTACTCTGCAATTAACTAGTAACTCCAACATTTATCCCATTTATCTGATTCTTGCTTTGCCTTTACACTCTCACTGCTATTGTAAATATGATGTTATTTATGTTATTGTTTTGCACCTAACTTTTGTATTTGAGCAAATTTTTTTATCTGTACCTTTGCACTTTTTGTCAAGTTTGCACTGTTATCTGTCTGTAAAGCGTCTTTGAGTCCTGGTAAAGGTGCTCTACAAATAAAATGTAACTCTGTAACTATTTTACACCTGTACACTTGTAACTATGGCAACAAATATAGTGGAATGTTAAAGAAGTCCTTTTTTTTAACCCAAATCCTTTTACGATAAACTTAACCGAACCATGAACGTTATCATCATACCCTTGACAACCAACGTCATGAACACCTGCCACTGTATCGATATTTTGTTGGTGGGTTCAGATGGACAAGTGTGGTAATATGCAAAAGTTGAGAAATTATGAAATGCTAGAGACCACTCATTTTCAACGGTCACCATCTTGTGGAAGGAAAGGAGCCACTAACATGTTTTGAAAGGCGTAAAATGGTCTGCAAAGCAAGAGGACACATGAAGAATCTGATTGCAGTTTAGCTTCCATATCACAGGTCTCTGAAGAGCAGCTTGAAGCTCAGATTGAGTTCCACAGAATTCGCCAACTTTACAGTGCCTGACTCTACCCCTAACTCTCAGCTATTCTACAAAATGGACAAAGAGGGGTCTTTTCTCATGAAAAAGCTACTCTTTCAGTCATTCACAACACTATTCTGAAGTAAAATGCAGAGGTTGATTTTTGGTCAGGACTAGGGTGACCAGATCCCAACAAGCCAAATGTGGGACCAAGAGTATGTTTGTGTGGGACAATGTGGGACACGTTACCAATGCTGAGAGGAAGTCTAAAATTTTTTGTTATAATGTCTATCTACCTTTAAAAATAAACATTTCTATTCTGCGCCTTAAGTCGTAACATCTCTATGTTTTGCCCTCTGGTTGCACTGTGTCGCTTCAAGTCGTATTCCCCTCCGTGTGAAACTGAAAAATAACTCTGGCAAATTTCCCAAAAAACTCTCTGAGAATCACCTTGCACCGACTTCACCCAATTATAAGTTGTTTCCCAGTCTTTGTTGTTGCTGCATTTCCTTTTCTTTGTGTTACTGTCCATCATATGTGATTTCGTGGTGCCTTGTAGTTTTCCCCGTTGGGAGTAGCCTGGCAGCAAAGACGGTGACAGCTTAAGCTGCACTTGACCCCACGTGTGCCCATTTTGATTGACATCAAACACAGCCCAATGATGACGGCCTTCCCTGCTTTCTTCACATCCATTGGATAAAAGCCAGATTTTAGATAGGCCTCTGTGCTGCAGTGGTTTGACTTTTGAAAACTACAGCCAATCAAAATGCGGGACATCGGTTCAATATGTAGGACGCAGAAAAAGGGCTAAAAATGCTGTGCAGTCCCGCACAAAGCGGGACACCCGGTCACCCTAGTCAGGACACATCAGCTGCTGTAGTTGAAAATATCGTAAGACTGACTGGCAGATGGGCAGCACGGCGGCATAGTGGTTAGCACTGTTGTCCCACAATAAGAAGGTTGCGGGTTCAGTTCCTAGGCATGGGGCCTTTCTGTGTGGAGTTTGCATGTTCTCCCAGTGCCTGTGTGGGTTTCCTCCAGGTACTCCGGTTTCCTCCTACCATCCAAAGACATGCATGTTTAGGTTAAATGGTGACTCTAAATTGTCCGTAGGTCTGAGTGTGAGTGGTTCTTTGTCTCTGTGTCTCTGTGTGTTGGCCCTGTGATGGACTGGTGACCTGTCCAAGGTGACCCCACCCTCGCTCAGTGTGAGCTGGGATTGGCTCCAGCAACCCCGTGACCCAGAAACGGATAAGCGGTTGAAGATGAATGACTGGCAGACTGATGGCACAGGAAATAGCTCCCTTGATTAATATTATCCTTGATTAAAAATGCAGAGGATCACAGAGTTACAAATTGTACACTCGGCCTACTAAATTCACCTGCATGTCATACAGCACCTTCACTCCCCCCCTAATGGAACAGAGATGGGAGTTCTGTGATTTATGATGCTCTGTCTAGAAAGTCACGTTTTAGGGTATTCAAACTCAGTCCATCATAGTTCCTTTGAATCTATACATCCATAAGAGACTGTGGTTTGTGATGTTTCATTCGATTACTAGCGTTTTACAGTTGAATAGTTTTCTTAAGGAAAAACCATCAACTGCAGGCAGTATTATGAATTGCCTCGCGGTAGAGTTGAGTTTTATCGATTTAACAAGCCCTTCTTCCAGTCTGAATAATGACTCCAAAATCCAATATTTATATATAATATGCTCGTGTCCGGATGAAGTTGAAGTCTGCTGTGCTATATGTTGGTTTCTGGCCAACAATTGAATCGAATGCAACTGGACTTAGGACTTAGGTTTGTCAAAGATGTCGTGTGACTGCAATGACCATAATGACTGTCGTTCACCAGTGGGCTCACTCCTAACAACACCTGTTCACTGGAGGCCTGACATGACTGACAACGGTCAGTGAAACGCCACTAACGGGCTATTGTCACAAGGAGCTTTATGAACACTCCCACAGAGGTTAAATACCTGGGTCCAACTCCACTGTTTTGTCCGACTAGTGAGGACTAGTCCAGTTGCGTTCGATTAAATTGTTTGCCGGACATAACTATGACCTGGATGAATGAGAATATATACGCAGACATATGTGTTGGTTTATCTATTGGTTTATTTATAAGGGCAAATCAATGAATGGCAGGGGGAAGAAAAAAAGATACTGCTGCCTGCTCTGCTGCTCTCTGTGGGTCCAAAATTGGCACAGTGTGTGCAGCGATAAGCCTATTATGTCATTTCCGATCACTGGTGGTACTGTTTGACTTCCTGTCACCTATCTCTGTGGATTACCTCTGCCACTCACTTAAATTTATTGACAGTTAAATTTCACCCAAGTCACAGTTAGTTCGTTTTCAGAAATTCCTAAATCACCCAGCCGATTCTTTAGCTCTGCTAATTTAGCTTAGCAATTACCAATGGCCTCTCCTTCACCCTCTCCTTGCTCCTTGCACCTGCTTCATGTTTAGTTACTCCTCTACCTCCTTTAGGGATAATGGTAAATGTCTTAAATGCAGGTTGTTCATAAAAATAAAGGTGAGACTTAATGAGCTAGTCTAACTTATGCTAGTGTAGCTCGTCTGTCCCCTGTAATCGGTGTGGGTCTACAGCAGTTCAGGGGGTTACTTCCCAAGCAGCTGGCATGTAGTCAGGGTGGTTGGGTGACTGTCTGAGACAAGAGGCACAGCTATAGGCAGCAGCCCCCGGTTCACCACCAACCAGTTCACCTTTCCAACAGGTTTTCCCCAGTCAGCGACACACCAAGAGAGAAACTGAGACTCTAGTCATTGTCGGACACCATAGTTTTCTTTGACCCCCTGCCCAATCTGACCAGTGACGATGTGAACAGTTGCATGTCATCATTCCACCACTGGTTTTCGGAAAATAATGTGGGCTACATAAATAACTAGATATGTTCTGGGGGAGACCTGATCTGATTGGGAGAGATGGCGTCCATCCCACCATGGAAGGGGCCGCTCTCATAAAATTATATGACCGAATTTTCGAGAAAGTTAAAACTGAGACATTACCAAGTCCAGACCCGGATGCACAGCTGCAGTTTAACACTCTACTCTGTGCCTCAGTCAGAGCAGTTACTTGCCCAGAATAGAATACAACCAATGTCTTTAGAAACTGCGTCTGTCCCCCGACCTCCTAAATTTAGTAAACTTATTAAACCAAAAGTAAACAGAAGAGGAGCTAAAACTAAGAACTTAATTCAAGTTAACACTACCACCAATTTGGATCTAAATGTTACAAAAATTAAATGAGGAGAATTGAGTATTAGATCATTATCATCCAAATCCCAGCTAATCAATGATCTGATCACTGATCATATTATTGATTTATTTTGTATCACTGAAACCTGAGTATGTTAGTACATACTGATGGGTAGTTAGTATAAATGAATCTGCACCCCCCACTCATGTTAATTTTCATATTCCTTGTACCCTAGGTCAAGGAGGAGGGGTGGCTGCGAAGTCTTTATCCAGCTTATTAATCAATTCTAGACCAAACTCTGGTTATAGATCTTTTGAAAGCCTTAACCTCAGTCTCTCCCATTCAAACTAAAAAAGTTAAAAAGCAGTTCTGCTGATTACAGTATATCATCCACCTGGCCCTTACTCAGAGATTTTATTGGAGTTCCCTGATTTTTAATCAGAGTTGGTACAGATAAAATCATTACAGTGGGCGATTTCTGTATTCATGTAGATGTTGTCAGTGACAACCTACTCACTGTTTCAGTCACACCCTTAATCTGGTGTTAACATACGGCATTGAAATTGACCAATTATTAATATTTCCCCACAACCGTCTTCTCTCTGACCATTACCTAATAACATTTGAGTTTACAATAATTGGTTGCACAGCATCTGGGAATAAATTCAGCTGTTGCAGATGTTTATCTGAAAATGCTGTGGCCAAATTTAAGGAAAATATTCAGACATCATTTGCTAAACTGCCATGGCTAAAGTCAATAGAGGACTTCTTACCTACATAGATTGATGACCTTGTGAATAGCACTATGGCCTCACTGTGTTCAAATCTTGATTCTGTGGCTCCTCTGAAAAAGAAAGTAATGAAACAAAGGAGGCTGGCATCTTGGTATAGCCAAGGTTTACCAAGGTAAAATTTGCACCTTAAAGCAGACATCACAGAAATTGTAAAGGAAGTGGCAGTCCAATAATGAAGCCTGCTTTGTATTTGGAATCTTTTTTCCCCTTTAAAACTCTCCTAGCCAGTTTCTATAGTATCATCATCTAAAGTTCACATGAAGAAGAGACCAGAGACTATATTCTAGATTCTAAACCATTGACTTGTCTTTTATACCTGATACCTACCAGGCTATTTAATGATGATTTTCCACTAATTAGCATGTACATTCTAGATGTGATCAATGTGATTTTATCTTTAGGTTATGTACCACAGCCTTTTAAAATGGCAGTTATTAACCCTTTCCTCAAAACACCTAATCTTGATTCAGCTATTTTGGCTAATTACAGACCCATGTCTAACCTCCCATTCATCTTTAAAATTCTTGAAAAAAGGAGTTACACGCCAATTATATGAACATCTGCAAAGGAATGGCTTGTTTGAAGAGTTTGTCAACAATTGCTCTTCCTCATGCACTTGAGTTAATCTTGGAGTTCCATAGGGTCCTGTATTTGGACCAATCCTTTTCACCCTATATATGCTTCCCTTAAGCAGTTTTATCTGGAGGCACAGCATCAGTTTTCACTGTTTTGCAGATGATACTCAGTTATACAGTACGTGTCAATGAAGCAGAATGAAACTAATCATCTAATCAGACTTCAGGCATGTCTTAAAGCCATAAAGACCCGGATGACCTGCAACTGAAGTTATTATACTTGGCCCTAACCACCCTGGATAGAATTACTGTGGCCCTCCAGCTCCACTGCTCATAATCTCGGAGTCATTTTTGATCAGGACATGTCCTTTACCCCTCATATAAAACAAGTCTCTAGGACAGCCTTCAATATTGCAAAGATCAGAAACATCATGTCCCAAGAGGATGCAGAAAAACTATTCCATGCATTTGTTAACTCAAGTCTACTGTAATTCATGACTATCAGGATGTCCCAACCAGGGCAGAAATTTCACGAGCCCTCGTGGCCCTCGTGAGGTAAAGACAGAAAGAGGATCGAAAGAGTACAGTTAGTTAAGTCTAGACAGCAAAGAGAAATGGAGAAATTAGTTAAGGAAAGAAGACAACTAAGAAAGCAGTGGAAAATAGCTACAGAAGAAGAGAGAGAGGGAATTAATGTGTTGCAAGAGGAATTCAGAAGCAAGCTAGCAGTACTCAGAAGGGCCGAATATCTTAGGAAAAAGAGAAAAAAGAAAGAATATGTAAGGACAGTGTTTTACAGGGACCCATTTAAGTTTGTTAAAGGGTTGTTTAACCAGGAAAAGGGAGGGCAGCTTAAAGCAACAAAGCTAGAGGTAGAAAAATACCTAAGAAATACATATTCAGATTTTGAGCAGAATAGAGTAGTAGGCCTTCCACCTGACATGCCACCATTAGGGGAAATAGATCAGGAGATGGATGTTAGACCACCTACGTGTAAGGAGGTTGAGGAGGTAGTCAGGCATGCAAAGGCTTCTTTGGCCCCAGGGCCAAATGGAGTCCCCTACCGGGTTTATAAAAGTGCACCTGATATCCTAAGGTAGTTTGAGAGAAACAGTTTATTTCCAGAGCATGGCGTAGGGCAGGAGGCGTTTTTATTTTGAAGGAGAAGGAGTCTAGACCTGAGTCAGTTTCGGATGATCTCTCTCCTAAATGTAGAGGGGAAGATCTTCTTTAGTGTAGTCGCACGGAGATTAGCTAGTTACTTAGAAAGGAATAGCTTAATAGATACTACAGTACAGAATGCAGGAATACCAGGTTTCGCAGGGTGTTTAGAGCACACTAGCAAGATTTTGCATCAGATTCAGGCAGCCAAGATTGAGAAAAGAGACTTGCATGTAATATTTTTGGACTTAACAAATGCATTTGGTTCAGTGCCACATAGCCTTATTTGGGAGGCGTGGAGGGAGGGAGTGCCTGGAGTAGTTGTCAATTTAGCAAGGGCATATTTCCAGGATATCAGACTATGCTTAAGTACAGCAGGCTTTATAACAGGTTGGCAGAGGCTAGAAATAGGCATTATGGCAGGGTGTACGATTTCTCCATTAGCATTCACAATGGCGATGGAGGTAATTCTTAGAGCTTCTAAGTGGGTTGTAAGTGGAGAGAGGCGACAGGATGGGATGCGCCTTACACCAATTAGGGCATACATGGATGATATGACGTTGGTAACTACAACGGTGCCATGTATGAAAAGAGTACTTGAGAGACTTAATAAAAACTTAAAGTGGGCCAGTATGAAAATCAAGCCTAGTAAATCTAGAAGTATCTCAATAAGTAGAGGGAGATTAAGTGATCGAAAGTTTGTAATAGATGAAGAGGAAATTCCAATAAGTAGGTAAAAACCAGTAAAGAGCCTGGGTAGGTGGTACAAGGCAGGCTTGCATGATGGATAACAGGTAGTTAAGTTTCGGAAGGATGTTGCTGAGGGACTGGATAGAATAGATAAATCAGGGCTTCCAGGAAAGTTGAAGCTGTGTGTTTGCAGTTCGGATTATTTCCCAGATTGATGTGGCCACTTTCTCTATATGAGATTACATTATCTGCTGCAGAGAAAATGGAAAGACTAGTAAGCTTTTACATTAGGAAGTGGCTAGGTGTTCCTAGATGTTTAAGTACTGTGGCACTGTATGGGGAAGGCATACTTCAGCTCCCAGTATCTAGTCTAATGGAGGAGTTTAAATGTAATAAGGTTAGGACAGAGCTCCTGCATCTGGGAGTAAAGATGTGGTAGTTAGTAAGGTGGTTCCAAACCCAACCAAGGGGAGAAAATGGAATCCAAGAATGGCAGTGCAGGAAGCGAAAGCAACTCTTAGGCATACAGAGATTGTGGGTAATGTGCAAATAGGCCGGGGAGGCTTGGGGCTTGGCCCAGGCAAACCGGTGTGGAGTAAATCAAATCAAATCAAATCAGATTTATTTGTATAGCGCCAAATCATAACAAAGTTACATCAAGGCACTTTACATATATCATCCAGATAATAATGAGTTACAGTAGTCCAGCCTAGAAGTTACGAATGCGTGGACTAGTTTTTCTGCATCCTCTTGAGAGAGGATATTTCTGATTTTCCTAATGTTTCTCAGGTGGAAGAAAGCTGCCCTACCGACTTGTTTTATGTGAGGGACAAAGGACATGTCCTGGTCAAAGGTTACTCCAAGGTTTTTTACAGTGGAGTTGGAAGCCAAAGTAATGCCATCCAGACTGATTAATTGATTAGATAGGGTTTCTCTAAGGTGCTTAGGGCCGAGTACAATAACTTCAGTTTTGTCAGAATTTAGAAGTAAAAAATTATGGGTCATCCAGACTTTTATGTCTTCAAGATATGTCTGCAGTCTGACTATCTGACTAACTTCATTTGGCTTCATTGATAAATACAGCTGAGTGTCGTCTGCATAACAGTGGAAATTGATGCTGTGTTTCCTGATAATGTTGCCTAAAGGAAGCAGATAAAGAGTGAAGAGGATTGGTCCAAGTACCGAACCCTGTGGGACTCCATAACTGGCTATAGTGCGTGAGGAGGAGCTATTGTTAACATGTACAAACTGATATCTATCCGATAAATAGGATTTGAACCACCTTAGAGCAGTTCCTTTAATGCCAATTTCATGTTCCAGTCTCTGTAATAAAATATTGTGATCAATGGTGTCAAATGCAGCACTGAGATCTAAGAGGAGAAGTATGGAGGCTGATCCATTGTCTGAAGCCATTAGAATATCATTGGAGACTTTAATCAGCGCTGTTTCTGTGCTGTGGTGAGCTCTAAATCCTGACTGAAACTCTTCAAGCAAACCGTTCCTATGCAGATGGTCATGTAATTGGTTTGCTACTGCTTTCTCAATGATTTTAGAAATGAAGGGAAGGTTTGATATGGGTCTATAATTGGCCAAAACATCTGGATCAAGATTCGGCTTTTTAAGCAGGGGTTTGATGACTGCGGTCTTAAGAGTCTGAGGTACATAACCCAAAGATAAGGTCAAATTAATGAGATCTAGAATGAAGGGCTCAATTAAGTAAAGAATGTCTTTAAAGAGGCTGGTCGGCACTGGGTCTAATAGACAGGTTGATGGTCTAGATGATGATACTATAGAAGCTAGCTCTGAGAGATTCAGAGATGAGAATGATTCCAGATGTAAAATAGGCGTTGCAGTTGATTCAGGAGTTGCTGTATTCAGTAGATTATTGTCAAATGTAGGTAAGAGCTGTTGAATTCTGTCTCTGATTGTTATGATTTTATTTGTAAAAAAGCCCATAAAATCATTGCTGCTGAGAGCTAAGGGGATCACTGGTTCTATTGAACTATGACTCTCTGTCAGCCTGGCTACAGTGCTGAAAAGAAACCTGGGGTTGTTCTTGTTTTTTTCTTATTAGTGCTGAATAATATGATCTTCTAGCACTGCGGAGAGCTTTTTTATACGTTTTTAAGCTTTCTTTCCAGGCTCGGTGAGACTCGTCCGAGTTGCTGGAACGCCAATTTCTTTCTAATTTCCGTGTCATCTGCTTTAAGGCACGAATTTGAGAATTATACCACGGAGCCAGCCTCCTCTGTTTTATTACTTTCTTTTTGAGAGGGGCAGCATCATCCAGATTTGAACACAGTGTGGCCATAGTGCTAGTCACAAGGTCATCAACCTGTGTATGGGAGAAATCCTCATTTGAATTTAGATATGGCATTGCTGCAAATGATGACTGAATGTTCTCTTTAAATTTAGCCACAGCGTCTTCAGATAAACATCTTCTATAGCCAAATTTATTCCTCGATGCTGTGCAGTCAGTTAAAGTAAACTCAGATGTAATGAGGTAATGGTCGGTCAAAAGACAGTTTTGAGGAAAAATTGTTAACTTGTCAATTTCAATGCCATATGTTAAAACAAGATCAAGGATATGATTGAAGCAGTGAGTTGGTTCATTCACGTGCTGGGAAAAGCCAATTGAGTCTAGTAATGAAAGAAACCCAGAACTAAGGCTGTCACTTTCTACATCTACATGAATATCTAAATCTCCCACTATAATGATTTTATCTGTACTAAGTACTAACTCTGATATAAACTCAGAAAACTCTGATAGGAATTCTGAGTACGGACCAGGTGGACGGTATACTGTAACTAACAGAACTGGTTTTTCAACTTTCCAGTTTGAGTGGGAAGGACTAAGAGTAAGGCTTTCAAAAGACCTACAGCCAGATTTTGGTCTAGGGTTGATTAATAAGCTTGACTGAAATATCGCAGCCACTCCCCCTCCTCGACCTATGGTACGAGGGACATGAAAATTAACATGAGTGGGGGTGTAGCTTCATTAATACTAACATACTCATCCTGCTGCAGCCAGGTTTCAGTTATACAAAATAAATCAATACGATGATCAGTTATAAGATCACTGACTAATAGAGATTTTGATGATAGTGATCGAATATTCAACAGTCCACATTTAACTGCAGTATTATTTGAGACCGAATTTGTGGCTGTTTTGATTTCTATTAAGTTTTTGTTTTTAGCTCCTCTTCTGTTTAATCTAGGTTTAGTAACTTTTCTAAATTTAGGTGGTCGGGGGACAGACACAGTTTCTATAGACCTAGACATAGACAGAGACTCTATTCTATTCTCGGCAGGGAACCGCTCTGACTGGGGCGCAGAGGAGTGTGTTAAACTGCGGCTCTGCCTCCTGGTCTCGACTCGGGTTTGTCAGGGTTTTAGCTTTCTAATGAACTCGGCCATATTCCTAGATATAAGCACCACCCACGGCGGGATGGACACCATCTCTCCTAATCAGACCAGGTCTCCCCCAGAAAGTGTTCCACTTATCTATGTAGCCCACATTGTTTTCGGGACACCACCTCGACAGCCAGCGGTTGAATGAAGACATGCGGCCATACATGTCATCACTGGTCCGATTGGGGAGGGGGCCGGAGAAAACTGCACGGGGCTCTGCTCGGAGTAGAGCAGGTCCCAAAGAGAAGAGAAAGCTAGGTTCGTAGACAGGAGGAAATATTAAGGAGTGCAAAGGCAGTGGCTCAGGCTAAGCAGGGACAGTGGTTGAACTGGGAAGGTGTAGAGAAGAAAAAGCTTAGTTGGAAAGAGCTGTGGAGTATGGAGGAAAGTAGTATGCAACATATGATGTATTGTCAACTCCCCAGAACCTAAAACTCTGGGTAAATGGAGACCCACTATGTTCGTTGTGTTCAGGTACTGCAACTCTAAAGCACATCTTGTCAGGTTATAAGGTTAGTCTGTCACAAGGACGGTATACGTGGCGACATAACCAAGTTTTAAAACGCTTAGCTGCAGGCATTGAAGATATATGGAGGCAGGCAAATTTAGGAGGGTCTAAGACAAAGAGAGTTGCAATTCAGTTTGTTCAAGAGAGAGAGAGAAAATTAATAAAACAGCAAGGAGAAAGCAGCTTAGAGGATGCTTGTGATTGGGAGATGCAAGTGGATTTAGGAGGAAAGCTTGTTGTTCCCCAGGAAATAGCCTGTACAAAACAAAGGCCGGATATAATTTTGTGGTCTAAGAGTAGAATGAGAGTATATTTCATAGAGCTGACTGTTCCGTGGGAGGATTCAGTTGTAGAAGCTTATGAAAGGAAAAAGCTTAGGTATGTAGAGTTAGGTGCTGAAGCTGAGCAGCGAGGATGGAAAGTTAGGATTTGTCCAGTGGAAGTAGGATGTACAGGGTTTTTAGCAAGGTCTGTCCCCTTCCTCGTAACTCCCTAAACAAAGAGACAACAGAGTGTGAGGAAAATAGTGAAGGAAATGTCAGATGAGGCAGTAAGATCCAGTCAGTGGATCTGGATTAGAAGAAGTAATAGTAGCTGGGGGCCCAGTAGGGGGAGCACTTAGGATAGACAGACTATGGGGAGAAGCAGAGGAAGAAATGCAGGAAGAGGAGGTGTATATAAGTGGAGGGTGTGGCCTGTGTGAGCCTCTTTGAGACCATGTGGTTAGTCCAGGTGAGTTGGCCTGTATTGTCTTGAATTGGCTTGTATTATGTCTTTGTCTCTGATAATATGACTGTTTAGGCGAGTTAGTTTGCTGAATCTGCTAGTGTATCTCGTCCTCCACCTCCTGCACCCTCTATACTTTCATTACCCCCTACCCGAACCAGGGTCTGTATCCCCACCCCGCTTTTACTGGTGCAGCTGGTGCGAGGTCGGAGTAGTTGACGGTAGTGCTGTTTGAGATAGTTGTCTTGGTGTGAGGAGCGGTGATAGCTGGCATTAGGGGGGTGACTCTGGGATGCCAGTGATCACTGTCTAGCCTCCTGGAGGTGTCGTGGGACCAATTAGACGAAACACCGGTGAAAGGAGGTTCCCACCTGATGACCCCAAAGACATGTTAGTTATCACTGCTCACTGGGCTAGTTAGATATAGTTATCTTTAGGGCACGTAGGCCAGGTTGCAAGGTTGTTGTTAAGTTTAGGGAGTTAGTCACTGACTCTGGTCCATTTTTTTGTAACACAAGTTTCTTGTGTTTACTCTGAACTGTTAAAAACATTTCCCCTACTGATAATATTTACTAGTGCAGATTTAGTGGTACCAGGCTTCAGTCACTATTTACATCTGTATGTTTTGCTTGCGGACTGGCAACCTGTCCGGGGTGTACTGCCCTCGCCCAGTGTGGGCTGGGATTGGCTTTTACTTGATTTTTTTTATGGCATCTGCTCTAGTTTTCTCTCTTGATGTTACTCTGTTATGATTTCACGCTAAATAACAAAATTTGATTATATTTGATTTTGATTCAAAACTTTCAGCCTCTGGCCACCCTCCGTCTGTGTTGTGACAATAGCTTCTCTACTGGGCCTCAAAGTAACAAGATGAAAATTATGTTTAGCAGTTTATTTTACAATAAGAAGATGATAAAAACCCAAAAAGAGGGATATTTTGGTCCACAAGATGGATTAAGCATTGTATGGATGAAATCATCCCACCATCATTCAGTCTAGCCTCAGCTGGTTTCAATCTGGTATCAAGTAAAATCAAAAATACAGAATGTTCATTTATGTCTAGGTTTTGTGTCTAACAGGAAATGTTTAGTTGTTAAAACGTAAACAGTGATGATCATGTGCAGCAGGAATTTGATTGTTGTTGTTGGCTTTTAACCCGAGAAAAGATATTATATTAATTAAGCTGCTAGTAAACACAAGCTGCTCCTGCAAAATTATAATATGAATCTGATAACAAATATAGAAAAGTATTTTCATAGAGACAGGGCCTCATCCTGAGGAGGCAGACTGGAGCAGCAGTATCAGCCTCAATACCCAGAACCTTGACAGAATACTGGAAAAGCTGAGAGTCAGAAGAGTCTCACCAGCATGATTAACTATCTAGTTAATAAGTTCTTAAAATTCCAGGCTTCAACTAGAGCTATTGGAAACTAAAGAGTGGAAGCTAATGGCGAGGGGGAGGGAGAGGAGGGGGCAGCTACATGCTTATGCAGGATAAGAAGCTACAGGTAAGACTTAAAGAAACACAGCTGGAGATATGGTCTTATTTTTCACAATGTCCTTGTAGGTTAAAATCAAAATCAAAATCAAAAACAATTTAAGAATCCCAAACCACTGCCTGAGAGGTCTTACAGAAAACACTGCACTAGCAGGGGTCCAGGTGTCTGTTTTTGTTGTTCTCTTAAAAGCGTCCTGCTGCTTTGAGTGGTCCTGTCTGCTGGTAAGTGATATTGTAAGTGTACATACTGATGGCTGCCACCAATCGCATATGTTTTGCATCAGAAAACTTTCCAAAGACAAAGTATAATCTGTTTCCAGCATCTTATTCATATAGTCCTCAGGTTAATTTTGTCTTTTCAGGCAACTTCTTCATCAAGGTTTTGTTTTGTCTCTGGTAATATAGGCTCTACTGCCACTTTCTGATCACACTGTGCAGCTTAGTTTATTTGTTCTAAACCATTTCAAGAAAAAAGATTCTTGACAGTGATATGGAAACATAACAAATTTTCTCCCTCCATGATGTTGACAGCATTTGTCCAATTTTGTCTGGACAATGAGTCCCACCGGGGATGACATTTAGTGGTAAATCCTCTGAGGTTGTGGATTTTAAGCGTTCTTGTGATTTTTGATGAGCAAAGATATTCATCTACACCCTGACTTATTTTACAGTCACAAAGAGCTTTTTCTTCATCATCCAAATTATTCTCCTTTACAGGATCTATGCTCTTCAGAATAATACAACTGAAAGTTGTGAGGTTCAAACACTGAGGAATAAACAATGCAACTGTCCAAAGAGTTAAGGCCTGGACATTTGATTTTATTTTCAAATAATGTACTTACTGTAATTTACTATGTTTTCCCTGTTTCCCCCAGGATCAGGCCCATGTCCATGCATCCAGTACAGAACCAGCAATACATTATAAAGCCCAAATACTACCACACACACACCACACAGACGCATGTCCAGTCTCAACAAGAGAGACCAATCCCCCTGAGAGTGCGACACAACCCCTTCCATGGTGAGTAGGAAATTCCTCATGATAATATGATAATTGTGAACCTTTTTCCAATACTTAATCTGCCATCTGTCAGGTTACCAATTTCCTGTGTTTGGCAAAAATCAGCCTCCAAAGACTCAATCCATCAGTCATGTATCACTGCTAGATGTTACTCTGAATCTGAGTTCAGTCCACACTTAAACATCACGGTTCACTTTTTTTATTTTTTTATTTCCTCTTTCGGCTTTTCCCTGTTCGGGTCGCTACAGCAAGTCAGCTTTGTGGCCCTTCCTGCCGCAACACTCTCCATTTATCCGGGCTCAGGGCCGGCACAAGCATACCACTGGATTGCATAAACATCACTGTTCACTAATTTTGATAAATATTAAAGTGTACATGTGGACTATTGCAGCAGTACCCAACCTTTTTTTGCGCCAATGACCGGTTTAAAGTCAGACAATATTTTCACAGGACGGCCTTTAAGGTGTGGCAGATAAATACAACAAAATAAAATTATAACTCTAACCATAACCTGCATAAAAACTGTGGTATTTTCTAAATATAATAATAAACATGAATCCACTGTGTACGAGGACGCTGCAACTTTATTAGCAGCGTCCTCATAACATTGCGCCAACAGCATAACATGGGTAACATCCTCTCTGCCCCCTAATACTCTCTGGTCGCTATGGTAACATTTAAAGATGCCCTCAAAATAAGATACACCACAAAAAAAAATATATAGTGTATAAGTTATTTATTCTTTCTGTGTGGCCCGGTACCAAGTGACCAGTACCGGTCTGCGACCCAGGATTTGGGGACCGCTGGGCTATTGTGTTGACTGTCAAAGTTCAAGACTACAGGTTGATTTTTATAGATACAGGAACAGTTTCAGAACTAGTGGATATCCTTATTGTATGCACCATGACAACAAAAGGAGCCTGAGGCGTCCTTGGCCAGCAACAAAAAATTATTGTAGTCGGGAATTGTTAGTGGTCTGCCTACGACCACATGTTTAGTAGAGGTAGCCTGAGGATTGGATGTGGAGCAGGACAACGGTGTGGAAAAAAAAAAAAAAAGGACTGAACCATGTTGTAGAAGCTCTAAGGAAGAACTTTGTGCAAACTCTATGTCAGTCCTTCTAACACACAATTCACATGTCAATGAGAAAAGAAGAAGACTGGTGGTCATTTTCCTACAGACAAACAACAGCCATAATTCACAAGCTGCTGGGTGGTTATTGTGGCTTGTCATAAATTCAAGGCCAGAATCCACCACCAGACTCTCCAGTACTATGACTAAGTCAATATTTTTCTCTGCAGACTATAGCTTGAGGGGTTGTGCCTCTGACTTGAGGGATATTAATGGGAGGTCAGCAGACAGAACAGTGGTGGTGTTTGGCTGTGCAGACCCAGACCTGGCCGCAGTGAGCCAGAACCAGTTTCAAAATAACCTCCCCAGTTCAGTTTAATTTCAGCCAAGAGTATGTAAATGCCAGAGAATTGGCCTGACATCAAAGGTACAGAGGGAAACAGGATACAAGCGCAGAGAGGGGGAGAGGGCGTTGGCCAGGGTTTCAGAATCATTTATGTTCAGTATATTTGTGGGGAAAACGGAGGGAAACAACTGGTCACCTCATCATATTTCAAAACAAATACTTCATATATGTAATTCTACCAAAATGCTGCTTTCAGTGCTGTGAAGGTCTTCATTTTGAACCACCTCTCCTTCCGAAATGAAACACAGAGGATTCACCAGCGTGAAATTACAGCACAGCTCTTCACAAGTTATTAAATATCTACTAAGTTTAACTGCAGTTTTGATTTACGCATGTAAATGGTGTGGTGAACTGATTGTGCTGCTGTCCTTCTGAGGTTTTTCAGCTATTTTTTTTTTTTTTCAGTGAAAGAAAAGCCAACTTCAGTATGATCTGTTGTAAAATATACATGGGGATGGGGTTTGGTAGCATTTTATTGAGCTGAATCTGGTTGTCAAATCAGTTGTCAGCCAACCATGATGTGATTTATGAGCTGCAGTTTTCCAGCCTCAGTATGTAATTTGTCTGTCAGCCATTTTGTTTTGTTGAAAATGGAATAATCCGTATTTGCAGCTGAAGGTGGAGCTGAGGAGGAGTGAGCCCTGGCTCTGACACTCTCCTTGTCAGGCAGGTTGCCATGCGTGGTACCATCCGTCACATGATAACTGCACTCTGCCCATTCTCTGCTTTATGGTAATACAATCTGACTTCTTTTTGCAACCGGTAGAGTTGTCCCCTGACAGTTAATAAACAGAATGCAGGTTGAGGCTCTCTAGCGTGCCTTCACTTTAGAGCCCAAAGTCCACTATAATAAACAGTCTAAAATCAAATTTACTGATTAATCAAAAAGCTTTTCATTCCCTAAAGGCCCCATTTCAGTCTGTATTTGGCTGAAATGATTATGGGTCAGATAAACACTGCTGCAGTTTAGTGTGTCTTGCAGTTGCTCATATCCTTATCGCTTCAAGAAAGAACAACAGCTCATGTTCAGCTCAGCAGTACACAATAATGCAATTATCTTGTTAGGCATGATACCCTGAGGAGAGGCTTCCTGTTGCCCCCACCAAATGGCAGAAAGTTTCCAAAAACTGGGTCACAAACTGCCCCTTGGTTGCACAGAATGTTCCTGGGGAAGCCAAAGGTTCTGAAAACACGAGTTAGCATAATTCCACTGTCTGTTTGGCTGAGGGTAGTTGTGTATGGGAATTAATTTGACCATTAGTGTCTATAATGACCAAAGCATTACCATCTAATGGGCAAGTCCAGTTACAAAATCAACAGAGCAGGTGCACAGTTGGGCAGTTCTGGTAATAGCGGCAGGCTGAACGGCAGCAAGCTCTAGAGCTCTCACAAAACTTTAAGATTATTGCGTAACCTACTTCGTTTCGCACTTGAGTTTTTGAACTTTTACATTTTGTAGAACACCCGCAACACTGACAGAAAAAAAAAACCGCCAAATGCCACCTAAAAAGAATGAGGAGAGGAAGAAAAATGACCAACAGAGGGAGGCTACATCAGCTAGCGTTAGCATGGCTAACGCCACAGCTCCGCAGGCGGACAGTTTGGTTTCTGAGAGAGATAGAAAAAATGACCGACGTGATCCAGTAAGCATTTGCTACCCATCTCAACCAAGTAGATGCAACTATTGGAAAGCTAGAGGGGGATGTGCAATCTAACGCGGACAGAGTGGCCTAATTGGAGCAAAAATGCTCAGATCTACAGCAGTCAGTTACCAATTTACACCAAGACTACGACGAGCTGATTGAAAAGCACACCCGGGATGTGGCTCAACTCAGAGCGCAACTTGACGACCAGGATAATCGTCAGAGAAGGAAAAATCTGAGGATTGGAGGATTCCCAAAGGGAGTTGAAGGTAAAGACGCCGTTGCTTTGGTTACCATCGATACTGGATCTCTCTGACACACCTGAGATAGAAAGAGCGGACCGTACATTTTGGAGGAAACCACAGGAGAGTGGGATGCCGAGAGCTTTTGTCATTAAGGCCCAGTCCCAATACACCCCCTACCCCTACTTTTTAGCCCTACCCCTAAAATTTGCGCGTTCCCGCGAGGGTAGTGGTGTCCCAATTCCTTTTTTCACGTAGGGGTAGGGGGCGTAACGAGGGGTAGGGGGAATGAATCTAGCCCTTCAGAGCGAGGGTTTTCCGATGCTGACTTCCCGAGGAAGGGCCAGTTTCGCAATCCCCACAGAGCGAGAGGATGTGGAGAAGTCAAAGAAAAAAACCACAAAAAATTCACAAGAGACAACAGACATCGATGGTGTATTCTTCTCCGTGTACCTCTTGGTTTATTTATCAACCGAAGCATGATGAATAGTAAAAAAAAAAAACGATCGTAACCGTAGACTCCATGGTTGTTGTTTTTTTTTGTTTTTTGTTTTATACATATATATTGACAAAATTTCCATTGACAGACAGAGTATGAACAGGGTGAGGGCGTTACATACGAAAATAAAATCATGCCGATTGAAATTTACATGACTACGCAGTCGCTTGCGTGCCCGAAAGTAAACTTACGTGGTGGCGTAGCAAGTGATGTCCCAATTCCTAGGGAAGATTACAAAACCCTACCCCTTGTGGCTTCCTTTCAAGGGTTAAGGGGTAGTGGGTGAGGGCTAGGGGTAGTGAGTAAGGGCTAGTGGTAGTGAGTAGGGTGAACATTGGGATTGGGCCTAAACTTCTCTGCTACAAGGACACTGTCAGAATATTGGATGCTGCACAAAAGAAAAGGGAGCTCATGTAGGCAACTCCAAAATAATGATATTTCCTGACCTATCTCCCACACTACACAGGAAGCGGAAGGCTTTCAGCGCACTAAAGAGCCAGCTTCGCCAAGTCAATGTGAGATACGGGATGTTTTATCCTGCAACCCTGAAAGTAGATACCCGCAGCGGGGCGACAAGGGCGTTTGACTCGGTAGAAGCGGCAGAGCAATTCCTTCGCAGGGAATATCCGGACATGTTTTAACAAAATGCTGAACTTGGACTTGATCAGACTGTCTAGCGAACACTGCCAAAGAATGACGAACTAACGGAGTATTAAAACATCACCCAGACTCCTTATTTACTCTTATTATCAATCGCTTCTGTTCTGATGTAGGAGGAGCAAATTATCCATGAGTAGCCTGAGACTACTTATAATGCACACACAACTTTGTAGACGTGGGATTTGAACAGTGGCTGGACAAACTGGGAGAAGACACAGCCGAGGTGAGGACACTGATGGGTGCTAAGGCGGAGTCTCTTCACTAGAGTGCCCAGTCCAATGTAGCTTGTTTTTCGCAGAGCGACTGTTCATATTTTAAGTTTTCACCAATGGGTATGTGAGAATGTATAAACTTAAGTATACTCATGTGCGTTAGAGATGGTCTGGGAGACCCAGATTATTTCATTTTATTTCAGGTTTTGATTGTTGACAAAGAGTTCACAGATATGGAGATATGGTTGTTAAAATCCAAGTTTTTTATGTGCATTTCACAGCTTAATTATTAACCACACTCAGTTTCAGTAGGTTACGTTTAAGATTACAGTAATTGAGAGCTTAGCAAAATTAACATGTTTTAGAATGCCACCACAACACTACGGAGGGCTAGGGTTAGGGTTAGGGTTAGAGGTTAAGGGAGAAAGAAACAGAAAAGAGACAAAAAAAAAAAGAAAAGAGGAAAAAAAAAAAAAACGAAGACAAAGAATATACAAATAAAACTAGTATACCTTTCCCCTGTTGAAAACACTATCAGGCAATACCAGGTCCCATCAGATCCCTCAGATAAAAGGTCAGTATTTTTTTCAAGGAAATATACATGATACATGGATAAGAGGTTTAGAGAAATAAAAGAGTAAAAAATAAGACAAGATAAATGAGAACAATAAATAAAAGGTTAAATAGATATCTTAATAAGTGCTTATATAATAATAAAAAAAATAATAATAAAAAGGAATCACACCATGTCATGTTCATGTGGTTCAGAGTCTGACAGACTCTGTTTGTTTGTTTTCTTTTGTTACAATTTCCAAGGTATGTGCACCTGAAAATTCTACAGAGAAATGAGAGAATTATTTTGTTTATGTTTATGAATGCTATCTTATTTGTTGCAGACCATATATATAAGGACAAATAGTTAGACCACAGGGATATAGAAGTCTGGTTTGGAACGTAAGAGGGGTCAATAATTATGTGAAAAGGAAACGTATTCTAAGCTATTTAAAACAACATAACATAGATGTAGCCTTATTGCAAGAGACACATCTGACGGATAAGGAACATGTCAAGCTGAAACAAGGAGGTTATAGCCAAATATTTTTTTCATCATTTACATCTCAAGCTAGAGGAGTGGTCATATTATTTCATAGAAATGTACCATTTCAGGTAAACTCAATCATAAATGACCCTTATGGGAGATTTGTGATAGTGCAAGGGCTATTACATTCTGAACCAATAACACTAGTTAACATCTATAGACCTAATATTGACAACCCGCAGTTTTATGAGAATATATTCTTCCCCCTGTCTGACCTACACACAGAGGTATATGTTGGAGGGGACTTTAATGTAGTTTTGGATCCAATCCTTGATCAGTCTTCGCAGAAGGCCTGCTCTTTAACACGGAGTGCTGTATTTCTAAGAGAAGAGATGCAGGGAAGGGGACTGGTAGACATTTGGCGTACATTAAATAAAAACACTAGAGAATACTCATTTTATTCTCCCGTCCACAACAGTTATTCCCGTATAAATCTCCTGCTGATACCCCTCTCCAAGATACATCAAGTTACCTCTTGTGAATATTTGGCAAGGACCTTGTCAGGCCATTCTGCCTTACTAGTCACAATACCTGCTCCCATACAAGTTACCAGATGTAACAGATGGAGATTTACATCTCATTTACTTAACGATACAGAATTTGTGGATATGATTAGTAGGGAAAATGACTTGTTTTTCAGAATAGATAAAAATACAGCAAATCCTAACATTGTATGGGACGCTATGAAAGCTTGTCTCAGAGGCTAAATAATAGCCTACACCTCAGGTAAACGCAAAGAGTATACAGATAAAATCCAATCTTTTGAACATGAGATTAAGGAATTAGAAAAACAACACATACGATCGCATGACAGTACAATTCTTCAACAACTCAAATCAAAACAGCGAGAATATAATATGCTTCATACACACAAGATATTACGAACAAGGAGACAAGGCAGGGAAACTTTTAACCTGGCACATTAAGAAAGAGGAGACAAATATGGCAATATATACAATCAAAAAGGGTGATACATTTATCTGGCAACCCTATGGAGATTAACGAGGCTTTTCTGAACTACTATCAATCCTTATACACATCACAAGGATGTAACCCGGCCAGCATAAAGCAATTCTTGGACAAACTTGAGCTTTCTGCGTTATCAGATAATAATAAGGAGACACTAGAGGGCAGTCTTACAAAAGAGGAGGTGATGGGAGCCTTAACCTAACTTGCTTCAGGAAAATCACCAGGCCATGATTCCCATAGAATTCTCTAAGGCATTCAGTTCGAAGCTGATAGAACCTCTGCTCACAATGTTTAATTATGCCATAGAAACAGGTAGACTCCCAGAGTCAATGGAGCAGGCACTGATCATTGTTTTGCCCAAACCAGGCAAGAATCCCAAACTTTGCAGCTCATACAGGCCTATTTCAATTCTGCCCAGTGATTATAAAATTTTCTCTAAAGTACTGGCTCTACGTCTTGAAAAGGCTCTTCTTGACTTAATTAACTTAATTAATGACTTAATGGACCAAACAGGATTTATTCAGAATAGATCATCAATTGACAATGTAAGAAGATTTCTCAATATAATTCATAGCTCCAAATCTGACCAAAACCCGTGTGTCGCAGTGTCGCTCAACGCACCCAGCGGCACAAATACAAACCAATAGGGACGTCTCAGCCACATTTGTTCTATCACGCAGCACTAGGCAGGGTAGCTGCCTATCGCATCTATTATTTGCTGTTGCCATTGAGCCGTTGGCAACAGCCATAAGGTCTAACCCAGCCATTCATGGTATACAAACTGGTGACAGTGTCCATACTCTGTCTCTTTACGCAAATGGTATATTGGCATACCTTTTAAACCCAGACGAATCTATTCCAGCTCTGATTGATACACTGACGGAATATGGTAAAATTTCAGGCTATAAGATTAATATTAACAAGAATGTAGTCATGCCTCTTAATGCCAGTGGAATCCTAATCACATCACTTATTTGGGACTTAAAATTTCAAATGAGCTGCAAAACCCATTCTCTCTTAACTATACATCACTACTAAAAAAGACAAAAGAGGACTGTGAGAGATGGAACGACTTGCCTCTGTCTTTAATGGGCGAATTTACTGGATAAAAATGAATATATTACCAAAATACCTGTATCTTTTCCAGATGCTACCAATTCCGGTCCCTAAACTATTTTTTAAACAACTCAACTCTTGTCTCACACAGTTCATATGGAGAAATAAACCACCGAGGATAAAATTAACAGTACTACAAAGCCCCTTGAAAAAGGTGGACTTAAAGTCCCTAATTTCGAGCACTTCTACTGGGCAGCACAAGTTAGAGCAGTATGGACATGGCAAACAGAACAAGCCCACCCGCCTATATGGACAAAAATTGAACAGCATATCTTAAATAAGTTGAAACTGGAATCGATACCATATATCAGCTGTTTAAACTCTCTCCTAGCTATCACAACAAATCCAATTACTGGCCATACATATAAGATTTGGCAACAGTTTCGGAAGAAAACAGGTTGTATTCAGTCTATTTATGACAAATCCCCCTTTCACACGAATCTCTCTTTACCTAAAGTCCTTAGAAACGGGATCACAAAACTATGGTTTACAAAAGGTATCAAAACTTTTGGTAACCTGTTTGAAGAAGGAGTCCTTAAGTCTTTTGAAGAGCTCTCCTCTCAGTATGGGCTACCCTGTACTCACTTTTTCAAATACCTCCAGGTTAGACACTTTATTACTTCAGAACAGGATGGCCATCTACAATTATTAGAAGAGTTGCCTCTAGATAAACTTGTGTGAGACAGAGAGGGAGTAAGAGGGTTTATATCCTATATCTACTCAGGAATTTCTCAAATCATAGGGTGGGAGATGTTAGGAGTGAAACGCAAATGGGAAGAAGACCTTGGGTGCAATTTTGAAGAAAGGGAATGGGAAACACTATGTATTGGGAGTCAGTATTTCTCCTTTAACACTAGACATAAAACTACACATTATAATCTCATTCATAGAACATACTATACCCCTGACAGGTTACACAGAATAAAACCTCAGTACTCCGAGTTCTGCCCAAGATGTAAAACAGGAACAGGAACACTGATACATATGTTCTGGTCCTGCCCATGTCTAAATACATACTGGACCTCTATACTTAAAGTGCTAAGTGACATCATAGGAGCAACCATCCCCACAGAACCAAGAACAATCCTATTGGGTGATACCTCCATGATAAAAGTCAACAAAAATAAACTCAGATCTATTAGAATTGCCCTCATCATAGCCAACAAATGTATAGCCATGTAATGGGAAGATGAACATCCACCTACATCTGCTAGATGGACTGATGAATTAGCATCGTGTCTACCAAATGAAAAGATCATGTATAATTTCAGGGGAAAACCTGGAGAGTTTAAAAAGATCTGGGGCGGTTTTATAACATTCCTGGAGACAGAATCCTCAACATAGCACTTTTCTTATATAAGTAAATATTGTACCCAACTGTCATATATGAGTCAGTTTTTTTTTTTTTTTAACTTATATATATATATATATTTAATTATCCTGCTTCTAACTAAATTGCTACAAAAGGGCTGTCATCTATTTCCTCTCTGCAACTATTTAGTTTTTTGTTTTTTTGTTGCATTTTTGGTTTGCTCTGTTTCGTTTGTTTCTTCTTAATAGTCTGTACTGTTGTTAGGTGCATATCCCGTAGTAACTAGGGTCGGACCTGAAGGGGTGGGTGGGAATGGGAGGGAGGGAGGAAGGGAGGGAGGGGCGGGCTGATATGACTTCTATGTTATTGTATTTTCTTTTTTGTACATCATTATATTATTCAGCTCAAGGTTTGTTAAATTCAAAAATCAATAAACATAATGTTAAGATAAAAAAAACAGAGCAGGTGCGCTGTGTCACAGGCAGAGGATGTAGAAGGCCAGATACTGGCTTTCTGCTGGGAACAGACAGGACAGGATCTTTGTAGGGTTCAGGCCACCAGAACCAGTCTAGCACTCTGAAGAGGGTTTGACTGGCACCCAAGTGACAGGAATGACTCCTCCCTGTAGGAGATGGGGAACAAACAGTCTGTTGGGAAATTACCCAAGTGGGGCAGTGTCATGACCTGGCTCAACGGTCACAACAAAAAGGGAGACCACACCATGGTAACATTACAAACAAAGGTATTTATTAAACCAAATTAAACCAAATCAGACCGAATTACAATTACAAAGGAACTATTTACAAAAATGAGATGTGGAAATTCAGTAGGATCAGTAGTGTAAGGTGTGTAGAGTGCATGTGTGCTGGTGTTGTCTGTGTGAACCAAACAAAAGGGAAATCAAACCAACAGAACCCACATGGTGTGCCTGGAGGAGAAGAGAGAGAGAAACTGAGTGACTGCAGGGGCTTAAATCACCTCAGCCACACAGGGCCCAGGTGTCCTAGGGAAATCACTGCACCTGCAGGAGAGAGAGAGACACAGACACAAGGACACGCCCACCAGCCAACACACAGACAAACATAGATGACACAGACAAGGGACCTGGGGCATCACAGGCAGTCACAGGCTTCATTCATTCATCTTAAACTGGAGCCAATCCCCGGTAAGGGCGGGGTACACCCTGGGGTACAACCTGACCTGAAGACCAGTTGATGTGGGGATTGTGCCATGGGTAACATAAAATCAGAGGGTGGTTAGAATGCTGATATAAATGGAATGTCAGTGTTTCTGAGTGACCATCAGGAAAATTGAGTCTTATCGGAGAGGTTTAATGGGTGACTGAGTACATAAGCCTACCATTTAAGGAAGTGACTGGTAAGGGCTCTGGGAGAGGTTTTTTCTCAACACCCAGCTGTTCAGCCATACAACAGTCCATGAGACTTGTGCCGGCACCAGAATCCACTAGGGCTGTGCAACAAAGAGAGGAGGATGGTGAAGTCAATCTTACTTCGGTCAAATACTTTCAATTGGTTTCTGCAGTTTGCGACACTCACCAGAGAGGAAGACAATTCTTGAGGGGGCAAGAGGCAATAAAGTGCTGGGTGGAATATATGCACTGCTCCTCCACAAACCATCGGTGGCACTCTATGAGGTCAGGCAAGTGTGCTCAACCTGCATGGGTTCCAGGGCACCACTCCAGGAAGCTCCCACGGAGAATTACTCCATGGATGCTACTTGACAGTGTAGATAGGCTAGAAATGGAAGATAGTGAGTATCCCAGTCGTCCTTGCTGCCATTCCCTCACTTGTTTGTTGATGCAGGAGGCCAAGGAGATGTAGGCATACAACTTGGAGGTAGGATATGAATGGGCTAGATGATTCCTTAGCGTTTCAGACAGCCCATTGTTTAGACTTCCAATTGAACTGGGGCAAGTTGTTTTCCATGTCTTAAGATTCTTTGTCCATGTGCGTCGAGGAATGAGCACAGGGTTTTGCGCTCTGCTGTATCAATCTTGGCCAGTTCGTTCTGTCACTAACTCACTCAATGCAGCAGCACAGAGGCAAGGGGCAATTTCAGGGTCTTTATTACAGTCCAGATGTCAGTGACCAGACATACAATACTCAGGCTGAAGTGCAAAGATGCTAAACTTGAAAACCAGGGAACTTGCAACTAAAGTCATATGCAGAACAAATGATGGAACTCGGCTTTCACAATGAAGACAAGACAAACTGATACAGGACCAAAAGATTACACAGCTTAAATACACATGGGAAAGCAGAGAGTGAGACACAGTTGCAATACGTTAGAGAAGGGAGGTAATCACACATGTGCAAAGGGGGTGTGACAGGAAGACAGGGGAACACACACATTTCACAATATAACAGGAAATACCTAAACGAGACAAAACTGAACTAAAACTAAACAAAGAGTAACTTGACAAGACTCAATCCCTGACATCATATCTTTGTTCTGCCACACTGTAAGGTTTTTTCCTGGATTCAGGTGAACGAGGAGGGCACTGAACTTTATTGGAATCAAAATAGCTCTCTCTTTGTGATATCACAATGCAAAGTCCCAAAGAGAAGCTCCACCAGCAGGATGGAGGGAGGGGGTCCTGGAGAAAGCATCCACATATAGAGGCTTAGCACGTGAAGCAGCACAGGTCCCACAAAAGATACAGTATAATATTGCCATGTAATTGGATGACACTATACCTTGATGTACCAAGGCCACACAAACCTGTAAATTTTGGAATCCTGAAACCATTGGTAACATTTTCCTTGACAAATAGGAGACTTTGTTATGGAGATAAATTGAACCTGTCTTTTCAACCCCTGCTTGTTTTCTTCAGAATCACTGCACAGGTAACAACGGATTGTTACCTCAGACTGTGTTTTTGTGTTTTTAAAGCTTTTCTTTATGTTTGCCTGTGGTTTGGTCCATCAAAGATGTAAGAACCTTGTCACATTCTTTGCCTCCTTCATTTCTTTTTGGAAATAATCTCCATCTGAAAGCATCCAGGCATACCATGTTTAGACTTTACGTCCTGGAGCTCCTTGTATGATCCTGGCAACTTTTTTTAAAACCCAGTTTCCATCAGTCTTTGGTTGTAATCACTACATAATATTGGGCACTCTGTGAATGTGTAGGTAGCCTGGGACATGTTAATCAGCGGTTTTCCTGCCTCTTGGGTTCAGAAAACATTCCTCCGGCTGCTCCACTTCACTCAGAGCATCTGTGCTCTTTAGAGTGAGCAGCTGACACAGCCAAGAACCATGGCACTGTGAGGAGAAGTTAATAACACAGCTCAAATGTACTTGAAGAAATGTATGTGAGACATGGCTGCAAAGCAGGTAGACGGAGGTAGTGTGACAGGTATTCTAAAAGACAGGAAACGATGTCTCTCTCCTTCCTGTCAATCGGTACTGAAGGCTGATTTTAAGAGGGTGAGGAGAACGAATAAATAGCTCCTGTCTTACAGCAATTCAGACTGCTGCCATTTCTTACTGGTTGGCAAGCGAGCTGAGTGGTGTTCCATTTTTTTGTTTAAATAAAAAAATAAAGATCAAGAGAGAACAAAATAATGAAGTACACGAGCTAAAGGTGCCTTACCCACTTGTGCATGTGTTTTAGAAGAAAGCTGTGTATCCAGCTCTGAGACATACAGTGTGATGGCGAACTGGACCACGTCCCAGAGTTTTGTTTGCGGACTTCTCTCCCTCTCAGATGTTTTTTTTTTTTCTGTCCTTTTTTTGTGCTGTTCATGTTTCAGAGGCACCACTGTACTAAGTGAAGGTGTAGGAGGAACAGATAAAGTAAATAACTGCAGGGAGAAGCTTTTCATTTTCCCAAAATTGAAAATGACTTAATAGATAATTTGTCAGTGTTTTTAGAGCTTCACCAACTGATTTAGACAAGCTTCAACCTTAAAGTGATTTCACATTTTTTCCCAATGGATCAGAGAGCAACCAGATTTCTTCCCCTTCTCATGGCTTTGCACCATTTTTCCAGCAGCGGTGGGCAATCACACAGGAAGGATCAAAGTGGTCTTCACACCCACTATCTGCAAACTGACCTGTACTGGAGGTAAATGTCACAACAACTGCAAGCAGGGTAATACCACCACCATCATCAGTGAGAATGGCTACGCTACAGATACCCTCACGGCACCCAACTTCAGAGTAGGTGAGTGATCTCTCTCTCTCTCTCTCACACGTGCCCATACATACACCCACACACCCCTTTTTGCTGCACCGCTCTCTATGGGTGGCATTCCTGTTTACCTTTTTCTGTGATAATGAAGTTGTTGGTGGAAGACACAGAAGAGTCTTGAGCTTCATCTGCATTGGCACCCACACACAGTGTTCTCTGTTTGAAATCAGGTGCATTTAAAAATGTCCTCCTTCAGTTTAACGCTGTGGTGTGAGGCAGCTGTTAACTGTTTAACATCAGTGAATTGCAGCTGCAACATCAAACTTCTGTCTATGGTTTAATTGCATTAAAACAATGGGTTTAATGATGTGTGTAAAATGCAAGAATGAGCTTTACAGCAGTAATGTACATGTTTTTAAAATGAGGGTGGACCTGCAAGTTGACCCACCTTCGACTCCGAGTCGAATATTGCCATTATTTCATACTAACACAAGACAAGGAGGAGTGTTGTCATCACATGCTGTCACACACACACACACACACACGGACAAAATGGAGGAAGCATGAGCTGCTTGCCACCATGCAAACCAAAACAGATTGCCCATGTCTCATCCATGGGTTGCTGCTCCCAGAAAATTGTTGCAGCTTGAGAGTGAGATCTCTATAGGAGGTGGTCACTCAGGAGTCACTCAGAAGTTGTGCTGATATTGCTGCTGCTCTGAGCTCATGTATACTGCAGAGTCATTTGTCAAAAGGCTCAAAGTTGATTCTGGCCTTTTCCATGGATATCAAAAGCCTGATGTTTGTGGGTCTTTGTGGTTTCCTTGACCAGTGGAAAAAGAGCTTCGCTGGTGAAAACAGTGGAGCATCAGAGACAAAACAATGAGTCAAAAGAGAGGGCACACTGGTCTCACAAGTTGACACATACACATCTCTGCATCTGCTGGATATGTAACCAGGCACCAGTTCTCTGCTTGATTTTGGGCATATGGAGGTATTTAGATGGATATGTAAGTCAGAGGGCAGCACGGGCATAGTGGTTAGCGCTGTTTTCCCACAACAAGAAGGTCTTGGGTTTGGTTCCTGGCCTGGGGCCTTTCTGTGTGGAATTTGCATGGTCTTGCGTGGTTTGTGCTTGCGTGGGTTTCCTCCCACTGACATGCATGCATGTTTAGGTTAACTGGTGACTCTAAATTGTCCGTATGTCTGAGTGCGAGCGTGAGTGGTTGTTGGTCTCTGTCTGTCTCTGTGTGTTGGCCCTGTGATGGACTGGCAGCCTGTCCAGGGTGTACCTCGCCCTCGCTCAGTGTGAGCTGGGATTGATACGGATAAGCCATAGAAAATGAATGAATGTCAGTCAGGCTGGTTGACAGACGTATTGATGAAAAGAGTATCACTCACTGGCTGCTGTCTGCACGACAATGTTGGACTGGTGAACTGTGAATCAGCTCACAAGCTCGCTCAACACCTCCACTTTGTTTAGGTACCTGTCGACTAAGGTGTATCAGAGCCTGCAGGGATGTCGCTTGATTGAAAATGAGGTAACTATCCGTTTGAATGTATCCAGTAATATAGCTTTGTCAGGACATCAGCTCCTGTAGAGCACAGTAGCTGGGTGTTGCACAGACCTGATATAATGTCTGAACCTGCCCCTGCCCTTACAAGGAGCAGATCCATGTCTGGCTCTGACACATGCAGAAACATGGGGATAGCGGAACAAGAAGAATTCCTGCATGAGTCAGCATAACAAATGAATATAACTTGAGTTAGAGCAGCTCAAAGACAGAAAACCGCAGACTGTGAATTCCGGATGAACTGGAGCTCCTCTGTTTACTGGAACTGATCTATAGTGACATCTGGATTCACTGGAGACTGGTCACTACTTCTTTTTATTGTTTTTTGCTTCCATATCAGATATACAATTTGATGTTGAGTTTGAGCGTCTGACCAAATAGCTGCACTGTGACCCAACCCCAAGAAGGTGGAAAAACTTGATATTAGAACACATTAGAACAAGCCTTTTATCCTGGCAGGATTCAAGAATTTGAAAGACACTTTAATTGAGTGTGTTTTTCAAGATACTGTATGGATGTTTGTGATTGGAAGAATCAGAAACAAATTTTTAAGTGCTTTTTCAGTTAAGGTAGAACAAAGCATTTTCAATCAATCATTTATAATTTGTCATCGTTTCCCTGCTCATGATTTGTCTCGCTGACCCTACATTGAGGTGATCAACACATTTAGATACATGTATTTTACAAAAAAAAGTTGAAAAAGGTGAAATCTTCAGGTTTTTAAAAAAATTAGGAAAGTAAAATGAGCATCTTGATAATGGGTTAAAAATATCCATCCAACATTAGTTTGACTCTGCTGGTCTGCAGGTAATGTTATACTTTTCATATCCATGTGAAAAAGCAAGGAAAGTTTATTTTTATAGCACATTAGATTCACCAAAGTATTTTCTTCACTTTCACTTTCTTTAACACATCAAAATGTGTCCAACATACGACAGACACAAAGACACAAACAAACATTCACACATATAGGCACTTCAGAGTCAAGCATTGTTGGACTGTTGCATGAAGCTGGAGTACCAGAGAGAACCTATACAGTACAAGCACAAGGAGAGCATGTAAGCGCTGCACAGGAAGATCCCAGTTGGTACCAGGTTCAAACATAGAACTCTAACCCATTAGTACTTGTTGTGATGAAACAGTGCTCTTCACCCCTGTGCCTCCACATGTGTTCCATTTTTCTGAGTAAGATTATGTACAGACCCTGCAGAGCAGCAGGAGCTAAAGGTCAAGTCAGGACCACTGCAGTCAGGAACACTGCAGGTAGGAGTACTGCAGTCAGGACCACTTGAAGGACCACTGCAGCAAGACCACTGGAGTCAGGGCTACTGTCAGGGCCGTTGGACTGAAGAGCACAGGAGTCAGGAGCACAGAAGGTCTGGACAACTGGACTCAGGATCACTGTCAATACCGCTGGAATCAGGACTACTGGAGTGAGGAATATATAGTAACATTAATAATCCACATTGAAATAAAGTATTTATCTTTCTATTCAGTTTGTTGGATTATTTGTGGAAGTGTCTGTTTTGAGCAAAAACCTTGAATTACACAGAAATAGGATAGTTTACATTAAACTACAAAGTTAACTTGGCGCCATTACGTGGGTTTAGCTAAACTAAGCCCCGGCTAATGTTAACAATGTTTGAAAGTAATAGTTTATAGGCAGAGAAAAAGACTGGACTGTTTCTGTTGGTGGTGCTGTTTCATCTGTGGCCTAGTGTTAACAACATCTTATGTAAAACCAAAAGTAGTGAAAGACATGTTAGTCAGTTTAATGGCTGTAGGTTGTAAAACAAATGCTTATTTTTTATTTTACAGCCAGCTGTTGAAACGTTAATTCTCAGAAACAGCTGCACCTGGCTTTGACTTAAGGGGGAGTGACAGACTCATGAGCCTGTCAAGACTTGCTTCCTCCCCTGCCCTCACTCTTTCTTTCCTCCCTGTGATGCAGCTCTGAGATAGGTGGATGAAAGTTTATTTACAGTCCAGACTGAGCTCAAACAGAGAACAGACTGAATAAATCACACTTGGCCTCTTTATCAAATTTATCACAACTGATGAGCGAGACGATGAGGGCAAAGTGTTGATTCATGAATCAGGGAGAGGGTGGATGTGTTGAAACTTGCCCACAGTCCACAATCACATGTTTAGAGATATTCAATCTTCAGAGACCAACCAAAGGGAGATATTAACTGAGAAATCCATAATTTTTCATTTTAATTAGGAGTTTTTATTAAGTATTTTGAATAATTCTTACATGGCAGTGGATTAAATTTTCCTGGTTATAATCTTAATCCATCTGTCTGATAAATGATACTGGCTGTATCTGTCTTTTTATTTCTTTTATCTAATAATTTCTACAGTTACAGTAAATTGTAATTCATTTGTAAATATGTACAAAAATGTTAAAATAGTTTAAAGTATTTTACTGTTTTTAAATCCAGGGTAAATCATGGGCACGAGTAGCGGGGACCACACCATGAGGTTCCGGCTGCAGCTGCTGTTGGTATAGCCTGGTATTGGACTTTGTTGCTGTGGAAAAATGTTTGGAGAAAATTTAGCTGATCAAAATTACAGGTTCCATGACCTCTGTTGTCTGGCTTTGGACATGGGCTTTTGTGATCTCATGAAGGACAGTGGTGGCAGCTACTGAGTCTGAATGAAGTCTGTCCGGACCAGCTACTGGTCACTTTTGAAGCATGGAAGAGTACAGGCATCATGCGCACGGACTTCAAACCTGAGAATGTAATGCATGTGAGTCACAAAGATCAGCCATTCAGAATGAAGATCATTACCTTTGGATTGGCCCTTTCAACCAGTGGGGTAGAGATGGAAACAAAGATGTAGGCTACTTAATATAGAGCTGCAGAAGTATCCCCTGGGACTTCTTTTGCCAAAATCAGTTGGCATGAGGGGAGTGGGTTGCGTTATGGAATTCTTGTATTTTGGTACTGACCTTTTCCCTGACAGCTGTCCATACTGTATCACTGGATAATAACATGGTACGCCTGCTGGGGGAACCAGACCACCATCTCATTGCTGGAAAATTCAGCTGTGTTTCTTTAATCTGGATCCGTACATGAGGTGGAGACTCAGGATACCAGAGGAGTAAGAGGAAGTAACTGGCATCAAGCCAGATGTTTATGAAAAGTTCTTTGTCTCAGCCTGGAACTTCATGGATGCAGTAAAGACATATCCAGCAAAATATGCTCAAAACAAAAATCAAAAAAAGCCTAGCTCCAGATCATGAACTAAGAATTACTCTCAGTGAAGCCCTTAAACACAGTTTTATAACAACAATTCAGCCAGCTCCTGTAAAGAGGACTGCTGCCCCCCTGGATTATTCCAAAGAATGAGAACTGATGGGTTATAAAGACTATTATTGTGGCTATTCAAATATTGCTTATACAATTGGCTTGTGAAAAAAAGACGTTGTGGTACCATGGAAGAGATATATTAATCTTCTCTTGTTGTAAGGCAGACAGTGATGAAAATGATATTACAGCAACTAGTTACTGGTTAAGTTACTGAAACAGTTACAGCTCTCGAGGAAATGGTGCTAACTTTAAGTTTTCAGTGAAGAGCCAGTCCCAAGAGACTCAAATTTTCTGAGATCCAGCCAGTCAAATCCAACTACACAGTCCTGTGAAATGTTACGGAGATCATTCAAAGAATTGCGACAATCCTGATATAAGAACTTCAGGCAACTACCCACTAGTAACTGAACATTCAGTCGTGCTGAGCATCATGATTCCCAGCCAAGCAAGCCTCTTGGACTCTCAGCAGTAGCCAAAATTTATGATGGGGTCATAAAAACTATAAGCAAGTTCTCTGCATTTTACTTGTCCTGTTAGATCTTAGTGCTGCCTTTGACACCATCGACCATAATATTCTATTGCAAAGACTCAAACATGAAACTGATCAAAGGAACCACACTAAGATGGTTCAATCAGACAGATATAATTTTTTTCATGTTAAAAATGGCTCTTCCTCACGCACTTTAGTTAATCATGGAGTTCCACAGGGTTCTGTCCTTGGACCAATCCTTTTCACCGTAGACATGGTTCACTTAGGCAACATAATCTGGAAGCACAGCATCAATTTTCACTGTTATGCAGATGATACTCAGTATTACTTGTCAATGAAGCCGGATGAAACTAATCAGCTAATCAGACTTCTGAGCTCAGACAAAACTGAAGTCAATGTACTTGGATCTAAGCACCTTAGAGAAGCATTATTTAATCATTAGACCACCTTAGATGGAATTATCTTGGCCTTCAGCTCCACTGTTAGGAATATTGGAGTAATTTTTGACAAGGACATGTCTTTTATATATATGTATCAAATAAAACAAGTCTCTAGGACAGCCTTCTTTCACCTACGCAATATTGCAAAGATCAGAAACATCCTGTCTGAAGAGGATGCAGAAAAACTAGTCCATGCATTTGTTACCTCTAGACAAGTCTACTGTAATTCATGACAATCAGGATGTCCCAACAATTCTCTGAAAGGCCTTCAGTTGATTCAGAATGCTGCTGCATGAATATTAACAGGAACTAGAGAAAGAGATCACATTTCTCCTGGGCGAGCTTCTCTTCATTGGCTCCCAGTAAAATTCAGAATAGAACTTAAAATCCTTCTCCTAACGTACAAAGTTCTTAATGATTCCATCATACCTCAGAGAGCTCATAGTTCCTTATTGTTCCAGTAGGACATTTCACTCTCTAGCTGTAGGTTCACTTGTGGTTCCTAGTGTCTCCAAGAGTAAACCAGGAGGCAGAGCTTTCAGCTATCAGGCTCCTTTTCTATGGAACCAACTCCCAGTAGCAGTCTAGAAGGTGGACTCTGTCCAACTTTCAAGATTAAGGCTTAAAACCTTCTTTTATGACAAAGCCTTCAATTAAAATTTTAAAGTATAATTACTGTTTCTTTAGTTATTCTGCTATGTATAGGCCTAGACTGCTGGGGGATGGGCTGAGCACTCCTCTCTCCCTCCCCCTGTCTCTGTCTCTCTGTGGCTCTCTCTCTCCCTCATGTATGTACATAACAGCATTAGATGTGACTAACTTTGTTTCCATCTGTAGTATGTGTTTTGTCCCTCATGTCCTCTCTCTTCCTGTCCCTGTCCTACAGGTGCTGAACCATCTCTGCTCCATGTTCCTGCTGAATACCTGCTGCTGCAGTAGCTACCATTAGTTATCATTACACACTACAACTCATTTCCCATTGTTCGTTCTTCTGCTAAAAACTCTTTTCCCCTACTGCTATTTGCTGGTGCACACTTATTATTGTCAAATTTCAATCATTATTTGCATCTGTATGTTTTATTTGCATTTTTATGGCACAAAAATACCCAGCCTTTCCTCTCCTTCATGTTCTCTCACTGCATCTGTCTCTCCGCCTCTGACTCTCTCTCTCGCTCTCTCGTTCTGTCTCTCTGTCCCTCTACCTCTCTGTCAACCCAACCAGCCCTCCCTGAGCCTGGTTCTGCCCGATGTTTCTGCCTCTTAAAGGAAATTTTTCCCCTGCCACTGATGCCAAGTGCTTGCTCTTGGAGGGATATATAGGGTCTCTTTAACAACTCCATAAAAAGTTTGGTCTAGACCTGCTCTGTACTCTGTTATTATTTCAAGATATATAAAGAAATTTTATTTGATTTGATGTTGTAATTATTCCTTACACCATTGGAGCTATATGTAGCAACCTTTATTGAAAGAATATGGCTACTATCTGGATTCATATTGATACAAGAGAATGTATAGTTTTGTTTTGTCTGTTGGCAGACAAAAACAAAGCTTTTAGTTTCTGGTGACACTGCTTGGACACACTTCTTATATGGATCCTCAAAAATGTCAATGACAACTGAGACCAGGAGCGTCTAGTTGCATTCAAATGTTATGATCAAGGGTTTAATGACATGAATAATATCAACATTCGGGTTACATTGTGTGACAAACAATGCAAACATTTTTACACATTTATGCAGATTTCTGAGCTGAGGTGAAAATGACTTGGCCATCGCTGATAGTTTGGTGATAACAGAAAATATTAATGGAATGACTCCATACAGTTTTATGAGGAGAATTTTAAAAGAGGCCTTATGCTGGCTGTGGTGTGTGTGTGTGTGCGCTTGTGTGTATTCCATTTGGCTGACTGCTGCCTCTGGAGAGACATTCTAATTGGTGTTTTTCCCAGCTTTTCTGGCATCTTTTCTCCCAGGTGAACACAATAGCTGGCCATGTGCTGAGAGCTCTCTGGCCCCCAGCTCCTGCTTCCTTTATTAAAGACGCTTGCAGCTGCCAGCTCATTTGTTTAAGATCAGTCCAGATGGTTTCAAATAATTTACAGTTGGCGTAAATCAAATAGAATTAAGGAAGAGAGATGAAGGTGAAGGGGAAGGTAGGATGACTTAAAGGAAAGGACAGGGGTAGCACTTCAAAGAGTTTGGCTTTTTCCTCACCATGCCTCTCATTTTATAGTCAATAGCTTTCTGTACAGGGCATCACGGCAGCATAGTGGTTAGTGCTGTTGCCCCACAACAAGAAGGTTGCGGGTTCAGTTCCAGGGGTCTTTCTGTGGGGAGTTTGCATGTTCTCCCCATGCTTGCGTGGGTTTCCTCCAGGTACTCCGGTTTCCTCCCACTATCCAAAGACATGCATGTTTAGGTTAATTGGTGACTGTAAATTGCCCGTAGGTCTGAGGTTGTAGCTCAGGATGCACTGAGACGCATCATCAATGTTGTGACCTGGGGTCATTAGGTGTTTTGGGTCTCACAACATACACCCTCGCCCAGGCGACCCAGCCAGGGTTGATTGGGCCCTGTCTTGCATCCCAGCAGCTACCCATGAATCAGCTCTCTTTAGCCAAAGCCACCTAGTGGCTTTTTCTGCGGCCTCACTGGCTGATTGAATGGACTTCTTCTTGGTTGCTCCTGTGACACCCAACCGAGTGAGGACCTTGGGAAAGAATGTCCTGCAAATCCTATACAGCCAACTTCCATGGGCTGGTAGAATTATTTCCAGCCTCTGCCCCTGAACTCCTCCACTAGTTCCTGGTACTTGGCGCGTTTCCTCTTGTCGGCTTCCTCAGTGCACTCTTCCCAAGGCACTGTCAGTTCCAAAATGATCAGGTGTTTTTAGGCATCTGAGGTGATTATCATGTCTGGATGGAGTGAAGTTGATGCAATGTGCTGTGGGAATGTCAGCCACTTTCCCAGGTCAGCCTGCAGCTGCCAATCAGAGGCTGTGTGGAGGAGGCCTGTTGTTGGTTTTGGCTGAAGCTGGGCTTTTTTTTCTCCAGCTTTGACAAAGGTGACTGCTTTCTTGGTGTGTGGTGGTGTTTGCCGATGTTAATGGCGGAGGCTAAACTCTTAGCAACTGCCTTAAGCACCTGGTCACGTTGCTACCGATAGCAGCCATCTGTCAGAGCCTTTGAGCAGCTTCTGAGGAGCTGTTCTAATGAGCCTCTTCCAGAGCAAAGCGGGCAGGAGGGCGTCTTGCTCTTTCCCCAGATGTGGAGGTTTTCTGGGCATGGCAAGGCATCGTAGATTGCCTGCATGATGTTTGACCAGATGATCCTACGCTGCAGTGTACTCTCCCATCTGGTCCACATTTCCTGCTGCTTGAGTCCTACTGCCCTGCTCACTTGATCCTCCACACCTGCTCGGTCCTCTTTCTGGAAAAGGTGGTGTCTCTCCTTGCCCTGGGCCTTGCTGATCTGGGTCCTTTGGAAGTAGCCCAGACCCGCTCTGCCGATTGCCACAGTGCCCACCAGTGCCTTTTGTCTCAGGCATGACTCTGCCACCTCCACTGCCTTCTCCGCTCTCCACTTCCTTCCTGTCCTAACCGCGATGCCAGCTGCTGACACTTTAGCATCCCTAGAGTCCCTGTACTGGAGGACTTCCCGCATGTGAGCCACCATGAATTCCTCCTTGAGTCCACTGAATGGTAGCTGCAAGGTGTTGCTTGTCAAATCAAATCAAATTAGATTTATTTATATAGCGCCAAATCTTAACAAAGTTACATCAAGGCACTTTACATATAGAGCAGGTCTAGACCAAACTCTTTATAAAATTATTTAAAGAGACCCAACAGATCCCCCGATGAGCAAGCACTCAGCGACAGTGGCAAGGAAAAACTTCCTTTAAGAGGCAGAAACCTTGGGCAGAACCAGGCTCAGGGGGGGCGGCCATCTGCCTCAACCGGTTGAGTTGAGAGAGGGAGAGAGAGAGAGAGACCGACCATACAGGTGTCCTGTACAATGTTGCGCTGGTGAGGCTGCATGGAAAGCTTCAAGGGAAAGCTACTTGCCTTCCTTTCAAGGGACTCAACTGTTGTTATTGGGACTGTGTAGACCAGCAGGGGCTACAAGACTCTGGGCAGGTTGGAGTGCTGGTAAATCCAAGCTTTAAATCTACCAGGTAGATCAGACCTGTCAACCTAAGTGAGCCAAGTGTCAAGCTCTTGTGTGGACTTCTCGATGGTGGCGGTATCTTTCAAGCTTGAATCAAAGATCTTCCCCAAGCTCTTGACCGGCTGCTCTATAATGGATGGAACGACTGTTCCTGAGATTAGGAATTGGAATTTTTCAGTAATTTTCCCCTTCTTGAACACCATGTACCTTAGCTTGGAGGGCATGAAACTCATCCTGGCCCAGGTGATGAGTTTCTCAAGACCTTGTAAGATCCACATGCACCCTGGGACTGACGTTGTAGTGATGGTGAGGTAGTGCATGTAGGCTCAGTGGCTGTCGTACACCTGACTTGGTCAAGGACCCTCTGCATTCCAGCTCATCTGACTTGACCACCATGTTCATGGCAAGGGTGAAAAGGATAACAGAGGTGGTGCAGCCTGTTATTCGTTTTTCAAGGCGATGCCAGTCTGATTTTTCTGACCCAGAAGTGACCCTCAACCTGAAGTTATTGTAATAATCCAGGATCAGTTCCTTGATCTTACTTGGGACTAGGGGTGAAAGTAAGTCAGTACGGTCCGGTACTGCGTACCGCTAAAAGATTCAGTGACGGTACACAGTACCAGGAAGATGGGAGAGCGGCTGCCTGCTATAAAGCCCTCATTCAGAACCAGTCATGGCCGCACTCTGGGTCAGAAAATAGATCCGCTGGCAATATGCAGTCTTGAAAACTACTTTGTCTGTTTAAAAATTTCTTTTAACTCATTTTGAAGTGTTTCTGAACTGTCCGTGCTGTGTTTTAGTCCATGCTGGATGGAGCCTGGGCCAGGCATCTCCTTCTCTTCCTCAAGGGTTTTGCCCTGCTTCTCTCCCGCTCCCCTCGGAGAGAGCCCGGTGGTCTCCTCTGCGCACAGCCTTCGAAACGTGTACCACACGTTTAATGTCTTTACGTTTGTTGCAAAATTTCCCAATTAAAATCAGTAGGAGAGTAAACAGTTGTGTTTTGTGTTATTTTGTTAAATTTTAATGATACAGAACAGCTCGGAAAAGAAACTGCTTATGAGCTAATGACCGGAGATTTCACTCAGCAGTATGTGAGTGCACATGCTCGTCTACTTCCGAAACACAGCGGTTGCTATAGGGATCAATGTGTTTGATTTAATGCACTGGGACCTTTTCCACAACTGGTCCACAGACGTCAAGAAACGCTGCTTGCGCCGGGACAGGACGAACAATTACACCAGTGAAATTCCACACATTCTTGTGGTTGGCTGAAACACTTTCAATATGATTTAAGTATCTGTCAGTTATAATCTACAGATATTTTAAATAAAAATGGAGAGAAACACTACAAAACGGTCAAATTTTCTTTTGTCATAGTAATAATGCAGAGAAAAAATAACTTGATGGGTTACAACAGAAAATCAGAAAAACAACCCAGTGATGAAGATTTTGTGCAAGCTGAGAGTCAAGGTGAGGAGGCACCATGTCAGGAAAAAGAAGCAGCTGCAGGACCGCCAGAAAAAAGCACAGGTGATGATGATGCTATGCCTCCTACTTATCCTTCCATTTGGACAAAGGGTCAATGTGAACAGTTTAAAAGCAAAAATGAATGGTTGTATGCCCAGCATGGTAAACTGGGATGCACTCCATGCCACGATGTTAAGAATCTAGGTCTCATGGCATCCCGTGGTGTCAATATTGCCAGCCAGTGGGCTGAGGGAAATATAGCCTCATTCGGTAATTCAAGAGATGTCCAGTTTTTATCACTGCACAAAAAAATTCATGAGCACCGAAACTCCCAAGCACACAATAAAGCAATTAAGATTCTTCAGACAGCAAAGAAAGACATTCTTCTGAACATGAACGCCACCAGTCAGGAGTCTGCATTTGAGTCCACTGCCAGGGTATTCAGGACAGCATATTATGTGGCCAAAAACAATAAGCCATTCACTGACTTTGAGAGTCTGATTGAACTGCAGCAAGCTAATTCTGCTGATTTAGGCCGTGTTTTGCACAGCAAAACTGTCTGTGTTGACATAATTGATCATGTGTCATGACAGATGAAGAAGGAACTCCTGAGGAAGATTACAGAAACTAGATGTAAAATCACAGTACTAGCTGATGAGTCAACTAGTGTTGGGCACATGCCAACATTAATTGTGTTTTTGAAAGCCAGTGTTGATGGAGAGATGAAGCCCATTGCTTCTCCATTGGACCTTATTGAGCTGGATAGCCTGTCTGCTGCTCCTATCAAAGAACAGCTTATGAACTGCTTGTTCAAGAGTGCCTTCACCACTGAAATGCTGCAGGAGGTTTTCATAGGATTTTGCAGTGATGGAACCAGTGTGATGCTGGGAGTGAAGGTGTTGGGAGGCTGCTCCAGGATGACTTTCCAGGCATTGTACTGTGGCACTGCCAGACTGGAGCTGGCTGTGGACCAGGCACTGGAGGCAACAGGGGGAACAAAAGACTTCCAGGCCTTCCTTTACAGCCTATATTCATTGTATAGCCAGTCACCAAAAACATGCAAGAGCTAGGTGAATGTGCTCACAATTTACACATCCAATATGGAGATGAGGTGAGGGCTTTGTGCCATGTCCTAAATCTGAATGAACAAGAGGCACACCTTGGCTTCATTGAGTACAAGGCCAGTGGAGGAAGAAGCATTCCTAACAAGATAAGGAAGTTGCTTGTGGCAGTGGATACATTGTCAGCAAGTAATGCAGACTGTGAGAGGGGGTTCAGTACCATGAACAATATCATCACTGAGTACAGGAGCAAACTGACAGCAAAGAATGCTGCAAACTTCCTCTTTGTCAGCTCCGTTGGACCACCATGCATGCAGTGGGACCCAATGCCTTATGCGAAGACCTGGCTGGGCAAAGGAAAAACAGCAGCTCACACAACAAGTGGCATGACTCGCTGCCACTCAGAGGAGGATAACTACTTTAGGCCTCTGTGGAAAATCTTTTAGGTGATGTGTTCTGATGAGGGGTATTTCCACTTTGAGTTTTTGCTTGCAACCTCATGATCTGTACTTAGAGACTTGTATTCTGGATGTTTATCAATGTTTCAATTAAAAGAAATCTTTTACCATATTGTCAAGTGTTTTTAATTCCTGCCTGCTCCATAGGCCTACAGATAGCCTACAGTAAAATAGTGAGATGTTTTTATTTGTTTGGGTTTTGACTTTGCTATTTTAAAATGCCAATAAGGTGTGTTTGCTTTCAGCCAATCATATGGTCCCTTACATTTCTCCACACTTAAACCGTTGGCGACCATTGTCGTTATGGCAACAATAAACAATACATTTCACAAAGGTGGCATGTAACATACGGTCACATAGTTTATGTTCATTCAAACATTTAACTGCTAAGCAGGACGCTTCAACTTATTCAATGACATTGCATGATTTACAACGAGGGAATAGCCAGATAAATTTTACTGACAAGTTGAGGTTGATTAAGTCTCTCCGTGCAATTGGCTGAAAGCAAACACACCTGATTGGCTAATGAATCTGTCGATCAGAAACATACATTTGATTGATAGCTTTATCAGCCAATGCTGACGTTGGTTGACCTGCAATGCCAGGGCAGTCTCAAAATTCTATGTACAGATTTCGTAAATGCACATTCAGCAATTCCTATACTCCATGAATTTATATTACAAGTGTGCCTCAAAATTTGTGAAGTCCGAAATACAACTACGAAACAAAGCATGTGCATTCTTGACTCTGAAATACAACTTTAATAAATACAATTAATGAATGAATGAATTTAATGAATGCTTTGCTGTGAACCCCATGGTGATGAGTTGAAGGAGTCTCCCAGTATCTTCAAGCCTTTTGATCGACAGCTGTGTTGATACTCACTCGTTGATAATGTTAGGGCTGTTGTCTCAGCGTGTGTGTCTTTCTGTGGTGTTGTTGAACATCAACATGATTGCTTCCCTGTTTTCTCCTCAGTGGTGTGTCACCTCCCGTGTATAAATGGAGGAAAATGCAGCACCAGAGACAAGTGTCAGTGTCCTCCAAACTTCACCGGCAAGTTCTGTCAGATGCCAGTTAACAATGGGCACCAGCAGCACCAGCAGCACCAGCATACGGCTGGCAGCTACAGCCAGACACAAGTCCATTCCACACACACGCTGCCACTGACTAACAGCAATGGCCAAGGTTCTGGTGAGTAAAAGGCTGGAGGAATAAAACTTCTTTCTTCTTTATCAATCAGCTTTCTCTAAAAGACATTTACTTAACGCACAGTCACACAGGTAAAGGCTGTGCTACAGTTCTGAATGGTGGTCAGGACTCATGGAAAGTGGAGGTAATTAGTGCTAAATGAGCTGAAACAGGATTAAACACGGATAACGTTTCCAACAACAGATCATTTTCACTGTCCACTAACATGAGACTGTGATTAGACAAAAATTATCTTTTCATTCAATGATGAGAGCACTTCTGTGTTTTATTTCACATCCATTTGTCTTTTGTACTATGTTAATACAGTGAAAGTATCAAAGGTCACAGTCCACAGAGAAAAGCTCACAATCTGTATTCAGAAACTGAGCCTCAAAACCCAATGTCAGGACTTCTGAGAATTGTGATGTCACAACAAAGCACCACCTTTTTTTATTTGTTTTGGTGTTTCTTTACCTGTGAATTACAGGGAACTTGAAAAGATCAGAAAATAATCTGATTCAGGCATATACATCTTAGGGTATTCACACATGGGGTATTCTCTGTGTACTCTTGGTAATAAAGTAAACCAGCCAACTTTGGGGCAGAACAATGTGAAAGAAACTGGGCCAGGGGCTGCCCATCCAATTACTTAGTTGCCACAGCTGACCTCATAAAACAACTGGACATGAGGTTTTTTCAGTTGCTCTGCAGCTTTAGTGGATCCAGCTGCCCATCTTCAAGGTTTAGATCAGGTGCTCTCTGCATTCTTACTATTTTTCTTCTTGATTTTTTTCTTAATGTTATTATTCTTGTTTACCCCATGTGTCTCCAGTGTTCAACCCCAGCATTGTCAACATTCACATAAAACATCCTCCGGAAGCCTCGGTACAGGTCCATCAGGTATCTCAACTTGACAACTACCACAACAAAGGGCACCAGCTGAAAGGGCCACAGACTGGCTCCTCTTCCACTAGCTACACCTACCACCACACAGAGAGCAGCCAGAAGATCCAGCACCATGGCTACAACATAGTTTACCCTGTCCAGCATGGCTACCATGTTCCTCAGTACCAGCCAGTCACCTCTAAAAACACACTGGGGCGCTGCTTCCAGGAAACCACAGGCAGTCAGGTACATTTCTGTTGTCTGAAACAAAGCTGATGAAACATAGTAAATTAAATACTGGCCAAAATCATGACTGCCTGCATCGTAGTAACTAATGGAAAACAATGAACTAAGAACCCTCACAATGCTAAACATTTTTCCGCAAAAACATTAGGCTTTAAGGCCCTTGGTGTTGTAGGCAGCTGTATTGTTAGCAAAACTGATTAATTACATCTGTCTAATTCTCAGGGTCTAAGTCCATGTATTTGCTGCCATATTATTTTCATTACCAGCACACAGTAAATCATTTGATAGCTTGAGCTGTGAAATATCCACCCATTGGAGTCTTTGTTTTTCAGGAAAAGGTGGACACATTTTTTGGTTGAAAGGAAAGAGCCTTTGGAATAGGACAGTCTAGCAGCAGCTAGAGTTCAAGTTCAACAACCACCTGCAATTAAAAAAAAAAAAAAAACTGCACTGGGCCAACTATGACCCCTGGTGGTATTTTACATCAGGGTCAATAAATATCCTGTATGTCTGTATGAATAGTGACTCTTGAGGTAGTTTAAAGTTCCAGTTCCTAAAGTTCCATTACAGCAAACAAAACATTTTTCTGGGCAGTACAGCGGCATATTGGTTAGTGCTGTTGCCTCACAACAAGAAGGTCGCTGGTTCAGTTCCTGGGGCCCTGGGGCCTTTTCTGTGTGGAGGGATGTTAGGTTGTTCTCCCCGTGCTTGTGTGGGTCTCTGTATTTCTCTTTGTGTTGGCCCTGCGATGGACAGGCCACCTATTGACAATGCACCTTGCTCTCGCCCAATGTGAGCTGGGATTGGCTCCAGCCCCCCCTCCCCCAATGAATGGGGGCTTTTAGAGGATGTATCATCAAAAGTCATGAAAAGACACTAAAAAGACCTCATTCCCATTGCAGCCAGTACAAACAAAACTGTGAAAGACTCCTTCAGTCTTTCCAGCACAAACAAGACTGTTTGGCTGTAGAAATAGATTTGTTTATGATGCTTTAGACTTAGTGGTTGGTGCTGACGTAAAAGACACTCCATCACCAAGTCAAATTTTATAGAGCAAGTGTTGCCTGATCAGGGTGTGTCAGTGAGGGAGGGGTGTTCTCCATGTGTCCATCTGATTTTTGTGTAACCTGGGGAAGCAGAAAGAAGACAAATATAGTTTGGTAGTAATAAAAACTCACCCTAGTCCTTCCATCTCGACCTATCTCTCCTCTGTAACAGTGTGGGAAGGCTCTTCCAGGTCTTACTAAGCAGGAGCAGTGCTGTGGGACCATTGGGACGTCCTGGGGCTTCCACAAGTGCCAGAAGTGTCCAAAGAAACCATGTAAGTGCCTTTTGTGAGTGTAGACACTTAATTCCTCTTTGGGTGCATCAGTAGTTCTGTTGAAAGAACAGTGTGTAAATATAAGTGATGCCAGAGTCGACCTAAATCTTTAAAGCCACATCTCCAGCACCTGGATAATAAATCATGTGTTATCATGTCTTGGTAATAAATCACTCTTTTCTGTTATACCTATCTGTTAAACTCACATGGTTACACTTTGTAACTGAGTAGAGGGATTTGATAATGATGAGTTGTCAGGTGCTGGGTTGTATGGTTCTATATGTGAAAACAACTTTTGCACATCCTTTACACTCTACATAAAGATGGATAATGATCCCAGGTGATTTCACTTGATTCGCTGTCAGTAAAATGATCTCATTTCAGTCAGAGAGAAGTGATCTAAACAGAACACTGCAGACCCTCATTTTTGCTGCAGGTTCCAGACTACATTACCTGTTTCTAATATATTTAAATCACCCACCAAACTGTCAGTGATCAGGTTGTACTGTGAGTAAAGTAGGCTTCAATTATGAGTGCAGCTACATTTCTGAATATTGTGGTCATCTCTTTTCTAAATTAATTGTATGGTAACAGAAGCCTATTGCCTGTGTTTCCCAATGTGTTGCTGTTGAAACTCAGTTATGCTGCTGATTGCTAAGCTTTATAGGATAAACCTGTTCAGTGTACATGCGTATCTAAAGTCTGAGGTTATGTGCTGGGTATGCAGCCATAACTCATCTTTATCATACTGTGATACATAACATGCAGCATTTAGCCATTCTTGTTTTTAAAATGACATCCAGTGTTGTAAGCTGTGTGCTGTGTGCTTCGTCACTTCGTCACCACTTAATTTTCACTCAACTAACAGTTAGTTAAGCATTTCGCTTTCACTCTTTTCACTCATTTCTAAATCCCTCTGCTAATTTAGCTTAGCTATTAGCAATGGCCTTTCACTCTCCTTCTCCCTCCTCTGCTGTCACTTTTTCCTGCACTGTGTGTTTCATGTTCAGTTACTCTGCCTCCTTTAATGATAATGGTAAATGTCTTGGATGCAGGTCGTTTGTAGACACGGAGGTGATACTTAATGAGTTGGAGGCACAGCTCCGTACCGTAGCTAGTGTCATTTATGGTGGTGTAGCTAGCTGGTCCCCTGTATTTGGGGCGGGCCGACCCTGAGCAGCTCCTGTAGCAGTTTAGAGTTACTTCCTCCCCAGCAACTCCTGGGCAGCTGGGATCTAGTCAGGGCTGCAGCAGGCAGCAGCCCCCAGTTCTCCACCAACCAATTCAGTTGAACCTCTTTATTTGAGTTGCAACCCTGTGAAGCAAAAAGGACTTGGAAGAAAATGAAAAAACAAATATAAGAACATAGTTCAAAGTGGTCAGTAGGTCTAATATAATATCTTATAGGCTGTATATGTTTACATGTTGTGGGCTATAACCAACATGTATAAAGCTGTAATTTTTTTTTTTTTTTACACGTCTCTTTGTTGTAGGATGATTACAATGGTAATGATTTGATATTGTTTGCAGACCACAGGAAGAAATGTGACATTTAAAAAAAACAGGGGGGTGGGACCTCCTACTCAGGATTACATTCCTGTACACCCTGGTGTACCCTGGTGGGTGCTTACACTGTGACAGCACTTTACAAAAAATAAAATAAAATAAAAAAAAAAATTGGAGCTTGAACCTTGATATAGATTCTAACAAATGAAGATCACAAGAATTTAACTTGAGGTGGAAAAACCAAAGCACGAGAAAAAGGTAATTCACTCGTTTATTTTCTCAGGCGTGGCAAACAATGAAACTAAAATGTATGTTATTTTTTTACAGGAATGGGAAAAAGAAATGGAAACAGTGAAATAAAAAAAGAAGAAAAAACACACTTTTCATACCTAACTAAAAAAAACATTCACTGATGGCCTCTCCTACTGCCCTCCCTGAGGGGTAATCAATGGTGATGGGGTCTACCACATCAGGGGGTGAGGAGTTGACAGGAGGGGTCCTCTCCTTCTGGATGGTCACTATATTGTGTAGGACAATGCATGCAGAAATGATTTTGCATGCCCAGTCTGGGGCCATCCTCAGCCCACTGAGACAGCTGAAACGAGCCTTGGTGACCCCAAAAGTCATCAAAATCCTGACACTGGTTTGGAGAAGGCCACATTGAACCGGATTTGTGGCCCTGCACCAGGGTCAGGTTAGTCATCAAATACAGGTGGAATGCATAACCCCTGTCACCCAGAAGCATTCCCCTGAACTTCCCTAAAGTTCAAAACAAATAACCTTGATGAGTATCACATAACACAGTTTCAGTGCATCTCAATACACTGCTCAAACTTTTTGCATAGTGCATCTGCAGGAGCATATGAGTAAATAATGCAGCAATCTGTCTTTGAAAAAACTTACATATTTCTAATATGACAGTATTGTGGGGGCCTTTATTAGGTCACATTTAGACTGATTAATTCTAACTTAAAATGAATGATACAAATAATGTGAATTTAAACTTGAAGCATTATTTATAATAATAATAATAATAATAAATTTTATTTATATGGTGCCTTTCAGGTCACCCAAGGCCTGACAGAGCATACAAGCATATTAAATCAAAATCAAATCAAATCAGATTTATCCACACAGCGCCAAATCACAACAGAGTCACATCAAGACACCCCACACACAGAGCAGGTCTAGACCAAACTCCCCACAAAACTATCCAAAGAGACCCAACAGATCCCCCCATGAGCAAGCACTTGGCTACAGTGGCAAGGAAAAACTTCCTTTAAGAGGCAGAAAAAAAACAAAAAACAAAACTTCAAACCTGAGGAAAAGAACTGCAGCGCAACAAATCCAGTCTGCATCTTTGTCAGCTGTCAGCAAGCTGTTGTTTCCCATATATGGCTAAGCAACATGCAGATCTGTATCTCTCATACAGAACATTGTCTGGAAAATCAGACAGGTTAACTCTGTCACGGAATTTCCTGTCTCTCTTCAGAACTCTTCTTACAATTCTACCACCCACATCAATGAGGTTGTGCTTGTGTAAAAACAGGCAGGTCATTTTCCAAGATAACTGATTAGTCAGGGGGCGGTCTTATATACCAGCTGAGCTCTTATCCTGAACTTAATCTGCTCCAGGGCAGGTTAGGCATTCCTCGTAAGTTACCATGGTTACATATCCTGATAGAAAGTAAACCACCTTCATGACACTGAAAACTCAGGGTTAACCTGGAAGTTACCCCGCTAAGCTGAAATCCAGCTTTGTGATACAGGCCCCTGGTCTGATTAGGAGAGATGGCATCGATCCCACCATGGAGGGGCTGCTCTCATATCTACGTAGCTGAATGAATTTACTAGAAAGTGAAAATCACGACATTCCTGAGTCCAGACCTGGAGGCAGAGCTGCAGTTTAACAGTCTTCTCTGCACCTCAGTCAGAGAGGTTGCCTGCTCAAAATAAAATAGAAGCAATGTCTATTGAATTTGTGTCTTTTACCCAACCTCCTAAATTTAGTAGATCTTTTAAACCAAAAGTAAACAGAAGAGGACCTAAAAACCAGAATTTAATTGAAGTTACATACAGATCTAAATAATACAAAAATTAAATGTGGAATATTGAATTTTAGATCACTATCATCGATTTCCTGCTATTTAATGATCTAATCACTGATCATATTATTGATTTATTTTGTATCACTGAAACCTGGCTGCAACAGGATGAGTATGTTAGTTTAAATTAATCTACATCCCCCACTCATGTTAACTCCCATATTCCTCGTACCATAGGAGGGGTGGCTGCAAAATCTTTATCCAGCTTATTAATCAATTCTAGACCAAACTCTGGTTATAGATCTTTTGAAAGCCTTACCCGCAGTCTCTCCCATTCAAACTGGAAAATTTAAAAGCAGTTCTGCTGATTACAGTATATCGTCCACCTGGTAACTTACTCAGAGTTTCTATCAGAGTTCTCTGAGTTCATATCAGAATTAGTAGTTAGTACAGATAAAGTCATTATAATGAGTGATTTCAATATTCATGTAGATGTCAGTGACAGCCTTAGTTCTGCATTTAAGTCATTACTGGACTCAGTTGACTTTTCCCAATGTGTGAATACTCACTGTTTCAGTCACACCCTTGATCTGATGTTAACATACGGCATTGAAATTGACCAATTAATAATATTTCCCCACAACCCTCTTCTCTCTGATAATTACCTAATAACATTTGATTTTCCAATAATTGGTTGCACAGCATTATCTGAAATTTGCTGTGGCCAAATTTAAGGAGAATATTGCCATGTCTAAAGTCAATAGAGGACTTCTCCCCTACACAGATTGATGACCTTGTAAATATAACATAATATGGCATCACTGTGTTCAAATCTTGATTTTATGGCTCCTCTGAAAAAGAAAGCAATGAAACAAAGTAGGTTGGCACCTTGGTATAGCCCTCAAATTCTAGTTAGCCTTGAAAGAAACTTAAAAACATATAAAAAAGCTCTTCGCATTGCCAGACACTCCTCCTATTCAGTGTTAACAGAAGAAAACAAGAAGAATCCCAGGTTTCTCTTCAGTACTGTAGCCAGGCTGAAAGTCATAGCTCAGTGGGACCACTGATTCCTTTAACTCCTAGCAGCGATGATTTTATGGGCTTTTTTACTAATAAAATCGTAACAATCAGAGCCAAAATTCATCAGCTCTTATCTATATTGGCAGTATTCCACTATCAAATTTTACATCTCCTTTCCTTCATGCTTGCTCTCACTCTCTCTCCTTTTCTCTCTGCCCCCCCTCTACCCAACTAGTAGAGGCAGATGGCTGCCCTCCTTGAGCCTGGTTCATCCCAAGCTTTCTTCTGCCTAAAGGAAGTTTTTCTTTGCCAATGTTGCCAAGTGCTTGGAGGGATATTTTGGGTCTCTTCAACAACTCCATAAAGAGTTTGTTCTAGACCTGCTCTATGTGTAAAGTGTCTTGATGTAACTTTGTTATGATTTAGGGCTAGATAAATTAAACATAAAGACCTGTGGCTACCAGCATGGGGTACTGCCCAGACTGCCCTAGCCTCTGCTCTTTTATGAGGTACCGGTCTCCTCCGTGGAAAAGCTGGATGGGAAGATTAACACCTACCTGAGGAGATGGCTGGGTGTCCAAAGAAGCCTTTCCTCTCTTGGGCTGCACAGCACAGGCAGCAAGCTGCAGCTGCCAGCAACATAAGTGGTCGAGGAGTATAAGGCATCAAAGACAGATCAGGTTATAATGCTGTGAGACAGCAGGGATGAGAGGGTACAACAGGCTGCAAGTGGTCTGCCAAAAGAGCTCTGATGGAGGTGGAGAATCGGCTGCAGCATGCTAATATCGTTGGGTCGGTAGGGCAGGCTTGGGCTGGGTTCCTCCACCAGAGCGAGCTGGAACAAAGCCGACCCAAGAGAGCATGGTGCAGGTGCAGAGGAAGGTCTGCAAGACAGAGGAACAAATCTGCCATGTGAAGGCTGTAGCCATGAGGAAACAGGGCAACTGGACAAAGTGGGAGGGAGCACAAGGAACTTCTCAGGACATCTGGAGCATGGAAGGACACCGGAGAAAGTTCTTGCTGTGTTCTGTCTATGATGTCCTACCTACTCCATCAAACCTCCATATATAGGGGGTGGCAGAGAGTCCCAAGTGTAAGCTCTGAGGAAAGTTAGCAAACCTCAAGTGTATCCTTTCATCGTGCCAGTCTAGCTTGGCAGACGGAAAATCTCGATGGCGTCACGACAAGATACTGATGCGGTTGACGGATGGTGTGGAACAGGGACAGAAAAAACAGAAACAGCAATGGTCCTTTTATAATTTTATAATAGCGGAATCTAACTTCTGGAACCACTTTGCTGTGGGTTTGAATGGAACTGTGGAGAATAAATAGTTGATTTGTTGTAAAATTTTCATTTTAAATGTAGCTATACGCCCCATAAGAGAGATGGAAAGAGTTCCAAGTTCCAGCACCCCAGGTCATCACAGATTTTCTCCAGGAGTGGATCAAAGTTCAAGTGGACTAGCTCTGATAGTTTAGTGAGATATTTATACCCAAGTATTGAATGTTGCCTGTGGAGAAGGAAAGTTGGAGATTTTGGTCTGCAGGATCCCATGTTATTGGTAATAACTCCGAAAGCAGATGACAACTCCTGGCTTGAACTTGAACAGCTAGACTGTCACAACTTCAGTATCTCTGCCCTCCCCTTCATTACCATGACCCTTAAGCATCATAACTGCTTCAAAAACCCAGTGATTGCCTCCACTCTCTCTGCTCAGTGGAAAGCTTTAGCAACCACAGGTTCCCAACTGGAACCTTGCATGTTGTCCCCGATCTGGCACAACCCAGATTTTTTAACTAACAAAGTCCCTCTTCATCTTAGCACCTGGGAGCATAAAGGAATCACCCACCTCCATCACCTCTTCCAAGAAAACCTACTTCTGAAACACACAGATTTATTTATTTGAGACTTTTGGTATAGGAAATGGAAACTTTCTCCAGTACCTTCAGGTGATCAAGACAATCAAGAAGAAAATTCCAATGCTCCAGAATACCGTACAGCCCCCAGCATTTGTCATTAACATCGCAAAGCTCTCTCCAGAAAAGAAGAAAAACCTCTCTAAAATATACAAGTTACTCACAAGCACCAATTCTATGCATCTACCGATATCCAAATGGGAAACAAATCTGTCCCTGTCCGCTGACTTTGACTTTTGGACCCAGATCTGCCAAAACACATTTAAAATGTCAAAAACCTCGAACTTAAAGCTTATCCAGTTCAAGATGATCACACACAACTCAATACAAGATGCATAGAATGGGTTTTTCTCACTCCGATACATGCACGCAATGCACCCAGAACACATCAGACTCCTATTTCCATGCTCTTTGGCTCTGTTCTCCTGTGCAGCACATCCGGTCAACTGTAACACAGAAACTCTCCTCCATTTTGGACTGCAGAATCCCATTAACCCCTAACTTTTGCCTAATTGGTGACCAAACATCAACCAAACTACCTAACCATCTTTTCCAATCTGTTTTTGTAGCTCTAGCCAATGCCAAGAAAACAATCTTAGTTAACTGGAAAAATAAACAGTCTCTAAACATATCCCAGTGGCTGAACCTTCTTGCTGAATATATATCATTGGAGAAAATATCTGCTACTAGAAAAAAACAATTGGCTCTCTTTACAAAAAAATGGGCTGCATTCAGCAACTCTCTGAACCTTAATTTGGATCTTGACCTTGCCTGCTAGGATATACCATTGCTGCTCATACATTTACTTTCCCTGCACGATAATATTAGTCTCTCTGCTAAGGTGATAACTTCTGTTTATGGCAATGTTTTAATTACCCTCCACATCCAAGATCACAACGTTGGATCCCCAGACCACAACACCTTGAGCATGCTTTAGGGGTGCTCCTCTCCTTCTCACCCCTGGGTTGATTTCTGGCTCAGGAGGGTCTACCCGACCGACCTCCCTCCCCCCCACATGGGGGTGTGCTCTGGCGCCCTGCCTGAGGTTTCCTGTGGCTCCAGGGCCTGCTCGCTGTCCCGGGGTCTGGGGGTTTTGATGGCCGGCTCCTCCTGGGTCGCCATGCAGGCCGCGGCGGTGTGGGGTGGCGGGCTCCTTTCTCTCCTCTCCTCCGTTGCTCCTTCCGCCCTTCACCCCGCTCCCTCCTTGGCCTCCTGCTCCCTCCCCTGGGGGGCCGGGCCCTGTATGGTGCACTGGGATCAACTCTTTGGCAGAATTCCCATTTGGCCGCCGATGGCTGTGGGGCGGAGATGGCCACTCCTCCTTCCTGGTGTCGCAGTGGCCGTGTCCTGTGACTCTTCGTTGGGATAGGCTGCAGGACAGAGGTGTGCTGCAGTCCTCTGACTTCCCCCCATCCTCCTCTCCTTTCCCCCGATCTTAATGCACCACGCAATTTCCAGGGTCACAGGATCACGGTGCAGGGCAATGTTTCCTTGACGGGGATTGAAGAAACAGAGTAAAAGGCGTGTGCCTTCTTGGGTGGTCCGGTGGTGCTGCTCTTTCATCCCATCGCTATATACCTCTGACTCAGCTCCTCTTTTGGGACACCTTCACCTATTTGGACTCCCAACTCTCCACAGAAACCCTCTGGACTCTCTTAATCCTGTGTGAGGTAACAGGAAAAGCACAGCATCCTACACTCCACTAGTTCCTACCAGCACCACCTACTTCCCTTCCCCTGTCCATCTTTCCACATCTTCTCTGTCCTTTATTCCCCCCTGTATTCACTGAGGTGTAGCACTGCCCTCCCTGCCACACAAATGTCATTAGCTGCAAGGCTATAACTGCATCACTACATCAATACAATGTTGACACCCTGTGGTGCTAAACTATGAGGACAAATGCAGTCAAAAAAAAAAAAAGAAAAAAAAGGAAAATAACACGATACGTGAAGCTAAGATACTCTTAACATTGACAGATGGTCATCGCTGGCTCCACAATCACAGCACACTGTGTCCAAAACACATTGCCTTACACTGCATTCACATTAATTTCAATCGATGACATGTTCACACTTGTTCAAATTTGACAAAAGTTAAAGCCCAGAAACATAATGAAGATAATGTCTTATATTTGTGGTCAATTAAATCCTAGGAAGGTCACCTTTTATATCTTTCATGAGCATACCGTTAACTCCAAATATTTGGGATTGAAGAATGAAAGCTGCATTTGCATAAATCATCATCCACATCCAAGATATCTATGGAAGCTGCAAAAGTCAACTTTCAATTATTATTTATTTTCTTTTTCCTTTTTTTTTACTGGGACTCACTGAGACTCCAAATAGAAGCAAATTGTGTCATCAGTTCAAAATCAAGGTCATTCAGTTCAAAACACTTCTACTCCTCAAGGACCAATGTGTTGTGAGCGAGTCTGCAAACACAGAAACGCATCAAAACTTCACTGACTCAAACAAAAGCTAAAGAAAATGTGACAGGGTTAAAACACAGAAGACCGCAGCCAAAACAGTGTCAATGTGCAGGTACATTTATTAATCAGTGCCCAAGTAAAGCATGATAATGTATAAGTATTGATATTTTAGTAATAGTTATGGGCCATTTAGCAAATATCACCACCCTAGCACAAACAAAAATGTACTTTCTTTTGTATATATTCTTTTCACCTCATCTGAGTCATTGGGATGCATGGTAAATATACAGTATGTCACAGCAGCAGAGGATTTTTACCCTCCATGGTATGCAGAGTGGGGCTGTGTTGAACAGACCAGAGCTGGTCAAATAAGTCCCCAGGCTATGGTAGCCAGGCCTGTGGTAGGTGGATGATGGTTTTCAGTGCCGAAAAAAAAAGAAAGAAAGAAACAGCAATGGCCAGACGGACTCCACTTTGTCCACTTTTTTAGGTCAGGAGAGAATGTTGCAGCAGGACCAAGTTCAGAGTAAACACAAGAAATTTGTGCTACAAAAAAGGACCAGACTCGGTGACTAACTCCCTAGCTTTAACAACAACCTTGCGACCTGCCCTATGTGCCCTAAAGATAACTATATCTAACCAGCCCAGTGAGCAGTGATAACTAACATGTCTTTGGGGTCATCAGGTGGGAACAAAGGGGTCCTGGCCTCAGCAAATTTCTGTGAGATGCAAGTAGACCTAAAAGGCGGCTCGGAAATGGCACAGACCAGATTTTGTTCTCTGGTCTAGAGCTACCACCCAGGTGATGCTCATGGAGTTAAGAGTACCCTGGGAAGAGAGGATGGAGGAGGCACATGAACGCAAGCTAAAGAAATATCAAGCCCTGATCCTCATGAGCCAGCTAAATGTATGGAAGACCTGGAACCTCCCCATGGAGGTTGGCTGCAGAGGTTTTGCTGGGCCGTCACTCTGGAGAACCCCTTGGGCTTCTGGGGATAGGAATGGGTGGCAAAAAAGCAACTGATAGGCAAAGTCATCAAGCAGGCTGAAACAGAATCCCGGTGGATCTGGACACAGCGTAAGTCACAGGACCAAGTACTCCAGGTGGGGCCCTGACGGAAGAAAGAAAGCTGGCCCACAGATGGTGCAGGGCAGGGTACCTGTAAAGGTGGGCCAGATGTCCCATCGTATTTTGCATATATATAATTTGATTTGATTTGATTTGTTCTGATAACCTGCAGATCTGTGATGAGTTCAAGCTTGATATATGAGTGGAACTATTGGATGTGGTACATGAGGAGATTCACCGTGGAATATGAGCTGCAGTTCAGATGAGCACAAGGTGGTGATGGTTTACGCCAAAGAGTTTAAGAACAAATTCATAAACCCACTCGATATATCACAGAATACACACACGCAAAACACATACACATATAGTTGATCTAATATTATTTTATTTGAAAAAACACAATTAATAACATAATAATCTACTGTTCACACAGTGAATTGACTTTATTTGTTATTTATTATTCAATGTTTAAGTGTTTTACCACTGTTTAAGTCAGATTTACCATGGCATAGATACAACATAGAAATACAAGAAATTAATCAAATAGAAACAAATAGAAATGATATTAGTAAATAGCAAAAACAACAACAAAACAACATCAGTTTACATGGTAACAAGCAGATGTGAGGAGACCCAAGATTAAAAATTATTTATTATTCAAAAACGCCAATTTATGTTGTGCCAATGATGAATAATTAATCAACTGTTCTAACTTGTTCTTAAATAAAAAGTTAAACTTCGGTTGAACCTGAGGAGAAAAGTCAATAATACTTAATGTTCATTTAGTTCAGAAACATCCCGCTGATAAATTTATTTAAGTACAACACACATTTATGGTTTAGTGTCATAGCGTTATTTGCAAAGTTTTTGCCTTCAGTGATATGTGCCACTGGCTTATTCTCAAGAGCAAAGAATTCAAATGATAGAAAAACGCTGAAGGGGTGAAGCTGCTTTTAATGGAAAAAAGACCAAGTTCACTAGCAGATAGGATGACAAGTAGGTCCAAAAACTAAAGAACAAAACCAAGAATGCAAGAGTGATGAAGCTCAAAACTGAAACAGAACTGGCAAAGAAAAAACAAGGGAGCCATTTTATCTAAAGTGGATGAATGGATGAGAGTCAGGTGGGAGCACTTACTGTGGGGCTGATGATCAGCCAAGGGTCCCAAAAAAAGGGCCCAAGGGCAAGTAAGTGGGGAGATGAAGATTGGAGCTGAAGATCTCAGGAGAACAGCTTAAGAACAGAAGACACTAGGCGGATGGCCCAGCCTTAAGACAAAGTGACAAAAGCCAACTGGAGGACATCCTGGAGGCTGGACAGAAAGGTAGACCTCCTGGGGATATGGGGTACAGAGGAGGGAGCCAGTGACTGGAGGTCTGGAGCAGGTGTTACCCAAACTGCTTACTGGGAACCGGGACGGATTGAGATTACTTCTTTGGCATCAGAACTCCCTGTGGACTCCAGCACAGCTGGTCAGCACATCTGTTCGAATTTTGGGGCTGACATCCCTCCAGGATCAGCTGCCTTGTTGTGATGTAGGTTTCCAGCTGTCTTGCAAGGGTCATTATAGACCACCTTCATATCTTTTTAACCTCTCATTTTTTGAACCGTATTTATCTTACAGAGAAATTTTAGCAGGGAAGACACAGAGTTTGAATCATGTTACAAGATACTGTGTCATCATGCTCAAAAATTATGCTGTTCCCTGTCCACCAACAAAAGTTCATACAATGGACACATGAGCAACAGAACTAGACCATAATACAATGGAAGAAACTGTTTTGACATCATGTGGTCCGTTGCATGTGTGTGGGTAAAATGGCACCAGGATGCATTACGGGAATAAGACAAGGTGCAGACGGTGTGATACTTTGGACAATGTTCTACTGGAACACCTTGGGTCCTTAATTCATGTGGATGTGACTTTGACACGTAGCAAGTCCAGCGCATCATGGAAACAGTATTCCCTCATTGCGGTGGCATCTATCAGCAGTATAATCCCCCCTGACACTCTGCAACAATGATTAAGGAAAAGCCATCAGTCAACTGGTTATAAAAATAGATCTGATTGATTGATGTAAACATATTCCTAATGTGTTAGTCACTAGTTTAAAGTGAATACAACATGATGTTCAATTTTTCAATGTTGGTCCCAATTAGAGGAAAACAGACTGATTGTACGATTGTACCACAAAATCAGGATAGTGTACAGAGCAGGCTCTCACTCCTCCTCATCTCCACTTTCTCCTCTAAGTATGGTTTCTCCTGGTTCTGAACGTCAGGGTAGCCATAACAATTTTATCACATTTCACCATGTGTAGATGAACCTATTTATCTGCTGGGATCTGAATAGGAAATGAGACAGCATGAACCGGGAATTATAAAATATCTTTGATACAAAGGGATACACTATGATATAAAATTTAATAAATTGAATAATAATGTTGAAAATATTGATCACAGAATAATTTTTCCTAAGGTGTTAAGGAGACAAATAGGATGGACCAGAGAGAGGATTATTGTGGATCCTCCAGTTCCCCAGTTCAGACTGACATCTTCCACCTTCCTTGTCTTACTTTTTCTGCAGCCGTCCGTCTGATAGACTGTCCTCAGGGCTACAAGAAAGTCAACAGCTCTCACTGCCAAGGTAATGTCTCATGGAACTTTTTGTATGGGGGGTTAGTATAGGTTTACTATAGACTATGGAACTGATGAGTCCATTGTGGGCTTTTGCATGTAGTGTGAGTGTGATTACAACAGTCACTATCCTAAAATCCTACACACTACAGATGACAACAACAAACAGCAGCATCACAACATCACAAGACAGGAACAAACGACTGATGCCCTACAATTACCCAATAATATACAAATGTACAGTAAAGTTACAAATGTAAGACAGAAAACAGAAAAACTAGTAGACAAAGGCTCAGGTCTCCTGTCCTGAGCTTAAAGCCTGCGTTGTAATATAAGTTCCTGGGGTTTGGTAGGAGGAGAAGAAAGTGAAACACACTAATAAAAGACCAACAAAGTCAGTTGTTAACAGCCTATTAAAACATACTGGCTGAAAAGTCTGCGCTCCCTTTCACCTATAAACTGGAAGCCACAGTGGGACAGAGACATGAGTCACAGTCTGTTGTATGAGCCAAGTGTGTTCTCACTGGAGAAAATAAGACTGAGTAAAATTCGACACATTTCACAGTTCAGTTTAAAAACTGCAAGCGGCTAGAGCAAGAAATAAAGCAGGTCCACAGCAAACTGACTCTATGGGTTCTTGTGATAGTCTACAAGCATTAACAGCACATTCATGTTGGGAGTGAATCATAATGCCTGCAGTGATCTTGACTTTTCGACAACAGCATCGAGTGGAGATGGCTATAGTCACCAGATGATGAATCTGCTCTTGTGACCTCCTAATACTGGCATGAGGTTTTGACTATTGCAGTCAAACTAATGATGGTCAGCTGACAGAAGGCATCAGTATAAAACCCTGTTTTTCACAGAAACAGCAGTGAAGATTTCTATGAAACATTGTGTGTTCTATTCTTCTGCTGATCCACAGATCTGGATGAGTGCCAGCTGCAGACTGTGTGTCCTAATGGAAACTGTATCAACACCGTGGGCAGCTACAGGTGCATGTGCAAAGCTGGCTATGTCCCTGACCCCACACTCACCACATGCATATGTAAGAGCTAACATTTTCTATCATTTTCTCTCTCTCAACACTGTCACATTCATTTTTAATCAAACTGAAAACATCAAGCAAAGTCAGGCTGAGCAGAAACAGAAGTTGATGCAGTAAATTTGCATGCCTGTCGATATGCAAGAGAAATCTTGTCTGGAAAACATGGGAAATATAGTATTTTTACTTCCCCCTGCCGCCTCCTCCAAAATATAAGTAAACTAGCAAGGGCTGCTAAGAATGCTACTAAAACAATAGTGTGTTTGATGATATGCATATGCACAGTGCATGGATGAAAGCATGATGTCCAGACTCCTACTCCAGCATGTAACACAGGCAGAAACCACACAGATTATTGCAGCTGTGTCAATTGCTGAGCATGTGTTTGTCTGTGTGTGTTTTATAGGTGTGAAGGGGTTGTGGGGTGGTGTCTTCATAATGAAAGCAAATGGTCCATTCATCCCCACCACTGATTTTGAGACTTCATTACTTCATTACCACTCATTTCCAATATTATATTTATTTTAATCTCCACAGAGGAGCAGAGTTTCACCTGGAATAAGGATATAAATCACCACGGCAAATTAGTTAGGCCTATGGTAGAACAAGTGAAAGACTAATCCAAGAAAAGTACCCAGGACACCTCCAGCACTGACCTATACTCTGCCACTTTATGGTTTTATAATGAACCTGCTTTAATTGTGCCATGCTGCACCATTTTTTTCAACATGGCCTGCTGGCTGACCTACAGTCATTGATGGGAATAACAACATTACTAACGGCGTTACTTTTTTCAGTAACAAGTAATCTAATTGATTACTCTTCCCATCTTTATAACGCTGTTACCGTTACTGCCAAAAATGTGGCGAGTTACTGTAATCGAAGCTGTTTTTTTCATCAGACCAACCAGATCTCTGAGCCGAGAGGCAAAGACTTTTTTTACTGTTCTTCCTTGGTTAGTGGGCACGAGACAACCACATAAATGATGATGATTGGCTGAGGTAGAGTAAAATTTCATGGTAAGCCAATCAGAGCAAGAGGTGGGCGGGTGTTGTTTACAGAAATTTGAAAGCACGAATAGTTGGACACACAATGAACGACACAACATGTGAGTCAGTCAATGAGAAACAGAAATGGCAGCCCAAATAATCCAGAAGTAGCCTTCTCTAAACGGAACTATAGCCATTACTTTTCCCTCCAAGAAATTAAAAGAATGAATAGTGTGAATGGAATAGTGAAATGCACATTATGCCCTAGACAAAAGTGCCTCTCCACATTGATGTCAAGTAATTCAAACGTACTTAAACATCTTACAGTTGAACATGCACATGTATTTTAACAGATATCTCTTTGGTCTTTGATTTCTTGATTACTTGACTGATCAAGGTCCTGGCCTACTGTAGGAAGAGCCTCCTGAGTTCTTTCTAACTGAGTTTTCTAATTACAGATCTTACTTTGTTCTTTTTTATGCATTTACCCAGGACTGCTCCTTCCCATAGGTGTATGTCTTTTAAATTAAAGGAATTATGTTGACAGTTGAAAGTCAAAGTTAATATCTTTGAGGTGCCTTCACTACGAAGGCACCTCAAAGATATTGGTTATTTGGGTAGTTGGTCAGTCAAGTGGTTGGTTATTTACGTGTTTTGTTATTCAAGGTGTTGTTTTTTTGGTTGGTTGGTCATTTGAGTGGTTGTTATTTGGGTAGTTTTTTGGTCGAGTGGTTTTTCACATCACCTAACATGTTAGGCTAAGGTAAGATGGTTGTTGGGTATTTGGGTGGTTGGTGTGTCGAGTGGTTGGTGATTCGGGTGGCTGTTAGGTACGCTAAGCTAAGATGGTGAATATAGCATCTCAGCATGTGAATACCAGGTGTGGTTTGTAAGCTGGCAGGCTGAAGCTATCAGACAGCAGCAACTGAATTGTATAAACATTGTTCAGTAATGAAAACAGTTTCAACGTAGTTTAAGGCATCTCTCCATTGTATTGGAATTGAGCTGAGTGCAGTAGTCTGATTTGAATGACAGGTAATACTCACTATATTTTGCTCGCCATGTATGACCACTGAATGCCGCACCATGGACAGTTGTAGGTTCAGTGTTGTGATAAGATGTGGCGGTATATCACCGCCCAGCTAAATAAGCTAACTAGCTATCCAGCCTCTGCTGAGCACATGCTGCTGGTTTTGTCCACCTACTCTACCCTCATTACTCACTGGATGTAAGTCATTGATTAGCAAAACATGGAGGCCTCTGAATATGTTGCAAGACCACTGTTTATCAATTTGTTTAACTTTAAATATAATGAATAATAACTGTCTGTGTGGCTGAAGTTTGGCTGAATTTATCCTCAGTCTTTTACTCCAGTCATTTTTTATGATAATAAATCTGATTATGTGTAAAACCAGTATTATTATATATTGATGGAAATGAATTACTCCAAATTTATGACAAAAAGGTTAACTTTAAGGCTGGAACCAAACTCTGCTGCATGGCTGAATCTGAGCCAAGTCTTGACTGTGGTAGTGCATGAAGTAGTGGCATGAAAACATGCTGTTTGTGCTATGTTATGTTTGAATGTGTTTCTGCTTTAATTGTTTAGATGTAGTTATTTGTGCTGCCTGGCCTCTCACTGTAAAACATTCATTTCTTAATGCACTCTGGTGTATCGGTATAGGTGAGAAGGTTGCTCTGGTGAAGGGGACCTCTTTATTTCTCCACTGTCTGTCCTCTCTTTCCCACATGTATGTGTCTCCTACACTCTGGTGCACCACTTCCTGCGCCCCCCCCTTTCCATCTCCTGCGCTCCTCTTCAGCCAACACGCCTGCCATCCAGGAGGAGAAGGGGGCTTGCTTCCGTTTGGTCAGCTCAGGGAGGCAGTGCTTGCACCCAGTTTCTGCCCAGCTGAGCAAACAGCTCTGCTGCTGTAGTGTGGGAAAAGCCTGGGGTCCACGTTGTGAAAAATGCCCCTCTCCAGGAACAGGTAAGGCCACCAGCTATGTGATTTATCCAGTCTCAGCGAGAACTGAAGGTTCAAAACTCAAGAATGGAGAGTATCAAACTTATAATTCTACCTCGGTGATCTACTATAGCTGAGACATTAAGTCTTTGCCAGTGGACAAGCATCCTGCAGGTTTGTTGAGTATTTTGAGTAGGATATCAGCTACATTGCCACAAGTTGGTTTGTATTTTCTTAACATCTTCTTGGATCACATTAAACTTGGTGTAGGCATTCATGGCTCCAAAATGATGTATCATAGTGACTGATGATCCATGGTAAACTTTGCATTTGTAATTTTGATGAAAATATATTGAGAACTACTTAATAGAGCGAGATTCACATTTCCCTCTTGATGAACTTTCCTAACTTTGATGAGACTAACTCCGTGTTTTGATCATAATTAATTATTAATCAGGTCTTACATTTGTGACCAGATACTTGCTAAATATTCCCGTCGGAGTCAGCTGTACATTGGGGTTAGTGCTAATAAGGAGATATTATCATGCTTATATGCTAAACTAAGAAGATGAACAGTGCCTGCAGAGTGATTTTTTTTTTTGGCGGGGGGGCTGAACAGAATGTTTTCCAAAAAAATAAAAAAAATTCTGGGGTTTGTTGAGCAGACACTGTATATAGAAGCCCTCATTGGCTGGCTGAAAGTCTAGTGTGACGATCCAGCAGGACCTCTTACAAGCCTCAGGTTGGTGACAGTTTTATCAGATTGACCATTTCCTTCGCCTCCAAAAATTCAGAGAGCGTAACCAGGATGTCTGGTTTGCTGAGTCTTTTTACAGGTTTAAATTTATTTACAATTACCATTATGTTGCCATGTTATGCTGCAGACAGTTGTAGACTCTAGAAGGTGCTTCACTCACAAAAGCCATTGAAAGCTGGGATTATGGCATCAGATCTGGATGGTGTCTGGCAGTGGTAGATTTGGTTTTGGTTAAGCACCTCTGTTGTCCGTGAGTTATGAATGCATATAGTTTTTCCTTTGATTCAGCAGAAATTAACTATAGAATGAACCAATGTAATCAAGTGCTGACTGCAGTAAATTTTAATGGGCGAGTCTTTAGAGATCTGAGGCTTTTAGAAAGCTTTGGAGAGTTCTGTTCCATTTCCTTGATACTACATGTCATTGTCAGATGAAGAAAAGCATGTACAGTTCTTCAAGAGAAATGGAAACAGATTATGGTTCAGTAACTCTGACTAAAGTGAAAGACACACTGACCTATTAATTTCTATTAATCACACGGAGTTATCCTACCTGTATTAATTAGTAACCTGTTGTTGTTACTCTAAATTTTGCCGATGATCTTGGAATCATACCATACTCATTTTGAACTTTGAGCTTTGCTTTTTGTTGTTTCATAGCTTGAATGGTCTATATTTGTCCCCACCCTTGGACATGACCCTCAGGAGAGCACCTTCTTCAGGCGTGCCAGACACTTGTCGTGGGTACAATGATAAGTGTGTTTAAGGTTGTGGAACTTCAAGGAAAAAACATGAACATTAAAAGTGAGAAATTTGAAATGAGAAATTACCAGTGGTTTCTGTTTTGTTGACCTCAAAGTCATTGACTTCCTCTAGTGATCACATAATTACCACTAGAGGCTAGCTAACAACAGAAGCTATAGGGTGTGATCAAATGCAAGAGGACAGTCTCTTCACAGTTGTACAGAACATATTGTGCCTTTGCAGCTTTCTGTTATGAGGGGGCATTTAGACTGGGAACAAGCATCAGCCAGAACTCAGCCAACACAGTCCTGCATGCCTTCTTGAAGTTCTTGTTTTTTTCAGCTCCTCCAGGTCCTTTCTCTTGCCAGTTCCCTAACCCTAATCCACCAGAGAATCACTGGGGCAATAATTAGACAAAGTTGAGTTCAGGAGTTGCATTTGCACAGCAATGTCTTCAATTAACAAATCACAAACATACTGCCCAGTTATTTCAAGTCTATCAAATGTAATGTAGTCAAAGACTGAAGAGGTATACTATATTATACTTGGCTATACAAAACTGTTTTTTGGAGACTATAAGCACATATAACATAATCTAGATTGAGTTAAGAAAAGAATGGGGTTAAGAATAGCATTGTGTAGGTCAGTGATTCTCAATTGTTTTCTGTTACGCCCCCCCCCCCCCCCCCCCCCCAATATAAATGTTGTAGCATGGTATTATTATACTAAGAAAACTGTAGTATTGTGTTGGTTTATACAATTGTTACAAGTACACCTCTGCATAACATTGTATGCTTATTAAAATTAAAGAAAACTAAAAGAAGAAATACAGATCCACTTACAAAACAATTAACTTTATTAACCCTGTTTTTCAGTCTGAATGCATTTTCAGAAAAGATTAAAAGTGCATCAATTTGCATTGACTTCAATAAAGTTAAATACACTTATTAATCAACAAGATTAATGCGACTGCTGCATGAATCTCCAGGTAATAAGTTATAACACAAACTTACAACAACAATTGCTTGAACCATTTGGTACTGCAAAATAAACTTAATTAATAATTCATTAAATATTAAAAAATTCTCCCAACCCGACCCCAGATAAGCAGATGAAGACGGATGGATGGAAATCAATAAATAATAATAAATACAATTTATCATCATCATTACCTCCAGAGAACAATAAATAAAACACTTTAACCTTTTTTGTTTGTTTGTTTGGGGTTTTTTTTCTTTCTTTCCCCTTTTGGCTTTTTTCCCTGTTCGGGGTTGCAACAGCAAGTCAGCTCCATGACTTGCATGACTGATTTGGCTGCAGTCTTGCTGATGGATTCAAATAAAACACTTTAACCTGCAAAAAGAAAATGAACAAAATAAATTATGCAGAATTTTTAAACAAAATAATGACGTCTTTCACAGGAGTAATGGCATTACTCAAACAGCTTATCAGCGTGATTGGGGTGTAATGTCTGTAAGTGCCGCCTTAATTTATTTGGCTTCATGCTGTCCGTTGCAGGAGTTTTTTAGACACAATACACACCTCACCCACCGTTCAATGGCAAGCCACATGAAAGCGCCACTGCCACCTACAGTAGCGGGTGTGCAATTATGCTTTGTTTTGGTGTAGCAATGAAAAGGCTTAGACATTAGCTAAAGCCTGTTCCACACGCGGCCCACCCTGACATGTCATTACTCCCCACTATTTGAGAAACACTGGTGTAGGTAAAGGTGAAGCTTTGTCTGCTGTCATGGCGCAGACCGTCTGAAATACTTCTTCTTCTCCTTTCGGCTTTTCCCTTCAGGGGTCGCCACAGAGACCGTCTGAAATACTGATGCTCATTAAACTGAGTCACTTAGTTTTTTTTATCAGAAAGAGAATTGTGAGAATTGGTTGAAGGGTGACAAGCAGCGTCACACTACTCAGACATTAACCATTACGAGATTCTGTTTCAGCGCTCACTTGTGTTGACTTTTTCATTCCAGTTCAAATGAGCATGACTGTTGTGAGTCTTCTCAGAGATACTGCCCTTAAAACAGATACACAATTAACATTACATACTGTAATAATAACAACATGTGTATCTATGTAATTGAAAAGAAGGCTGTCTGGACTTTAAATTTTACCTTTTTTTCTTCATCATATAGCCAAGTTCAAGGACATCTGTCCTGGTGGAATGGGCTATACAGTTCTACCAAATCCGCCTGTCAATAAGCCAGTCACTGTGTACCAGAGGCCCACACACCTGCAACCCCCCCAGCCCCTGCCAACACCTGAACTACCAGTGGAGGCCTTTGGGAAACAAGAGGAGATCATGCCAGGTGAGCATGTACCTCTAACATCACCAGTGCATGTCCCACCATGTGCAGATGAAAACTGAGTCACCACCAAGTTAATGAAATGACCTGATAATGTTGGTGCGGGTTAATAAACATGTCAGGGTATTGATAGTTAAAGAGTAGCCCAACAACCATATGAAACTGGGAATTCCTGGTGTAGCTGGGAAATGCAGTTCCTCCTGTGTCTGTCAGGCCCAGAACATTCTAAAAGGAAATTTTTCCAGGAAACAGAACAATCACCAAACTCATTCTACTGTGTCCTCAGTGCAGAAGACTATATTACAGTAACTGATACTCCATGTAGCAGACATATTCTTATAATATGGTCTAAGTCTTCAGGCTGAACTTTACATTAGAGCTTTCTTGAAAGGTTCAAACTTAAATATCCCCATAAGCCAGACCATGATTAAAAAAATCACCATAAAGCTCCCAGCAGGAAGACTAGTTCCTGGTGTTAAGGTATTGCCTTACTACAGTTCACTTCAGTAAAATGTAATGTTCAATTTAGTTTTCCCCTGTCTGATCCACACCAGAGAGGTTTTAAAGTTTAATGATTGAAAGATACAATGTCCTTCATGAAGTATTCCCATAGAAAAAGTTGAGTAGAGTTTGAATGTTGACAACTTTTTAAAATTATTTAATCTAGTAATCTATACCTTAGACCAGAAATGGCTCCACCAGCAGGGGTTGGTAAAGGCAAAGGAGCATTAAAAACCAAAAATCACACTTAGAGAAAACTGGAAAAGGACTTGACTTGAAAAACCAACCAAAACTATTTGAACAATGGCACAATGGCATAGTGGTTAGCGCTAGTGATGGGAAAGTCGGATCTTTTCACTGACTCAGGTTTGTTAATCTCGTTTGGTAAAATTAACAAATCTTTTTTCAAGTCATCCGTTCATTTCATTCATTGGAACCAGTGTGGTGCTTTAGCTGTCATTTGAGTAACGACTGAAAAAGCACGGCCAACCCTAACCCTAACCCCAAACACTGAAGAATAACTTGGTTTGCTTGGCATATAATACACAAGTTTGTTTTTGTTAAGCTATTGAGCACCCTTTTGGGCCATAGCCTACTGAAGTTGAAATTACTGATTACTTCATTTGCCGGTAGGAGAGCACTCCGCCTTTCATTCCTAAAATTCTCATTCTATGATGGCTATTCACTTTAGCCTACCTGGTCACTGAAGACCTGTAGCATATGAATTTGTTCCAACGGAAAGGCAAATTAAACATCTATCCCATTGCTACATAGCTAATGTTAACTTTCGTGCTAACGTCAGATAGCTCTCCTCACCAATAATAACAGTATTGGTCATGTTACTGCTGTAACCATGTGAATAATGAACAAAAGACCCGAAGACCCATTATTATGAGTCGTGAATGAATCACTCATTTACACACTGAGCCTGCGCAGCAGCCATGGGACAAGTGAATGTGAGACTCAGACCCAAAGACCCATAGTTACCAGGCTTGAATGAATCAGTCGCGCCTACACTGAGAATATGCAGCAGAAAGACCCGATCATGAACGAATCTGAGTCTGTGGCGCGCATGCGCGGATCAGGGGAAAAAGAACGAATCACTCACTGAGATGACTTGTTACTCCCGATTCATATAAAACATTAGTTCCAAATGAACGAATTGTTCACGAATGACACATCACTAGTTAGTGCTGTTGCCCCACAATAAGAAGGTTGCAGGTTTGATTCCCGGGCCTGGGGCCTTTCTGTGTTCTCACCGTGCTTATGTGGGTTGGCTCTGGGTACTCCGGTTTCCTCCTTTTGGTTAAGTCGGTTAATTGACTCTAAATTATCCGTAGGTCTGAGTGTGAGCGTGAGTGGTTGTTGGCCTCTGTCTCTCTCTGTGTGTTGGCCCTGCGATGGACTGGTGACCTGTCCAGGGTGTCTCCGCCCTCGCCCAATGTGAGCTGGGATCAGCTTCAGCGGCTTTAATTATTAAATTTAACTAATTAACTTTAATTAATTCAAACCAACAAAATTCAAACCAAGACTACCCAAATCAAAATCATTCAAACCAAGCTGAATCATAAATGAACTAACAAAGACTGAGGATGCTGTGGGTTTCCATCTTTACTATAGTGTTGCAAAGTGTGGCTCCTGTTGTCTTGTAACAGTGCATGGTTAATTTTAAACAAAATCTTATAGAAGACATTGAACCAGGATGAATCCATTGGTAGGATCCTTCTTTGTCAAGGAAAAAAAGCAAAGAATTGAAACACTTCAAAGATCAAAGAAAACTTAATTATCCCAGAGAGGCAATTTGTTTTACAGGCAGCTGTCCACACCCAGCCATCAGACACATTGCAATGCACAAAAATAATGACAATAATTATTCTAAAAACAACAAAAACAATAACAATAATAATAACAATAATAATAATGATAATAATCATAAAACATACATTAGAATCATAAACACAAAAAACTAAATTTTAATTCCTGTGTGTATTGGAACTGCGAGAGAAAGAGAGAATGACTAGGTTGTGTATGTGTGTGTGTGTGTGTGTGTGTGTGAGTGTGAGTGATTGTGTTTGCGGTTAGATCATTTGATGACTGCAATTATTCCTGTTTTTGGAAGCTGATCCATATCATCAGATAAGAGAAAATGTTAAAATCAATTCAAAACATGAAGAAAACATGTTTTCATAACTAGTTAGCTTCCTGTTAAAACTCTATTGTCATTAGGTGATTTGGGAGGGTTAACTTTCAGCACAGGTTCAATAATAGTAATATCTGGCAAATGCAAACACACTATATACACTGCTCAAAAAAATAAAGGGAACACTAAAATAACACATCCCTGATCTGAATGAATGAAATATTCTTATTAAATACTTTGTTCTTTACATAGTTGAATGTGCTGACAACAAAATCACACAAAAATTATCAATGGAAATCAAATTTATTAACCCATGAAGGTCTGGATTTGGAGTCACACTCAAAATTAAAGTGGAAAAACACACTACAGGCTGATCCAACTTTGATGTAATGGCCTTAAAACATGTCAAAATGAGGCTCAGTAGTGTGTGTGGCCTCCACGTGCCCATATGACCTCCCTACAACGCCTGGGCATGCTCCTGATGAGGTGGCGGATGGTCTCCTGAGGGATCTCCTCCCAGACACAGTCTGTGGTGCAACGTGGCGTTGGTGGATGGAGCGAGACATGATGTCCCAGATGTGCTCAATTGGATTCAGGTCTGGGGAACGGGCGGGCCAGTCCATAGCATAGATGCCTTCGTCTTGCAGGAACTGCTGACACACTCCAGCCACATGAGGTCTAGCATTGTCTTGCATTAGGAGGAACCCAGGGCCAACCGCACCAGCATATGGTCTCACAATGGGTCTGAGGATCTCATCTCGGTACCTAATCGCAGTCAGGCTACCTCTGGTGAGCACATGGAGGGCTGTGCAGCCCCCTTAAAGAAATGCCACCCCACACCATTACTGACCCACTGCCAAACCGGTCATGCTGGAGGATGTTGCAGGCAGCAGAACGTTCTCCACGGCGTCTCCAGACTCTGTCACGTCTGTCACATGTGCTCAGTGTGAACCTGCTTTCATCTGTGAAGAGCATAGGGCGCAGGTGGCGAATTTGCCAATCTTGGTGTTCTCTGGCAAATGCCAAACGCCCTGCACGGTGTTGGGCTGTAAGCACAACCCCCACCTGTGGACGTCTGGCCCTCATACCACCCTCATGGAGTCTGTTTCTGACCGTTTGAGCAGACACTTGCACATTTGTGGCCTGCTGGAGGTCATTTTGCAGGGCTCTGGCAGTGCTCCTCCTGTTCCTCCTTGCACAAAGGCGGAGGTAGCGGTCCTGCTGCTGGGTTGTTGCCCTCCTACGGCCTCCTCCACGTCTCCTGATGTACTGGCCTGTCTCCTGGTAGCGCCTCCATGGTCTGGACACTACGCTGACAGACACAGCAAACGTTCTTACCACAGCTCGCATTGATGTGCCATCCTGGATGAGCTGCACTACCTGAGCCACTTGTGTGGGTTGTAGACTCTGTCTCATGCTACCACTAGAGTGAAAGCACCGCCAGCATTCAAAACCTGCAGCACCTGCAGAACCACTCCTTTATTGGGGGTGTCTTGCTAATTGCCTATAATTTCCACCTGTTGTCTATTCAATTTGCACAACAGCATGTGAAATTGATTGTCAATCAGTGTTGCTTCCTAATTGGACAGTTTGATTTCACAGAAGTGTGACCGACTTGGAGTTACATTGTGTTGTTTAAGTGTTCCCTTTATTTTTTTGAGCAGTGTACAATGAGACAGATTTCAGAAGATTTCTCTTCTTAAGAGAAGAAAGAGTAACTGAATACAAGTGAAACATGGGCAAAAAAGCCAAAAAGAGGACGGAAAAGGCTGGTAAGTTATCACAAAATAAAACAGGAAATAAATTAAAAGTCAAAACAAATAGTTTATTTAATAGTTCTTACAGGGAAAACTGCCTGCAGTAGCCCTTCAACACTGCAGCTTTCATGTAGATGATATGTTGTGGGTGGAGCTAGCTTCTTGTGAATCACATGATCATGAGATGATCAACTAATTGAACTACAAGCAACTAATTGTGTTTTCACTCTTGAGCTCTATAAATGATATGCAGCGAGAGGCATGTGATTGTCTTTGTGTCTCTCTATAATGGATTTCTGTTGTTTGAAGTCTGGTATTAATTTATCACAGTGCCAGTGTCCTGGTTAAAAATGTCTTCACTGTAGGGCAAACACCAGTCACATTTTACAGCTCTGAAGGTAACAGAACAAACCGTGATGTATGATCCTACCTGCATGTGATTAGGACCCAGAACTTAAAAGACAAATCCATCTTTGATATTTGTTTGTAGATGACAAGGATTAAAGCACTTTGGCTCACTTGACATTCACTTTAAATAGTCCAGCTCACTGCCCTTAAAAAGAGGGAGAGGAGGGGGTAGACCTGTTTAAGGGTGGAGAGGAGTCTCAGGACATGCTTGGCAGACATTAAGGGAAGGGGAACGTTTGCCGCATCTCAGCCAAAGCCAGACAGAGTTGAAATGACTGCTGAGCTTCGCTGGAACAGAGGAGAGCTGAGTTTTCCAGGCCCTAAAAACACAATCTGACAGAAATCCACCACCCAGACCCTGTGTAGATTAGTATCTGGATACAAGCAGAAAGTAATGTGGCGCCTGGCAGCTGCATTCACTGTCACTGGGGCCCAGCGGAGGGCTATTCTTGATGAGAGGAAACGAGAAGGGTTTTTATTTTCTCCTTCTTTTTTTTTTGATAAATCCTCAGTGTTGATATGTTTCAGACTTAAGATTATGGCCTGCAATGTTTATGGCCTTTCAACAACATGGAAACACAGGCCTGCAAGTGATTATAGGGTATTTAGCAAGAAGTATTCATGCAATGAAGGTGTTTCACATTGCTGAAATTAGTTATGTATGACATCTCCCAATCATGGAGGATGTGGCTTCTTTTGTGATTACAGAATAATTATTTTATGATTTTGAAAGATGTCTCCTGTTTGAATATGTCAAAAAGCCAAGGGCTGTTCTGGCTGATATGATCATTAAGAGGAGGACAGGCAGTGAAGTTTATTATTACTGTTCTTCTTCCCCCAGCACTCAGTAGAGCCCCAAGTTTGTGGTTGAAATTAATGCTCTGTTTCCACAGTTTAACTAATGTTTGCCACAAACTGCTTTGTCCAGATGTTTGAGGAAAAGACTCTTTATAAAATTGTTCTATATATTCATGGGCCAGTTTTACGAGTGAACTTATCCAGCTAGAACCAGTGCCTGTGTAAAACACACCAAATGCTGATTCTAGTTCATTATAACAGAAACAGCATTAACATCCCCATTCTTCTACTACAGGAAGTAAGCATGATTAGATTTTAGAAAGAGGTGGTTAAAGGGTGTATATTTTAATGTTCAAGTTTTAAACAGTCTACAAGGAGAGCTACACACGTTCACAGATTATAGATCAGTTCTATATCAGTTCTATATTAATACAGTTAAAGTTTCAAAGGTCTATGTCCAGGATCAGATCCTTACATTTGATTGGCTCACTGACCTGTCTCTGGTAGAGTTCCAGAGAGAAGCCTGAGAGAGAAGATGTAAAACTACAGTGAGATGGTTATTGAAAACCAAAAATATATCTTCTTATGGATATCAACATATCAATATTGGACTTAATTGTTATGATCAGTAAATTAAAGCTCTGCTTATCATGTTAAAAACCTATACCTTTGTTTCTGTGTTTCCTTTTTCCTGGTCAGTAGCAACAGCTGCACCTGATCAGGTAGGTTGGTGCTTTAAAGAGCTAAGCTGCAGCAGCATGCACAGACACACTCCTCCCAGACACTGAGGGGTTGCATGAAGTCAGCAACATTGCTGCATGACTGCGGCTGGTCAGCACAGAGCAGTGAGTCAGTGTGTACACCTTTAATGTGTGTATGTACAAGTAAGTACCAAAACAGACCTGCACTGAAGTCCTTGACTGGGACAGGCAGTGTCTTCTTCCTGGCTTGCTTACTGAGTTGTTCGCTCTTGCTCTGTTATTAAACCTCAGCCAGTTGCCATGCCAGATAAATGCTAATCTGCCTTCACAACTTCTGTGTTGCATGTCAGTTGCAGTGCAAAGCTTAAGCCATTGATGTTGGTCTGAAATATGTGCATATGGTGCTTTGTTGACCTTGTCCCTTTGCTGTTACTGTGTGTCTTGTCGTTGAAGGAGCTGCTAGTTCCTGTGTTTAGTAATAGGCCAGTAATTGAACCTATCCTGCCCCAGCTGTCTCCGGGTGTGTCCACTGTCAAGATGGAGGCAGCCTACCCAGGTGTCTGTTTCTCTACCATTCATTTTCTGTGCCACAGTGGCTGGAATAGGACATATCAGTTTTTCTTCATTAATAGTTTGTCAGCTCTAGGTAGCAAATGTGTTAGGGAAATAAACGTTCTAAAGTGAAGCTGACAAACTGCATGGCCACTGTTCTTTTGTCTCTGACAAAATAGATAATAATATATTGATTGACTGATTCTTTTGCCTTCTGAATCCCATTCTTCTTCCAGGGTTATAAGCCACTAATAAAACCACAAATAGTCTTATAAGCCAAAAAATCCTTACAGTAATGACTTTGAGTAATTTTCTTTGTTTATTTTTGGATCCTGTGCAGCCTCTTCCTCAGTGATACTACTGAAGTGTTCATAGTGGTTTCACTCTGCAGAGCCCGCTTGCTGCTGTGTACGACGGAACATGAACTTAGCATTGAAACGTTTCACGTATGAAGACCAAGTTGAACAGCTGATTCCCACTCCATGTTTCCATTGTCCTCAGTAGTGCAGTTTGTCTAATACAGCCTCAGACTGTCTGTATTAGCTGCAGTGGTCCCAGGACACTGTCCTATCGCAACAACCAGGAGATTTGAAGATTTGCCTCTTTAAACCTTGCTGACCTCTCTCATCACCATAGTGTTTGGCTTCACCACTGGGAAAGCCAGAGGATGGACAAGTTAATATGTCTGTCATTTGGGCTGTTTGCTCAAGACTTGGTCAAACAGCAACATGCCTCAGCATTTACCTGCCTGACTGATCTTTCAACTGGCATAGCCAGTTGGACCATGGTCAGGAAATGACATCATCAGCAAAGACTTCTTTAGGAGGGCAATTTTGTATGAGGTTGTGTGTGTTCAATAAAGAAACACATGGGTAGCTTTTTTTTTGTATCTCAGCAGCTTTGCAGAGTCCATCTCTCTCCATATAATGGCAGCTGAACTCTGACTGGGTTTCCTCTGTGTTATGGATGTGCATTGCCTCCTCTTGCTACAGTTCTGCAGACCTGGTTTTAGACAGAAGCATAACCTGAACACCTGCAGGATGTAGACTACAGCTGTCTAAAGAAAAAGGATGAACAGCAGTGATCATCAGTTCAATGACCTGGTCTTTCTCCTCTGTTTGTTAATTTTCTGCCCCTGGACTTCATCTCCAGAATTAAAGTACAGATATAAAGCTGAGGGACACCTCTTACTTTTATAAGAATGGATGCTATGCTGTTGATATCTGTTGATAGTTTTCAGAGTGTAGTCTGCTGAAGATGTGATGTAGATGATGACCAATAATCATTGTGTTTGATAAAATTAACAATAAAAACTTAATGTGTGTTACTGTGTGTTTTACTTTGGTAGAGGTTGTTGAGAGAAGCTCTCCACCTGCAATAGTGGAGATCCTCCCATCTAATGCCGGCCAGGACATTGCACCCACACAATCAACAGGTAAAATGAAATAGTCCTTATTGTCTATCAGCCTTTTCTTTTTATTTCTTTTTTTTTTTTTTTTCGCCTCTTCTTCTCTGTCCTGGGTTGTCTCAGTTCTTGCTAACTGTAGAAGACTGTAGAAGTTGCTGGGAAACAGTTATGTCAACAGTTATGTCAACAGGAAGTCATTGTACCATCACATGCTGTGCAGTTCTTTGTTCATATAGATATCAATTTGCTTTGTTTATTATTCATAACAAGAGATTTGTTTTAGTTTAGTTTTATTTGTGCATTGCAGAAATGATAATTGATATCAGGTGCATTAAGGCTACTAATTCGTTTCAGGAGCATCATGTCTTGTAATTTGAGACATTTAAATATTTTCTGTAAAATTCAATGAAGTTTTAAATTTGATAAACAGGTTTTTCCAGGTGTATCATAAAGAAAGCAAATGAAATGTGGATGGGGCAATATGGGGCTCCTCCCTGAGAAAATATGGACCATTTGTCATTTCCTGCTTTATGGTGCTTTATTGTGTCCAAGCTAACTTACCAGTATGAGAAACATGATGAGTCACATGGTTTATTATTTCATCCAGAACCAGTGGGTTGTCGAGCAATTCACCAATTTTTAAACCAACTGCTTGGAATCTGGAGGGGCCTGAAAAGGATGGATCATGGGGGAATTTAGCTTTTGATGGAATAAAATTAGATTTGAGTCAATTAGTTGTTGAATTTACAGATGTAAAACAGCTGTAATGCTCTTTTCCCCTCAGACCTCAAACACCATTACTTCAGTTTATTTGTTGGGCTCCTCGCACCCTGCCATAAGCTTCTACAGGCCACTTTGTGCCACATTCAGTGAACTTGTGATAGATGAAAGGCATGCCATAGCTCTGTCTAATATTTTGTGAGACCAGTTATGTGTTTTTAAACTGCTGCTGCATTTCTCCCCTCTCTGCCCTTATCCAGATGTGGATGAGTGCCAAATCAACCCTTACGTTTGTGGCCAGGGAATCTGTTACAACACAGCTGAGGGCTACAATTGCCATTGTGATGAGGGATACCGCCTGAATGATGCCCAACTCACCTGCGTAGGTGAGAAGTCCACTGTTGCCTTCTGTTATTGTAGTCAGAGCTCACCTCTTACATGTCATTGTCAGCAGTTTGGCCTCACTGATAACAAGTTTTGTCTCGTTATCAGTAAGAGGAACTTCAGTAACAATGATATATAGCACATGTAACAGATCTGGTATTACTGACTTTTCAAAAATTGCACAGAATTTTGGCTTTATTAGCATGCAGGCATGGACTGATGTGTTTGCTGTCAGCTTATATCAGAATACAAAATTCTTATTTTGCCTCATAGTTCCCAAATCTACACAGTCCAGCTGCTAACATACCACCTTTCTCTGCTGACACAACAGAACAAAGCTCATTATATGCTACAATGTTTGAATCAATCACATAGTGAAACATGCAGTTTTGTAACATTTCAATAATGTTAATTCAATATCACATGGGCCCCTAACAGCTACTGTAAAAGCCACAGATAGTCACAGGCCCCTGACAGTCACAGGCTCCTAACAACTACAGGCCCCGGACAGCTTCAAGCCCCTGACAGCCGGAGGCCGCTGAAAGTCAAAGGCCCCTGACAACTACAGGCTCCTGGTGTGAGACACCGAATGGGCCGTGTACAGTGACACTGATGGCCGACATGTTAAAGTGACAGTTGAGCCACTATAATAGACTCTAATCCACTATTTCTCTGTGTTGTATACTCTTGTTGTGCGTCCAGATGTAGATGAGTGTTTGCAGACTCAATCTTTGTGTTCTGGGGGCAAGTGCAAGAACACAGAGGGCAGTTTCCTATGTGTGTGTCCATGGGGCTTCCTTGTCGACGAAGAGGGAACCAGTTGTGTTGGTAAAAGTACCCCTTTTCTTATATATAGACACGCACTTTCTTATATACACAAATACAAATAACTATACAAATAATACACATAATTTTAAATATGAGAAAATATTTGAAACATGTTTAATATTAGACAACTCCAATATAATATAATGTACAGTGTACAACAGTAAGCCTGTATATGTATGGTTCCACTTCTTAACAGTGACTTGTATATTTGAGTGGGGATGACATAACTCTCATACTGCATGCGTTGTATGATATTGCCCAGTTCTGATATATAAAAAGAATCTAAAAAAGCATTAATGTTGCTTACGTTTATTTGAGCTTGCTCATTAGATTTTGAGTATCTTCATGTTCACAACTAAAAAATATTAAAATAATGATAAACTGGCAATTTTTGATGTTCTTTTACCAAACAATTATCGGATGCCTGTTACACCCTGACGGAATTATCTGTAGCACCACAAAGCTAATGCAACAATGCTGTGAAACATTAACCTAATGTAAGTTTCCAGAGGACACAAAAAAGTGGGAGACACTTTTTCAACGATATGTGAGTTTTAAAGTTTTAAAAACACTGAACAGACTGGCCCAATCCTGAACCGACCCCTACACTCCAACACTTTTCTGCAAAGGGTCACTCACCATCAAGTTTCCTTCTCAGCTACGGAAGGCACTTCCAACGAAGGGTGGAGGGTATCTATAGATTGGGACGCCATTTACATTTTGCTGGAACCATGAAGAAGTTGTCACCATGGTAATGGATAAATGGCCTAGTTTGTGACGGCTGTTGCGGTCATAGATATATATATGTACACTACCAGTCAAAAGGTTGGACACGCTTTCATTCAGATGAATAGCAAAGTGTGTCCAAACTTTTGATTGGTAGTGTATATAGGACCAATACTGTAGTGTTTCACCAGTTTCAGCAAGTATAAAAGTAAAAATACTGGTTTGGTCATTCTGACTGATATGTAATACACAAAGCTTGATTATGACGAAATTTTGGGCTAGAAAATCAAAGCAATCTATGAGACAAAGTGATATTTTCTCTTTTTTTTTAGAACACCACACATTCTGTGATTCAGTTTATTTATTTAGTTATAAGTTTAGATTTAGTTTAGATTCAGTTTAATCTAAATTGAATTCAAGGGTTTTACAGTCCACTTAAACTCCCTCCTACTTGGTTTGAGATGGCCCTTAATGTGGTGGACCCTTTGTAAAAATATGCAAACAGTAGGGGAATGGATAGGGTGAGAGGATAGGAGTTAGTTTGGGATTAGGCCACAGAATGCTCAGCCTTGCCTGTTAATTTTTTGTGTCCCCTGCTTACACAACCGTTGTTTTGTATGTATTTGCAGTTAATGTGTTATCAAATTGATGGAAATCTTTTCTGACATTCTTTGTGTTTGGTCTGTTTGCATGTGTTTTCTTCAGTTGCACTGTCTTGACCCTTTAGGGCCACTATACTAAACCTTTTTGAATCACAACTTGTGTTCATGGGGGGATGAGAGGATAACAAACATGCATCAGTGCACACAGTAGACACATGCTGCATCAGGGCTGAGTTTCCGTTGATTCTGGTTGCTTGGCCTAACAGGCTTGGCACACTAAGTGGTCACTAATAGAGTTATAAGTGTGAGGAATGTTGGACGATATCAGTGACCACACTGTTACCAGTGTGTGCACCACCCTCCTCCCTGCTCCATCCTCTTATTGGGATATAAATATGAGGCACTCTGTCATTACATGGTTTCCTGTCATTTCAACGCAGCTTTTCCCACAAACCAAAATGGTACTGAAATAGCGTGGTGATGGCAAACAGGCCCCAGAGCTGCTGTAAAAATCTCCTCCCTCAGCTCTGGAGGATGACGGATCAGATTGTCTGTCTAAAGTTTATGTGTAACCAAAGTACCTATTAATAAGACAAATACAAAAGCAGGCTTACGAGCAGGGGTTTTTAGAATCCTAAAAAAGAGCGCGTCAACCAGATTCTCCTCCATCTCTTATCTGACTGCTGAAACTGGCTGCTACTGCTGTCATCATGTATAGTGGGAAAGGCTCCTTTATGTCAGAACCTCAGATTATAGATACACTCAGACAGACTGGTCTAAAAACACACAGGACATTCCTCCTCACATTTACATTGTTGCTTGATTGTATCAGGTAGAAACAGTGGTTGACATCTGACCACTAACTAGTTATATGGTGGCTGGTGTGTGATATAAACACTTGACTATGTGTGTTTCTAATATCTAACAGATATGGATGAATGTGTGAACAGGACTGTGTGTCCTTCTGGGATATGCTACAATGTGCCGGGGGGTTACAACTGTGGCTCCTGTCCTGATGGCTTCACGGCCCAGGGAGGCAAATGTGTAGGTGGGTCTGAGACTCTGTGTGTCTGTGTGATTACGGGAGCCTCAGAAAGGACTTTAACTTATAGAGACAAACAATCATTCATACTCAAATTCACAATTTCGGGGAACTTAGTCACCTCATGATTTCACTATAACTGATGTTCTCCTTTAATTTAAGTCATCTTAAAGTAAGGCTCCACCCACAAGGCCGAGTTTTAGTTTTATTCACGTCTTTTCTTATGCGTTTTTGTTTTAAGCTCATCTCGTCCATTGAATGGTTGTGTATATTTGTTTTCATGCGTGTTCATCTTAGCTTTAACATTATAGGGTTGCAGTGGGGACATAGCTTTACTGGGAGAATTACATCTTTGGGTGTGCATAATAATTCATCCAGATAAATACATACTGACCTGAACAGACCTAGCCCCGTCAACACCCAAACACACAGCACTTCTACTTCCCTGCATGATTTGGATATAGATACACGCGCTTATGCGGACCAACTATGGAACAATTATATTGCATGTTAACTTTGCGGTGTATAACGTCTCACCATCATCACAAGCAGAAATCGGGAAAGATCAGGTCAAAGCAATGAAACCAATGACGCATCTAGAGAATACACAGTGTGAGCCGCATTTTCCTGGAAGTGCTTGTACTCCAACCAGAAACCAGAAGTGTGTGCCATCCCAGCTCTGTCACAGTTTACTGCTCCCTTCATCTTCCGCGGCATATGGCCTCACCATTTGACTGCTCACATACCACACAGGCCACACCAAACCGCAGCAGGGTGGCAAAGGATTGTGATGGTGGTAAAAGGAAATAATTAGGCCATGCAGCTGAGTCCTTTATAAAAGTTAATAACCCGTTGTGTTTACTTATGCAAAAACAGACCTTAAATAAACTTTTAATCCAGACAGTGGAAAAAACCAGTGATGGTGTTTAGACTGATGAGCAGAGTTCAGATGAAAAAGACCAGTGTCAGTCATTTTTATTTTCCAACACTCAACATTTCAACTGTATGAATACAACCCGATTTTGATCTCTGTGGCCCAGATAGATCATTTCTATTAGTGGATATGACTGAGCTTCTGGAAGCTGCCTGTGAAGTGCATCGGTCATTATAAAAAAACATTATAATAATATTTGATGGCGCAGAAAGGGTCCAGCTTTAAACACAATTGTTTGTGAAAGAAATCCATGTTTATGTGCTGTGTGTTGATATGGGTCCACTGTCTGTGCTGTTTCAGATGTCGATGAGTGTCAGGATCAGCGGGTCTGTGCGAGGGGCCACTGTCTGAACAGTGAGGGGTCCTTCATCTGTCAATGTGGGCCAGGCTTCAGAGTGTCTGCAACTGGACACCAGTGTGATGGTAGGAGCGTGAGTAAGGAAAAGGAACAGGTGGAAAGTCCAGTAAAATTGTGAATGAAAATATTTGGAAAAAAAAAAGTTCTTACAATTTGTAGCAGCATGGAAGCCTTAAGGAGCAATCTTTTAATCAAATAACATTATATAGCATATTAGGAGGAATTCAAATGTACAACAATATGTTTTTCAGAATAGTCCTGAGACTGGAATGAGTATGGATGAAATGAATCTTGGGAACTCAGTATTTTATTTGCTTTTCATTGCAAATAAAAAAATAATTCTCACAGATTTTAACAAATGAAAAAAACTTTCACAAAAAAGGTTTCGGCCCTCAGTGCTTTTTTATATTTGCATTATTAAAGGTCTAATACCTCTCTCAAAAAGACAATTTAAAAGCTCTAAACTTGAAAATTTGAAATATGGATCCCCAGTAATCATGGTGAGGGTATAAATTCATATGGCGGAACAGAGGCCTGTAATAAAGAGTCTGTGGGCGCCCAAGACATTACAAACAGACAGGGATCAGTGGGGATAAGGGCCATGAAGAGAATCTGTGGAGTGGTGGACAGGTGAAGGCTGGTGTTAGCTACTGAGAGCCAACCATAGATTGTGTGCAAAAGAGGCCATTAACTCACAGTCTGTAAAGTGAAGCCAATGCTGAAGAGCCCTAAACCTTCATTCTATCTAACGACCATCAGGAGATGACTCCCCTGGTTGGAAAAGATGTCGGACTGCATTCCTTTAAGAGGAAAATGAATAAGGACACAAAGCAGGGTACGCATTCGGATTATTTTAGGTTAGATTACCTATTAGCGTCGGGAGTTAAACATAAGACTAGAACTTTTTCAGCAACGTTTATGATCAAATTTAAATACAATACAAACTGACCCATTTAGCACCTCAATAAGCTGTTGTTAAATCATTTGACCCACCTCAACATCACCAGTCCCACTAAGAACCAGAGGGATATGACCTTGTAGATTTGAACATGCAGAGAACATCCATTCATTCGTCTTCTAGTGCTTTCCGGGTCGCAGTTAGTGCTGGAGCAAATCCCAGCTTACATTGGGCGAGGGCAGGGTACACCCTGGACAGGTCACCAGTCCATTGCAGTGCAGAGAACATGTGAAACTAAATGTTTTTTGTCTTTAGTCATGTTGAGGAACTGCTGCCACCCTGTGGCTGCAATTTGCCATTGACAGGGAAGAGTTTAATCACTGTGTGTGAGAAGGGTCTGAATTAGTTAAGCACTTGAATTTCATCGTTGAGTGTGCAGTTTGTGCTTCTTTTGTGTTGAGTATGAGGAGTTTTAGTATGGGCACTTTTTACAACTTTTTATCAATTTGATCATGCATAGTAGAACACCACCATTTCCACTATAGTAGAACGTTACCATTGCTACAAAATGATGTATAAATTCATACTGACGACATCAGAAAGAGGTGAATGTCAGAAGGTCCCTAGAGGCTGAAAAGAAAATACTGTCTTTAAGTGGCATTTTTCACACAGGACTTGAAATAAAATATTTATTAGTATTTTTACTACAGTAAAGGATCTAAATCCTTCCTCCATCACTGACCAAAGCATACAACTGAAAAGAAAAACTGGCTGTGGTAAACACTGGCTAGTCCAGTCACAGATATAATAAAAACAATGATTAACGATGTGATCCTGTTCCTTCAAGAAGTTAGATGAAATTAGACTGGAGTTCGTTAATGTGCTATGTAAACCTGAATGTACATTGTATTTATTAAAGCCATTTTTGCACATTACCTTTCTTTGCACGTTACCACTCTGCTGCTGTACACTTCACAGGTTATACTGTGACGTACTGTGTTTTTGTTTAGTTACTGTGTTTACCTTAGTAATATCTTTTAATATCTTTTGTTTTTCTGACAGTGTTTAGTAATATTATCTTCTTTTTCTCACTGTGTTTAGTTTAGTAATATTATTTTCTTTTTTTGTAAACCTTTCCGTTTTTCTGTAATTTATCTTGTTAGACATTATGTAGTTATTGCTTGCGCCTTACGCTCCAGTGCAGACCCAAATGACAATAAAAACTCCTTTAATCCTTCAAGACTCACAAATATACCAAGAACCATCACCAATAAGACCATCCTGTAAATCTATTCAGTGCAAAACACACACATACACTCATGCACTCTGCACTGTGGAGCCTGGGCAGTTGATTTTAGTTGAATCAAAATGACATTATGGCACACACGTTGTCCCCATTTGGATCCTCCTTGGCATTATCTATTTCATGGCCCCTTGTATACTGTATGCCAAGACTGTGATGCTGGCCCAGACTCTATTTTATATATATATATATATATATATATATGTGTTTGAAACTAAAGAGGACTGACGTTCTTTTTGCCGGATGATATATTTATCCGTGTTTGTGTGTATGGATGTGTGTGTGTGTGTGTGTGTTTCAGATGTGGATGAATGTGTAGAGGAGGCTTTGCCCTGTGAGGATGTAGCGGAGTGTGTCAACAGCCTGGGGTCCTACACCTGTACCTGTCCACAAGGATACCAGCAGGTCAACAGCACTAGATGCAGAGGTGATACACCACCACCATGGTGTTTCTGAACCAGGACTAACACACTGTTGCAGTGACATAGTTTGTTTAGAGCTGCTTAGATGAACAAACATGTCTCTCAATGGGTTTATGCATGTCATTTTCCAGATTTAGATGAGTGTGTGGATGACCCAGAGCTCTGCTCCCCCAACGGAGAGTGTCTCAATACACAGGGATCCTATCTGTGTGTGTGTGAGAGCGGATTCACAGCCAACCTCGATACACCCTCCTGTGATGGTAGAATGCAAATCACACAGACACATACACATTCACACACACAGTTTGGCTTTTATTGCATTAAAGAGTATAAAAAAATCATACCTTATAAAATTTATTCTTCATTTAGGTTGACTGTGACTTTGTTGATCTGCTGGAGTGAATAAGTACACTGTTCTCTGTTATTTTCAACAAAGATCGATGAAGACATCAATACCAACGTTGGCTTTCAATATTTGTCATAGGCCTTTACATTTCATTTCAACACAAAGATCAATGGTTTCATCAAATTGCTAGTTAATGTGGTGCTCCACATTGTAAAATTATTTTTACATGAGGAAATTAAGTACATGTGTAGGGATTATTTTCAGCAGTGAATTTATACAGATGTAGTGTAGTGGTCATGATTGTTACCTCCAGAGGGATTATGACTTTCCAGAAAACCTGTCCAGACATTTATGGCTCATTTTATGAGTGTCACTGAAGCTGGTAGTCAACAGTTTAATTCATCTAATATCTTTTTGTGACCAAATACTGCACTCCCATCAGCTTCTGGTGTACATTGTATTAACTACTTATTATAGTAAATGTTAGCTAGAACAAAGTAATATAGTTAAAAAAAAAAAATGAAATAAATATCTGCTGAATACCAGCATCTCAGGATTTGTACTGTGAGACTGTTAGCTTATTATGTAAGTATTGAGCTGTTCGCATGGTGTAATAGCACGAAGTTGTTAATATTTTGTGGTATTAAGCTGATTAGGGTTGCCAACCGTCCCTTAAAATACGGAATTTGGAAACTAAAAGATGTGTTCCTTATTGAACTGATAAGGGATGCACTTTGTTCTATATTTTTAAATATCCATGTTGGGTGATTTTTATTGCAATGAAACTGCGGGTCTGACCGCCACTGTTAACTCTCTGCCTGTCTGAAATGAGCTTCTTATTGACCAATGAAACAGCACTGTGTCACTATAGCTACGAGAATTCTCCTTTCTATTGGTTCTCTTTGACCAATACAAAGATATGGTGTGCCTGCGACCTGACTTCCTGACCCACGGCTATTGGTTCTGGATGTAATGTATGTATTTGTGAAATATAAATACATTCTCACTGATTAATTGTTACTTTGTTCAAGAGATCTTTTGATCTGTCTAGTAAAATTTACTGTTGGAAGGCTTCACAAGAGAAAATTAAATGTTAAAAGGTTTTTGCACTAATGTTTTTTTTATTCCAAAGATTATGCTAAATTGTTGTTTGCACTACTAAAGAACGTGGTAAGAATGTTACTGTTATTTTGCGCTTAACAATCATAGTCTGTTACATCGAGCTCATGTCCATCCACCTGTCTCCACTCGGAAACTGATCAATTTCAATTTTGTGTTTTAGTGCATGGGCATATAGATGTGGTATATGGTATGAATGGGACTTCTTACAGCCAGGTATATTATTTAGACATAGTGTAATTATAATGCAGTCATGCAGATGCAAAAAATTTTATTTATTAAGCATATTGTATGCACACCAATTATAATGTTGTGCATACTGTACAGGTCTCACATGTGCAAAAACAAATAAATAAGTAAATAAATAAAAATCCTGTCCCTTATTTTGACTTCAGGAAGTTGGCGTCCCAAATTAAGATGTTGTGTTAGTATTTAACTGTTACCACGTTTTGTCAGTATTAAGCACTGTGTGTTAGCACTAAGCTGTTAGCATGGTGTGTTTATATTTAGTCGTTAGCATATTGGATTAGTATTTAGTCATTCGCATGTTGTGTTAATATTTTGTTATTAGCATGTTGTTTTATTATTTAGCTGTAAGCATGGCTGCTGACTCTGAGAAGGGCTGAATGATAAGGATTATACACATTATGTGCCTCTCCCTCTGTTGAGTTGTTTTGTCTTCATATGCATACTTGTGATTTTGTCTAAGAGAATAAGCAAACTCCTGGCTGTCATCTTTGGTCTCTCCTCATGGTGTGTTAGTCTGGGATGTGACTGATGACACTTTGCAGGTTTGTACTGTCCAGACAACTAAACCAAGAGTTTTAAAATTAATACCAGTTCCAGCAGTCTTTCTCAGCGTCTCTGTTATAATGGCTGAAACACACAGCCTGAGGCTTTCCATACCTCCAGGTTCATTTTGAGTGAGTGTGGACTAACGCTGGGCAGCATAATAGGGCTGTCCATGAGTCAGTGTGTTTTATGAAGAGCAAGTGAAGGACAGGGCTTTGCTGAATAAAGTTTGCCTGTACAGTAAGTCACACCAGAGTTTGGTGGAGGACCAGATAAAGCAGGTTGGGGGAATAAGGTTTCAAGAAGGTGCAGGAGGCGGGGGGGAATGATGATGAAGGCACGAGCCAGGGCAATGAGACCAGGAACAGCCTGGGCAATGTGTAATAAGACTCCACATCTGGACTGAGCTGAAGAGGTCACGCAAGTCTTGGTTGGAGCTTGAGTCTGGGTTTACCTTGAAGGAATTGTTTTCGCTTTCGTGAAGAGCAACGTGAAAGAATTTATATGTACTATTTAATTGTGAAATATCACTTCTGTCCATCCAGTGTTTCTGCCTTCTACACAAGACAGGATGATGAGGGAGGAACCTCCTCACATGCTGACAGTATTTTCAGAACCTCTGAGCTGAGCTGAGCAGAAAAACTGAGGAAAAGAAATAGATGAAGACCTTTAAGGTGGCTGTCTAGATGAGGAGTTCTTCTTCTCTACCTCATGATTTATATGCAGGGGGAGAAAACTCAGGTGTGTGAGTGGTGCACATCTGAGTGTGTACTTTATGAAAGTAGGTAAATAAGAAGAGATCAGCTGAAGTCTGACAGTATTTTGAAAGTTTTGGAGATTAAATATAGGACACAGTGATGGTAGGATATAAGACTGTATCTCTTGAGTCAAGATGCTGGGGGAGTCAGCAGGTGAATAGAGAAACCTTTCTTTTGAGACTTGGAGGTGAAGGTGGGCTTTGAAATGGATAAGGACTGACTGGATCAGTGATGGAAAAATGAGGTTTGACAATCTAAAAAGTTTCATTTCTGATACTTTCTGTTAACAAAGCGCCACCTACTATGTTAGGTGGCGCTTTGTTAACAGTATTACAGATTAAGTAGCAGTATCAGGAAGCCCATAATATTTGTTTTTATTCTAAGTAGACTTTTGTAGTTATTATTGAATTTGTAATTGACCTGTCCATGAGAAAGCACCACCTTCTCCTCCAAATATTGTTTATTCTGGTTTAAAAAAAACAAGATTGCAACAGACAAATCAGAAATCGGACGCTTCAGAAAGGAGGCTCACAAACCAGTGGGTGACGTCACAGTGGGTTGACACTTGGATGCCAATCACATGATCACAGGGAGCTCAGCTGTACTTGAGCTCTAATGTAGCATCATTTAGGTTACTGAGCTCTAAATGTAAATATAGAGATTCTGATTAAACTGACTGTTGTTTTCAGATACATAGATTCACCCATAGAATTGCTAAAACTTAATTTTTACAAGGATATTTCAGCTGGAAGTGTGCCCCAGTATAATTTTATTGGGGTGGATACAGAAGTTTAGACTGATGAGAAAGCGATAAAATCATAATAAATCAAGGAGGAGGAGAGAGATGTTATCCTGGCTGAAGATTTTCTCATGCACACTGAAGCTTAGGACCAGAGCTGTCAGTTCTATTTAATGTGCTTTCAGTTTCAATTTTGATTACAGTTATGTTTGAGGAGGAACTGTATGAGAACACAGGGGAAGTTGTGTGTGTGTTGGTGTAATTTCATGTGTTTTGCACTAAAATATTGACTACAAAGGCAATATTACAGATACAGATAATTCAGAGGTACCTAGTATTCCACAGCACTGTGGTTTGAATAGATCATTCTGACATGTGTTGGTTCATCCTCCAGACATTGATGAGTGTGGCCTCAACGAGACCCTGTGTGCCCCCCACGGATTCTGTGAGAATAGGCTGGGATCCTTTAGGTGCCTCTGTGACCAGGGCTACCAGGAATCCCAGGACGGCCACAGCTGTATGGGTAAGTATTTGTCTGTTTTGTTAATTTGACCTTAGATCATCATAAACTTGCTGTCAGGCTCTAGTCTGACTGTTACATGAATGCAACAAAACATCTTTCACGGCGCCTTCATTTGTCAAATACGACATCTACATGCCATTTGTTGGAAACCCCTCACACCTGTGAAAAACCTTTACACATACCCAGTTGAACCCATCCATCTATCCATCCATCATTGTGCGAGGGTGGGGTGCTTTCTGGACAGGTCTCACACAAATAATACAAATAAAAAGCCTTCACACACACTATAAAGGGAGCTGATCTGTTCGTGAACTTTTTCAGCAGTGTATATAGAAAGACTTTACTAGAGAAGAAATCTCTCTTACTATACTATAAGTATAGCAGGTATATATACACCATTATAATAACAATCAACGTGCAGACTCTGATTTTAAAGGGAATAGGGTAAGACTCTTTGACTGGGAACCCTTGGACCCATGTTACTGAAGCAGCAACTGTTAAATGAACAGAAATGGTTTGTTGCAATTCTAAATAAAAATTTTACATCAACTCAGATTACATAAAAACATGCCCTTTCACTTCACTCAGTGTGGTGGTGTCAGGCTCTGCCTCTCAGTATTTCTGTTTCAGCTGTCACTTCACTTTTCTGTGTTTCGGCCTCATTGTCTTTCTTGAAATGACCTGATATTACCACAGAAACATTTGCCAAAGGGTCACCTTTTAGAATGAAGTTGCTACAAAGTGCAGTGAGACACAGAAATGGTATTGAGAGCATCTCGACTTTATACTATGATGCTCCACATCTGGATTAAAGGCCTGGTGAGCTAAAGCTTTCCACTCCCGCAGAGGTTCTCAGTGATATAGACTTGCTATCCAATTCAGAAAATGGTGAACTAACGTTGAAAGTCATTGGTTTTCCTCAACTGTGGTTTGGACTGAGTCTGAGCTGTCGGGTGCTGGTGGTTTCCCTGGGCTGACTGGATCCCTGCAGCCTCATCCAATCAAACACGCTCTGCACACACAGACACATGCACAAGTATACAGACACACATACACACACACACACACACACGCACACAGAAAAAAAAACATACAAACGTACAGAGACACACACACGTGCACACACACACACAGTGTCCTCTAGATCTCAACCAATTCCAGTTCAACAAACTGCCAAACCATCACTCAACTGTGGTTTACAGATGACTCTCTCTCTCTGTCGTTCCCGCTCACTCTTTCTCACACACACACACACACACACACACACATACACACAGTGGCATACCACAAACCACTTTTCTCTCTTACTTCATTTTGCTTCGTTCTCTCTTCTCTCTGTGTCTTGTCTTCACTCACTTGTGTTTTCACTTTCATCCCTCCCTCATCTCCATTTCATCTTCCTCTTCACTCCCTCCACAGAGGTGTTTCCACTACTCTGCCAGTTTAACATCTTTCTTACCAGATTTAACAATTGTTTAAACTGGAAAAACTTTATTTCTCCTTAACACTGAGCTATTGTGCTACCTCACCAAGAAGCCCTTCATGGCTGTCGCATAGATGTGCAAATTGGTGTATGATGTCAACTTCTGTATCATTTTAATGGAGATTTCTCTTCAGAAGAATGATGGCAACACTGTTACCGCATTTGCTCCATTCTGAGGGTTCACTGGATAAATTAAGATGATGAAACACCATAGAAGAAGAGATGAGAGTCCCAAATCAAGCTTACAGTAACTTAGTTGATATAAAAGAAAGCACGATAACAAAACCCAGTATGTGGCCAGCCTGAGTTTCATTGTAGTCTCAGCTGGTTTCACTGTCACCCTCTGACCTCACCCAGTAGACAGCTGAACACATGTAATCTCCACCTGAAGTGTAAAGCAGTACTGTAGCTGAGCACTGCACCGCTTCCACAAAATCACCACCTCCTCAGTCCGATTAAAGGCCTGTGCTCTGACACACAGAAGTCAGAAGGCCTCAGAATCACTCTTTGAACCGCTCCACTCTTACATCAGACAGTAAATAGAAGGACAAGGCAAGTATTCCTGTTCCAGACTCGATTAACATTTTCAGCAGTACAGCCGCTGTATGACTTCTCTTGACTGATGGAGTGTCTGGGAGAAAATGATCTTTGTTAAGTCCTCCATCCCCTTATACCTCCTGAACTGACTCTTTTGCACCAACTGATGAATCACTTCATGGACTATGTTGAAGAGGACAATATATTATAATAACTTAAATATGTTTCCCTCCCCTCAGACGTGAATGAGTGTGAGCTACTCAGCAGTGTGTGTGGAGAAGCTCAGTGTGTGAACACAGACGGCTCCTTCCTGTGTGAGTGCCCCAGCGGCCAGGACTACAATGTCATGAACGCCAAGTGCCAACCTGTTCCTGCAGGTGAGGCAAAGATTAACAGCTGCTTTGATTACACGACACATCTCCATACACATAACAGGACATAAACTGACTGACACTTTATATAGTAGATTGAGACTTGCTCTGATGTAAACAGTGTGTGAATCGCCTCTCCTCTATACTCATAAGAGGACAAAAACTCTGTACTTCTGTCAAGATATGGACTGTGTGATGCTATATATACATCATATATGACTTAAGGCGGTAATAATCTAAAACTCACTGTATTATGAAATATCAAACAGATCTTGTTCATCAAGAAGATGGTTTAACATTCCGGTGAGAAAACTGTTTGTAGTGTCAGGCTGGAATTATACAGGTGCTCTTCAAACGCAACTTGTTCCCATCTGCCCAGATCTGTTCAGACTTTTTCACATCTCTTAAATCACACATTTCATCTGTTCCTGGAGACGCATGTTAATGGCCCAAACAGGTGGTGAGTGTTGGTCATGTGATTGCAGGTTTTGAGGTTCTAGGAAGCCTATCACTTCACTGATCTCCAATTTCCAGTCTTAAACTGTTAAACAGACAAGAGCAGTGGAAGTGAATCGAGCGTTGGTGCTCGGATGTGACTGAGAGGAGGTTGTCATTGATATCTGAACAGTCAGAGAGTTTGTAACCTTAAAAATCATCGTCCGTAGCGGTAACAATCAGACACAGCTGACTGGATAGTGTACACTGTCCCACCTGAGTCTCACTCTCCATTGTGTGTCTTCTCTCTCTCTTGACCCTGGTGTCAGCGTCAGCAGTGGAGCGTAAGGAGTGTTACTACCACCTTAATGACGAGAACCTCTGTGAGAGCGTGCTGACCAGCCACGTCACCCTGCAAGAGTGCTGCTGCACGCTGGGAGCCGGCTGGGGTGACAACTGTGAGGTTCACCCCTGTCCTGTCAACAGCACGGGTGAGTTTGATGAGAAGGAGTCAGAGTGACAGCAGTGTCTTTGTTTCAAAGCTACAGCACCTCCACAGACAAGAGTTTGATTTAATGAAGGGGTCCTTGTGTCAGTCAATGTATTTCCTGTTCAGACGAGCAGGAAGTGACCTTCCTTGTTGGGCCCACGCAGTCAGGTGTACCTAATAAAATGAGCTCAGACACACCTCTCAATGCAGATGTATGATGTTTGTTTATGTCCCTTTCAGACCAGTTTAACCAGATGTGTCCATCAGGGAAAGGTTTTATCCCCAGCTCAGACTCTCTCTATGGAGAGCCCCATGCTAACGACTACACAGGTGAGACCAGGCTCCTCCCACTTGTCATGTCACACAAACATAATGATTTTATTTAAATAGCAGTGATTAATTCATTCCACATCACTGCCTCATCTTAGAGAAAGAGATCATGACAACATCATGGTATCATGGTATGTTGTCAGCTAATGATGACAATAATGATTAACACATGCACAGCTGCCACACGACTGTAGCCATTATGTGTCCACCTGGGGCCTCCCCTCACACCCCTGTCTCACCCATGTGCTTACAGATGCTGATGAGTGTACACTGTTTGGCCAGGAGGTTTGTAAAGGAGGCTTCTGTCTGGACACTAAGGGCAGCTACGAGTGTTACTGTAAGACCGGACAGGACTATGATCCAGCTAGACTGAAGTGCAGAGGTCAGAGGGACACACTGTGTGTGTTTGTGTGTGTGAGAGAGATGGATTCTATGTTTCCACTGCACTGACCTGACAGATGTGAACATAATTACCAGTGATGGGGCGCACCCTGGTGCCCCACCTGGTAGAGTTTGTACTATGAAGACTTTGAATTAACCACAGCAACTCTGGTTCAAATCTGACCTTTCATCCTTTCCTCCATATTTTCCCCTCTTTCTCCCTGATGCTAATGTTTTACTTGTTTAGTCATAGTTAAAGAATCTATTGTTCAGTAGTACATTGCATGACCCCTGAGTCCGCAGCTTCATCTTCTTTGTTATCTGATAATTCATTGCATGGTTTTGTGTTGTTTCTTTCTGCAGACATTGATGAGTGTGAGGATGAGTCAGCGTGCATTGGTGGACAGTGTCGGAACACAGATGGCTCCTACATGTGTTTGTGCACCCACCCCATGGTGCTGGATCCCAGCAGTAACCGCTGTGTGCCCATGCCTGAGTCAGTCGGTAAGAATTTTGTTGTGTATGTATTATGTGCAAAACGCCTATCACCCGACATAAGGCAGGGTATGCATTAGAGACATGGGCAGGCACGTGCACACATACACATGAAAGGGGGCTTGAGCATCTGCCCTTTTTCTTCCTGAAGAAAAAGTGCCCTTTTTTCTGGGGCGTTTTTTTTGGGGGGGGTTAATAAATGATTTTCTCTCTCTCTTATATAAATATACGTTGCTGTTTTGGCATAGCTTCCCTGTCAAATAAATATAAATTAAAAAAAGAACTTCAAATCGCAGGTCAGGAGATAACGCTCAATGAGCTCTGTTAGACGTTCCTCCTTCCCTTATCGCGGCTGCGAACAACACAGAGGCAGAGACAGGCAGCAGCACACCCCAGCTCTCAGCACAGTTTGGCTTTTGTTTCTAGTTTTTTTTACTTTTGGAGGTGAGTGGTGATGAAGGAAGTTCTCAAGTTCACAAATGACAAGGCCAAACATAGTTAACATGTGTCTTGCTAACGTGCAGATATAAGCTACTAGCTGATGTGTTTGGTTTAGCTAAGGCTCTTCATCATGGGCATATAGGCTTATGTACTGAGACACTACAGGTGAATACAGTTAGGTTTATCTCATTATGTCATTTCTAAAACACCGCATTGATACGTAAATTGTGCGCTAATTAATTAAAATGCGCCAATTTGCATATATTTGCAATTGCCAAGGCATCGCAGGGATAAAGAATGAAGGAAAACAAATCACAGATTTTCAGTTATTAGAGAGAATATCTTCCCCCTGACATGTTTAAATATGTAGAGGACAAGGAGTTTGTTTAGTGAATTAAGGAGAAATCTACAGATACAAACAGGGCAGTTAAACAAATGCCATCTAATAAGTATTTTTTGGAAGTTTTCTTCTATTCAACAATTATGTGATTGTAAGGGTACTGAAATAAATAGGTAAGTCAGAGATGTCCTATTATTTATTTATGAATAAATTAAGCAATTTCCCCTAGGGATTAATAAAGTAGTTCTGACTCTGATTCAACAAGAAGTGCCCTTTTTCTCACTTGAGCCCCTGCCCCCCAAAATGTCTGTGCACGTCCCTGGACATGGGTACCGTGTGATTAACAGACTGTAGTAAACATGGCGACCGATCAGGAGTACAGAGCAGGTTCGATTCACCCCTTTAATTCTCCTTAGCTCTACCTTCACCTATAGACAGGTTTCTTCTGGTTGGGAAAAAAAAAAGATGGCCGACAAACTTGAGGCTTCAAAATAGCTGCTCTGCCCTCAGACAGAGCAGCTCCTGACATCAGTTTACTTTGTAAACTGTAGGTCAGAAGGGGATGTAGAGGTACAGTCTTCTTCTTCTCCTTTCGGCTTTTCCCTTCAGGGGTCGCCACAGCGAATCAGTTGCCTCCATCTAAGCCTGTCTTCTGCATCCTCTTCTCTCACGCCAACCACCTTCATGTCCTCTTTCACTACATCTATAAACCTCCTCTTAGGTCTTCCTCTAGGCCTCCTGCCTGGCAGTTCAAAACTCAGCATCCTTCTACCAATATATTCACTATCTCTCCTCTGGACATGTCCGAACCATCTCAGTCTGGCCTCTCTGACTTTATCTCCAAAACCTCTAACATGTGCTGTCCCTCTGATGTACTCATTCCTGACCCTATCCAACCTGGTCACTCCCAAAGAGAACCTCAGCATCTTCATCTCTGCTACCTCCAGCTCTGCCTCCTGTCTTTTCCTCAGTGACACTGTCTCTAGACCAAACAACATCACTGGTCTCACCACAGTTTTGTACACCTTTCCTTTCATCTTAGCTGAAACTCTTCTATCACACATCACACCTGACACTTTTCTCCACCCGTTCCAGCCTGCCTGCACACGCTTCTTCACCTCTTTTCCACACTCTCCATTGCTCTGGACTGTTGACCCTAAGTACTTAAAATCTTCTACCTTCTTTATCTCTTCTCCCTGTAACCTCACTCTTCCACTTGGGTCCCTCTCATTCACACACATATACTCCGTCTTACTGCGGCTAACCTTCATTCCTCTCCTTTCCAGGGCAAACCTCCACCACTCTAGCTTCTCCTCCACCTGTTCCCTGCTCTCACTACAGATCACAATGTCATCTGCAAACATCATAGTCCATGGAGATTCCTGTCTAACCTCGTCTGTCAGCCTGTCCATCAACATAGCAAACAAGAAGGGGCTCAGAGCTGATCACTGATGCAGTCCCACCTCCACCTTGAACTCCTCTGTCACACCTACAGCACACCTCACCACTGTCTTACAGTCCTCATACATGTCCTGCACCGCTCTAACATACTTCTCTGCCACTCCAGACTTCCTCATACAATACCACAGTTCTTCTCTGGGCACCCTGTCATAAGCTTTCTCCAGATCTACAAAGATACAATGCAGCTCCCTCTGACCTTCTCTGTACTTCTCTATCAACATCCCCAAAGCAAATACTGCATCTGTAGTACTCTTTTTTGGCATGAAACCATACTGCTGCTCACAAATGCTCACTTCTGCCCTTAGTCTAGCTTCAACTACTCTTTCCCATAACTTCATTGTATGGCTCATCAGCTTTATTCCTCTGTAGTTGCTACAACTCTGTACATCTCCCTTGTTCTTAAAAATGGGCACCAGCACACTTCTCCTCCATTCCTCAGGCATCTTCTCACTATCTAAGATCCTGTTAAACAACCCAGTCAGAAACTCTACTGCTACCTCTCCTAGACACTTCCAGACCTCCACAGGTATATCATCAGGACCGAGTGCTTTTCCACTCTTCATCCTCTTCAGTGCCCTCCTCACTTCATCCTTACTAATCTTTGCTACTTCCTGGTCCACAACAGTCACCTCTTCTACTCTTCGTTCTCTCTCATTTTCCTCATTCATTAGTTCTTCAAAGTACTCTTTCCATCTTCCCATCACGCTATTGGCATCTGTCAATACACTTTCATCTCTATCCTTAATCACCCTAACCGCCTGCACGTCCTTCCCATCTCTGTCTCTTTGCCTTGCCAACCTGTATAGATCAGTCTCTCCCTCCTTACTGTCCAACCTAGCATACAAGTCATCGTAAGCCCTTTGTTTGGCCTTTGCCACCTCTACTTTCACCTTACGCTGCATCTCCCTGTACTCCTGTCTACTCTCTTCAGTCCTCTCAGTGTCCCACTTCTTCTTAGCTAACCTCTTTCTCTGTATACACTCCTGCACCTCCTCATTCCACCACCAAGTCTCCTTATCCACTTTCCTTCCAGATGACACACCAAATACTCTCCTACCTGTCTCCCTGATCACATTAGCTGTAGTTGTCCAGTCAACTGGAAGCACCTCCTGGCCATCCGGAGCCTGTCTCAACTCCTTCCTAAAAATCATACAACACTCTTCCTTTTTCAGCTTCCACCATTTAGTCCTCTGCTCTGTCTTTGCCCTCTTCGTCTTCCTCACCACCAGAGTCATCCTACACACCACCACCCTATGCTGTCTGGCTACACTCTCACCTACCACTACTTTGCAGTCACTGATCTCCTTCAGATTACACCGTCTACACAAGATGTAGTCTACCTGTGTACTCCTACCTCCACTCTTATAAGTCACCCTATGTTCCTGCCTCTTCTGGAAGAAAGTATTCACTACAGCCATTTCCATCCTTTTTGCAAAGTCACCACCATCTGTCCTTCTGCGTTCCTCTCCTGGATACCAAACCGGCCCATCACCTCCTCATCATCTCTGTTTCCTGCACCAACGTGTCCATTGAAGTCTGCACCAATGACAACTCTCTCACTTCTAGGGATGCTCTGCATCACTTCATCAAGGTCCAACCAGAATTTCGCCTTCTCCTCCAGCTCACATCCTACCTGTGGAGCATACCCACTAACAACATTGAACATTACACCTTCGATTTCTAGCTTCAGACTCATTACTCTATCTGATACTCTTTTAACCTCCAGAACATTCCTAACAAACTCCTCCTTCAAGATAATTCCTACTCCATTTCTCTTCCTATCTACACCATGATAGAACAACTTGAACCCTGCTCCTAAACTTCTAGCCTTGCTACCTTTCCACTTGGTCTCCTGGACACACAGTATGTCTACCTTCCTCCTCTGCATCATGTCAACCAACTCTCTACCTTTCCCTGTCATAGTTCCAACATTCAAAGTCCCTACTCTCAGTCCTAGACTCTTGGCGTTCCTTTTCTCTCTCTTCCTACGAACACACCTTCCTCCTCTCCTTCTTCGACTTCTTCGACGAACAGTAGTCCAATTTCCACCGGTACCCTGTACGTGAATAGCACCGATGGCGGTCGTTGTTAACCCGGGCCTCGACTGATCCGGTATGGAAGTCATTGATTCGATTCGCATGTTTGATTTGGCAAAAGTTTTACGTCGGATGCCCTTCCTGACACAACCCTCTGTATTTATCCGGGCTTGGGACCAGCACAATAAGGCACTGGCTTGTACCCCCTTGCGGCTACATTGGGATGTAGAGGTACAGTCATTTTACTAATTATATGGATAAAACTAGGTGTGTTGAAAGGTCAACTTCAGTGTGACACCATGAGGTTCTGTTTGTTCACAACTTTTATTAAATCCCCTGAAAGTATTTTCTATATATATGAATGAGGGAAAATTTACTTTATTGGTTAATGGGGACAGCTCTTGCAGTCTGTTCATCTCTAACCAACAGCATTTCGTATGTGTGTGTGTGTGTGTAGTAATGCCATCTCTGTCCACAGAGGCACATGAGGAGGAGCAGGTAGACTACCAAGGCATCTGCTGGCAGACAGTCACAGAAACCATAACCTGCACCGAACCGCTGGGTCTCAACAGGAAGACCACTTACACAGAGTGCTGCTGCCTGTACGGAGAGGCCTGGGGCATGGACTGTGCCCTGTGTCCCCTCAGACACACTGGTACACAGTATACAAAAAACACACAAATGCTGCCCTTGCCAATCTAGTTTATGTGTCACATCCTGTTGTTGAATGTAAAATACAGCTGCGGTATTCTAGTATTCTATCAATTATTTAATCAATTAATTGAGTAATAGAATTAATTCTCTTGCCATATTAAGTGGCAAAGGTAAAAATGAGAAAAAGGACATCATTCTAACATTCATTTATCTTCTACCACTTATCCATTTCTGGATCGCGAGGGGTGAGGGAGCCAATCCCAGCTCACACTGGGCAAAGGTGGGGTACACCCTGGACAGGTCTCCAGTCCATCACAGGGCCAACACACAGAGATTGATAGAGACCAACAACCACTCACCCTCACACTCAGACCTACGGATAATTTAAAGTCACCAATTAACCCAAACATGCATGTCTTTGGATGGTGGGAGGAAACCCACACAAGCATGGGGAGAACCGAACCCACAAGACTGTTGTTGTGGGGCAACAGTGCTAACCACTATGCCACCGTGCTGCCCTGATTCTGACATTGAATGATCAATTGTTTTTATTGCATTTCTTTTTAAAGCTAAAACAAAACCCATTTATTGCATTTAACTTCAGTGCCTTCACAAATTTATGACAATAATAATACAGATGCAGCAGCATTTTATTTTTGATTTGTTGAGCTGAAATTAAGTACATCTTTGCTAACCATTTGCTCACGTTCTTAACTAGCAACTACAAAATAACCACAATTACAGTCCTTAAGAGCCTTCATAGATAAGTAATCACACAAAATTTATATTTTTATGTTGTGTACATTGCTCCTTGTTACCTTGAGTCGGTTCTGCTCTGTGGACTTGGGTGCCTTTGGTGTGTGCTGCAGCTTCAAATGGTTTGACATTTTCTGTGTTTTCTTCTCTACTGTTATTTCTCAGCTTTGCTCGATCTTATGATTGCAGCACTGAATTCAGAAACATTGTGCGTCAGTAATAACCACTGTTGTGGAAAATGCGAGCATGTTAAATAATGCGAGTGAAGTTAATTAAATGAAACCTTGATTCAAGAAATATTTTCTTGATCATCTGTTTTATTTGAATATGTTGAATTATTTCGAATAAGTAATAATTTGAGTAATAATTTTGTAAGAGATGAGATGACAGTTTTGCTGACACTGTGGGACTTTTAGTTCCTTGTGATTTATGAAAAAAGTATGAAAAAGTATTTTAATAATATAATGCTATTAATTAATTCCTAGTCTTAAAGAGCCCACATATAACACCTCCAGTGTTTGTTTATGAAGTGAACTGAATGGTTGACTATTTACTCATTCGTTGAAAGTACAGCAGATTTAAAGGAAACACTAAGAGAAACCAAATCCAGCATGGTAGAGTGGTGTGTCCAGGTGGGTGGGTCTTGGGGTTGAGAGCATTGACTGCTTTTTTGAGACATTACAGAAGTTCCAGAAGTCCTGATGCTCAGTGTCTGAATACAGGCTCTGAGCATTTCCCTGTGGACTAACACCTTTGATACTCATAACCATTTGCTAGCATATTTTACCACTTTACGTTATTAGCTTGAAACTGGCAGAGGCTGTCACAATTGAAATGTTTTTTCTACTGCTAACTCTGGCTCTCTGAACTGACAGGGCTTCGGGTTCATGACAGGATTGGAACACGTGGACTCTACCTGTATGTGGTTAGGGACCATTCAAACCCTTTCTTGTTGCCATAAATTATGTTATGATTTAATATCAAATTCAAGATTGGGCCCTGCGATGGACTGGTGACCTGTCCAGGGTGTACCCCACCTTCGCTCAGTGTGAGCTGGGATTGGCTCCAGCACCCCTGCGACCCAGAAACGGATAAGCAGTTGAAGATGAATGAATAAAAAATTCAAGATTGTGTCTTCATTTCAAGTACATTTTTCTTTTTGGGTGAAGCCTGTCAAAGGAACGGACATGTCATTAAACATGGTCTCAGTAGGTTGCAGTGGTTCACAGCTGGTCTGGATGAATGATAAGGTGATGTGATTGAATTTGTGTCATTTAGACTTTGATCCCAGTTTTAAGATCCAAACATAAGATGAAAATTCCCCACATTAAATTTAAATGTTGTCACATATTATGTACACATAAATGAAATGACAGCAGCCCAAACATTCTTCTCACAAACTCCTCCAGCCAGCAGTCACTGCATCAACACAACTGGTCAGTGTCTGAAGTGAAAGACATCTTTTTGATGTGCTCCCTCTCTGTCTGTTTCAGAGGACTATGCTGCCATGTGTAACATTCCTCTGGGGGTTGGGCGACAGCTGTATGGTCATGACGCACTCTCTGCCAGTCCAGTCCATGAATATGAAGTGAACCTGCACTATTCACCATCACCTGAGCAACAAGTTGCCCTGCCCTTCTATAATGAAGCGCGTGAGTATTTCAAATCTCATTTGAATTGGTCCTTTGGATCAACGTCTCTTTGTGACATTCACTCATATCAACAGTCTGAGTGATACATCCACTTCAGAGCAGACTACATGATATTTTAACTCTTTATTGAGTCTTCAGGATCTGTACTCAGGTAGGATTGAGCAAAGAGTTTAATTTAGTCACAATGACTATAACACCTGTAGCTGCAGCAACATGGGTCAAAAGTCAGATTATCAGCTGTTACATTATAGCCATTATATTATGACAACTGACAGGTAAAGTGCATAATCAATTACAGTAGAATGCTGTAGGTGAAGCAAAAATTGATTATCTGGTTCCCATCAGTGGTGGATATATTAGGCAGCAGGTGAACATTTAGACATGAAGTTGATGTTGAAGCAGGAAAAATGGTCAAGTATGAGGATGAGAGACATTTTGACAAGAACCAAACTGTGACGTGTAGACGACTGAATCAGAGCATCTCTAACCCTGAGAGATCAGGACTTACCAAAATTAATCCCAAGAAGGAAGACCACTGGACCACAGTTTTATGGGTCAAGGGTCATTGGTGGTCGTGGATGGACCATGTTGTCTGATTCAACAGAAGAGCTGCTGTAGCTTGAACTGCTGAAGAAGTTTGTGCTGGTTTGAATAGAAAGTTGTCAGAACACACAGATAATGAGTTTTTTTCCTAGATGCTGATCGGTCAGGGTTTCTATGCTGTCAACCAACAATGGGCACATGTGCTACAGAACTGGACCAAAGAGCAATGGAAGAAAGCAGTCTGGTGTGATTAATCACCTTCTCTTACATCATGTTGTTGGCTGTGTTTGCGTCTCTTACCTGGGAAAGGCATGGCAACAGGAAGTATTGTGGGAATAAGACAAGTGTGATGCTTTGGAAAATTTTTTGCTGTGAAACCCCTGTTCATGTGGATGTTACTACGATTACTTTTTTGACGGCAAATGGTAGCTGCACAATAACAAGCGGGTGGTCATAATGTAGTTGCTGAGGAGAGATGCTTCTCTTGTTTGAGCACTTTGCTGCCCTGTGGTAACAGCCACAGTGGTAACACTTTAAAGACAGAATGGTCCAGAGGTTGCTTGATCATTACAAAGTCAGTCCAAATTGAGACAATTGAGTGCTGATTGGTTTTCTATTTCTCTCACCTGAAACTGTGTCCTCCAGGCGTAGGGTTGTTGGTTTACTATTCAGTGGGAGGTATTGATTTCTCAACACTTGTCTCCCTGCTGCAGATCCTTACAGGGCATTTGAGGGCCTACGAGCAGAGGAGTGTGGGATCCTCAATGGCTGTGAGAACGGGCGCTGTGTCCGGGTTCAGGAAGGCTACACCTGTGACTGCTTTGATGGATACACCTTGGACATGTCCCACATGGCATGCATCGGTAAGAGAGTGGTGTAACACTGTTAATACAGACACAGACTGACGGTGGTTCTGATGAGACTTCCTTCCTTTTCCACAGATGTGAACGAGTGCTCAGAACTCAACAGTCACATGTTGCTGTGTAAGAATGCAAAGTGCATTAACACAGTGGGCTCCTACCAGTGTGTGTGTCTGCCAGGGTTCAATGCCTCAGACAAACCCAACTACTGTGTGGAGGTTGCAACCCACCAAACATCAACACAGACACAATGAGCATGGACACACAGTAGGGGGCGACTACAGACACAAAACCACATGCACAAGCTTGTATTACTATACTTGTGAGGATGCCCATTAACAACATTAAGTCACTTCCAAAGCCCCAACTCCACTTCAGAGTTCAGAACCTGGTCTGGTGTCCGGCAGAGGAACATCACATAGTTACTGTACCTTTAATAGTTTAAAATCAATGTATCTATCTAATCCTGATTTTAAACACATTCCATCATTTTAACCTGATCCAAATACAGATATGTTCACCACTGTCAATACTCTGCATCACTGCAAGTGGTTTTACTCCTCCAATGTTGTTTTATACATATTCATTTTAGTTGTTTAACCACAGGCATTTTAAAATTAACAGAAATAATACAGAGTACTTCTAATGTTAAGGTCTAAATCCTGAAAATATTTTCAATGACTTTCCACTGACCTACTGTCACTGTGACTTGCTCCAGGCTTCTTTGTTCTTTCTGTCTGGCAGACAGATGAGTGGTTAGCTAACTTAATACAAAGATGGGATGCTAGGGAAAACAGCAGGCCAGTTCTTATGCTAAGCTACGCTAATTGTATCCTGACTCCAGCACAGACTTTATTCAATCTTACCTCACTTCAGTGAATTCTCGTATTTTAGTTTGAATACGTTTGTTTTATTTATATTCAGTGTGGGGAACAAAATACATGTAGAACATCATGTTGTTAGCATGTTGGCAGAGCAGCACAGGTGTCCTGGCAAAGTACTAAGTGTGGGACATCCATTCAGCATGCTCAGGGTCTTCATGGGCAAAAGTTTAACACAAGCTGTTCGCAGGCAGTGTAGAAAGCTGGATCAATTAAGGCCCTGTTCAAACCTTTTCAGACCAGTGCACACCTCTTCAGATATGTTATGCCTCTTTAGACCAGTTTACACCTGGTTGTAACATCTATCCCAGGAAAGCTTAAAAGGTCTCAGTTCAGGTGTGACCACACTAAAGACTAACTGAGATCTGATCTCTCACTCCACATCCAGAGTGGTCTTGTCCACAGTGTTTAAGCAGTGTGAACCAAACAGATTCAATACAATGCTGACATCAGTATATTTGTTTGAAAAAAGGCATACTTGAATCTGGTTAGTAGAGCACACACAACACACACACACGCACGCACACACACACACACACACACACACACACTTTTGTCAGGACAACAGAAAGCAGAAGGTTCATATTACAAACAGGTGATTTATAATAAGATTTAGAAAAAAATGAATTTGTTATGTACCTGCAACACAGACGAACAGATTCAGTGGTTTAATTTTTTCTTCTTCTCTGCCTTCTATTCTTGAGTCTGTAGTGCTCTTAGATCCACCTGTACAGCTATGACAACTGTGACCTGGTTATTGAAATACGACTTGTTGCATTTTTGAAAATATCAGATTGAGAATAGTAACTGCTCATTTCCATAAGAACCTGCACATAAAAAGCTTCTTTGGCTCAAACAAAGAGGGGCTAATAGATCCATAACCAATGTTGTTTGAGGTATCGGTGGTTTTATAAATACGTTTGGTAAATTGAGCATTGAGGCTGAAACATGGTGTTTCTCTCTGCACTCTGAATAAACCCACAGATATGACACAGGAAAAGTAGTGAGCAGGTTACACACCACAGAATGCTGAGGCTTCTGCAGCAGGCGCCACACTGAAGGACATATGTTTCTTGCCTTTACAGGCAAGAGAGGTGTTTAGAACACAGCCACAGAGGGAATGGGTTCATGCTGCAGCTAATGATGATGAAGCATGTTAACACGCTGGCATTTGTTAGTAAGGAGATGACAGTGAATGTTAATGCAGTGTTGTTTTTTCTGCAGTTATTAAGGAGTTAATAACAAATTGTAACTCTGACCTGATGAGTGAGTCAAATGAAAAGTCTGGGGATAAACACATTACAGACAACCCAGCATCCTTAGCTAACTTCATCATCTAGACCAGCTCTTTGTGATAAACCAGGGCCTGAGTGATGATCCATACCAGAGTGAACAAGACCACTATCCCACTTTCTCTGCCTCAACACATTAACCCACCTCCTCAAACTAACCTGCCCGGCCCACACACACACACACACACACATTAACCTAAATCCTCAAACAACACCCACCACAACTACCACATTAATCCACCTTCTCAAACTGACCGAGATCTTCCCTTTGATGAGTCATTATGTTTATTGGTGGTGTTACTGCAACATTGTGGCAATGCTGAGATGAAGCTGAACAAGTTTGAGCCCTGAGATGGCGCATGGACCTTAAAAGTATAGGAATACAACACACACACACAGACACACACTTACTTAATCAAGCCCATATATTCTGCACTGTGGAAGATTAAGACTAAATGAAACAAACAGTTCTTTACGTGAAATGAAGACTTAATTTTATTCACTTGTGTCGACAGAAACACAGACATGTATAAAATGTTTGTTTGTTGCACTTCTATGTTTGTTTCTATAAGTGGAGTTTTAACTGTTACAAGGGGCCGATGTTTTGCTCATCTAACAAATTGACAAACCCTATGGCCTTGTGCTGGGGGATCAAGTTCTATTTTGTACCTAGTCAAACTGATTGTGGATATTTAATTCTGTGAAGAGGCCAGCTGTCTACTCCTCCTCTTCCTCCTTCGCCATACCTCTGTCCGCCGTGAAGAAAAGCCTGTCACTGTCCTACATGTGGTTTAGGACAGAAGATGCAATTTTCCTGCAGAGAGCTACCAGACTGGCTTTCCCTCCTCTCCGTGTCTGTTTCATTTTTCATCCTCTTAACTATGTTTCACTGCCAAGTCTTGCCAGTTGGCAAAGCTGCTATGGGACAGCGATGGGAGAGAAGAAACTCATGTACATTTAAACAGAAGAGTGGAGACACAGCTGATGTGCTTGTAATTTGTACATGAATAAATAGCTTTTTCTATGAATTCATAATAAAATGTACATTAAACCCCTTGGTATTAAACCACAAATTGTTATATTTAATACTGACTGGGCTGTAACTGACTTATTTTCACATCAAAAGTGAAGAATTTCTTTGCTTGAATTGTGTGCATGCTATGAACGTCAGATAGTTGTGTTCAGGGTAGCTCTCCAAATGTAACCATAGAACCATAGAAATTAGAGGCTGCTTTCAAACGGCTGATGAACGTGTGATGAGTCAAATAAAGGAAGATGAACACAGAGTCAGTTGGAAAGCAGCTAGTGAAAATAGTGGAACATTTAAACTTTGGTGGAGACCAAACACGGAGCTGAAGAGATTGAATACTGGACTGAGATGCTCCAGGTTCACCAGAGAAGTCCCAGTATACCAGTATTGATAATAACCTTTATATATTCAAAAACGTTGTGGCATTTACAATACACATATTAATATGGTGGTGTTTGAGTTCATCTGATCATAGTTGTTCTACAGTACAGTTATAGTCATAGACTATCTCCAGCCTCTGCACTTGTGTCAGAGCCTAATTCAATTGACAAACAAGACACATTACATACTGGTAAATGGTAAATATGAATTGATCTGATAACATTATTATTGATACCTTAAGAGGACGTATTAGGGCAAACTTTAATTAATTTATTTAGTTGTTATTAGACTTATTAGTTCCACTAACATTGTAAGGGGAATCTTCATACAACATGTCACACCAAGTGATTGATGACAGTCCTTCTTGTTGTGTGCATACATTAGCATATATTGAAATCACATCACCCCTTTCCTCAAGCGATTTCAGGGACCGCTGACTACACCCCCAAATACACGTTTTCTCACAATAACAATACCTGATAAGAACAAAGCTGTCTGAAACTTTAGAGACTTTGGGAAAAAACTGCCCCTGGCTGGCACACACGCTATTGAAAAGATTAAAATAAAAGGTAAATTTAGCATGTTGAGAGTGTAACACAGATGGTCCACAGAAAAGTACAGTGTATTTGTGCCAGACTCCTCCAGAGTTCCTGTCTGACAAGTGGTCTTTAAAACTGTATGGACAGCGCAGTGGCTGGTGTTCAAGTACAAGACGGTTAGGGTGAAACACTAGGGGCCCAGAACAAATCTATGGATGTTGTTTTCCTTTTTGTGTGTGTGTGTCTTTGAATTTGTACTAACGCTACAAGGTGTGTAAACTTTTGATTAGATTGATGCACTTTTAAGCTTACAGCTAAACATTTTTCAGTGTGTGTATGTGACCATCACCAACCCTCACAACAAGCTAGTTTGTTGCAGGACTAGCCCCCTGAACCCGCCCCAGTCCGGCCCCCAAGGAGTTATACATTAAAATCATGTGTATGATGTTTATTATGTGCCTAAATGTGCCTGTGAGAAATTATGTACAGCGAAGTGTGTCGAGTGAAAAGTGATATAAGTGCAATTTAAGAGGCCAGGCAAGGCCATAGGCCAGCAGGTGGGACGAGGCCCCCAGAGGATCCAGAGGATCCTGGTCCTACACCAGGACCCCGCACCCCAGGGCAATGCAGCAACAGGAGCATTCCAGCTGCCCCAGCACTCACTGCAAATCAACACAGGCCAGCCATCAAAGGGCACTGCCACCCCCCACCTGCCCCCCAGGACGCCCAGGGCTCTGCACTCAGATGCACGGAGACCCCGCCCACCACAAGCCCCCCCGAGATCAGACCGCCAGGGACACAGGACATGGATTTGGTGACACCAGTAAGGAGGAACGGCCACCCACACTACTCCTGGAAGACAATGTGGCTGAGGGGTCAACAAGGCCAATCTGAGCTGGGCAGACCCCTCAGCCACATCTTTCAGGGGAAAGGTCCAGGGCTTGCGGAAGGTGGAGGACAATAGAGATACCCCGTGTCAGTTGACCTGACCTGCTGGTCCATTTCTGCAGCCTTCAAAGTCGGGGCCTTGTAATAAGGACCCCAAAACTTTGAGGGGTCCATCATTGACAACGCCGTAAAATGTCTGCAGCCCCTGTTGTTTGTCTTCTTGGAATTGCACATGGTTCTTCTTGTCCTTTTCTTTTCAGCAAGGAATTATGTCTGCTTTGAAAGGAAATTTTGTTATAGCATGTAGAAGCACAGTATGACTTTTATGGGAGGGATGGGAATGTGGTCTTGAAAGAAACTGTTTCTTTCATCACCAGAGCGTCGTTCCAGCTGTGACAACTGTGAGTTAAGTAATTTTATCGCTAATCTATTCCATCTTTTCTTTCCAAGCAGCCGCCGGCAGAGTCAACAAATTACGACAAACTCTGCATTCTGAGTTGAAAAGATCCAGAACAAAGTAATGCTAGGTTCTGAATCCTCCTTCTTTTGCACCATGGCAGAAGAAGGAGGCACAATAGAACCAACGACCCGTGCCAGCCAAATAGCCATGAGCAGCTTTTTTCACATGGAGAGCTTGTTGGCACTGGGAAAAGGACTCCGCTTTTGTTTTTCATTTGACAAGGATCTTTTTGTTCTTTTTCTTCATCTTCATCGACATTCCTAGGATTGACCAGCTTTAACACCTCCCAGTCATTGGAAGACAATGTGGCTGAGATGTGGATCTTGAGAGACTGGAAAACTTGTTAGAATAAGTCCTGACCTGCTCTGTTCCTAAACCTTTGGAAGAGATGATACACCACTACGTCCAAGAGCAAATCTGATAGTTCAGATAGCTTAAAGAAATTTTAAAAAGAACTAATGACTGATGTCATTTAATCATTATTCAATTACTCATGTAGTTGAATAATGATTAAATGTAGTTTTAGGCTAAGCAGTTCTTTATGCAACTGTAACTATGCTAACGTCAAAAAAAAAGTTAGTTGTAGGCTTTTGTTTTCATACAACTGTAGCTATACTGATATAATATAAAGAACTGTTAGTTGCCGACTTTTGTTAGAAATTGTTTGCTGTTGATACAAGACATTTTATAAAAATGAATAAACAACTATGCTTGGTCTCGTATTCTCAATTTGGTACAACACACAAACCTGCCAGAATACATTTCCCTAGAAACTGAGTTTTTGTCCCACACCCTTTGAACCAATTTCATGCTGAGTTGTGTGATAAAGGCATTTGAATCAATTTTTGACAAAAGTCAGATGCCTGTAAAACAAACAGATATGGGGGGTTAGAGGTTTTGATGAAAAAAAAAAATATATATATATCATACTTTTTTGAATTGCTGCACACTGCCTCTCTTACCGTCTATGCCTGTTATGATTTTATCCTGGAGATAAAATCAACACCATCATCCCAGGAACCTTCAAGGACAAACTCACCCAGCTCACCGTGCCGGCCTCCACCTGTCAGTGGATTTACATCTTCCTCACAGACAGGAGACAGCAGGTGAGGCTGGGTAGCATCCTCTCCAACACCCGTAGCATAAGCACTGGTACCCCCCAGGGGTGTGTTCTTTCCCCGCTGCTCTTCTCCCTCTATACCAACGACTGCACCTCGGATAACGCGTCTGTGAAACTTCTAAAGTTTGCAGACGACACAACGGTCATTGGCCTCATCCAGGACAGCAATGAGTCTGCCTACAGGCACAAGGTGGACCGACTGGTCGTCTGGTGTGGTCAGAACCACCTGGAGCTAAATCCACTCAAGGCTGTGGAAATGACAGTGGATTTCAGGAAGAACCCCCCCCCCACAATCCTCAGTACAGTACAGTACAGTACAGTGTCTAGTGTGGACTCAAGTTCAAGTTCAAGTTCCTGGGAACCACAATCTCCCAGGGCCTGAAGTGGACCTCCCACATAGACTCTGTCAGGAAGAAGGCCCAGCAGAGGTTGTACTTTCTGCGTCAGCTGAGAAAGTTAAGCGTGTCCCAGGAGCTGCTGGTCATCTTCTACACCACCATCATCCAGTCTTTTGTCTGCACTTCCATCACTGTCTGGTTTGGACAGGCCACCAAGCAGGGCAGGAACAGACTGCAACAGATTATAAGGTCTGCAGAGAAGAGCATTGGGGCCGACCTGCCCAAACTACCAGACTTAAAAACTGTTTCTTTCCCCAGGCTGTCTCCCAGATTTCCCCATAAGCCAACTGACAACCTCATGCACATTTGCACATTACTGCAATATTGTAAAATATTCCACTGCAAATATTTCTAATATTCTATTTTCATGTATATATATTTATATATATATTTCCTTTTTATTTTTTATTTTTTATCTTGTAATTCTGTCTTTCCCTTGTCCAAGTTTGAAACGCCGGAGTCAAATTCCTAGTATGTTTATGATTCTGATTCTGAGATCCACTGTAAAGACAAGCTTTGGTTGATTATTACTATAAATATGGATAATGTTTGTCTAGAGGAGCCCAGGGAAGTAACTCAGTGGTAGAGACATTTACACATACCGCGGGTGTATCTTGACTTTAAAGCGTTCATTCAACCCCTCTAAAGAGCTTTGAATGAGTAGAAAGGCTCAGGGGGGTTAAAATGATGGAGAAATTCTTCCGCTTTAGCCTGTAATTTTTTCATCTCACAATGATGGCATGGATGTTATCCGTGTGCAGTTCCCTGAAGGTAACACCAAACACAAAGGGCAAGTCTCTGTAGGGCTAAAACAAAAGGGACAATCGTGATAAAATCAGCTGTGAAATTCCTAGACATATTTTACACTGTCAATCTCTGTATAACAGACTACAAAAAAAGGGCCAATGTGTTTTCCCCATTTTGTTTGTGTATGACCCATTCTAACCACTGGATTGAGGCGTTTCAAAATCTTTTACATCAATGCCTGTGGCTATCAGTGCATGGTATGGTGAGGGATTCAGGAGGGAATCAATTGGTTAGAAAGACCTTAAAGCACTGAAATAATAAAATTATTTAGCTGCAAGACTATAACTTCATCAATCATATAATGTTGACACCCTGTGGTGCTAAACTATGAGAACAAATGCAGACAAAAAAAAGAAAACAAAAACAAAACACCTTCAAAAATGCATAAGATATGGTGATGGAAATGAAAGGGTCCACACCTGCCTTGTTGAGAAACTGTTCTCTGAATTTAATGCAGCCCTTGGAGAGAAAGTTGACATCGTTTTAACAGTACCACAGAGTTTCCTCCTTAAAGTTAAAAGTTCCTCAAATGACTTTGCCATACCAGCTGTAGAATTCTTCCTACTCACGCGTCACATGCGTTCTACTCATTAGTCAGAGAGAGGATGGTAGAGTCCTACGTACCTGATATTTATCTATTAAATCTGTAACTTTTTCTCCGTGTGTTTTATGAAGACATTTTAAAATAACATTAAATGAAAAAGACACAGCATTGCAGCTGTTGCCCCTCAACAAGAAGGTCACAGGTTCAATTCCCGGCCTGGGGCTTTTCGGTGCGGAGTTTTCATGTTCTCCCTGTGCCTGCGTGGGTTTCCTCCGGGTACTCTGGTTTCCTCCCACCGTCCACAGACATCATGTTTGGGTTCGTTGGTGACTCTAAATTGTCCGTAGGTCTGAGTGTGAGTGGAGTGAATTATCCTGGGATTGACCTGGGAGATACTTATGTAATGGCTCGTGTTTAAAGATTTCTTCAGATTCTCAGCTGGAAAATTGTTATAGCGGGATTATATGATAATTTGTATCCTGTGTGATACGTCTTGAAAAGCAATTTTTTCCATGTTTGACTTGGGGAGGATTGGAGGTCCATGGAGTGGTTTGAGCAAGGTGGTGTTAATTTTAATATATACTAACTTAAACAAATTTACTTGAAAGACAATAATAGGACCTGTCATCAATCACTTGTTGTGACGTATTGTATGTAGATCCTTCTATTATTTCTCTCACCCTGAACTTCTTTCATTCACAGACTATAAATTATGAATGAAAGATGGTGCCCAAAATGATGTCAACCACATATTTCTGAAGAGCAGTTTTGAAGCTTAGCGGAGAATGCTTTACCATCACCATCATGGCAGTGCCTGATTCTGTCCCCAACTCCCAGTTACTCCAAATATGTTCGAAGAGATGGGACATGCAGAACTGAAATTTTGGCTCCACAGGCAAGTCATATGTAAATTAATTGTGTGCAGTTGTCATGAAGGAGGAGATTACCTATAGAGACCAAAGTTTTTCTACCAGGCTGTAAAACAACTCTTTATTTTGATTCGAAAGTGTTGGACATTTTATCATTGGAGTCTATAGGGATGAACACTCTGTGTTCAAACCTATAGATCATCTAAAGAGTCTGACTACAACACACATCTTAAACCACTTGTGTAAACCACTGTAGGGAGGGCAAAAAAGGCCACAAAAGCCTGATAGGTTTCACTTAAGTACACAATGTGTTTACACCCTGTAGTGCTCAGGCCATTGAAGGACAGACATTGTGTTTTAGTTCCAAAGGTGTGACCGTAACAGACCTTTAGGAAGTTGCTGGTGAGTCTTCATTGTCCCCAGTGTTTCTGTTTTCATTGTCAGTGGCGTTTAGTTCAGTCAGACTCTCTAAGGATTGTTCCATGAAAGATAATGTTGGCATGAGTCAGTGATTCCAGGTACGGGCTATGTCTGTCTGCAGTTTACATAAATAGTCAGGATTATTTTTCTCTAAGATTATCTTAAACTTTATCAAAGTCACAGTAACTGAAGTGAAACCAATTGATGGCGTGTTAACTAACTGACTAATGAGAGTCAGACTGGGTGGACGTATGTAGGGGTAGACATGTTTCCAGTCTGTACTGGTTTTGCACTGGACGAATAGAGCTGTGCTACCTCCACAGCAGCAGCACAGACTGCAGAACATGGTCCTGAGAACTGAAATCTGTTGTTTAGAGATGTTTAGATAGCTGAACACTAGCCTGTCACTTTGCTAAGAGGCCTCGCTCACAATTTTATTTATTTATTTATTGTGTAATTATCGGAAATTGGGAATTGTACATTCCTGCTTTACTGGTAGTTTTCACCCACAATGCTGTTCATAGATTGAGTCGCAACTTGCCCCACTATGTTCTTAGTTGCTGCTGGCCAGCTGGTCCTGCTGCTGATGATCTCTGGTCCACTCCTGGTCCTTGTTCTGCTTCAGTGGAGAACTGGTTCACGTGTGTCTAAACTCACAGAGACTGCAGAGCAGAACTATGTGTTTGGGTACACCCCATTCAATAAATGGACCAGACAACATCGTCCTTTGTTCCACAGACAAAGAAGGTCCGTTGAACTCAGCCCTACCACAGTCCTCATCTTTTCACACCTATGTGAGAAGACAACCACAAACTGTAAGTCCAGCTGCTATTGGTCACTGTATGACACGTGACCCAGGTCTAAAACAACCACTGTTTGTTCCTCTTCTCCCTCTCTTGTCCCGAGCCTCTGGCTTCCCACCTGCCCTCTTGGGCTCTTCTCTCTTGGTTCCTGGATCCTCTCTTGGCTTAGATCCTCTGAGGCCTCCCTTGGATTAGCTTTCCTCACTCAGAGGTTGGCCCTGAGCTCCTTTACAACTTTCCACTCTTCCCATGGTAGCGATGTGAGGTCATACCTAAGATGTCTAAGGGTGGACAAGCTGAAAGCCAACAGACTTGATGCTACGTCTCCCTGCTGTTTCCAGCAGCTAACAAGCCTCAAAGTTAGCTTCAACTGCTAACTTCACTGCAACACCAGCAAAGCAAACAACTTAAGGAACTGAGGAGGAATTCAACCACTCAGACCTGCAGCTCTGGACTCTGAACACTGTACTGCTAAGCACAGCTAAGAACAGAACCATTGACCTTTGTACACGCAAATGTAGATTTGGTTACTTTCTCTGTTAGGCTTTCTTGTATGTGTTTAGGTTGTTGGTTAGCCACAACAAGAGTTGATGTTGATTGTTGTATGTTCACACATGCTTTAGCACATCACTCGCCTTGTATGCAACTAACCCTCCTCTTGTTTACCTTGGGACTTTGGAACTATTTCAGCTGGTCTTAACAAATGACCACATGAGACATTTGGCCCCAGCAGCCATCTTGTTTGTAGCTGCATTGTCTGCCATTTGGTCCCTGTCACACACACACAAACACACACACACAAAAGTGCACACATAATAATAATAATAATAATAATACATTTTATTTAAAGGCGCCTTTCTAGACACTCAAGGTCACCGTACAGCAGAAAATGTTAAAAAACATCATTGCAGATTTAAAAGAGTGCAGATTTAAAAACAGCAAAATAAAATTACAAAAGCAACAGAAAGAGGCAGAGAAATGAAATTAATCACAATGGGCAGTCTTGAACAGATGGGTTTTGAGCTGTGATTTGAATTGTGTGAAAGAGTCAATGTTTCTGAGTTGGGGTGGTAATGAGTTCCAGAGATGGGGAGCAGAGCGGCTGAATGCTCTGCTCCCCATGGTGGTGAGACGGGCGGAGGGGACAGACAGTTGATTGGAGGAAGAAGATCTCAGGGTTCGGGAGGGAGTGGGGACGTGGAGGATATCAGACAGGTAAGGGGGAGCGAGGTTGTGGATGGCCTTGAATGTAAACAGGAGGATTTTGAATTGGATGTGGAACTGAACCGGGAGCCAGTGGAGCTGTTATAGGACAGGAGTGATGTGGTGGATGAAGGGGGTCCGAGTTATGATGCGGGCAGCTGAATTCTGGACCATTTGAAGCTTATGGAGGGATTTATGAGGGAGGCTGAAGAGGAGGGAGTTGCAATAGTCCAAGCGGGAAGTGACGAGGCTGTGCACAAGGATGGCGGCAGTGTGGGGGGTAAGGGAGGGGCGGAGGCGATTGATGTTTCGTAGATGGAAATAGCTAGACCAGGTGATGTTATTGATGTGGGATTGAAAAGATAGTGTGCTGTCCAGGATGACACCCAGGCTCTTAACTTGGGGGGAGGGTGAAACAGTGGAGTTGTCAATGGTGAGAGAAAAGCTGTCGGTTTTGGATAAGGTGGATTTTGTGCCGATGAGGAGGACCTCGGTTTTATTGCTGTTTAGCTTAAGGAAGTTTTGGGTGAACCAGGTTTTTATTTCAGAGATGCAGTCAGTGAGGGAAGTGGGTGGGAAAAAGTACGAGGGTGAGGTGGTGAGGTAGAGCTGGGTGTCATCGGCATAGCAGTGGAAGTGAATGTTGAATTTACGGAAGATATCGCCGAGGGGAAGGAGGTAGATGATGAAGAGTAGGGGCCCCAGGACAGAGCCCTGGGGCACGCCAGAAGTAACGGTGGAGGGGATGGATTTCATGGACTTGATTTGAATGAACTGAGTATACATACATGTATATCCCCCATATTAGAATAGCATTGGTGTGTTTGTTATTTTATAATAAATGTTTTAAGCACAAAGGCTGGTCTATTTGATGTTGCATAAGAAGGAATATTGCCAACCTCTTCTCTGCAGAACTCTGAATCCTTCTACTTTAATATGGTATTTTGACTGTAGTTGTTAAGTTAATTACAGTCAGAGATCCAAATTAATAGTATTTTAAGAGACTGAACTGGTGATTTGGCTATTGTTTCCCTTTTTAGGGTGGTTCCACAAGGCTAACTTTGATATTATTTAAAGTTATTGTTTCACATTAATATTTTTAATAATAATAGTTTTGTAATTTTTTATTGCCAATCACCAATGTACCTAGGCTACCTAGGCCCAACTAATTGTGCCCCTGGTTGTATGAGGCAGTTTTAACACTTAAATTAGATACTATAATGTTTGGAGACAGGAAACACAGAGACAAATCAAGAACCACCACACAACCCCACCATTCACTATTGAGTCGCTCTAAATGTAAGACAACATTTCACACACACGATGTTCACTGGTCTGATGTCATTAAATGCACCATGACTTTCGGTAGTGCCGAGAGTGTAACTACATGAGAGGAGAACAGTGAAGTTCAACAGCCCATGAAAAGAGTCGATTCAAATTAGGTTTGATTTTAAACTTGAGTTGTTTAATATTAAAACCACCACATTTACACAACAACACAACAACAACAGGCTTGGTGGTCACTCACACAGAGTTTGAAAACCACAAAATTTAAAACACATTTTAACAAACATGGTCTAAAAGAAACCCCAAGAGGTCTGTGGGTTGCACGTTGAGAGAGGCTGGTCAACAGGAAGTGATTATGGGGAATGAGGCTCAACCAGAGCAACCACACTGAGAACAAACATGGCTGAGGGAACTAATTCTCCCCCCATGAGCTTAGTCGATCCTTTCGATGACCTCGACAACGCACTCGCGGAATTGACCCAAAATGCCATACCTGGCTATATCGGCAAGGTCGCTTCACTCGACGCACCCGGCGTAGACCAAACTATAGCCGAACTCATAGGCCAGGCGTTGACAATGACCCTGAAAGATAAACCCCAAGCTGTGGCACTGGGCAAAATGGCTATCTTGTTGGCAGCACAGTATAGGCATGTGAACCAAATCGCTGATACAGCTATCAGCGAACTAAAGGAAAAGAAAAGGGTGGTGAACATTTCTGAGGATCGATTAGCCAAGACATCACAGTACACAGTAGGAAATAAAAAAGGAGCTTGATGCCTACAAAGCCCTGGATGCTGCATCAACACTCGAAATGAGCAGACAATATAGCCCAGGAGAAAAAGCTGCCCTCAAAAACAGGATTGAAGTTCTTGAGGCCACTGTCGCCCAACGCAAGCACGACCTGGCAACTCTGGAAAGTCGGTTCAAGCAGGTAAGACTAACCATCACTAGCACCACGAAAGAGCTCGACGCAGCTCAGGAGGAAGTAGCCAGTCCCGGCCCATGAGAGAGCCCGAGGTGTCGAACAGGACCGACAGCAAGACTTGCAGTGACAACTGGACCAGGCGAAGGAACAGGAAGAGCAAGCTGTGCAGCAGCATAGACAGCCTGAAATGGAGCTAGTGTCTGTGAAAAAAAGAGATGGAATACTCTTTCAAGTTGGGCCTAATGCCCGCAGGAGGCCTGAACGCCCCCATACAAGGGAGGGGCCCAGTACTTTCTTCCAGACCAGTGGGGGGCCCATCGGTGTCTTCATTCATGCCTACCTCAACCTAGTACACTTCTACTCCTAGCTTTCATCCTCCCATGCACCCCATATCAGGGCGCATGCCCACTGATAGGGACCTTGACAAAATCGCTCGCAACATCACCCGGTTTGACCCCAAACCCGGAGGCACTCACAACCCACAACGCTATCACAACGACATTGACTATTACTTGCGAAAGTTCCCTTATGCCACTGTAGATGACAAGATCTATCTCATTAGGGGCACTTCCAGTGAAGAAGTGCATATGTTTATCAAGAGGCAGCCCCCCTGCATTAGAGAAGACTATGAGATGCTCTCACATGCCATAGTCGAAGAATATTCCGACCTCTTGTCACAGGTTGGCCTCGCCGTGGCCTTAACGGTCAAGCAGGCAAGGAACGAGAACCCGATGATTTATTATCAACGCTTGGGACAGGTGTATTTCGGTCAAACCAGTGAGGTGGGGATGGAGGAAGACTTGAACTTCAAATCCCTCTTCGTACAAAACCTCCATCCCACCACGAGTCATCACCTTGGCGTCTCCGCCTGCCCACGAACACTCATGAGCCGTCCGCTCCACGAGCTAGCCCTGAAGGGCTACGCGAAACAGAAACAAACCATGGCTAGAGCACCTGAACCCACAGTCTTAACTGTGAACACTGAGACCCCATCACTAGACCTGGAAGGAGCCTCAGAACCACCGGTGCGGGCATCTCCCCCTCGACCACGCTCCTCCGCAGCATCAGGTAGGTATTACTAAAATGCACACTTGTCCTCGAGAAATTATCACCGCGAACAGTCTCAACCTCCCTGGCATAATGGAAACCAGGGCCAGCCAGGCCATAGGCGTCGTTATTCCGACTCATGACAAGTGAGGTTTCAGAGCAACTACGGGGAAGCCCCGCCAGCCCACCCTAGTAGAGATTGGGGCAGACGAGACTCCCTATATCCCCCCTATCAGGGCAAGCCATTGCAGCATGCCAATGCAGGAGACCCCGGAGACGAAGAAGATGAGGACAACAAACCTACACCTCAAGGAACAAACAGCAACACAACCGGTAATCCGAAAGAACTAGCCGAAATCAGACAGATCCTCGCCGATACTGCGGGAGAAAACACACTCGAGAAAAGGAAAGCAGATCTGTTAGCTTTAACTTTGGGAGCAATCAATGACGAACCAACAGTAGCCTCTGCACCGGCAGACACGACCTGTGAGCCGTGGTAATGCAGTTCATCGCCAATCTTGTAGAAAGGGGGGTCGCACGAAAGTGTTATCTACCCACTACACTTGAGAACGTGCTCACACAGGACGCGCTACTCGATACGGCTGCAGACATAACCCTCATGTCATCCGTGCTCTTCAGGAGACTCCAGTCCATGACACGCTCCTCCAAGCAAAACTTGAAACTGCAGAAGTGTTCTCTCGACGTCAGGCTGTACGCCCCTATCAAAACAACCTTGACGTCCATGGCAATGATCCAGTTCACTCTTGGACCAATGATTCTGGTCCACCTGGTCTACTTGTCTCCTATAGACTCCATCCCTCTTTTAATTGGTAAAGATTTCCTTGACTGATTTGAACCGCTTATTGACTTGAAGCATATGAAAATCTATGCACAAGTGCACAGACCCCGACCTATCTCCACTCCCTAAATCATTGAAGCCCAGTGTTGCGTCCTCGATAAAGGCGCACATGGTGATGATAACGAGTCCAATTGCCCACCATCAGAGGCAGCCGAAACAGACGTTCTGGCTCAAAGAGACACAGATAGATTCACCGACCTCTCTGAAAGTGGCAAGTGCGCCCTGCGAATAGAGTATGGTCTCCACCTTGAGGGCATCACGGTCAAAGACGTGGGGCTTGCACTGTGGGGTGATAAGTCTGCTATGAGCAAAAAGTGCACGAAACGCTGAAGCAATCAAACCGTGGCCTAGAACGGGTCAGGAGATCATTCCTGTACCCGCTGGAACCAACCTCAGGCGCAGTAGCTATTGCCCTTGGAACTTGTGCGGTGTCGGTATGCTGGAACAATCGAGTTCTTGTCCACCCCTTCTCATTCCTCCCAGACTTAACACACAATATAGACGTGGGTGGCGACATCCTGGTCCGGATGGACGCTCAGGTTGACGACCAAGACCAGATGGTCGTCCAAGCCGTTGACGTACTGTCATCAGACTCCCCACGGGAGGCACCCCAGCAACCGCTCTGTAACAATACTACAGGGGGGTCAGTAAAAGCCACCCCGCCCACCACTGGAAACCCTAACGCCGACTTTGCAGCCCGCGTTGAGAAGGTGTTAACCGAAGCCGACAGCTTGAAAACCAATGAGGGGCAAGGGAGACTTAGAGAAATACCGATCAATGTCGTGCGTGTCAACAACTCGCCTTCCAAACCCCAATGATTCAAACTGTGCTCATAAACTTCCCAATATGCTAAAATGGCAGGCATATTACTTGTGTCCCAAATGACAATCGCGCATAACATGAAGTCCTTGGTTATTCGCACAGACTCCAAACATGTGCGCCTCTCTTTCATTTGCCACCTTCCTGTATGGAGACAGGACAATTTCACTTCAGCCGCCAAAAGGCCGATTAAACAAATAGATCTTATCTTGGCCTGTGACCAATTGGTAGAAAAACACGACATGCAGGTGTTCTGGAAAGAGGTCCGCAGCCACTCCCCCGACGGGGGGGTGAACAAAGAGCTGAACGACTTCATGGAAGTAAAAGAGGGAGCAGTGAGCGGAACTCCTTGGCAATCTCTACCAGAATTGCTCCCCACCCCGCCCACCCCGTCCGTCGCCGTGGTCTCCCGATCTTGTTTACAGCCCGCTGCGGCGTTGACCGATTCAGGTCCTTGTCTTGCATCAGTTGCCCTTGCGCTGACTGACACTGACCTCACGGACCTCCAAAACCGCGACCGTGCTATTAGCAGATTGCTGCTCTCCCTCAATGATCCTGCCGCTTCGCCTATGTCTGGCACGGACCTGGACGATGTTCCTGGCTTGGCTTGGTTCCTGGCTACACTTACACCATGTCCGTTCTTCCCTTCGCGTGGTCAAGGGACTGCTTGTCCATGTGTCTGATGGTCACTCACTCCCGCACTCGTCATGGGGGGTGGGGCCCCTTACCAAATCCGCCTCAGGTAATAAATTCTTCCCATCGGTCACGTGCGCCTTCACCAAATGGGTGGAATGCTTGAGGGCCCCTAATGATACAGCGCAAACCACCACCTGTATCTTGGTGAACCACTGGTACTCCTGATCCTCAGCCTGGCACTCGTGGTAGTCCGCTTGGAGAGTGTAGAGCAGGGCCCAAGTTCAGGAAACATGTGGAACATGTGGAAAAGGACATCACCCACATGCTGAGGCAGCTCCAGAAATTCACCATAAATCAGTCAGGGTTGAGCGGAACCAGTCAGAGATCTAAGCGGTCTATCGGAGGCTTACTGACAGCCGCCTCCCTGGCGGGATCCTTGTTTGGTTTAGGACTCTATGCGTACAATTCAGTGAATGTAACGGCTGTGCGACGCCATGTGGGGGAAATGCAAGCAGAGATCCCCAAACTTAGGAAGTTGATCAATAGGCAACAGCAGGAACTACAAACCTTTGGAAGATCGCTAAAAAGAACAATCTTGATAGTTAACAGCCACAGCTTTAAATCGGACTACAGGCACTGTACACACTTTGCTGTCAGTTGTTGCTGTAGACTATGCCCATACTCAACCCTTCAGTCTGCTAATGGCCGATATGCTTCGCGACATCACTTCATCCGTAGATAGCCTGGCTATGGGTCGAATTTCCCCAATACTATCCTGGCCCTTATTGTGTGCCCTAGGCGTACTCAGACCCTGAAAAGGAAGTTGGACAAGTGTAACAATGACTTAAGCAAGATTGTCAGGGGAAGAGTCCCCGACCGACACCAAACCACCGAGCTCAGAGAACTTAGAGAGGATACCCTAGAGCCCACCACTGACAACGTAGTGATGGCTCCTGCTATCTTAGAGCTCGTGTATGGAGACAGTTAGACGATCTAAGTAGATATGTAGAAATAGTTACTTTGTTTTGTAGTGATAGTAAATCCCACGCCTTAGTAGTCAACACGTTACTCCTGTTTTAGAAGACTTATAGTTGAAATAACCTGTAGTGATTATATAGCACCCTCCACACTAGACCCTAATGTAATCTTTGAGTAGCTAATAGGGACCCACAAATTTGAACCCCAGCTTTACCTTACGTGCCTTAGCATAGAGATATCCATGCCCGCTAACCATCTCAGACAACTCAGCAGCACCCTCGACACATCTGCAGAGAACTACCTTCCAGAGGAACCGGACCTCGCCTTATCGGTCCAAACAGACACGAACTGCCTGGTCTATTGGACCGAGGGGGAGATTGTTATGAGGTCCGGGGGGAGGGGGGGGGGGGGGGAGAGTTCAATCTCCCACACCCCTCAAACTTTTAAAGAGACTATTGCTCTAACTAGAGATTTCACAGGTCTCCGCTAAGTGCCATCCTAGACTCCTATCTGACTTTGGCATCAGGAGACCCTGATTTCCCAGGCACTAAATTACAGCCCACACCACAAATCAACAAGACCTGCCAAACCTCCCTTTGGAGAGGTACAACTCTGTGACATTTACCCCCAGTATGAACTGATAACACTAGCAGATGGCGGTCATAAACTGCTGCTATGGAATGTATCCAAACCAGTAAGAACAACAAGATTGATATAAAAGAAAAAAGGACTATTCTCATCAAACAAGAGACCGTAAACATGCCAAACTGATTTCCTTGCAGGAAGAGGACTTCACAGCTGTTTGAACCACCTTTCTACGAGCTAATTTGGCGGAGTTAGAAAGAACGGACTATTCCACTTATAGAACCACAGCGCCACCTGATGGCGAAACCCCAAAACCGTTGGCGCACTGACCAAGCGCTGCAACCTATGTGTTCGGGGTTTTCTTCTTTTCTTGCCTTTCTTTTGTTTCTTTTCCTTTTCTTCTTGGTTTCGTACAAATGTTAAGAAAAAAAAAGGAAACGAAACGGAAAGAAACTTCCTACACAGTCCTTAGCCATGTAATTCTGACTTCCCACCACCAGTCGAGATATGCATGAAATGTCCTTTTCTTGTCTCATCTGTTTGTATGTTCTGTAATGGTGATAGCAAAGAATAACCACCTAATTGTGTCTTAACAGCAGATAGGAAGAGAAGAGGAAATATACTCATCAAAGATACATTTCTCTTTATTTCATATGCGGGTAAACTTGGGTGGATGAAAAGCCTAACTTCAAAAGAGAAAGATAAAACTGTTTCATTTAGCTCATACTTTAACCTGCCCCCTTTATATAATGAGCACATGTTTGATTCCTCACTTATGAGCTAATAAAAACCTTAAAACTCAGCCATTGTTACACTCTTTCCTTCAGTAATTTTTTTTAAGTCAATCCACAGTAGAGAACATCCCTTCCAGATTGAGATTTGATAAGAGGCAATAATAATATACACAATCCTAGGCACAACATCTGGGTCCCTCCTCTAGGGACCATCAATGTCTGTACCACCTCTCATGCCACCCATTTAGAAACTGTTCTGGAGCTCCAAGTCCTATCACATGTTTTTCTTCAGCACTGGTGGACACAAGCTCCACCCTGAGAACTTATCAATATTGTCCTAAAGTCCCTCTGTTGGAGACGATCAGGTAATTGTCAAGCACTGTAATGGACTCACAAAGGAGACTGGAGACAAGATCCAAGGTCTAAGTTAATTAAGGCACAGTTTGGTACATGGTAAAGGCAGTCAGCACAGGCAGTAGTGACAAAATTGGCAGGCACACAAGGTCAAAAACACAAAGAATGGTCAAAATCAAACAAAGATTGCCCTCAGATTACTGGAAAGCTCCCACAGGAGAAGAGAAATTGTGACAAATAAGAGAGGTACTGATGAGGGCTTTTTTTTTCGCATTACTTCAAGGAGTGGCAACGTTTTATGAGAATGATGCACTTTTAATTTTGCAGCTGAATGTTTTTATTATTATGTCAGTCCGTGTAAGTGACCATCAGCAGCCCTCCCTGGAAGTTAGTCTGTTGATCTTTATTGAGTGAAAAGACCTTTGTCAGACAGGGAGGGCAGTGCTACACCACAGTGAATATAGGGGGAAACAAAGGACTGACAAGATGCAACAGGATGAACGGGAAGGGAAGCAGACAGTGGTGGTAAAGTATAGTGGAGTGAAGCTTGCTGAAGGGTTCACTAAACATGGAAAGGGAGGTAAGGAGACACAGGTGAATCACATCAGTGTGGGGAAAGGTAATCAAAAAAAAGAGGAATCAAGACAATGAGAAAAGTCACAAGACAGGAAGAAGAGAAGGTGGATCGAATGTGGAGTGTCAGAATAAAAACAGGAAACATATAAACTCCAAACCTGACAGTAATACAGTCAAAAGGTTCAGGGCAGTTATTAGGTGAACCAGCTCCTATATCCACATTCAATATCTCACAAAGACCTTGAGTGGCTGAAGATGTGCTGTAAATTTACAGCTCCATTAACTTTCAGTGTTGTAAGAGACCTAATGAGGACATGTTTTGTAATATCAATGTACTCTGTCTGAGCTCAGGATTTTAGAGCTGCTCACCATTTTTTGGTTTCCAGTAAACTTAGAGAATCTATATTTAGACTGTGTGTGTGTGTTTTTGAGGACACTTGATTCACCTACTGCACAGTTGTGTGTCAGTGTTGGTCCTTATGACCTATGACAGGATCATGGTTTCAAACAGAGACCAGCTGGAGTGAAGTCAGTCTGGATCACAGTCATAAGTTAAAGGTGTACTAACCTATTTACTGTAGAACGCTTTAATTTTTATTCAGCTCTGAAAACCAACATATGGAAGTGTGATGGTGTATCTCAATACTACATTTCCTTTGAGTGTTCTGTCTATTTGATGTATAATAACCAACAGCAGCAACAGCAAGGTCAGCTTTTGCTCTGAATCTGGAGATGATAATCAGTCCCATCAGATAATGTTTTTCATAAAAAGTATAATTCACTGTACTAGATGTGCTTTTGGACATAAAATCATGGTTGCAGTAATCCTAAAATAATATGAGAAAAGACTTGCCATATGAGGTAGCCTGAGGGAGCCTCCCTGAACCTATGTGGTTTTCCTTGAGGAGCTCCAGAACTCCAGAACTCCACATTTTGATTAATTGGTGACTCTAAATTGCCTGTAGGGATGAGTGTAAATGCTTGTATTTCAAACCTGCGGTAGACAAGTCACCTGTCCAGGGTGAACCCCACTCTCGCTAAAGATATCAGCTGGGATTGGCTCCAGCCTTAAGGATAAGCGGTGTAGATAATGGGATGAGACTTGTCATGTATATTTGATGATTCCTTTCAACACTGAGGAATACATTAAAGAAGTCATATGTAAATGTATTCAACGTAAATGTAACTTAAGTGTTAGAAGACTCAGTAGTAGAATGGCGCGCACACACAAATGGGTTGTTTAAAGGGAGGAATAGGATGGAAGGCTGAGTGGGTTGTAGTGGTGCTGAGCAAGGTCCAGGCTGGGATAACAGGATGGTGGACTACAGCTGATAGTAGGAGTCAGGCCAGGGATCTGAAGCAGAGGGAAATAGCTTGTTAAATAAAGGGAAAAAGCAGGTAAGGAATGCAACGCATTTAAAAATATTTGGCCCGAAACTGGCAGCAAGAAATAAATCTACAACCAGGCAAGGAAGTCACATCAGAGCTGGGTTTGAATAGCCGATGATTGGTGATGAGTGACAGTTGAGGGAATTGGCTCTAGGAGGCAGAGTGCATGATAATAAAATCATTTACGGATATAATTTTACTAGTACTAGTAGTACTAGTATCTAGTGGAGGAGTTTAAATGTACTAAGGTTAGGACAGAGCTCCTGTTATCTGGGAGTAAAGATGTGGTTGTTAGTAAGGTGGTTCCAAACCCAACCAAGGGGAGAAAATGGAATCCAAGAATGGCAGTGCAGGAAGCGAAAGCAACTCTTAGGCATACAGAGATTGTGGGTAATGTGCAAATAGGCCGGGGAGGCTTGGGGCTTGGCCCAGGCAAACTGGTGTGGAGTAGAGCAGGTCCCAAAGAGAAGAGGAAGCTAGTTGTGGAGCAGGTTCGTAGACAGGAGGAAATATTAAGGAGTGCAAAGGCAGTGGCTCAGGCTAAGCAGGGACAGTGGTTGAACTGGGAAGGTTTAGAGAAGAAAAAGCTTAGTTGGAAAGAGCTGTGGAGTATGGAGGAAAGTAGTATTAGATTTTTGATAGGGGCAACATATGATGTATTGCCAACTCCCCAGAATTTAAAACTCTGGGTAAATGGAGAACCGCTATGTTCATTGTGTTCAGGTACTGCAACTCTAAAGCACATCTTGTCAGGTTGTAAGGTTAGTCTGGCACAAGGATGGTATACGTGGTGACATAACCAAGTTTTAAAAAGCTGAGCTGCAGGCATTGAAGATATACGGAGGCAGGCGAATTTAGGAGGGTCTAAGACAAAGAGAGTTGCAATTCAGTTTGTTCAAGAAGGTGAGAAAGTTAATAAGACAGCAAGGACGCAAGGTAGCTTAGAGGATTCCAGTGACTGGGAGATGCAAGTGGATTTAGGAGGAAAGCTTGTTGTTCCCCAGGAAATAGCCTGTACAAAACAGAGGCCTGATATAATTTTGTGGTCTAGGAGTAGAATGAGAGTATATTTCACAGAGTTGACTGTGCCGTGGGAGAATTCAGTTGTAGAAGCGTATGAAAGGAAAAAACTTAGGTATGCAGACTTAAGGGCTGAAGCTGAGCAGCGAGGATGGAAAGTTAGGATTTGTCCAATGGAAGTAGGATGTAGAGGGTTTGTAGCAAGGTTTGTTGTCTCTTTGTTGAGGGAGTTAGGAGGAAGGGGACAGAGTGTGAGGAAAATAGTGAAGGAAATGTCGGATGAGGCAGTAAGATCCAGTCAGTGGATTTGGATTAGAAGAAGTAATAGTAACTGGGGGCCCAGCAGGGGGAGCACTTAGGATAGAAAGACTCTTGAGAGAAGCAAGGAAGAAATGCAGGAAGAGGAAGTGTATTTAAGTGGAGGGTGTGGCCTGTGTAAGCCTCTTTGACACCATGTGTTTAGTACAGGTGAGTTGGCCTGTATTGGCTTGATTTGGCTTGTGTTGTCTTTCTTTGATTATAGGACAGTTTAGGTGAGTCTGTTTGCTGAATCTGCTAGCGTAGCTTGTTTTGTGTATCTTGTGTATCTTGTCCTTCACCTCCTGCACCCTCTATACTTTCATTACCCCCTACCCGAACCAAGGTCTGTATCCCATCCCTACTTTTATCTCCACCTCTTCTATTTCTCCCCCCTACCCGAACCAGGGTCTGTATCCCCACCCCGCTTTTACTGGTGCAGTTGGTGAGAGGTCGGTGTAGTTGACGGTAGTGCTGTTTCAGATAGTTGTCTTGGTGTGAGGAGCGGTGCTAGCTGGCATTAGGGGGGTGACTCTGGGACGCCAGTGATCACTGTCTATCCTCCTGGAGGTGTCGTGGGACCAACTAGACGAAACACCGGTGAAAGGAGGTTCCCACCTGATGACCCCAAAGACATGTTAGCTATCACTGCTCATTGGGCTGGTTAGATATAGTTATCTTTAGGGAACGTAGGGCAGGTCACAAGGTTGTTGTTAAGGCTAGGGAGTTAGTCACCGAGTCTGGTCCTTTTTTGTAGCACAAATTTCTTGTGTTTACTCTGAACTTAGATGAGCCTGACCATTCATCGTAGGGGGCTTGAGGGCATAGTCTGCAAATAGCAGGAAAAAGCCTTGTGAGAAAGTGTATAATGTATCAACCATGTTTGAGCCTCAGTCAAACTCTTTTATGTAGTCCCACTCCCCATCCTCACAATTTGAGATGATTGGTTACTTAGGTTCGCACCATATCAAATCAAATCAAATCAAATCAAATCAGATTTATTTGTATAGCTGCAAATCATAACAAAGTTACATCAAGGCACTTTACATATAGAGCAGGTCTAGACCAAACTCTTTATAAAATTATTTAAAGAGACCCAACAGATCCCCCGATGAGCAAGCACTTGGCGACAGTGGCAAGGAAAAATTCCTTTAAGAGGCAGAAACCTCGGGCAGAACCAGGCTCAGGGGGGGCGGCCATCTGCCTCGACCGGTTGGGTTGAGAGAGGGAGAGAGAGAGAGAGAGAGAGAGAGAGAGGCACGGGGGCAAAACCATATAAAACCTTTCATTCATTCATCTTAAACCGCTTATCTGTTTCCGGGTTGTGGGGGGTGCTGGGGTACACCCTGGACAAGTTGCAAGTGCATCGCAGGGGCAACACACAGAGATAGACAGACCAACAACCACTCACACTCAGACCTACAGTCAATTTAGAGTCACCAATTAAACATGATGTCTTTGGACGGTGGGAGGAAACTGGAGTACCCAGAGGAAACCCACGCAGACACGGGGAGAACGTACACACAGTTTGGGAACCGAACCTGCAACCTTCATATTGTGGGGGGACAGCGCTAACCACTATGCCGCCGTGCTGCCCCATATAAAACCCTGTCTGTCTGAATTTGTTTTAATGAGACTATCATCAGTTGACTGATTGACTCATCGTATGTTTTGTTTTACATATAAATCCAGTCCAGATCAATGACTGTATCCTTTCACTGCTACTGTCATCATTGGTTTGACTATTATTGTCAGTCATACGTTTATAATTACGAGTAAGCAGGTTGTGTGATTAAATAAGGAATATCTATTGACTGCATCCCATAATCAGTATTTTTCCGCCTTTTAAAACATCTCTGCAATTGTGACATGAAAAAGTTACAGAAATTCTGATGCCTGGCACCAGTACATCTGAACCTAGAACATGGCCATTGACCATTAGATTAAACAGATTGTTAAAACGTACCCTGTTTGCAGGTGAGGCCTGGGTTTGCACTGTATGAGATCAAGCGCACAGTTACAGCACTACACTGCCTTGAATCGCTTTGTTCTATGTGCATGCATAAAAACATAAAAAGATATATGTATAAGATGTATATTCTCAATCAGTGCTGTCCGTCAGAGGAGTGAAGGTTTTCATGTAGTCTAAATGTGTGAAGAAGTTCAGTTTACTTTGTGCAGCAGGATGTGTCGTCAGTGTTTATGTTTAGGCGACATTTTTAGAGACAAAACAATAAGTATACAATCATTGTGCTCACCCACACACAAGTTAAGAACAACAAAGCATCAACACACACACTCCACCTTACTGGTGAGGGGGGAGGGCCTAAAAATCACAAATGGTTTTTATAGAAAATCACAAAATGAAGTCGTCTTAAACCTGTCACATTGTGTCTCTGCACATTATATGGACTGATGTATCATGGTTAGTGCTGGGATCTGAGACAGGAAGACACAGAAACAAATACCATCGTGCATTGTGATGCATTTCCTGCTGTGCTCTGTTCCATGTTACCTTGTGTGGTCCCTATATTTAGCTCTGTCTAGGGAAACCAACTGACACAGGCAGGAAAACTAAGTTTGGAAAGAATTAAAGGAAGTCTAGCGGCCATTTAGACAAACAACTCTCTCACTGGGCCCAGCCCTCACTGGACAGCCAGCAGAACAACAGCGACATACAAAGAGACACGTCTGATCCAGCTCTGAGGACTGCATTGCAATGCTGGTTTAGTGGACTCAGGTTCTAATGTGAATTTGAAGGATCTATGGACCCTGTTGAGAAGGGGGATGTGTGTGGTCTGCTGGTAGATCTCAGCTTATTGGGAGGTAAGGTGCTCAAATGATTGAATCCCCTGAAATTGGCTGTTTGGTGGTTTTATTTGTGATACTTGTGGTCTGGATCAAACTGACCCTTTTCCCAGTTGTTAGTTGGATTGTGATCTTTGTCAGGACTCACTGGTGATAATCGTTCATATTGTTATGTTCTGTAGTCATCTACAGCACATGATATGTGCTGTAGATGACTACAGACTCCCAGGATAATTTTTGGAGAAGAAACACCATCCTGTTAGCTGACCTCACTACAGTAGCAGCCCCATCTCCTGTTGGAGAAGGAGCAGATAACTTCCTCCACTGTGTGAGGATATTACCCGGCTTTTCTTACACATCGACAGTGGCAGTTAATTTAGATGAATTACATTCATAACTCTCAGCAGCAGGACAGATGCCTACAACCTCTAATTAGCATAATTATTTCATTGGATGTCACCCGAGAAGCTCTACAGAGCAGACTGATTGTCAGCTGACTCCGCTGCTGTAAATTTATAAAACTGCGCCATTTATTCAGCAATCCAGTCACTGGCTCTAGCTTTGCCTGTGGTTTTAAGGAGCAACAGTCACCTGGTTGCAGGAGGGTTCTCTACCATGATGTGGTGTAGGATGGTGTGGGATAACATATATTAGGTTGTTGAGATAAACAGCTGGTGGTGTTTGGTGTCACTAAACCACTGCAGAACAAGAAGATGCAAAAAGACACGGTTAACAGACAGCAGGAGGGAAACTGAGCTTTCTGTTAGTTTCATGTGTTAACCTGAGGAGCGTAACAACCACAGTTGCGAATGGCCCGGCTGCAATCTAACGTCTTTGAACTAGTTTTCATTGAGGTTTGATGGTGGTCTTCCCCTCTGCATGCAGAAATGATCTATTAGAATAACAGAATAAATTCTACAGTGGGGACCTTGACAGTGATCGGGTCATAAAAAAGCAGAACGACAAGGGTGTTACTGGATGATATTACATCTGGTGCATCTTAGGGTCTGGGTCTGTAAAGTCAATGCTGAAGTGTCTTAAACCCTCATTCTGTCTAATTACCATCAAAAGAGTAAAAAGTAAAAAGAAGTCAGATTCTATTGAAGTCTATGGGAAAAGTCCCTAATTCTTTCTTGATTTATGAGCTTATTAAATGTTTTTCTAATGAGCTTATGGTTTCAGTCTGTAGTTTCAAGTCTTCAATACAACATGATGTTAATTGATGTTATGTATGTATGTAAAGTATGTTTGTTTTTTTTTTTGTTTTTTTCTGTCTTCAAAAAAAGAAGATGCTTGACTGACAAGATACAAACTGAGACTTCAAAACAGCAAGAAAATTAAGAAACTGAATAAACATTGACTTCCTCTTCGGAAACAGAAGTCTAACTCTCAGCATTAAAACCATGCAGAATGAGATGGGGATGAATGTTAGTGTGATTAGTGAACAGTTTTATTGTATTGCCTTTTTTAAATTTAATTTGTGTTGTTCCTTTGTGAAACCTCAAGTTAATAAATACACATAACTGTATGTCACATGGCAGGACTGCTGCTGCTCCAGGCCACAGTGTTTACCAACAAAAGGAGGAGGAGGAGGAGGAGGAGGTCATAATGTAGTACTGGCTCCACCATGGGAGTCTCTGCTCGACAGCCAGTAGCTGCAGCATTCAGCAGCAGCTCCAGTCTCACTGAGAGGACAGAGCTTTAGCTTGGATAGTAGCTGACACTCTGCCACATACAGTACAGGGTAAGACCTGAGTGTGTAGTTTTCTATTTATGTGACGGATTAAACATCTTGTCTTTTGTCCTGCAAGAGAAATGCAAAATGTCACAGCTTCTCACCCTACTTTGGTTTCATTTGTGTAATTAACTAAATTGACAGCTGTGTGTGCTCTGCCTGTTAAACTTAGACTAGCGTTCAACAGTCCTGAATCTGACTGGTGTGTGCAGGCATGTGTCTTTGCATTTGTGTTACACTTGTGCGTGTGTGTGTGCACCTACAAGCAGTGTATGTCACTGGACTATGCATGAGCACAGAGTGACGCATCCACAAACCAGAGGCAGAGACACAGTGACCCATTGTGGAGGCAGAAAAGCACAAGTGATGCTAAAGGGCACAGCTGACTGTAACATGCAGAGCTGAAAAGTGAAATCAAAAGGGCTGACATAAGAAAGTGTTCTGCATGCCTTGTAGCATTTGACATATAATGCATTAAAGTTTGACACAGTGTGTGAGCAATATGATGAAGAAGAAGAGGAGACATTTGTGTTTTTTGTGATGCACATCTAAATCACAACAGTTTTAACTGTCCTCACTCCGTCAGTGAACGTTTATCAGGGCTTTTGTTTTCGAGCATGAACTCACTGACTGCAGAAGCCTCCTCTCCTCTCCGGTCACAAAGTGAGAATGATAAGTCATCTCTAATTTTCGCTGGGGATGCTGGAGAGTGGCAGGAAGGAGAGATCACTGCCACTGTAGTTTGTAGTGGAGTGATGAAGTGTTGTCTCTGTGTATGTGTATGGTTGCCTTCCCACACATCAACAACTTGTAACATATGGAGACAAATTCCTCTCAGGTATGACAGGTGTGAGTGCGAATATGTATGTGTTAGTCTCATAACAGATCAGAGACCTGGTTCTGCTAGGTTGAGGGGTAATGTCCAACCAGGCTGCAGATCAACACTGTGAGCGTGCAGAATGTCTCCGCTACAGCCTGTCCTGGACCAGTCCCACTGTCTGTCTCCTCAGTGCTCCCCATGTCCCTCTGGGGCTCAATATCTCATTTATATAGATTATTTTTCTCGTTTGCGTGTTATGTTTAGCATAGTGATGGCGAATGAATCTTTGTGAAGCATTGAAGCTTTTTTTCTTTTCGTACCGAAAATGATTCCAAGCTTCGGGGCTTCACTGTGAGAAGGGACAGTGACATCTGGTGGTAAACTGGAATTACAACAGTTGTTTCATAATTTGAGCAGAGTATTAGCACAAAACGTCATTGTTTCAATCCAAAATGTGCAGTAAAACTCATTTCAGGCTGCATGTCTATTAACATATTTTAAGTTATACACAACCTTTCGTGATGTGGCATCTGTCTCTTTTTTGTATAGAAATAAAAGTAATTATTTGACACAAATGTAAAACTATGTGTTCATGGCTGGATTCGAACCTTTACTCGAAGTGAGGGTAAAACTATAGATCCTGAATACAAGCTAGTGACCTGTATGAAGGTGGCTTTAGTCACTCATTTTGCATTACTTTACAGGCTGTATTTCATTCATTAATTATTATGTTTTTTTAGTTTAGTAAGTGAAAATAAAGTCCCGTCTTCCTGTCCTGCCGTAACGATGCCTTTTCATTCATAAAGAAATATTTTTTCCCCCTTGTAACCCACAACACCCACACTCCAGGCACGCTACCTGTCAGAAAACAGGGTTACAAACTGGTGGCAGCAATGGTTCTTTTTCTTTTTTTACTTCTGTGAATTAGCCGAGGCAGTCAACTAGCTAATGCCGCGTGGAATCTACCAGACTACAGGCCGCCACCGCAGCACTCTACAGGTGTTTTTTTTTTTACGTTCTCATTGACGAGACGGTTTTGGGGAGAGTGCTACAGTGCTATCGCGGGCCAAGGATTTTTTTTTCCCGCCTGGTCATTTTAAGTTGGACAGTCTGGGGCGCTCCAAAGGGGGGGGAAAGGAGAAGGATTCCAGGGGCCCATGATTGAGAGGGGCCCAGAGAGGCCCCTAATAAAATTATAATTTATAGAAATTATAAATTTTAAAGATTCTTTTCATGGGGCCCAAAATCCCTAGCGGCGCCCCTGTGGACAGTATTGGAATCATGTCGCTGCAGTCATTGGTGGACGGCACTGAGGACATCGTTAAGGACAACGACTCTCACTCCGATGATGACATTGCAAGCAGCGTGAACCAGAGAGACACGACAAGGATGGTCGTTCACTACAGAGTGGAGTTGCCGCCATATTTTCACGGCGATGGTAAGGACAAAGAAAGTTTTTCTCTGTGGAAAACCAGACTGGAACTAGCAGTTAAAGCGTGTGCAGAAGGACAGCAGATAGATATTGCTACGATACTTCCCACTCGTCTAAGCGGGGATGCACTGGCATATTGGTTGTCTTTACCACCAGATGTACAACAGGACTATGAGAATGTGCAACTAAGCTGAATGAAGCTTTTGGAAGAAAAATATTTTTGCTGCATTTTCAGACATTTGTAAACGCCAGACAGCACCTGCCTAAAGATAAGCAGCATAAACTTAGAAATTTATGCTGCAGAAATTACTAGACTGGTATTGGAAGCTTTCCCAGAATATGGCAAACCAGCTATTGCCATGGAACGCTTCAGAAGATTTGTTGCTGGTCTGGACCCCATTCTTCAGGCCAAATGTAATGAGCATGGTGCGGCTACTCATGAGGATGCTTTGGCTGTTGCATGTAAATGGGAACGTGTACAAGAGGCGTTGAAACTTCTTCTTCCACCTGTCATTGCACCTCCACTCACCCCTTCTGCTATTCCTGCTCCACAAGAGGAACTGTTTGCAGCTATGGTGTCAACCAGACAAAGAAATCTCAGTCAGACCCGTCTGCTGGACTTTTTGAGGCCGTCAAACAGCTCTCTAATGATCTTCATGCTCTCCGGCTGGAAGTTTCTCAGCTGGGACGTAAACCTGACCTTGCAGCACAACACTGCATTCCACATGTTGCTACTTCTACCCAAAAATATGACCAACAAGATGAACAGAGGTATCAGCGTGGCAGAGAAAGGTACCGTCGCCCCCCATCTGCATCACCTGACCGTGGCGGATACTCTTCTGCATGACACCATCACAGATCCAGCTGGTCCCACAGTGAACATGACCATCACAGGCTCAGCCGGTCCAGCAGTGATCATCACCCCAGATATCCCTCTACTCACCATGACAGACGATACTCACCTACTCCTCCGTCTTCACCTCACCGATATGATCATCATTCTGCTTACCAGCAGGATCGCTTCAGGCGGGGCAGCCCACACAGGCGCTACTCCCCTCATAGTCCAGGTCCACGAGACCCACATTAGGGTGACTCTCACAGACACACCTCCAATGACTCTGACAGACCCAGGTATGATTCACACTCTCCCCACTCTGCCAGGCAGAGGCACCCACACTGAGTAGAAAGGGACTGTCACGTCAGCTTCACTGAAGAAGACCCCTGTCAGGGAAAATAATGGTAGCAGGTGCTGAGGGCCAAGTGTCTGCTGCTACCAAACGTGAGGCCCAACAACAGAAGTCACATGTCTCTTGTAAAGCCCCCACACGTTATGTGATTTCTATTATAGAGAACATTGCTACTGGAGGCTGACATCCTGAAAGCCTCACTGATTAGTGAGGCCTTCAGGACATCAGTCCCCTCTTTGAGAACTAAACCCCTGCAACACTCTGAGCTTTTATCTAGGGCAGTGACCGGTGACTATTTAGATAACCTAGGCACACTTCCTATAACCATCAGGCTAGGTAATGAGATGCTCACCCACATAGTCAAAGTAGTCAGGAACATTACACAGCCAGTAATCCTAGGTTGGGAATTCCTGCTTTCACACCATGCAGTCTTGAACGTAGGGGAAGGTAATTTGAAAGTGGGTAGCAATACCACTGTTCCTCTCCTGCGTGCTACTGATGTGGCTCCTTTGAGCTGTCATGCTGTCACTCTATCACCAGTAGTTGTTCCCCCTATGTCACAGATGACTGTTTTAGCTGAGGTTCAGCCCAATATTGGTGTAACTGATCTTGACACAGACTACACAGGTGTCCTAGAGCCACGTCCACCTAGCTTCCAAGGCCTTTTAGCAGCACGAATGCTAGCACATGTACAGGCAGGGTTGACTTACATCAGAGTAATGAACCCAACTAATACTGAGCTCCAGGTTCCATCTGACACCAGATTAGGTGATTTCCATGCACTTGATGAAGACCATGAGATTGATTCTCAGGTAGAGGAACTTAGTGTATCCACAGTTACAGCTCTTTTCAACAGTTGTTACCAGATGTTGATCTCAGTCAGGCAGAAATTACTGATGAACAACGACACGAGCTTCAGTCTTTATTGTTGTCATACAGTGATGTTTTCAGTGCTCATGATCATGGACACACAAACATAGTGAGACACAGTATCAGGACAGGAGATGCACCACCCATTAAACAGAGAGCATACAGAACCTCACCCAACATGAGGGCAGAGATAGACAGGCAAGTTCAGCAGCTCCTTTCACGGAACATCATTGAAGAAAGTTGTAGCCCCTGGTCTTCCCCTGTTGTGCTCATCAGAAAGAAAGATGATAGTTACAGGTACTGTATTGATTATAGAAAAGTAAATGCAGTCACCATCAAAGACTCATATCACCTACCAGGACCTGCAGATGCTCTTGACAGCCTCTCCACTGCTTGCTGGTTCAGCACCATGGACTTGTGTAGTGGATATTGGCAGGTAGAGCTTGAGGCACAAGACAATGAGAAAACAACTTTCAACACTGGCAGCGGACTGTACCAGTTCAAGGTTATGCCTATGGGCCTGACCAATGCTCCACCAACATTTCAGAGACTAATAGAGCTGGTGCTTCACGGCCTGCATTGGAAAGAGTGTTTGATTTATCTGGATGAAGTCCTTGTTTTCAGTCGCTCTTTTGCAGATCACCTAAAGAGTCTCACAGATGTTTTCAGCCGTTTCCACTCAGCTGGCCTCAAGCTGAAAGCCAAGAAATGCCAGTTTGCACAAACACAGGTCACCTTCCTCGAACATGTTGTCTCCATTCATGGACTGCAGCCAGATGCAAGGAACCTGGAGAAGGTTCGGAGATGGCTTACACCTAGGACAGCCACAGAGGTGAGAGCATTCATCAGACTGTGCTCTTACTAATGGAGATCTATCAAAAACTTTTCTGTCATTGCAGCTCCATTGCATTCTCTTGCACACAAAGGAGCAATATTCAAATGGACTGTCGAGAGTGAGGATGCTTTTCAATCTCTCAAACATGCTCTCACTCATCCACTAATTGTGGCACATCCCGTTTTCACACAACCTTTTCTCCTGTACACTGATGCTTCACAGGGCAGCATTGGCTCTGTGTTGTCTCAACGTCAAGATGATAAAGAACGTGTTATTGCCTACGCAAGTCACACACTCAGTCCCTCTGAAAGAATATGGTCTACTTTTGACTGTGAGCTCTGGGTAGTTGTTTGGTCTGTGAGACATTTTAAAAACTTTCTCTACGGCAGCACATTCACTGTGATTACAGATCATAAGCCCCTGCTTAGTCTAAAGAAAACCCCAGTGGACAGTGACCCCACTGGGAGACACAGTCGATGGATCTTTGAACTGGATGTGTATGACTACAACATCTTACACAGAGAAGGCAAACAGCATGCTAACTCTTCCATCACCACCACAGACACTAAGGCATTGCTTAGCAGAGCCACAAATGAGAATACTGACACAATTTTGCCAGAAGTTACACTCTTTCAGTTGATCTAGATAAACTGCAGCAACTGCAGAATGAAGATGAATATCTCAGGGAGGTCATTGCATGGCTACATGATAACAAACACCGACCACCAATTGGTCATTTGAAACGCTCCTCCCCCACACTGAGGAAACTTTGGCATGAATTTCCGAAATTGATAATGCGACAGAGAATTTTGTGTAGAAAGGTCAAAGCAAGCCCTAACATACCTGTTAACTTCCAGGTTGTTCTGCCCACATCTCTGATCACCACAGCATTGACATGTTTACATGGTAATCAGTTCAGTGGTCGCCTGAGTGCAGAATGTACACTTCGAAGAGTGAGACGAATCTGCTATTGGCCATACATTGGACCGCTGTCAGAGAGCAGCCGGTGGTGCAGCAGCAGGCTGTCTGGTTCTGTGACTCAGTAGCTCTCCAGTGACTCTCCTGTTCCCGGCGGACCGGGAACATGACACAACACAGGCAAACACACACTGAGTACACAAGGACAAGTACAACGTCCTGAGCCTCGAGGAATTCCCCCTTACCGCCCGTCTTCCTTCTGCTGACACCGCCGCTATTTCGCTGTCGGCAGCCCGGGGGGGTGCTGGGTCTGCACCTGGACCCTCCTCCAGGTCTGCGACCACCTCCTCCTCCTCCCGTTGCAAAATCGTGAGGGAGGCTGCACTCAGGGCGAGGCGCTCCGGTGGTCCCCCTCACTGTGAAGAAGCCACAGCGGCTGCTGCAGCCTCACCAAGCTCTCCCCGTCCTCCTCCCCCACTGTTTCCCCCATCCACTGCTATAGTGGGGGACTCCATAACCAGGAACATTCGCTTCTTTAACGTATCCACACATTGTTTCTCAGGAGCCACTGTCACAGACCTGATAAATAAACTTCCAGGACTACTCCAAACTTTTCCCCACTCCACCAAACGCCTTATTCTCCACGTCGGAACAAATTATGTGGTCCGGTGCGACCCTGAAGTGCTGAGAAGCGACTTCCACCGTCTCTTCGCCATAACGAAGGACTGTGGCAAATCCGTCTTCATTAGCGGCCCCCTCCCCACTCTGGGCCGTGGCAACCAGCGCTTCAGTTGGCTCCTCCACCTCCACTTCTGGGTACAAGCTGCCTGCGGTACCTACGGCTTTCACTTTATCAATAACTTCAACTTATTCTGGAACCGCCCCTCATTCTACCGACACGACAGACTGCACCTGAGCAAGCTAGGCAGCCGCATGCTGGTCACCAACGTACAGCGCACTGTACACGCCATTGACCACATACTCTCATTGGACACACGTGCATGACTGTTTACATGCCACACCCCCTCCCAAGTACCTACAGTGGCTCCTCCTTCTTCTTCTCCTCCTCCAGCCCCCACTGACACCTATACAAATCACCCCCCCTACAGGCCCCTGCTGTCATTACACCCCCCCGCCGCTGCTCTCCGTATTGAAAGCATTGTGACTGTCAGACCTCTCCGTTCCCTGGCCACCACCAAAGCAAGAAACAGAAACCCAGTCAACTTCAGTGCTCTGTCTCCCCTACTCAAAGCAGCTACTTACATTCCTCTCACCAGCCTCAAATTCTGTCTCTTCAGACAGAATTCACCTTTATTGGTGAGGGATCTCTTCAGATCCCTCACCAATAAAGCCCTACTCATTGCCGACCTAATCACCAACAAGAACCTGGACATCCTATGCCTCACAGAGACATGGCAACTGCCAAATGACTTTTTCCATCTAAACTCCGCCACTCCACCCGTTTTTTCTTTTATCAGTAAACCTCGTGATACTGGGAGAGGGGGCGGCCTGGCACTCATTCACCGTAATAACATTAAAGTCACTGCAGTCACTGTCCCTCGTCACTCCTCTTTTGGAATGCTTGGCCGTTAAACTCTCAGGACCCAAGCCCCTCATCATCGCTACCATCTACAGACCTCCAAAACCCTCTGCTGTTTTCATCACTGAATTTTCATCATTATTAACATCCATCTGTGCACTATCTCCCACTGTTCTCCTCCTCGGCAACTTCAACATCCACATTGATGACCCTTCCAACTCCTTTGCAAACGACTTCACATCACTCCTGGACTGCCTTGATATTACACAACACGTCAACCTCCCAACACATAACAAAGGACACATCCTGGATTTAATCTGCTGCACCAACATCACTCCCGCCAACCTTGTTGTCACCGACTTCCCCATTTCTGACCACAAAGCCATATTCTTTGACATCCACACCCAACTACAGAAAGTCAAAGAACTCCGGACCATCAACTTCAGAAACATCAAACACATCAACCCCACAGATCTTTCAACTCTGATCTGCACTTACCCCAGTCCCCCCCCCATCTTCCTCCACTGCTGACCTGGTTGACCACTACAACAACACTCTCTCCTCCTCCCTTACTGCACTGGCTCACCTGAAAACCCGCCCAGCTTCATTTACCCACTCTGCTCCCTGGTTCACCTCTGACCTCCGTCAGCTCAAAGCTAAAGGCCGTCGACTGGAGAGACTCTACAAAAAGACCGGACTCACTGTTCACAGCCAAATGTACTCAGACCATCTCCACAACTACAAGAATGCTCTCAATGCTGCCAAATCCTCCTATTACTCCAACCTCATCAACTCCGGCACATGTAACAACAGAGTTCTCTTCTCAACAATCAAACATCTTCTCCAGCCTCCAAAATCCCTTCCTCCAGACATTTCCACCACCCAATGCATTGCCTTTCTAGATTTCTTCAGCACTAAAATCCAAACCATTCACCAACAACTGGCCTCCTCACGCACCCCCACACCCAATCCACCCTGGATAATCACCACTAACCACCCTCTCATTAGCTCTCTCACCACCTTCATCCCAGTATCAGAGCACACCATCTCAGACCTCATCTCCAAAGCCAAAGCCACCACCTGTCAACTGGATCCCCTCCCCACCTCACTTGTCAAAGCCTGTCGTCCATCCATTTCCCCCCTGATCACAGACATAATCAACTCCTCACTCACCACTGGAACTGTTCCCCCTTCCCTCAAATTAGCTGCCATCACACCCACCCTGAAAAAACCCAATGCAGACCCATCTGACTTCTCTCTCTACCGGCCCATTTCCAACCTTCCCTTCATCTCAAAAACTCTTGAACGGGTGGTCGCCGCACAACTTCAGTCCCACCTCGGCGCAAATAATCTTCACAAACCCTTCCAATCTGGTTTTCGCTCCAATCACAGCACAGAAACAGCCCTAGTCAAAATCACCAGTGACCTCCTCCTTGCAGCCGACTCTGGACTTCTCACCATACTCATCCTCCTGGACCTCAGCGCAGCTTTTGACACCATCTCTTACTGACTACTCCTGGACCGTCTGGCTGACATTGGGATCACTGGTGCTGCATTCTCCTGGTTTTCTTCTTACCTGACCGACTGCCAACAGTTTGTTCAACTAGGGAACCACAAGTCAACTTGCACGGGTGTCACATTGGGTGTCCCCCAGGGGTCAGTCTTGGGTGCACTTCTCTTTACAATCTACCTCCTACCCCTGGGCTCAATCCTCCGTCATCATGGTATCCACTTCCACTGTTATGCCGACGATATACAGCTCTACATCTCCTCCAAATCCTCCACCGCCATTCCTCCCACCTCCCTCACCACCTGCCTGTCCGACATCAAGACCTGGATGACCAACAACTTTCTGAAACTTAACGGCAATATAACTGAGGCTCTACTCATTGGTTCACAATCCAACATCACCAAGTCAAAACTCACCACTGCTCCACCCATCACTATAGACGGCTTCCCGGTTCCCTTCTCCACCCATGTTAAGAGCCTTGGCGTCATTCTGGACAGCACCCTATCTTTCACACCACACATTCACAACATCACTCAGACTGCTTTCTTCCACCGCCGTAACATTTCCAGACTTCGCCCATTCCTGTCTCAGTCCAGCACCAAAATCCTGGTTCACTCTTTTGTCACATCCTGTAGTGATTACTGCAACGCCCTCCTCACCGGCCTTCCTTCCAAAATCATCAACAGACTGCAAATCATCCAGAACTCAGCCGCCCGGATCATCACTCGCACCAAATCATCCAACCACATCACCCCAGTCCTCATCCATCTTCATTGGCTCCCTGTACAATACCGTATCCATTACAAACATCTCCTTCTCACCTACAAAGCTCTCCATAATCTAGCCCCCACCTACCTCCGTGACCTCCTCCTGGACTACACTCCCTCCCGCTCCCTCCGCTCTACCTCTGCTGGACTCCTTGACATTCCCACCTCACACCTCAGCATCATGGGAGCCCGAGCCTTCAGCTGCTCAGCTCCCAAACTCTGGAACTCTCTCCCTGCTCACATAAGACAGACCAACTCCATCACAACATTCAAAACCCAGATCAAAACACACCTCTTCAAACTCGCATATTCACTCTAACCGGACACTGCATATTCACCAGCCTTACACACTCTTGCACTGTACATTCACCAGCCCTACACACTCCTGCTGTTTCTCGTTCTTGTCTGACTGATGTTGTTTTCGTCTTACCGATGTTGTATCTGTCTCGCCGATGTTGTCTGATGTGACCTGTCCTATTGTCATTTTACTAATGTTCTAAATTTGTACTTTTTAAACTTCAAGCACTGTAAGGTGACCTTGGGTGTTCTGAAAGGTGCCTCTAAATAAAATGAATAATAATAATAATACATGACCCATGATATTCATACGTTTTGTGCTGAGTGCTTGCCATGTCAAACACTGAGCTACTTCACTCCACATGAAAGAGCTCCACTGCAGCCAATCCAAGCTGAGAGGCCATTTCAGAAAGTGGCCGCAGACATCACTGAACTTCCTGTTACATCAGCTGGCAACATATATGTTCTTGTAGTTATGGACTATTTTACCAGATATGTCACCCTCTTCCCATTGAAGGATCAACGTGCTACTACTGTAGCAAAGTGCATTTTTGAGGAGTACATCAGACATCATGGGGTGCCAGAGTCGATTCACACTGATCAGGGGCAACAGTTTGAGTCAGACCTCATCAAGCATCTCTGTGGTTTCCTTGGCATCAATAAGAACCACAGATCACCATACCATTCCCAGTCTGAACCAGACACTGAAAGATCAGCTGGCTAAGTACATTGTAGAAAGTAGTGGTGAATGGGACCAGTATTTGCCACAAGTTGAGCTTGCTTACAGTTCAAGTGTTCATTCAAGCACTGGGTTTTCTCCTTTCTTCTTGGTTAATGGTAGAGAGCATAACTTGCCACTTGATGTTATGCTGAGCTGTTGTCCTACTGTAACCTCTTCTACCCCTGGTACACCAGCAGCTTATGCTACACACCTTGCCATACGATTGTCACGTGCTTTCAGAGAAGCAGCTCACAACTCTGCTACAAACAAGCAGCGTCAGAAGGCTCAGTATGACAAAAAGGTTGTGTTCTACCTTCATCAGCCAGGTGATTTAGTTCTCCTGGATGATCCTGCTCAAAAGATGAATAAGCTGGCTCCCAGATGGAAGGGCCCCTATGTGGTCCTGCGATGCATGAGCAGTGGTTGTTACCCAGGTGTTACATATGAGATCAAGGATCCAAAGAGCACACACTCACAAGAATGGGTTGTTCATCATAACAGACTGAAAACCTACAAATGTACTTTTCCAGCTGCCTCTCCTGTCAGACAGGCACCTGCTGAGGTGGGCACGGCACCAGCCCCTTGCCTCACGGCCTTGTCAGGGGCCTTGCCTTTTCGCCCTCCCACTCCTCCACATGTACCTGATGGTGCTGGGGAACAGCTCACACCTACTCCTGTCAGGAGTGCTGCTCAGCGCAGTATTCCACCCTCTCCTCTTCACTCATCCTCCCCCTCTTCTCCCTTCTCCCCCTCCTTCCCCGTTGGCCCCACAAGCCCCACTGCGCCTCAGTCACTCTCCCAAGAACCGGTGGGTCTCATGTCCCACACTGGCCGCCAGGTTAAGCGTCCACTTAAATACAGAGACTTTGTCACTTAATGGACTGTGATTGCTCTTTGACACCACCTCACATGTTTTGTTTCCTGCCATTGAGGGTGCGGTGATGTGGTATTGCTATGTTACATATGCCTGTTTGTGTTGTGTTGCATATGTCGGGAAAAGTACATGCATATGTTCTGTGATATTTTCCTGTGTGTTGCTGATAAGCAGGATTTGTGGATGTTTGGTTATGGTCTGATATGTTTTGCATGTATGCTATTAAGGGCGGTTATTGAAATGGGGAAATTTCTACTGGTTGCAGGGGAAGACTGTAACAGTGTAGTTTATTATGTATTTATTATTTTTATTAACTATTTATTTTATGTTGTTACCTTTAGCATTATTTTTATTATATTACATGATTTTAATTACTGTATTTTGTGTTTAAACTATGCAGTATTATTAATTTTATTAATTATTTAATTTAGTCTATAATATTTTATTATCACTTTCAGTGTTTCGTTTTCCTAGATGTTTTTGGAGAGATAGCTACCTGTCAGAAAACAGGGTTACAGTTTTATGCCATATTAATGAAGTATGACCTCTCAAAACCCAATCACTGTCACTGTGGCATCGTATATAACATAGTACAGTGCCAAAGCGTTCAAACTGTAAACCAATGAAACGCTTCCTGAAGCACCAGTGATGTCCGAAGCTTCAGACGTCATCAGTCACTTGACAGCTGTCGCTCGATAAAAGATCCGACACTGACAGTTGACACACAGCGGTTTTTATTTAATTATTTGCCCATCTGTAGTTTAGCACAAACATCAAATTGAAGCATATGACGAAACATTTTCTGATAATCTGTGTTTGGCAAAAGGTGCGGTTCGTTCATGACAATCAAGTGTTTAACCTTGACCACATCCATGATGTTTTTCTGTATTATAGATATGATGAGTGAAATGACAAGTCAAACTATAACCAGACAGTTTCCATTTCAACAACTCATAGTGAACCAATGACATTCTCATAAAACAAAATTCAGACAGTGAGGCATAAAAATGTCACGAACCTAACAAACCATTGTATCATCTTGTGGAGATGGAGGGTGAGAATCTAAATAAACCTGAAACCTTGTCACTAAAGACAGTCAGTTACCATTAGCATAGCCAGTACCACTGTGTCAGCCACTGACACTTATAAACAGTCATCAGTTCACCTGTCACCAGCCTGGAGCAAACAGGTTTGTTGTGCAGCTAAAGGCTTGAACCAGGTTTATCTATCAGGAAGTCATACCATGACATAAACACATTCATGCTCATGTGTCAAACAAAGTGAAAACTCAGACTTAGTTCATTCAGCCCAACTTGAGCCCACCACTATCCTCACATGATATGCTGCTCTCACTCTTTCAACCCTTTTCATGGCCATGGTGGCCCTTAAAGACATCAGCCACACTGTTACCTGGTCTGCTGTAGCTGTCTGTACCATTCGTTGTGAAGCTATGCTTGCTGCATCTGCCCTGCAAAGCTGTAACTTCACCCCAGCAATCACCTGAACACTGGGTCTAGCTGCCCCACAGCATCAGTGATGTGCTGTGGGGCAGCAAACAAAGAATAATCTATTCGACATTAGGGATTTGATATATGTTACACAGGATGAGATGTAGACAATTCAAGGTGCCTGTGGCAAGGCAGGGGCAAGGCAGGCCTCTTCCCTGAGCCCGACTGCATACCTTTTCGAGGGAGTGTGCTCCTGTAATGTTATTGAGAAAGGGGGGGCTGGACAGATGCATCACTGGGGTTGTCAAGTGGGCTCATACTTTCACCATTGTCTTTCTGATTTATGCCCATGACGTCTCCAGGAGCCTCAGCAGTGGATTCTGGCGTCCCAGAACCACCCCTCTCTGCGTCTGTCCAACATATCTATTTGGGAAACCATGATGGGACGTGTCTCTTCAGCCATAACCAGCCATAACCTACTTTGCTCCATCACTCTTGCTGTTTTTTTGATTGCCTGGCATAGGGCTGGTCCACTGATGCGCAGGTCTTTCATCAGCTTTACAGTGGATGTGCCACGAAGCCCTGATATCCAACTTCCACTGGGTATATCTTAACAGCCCAGCCTCACTGTTCTGCCTCCGCTGCGAGATCTGTATAGGGTGTTTTTTTTTTTTTTTCATTTTGAAAGCTGCCTGCCTGGCATCCTCCCAAGGAGCTGTGAGCTCACCTGTTGGACTCCTCCTGTCGATGGATTTCAGTGACGACCACCCTCCTCCGTTCTTGTAGGGTTGCCTGACTCCAGCAGGGTCGTCTCACGCCTAGCCCAAAACCTCCCCTTTCATATTGGACTTGGCCTACGATGTTGCCATGGTAGAGACCGGATTGTACCTGCTGGACTGCACTCTTTCCTTGCTCTTGACAGGATTGGAGCAGCTGCTTGGCCTACGGCGTCATTTTATTCAGCCAGGCTCATCTTTAGCCTCGCTTTGGTACACTTGAACTCATCTGTGAGGCTAGAGAGAGGTAGTTCAAGTAGCCCATGGCCATAAATGGCTATGCTGCTCAGTCATCGAGGCACACCTAACCACTTCCTTAAGTAGGAGCTGACCATCCTTTCCATCTTCTCAACTCCTGTGAACATGATGTCATACATGGTTAGTGGCCACATGATGCAAGGTAATAAACCAAACTGCATGCACCAGATCTTAAGCTTGATGGGCAGCATGGATTTATCAATGATCTCCAGCTCTTTGGTGAGTTTGTGTATCTGAGTTGTACCAGCTTCACAAGCTTTTGATTGGCTTTTCAGTTACTGTTGGAATAAGTTCTTGGTTGATGTGGAACCTTTGTTTTGTCAGCTTGCCTTTAACCATGGAGATGCTTCTGGATTTGGATGGCTTGAATTTCATTCTGGCCCCACTTATGTTCTCTTGAAGCTTCGCTAGAAAGCATCTGGAACACGGTGCTGTTGTTCTCACGGTTGTCATGTCATCCATATTGATGGGTGGCAGGCAGACACCATAAGTCACGTGCTCGCCGCCCACCCGGATGCCCTTAAGATGACTTCCATCGTCATGGTGGATGCCAAAAGGGATATGGTACATCCTGCCATTATCAAATCAAATCAAATCAAATCAGATTTATTTGTATAGCGCCAAATCATAACAAAGTTACATCAAGGCACTTTACATATAGAGCAGGTCTAGACCAAACTCTTTTAAAATTATTTAAAGAGACCCAACAGATCCCCGATGAGCAAGCACTTGGTGACAGTGGCAAAGAAAAACTTCCTTTAAGAGGCAGAAACCTCGAGCAGAACCAGGCTCGGGGGGGGCGGCCATCTGCCTTGACCAATTGGGTTCAGAGAGGGAGGGAGAGAGCGAGAGGGAGGCACGGGGGGGGGCAAAGTTGGGTAGAGTAGGGAGAGAATAAGAGCAGGAGGAGGGGATATTCAAAACAGGTGCAGGCAGGAATATGATGCTGCATGAAGTTCATAGAAATGATGCTGTATAGAATTCATGAAGATGTGGGAGCAGCAGGCGTTGCAGGAACATGGGATGGTGATGATTCATCACCTGCAGGATGAGGACAGGGAGAGAGGAGAGAAACTGGGAGAGACAGAGACTTCGGGAAAACATGGTTAGCAAATGCAGTAAAAATGCTTGGAACTAGGAGAAACAGGGATTTCGGAGAAGCATGATTGTATGTCGGTGCATGCACGGGGGAGAGAGAGGGGGAGAGGGGAGAGAGAGAGAGAGAGAGGTGCTCAGTGCCTCCACCAGCAGTCTAGGCCTATAGCAGCATAGCTAAAGAGTAAATGAACTTTAATTTTTTAACTATAAGCTCTGTCATACAGAAAAGTTTTATGCCTGGTCTTGGAAGTTGCTAAAGAGTCCCCCGCCCCATAGAAGTTGGTTCCATAGAAGAGGAGCCTGATAACTGAAAGATCTACCTCTCGATTTACTCTTGGAGACTCTAGGAACCACAACCTCCATCTAGAGAGCGGAGTGGCCTACTAGGACAGTAAGGAACTATGAGCTCTCTAAGATATGATGGAGCTTGGCCATAAAAAGCTTTATATGTTAGGAGAAGGATTTTAAATTCTATTCTGAATTTTACCGGCAGCCAATGAAGAGCAGCTAACAAAGGAGAGATGTGATCCCTTTTTCTGGTTCCTGTTAATATTCGGCTCTGTGATAGAAATGCAGTTTTCTCAGCTACTGCTAGTCCTTTTCAGGGATTTTTTTTTTTTTTTTTTTGCTAATTTCTAGTTATTTCTGTTTATAGCAGTTTTACTTATTTACCCCCTCTTCCATGTGGTGAGCCATTATACCAAACCAGTGACACTGATCAATGTAATGATTGTGACTTGGTAATGTGTCATTCTTGAACGACCCAGCTCTGAGAGCTGCCTCTCTGAAGTGAACGACAGGATTGGGGGCCGATTTGTTATTCCTGTTAAAGCCCCGTGTGGTATGTCAAGATGTGTGATAGCGTCTGTGTGTCCAGCTGAGCAGAATGTTTACAGACACACACACTAGTGATGGGAAACTCGAATCCTTTCACTGACTCAGGGTTATATGAATCACTAACCAAAGTCAATTTGTCATTTGAGTCACTGAGTCAATGCACACACAAGCCCCTCCCAGTCCCAGTGCCCACTGATTTCATACTATTAAAACCACTAACTTGAAATGGGAAAGTTATCAACTTCAGCTTATTTAGCGTACTAATTACCTTTCTGAGACAAACATAGTGTCCTGTTTTAATCTGATTGTCTGTGTGAGTGGATGTGTGCGCGTGTGCACATGCATGCGTGTATCATGATGTGGCATTGGTAGGAGATATCGTCTTGTTTATTTTTATTTTTTAATGTGTAAAGAATTTTTAGCAACATTGTTCTTTGTTTGAAAAGTGCTGTATAAATAAAATTGATTGGATGAATGATTCATTGATTGATAAGTGAATAATTTCCTTTCACCTGAGTTCTACCAGAGTATGCAGCAGACTTTCAGCTCAGGTAGGGGAGGAGCTCTCCCAGTGTGTGAATGTGCTGCTGCTGAACTGGGAGTGACAGACAGGACTCATGAGTTCCACTCTAACGGGTTACCCCCAAATGACTCATGAATCACGAGTTTGACTCCGAATGAGTTACCGCGAGATGACTTCTGAATCACGTGTTTGATTCCGAACGAGTTGTTGCAAAAGGTGTCAGGAATCACGCGGTCAATGAGTTTGACACGAGAGGACAAGAGGAGTCAGGATTTATATGCTGTGAATCTGAACAGGTTACTGCGAGAGGAGTCTACAGTATGTGCTGTTTGTGGGACTGGGCAGTGGGTGAGTGACAGCTCAGAGCAGGGAAGGAAAGGGAGTGAAACAACAAACCAGTGCTGCTGCTTTCCCCACAGGGATAATATAATGATTAACTTCAGTCCCTGCTGTGACAGTCACACAGTTTGCAGTTAGCTTACAGTATAAGGAGTGAGTCTTTTTTTTTTTTTATCAAATCCTTCTTTATTATTAAAAACAAATATTACAGGCAGAATAACTTCCATCACAGTATCACTTGAAACTGAGCAAAGATTTTACACATTAATTGTAATGTGACCAAACAAACAAAAAACATGAAAGCCATGAAAAAGTCAAATAAAGAAGAACAAAAAAGGAAGTGGTTCAGTTTCAATTTTCTGAGGTCTGATCAAAAGGAAGATTCACAGATATTCATATAGGCGCTGTGCATTTAAGTGTAAGTGTAAAAAGCTCTTTCAATACGTTTGGAAAATGTGGGGTAACATTCATGAATTTACACTTATACATAAAATACTTTGCAAGTATTATAAGGTTATTAAACAGAAATTATAATTTTGAGACTTTCAAAAATAATACCAAATTTTATATTATTATAAGTTAAAGCTGGCAGGGATACATTATTTTCTAAACTCCATTGACAACATTCTTTCCAAAAGAAATTATAGCTATTGCAATAAAAGAGTGTTCCTTGGTTTCAATATGAGTTTTAAAGAATGTTCATTAATTTTTTATCACTACAAAACTTAAGATGCATAAACTCTGCATGGGTAGATCTGGTTGATTGTTTTAAAGTACACTTCTTTGGCTTTAGGTGGAATAGAGAATTTCACATAGTTACATCTAATTCTCTTCATGGCAGCAGGAGCAGCAAAGTATCTTTCTAATATAAATCTTCTCTTTAAAGGTGAAAGGAAAGAGTCTTTAGGAAGTACAGATCTTCAACATAGTTTTTTTATGCAATTGTCAGCAGTTAAAAGACAGTCTTGGATAAATGTAGCTGAAGTACTGTCGATTGATAAAATAAATGTCCTTTGATTGTAGTTATAAGAGTTTGTGGTATAGCACTAATTATGTCATCATATACAATCCTGAATTCTGTAAAATGCCTCTATCATCCATTAAGTGTTGAATAGACCAAATCCCTTGGTCTGACTATTTTTTAAGATAAAAAGACTTATTTTTGTATAAGTATGCATCTATTATTCCAGATTGGTGCGTTGTGGGGAGAAAAATGATGTTTGAAAATTAATTTCCAGTAATGATGGACCTGTTGGTGGAATTTAGATTGATTGGCAGTTTACTAATATCAAAATCACATTTTAGTAAAAATTCTGCAGCAACAAAATTCTAAAAAATTTTTGTAGGAAGATTAAACCAAACATTTTCATTAAAGATGCAACGGTACAATTTTCCATAGTTCAGTATGTATCACAGTTTTTGGGCCACGGTAACAGTATGGTTTTGATATCTTAATATAAAACTGCTCACTAGAAAAGGCAATATATTGCATGTAAAAATAATTAAAAGCAAGCACAGATATAGTCTTTGTAGCCACCATAATTAGAAACTACTTAACTGTTACAAGTAGAATATCAGAGAATAGTTCTGATGTAGTCTAACCACAAAATGTATCATAAAAAGTGAGCACTTATCTTACTTGCTCTTTATCAAAAATAGGCAATATCAAATAGAAAGTGTAGTATCAAATAAAAATAAACAAAATTTTAACCCACTCATAGAAACTACTACAAATACAATCAACAAATGTGAACATGGCATTAAGTGCAGCATCAATTCAAAATAGTTAAACAACTGCAAAGCAATGCTTGCACAAAATGCTTTGTTTGTCGACCGTCATTTTTTCGTTGTCATTGTAGTCAACGCTACATCCAAAATGATCCCACACCGCAGACTTGTAAGAGGACATCGCCTCTCCAAATTTTCCTTTTTCTGAATCCCGTTCACTCGCCATGTTTGCTCAAGGTTTACTCTCCACTCTCTTTTCCAGTATTTGCATGCTGAGCGCTGATTGGCTCCTGGGAAATTCAGGGACTTCTGATTGGCCCTGAAGGCAGCATGAACAGTGCAGTGCTGCTCTCTCTACTGTGTCTGCTCCAAGTGTATCTAATCGCACAGCATGCGCTGTACCAAGTTTTGATAAAGTTTTTTGATGGGCCGAAACGTACCGAAATACTGTTGTTTGCCCTTGTGTATTGAACCGAACAGGGCTTATTGAATGGTTCAATAAAATATTGAATATTGTTGCATCCATAATTCTCATACTGTTTGATGAAGTTTTGTGACCATTTCAGCTTTAGCGAAACAATTATTTGATCGTGATCAATCGCATTCAAGGCTCCTTCTTCCAGAGGTTTAATTACATCATTCTTTCTGATATAGTGGTGTCCATTCTACCAAATAAAATGTAAGTTATTTTAATTGATATTTTTAATTTTATTAACAGATACATTCAATTAGTATGCTCGGTAAATTAGTCTCGAAAGACCTTCCATTTTTGAGAGCAAAATTCTTCCGAATATAGATAGGTCTCTCTATAACCACATATTCAGAATAATTTTACTATTTTTCAAAATGTTCTCAAAGTTACCTTTCTCTTTTTTACTCAAATCCTTGGTAATAGTAATTCCTAAATATTTGAACTCATTTTTACCTGGTATACCTTCAATAGAAGTTAAAGGATGGTCATGGATCACCGTCAATTCACATTTATTTAGGTTTAGATAAAGACCTGACGCCTCTAGTAAAAAGGAGATAACTTTTAGAGCTTTTGATATTTGAGCATCATTTTTAAGGAATAAGGTTGTGTCGTCATCTAGTTGGCCAACAACTAGCATAACATTGAGTTGTTTGACATCTTTGTGTTGTGTTGTGTTATAATGATTATGACTGAATTTAGATGGGCACCTATCAACCCAGTCATCAGGGGTCATGTTGAAGTCTCCGTGTTGTGAACATTTTTGTATTCCGTGACAACATCGGAGATTTCTGATAGCATAAGCTTATTTTGGTTGATGCTATTATAACCATAAATGTTAATAGGAATAACACATGAACCCTCAATGTTCAAAGCAACTGCCATCTAACATCCAATTTCATCTGCTTTGTGTGCAATTACATTTCTGGGGCATCTAATGAAAAAAATGGCAACACCTGAAAATTTATTGGAGCCATGACTGTCTCGTATCTTCTCTCCCCACTGACTCGCCCAGAAGGGGATGTCCAAAGCACATGAACGCATTTCTTGCAGGAAGATACAGTGAGCTTTTTGTCCTTTACAGTACAAAATGACTGCTTTTCTTTTTTTATTTACTGCTTTTCTTTTATTCTTTTTTATTGTTTTTGAGACCTTTTGTATTAAAAGAAATAAAAGATAATTCGGCTTTCAAAGCACTAATCTGCTGGTAAACCTCGCAGCAAACAGCAGTTAAAAGGTATATAGACAAGAAAAAAAGTAGTCTTTTTAAGTTGGAAAACAGGTAAGGATTTCCTCTGTGAACGTTCACCCACATACCTTTTTGTTATTTATGTGTCCGGTGACACATCAATCAAAATATTAGCTCATTCCTGGATGCAACGTCCATTTATAAAGCCATATGGACCTCAGAAGTAAGCCTTGTCCCCCACCTTCTTTGCCTGGCTGATCCCTGGCCAAAATGCTGCTCTGGCTAGTCTATCCTCCTTGCTGAGGTCCTCCACAAACTTCACTCTGGCTTCTTTGCAAATTCTCGAACCCAGTGTTAGTTTCTAGAGCGCATTCGAATGCTGCCTTCTTGTGAACTGGATTATGTGGCGTGTTCTATTTTCATCTGTCTGGCCGATCCTATGCACTTAGTCGTGGTTGTTCCCGGGAGACACGTTATGTTTCGGGCCGGACTGGTTCATTTATCTAAGAATTCTTCAGCAAAGGAGTTGGGGAAACTTCAAAAGTATAGTTGATGCAGGGATAATGAGTTAATTTACTTTTTTGAGAAAATTTAAGTAGCAGAAGCTGGCATGTATGTCTACTCAGTCGGACATCTTGCTGGAAGTCCAGCAGGGATGAGTCAGATGAGGAATCATCATTCATGAGTCAGTAAGATGACTTTCGAGTTTTGAATGATTCATTCAGGAATCGCACATCACTAACACACAGCACAGTGAGCACACATACAGGAGGGAGACGAGAGACAAAAGAAGTCTGTGTGCTACAGACAGAGACAACATGCTGGAAAGGTGAGGAGCCCCTTTTCCAGAGAAGTGCAGACCCACTGAGCTGGTGGGAGACCAGGGGTTCAGTCTGCTCACATTTTACACATGTGATGGCACAGAGACTGTGTATTGTAGCAACATCTGTCCCCTGAGAGAAAATCTATTCCAAAAGATTATAATAATAACAGAGAGAAGAAACAGAATCAATCCCTCAAAGCTGAGGCAATTGGTTTATCTTAATGCCATCTTCACTAAAGACCAGCTAAAACTGTTCCCTGGATGCTGCACTCTACTTTTTGTTGTACAAATTCTAATTTATATTTTGTTGTATGGTTCTTTATACTTGTCTATGTTGTTACAATGAAAATAGTTAAAAGTTTATAAATGATAAACATTCAATCAGAGATTGGACTTTTTTTCTAATAGAGTTTGATCTTTGGGTTTTTGTACTTTATAATTTATTACTCACGGCATTGATTGGTTTGGTAAATTTAAAAATAAAGCCATATAAATGATAAGCATTTAATGTAATGTATTTTATTTACATTAGTAATTCATTTTACACATAATGTAAGCAACAAAAATTCTAAGGAGCCACTTGGGGGCCAAAAGAGCCGGCTCTTTTTAGTGAGCCGAGGCAAAAGAGCTGACTCTCAAGAAAGGGCTGGAATTCCCATTACTATTGTAACTCTCATCAGCAAAACTTCATTGTAATTTAAAATTTTTGGTTGTCGTCTATAATGTCTACTGTTGGTAAAATTTCAACTCAGTCTCACAGACGTGCCTTTGCTTTGATTTGTGTAAGTATGTGTATCCGCATCTGTGTAAATGTTAATGTGGATTATTGAGACCTGACTGTCTTTAAAAATATCACCAGTAAGTGAACAACTGCAGTTACAAATAGCGTAATTCCAGCCAAATATGATGTGGCGTGGGTGAAAATATCTGTGTTGTGGATAAAAACTTAACTGACATGAGGGAAAAGGTAGCACTTCTCTCTGATCAGGTATAAATTAAATTTTAACTGACTAAGTGCAGGCATTCCTGCAAAGGGAGGACCTGTTGATGTTGACTGTTGGCTTTGAAAACGTACACTGAAACCAGCACCAATTGTGAAAACATTAGTGTGTCTGCATCCAGTGTCTGTTTTGACTGTACCCAGTCAATTTCATATTAATTCTTCAACCACCCATGTAGGTTTAATCAGAGCTTCGTTCTATCAGTGTGTTCACTATCACTTTTCTTGTTAACTCACTATTACTGAACTCTTATCACTGAGATGTCAGACATTGGTTAGCTGTCATTGACAGCTGCGCAACGCTCAGAACACAGTTTAATTCCTGTGGAAGGGCTAAACGGAAGTAAGTATGCAAGTAAGTAACAATTACTGTCAAGAGTGACTAACTTGTGACATTCATTCATTAATTCATCTTCTACTGCTTATCCGTTTCCGGGTTGCAGGGGATGCTGGAGCCAATTCCAGCTCACACTGGGCGAGGGCGGGGTAATGTAGCCGCAAGGGGGTACAAGCCAGTGCCTTATTGTGCCGGTCCCAAGCCCGGATAAATACAGAGGGTTGTGTCAGGAAGGGCATCCGACGTAAAACTTTTGCCAAATCAAACATGCGAATCAAATCTATGACTTCCATACCGGATCGGTCGAGGCCCGGGTTAACAACGACCGCCATCAGTGCTGTTCACCTACAGGGTGCCGGTGGAAATTGGACTACTGTTCGTTGAAGAAGGAGAGGAGGAAGGTGTGTTCGTACGAAGAGAGAGAAAAGGAATGCCAAGAGTCTAGGACTGAGAGTAGGGACTTTGAATGTTGGAACTATGACAGGAAAAGGTAGAGAGTTGGTTGACATGATGCAGAGGAGGAAAGTAGATGTACTGTGTGTCCAGGAGACCAGGTGGAAAGGCAGCAAGGCTAGAGGTTTAGGAGCAGGGTTCAAGTTGTTATATCATGGTGTAGATAGGAAGAGAAATGGAGTAGGAGTTATCTTGAAGGAGGAGTTTCTTAGGAATGTTCTGGAGGTTAAAAGAGTATCAGATAGAGTAATGAGTCTGAAGCTAGAAATCGAAGGTGTGATGTTCAATGTTGTTAGTGGGTATGCTCCACAGGTAGGATGTGAGCTGGAGGAGAAGGAGAAATTCTGGTTGGACCTTGATGAAGTGATGCAGAGCATCCCTAGAAGTGAGAGAGTTGTCATTGGTGCAGACTTCAATGGACACACTGGTGCAGGGAACAGACATGATGAGGAGGTGATGGGCAGGTTTGGTATCCAGGAGAGGAACGCAGAAGGACAGATGGTGGTTGACTTTGCAAAAAGGATGGAAATGGCTGTAATGAATACTTTCTTCCAGAAGAGGCAGGAACATAGGGTAACCTATAAGAGTGGAGGCAGGAGTACACAGGTAGACTACATCTTGTGTAGACGGTGTAATCTGAAGGAGATCAGTGACTGCAAAGTAGTGGTAGGTGAGAGTGTAGCCAGACAGCATAGGATGGTGGTGTGTAGGATGACTCTGGTGGTGAGGAAGATGAAGGGGGCAAAGACAGAGCAGAGGACTAAATGGTGGAAGCTGAAAAAGGAAGAGTGTTGAGGAGGAGTTGAGACAGGCTCTGGATGGCCAGGAGGGGCTTCCAGTTGACTGGACAACTACAGCTAATGTGATCAGGGAGACAGGTAGGAAAGTATTTGGTGTGTCATCTGGAAGGAAAGTGGATAAGGAGACTTGTTGGTGGAATGAGGAAGTGCAGGAGTGTATACAGAGAAAGAGGTTAGCTAAAAAGAAGTGGGACACTGAGAGGACTGAAGAGAGTAGACAGGAGTACAGGGAGATGCAGCGTAAGGTGAAAGTAGAGGTGGCAAAGGCCAAACAAAGGGCTTACGATGACTTGTATGCTAGGTTGGACAGTAAGGAGGGAGAGACTGATCTATACAGGTTGGCAAGGCAGAGAGACAGAGATGGGAAGGACGTGCAGGCGGTTAGGGTGATTAAGGATAGAGATGAAAGTGTATTGACAGATGCCAATAGCGTGATGGGAAGATGGAAAGAGTACTTTGAAGAACTAATGAATGAGGAAAATGAGAGAGAACGAAGAGTAGAAGAGGTGACTGTTGTGGACCAGGAAGTAGCAGAGATTAGTAAGGATGAAGTGAGGAGGGCACTGAAGAGGATGAAGAGTGGAAAAGCACTCGGTCCTGATGATATACCTGTGGAGGTCTGGAAGTGTCTAGGAGAGGTAGCAGTAGAGTTTCTGACTGAGTTGTTCAACAGGATCTTAGATAGTGAGAAGATGCCTGAGGAATGGAGGAGAAGTGTGCTGGTGCCCATTTTTAAGAACAAGGGAGATGTACAAAGTTGTAGCAACTACAGAGGAATAAAGCTGATGAGCCATACAATGAAGTTATGGGAAAGAGGAGTTGAAGCTAGACTAAGGGCAGAAGTGAGCATTTGTGAGCAGCAGTATGGTTTCATGCCAAAAAAGAGTACTACAGATGCAGTATTTGCTTTGAGGATGTTGATAGAGAAGTACTGAGAAGGTCAGAGGGAGCTGCATTGTATCTTTGTAGATCTGGAGAAAGCTTATGACAGGGTGCCCAGAGAGGAACTGTGGTATTGTATGAGGAAGTCTGGAGTGGCAGAGAAGTATGTTAGAGCGGTGCAGGACATGTATGAGGACTGTAAGACAGTGGTGAGGTGTGCTGTAGGTGTGACAGAGGAGTTCAAGGTGGAGGTGGGACTGCATCAGGGATCAGCTCTGAGCCCCTTCTTGTTCGCTATGGTGATGGACAGGCTGACAGACGAGGTTAGACAGGAATCTCCATGGACTATGATGTTTGCAGATGACATTATGATCTGTAGTGAGAGCAGGGAACAGGTGGAGGAGAAGCTAGAGTGGTGGAGGTTTGCCCTGGAAAGGAGAGGAATGAAGGTTAGCCGCAGCAAGACAGAGTATATGTGTGTGAATGAGAGGGACCCAAGTGGAAGAGTGTGGTTACAGGGAGAAGAGATAAAGAAGGTGGAGGATTTTAAGTACTTAGGGTCAACAGTCCAGAGCAATGGAGAGTGTGGAAAAGAGGTGAAGAAGCGTGTGCAGGCAGGCTGGAACGGGTGGACAAAAGTGTCAGGTGTGATGTGTGATAGAAGAGTTTCAGCTAAAATGAAAGGAAAGGTGTACAAAACTGTGGTGAGACCAGTGATGTTGTTTGGTCCAGAGACAGTGTCACTGAGGAAAAGACAGGAGGCAGAGCTGGAGGTAGCAGAGATGAAGATGCTGAGGTTCTCTTTGGGAATGACCAGGTTGGATAGGGTCAGGAATGAGTACATCAGAGGGACGGCACATGTTAGAGGTTTTGGAGATAAAGTCAGAGAAGCCAGACTGAGATGGTTCGGACATGTCCAGAGGAGAGATAGTGAATATATTGGTAGAAGGATGTTGAGTTTTGAACTGGCAGGAAGGAGGCCTAGAGGAAGACCAAAGAGGATGTTTATAGATGTAGTGAAAGAGGACATGAAGGTGGTTGGTGTGAGAGAAGAGGATGCAGAAGACAGGCTTAGATGGAGGCAACTGATTCGCTGTGGCGACCCCTGAAGGGAAAAGCCGAAAGGAGAAGAAGACTGGGTGAGGGCAGGGTACACCCTGGACAGGTCACCGGTCCCTCACAGAGACACACAGAGACCAACAACCACTCACACTCACACTCGGACCTACGGTCAATTTAGAGTCACCAGTTAACTCAAACATGATGTCTTTGGACAGTGGGAGTAAACCAGAGTACCCGGAGGAAACCACGCGGGCACGGGGACAGGCCTGGGAACCGAAGCCACAACCTTCTTATTGTGGGGCAACAGCGCTAACCACTATGCCGCCGTGCTGCTGACTTGTGATAGTCATAACCTATTTTCTGTTTTCAGTTTATTTGGTTGTGAGCTACCCTCAATCCACTGTGAGATCACTCCTTGGTTTTGAGCAGACATTTTTTGTAACTTGTCTGTCAGCCAACTTTTTGAAACCAGTAGAAACCATATGTGAAGGAGAAGGTGAGGTTGGGGAAGAATGAGGGCTAGATCTGACCTGCTCTGTTCTCTGTCCTAATTTTGTGGTACAGAATGAAAAATACACCGTAGTTATGCCTTTTATGGTCCATTTTCCTCACAATGGCAGCATGAGAAACTAGAGACTGAGAGCATAAGCTCGTAAGGAAATGTTTACTGAGGTAATAAATCAAGGGAGAATTAGGGACGTCTTTGGTGTGGATTGATTTTTATTGAGCCTCCTTGATGTAATGTCATGGTGATATGTTGGGTATCTCTACTTCCTGTTCCAAAATAAGAAAATAAGATTAATTAATTAATGATTTATACTTTATTACCTCTTTGTTGTCTTCATTCTAGCGGGGTCACTCCCATTTTTTATTCCTGAATCATTGAACAAACAATGACAAATAACTTCCTCACCTGCTCTCAAGAAAATCCCGAGTGGTCCAGAACACAAACAGGAAGTGCTGAACTCTGACATTGCTCCACTATGGGATCATCCACACTTGGAAAGGCAGCGTCTTTGGATGCTCTGTTAGAAGAATGCATACAAGCTTTTGGTGAGTACCATGACTCCAGAGAGAGTGCCAGCCTTTCATCAAGTATCATGTAAAACCTGACAAAAACTCTGTGTTTCTTATGTTTGTCAAATAATGAGTAGAATCACTGAACAGAACCAACTGAACAATGACAATAATGCCAAAACTGTGAAAAACCAATCACACAGATTTTAAACCAATCTCCGGGTGAGTTATGTACCTTGGAGAGGTGGTGGAGCAAAGCACCTTTTCCCCAAACAGATGTCACCTTAAGTATCACTATCAGATTATTTTACATTTTAACTACAACATTTTAGCAAAAGATGAGACATGATGTCTGCTGTCTGTTGCTTTTGGCCCTCCTGGTGAAACACCAAGTTTCAATTTTTAGAAATGGCTCAGTAATTTTTATAAGTTTGTAATAATTTTTATAAGTGTGGCGAACTGATGTGCTTTAATGTGTGTTTCTCTTAGCAAAAATAAGAGTAGATGACATTAATAAGAAAAGCCTGTTACCATGGATATTTCTATTGACTCACCTCTCCTCACAGATGACCGTGGCGAGCTACAGGCAAATCTGCTTCCCAGAAGCCTCCTGTTGATGCACCGCTGGTATGTCACATCCTCAGATCTGGCAGGAAAACTACTGATGATATATCCCAGAGCTACAGTGATCACAATGATGCTGTAACAGCATGTTGAATTACTGAACCTCAGCTGGCTGAAGAATTGATGTAAAGGAAATCCAACATCAACCTTTATGCTGTTAATTAGTCATTCCTACATGTACTCAATGTTGATCCAGACCTGGTCAGCATCCTTGGAGCTGCTCAGTAAGTACTTGTTGCTCCTTTATCTCCCTAATGTCTTCAGAAGCAGCGTTTAGAATTGCCAGAAAGTCATCAATCATTTAAACTTATTTTCTACTATGAACTGTATGCTCCTCACCAGTATGTCTCTTGTGTTGTTTGACAGATAGAAGTCTGATTCTCTGACCTGCCAGTTTTTGCTATTCTCTCAGGAAATTAAGAATGACAGCAAGGTGACAGATTATTTCAGCTCACCTCTGTCGTTTTCTGTTGTTTTCCTTCTTTATGAATGAAGGATGTTAAAATGATTATATGTCAGTCCTGAAGTCGACAAGGTGAAGGAGACTGGAAATGTTATGCAAAAGTTTCTTAAAGACAGAATCACAGCAGGGAAATAATACTAACAGCTAGTTGGGTTGAAGGTAAGTCATCAGCCATCATCATGTAGAGAAGAAAAGTGAAAAGAAAAATTCCAAAAAAGAACAGAGCTGGAAGAGCCAGTAATGAATGTCACTCATAAAGAAATAAAGGCAGAACATCCTCCCTCACTAACTTAATCAAGGCTTCATAGCTAAATACATAGAATCTCGATCATCTGGTTGCTGTGGTCTTTTCTGTGTTATACAATATAAATGTAGCAGATTTCAGGTAAACAAAAAAACCAAAACCCCAGGTAGGCTGGGATGAAGGAAGTGACTGCTTGGTTGATATCACTGTGGCCGCAGGCCACCCAGGTTCTCCCCCCAGCAATAACCACACCACCTCTAAGGTGTCAGCCAGACCTTTTATTGTTCAGTCTTTCTTTCAATGCGTCTCTCCTGTCCGTCCTCCTAGTCTGGGCTTCGTCCTCTTCTCCCGCGGTGAGTGTCCTTTTTCCCTCCTTGTTCTCCTACTGCAGGTAAAAAGAGCCCCCATTAGTACTCCTCAGTACAGCTGGCCTTAATCACTTACCTGGCGCTGATCCTGCGGAGCCGGCCCTGCCCAGTCTCCCCCCTCCTACCGTCGGAGCCCAAACCACGCCCACCTCCACATACCCCCACCGCCCGACTCAGGCCGGGGAGCCCACCGGCCCAACCAACTCCCCTCCCCCCTCCTGAGATCGGGACAGGAAGTCAGCCACGGCCATCTGTGCCCCCGGCCTGTGGATCACCTCGAACTTAAATGGCTGTAAAGCCAGATACCTACGGGTGATCCGCGCGTTGGCATCCTTCATGTGGTGGAGCCACTGGAGGGGGGCATGGTCCGAACAGAGGGTGAATGGGCGTCCCAGCAGGTAGTACCGCAGGGTGTCGACCGCCCACCGGATTGCCAGGCACTCCTTCTCTATCGTGCTGTAGCGCGATTCCCTCTCTGATAGCTTCCGGCTGATGTATAACACGGGTCGGTCAACACCCTCCACCAGCTGGGACAAAACAGCCCCGAGCCCCCTGTTCGAGGCATCCGTCTGCAGGAAAAAAGGGAGAGAGAAGTTAGGCGTGTGCAGGAGCAGCTTCCCACAGAGGGTTTGTTTTACCCTCTCAAACGCCAGCTGGCACCGCTCCGTCCACTGGACCGGATCTGCGGCACCTTTACGGGTGAGGTCGGTCAAGGGGCCGGCCAGGTCCGCAAAGTTCGGAATGAACCTCCGGTAGTAACCTGCCAGACCCATGAACCGCCTCACTTCCTTTTTGGTCTTGGGCCTCGGGTAGGCTGCAATCGCGGCCGTTTTATCTACTTGTGGCCGCACCTGCCCTCCGCCCAAGTGGTACCCCAGATACTGTACCTCCCTCCGTCCAACTGCGCACTTCTTCGGATTGGCTGTGAGCCCCGCTTGCCTCAGTGACTCTAGCACCGCTGTCACACACTGCATATGCTCCGCCCAGCTGCTGCTGTGGATGATAACGTCATCCAGGTAGGCGGCAGCATACGCAGCGTGAGGACGCAGCACCCGGTCCATGAGGCGTTGGAAGGTAGCTGGGGCCCCAAACAATCCGAATGGCAGTGTCACGAATTGGTACAAGCCATACGGAGTGGAGAAAGCCGTTTTTTCCCTGGACTCTGGAGACAAGGGAATCTGCCAGTAGCCCTTGGTCAGATCCAATGTCGTGAAAAAACGAGCGGTACCTAGCCGATCCAGGAGTTCATCGACCCGGGGCATTGGGTAGGCATCGAACTGTGATACGTCATTCACCTTGCGATAGTCCACACAGAACCGGATTGATCCATCCTTCTTCAGCACGAGAACAATGGGGCTACTCCAGGCGCTGTGGGACTCTTCTATTACCCCCATCTCCAGCATGGCCTTTAATTCCTTCTGCACCATTTTTCTTTTGTGTTCAGGTAATCGATAGGGCCGTGAGCGCACTGTCACGCCCGGGCGAGTCTCGACATGGTGCTGTATGAGGTTAGTGCGCCCTGGCAGAGGGGAGAACACATCCGCAAAACGCTTCTGCAACTGGGCTACATCTGCTCTCTGGGACGGTGAGAGCAGGTTGTCACAAGGGAGCGAGGCTGCCTGGGTGGATTTTGGCACCTCCGGCCCCAACTCATCTCTCTCCAATACCGTGCTTACCAGAGAAACAGGTACCGCCTCTCTCCACGCTTTAAGGAGGTTGAGGTGGTAGATTTGTGTTGCCCCGCCCCTGTCAGAACGCACCACCTCATAGTCAACCTCGCCCACTCGTCGTGTGACCACGAAGGGTCCTTGCCACTTGGCGAGTAATTTGGAGCTGGAAGAGGGGAGTAATACAAGCACTTTGTCTCCCGGTGTGAATTGTCTTAACCTAGCTCCTCTGTTGTACAGGCGCTGTTGACGTTCCTGGGCCTGGAGTAAATTCTCTCGTGATAGCTGGCCCAGTGTGTGGAGTTTTGCTCTCAGGTCCAGGACGTATTGAACTTCGTTTTTACTGGGGCTTGGACCATATTCCCAGGTTTCTTTAAGCAGGTCCAACACCCCTCGTGGCTTCCTGCCGAACAGCAGTTCGAAGGGAGAAAATCCCGTGGAGGCCCGGGGAACCTCCCGCACTGCAAACAACAGAGGGTCTAGCCACCTATCCCAATTTCGGTCGTCCCCGTGTATGAACTTACGGATCATGGATTTCAAAGTCCTATTCAGCCGCTCCACCAGCCCGTCCGTCTGGGGATGATATACACTGGTCCGAATAGATTTGATTCCCATTAATTCGTATAGTTCCTTGAGTGTACGTGACATGAACGAGGTGCCCTGGTCAGTCAAAATCTCTTTCAGGACCCCGACTCGGGAGATGACCTGAAACAGCGCCTGCGCAACACTCTTAGCCGAGATGGTGCGCAATGGCACTGCTTCTGGATATCGTGTTGCGTAGTCCACCAACACTAACACAAAACGATATCCCCGTGCACTCCGGTGAAATGGCCCGATGAGGTCCATACCAATCCGCTCAAATGGCACCTCCATAAGTGGCAATGGGCGCAATGGCGCTCTGGGAATGGCCGGCTGATTAACCAGTTGACATTCGGGGCAAGACGCACACCAGCGTTGTACGTCTCCCCGAATGCCGGGCCAATAGAATCGGGTCATTATCCGGTTCAGTGTTTTTTCGAACCCCATGTGACCAGCCATTGGGTTAAAGTGAGCCGCCTGGAAAAGCATTTCCCGACGGCTTTTTGGAACCAACAACTGGGTTACGATTTCATTTACTTGAGTGTCACGACTCACCCGGTACAGTCTGTCCCTGATCAAAGCGAAGTGGGGATATGGCTGTGCTGCGTCAGGGCGCACCAGCTGACCATCACTTTTTATCACTTGGTCGAAGGCAAAGCGTAGAGTATCATCTCGAGATTGCTCAAGTGGAAAATCTTCCATGGAGGACAATGTGGGAGCCTGATGTGTCTCCGGAGGAGGCACCCCCGGCTCCCCCTCCCCATCCGCAGCGTCGGACAACCTCGTGTCACCACTGAGCACCGCACACACATCCCATGTCCCTATTGGTCGTGAACGCACCCCCACACATTGCCCCACTAGGTGGTTGAACCCAGGCCAATCGGTGCCCACGATTATGGGGTGCGTCAGGTGGGAACTAACCGCAGCCTTGACACGATGCTTTTTTCCCCTATACCTGATTTCCACTGGCACCACGGGATATCTGTGAATGTCCCCATGTACACATTTAATATCCACCCATGAGGCCTCTACCAAAGCCCTAGGCCGAATCAAGCTTTGGTGAACTAAGGACTGCGTACAGCCCGAGTCCAGCATTGCCTGATGTACACCCCCTTGGATCCTTACCGGAACCCTGTATGTTCCTCCTGGACCGGGGGAGGGAGTCGGAGGGCCCGCCACCCGGACCACCTGACCGACCTCCATGAGGGGGCACTCCCGGCGGACGTGTCCGGGTTGGCCGCACCTCCAGCAGCCCTGCCCTGGCGCTTGAGGAACCCCCTGTGGGTCAGGAGCAGCGCCCGAAGTGGCTGGACTCTGAGGTGGAGGAGAGAGGGACAGAGGGGTAGATCGGGGTTGAGGAGAGGGTGGGAGCGGAAGCCCCACCCTCCTGCGTGGTGCCGGAGTCGGCCGGCCGATTCCCCGTGGCTGTCCCTCCGCGCCGCGGCCATGGACCGCCAGGTGATCCTCCGCCAAGGTGACCGCGGCCGCCAGGTCCTTGGGGCGGTGGCACCGCACCCAGTCGGAGGTTCCACCGGGGAGGCCATCCACGAACTGCTCCATTACCACCTGGTCGAGGATCCGCCCCTCGTCTGCGGACTCCCCCACCTGCAGCCACCTGGAGGCGGCGTCCCTCAGCTGTTGGGCATATACGAAGGGGCGGTCGGCTGGCCCCAGTCGGGTAGAGCGGAACCGCCTCCTGTGGTCCTCCCGTGACTGGCCCGTGCGGTCGAGGACGGCCCGCCGGATGTCCTCGAACCTCCCCCGTGAGGATGCAGGCAAGCCAGGCGCTGCTGTATGCGCCTCTCCCGACAGCAGCGGGAGCAGCCGCACAGCCCACTCCCCGGCTGGCCACCCGCAGGCCACCGCCGTCGCCTCGAATGCCTCCAAGAAGGATTGTGGATCGTCCGCCGCCGTCATCCGCTGCATGGTGATCCCCGAGAGCAGAGATGGGGAAGCTGGCCTTGCTGTCTCTGCCTGCGCGGTGAGTCTCTCCAGCAGGGCCGTTTGTCTCTCTGCCTGGGCATGGAGGACGCCAAGGTGTTGTCGGTTGACAGCCGCCTGCTCCCTGTGCATGGTGGCGATCTCAGTCAGCATTTGGGCCAAGGCCGTCACCGACTGAAGGTGCTGCTGGTCCGTCATCCTGCTGGGCTATGTGTCCCCGTTCAGGTGCCAATGTGACCGCAGGCCACCCAGGTTCTCCCCCCAGCAATAACCACACCACCTCTAAGGTGTCAGCCAGACCTTTTATTGTTCAGTCTTTCTTTCAATGCGTCTCTCCTGTCCGTCCTCCTAGTCTGGGCTTCGTCCTCTTCTCCCGCGGTGAGTGTCCTTTTTCCCTCCTTGTTCTCCTACTGCAGGTAAAAAGAGCCCCCATTAGTACTCCTCAGTACAGCTGGCCTTAATCACTTACCTGGCGCTGATCCTGCGGAGCCGGCCCTGCCCAGTCTCCCCCCTCCTACCGTCGGAGCCCAAACCACGCCCACCTCCACAATCACATTACTGGGTTTCGCTGGGTTTGAAGCTCAGTTTATTATTATTGTTTGATGATTATTGCCTTTATGTTACTGATTCACTGTACAGTTGTTGTAAAAAAGACCTTAACTTAACCTCCACGTACCGTGACTGCAGAGGAGACAACTGCCAAAGAACCAGACTGAAAATTTGTTACTTAATGAGGTAAGGTCCAACATAAACCCTCACAGACCCTCACAGACTTACACAAAGCCTCAGAGATCCAGATAAACTCATCCAGACCAATGCTGTTCAAACCTTTTCACACCTGCCAAAGCCAGCTTAGCCTAAGTTAAACATATTAGTCGCTGTAGTAACATAGTTAAGTTTCACACACAATCAATATCAATTTATCCAAGTTAAAGGGTTTCACAGGGTTCTACAGGTTAATGTGTCAGGGTCATGTTTGCTGCAGGACTGTAAATGTGAGTATGTGTGTTCAGGTACTGGATAGTGACGTTCCCTGCAGAGTTCAACCTTGACCTGGGTCTGATCAGGATCACAGAGGAGTTCAGAGACCTGGCTGCTCAGCTTGGCTGTGAGGAGCATTTCAAGCTCATAGACATCTCCACCATGTAAGATATTGGATGTATCCAGAAGAATGTATAGGAAATGAATAATTCCTCGCATTATAGCATTAGTCCTTACTCTAGTGACTCAGCCTCAGTCTATTAGCTCCAAACAGGTTATATGCCATGGCACTCTATGGATTGTGCTTAGTGATTAATGGTTCTCCCTGCAGTCCATCATATGATTGGATGCGGAAGCTGACTCAGCGGAAAAAGCAGGCCAAGAAAGGAAAGGCTTCTCTGCTGTTTGACCACCTGGAGCCGATGGAGCTGGCTGAACATCTCACCTTCCTGGACTTCAAGTCTATTCGCAGGATATCGGTCTGTCTCACATATACTCACACAGAGCCTCGCAGAGTCACGCAGAACTTCACAGGCTCACACAGAGCTTCACGGACTTACACAAAACTTCACAGACTAGCACGGAGCCTCATAGACTCACATAGAGCTTCAAAGATTAGCACAGAGCCTCAAAGACTTAAACAGCTCAAATGCTGTCTAAGGTCTGTGAATTACACAGCTCAAAAAATAGTATCAAATTTAAATGTTATCACCGCATATTGTAAACAGATATTAAAATGTATTGGACATATTTTATGTCATTATATTATAATAATGCATTAATTAATTCAAATTCCAAGATACTCCAGTGTGTAGCTGACTGTTCTCTAACCCACTGTTAGTGATTAAATATGACAATTTGTTATCAACAGTCAAACACAGTCACAAGTATGTGCAACACTGATAACAGATGGGAAGCTAACCATCTGCAGTGAGGCTGATCTGGCTTTTTACACTGTCTATGGGTTTGAGATAAATCATACCAGAAGGGGAAGGTGGAGTAAACTGGATCTGACCTTCTCTTTGCTTCTTCTGGCAGGCCACCAGTTTTGGTACAGTCTGTTGATCACATCCCCTAACACATAATCTGCTCTATGGTCTATTTTCCAATAAATGGGACCGTTTATAAAATGAACATATAATATTGTGCTACCTTGCTATTGAATGCAGGCTTTAGAGGCCCAATTCTTAGGACCATGACACCTGATCTTTCTTCTTGCCCCCAGTTCACTGATTACCAGAGCTATGTGATCCATGGATATCTAGTGGACAACCCAACCCTGGAGCGCTCAATTGCTTTGTTCAATGGGGTTTCGCAGTGGGTCCAGCTCATGGTGCTCAGCAAGCTCACCCCTCAGACCCGAGCAGATGTCATCACCAAATACATCCACGTGGCTCAGGTAAGATAGCTAGCAGTTGGGTGTTTGAATGGGCTGGATTTATACAGCTCTTGTTAAAAAATGAAAGTGCTACATCACATTTTTACATTAACGGTGGTGCCATACAAGGGCGTAACTTTGAGTTGAACATTGGGGGGTTGGGATTTTTTGTCTTTTTTTTTTTTAGATTTCTCCTACTATCTGATACACACACAAACACACATACACATTTTGTGCACTACTTTTACTAATCATATATATATATATATATTTAAATATTACTGAAGTTGGATTGTCCTGTCCCAGCTTCTTACAGTGTGAATCAAGATAAGGATATCATGTTGATGTTGATTTTTTGAATTTTTGTATTAAAATTGTGTGCCTTGTCAGAGCATACTATTCTTACATTAGGCTATATAAAGTTTAGGATTAACCAGCGACCCCCCGCTTATCGATTCCGTTTTCAACACACATTGCTATCGGGTCAGGACGAAGTAAACACGGCGTCGAGGCAGAAACCTCTAAAGTGACGGGGTGTACTGAGTGATGTGACAACATCACCGGTCGCACCTCCGACACACACACACACACACACCGGTATTGTGTGTGTAACTCGACACGTGTGGACTCGTTACGTGGGCTGCTCTCATGTCAAGAGTCGATGTCGCCGTTTACTGGATTGTTATCTTTGCTAGACTTTAGATTATTAGCTCCAGGTGTTTTATAGGTGTTCTACCTGGAGGTGCTGTGGCTACACACCCACAGTGACCGGACCGAACGAGAGATTAATGACGTTACCCAGGGTTTAAAGTATTCCGGCACTGTGCCGGAGTTCCGGCAGGTGTCGTTGGACTGCGATTTAAAAAAAAAAGATCAACATTGAAAAAAAGAAAACTTGTCAGGTTCAAGCAGTCACTTGAGTTCGCCTACCAATGGAATGAGAGCAACGCAGCTTTCCCTTTCAACCAAACTAAATCACTAGCCAATCAGAAATAGGGTGGGGGTGGGTCTTGGAAACTTTGTTGCGATCCAGCAGCAGGTGATGCTGCATTCTAAACAACTCGGGAAAAAATGAGCTCTGAGTTGTCAAACTCGGAAATTACTGCTTCCAAAATAAACATGAATGGCTGCTGCACATATTTTTGCGTTCAGCAAACGGTGAAAATTTGCCAAACTCATTTTTTCTCCTCCGATTTAACGTGAACGCTATGCTATCGGAAGTCGGAAATTTCCCAGTTGGACTATAGAATTCTCGGTTTCGTGAACGCAGCATCCAAGCCGGCGTTTTTTTTTTTCATCGAAGTGACTGAGATGATGGAGAAATTTATGAAGCCAGGGGAAGACGTCCAACAACAGACAAAGGACTTAGAAATAAGTGGCGCTGGGCGTGGATAGAAGAGAGGGGCAGAGACGACAAGTCCTTTGGTTATTTATTTCCTATTTTGTATTTAGAATCAGAATAAAATAGTTTACTGTTGCACTGTAACTGTTTTCAAATTGTTTTTTTATAAATTGTCCTTTACTGAATTAAATGGTTGCCAATCGAATAATTCCTCAAATTAATTAGCTTGACTGAGTTTCACATTTAACATTATCATCTTTTTTTATCATATTTTTATTTGAGAAAAAGAGCATAGATCTCAGACATTTAACAAGCATAAATTTTCTTATTTTCTCCCACCCACCCTCCCTGCACTGCCCATACAGAACAACATAAGTGAAATACGTGAAGTAAAATAAAAATAAAATAAAATTGAAAGGTTGCACACACATTACAACATGCTCAACATTATACTGAAATTGTATATTAGAAAAAAGATAAATAACTGAATTTTAAAAAATAAAAATTAAATAAATGTGGATATTCAAAAGTACACAGGTTGGCTATTTAAACATTATCATCTTTAATTTCTAAATAACCCCCACCCCCCTGGAAAAAAAATTCAGGCTCAGGATTTTTTTTTACTTTAAGACCTGCGTTACCTATGGCCTCTATTCTTTCTTCCCTGCTAAATTGTGAGAATCTACCACATTGTCGTGTTTATAATATTTAACATTCATTATCGATCATTGAGATATGATATTGGGGGGGGTACGCTTATGGTGCCATACAAGGTGCGGGTATTAGCATCAGGTGTAATCAGTGTACAATGTCCTGCTCAAGGACACTTAGGCACTTGGTCCTGAAGAAGCAGGCCTACATGTCTAGTGTGGATCCCCCTCACCAACCAGAAGCAGAATTGGTCTGCTCATGACTGTTCAACCAGACAAATACAAAAGTAGAATTTTGTAGATGTGACTCAAGAGAGACCGAGCGTGCAAGAGACAGAGTAGGGTGACAGAGATACAGTAAAGGGTCCATCTGATGTGAGTTGGATGGATGTCTCATCCAATTTATTGATCTTAGAAATTATTTACATGCCCAAATCATGACATTTTTAACATCTCAAACATTTAAAAAACTACATTATGTTAAAATTCATATAAAACAATGGCTTCGCCAACACCTATTATATAACTGAATTGTAAAATCATTTACAATTACATCTAAAAATCTGCCTTGTAAATACAAGCAGTATCAAAATACAATTTATACTGACATTTACTGCATTTTTCCCTTTTAAATAACTTTTTCTTTTGTGAAGCAATGTTGTTCAGAACGGTATTACAATAAATGTTGCATCCACACTCTTTAAATAAAGGTCAAACTATCAGCCACTGTACAAAAGGCCAAAATAAACCAAAAATGAGGGCGCAACATTCTGTTCCATCAACTTCCCCAAACAATCAAATGTCAAAAACAGCCATCAGACATGAAACCCTACTTCCTGTTTTCTGCATTAAATATGTAGTGTAAACCAAACTGGTTACAAAAATGACTACCTGCACAAAGATCAAAGTGATAGAAACAACCTAAGTTGACGAAAACAATATTCCAAAAAGTATATTTGACCTGCAATTCAGTCATTTAGCTTTTCTTGTTTTGTCTGTGTTCAAAACATATTGTGTTGCAACATCAAACAATCAATTTAACGGTCTCTGAATTTTTGCCTCTTTAAAGGACAATCCCCTTAGTTTTAGACATTTCTCAGAGTAACATACAGCTTGTCTTCAAAATAGTACAGGTCAAGGGACAGAAAGTCAATTTCTTGCCCTGGTTTGATAACACTCCAGTTGAGATCCACTTTGACTGTGTATGCATGCATGTGTGAATCATAGGAGGTTGGGACAAGAAGCTTTCCACACAGAAACCACTGTGTGTTAATATTCAAAATATACTTGATAATGAAAAAAAGAGGAATATCCTCTGCATGTAAGTAGTCAACAACAAATACATCTTTACAAGAATATTTCACACTGTCAATAATTACCCCTGAGACATGCTGCAAAAATAACAAATGCCTCATCATTTCCATGTACATCACCTAGACATCTCTGTAGTTCAAGTGGGAGTGATGAAAATGGGGTTTGTGTAATTGTCCCTATCACAGTCTCAAATTCATCAAGAATGGTGTTTTGAGAAAACTCCCAACATTGTTGCATCTGGTTTTGCAACATTGATGAAATTTCCACAGGTACTTGCAACTGTCTTGAAATATTGGTGCTTTGCCTCAAAGCACATGCACCATATCTTCCGCAAGGGGCCATACATGGCTATTATCCTTGAGCAATGTATCATGTAGTGACATTTTGGAGTAATTACATCTCCAAAAGCCTCATTAAGTTTTGTAAGAAACTCACTAACCAGCAAGTTCAGTAACAACAGATTCTCCCTTTTGACTTTAGGGGCAGTTACAATGTCGACCAAGTCACGGTAGATCAGAAAAACATCCCAATAACTGGCATTGCGTGGAACACGACGTGCCATTAAAAAAGGCAACAGCCTGAAAAGGCACCACTTTTGTGCTGTGGACCCTGTAATTCCTGAGTTCTGTAACAATCGCTCTGACAGTGGTACTGGTCTGTTTTTGTTATCATTTTGACCAATTGCTAGATGTTGTAGTTCTACATTAAGTTCTTCTGTTGTTATGTGCTTTTCTTTGTGTGCTTGGCACACAACTAGTTTCAATAAAAGTGGAATGACTCCCTCCGGCAAGTCATGCATTATGTCAGGGGGAAATGCTTTTGTCACATCAAAGTAGTTAAGTTCAATTAAAGGAGAAGGACCAGTTACTCCATATGTCACTTTATGCTGAGGGTTTTCAATACACGATTTTAGGTGATTATGGTGTGCCTTTGAGCATCTCAAGACAAAATCAGCCTCACTCAAGTTGCCATACAAAAGCGGCAAACTCTTTGTGAGTTAAATGACATGGTAAAACCACCCAGCATGTGGGCTGAAAGATTATCTTCTGAACATGTAGCTACGGCAGCATAAAACATCTGCTCAATGCCATCCACTGTGAAAGTGATCCCATCTCTTTCAAGTTTTTTGATATCATCTAACAAAGGTGTTAAGATGGTTTGTAAACCACAACGTTTCACAAATGTTTGTCGGACTAAAAGAGCTAGATGTATATGCTTGAGTTTTGATTGATGTTTGTTGTCAAGGTTGCCCAAAGTATAATAAAAAGCACAAAGCTTGTACTTGGTTTGCTTTGAGCCCAAGGGATTGGCCACTTCAAATTCATCTTCATAAAAATGAAGACATAATGCACTGGGATTACCTCTGAAAAAGAGGTGTTCCCTGAAGTGAGTACCATCAGAGTAGTTGCTTAAATAATCTGGATCACTGTCCACAAACCTGTTGGCCTGAATTTCATCAGCAATGTCCTCATGTGAACAATACTGTTTTAAAACCTTTGTCATAGGCACATAAGAGTATGAACCTATTTTGTGTCCACTTTCTGACCTCAAAATGTGATGCACAGGTTCAACTAAATTGAGCTCAGTCTAGCAATGTTCTTTCAACATGTATGGTGATCTGACAGCTGCTGAGGCTTTTTGAAAAAAAGTCATTAGACTGTACCACCTCTCGAAGTCCAGGACACTCCAAAATATTAAACCCATTTTCTTGAAGATGGTATGAAAAGAAGGCATCATAGTTCTCTTTAAAATAACAAAACAAAAAATTAATGTCATTTAAAATTTCCTGTTGAACAGTCTGTGGTATGTTATTTTTTTCTCTACATTTAAGAATGAAACTACAAAGGTTTGCTTGAAAATTTCTTAACAGTGCATCCATATCAGGTGGTACATCTGCCTCTGACTGCATATCATTGTTGACGTTATTTCCCTTGTTTTGGTCCAAGTCATTGCATAGTTCAGTGTTATTGCAGCTGTTCTGACCATTGTCATCACTGTTGTTCTCAGGAAGCACATGCGCCCTGTGCTTGCGATACACATGACACCTGAAAGACTCGTATTATGTGAAAGATGACCTACAGTTGTGAAGTCCGCAAGTGACATTAAAGTTGGCCTCGTGCGCATGGATATGACCAACACGTTGGATGAGTTTAATCAAGGTGAAAGTGGTTCTTCCACACTTTGGACACTTGTACGGCCGTGGCATATCTAGAACAGGAGATTAATCACTCTGGTGATGGTAACTGGTAGGGCCTTGTCACCCACAACAGTTATGTTCAGTATGGTCCATTGGAGAAAGGTCAATGTTTTCTTCATGTAAAGTGGGTATGTCAAGTTGAAAACAAAGTAGGCACAGAAGGCTGCAACTACCCCATCTTCAACTCCAGTTCCTCGACACACTTCCACACCATCCACCTTTACTGAAACAGGAACCTTTCTGGAAAAGGCTGTCTTCCAGTCACCGTCTACCAGATGTATAGTTGGGTAGGGACTTGAAGCATCACCCTACAAAAAATAAAATTGGAGAATATGAAAAAGTGAAAAACAAGTTTAAATGTATTTTAACTACATTATAAGAATGAATTTCATACCTGTCCCAGTGTGATCAACTGATCCACCTTCTCTTTGAAGATATAGGGCAGCAGGATGAGGGCAGCACGGAAGTCAACATCTGCAGAACATAGTGCAATAGGTCTTTAAAGACATCAACAGTTTATAAAATACACTCTTTGAATGTTTGGGTGTATATGCGTGCGTGTGGGTCAAGGACTTGTTTTTTACCATCCAACAGTCCCTCAGGTGAGAGCAACTGCAATGACACACTAACTTAATCATAAAAGATGTTCTGGTAAATTTCCACCAGAGAAATTAAAACTCTGGTAAAATTTTTTTAATGAAATTCTAGTTACTGTTGTTATGACGTTACTTAAAACAGCATATTGACTTATCCATTAACTCATGGTGGTGAGAAAAAAAAAACAAAAATGACTAAATAATTACATTCTCCACACAAGCAACAAAAAGTTACCATACAATCTGTTACTGAAAATAAAAATAAAAGAGAATACCTGGTAAATCCTCAGCCACCATTTCCTCCCTGGCTTCAGAGTAAAGTTTGGCCAGTGGGAATTTTCCCTCCATCAGCTGGACAACCTTTGGCACTATGGGCAAAAAGCCCTCTTTCCAATGATGGCACAAATTAACAGCACATGGATGGATTCTGTCAACCTCATCACACAACCGAAAGAGTAGATATACAGTAGATTACTTACTTATTTTACCAGTTCACTTTAAGATTTAAGAACACTCTTATTAATAAAAAAATCTTTCTTGGCTTCCTTTCAATCACATTGGCTTTTCTGTTTCATGTAGTGGTTTGTTCACTTTAGATGTGCATTAAAAATGGACTGGACGTACTACAATTCATATATCACTTACGCCTGAAGGTGTTCTTAAGAAAGAGTATTTCTTCAGTACATCCTCAACCGTCATACCATCTATGATCTCTTTCTGCCGCCATGCAAAAGTTCGCTGCATGCGGTCTTTGACCATGTTTGTGTCTGGTTGCATCTTCTTATAATGCATATGCTGATCATGCACATGCTTCTCAATAGAAGATGCATCCTCACCAATTACAGTCGGCACCTGCTGGGATTAAAATTGAAAAGTAAAACAGTTTAACCTGAGATGCAAAAACTTTTTTCCATCCGAACCTGATCTCTACAAACTACACTCAGAACAGTGCGTCCACATTAATTTTGTTAACATGTCCTTTTGCTTGGAACGCATCAATGCAGTTTCCAATGTGCTACTTCCAGACCCTAGGCATGCTGAAAATAAGACCAAAACGTGTTGACTGTCAAACCACACTCTACTGCCTCTCCATTCACTTCATGGTCTGAAAAAATGGGAGAGAAAAAGAAGAGTTATAATTCAATAAAAAAAAAAACAAACAGCATTAGGGCAGTTAATATATCACATCTTGTACAAAAACAAGGCCAATTTACTTTAGGCTAGATGGCTGAGAATTACAAGCATTATTGTGAGCAACATTACAGTCATAAATATGGTGTATCTATCAAAAATACTCTTATTGCATGGGAGGGACATCCTTTAGTAATATGTCAGCAAATGATTTACTCTAAATTTACATCATATATTGTCATATAGTATGTTCTGTTAATCATGCTGCTATAATTAAAGTTCATCTACAAACTACTTTAATCTGTTCAACTTGCCTCCCATAACTTCTATTATTCCCACCCAAATATGCACTCACGCAGTTACATGCTCGCGCGTATACGTAGACAGACACACAGACACACACACACACAATCTCTCTCTCTCTCTCTTTTCTACTGTCTTAACGCAGTACTTGAGGCTTCTCTCATCTCAACCTCCCTGTTTGTCCCTATGTGTAAGTCAGCTCCATCAGCAAACTCCTTTAGAACACAACTCCCGTTAAAAAAGAAAATCGCGACGCACGCGTGGAGGAGGCTTGGTGTTACCGACTAAGCGTATCGAAACGATCAAGTTGGCAAATGTACCAATTAGTATGCCAAGTCAATTACGCTAAGCAGCTTACTTTTGTGGTCACTCTGGGCTATAACTTTCAGAAAATTAAGACCGACATAAAACAGACAACCATGGCAGGATATGGAAATTCAAGAAAAGTTACAGAGAAAGGTTTGCAGGTTCGTACTCTAAGAGGGCAGGGGAAGGCAGGGGGTTATACAGAGGGCTCCATGCAGTGAGGTTAGCAACCGACTACAAACAAATGTTTGTAGTCGGTTGCTAAGCTCGCAACATCAATCCTGTACCCGACAAAATACTTCTATGTGACCAATCATCCTCAATACAACACCACAGCACCAGTCCGCCATGAATTCCACCGATTATTTTTTACGTCTTTATCCGCGTCTACAACAATAATGTATTTAGCAGAGACATAAGGTCACCTAACCGGGGCAGCATGGCGATGACGTCACTACAATAACAACGTCAAGTGAACAACGTAACCTCCTTTTTTAACCTTGTATATCATTATCACTTTAAAAGAGCAGTTACATAATAACAGTGATGTGGTTAAAAGAGAGATTAATCATAAAATTATCATGTTTTGTCCAAAACGATGGAACAGTTAACAGCACTTGAACATAACTTACAGTTACCGCTGCTTACCAGACAGTCACAAGGGGACGATCTGCGAAAGTTGCAGGGGGTTCAGAGAGGTACAGAATTGTACCTTGGGGCCATTTAAGACACGCATCTATGTTACCTTGGCATCCCATATGTTATCTTGGCATTACGAAGCATTTTTTAGCCAGCTATCAACTAAGTTACACTATTTTATTCCAGCCAATAACACGAATTTCGTGGATTAAAAATAAAAATCCGAAAAAATTATAAATTAACCCACACATTTTTCATGCACTAGAACCTGTTATATTTTAAGATATCAGACAACGGCTGATTTCAGTTAGCTAAGCCCGTAATCCTCAACAAAGTGCCAGCTAGCAATTTAGCCATATTGCGTGACCTCGAAAAAGTTGCAAAATAACATGTTAAGCACAACTTTACTTTCCAGTTCAAATTCACTTTACCTCTGAATCTCTGAGCCTCTTCCTCTGTCAAATTTATTCCGGACTCCCCCAGTTCAAGAAGGAGCTCCTCCGTTGAAGGTCCATCTTCAGATTTGCGCGCCTAGTGGTGACTGCTGAGAGTAGCAGCAGCTGCGCATGCTTGGTCTGCCCAATCAATGCGCATGTGTGAGCTCTCAAACGCTGGCTGTATCGAAGTCACATGATTAGTGGGTCATTCAGATCCCTCCTGAATTTGGTAATGCATTTCTTCATTGAGCTTTGTTGTTCATCAGTGTTGCCAACCAGAAAACTTTGAAAAACAACCCTTTTACTGCCTATATTACCGGTCCCTATTAGCTTTGGCCTTCATACCAGGTGATAGTGGTGATAATACAAAACTGTTAACAAATATAGGCTACTGCTCATAACATTACAGCAGCACTGAGAATAGGCATACTGTCTCCTGCAAAAAACTGGTCTGTTAATTATAGTTTACTTCCAGTAGTTTCTATATTTCATCACTAATTTGCTATTCAGGGTGCACTCAGATTTTTTCCACCTTTGGACCTTGTCTTAGTGAAAAACTGAAATGCAAAAACTGAATTTCTAAAATTTTTAAAAGCATTATGCGTTATTTATACTGTCCCCAAACAGCATTGGTATCACAGTAGCAGTATGACGTTGGTATTGTACCCCTATTTGTTGAAAAAGTGGTACAGAAATGGACCTTTGATCATTTTGGAACTTATATGTACCCTTTTAACTAAGAGGTACATGTAAGTACCATATAGACCATCTAGGAACCTCAGAGGGTACATCACCAACATTTGTACCTTGGAGAACATAAATGCACCTCAGCTGTACCCTTTTTTTTTGTTCTATAGAACAGAGTGCTGCACAGAATATAATGGATTGTATCACTGGGTTGGTCCTGATGGATGGATTTCTGTTCAAGAAGCTGTGTCCTACAGAGTATGAGAACAAACCAGACATAGGCTTTATCACTAACAAACTACTCCTATTGAGCATTAATCCCAAGACAAGAAAGTGAGGGGGCAAACATGAAATACCTGGTGAAGCAACTCTGTAAAAAAATATATAACGCAGTCTCTTCACAGCAGCAGTTCTTTTATAATAGAGTTAAATAGTTTACATATTGTAAAAAGAATATTCCTGTTTTATTGAGGATTGAGGATGTTAGAGTATAAAGTCGGGCTGGTATGGTCCCAGGAGGTAATGAGAAGATTAAAAAATATATCTTTTTATATTTTCCATCTGGCAGTTTCTTTCTCATTGACAAAACCCTAAGCTAAAGTGCTCATAATGAAGACTTGTTGAGATGCAGCGGCTAGAGTTTCAACCAACAGGTACACCCAACTTCTTATTCTCGCATGTTTTTGCATGTCACATGACCAGATGTCATTGAGACTAAAGCCCAAAACTTCCTGTTCAGCAATGGAAAAGGCTTAAAGTCTTGTAACAACAATATATTTTTACACAATTATGACATACAAACTTAGTGTTCGAGCACTATAATATATATTTAAAAAATACGTTTGGACATCGCACCAGGCCCACTTTTACAGGTACCCTGTCCTGCGCCATCTGTGGACCAGCAGCATCGCTCTCTCCTTTCCTTCTTCCCTCATGACACCGCCTGGAGTACTTGGCCCCATGACTCAACTGGGCAAGAGAGTTGGGTGGATACAATAGATCTTTAGGTGGGCACTCCCCTTCACTGGTGTTTCGACATTTAAGCCCACAACACCTCGGGGGGGCTCGACAGCAGCTCCAGCATTCTGCCCCCGCTGACCACCACCCAACTCTAAGGCATCCCTTCAGCTGGTTGACTCTGCCACTGCACCACCGTGTCCAGATCCACCAGGGTGCTGTTTCAGCCTGCTTCATGACATTGCTGCATTCTTGCCACCCCTTCAATCCCCAGCAACTGCACGGAAAAACCCCCGCAGCCAAACTCCATGGTGAGGTCCCAGGTCTTCCATCCATTTTGCTGGCTCATGAAGATCAGGGCTTGATATTTCTTAAGCTTGCATTCATGTGCCTCCTCCATCCTCTCTTCCCAGGGTACTCTTAGCTCCATGAGCACCACCTGCTTGGTACCTCTAGACAAGAGAACAATACCTGGTCTGACACTGATCTGTGCCATTTCCTCTGGGAATATGAGCCACTTTTTTAGGTCTATTTGCATCTCCCAGTCATTTGCTGAGGCCAGGATCCCTTTGTTCCTTGGTCCTGCTGCAACGGTCTCTCTTGACCTCACAAACTGTACAAAGTGGAGTCCATCTGACACCATCTGACAATGGCATCAATATCTTATCGTGACGCCATTGAAATTTTCCATCTGCCAAGCTTGACTGGCACGATGATAACCTGTGTGGAGGTTTGATGGAGTAGGCAGGACTTCATAGACAGAACACAGCAAGAACTTTATCCGGTGTCCTTCCATGCTGCAGATGTCCTGCCAAGTCAGTGCCCTTCCTTGTGCTACCTCCCACTTTGTCCAGTTGCCCCGTTTCCTCATGGCTACAGCCTTTGCATGGCGGGTTTCCTCCTCTGTCTTGCGGACCCCCCTCTGCACCTGCTCCATGCTCTTTTGGGTTGGCTTTGTTCCAGCTTGCTCTGGTGGAGGAACCCAGCCCAAGCCTGCCCTACCAACCCAACAATATCGGCATATTTATATTTTTAAAACATGAAACATTTCACAACATAAAGTTCTAACTTCAGTGGGATGCACCATCCACACCATTAATAATTTTTTAACAGGCTGTTGATGTCTCAGCCATCTCACTGGGCTTTTGGATTAAGACAAGACAGGAAATATGTTTGATCAGATAAGAAGTGGAGAAAAAAACTCCTGTCTGTGTCTCAACAGAAACTCCTGCAGCTGCAGAACTACAACACTCTGATGGCAGTGGTGGGAGGGCTGAGCCACAGTGCCATATCTCGCCTTAAGGAGACTCACTCGTATCTGGCTCCAGAAGTTTTTAAGGTGAGAGGAAGCCCTTTCATATGTATACACACACAGAGATTTCCACAGTAATATAAACTCTGAATTGTTTCTGGGAGAAAATGAAAAACTGGAAATTGTGAAAGGAGCAGCCTAAGGAAATCATCTCTGCAGAGTCAGTGACCTCCTCTAAGCCCACCAAAGTGTATAAGCTTCCAAAAATCACATCGTCTTAAGAGGGCAATGGTTCCGAGGTGATTTGAGCTTCTTCTCCTTAAAGTAGAGAATCACAGCTTTATAACAAGTCCTGATTTGGTTCAATATGACAATGACTCCAGTCAGTCAGTAGAAAGTAGACTGTAGAAGTTTAAGATTTGGATCCATCTGACACATTGAGCATTGCTGCTGTGATTTATGCTTATGGAATTTCCCTTGATTAAAGTACTTTTGCTTTGCTTCTGAGCCCCTGTCTCTAAATTTTAGTCCTCAATCTTTGCTAGTGATGACTAGAGTCATGTCTCATTGGAAATGCCTATTGTTTTCAGGGGGTGATGTCAAAGCTATAGTTTCTCATTCAAAGGCCAGATCTGTTTTTTTCTTATGTCATGAGCTGTTATCTGTTATTACAATGAGCAAAGTATTTATTGAGAGACATAATTAGTTGATATTGTCCCAATTCTGAAGACTTGGTAACACTTTAAAAATGCAAAAAAACGTTAAAAAGAAAAACACACCTCTTCGTAATTGTACAGACGACCCTACTCTGTTTTCATGTCTTTATTGATTTTCACTCATTGCCCTCCTGCTGATGTCTTTGCTTTTTTTGCACTAAAACACATAGACAAATTTGCATTTCTGATTTGCTTGTCTCCACATGGAAATCAAAGACTTTGTTGATCCACACTCCCAAAGGCAGTACTCATTAAATGTCTATTTGGATCTCAGCCTGGTTTCCTCTCCTGCTTTAGATCTGGCATGAGATGACAGAGCTGGTGTCTTCCAGCAACAACTACTCCTGCTACCGGAAGGCTTTCAGCATGTGCAATGGCTTTAAAATCCCCATCTTGGGTGTGCACCTCAAGGACCTGATTGCAGTGCACGTGGTCTTCCCTGACTGGGTTGATGACAGCAACAAGGTGAACCTGGTGAAGATGAATCAGCTCTACATGACCTTTAATGAGCTGGTGTCACTGCAGAGTGCAGCAGTGCAAGTGGAGCCAAACATGGACCTGATCTACTTGCTAACGGTGAGAGGTCAGCTGCTTCAAGGAAACGTGGGTGTGAGATTATATATGTCACCCAGTAAGTGAATCCATAATGTAGTGATTACAAACCCAACAAAAGAATCAGTGTTTTCATCATCAAGGAGAGGCCGCTGGGACCTAACCACCATGTTTTTCTGTGTGTTTCCATTAATTTTCTTGAAGGAATATGTGGTGACTTGATGACAGAGGGGTCAACGTGTATATCACATCTCTCACACACACACACTAACATATATATATATATATATATATACACATATATGCATATATACATACACAAGCCAAACATAGTTATTGTAAGCGTAACTGTAAGAGTGACACCACCCACACAAGACCATTAAAGCAAATCCTAAGCTCTCAATTTTAGTTGTTCATGTAATTATAATTAGTGACTTGTAAATTTGTCATAGACAGAAGAAATTAAGCTGATGAAGCCTAAAGGCTTCATTGGGGAAAACATAAATCTTCAAGGCCTTGAAAAAGACAAACAATAACTTCCTGTTTGGACATTAAAATATAAGATGAAAATCATAATACCTATATGGAAGAATATTGCGCTTACAGTTTTATCCACCACAGCATACCCTGACACCTGCTATAAGAATACTAGAAAATAGAGTATATTCATACTAAGTGTTTTACATTACCAAAGCACCTTCATAATTTCCAAAATAACCTGTAAGGTTCCCCAAGGATTGATTCTTGGGCCTCTTTTTTTCCATTTACACATCTTTACTTATGTGATATTTATGTGTGATGATCCTTACATAGCTCTGCTGTTTACACACAACTTTATTTTTTAAGGTCTTGTGAGTTTTTACAGCTCAAACAGGGCTGAACTGGAACTGTAGTCACTGGTTCTGAGTCAAAAGAGAGAAAGTGAAATAATGTACAGCCACAAAACTATCTTTTATCTCATCTTTAAATTTCTTATTCTTGAAACTTTGTCAGTATCAACTGGAGAATGATTTTTTTTACTATGTTCATCCAAAAGCTTTGTATTTTCAGCTTTCTTTAGACCTTTACTACACAGAAGATGAGATTTATGAGTTGTCATTGCTGAGGGAACCACGTAATCCCAAATCATTGGTAAGTTTCAGATGGATATATATATATATATATTATAATCTGTTTTTATCAGATTTTTATGTTAAAAGGTTTTCACCAGCTAAAGACAGTTTTGTACTGTACCGTAATACTTTGTACCAAGAGTATGCATAGCCTAAATCCTGTGCACGTGTGTCCTTCATAGCCTACCTCTCCAACAACTCCCAATAAACCCCTAGCTCCACTGGACTGGGCCTCTGGTGTCACCACCAAACCAGACCCATCTGTCGTCAATAAACACATCAGGAAAGTGGTGGATGTGAGTAGACAATATCCTGTCTCAAATAACCCCAGTATGTGTGGAATATTGTTGGAGTAATCTGTTTCCTGTTGGGATTTGGGAAGTCTGTGTTCAGGAATTATGACCATGACCACGATGGCTACATTTCTCAAGAGGACTTTGAGAGCATTGCTGCTAACTTTCCCTTCCTGGATTCCTTCTGCGTTTTGGACAAAGATCAGTGAGTGTGATCACCTAACATTTCATCAATAATTTAACACCACACAACAGAATCATCAATGATTGACGGATCGAAGTAAGCCAATCTCTGACCAAGGAACCAGGAACATGTAAATCCAGGTACTTCCCTTGCAGGAACTAAGATGTTCCTGTGGCCCGGAGTCTGTTGCTTTCCTACCACAGCCTGAAGTTATGCTAATAAGGCTGATGGCCTATGGAGAAGCAATTAATGTAGTTCAATAAATTGCCAGTAGGGGACAGTAAGAAGAAAATGAAGGTCATACGACAATAATTTACATCTTTTTCAGAACTGATGTTGACAAAAGTTAAGTCTTTGCTTTCAGTCCAGTGTTCATATGTCTTCTGCTCTTTTTGCATCTTGAAGCTAAAATCCTTGGAAATCCTAAGGAAACAAACAAAGCTCGATGTGATTTTTTTTTTTTTTGTCAGCATTGTCATAGTTAAGCACCACAAGGTGTCAACATTGTAATAGATTAATGCAGTTATAGTCTTGCAGCTAAATATTTTATTCTTTCAGTGCATGTATGTGACCATCACCAGCCCTCCCTGGAATCAAGTTTGTTGATCTTTATTGAGTGGAATAACCTTTGTGTGGCTGGGAGGGCAGTGCTACACCTCAGTGAATACAGGGGAGGATAAAGGACAGAAAAAATGTGGGCGAAAGGACAGGGGAAAGGAAGCAGGTGGTGCTGGTGGGAACTAGTGGAGTGAAAGATGCTGTGCTTTTCCTGTTTCCTCACACAGGATTAAGAGAGTCCAGAGGGTTTATGTGGAGAACTGTGGAGAAATGGGAGTCCAAATAGGTGAAGGTGTCCCAAAAGAGGAGCTGAGTCAAAGATAGGGTACATAGAATGAAAGAGCAGCTCAGCTCATTTTAGGCAGGATTCATCAATTCTTCATGATGTGCCCCAACACGAGCTGGCAAGTACACTACACATGCATGTGCGCATTCCCTAAATATGACTGAGACCATCGCCAGGGCCCAGAGTCGGGTCAGAGGTCCCAGCTACCCATGCCCACCACCCTGATGCAGGAGTGTGTGAGGTACCAAGCTCATAGAGCCACCGCAGCTACGTGGCTCTCTGCAGTCACCAGTGTTCCAGTCGGGCGATGGTGAGCACCACCAGAACGCCCAAGCAAGTGCATGCCGGAGTGGGGCAGAAGAGCCCCATGCCCCCCCCAACACCCCCCCACCACCATCCCGCTGTCTGCATCTGCCACCGACCTCATACACCTCAAACCCCACCCCCCCTCCCCCAGACGAGCCAGACGTTCCCCACACACTGAAGAGACCCACCTGGGAGCCCCAACAGTGCCCCCGCAGATGGACCCAGGCAAGTGCCCGAAGGAGGGAGGGTTGCAGGGGCGGAGGGCCATGGTGCTGGACCCGTGCCTCCGATGCACACGGACCAAGGAGACCGCAGGAGGAGGAAACCCCGCAAGCACCGGGAGGAGCCCCTGACCCCCCACACAAGGGAGAGACAGAGGGGCGAGCCACAGCAGACTGGCCAGCGCTACACTGATATGGGCCACCAAGGAGCCGGCACAGGCCCAGCACCACACCACGCCAGGAGGCAGAGCCCAGCCACAAGGACACGGAAGACCCTGGGCACCCGACCAAGCCAGCTGCCAAAGGGCCCCCAGGCCGCTGAACACAAGCGCCACCCCACTACGGAAGACCCGGCCCCCGCGGGGGGGCAGGGGGCCCGAGGGAATCCGGAAGTCCCTCAACCAGATCCCGCCCCCAGGTGCAGCTCAGCAACAGGGGCGGGACGGCTGCCCCAGCAGCCACCACGAGACAACACCAGCCAGCCGTAGATGGGAAACCCAGGAGGAGCCGACCATCATCACCCCCAGACCCTGGGACAGCGAGCAGGCCCCGCAACCACAGGGAACCCCAGACAGGGCGCCAGAACACACCCCCATGTGGGGGGGAGGGAGGTCAGCCAGGTAGACCCTCCTGAGCCAGAGAGTAGGGTTAACCCCTAACCCTAACCGTAACTCAGGGGTGAGAAGGAGCACTCCTATGGCATGCTCAAGGTCTGGGGATCCGACATTGTGATCCTGGATGTGCAGGGTAATAAAAACATTGCCATAAACAGAAGTTATCACCTTAGCATAGATAGTAATATTGTCGTGCCAGGAGGTAAATGTATGAGCAGCAATGGTATATGCTAGCAGGCAAGGTCGAGATCCAAATTAAGGTTCAGAGAGTTGCTGAATGCAGCCCATTTTTTTGTAAAGAGGGCCAATTGGTTTTTTCTGGTAGCAGATATTTTCTCCAATGATATATATTCTGCAAGAAGGTTCAGCCACTGGGATATGTTAAGAGACTGTTTGTTTTTCCAGTTAACTAGGATTGAAAAGAAAGCTTTGTGATGTTAATGACAAATTCTGGGGGCTGTACGGTATTCTGGAGCGTTGGAATTTTCTTCTTGATTGTCTTGATCACCTGAAGGTACTGGAGAAAGTTTCCAATTCCTATACCAAAAGTATCAAATAAATCTGTGTGTTTCAAAAGTAGGTTTTCTTGGAAGAGGTGATGGAGGTGGGTGATTCCTTTCTGCTCCCAGGTGCTGCGATGAAGAGGGACTTTGTTAGTTACAAAGTCTGGGTTGTTCCAGATTTGGGAGAACATACAGGGTTCCAGTTGGGAACCTGTGGTCTCTAGCTTTCCACCGAGCAGAGAGAGTGGAGGCAATCATTGGGTTGTTGAAGCAGTTATGACGCTTAAGGGTCATGGTAATGAAGGGGAGGTCAGAGATACTGAAGTTGTGACAGTCTACCTGTTCAAGTTCAAGCCAGGAGTTGTCATCTGCTTTTGGATTTATTCATTTAGTGATATATTGCAGCTGATTTGCCAAATAGTAATTCATGAAATTCGGTGCATCCATTCCTCCTTCTGACTTATTTTTTTGAAGGGTAGCGAGGCTAATTCTTGTCTTTTTGCTCTTTGAGTAGAATTTTATAATAGCGGAATATAACTTCTGGAACCACTATGCTGTGGGTTTGAATGGGCTCATGGAGAATAAATAGTTGATTTGTGGTAAAGATTTTCATTTTAACTGTAGTTATACGCCCCATAAGAGAGATGGGAAGAGTTCCAAGTTCCAGCACCCCAGGTCATCACAGATTTTCTCCAGCGGTGGATCAAAGTTCAAGTGGTATAGCTCTGATAATTTAGATGAGATATTTATACCATAGTATTGAATGTTGCCTGTGGAGAAAGAAAGTCTGAGATTTCGGTCTGCAGGATCCCATGCATTCTCTGTTATTTGTAATATTGTTGATTTGGACCAGTTAATCGAGTAGTCAGAGAGGGCTGAGAAATTTGAGATACAGTTATAAGCATCCTGTAATGATCTTTGAGGTTGTTGCAAGTAGAGTAATACATCATCAGCATATAAATTGTTTTTGTGTTCGGAAATAGTCGAGCAGATACCTTTGATATTAGTGTTCTGATGTAATGCTGATGTCAGTGGTTCAATGAATATAGCAAACATTGTGAAACGATGTGAAATTAATGAGCAGCTACAGATTTAAGACAATCAGGATGCACAGAGGGTAAAACCGGAGATTTTGAGAATAAAGTCATATATTGCCAGAAAATAGTCATAATATTGTGCAAATAAAATCGTAATATCACAAGAAAAAAACAAATTTTCCAAGATAAAATTGGAAATATCATGAAAACTGTTAATTTTTGTTATGGTCTGGGCAGAATGTGGACCATAAATTAGAAGGAGACTGACACTCCTTGCATGACAAAAACGCAAAAACATTGAGGCAGGTGGCAGTGGCTGAGGCTGGCTTAACTTGCCTGTTAAGTTGCTTGACACCTAAGACAGTGGCCAAGGAAGGTTTGCAAGATGGGAAATGGTGAAGTATCATACCAGTGGCTTAAAATTATCGTATTTTGAGGAAAATTATCATCCACACCCAATATGGATTCTGACATGGTTCTGGACCCTCAGCTTTAGTAACACATTATTATAAACCATGTATATTATAGCTTATAATGCAGTTTTACCATTAAAATAATCTAACTGAAGGGTTGAAATAAAGAAGCTTTTGCAGAATAGTGCCTCTCTCTGGGTGAAGTGTAGGATGAGCCCCAGTATCAGTCATGCTTAACTATCTTTTGCATGGCTTCTGTTGAATCATCATGTAGCAAGGTCCTGCCTTGTACATATTTCGAGACACACTGACCACATGCTATCTTGTACATTGATTGGCTATGTATGTAAGACAATGCCTAAAATCAAGTGTAGTATATATGCACAGGATCCTTATTCTGATTGTACCAATGAATTCAAATCAAATCAAATCAAATCAGATTTATTTGTATAGCGCCAAATCATAACAAAGTTACATCAAGGCACTTTACATATGGAGCAGGTCTAGACCAAACTCTTTATAAAATTATTTAAAGAGACACAACAGATCCCCCGATGAGCAAGCACTCGGCGACAGTGGCAAGGAAAAACTTCCTTGAAGAGGCAGAAACCTCGGGCAGAACCAGGCTCGGGGGGGCGGCCATCTGCCTCGACCGGTTGGGTTGAGAGAGGGAGAGAGAGAGAGAGAGAGGCACGGGGGGAGGGGGGGGCAAAGTTGGGTAGAGTAGGGAGAGAAAGAGAGCAGGAGGAGGGGATATTCAAACAGGTGTAGGCAGGAACATGATGCTGCATGAAGTTCATAGGAATGATGCTGTATGGAATTCTTGAAGATGTGGGAGCAGCAGGCATTGCAGGAACATTGGATGGTGATGATTCATCACCTGCAGGATGAGGACAGGGGGAGAGAGCGGAGAGGAACTGGGGGAGACAGAGACTTCAAATTCACTTAATCATGCAACGATGGGGTCAAATTATTTTACCACATGGGATTTTTGGATATATTCATCTTCAAGGGTAAAATTATCATACAAATATGACAGTATTGTGTGTCTTAAAACACTGGGCCGAGAAGGCTGTCAGTGCTTGGAGCTTGTTTACTTAAAGAAAAATTCTGCTGCAGGTACTGTGATATAAGATCGTTTTTCTCATAAAATCAGAACTTTACTCTTGTAATATTGCAAGTTTTTTTACTCATAAAAATACAACTTTATTCTTGTAGAATTATGACTTTTGATCTTGTAATATTACCACTCTATTCTCATAATATTATTATTTTACTCTCATGAAATTATGATTTTCTTCCTGAAGTCTCAAAAATATAAATTTTGGATAAAGTGGTTCTAAAACTCTATTGCAGATGTACAGACTAAATGTGGCGGGTGAAATTAAATGCTGTAGTTACCCAGCCAATCAGAAATATTCAGCAACGCAGGACATGCCCCCAGAATTCCTGGGCCTTTGATGACTTGACTTGATGACTTTCTCCTCTGTTTCTGCCGGCCTTCCTTTCTTTCTTTATCGCCCTCTCTCTCAGAGATGGATTGATCAGTAAGGATGAAATGATGGCGTACTTCCTCAGGGCAAACCCACTGCTCCAGTGTAAGATGGGACCAGGATTCATCCACAATTTCCAGGAGATGACTTACCTGAAACCAACCTTCTGTGAACACTGTGCTGGATTTGTGTGTATCTGACAGTTTCTGCATCTTTAATTGTCCTGCTAGAACTGACATTGTACAGTGTATTGTAACTGATGTCCACAAATAGCCTCAGGAAATGATGAAGGATTGCTTCCTGTTTATGAGCCAGTCATGTTTGTTTTTGTAATATGGTAATTTTTTCATTATCTAATATTTTGATTTGTATTTGTGTTATTTTCTGTACTGGCGTCCTCACATGCATGGACCTGCAGCTCTGGGGAATCATTAAACAGGGCTACAAGTGCAAAGGTACATTTTCATTGGATGCTTCTCTGAAACTCTTTTAGCTTTAGCATGACCTGATAACGTATTTCTTTTTAACAAAGATCAGGAATGAACAGTCCTTCACCTTCTTCCTCCTCATTATTGCTGACAGTACATTTCTTGTGCTTCATTGAAAAACTATTTTTTAGCACTGGTGGCTTCAGGTTTTCGTCACACTTCTTTAGTTGTGGTATTAGGAAATCCTCCTTGTACAACAGCAGATAATGCTGTAAAGGGGCTCTGGCGATGCATTTAATGTGTGTTTCAGTTTCAAGTCATGGGCTAAGTCATTATCAAGGTTCTATTCTTCTGGAGCTTTAATCTCACACAGTATCAGAAGAGGTCTTACTTTTGAAGATGTTAAACTGAGAACCTGTAAGGCATGTTGGCTGAGAAGCTTAAGACCATGTGATAAAATCAAAGTTCTCGTAAATGGACTTTGAATTGAGACTGTTTTGTTAGTTGTCGCCTGTATCCCTGCAGTCTGGGATTACTCAACTTCCACCATATTTTGTTCTGCTGCACCTAAAGAATCTGTTATGTAAACAAAGCATTATAATGTTGGATCAGAGAGCCTGAGACTTAACTGTAAAAGTCTTATTGCTGTCTTTATACAAAACAGTGTTCAAATTTTCCACAGAGATGGGGTACATGTTTGCCAAATTTAAATGTGATTACACTAAAGCAAACATCGCAGATTCAGAAGAAAGTTTCTCTTTTGACTGTATTGTTAAAAGCCATACAGCAAAAGTTGCATAAAGATAGATAGAGCTACATGATGTGCAAACACAATATAAATCACCTGGGCAGGAAGCCAAGTGATTCCTTCATGTTGTCTGCTCATGACTTTGACTGTCCCCCTAACAACCTTGACACTATAAGCATGTGATGATACTAACTGTGTTATAGTTTAAACCTGGATGCTTACTTAACTGTCTGTGTGTTTTTTCCTGCAGACTGTAGCGTTAACTGTCACAAACAATGTCGGGAGCTGCTGGTTTTGGCGTGCAGGAAACTGATCCACTCCGGCTCTGTGGGTAGTGTTTCCCCTTCTACACTGACCCACAGCTCACTGCCAAGCAGCCCTGCACTGCCCACCTGTAAAAGTAATATTCACTTCCAATTACTAGGCATGTTGAGCAAAGTACCACAAAATGCTGCTACTAATAAAATAATGCACCCATCAAGGGTTTATGCAACAGATGAGCTTTTTTTATAGACATACTAAAAATATAGCCACGCGTATGTAAGCCATGGTGATCCTTACAAACTTTCAAAACTTCTTTTACTTTCACATTTTGTTAAATTATTAAGTATTTTCTTCTTCTCACTTGCTTATTTTCAAATTGATGCCATCACATCAATTAATAACTTTTCAGTGTGTAATCTGTGTTTCTTCCTTCAGATGAAGATGAGGTGTTTGGGTTCCCAGCTGTCACATCAGCAGGTGAAGCTCTGGACACTCAGTCCATCACCCTGATGACCAGTTCTGCCCAGAGAATCTCTGTCCGCCTGCAGAGGGCCACCACCAGCCAGGCCACCCAGACGGAACTCTTGTGGCCTGACCACAGTTGGGGGGCCACAGACTGCGGCTCCCACACCTTCCCCAAAATGAAATACAGGACTCACAGGAAGACATCTAAAAATAAAGGGTTTGCCATTTGGGAAAACCAAAAAGAGCACCAGGTAGTGACCTCCAGATGCAGCGTGGACTCTCAGAGGACAGTGGGCGCCTCAGGGGATCCCGTACAGAATGGGATGACACTCAGAGGGGAGGTAGGAGGCTGTAGATCTTTCACATCAATAAAACGTCACTATATTCATCAAGATGTAATAGCAGTCTCATAGTTATTTATATTTGATAATGGAATTCACCTCTTCACCATGAATGGTAGTTTTGGCAAATTAATGACAACTCAAAGTCCACTTACCTAGTTCTAGAGTGTTCATCTTTATCCCTAACTTCTCATAGTGATTAGTGTCAGTAAAATTGAGCTGGTTTAGCAGTTTAATAGAAACACTGCACAGCAGTTAAGGGTACAGTTCATGTTATCATGTTGAGAATCACCGGATCTTCAGTGTTTGAAGTGAGCGTCAGTCTGAGAATGGCTTTGTGTTAGATGGCGCTGGCTGTATCACAATTGCCCTTCTACGATAATAAAGCTGACCATCGACTTTCAGCCGTTGAATTAGATCAGTTACACAAGTCCCACTAACGCTGATGTCCTACATTAAGACAATGAGACGGTTTAGACTAATCCCTGTGGCTACAGCTTTAAAGGTATACTTCATCCAATGGCCAGGTCATCACATCTTCTATTGTGGAGACTTCTTCACATTAGAGGATACTGAGGTTTAAAAAGCACAAAAGCATTGTGCCTTTCTTCGTCACCATGGTCAGTATCACAATGGTATTGGTTAGTTTAACTAGAAGATGGAGATTTGAGTTAAAATAAGACATTCCTCAACATTGTATGATCATGGTTTGTCACATGTTTGATCCCCAGGGAGACTCAAACTCAGATGACTCAGACACTAGCAGAAAACCCAATGGTTTGTGTAGTTAGCCTTTAATTTGTTGGTTTTTTTGCGTTGTGTATTAGCTTGTAACATCATTATGCAGGACATTATCAGATATTACCATCCTGACCACAGTGAAGACAAGTCACAATCATTGTTCAGCCAAAGGCAGGTTTCTGTTCACCTTTGATGAAATCTGTCTCCTCTTCCCCTCCAGGACAGCTGACTTAGTGAGGACCAGACCCATGGGTCCAGAAAACCTCTGGTAGCAGGATTCAGGAAGCTCTTCCTTCTAGAGGAGGTGCTGGGCTGTCTGAAGACCCCCTTTGTGACCTGAAGCTATCATGTCTTCTCTAGACAGTGGCACAGACAGAGCTACATATGAACACAGTGATCAGGGAGAGGAGATCAGTGGGTGCTGAACTTCACCTACTGTGACAGGTGAAATTATGTCCATCCTGGGTGTCAGGGCTAACTTAGTGTGGGTTATGGTCCAAGACCTTTATCTAACCAGATTTTAAACAAAGAGGGAAGAAACTGCTGGATTTAAAGTTTGGCACAGGTACAGTCAGGGTACAAACCCAGAAACAGAAACTGTGTCTGCCTGATATAAGAAAAACTAGAAGCAGGTTTAATGGTGGAATGATTAGAAACGTCTGGTGCGTGTCAGAGAGTGTGTAGATTTTTGTATGTGTAGTCATAAATAAAGGGAAAGTCAAGCAACAGGACACTCGTGATAAAAAATTCTTCAAAACAGACCTTACATTACTTTACTTATTGTCTTTAATACCGGAATAATTTGTTTTGTATTTTCAGACGATTTTTTATTGATCCATTCAGTAACTATTCAGTAAAGTAGCACAAATCATTCCATAATATAAAGTAATGCACATGCATTTGTCTATAAAAGTGGTCGTAAACTCGTAAAACAAACCTGGGGGTAAAATCACAGAGGGTTGACACTTGAGTGCACAGCAATGTCATGTCATCCAACCATGGTTGCACCGCCATGCTGTGATTGAACTTGTCATTGATTTTCATTTTAACATTGATGATACATCATGAGGGAGCTGAGAGTAAAATCATTGAACTCTCAAGTTGGAAGGAGCTTGGGCACTTCCCATTGGAGGCCATGTAACAACGCTCAGCTTGTCCCGGGTTAGACCAAGAACATGCTGGAGGTATTACGTATATCCTCGGGTTTAGAGATCCCTCAGGAGTGGAGAAGCGTGGCTGGACCCTTCTCAGCCTGCTGCCACCAAGACCTGACCCCTGAAGAAAATGAAGCTCTCTCACATGATGAAATAACATTTATACTGCTCCCTACTGGACAACACTGAAACAAAAACAAAACAATACAAAACTACATTTATAATGAGAAACAGTCCATTGAGGAAGATATATAACTGTCATTGAACAAATGTTTGTAGTGAAATAAATATCATTAAATCAGAGTAAATACAGTGTGAAATAACTACAAAGCTTGCTCTCTTCAGTTTTGCTTTGCTGTAGCGGAAGTGGGGGGTCATTTACAGATGTGTGTCAAGATACTCATTGTCATACGGACTTCATAAAGTTTTTGTATGTAATTATTCATTTTTCTTGCAGGAAAATGACCCCTATAAAGTATCACTGCATATTTTAGAATGGCTAGTTGCTACAGTATGCAGAAACACTGAGCCCCAAAGCCCCTCTTCCATATGACTAAAATAGTAATTATAAATACCTTTATACTATTAAAATAAAATTGACCAAGTACAGTACAATGAAACCAATCAATATGAAAAAGTGTTGCCGGTAATTCAACTCCAGTGAGAGGTCCATGTCTAAAGCCCACTGCAGTGGAGGGGTTCAGCCTCAGTGATGAGATCCCTTTATTCACCAGCACCATCTAAAGGGGCTGATGACATACATCTGTGGAGAATGTTTGGGCTCTTCAGCTGCTCTCTGATGGAGGGTCTGTTTCTTTTTCTTGGATTCAGGTGTGGGAGCGGACTGGGTCTGTTTTCTTTTTTTCTCTCTTGTCCAGCTTCTTGACACCACAGGTCATCTTTTGGTAACACACCTGCGCTCGCAGTCCCGTCTATAAATGTTGCCCTCCTCATGCAGTGTCACATCAGCTCACCCTCGAATCCATGGTTGGTGATATACACTGATTCTTCCTTTACCTTCTGCTGCCCTGATTCCCTAATTGAGCTGGATTGAATTTTACAGAACCATTAAAGTGACTTTTGGTCTGAAATGGACCAATTTATAGGGAAACAGATCATAAAGTAGGAAATGCATTAAGGCATGGCTACTGTGTGATTGATACTGTAGGTGCTGGCAGGGGCTGTTTCTTGCTTCAATCAAGATAGCCACATGCACATTGTGAACAGAAAGCTTCAAAATGGCAGCTCACAAACCAATGGCTGACATCATGGTTGCGATGGCAGTTGGACACAACCCACAACAGACCTGAAGAGGCTGTGGTGTTATTCTAACTGGAAATCACAGATGTGATCACTGCATGGGCAGTGAGGTACGTTGGTGCCCGTGTTTTCACTGTAGTTAGTCAGAACTGATGCTTAATTAGAATTACTGTAACATGGTACCATTTTGAGCCATTTAGTGAAGTGCATGTGCTGAGTGTTGTTGTGTACTGCATGTAGAGAGACTTATTGACTCAATCATTGATCTAGGGACATGTAATAATGTTGTCTTCTTGTAAATAAAATCACCGGTCAATTGTTCACACAGATGTAGAAGCCTAGTAAATTATAATATATTCTGTAACACGGCTGAATTAATTTAGATGCTGTACATTTTATTTTTACAATATGTTTTTTTGAATTATATTTTGAAAATAAATGTAAATTAACTTTGTATTCTAAAACAAAACAGACACATTGTTGAGAAGATATTTTAACTTATTCATCATCATTATATTCCTATATACTATTAATGCATTTGCTATTTATATCCAGTACAGGTCACAACAATTTAAACAACCGCTCTGTTTTTCTTCCCCCTCTGAGCTTCAGTGTATTCAATGTGAGATACAATAAAACATTTTTACCTTAAAATCAGTGTGAATAAGAGCAGTTATTTATTAGCACAGAAAGGCGTGTTTGATAGATAAAACCATTTTAACACAAAGTTTAAGGTTCAAGAGTAACAGAAACAGACAGATGATGTCAATCTAAATCATCATATTTGATATTCACTAGAATATACTAGTGAATATCATGAATAACCCAAATGACTCCACTTAGTATTAGCAATAATATAACACACACAATAGGCATGGTCTAGATCAGGAGTCGGCAACCTGTGGCTCTGGACCCGCGTGCAACTCTTTTATCCCTCTGCTGTGGCTCCCTGTGGCTTTGAGAAAATGATGTGAATAAATAAGGGATACGTAATTGAAATAAGTTAGATTATATATATATTTTTTTTTTCAATGTAATAGTTATGATTCTGGAAATTTAAGTGATCTTGCAACATTGAAATAAATCTGGAGTTGGAGTCACACCAAGATCCCACTTTCTCCCAGCGGCCTTCTTTACTATCACTAACCTCTGACTAAAGTTTTGCCACTGCTATAGACCCACCATGTGTTTGGTATTATAACAAAATGGCAAATGTAAAACCTCAGTTTGCTAATTTCCACCTGAGTCTATACTGAAATTGTGAAACAAGTCTTGACATTTATTGTTCATTCTAACAGATGTGTGTGAGACCAGTGTGTGTGTTTGGGAAGTGATGTATATACGTGTAAAGCACATGTTGCATGTTGACTTTATTTACTATTCATTACTTTGGGTATTTAATTTTGACACTTCCTGTAAACGGATATATTTTATTTGAAGAGGGCTCTGGAAAATGGGCTAGTTTACAGCATCACACATATTTTACAGATCAAGGGAAACAACCACAATGTGGGACAAAACTACAAGTTATTAATTAGCCTGGTTGAAAGTGGCAACAAGGTGAAGGATTATTGCTAGTTTTTAGTTTGTGCTTCTTAAATTGTGCTTTAATAATTTTTGACTGTTACTGAATGTTGAAAGGGTCACTCACACTTTTCTCTGGTCCTGCCTTAATCCCTGTCTGTCATCCTATCACCTAGACCTGTCAGTTCATTCAAAAGTGGAGCTCTTATTCATTGCCCCCTTGATCCTGTTAGAAGTGCCCTCCAGCTACCACCAGAAGAATATAAATATAATATTAGGGTGTGTGCTGGGCAGCTTGCTGGAGTCTTTCAGCACCTCTTTAACCTCTCTCTAAGGTTGTTGAAGGTACCTGACCTCTGGAAGACTTCATGCATTGTTCCAGTACCGAAGAAGGGACGTCCAAGCACTCTCAATGACCACAGGCCGGTGGCATTAACATCATGTCACGAAGACATTTGAGAGGCTCATTCTCAAGCACCTGAGGAAACTGCTGTCTGTTTTTCTGGGCCCCCTGCAGTTTGCTTACAGGCAGGACATTGGTGTGGAGGATCATCTTCCTCACACACAAGGCCCCGTCTCATCTGGAGAGTGCAGGAAGCACTGTGAGAGTCACTTTCTTGGATTTCTCCAGTGCCTTCAACAGCATCCAACCCAGCCTCCTGAGAGACAAGCTGCTGGATATGCAACTTCACCCTGACATCACTACGTGGATTTTGGACTACCTCACAGGAAGGCTGCAGTCAGGGTGGATGGCTGTGTATCTGAGGTTGGGTTGTGTAACACTGGGGTGTCCCAAGGTACTGTCCTGGCACCATTCTTCTTCACCCTCTACACCTCCAACTTCCGCTACAACTCTGGCTCCAGCCACCTCCAAAAGTTTTCCGATGGCTTTTCCATAGTTGGATGCATCGACAATGATGACGAGGAGTACAGAGGACTGATTGAGAGCTTTGTTGTGTGGAGCAATCGGAACCACCTTAAACTCAACATCAGCAAGACTAAGGAGGTGGTGGTGGACTACAGGAGGAACTGGAGGAGGCCTGTCGCAGTCACCATCCAGGATGAGGAGGTGGAGATTGTTGACTGGTACAAGTCCCTTGGGTCTACATCAACAATAAACTAGAAAGCCAGCTCGGTGGTGGATTTGAACTTGGACTGTTTGGAAATGGTGGCTGAGAGGAAGGTGAAGGACACCCTGTTTAATGTATTTTGTCGCCTGTCCTCTGTGTGCCATTTAATTTCTTTTCTTAATTTCTTTATTTGTCACCTGTCCTCTTGCCTTTTGCTGCTGTGACATTTGAACTTCCCCAATGGGGATCAATAAAGTATTATTATCTTATCAATCGTATTAAGATGTTCCCAGTTGAGCTGGGAGAAGAAGTCCTGACTTCTTAGAGCTATGGCAGAGGGAAAGGTCTGACAGGATGGAGAGCTGCAGAGAAGACAAGACATTCCACCATCAGCAAGGGTAATAACTGAGAACATCACTGACCCAATTCAACCACAGAGAAAACTTTAGTGCAGATGCTGAGGTTTCCCTTATGGAGAGCAAACACTGGAACCCTGGATGTTGTATGCTGAAGATTTTTATTAAAGACTGATTCATCAAGAAGAAAGGAATCATTACTACAGTTTTCTGTACAGGATGTCGCCTCAGTTCTGATGAATGGGTCCTTGCATCTAGTCTTTACTGATTGGAAACTAAACATAAATAAGCACACATGATTTGTACAGACCGAGGTGCAGTTTAGTGAAGCCTGAGCATCTTCTTACTGACCATCCAAGGTCTTCTGTTATCTACTGTGGCTCCATAAATATCAGCAAAAACCCACAGCTGTATCTGAAGGAGTCGCCTGTGTGTCTCCTTCCACAAGATTAGTAAAATATCTGGGTCACTCTGACCCTGGGCCCTATACTGACCTTTTACCTAGACTTCTTCATAGTGGAGAGGAAAATTTTCCTGACAAATTTAATACACTCATCAACTGTTTTTATCAGAACCAGCATTAACTTTTTTAGCAGTTAGCTTCAGCAGCAATTTTGTTAGATCAGAACACATGGACGAGCTGCCAGTGAGCTTTGATTGACCGTGACCCTGTCTGTGGTGCACTGGTTTCCTTTCTTTTGACTGCTTTAGGTAGATCCTGACCTCTGAAGACCAGGAACATTCCACAGAATTGCAGTATTGGAGATGTTCTGATTCAGTCGACTACACGTCAAAGTTTGGTTCTTGTAAAAGTCTGTCTCACCCTCACACTTGACAACCTGTCAACCTCAGGTGTAAATGTTTATGTGCTGCCTAAAATATCCACTCAGTGATGGGTAGCAAGGTAACCAGATAATCAGTGTTATTTACTTGTATTGTCAGTACAGTCACTATTCCACTTACGAACATTCATTTGATGAACATTCAGAGCTGGAAGTAAAATTTTTTTCGGAATGCTCCCCATGCTGACCGTGAACTCAAATTTTGTTCTGCTCACTGCTTCTGCCTAGTATGAATTCCGCTGCTACCCATGCCACGCAGCACTGTAGCCTGTGCCACCCCAGCATCACAGTTCAATGTATTTGTGTTAGCACCAAGACATGCTCTGTTACGAACAAACAAGGATACGAAGTTCGTAAGTTGGGGAGTGTCTGTATTCTTAATTTTACAGTTGAAGGGTTTATGTAAAATGTGTCACGTACAATGAGACTTATTATCACACATAATCTGGATATATGATGGTATGAGTTAATAACAAATAGCTCCACTTAGCAAATGGGCACCTTAAACCAAAAGCACAATAGCAACATGCTAGATTTGAACTAGATCCAGCTCAAGATATTTCATCTTACCAAACTACTTCTATTACAGACAATCCCTCAATTGTCGCAATTCCACTTAACAAATCATTGGGAAAGATCACGTGTTCCAATTTGTTTATGATATGATCTAATAAGCAGAACAAGGAACAGGACAGGGAATGCTGGTGGGTAGGCATGTTTCCCAAAATGTTCCAAAGAGTGGAGGTGTGAAGTTAATCCAACAAAGACCTGACTGTGGGAGATGGGTGAGACACGGTGAGGTGAGGCAAGGGCAATGGCACAACAATGGTGAAAGGAAAAACTGGTAAAGAGTTGAACTCTGAACTGGGCTTACATGGCAGTAGTAGGTGGTTTAGTTGCTGATTGGGAACAGGTGAGTGGAAGGCAGACCACAGCAACCATGGAAACTCGGCCAATTGAGACACACAAACACAGAGAGACAGGCATACATGAACATAACACAAGAGGGAGCAGAAACAAAGGGAAACAGGTGTAATAAGGGAGCCAACCCAGGCTCCTGAAAACATAAGATAGACCTACAACTAAGTTTATTTTCACTATGTAACAAGGAGCTCAAGTTTAAGACTAAAACCAAAAGGGTAAAGCCAGGGGGAGGGAGATCAGTTGACAGCCTTCTTCTATAGTGCAGCCAGACAAGTTGAGCAAAAGTTGCCTGAGAATCAGACTTTGTCATCCTTGGCTCCTGTAGGGCAGGGTTACAGGCTTGTCCCAAGTCAAAATTATGGCATTTTGATAGCATACATATTTTCAGCATTTCTGTGATTGATTTGCATATTTTTATTACTTCGACAGGACTTCAGGTCCATATGCTGGAGGTTTCACATTATAAAGAGCGTAGATGTTTCCAGCTCTGCTCCTGCTGTTGATCCAATGTCACCTCTACAAACACCTTGACCAATATAAATCTAAAAAAAATATAAAAAGATATTCTTGAAATATAATCTTAAATATAGGGGGGCACGGTGGAATAGTGGTTAGTGCTGTTGCCCCACAACAAGAAGGTCATGGGTCCAGTTCCTGGGCCTGGGGCCTTTCTGTGTGGAGTTTGCATGTTCTCCCCGTGCCAGCATGGTACTCCGGTTTCCTCCCACCATCCAAAGACATTATGTTTACGTAAACTGGTGACTCTAAATTGTCAGTAGGTCTGAGTGTGAGTGGTTGTTTGTCTCTGTCTGTCTCTGTGTGTGTTGGCCCTGTAATGGACTGGTGACCTGTCCCCTGTCCATGTCTCTGTACCCCACCCTCGCCCAATGTGAGCTGGGACTGGCGCCAGCACTCCCTGGGACCTGGAAACAGATAAATGGTAGGAGATGAGTGAAAGTAGACTTCTCAACAGACTGGCTTTTTAAAATGAAGAATTGCCCAGAAAATGTCCAGCAGAGCCACATACAGAGGATGAGTGTGTAACAGTAAACATTTTAGATTATCTGCTTCTAAACCTTGATGAACTGATGTGACAAGAGGCTGAGAAGAACAAAGAGGGACATGCTAGCCTTACTAACCGCCTATCTGTCACAGTAAAACAACGGGCATCAAATGAATCATTAAATCATCATTAAATGAGATGGGGACTTGACTGGGCCGCTTTAACTTAAAGGCTCACCCATGTAGAGGCATCTAAGGATAGGAACGCAGAATCTACTTTCAATAGTAGGACAGTTCGACCAACTAAGCCACAAGGTTGCTGTGTGACGTTAGAAAAGCTACATCCTGTCACTAATGGCAAGTGGAGAAATGTTTGAAAAAAAATTTCTGGTGCAGATTTTACAGTTCTACCTGCAGCATGTTGCTTCTTATCCCTAAGCTATAACAATAAAAAATGTAACAAGCAGCATTTTAGCTGTGCAGGGCTTAAAGTAGAAAAAAATCCTGAGCCTGAATTTTTTTTTCCAGGGGGGTGGGGGTTATTTAGAAATTAAAGATGATAATGTTTAAATAGCCAACCTGTGTACTTTTGAATATCCACATTTAATTAATTTTTATTTAATCTTTAAAAATTCAGTTATTTATTTATCTTTTTTCTAATATACAATTTCAGTATAATGTTGAGCATGTTGTAATGTGTGTGCAACCTCTCAACTTTAATTTTTTTAATTTTACTTTACATATTTCACTTATGTTGTTCTGTATGGGCAGTACGGGGAGGGTGGGTGGGAGAAAATAAGAAAAATTATGCTTCTTAAATGTCTGAGCTCTATGCTATGCTAAATAAAAATATGTTAAAAAAAAGATGATAATGTTAAATGTGAAACTCAGTCAAGCTAATTAATTTGAGGAATTATTCGATTGGCAACCATTTAATTCAGTAAAGGACAATTTATACAAAAACTGAGAGAGAACGAAGAGTAGAAGAGGTGACTGTTGTGGACCAGGAAGTAGCAAAGATTAGTAAGGATGAAGTGAGGAGGGCACTGAAGAGGATGAAGAGTGGAAAAGCACTCGGTCCTGATGATATACCTGTGGAGGTCTGGAAGTGTCTAGGAGAGGTAGCAGTAGAGTTTCTGACTGGGTTGTTCAACAGGATCTTAGATAGTGAGAAGATGCCTGAGGAATGGAGGAGAAGTGTGCTGGTGCCCATTTTTAAGAACAAGGGAGATGTACAGAGTTGTAGCAACTACAGAGGAATAAAGCTGATGAGCCATACAATGAAGTTATGGGAAAGAGTAGTTGAAGCTAGACTAAGGGCAGAAGTGAGCATTTGTGAGCAGCAGTATGGTTTCATGCCAAAAAAGAGTACTACAGATGCAGTATTTGCTTTGAGGATGTTGATAGAGAAGTACAGAGAAGGTCAGAGGGAGCTGCATTGTATCTTTGTAGATCTGGAGAAAGCTTATGACAGGGTGCCCAGAGAGGAACTGTGGTATTGTATGAGGAAGTCTGGAGTGGCAGAGAAGTATGTTAGAGCGGTGCAGGACATGTATGAGGACTGTAAGACAGTGGTGAGGTGTGCTGTAGGTGTGACAGAGGAGTTCAAGGTGGAGGTGGGACTGGATCAGGGATCAGCTCTGAGCCCCTTCTTGTTCGCTATGGTGATGGACAGGCTGACAGACGAGGTTAGACAGGAATCTCCATGGACTATGATGTTTGCAGATGACATTGTGATCTGTAGTGAGAGCAGGGAACAGGTGGAGGAGAAGCTAGAGTGGTGGAGGTTTGCCCTGGAAAGGAGAGGAATGAAGGTTAGCCGCAGCAAGACGGAGTATATGTGTGTGAATGAGAGGGACCCAAGTGGAAGAGTGAGGTTACAGGGAGAAGAGATAAAGAAGGTGCAAGATTTTAAGTACTTAGGGTCAACAGTCCAGAGCAATGGAGAGTGTGGAAAAGAGGTGAAGAAGCGTGTGCAGGCAGGTTGGAACGGGTGGAGAAAAGTGTCAGGTGTGATGTGTGATAGGAGAGTTTCAGCTAAGATGAAAGGAAAGGTGTACAAAACTGTGGTGAGACCAGTGATGTTGTTTGGTCTAGAGACAGTGTCACTGAGGAAAAGACAGGAGGCAGAGCTGGAGGTAGCAGAGATGAAGATGCTGAGGTTCTCTTTGGGAGTGACCAGGTTGGATAGGGTCAGGAATGAGTACATCAGAGGGACAGCACATGTTAGAGGTTTTGGAGATAAAGTCAGAGAGGCCAGACTGAGATGGTTCGGACATGTCCAGAGGAGAGATAGTGAATATATTGGTAGAAGGATGCTGAGTTTTGAACTGCCAGGCAGGAGGCCTAGAGGAAGACCTAAGAGGAGGTTTATAGATGTAGTGAAAGAGGACATGAAGGTGGTTGGCGTGAGAGAAGAGGATGCAGAAGACAGGCTTAGATGGAGGCAACTGATTCGCTGTGGCAACCCCTGAAGGGAAAAGCCGAAAGGAGAAGAAGAAGAAGACAATTTATACAAAAACTATTTGTAAACAGTTACAGTGCAACAGTAAACTATTTTATTCTGATTCTAAATACAAAATAGGAAATAAATAACCAAAAGACTTGTCGTCTCTGCCCCTCTCTTCTATCCACGCCCAGCGCCACTTATTTCTAAGTCCTTTGTCTGTTGTTGGACGTCTTTCCCTGGCTTCATAAACTTACTCTCCATCATCTCAGTCACTTCGATCAAAAAAAAACCAAAACAAAAAAAAACGCCGGCTTGGATGCTGCGTTCACGAAACCGAGAATTCTATAGTCCAGCTGTCCCAGACCAGCCCATTGATGTGGGCAATAAAACCGTGAAAAGAGCTCTAAAGAGAGGGAGAGAACATTTGGTAACCGAGTTAATCCGTTTGATTTTCCAGACAAGGTAAACGGACTTGCTCCACTGGGGATTGGAACTGAAATAATGAGGTTAAAATTGTCCAACGATAAAAAAAAAACCAAAAAAAAACCCCCAGAAACACAAATTTTTTGAGAAAGACATACAGTTAATCTCGCTGACGTGGCGGGGATTTCAAAATATAATCCAGGTAATTTATGCATTAACAGTGGCTGATAGCACCTACAACTGTGTTACTTTTGCTTGATGTATTGATTTATAGTGTTCACTTATTTACTTAAAATTATGATAGATTGTCCCTCCATTTTGAAATGTGCATCTCTCTGTGTCTTCTCCATAGCCCAATTGGTCGTATGCAGCAAACCCGACCCAGTTTATGTGAACACGCACTGACCTAGAAGGAAAAAGCAGGTTAACGGAATGACTGAAGCCAGATAACGAAGAGATCACTATTATGGAGGACCAAAAGGGACAGAATGAAATATATAAATAAATCTTTAAATAATTACTTAAATGTGTCATTAATTAATTAAAATGGGAAATACATACTTAAATGTGTCATTAATTCATTAAAATACCAGTTCATTTGATGTAAAAATATATATAATTGTTGGTGACAGACATTTTAGACCTCGCAGAGTATGTGGAAGCGGGACCTGCTGACCCAGAGCATGTAGCTTGTGAAGTAGAAGAATTTTTTAAAGTTGTTGGCGTTATTTCTGCACTACACCGGTCTAAAATGTCTGTCACCAACTCCTGAGAAAGTTGAAGCACATCCTGCTTGGCCGCAATGTTTTGAAAGACTTCCAGGCTTCACCAAAGCAATCGATTCAGCTCGATTCGCATTAGCCCCGCCCACTGACTTTGGTGAGTTTGACAGATAAAATTAATTCATGAAGCACTGCAACACGACCATGAAATAATTAAATAAATTGTGAAATAATTATATATATTTTTACATTAAATGAACTGGTATTTTAATGAATTAATGACACATTTAAGTACAGGACTCTCAAGTCTCACGCATTTGGTGTGTGACACACGCATTCCCACCCGTTCACACGCTCACACGCCACACATTATATTTCTCACGCATTTAAATTACCACGGTGACGTCCACAAAGTTGCACCTCTTTAACAATGGAACAGGTAGGAATCAAGTGAGTTCCCCCGAGAGTTCAGAAGCTGCGTGCCACGCACAAGCCAATCAAATAAAGTATATCTACCGAACAGCCAATCAAAAAGTAGCATTGCTGTATGGTGGATTTTGATATCCCGCGGTTTGGCAACAAAAGAAGACGGACACTCGCTGAAATGAAGCAGGTTTCATAAGGACGAAAAAGACCTGATGATTACAGTAAGTCATCTCATCATTTATTCGTTGCTGTGGAATAGTCTCTTTTATACTGTCTATGAATATTTTGTCCAGGCAGCAGGAGTTGGATGGAAGTTAATACCCGCCAGTTTACCAGCAGTACTGTGGGTTATTCCAGTCAGATCTGAACCAATTAATATAGGCTATATCTTAACCGTGCGCTTTCCACAAATCTATTTAGATCCAGTCAAAGTATTTTTCTGGTGCAAGAAGAAAGGTAGGCAGGAGCTAGTTTTTTTGTCTGAGTTTACATGACCTGAAGTCAAGGCAAGATTAAGATCCCCCCTAGCCTTATTGGTATCGCACAATAATGAACTATGGTAACAAGTACTGATTGGGGAATACTATGTTCATGTCTTGCACAGGAAAAATATGTTTCTAGGCGTTGTTATACACACATCAATGCTTGAATATAAAAGTGGCTGGTAGTGGAAGATAGATTTTAAAATTTACAAAAAAGTTAATTTCCATCTCTGGTGTGTGTGTGTGTGACAAATATTTCATTGTATCTTATCCAGACAATGCATAGTAGTAATTATTGCATTTGCCTTCAAAGATGTCAGGGAAGAGGCAAAAAAGCATCCTGTCATGCTTCTCCCAGCTCCCTAAAAAGGTGGCCAGATTAGGCCAAGAAAAGGAGAGGGCAGTAGTGAAGGACACTGTAGAAGAGGTTGTAGATGAGGCAGTGAAGAAGACAGCTATGGTGCCAGTAGAGATTGAGTCAGTGGAAGAAACTGTGGAGGACAGTGGAAAAGCCACTGGAAGCCACTGGAAACAAGAAAGAACAGAGGATTAAGTGGAGCAGCCACCTATAGGTGTACCTTTAAGAAGGAATGGTCAACCCGATGGCCATTCATCACAATGGGAACCACTAGCTCCTTCTACTGGTACTCAGTCTGCAGGCAAGAAAACTCCTATGCCCATCAAGGCATGAGGCACATAAGCAGGCATGTAGAAGGCAAGGGACATCGTGCCAAAGAACAGGCTCTAAACTCAGCCAGCAGTGTTACACAGTTCTACACACCAGAAACTTCTGTTGGAGGCATGAGTGTACAAGAGGCCAAGGTACATAGCACAGGAAAACCAAATGGCTGATGGAAATGTTTGATTAATTGCAGTGTCCATCAAATTGTTGTATTTCCATAAACACTTATCTAATGTTTATGATTATTAATCAATTGTTTCTATTGCAGACAAGGAGAGCTGAGGTGAAGGTTGCTGTTGCAATGGTGCAGCACAATATTCCATTTTCTGCTGCTGACAGTTTCAGCCCCTTGTACAAAGAATGTTTTAGAGACTCCCCCACGGCTCAGAGCTTTAAGAGCGCAAGTACAAAAACAACGTGCATCATAAATGAAGCAGTGGCACCACATTTCAAGAAGGAACTGGTGATGAAGATGAGAGAGAATCCTTTCACACTTGTCACAGATGGCTCAAGTGATACTGGTATGAGTTTAAAAACTAGCAGTAATTTAAGTTTGTATCCATTTCTTCATGCACACTCATACAAGTTTTGAACAAGATGTAAGTTTAGTTATGCACGTTATTGTTACAGGTCTAGAGAAGATGAATCCCCTCACAGTGAGAATATTTGACAACAGCAACGTTGTGCACAGATTCCTTGATATGTGCACAACCAGTGGAAAGAGCTGTGGCACTGCAGAAGTGATTTATAAAAAAATCAATGACACCTTGCAGGAAAATAATATCCCTTGGATAAATTGTGTAGGTCTCTCCATCGATAATGCTCCTGTAAATACAGGTGCCACAAATTCAATTGCAGCCCGAATACTGAGAGAAAATGGCAGCATTTACATACATGGATGCCCCTTTCATATTGTACACAACACTGCCAAGCATGCAGGGCAGAAGGTTTTGGAAGTAAGTTCAAATATGTAGTCTTTACATTCCCAGTCTTTCAAGCCCAATGCCAAGTGAAACTGTTTGCTGTATAGTGTTGTAATAAATCTATAATATATTGCAGATATCCAGATTTGATCCAGAGGTGATTGTGGATGTGGGGTACTGGTTTAAGGGAAGCACCAACCGTAAAGGTTACCTTGCAGCTTTGTGATTCAATCAGCTCTATTGTTGTACAACAAATACAAACATTTTTTCATTTATTTGATATATATATCTTATCTATTCCAGAATTTTGTGACTTCAATGGGAGCGAGTATATGGAGATTCTGCTGCACATTTCAGTGCGATGGTTAAGCCTAGAGATGTGCATCACACGAATTATGCGGCAGTTTGGACCACTTACCAGCTATTTTAAGTCCTTAAGTATGTTGTTTATTTCATTGACAGTAGTACAGCTGCATTACACCAGACTAAATACATAATTTTAAGCATAACATCTTTTTATTTACAGATCAGAATCAACCAAGGTTTAGAAGGCTGGTGGATGCATTTTCCAAGTCTACCTCCTCTTCTTTCAAGCAGTGCTTCCAGTGTTCTCCACACTGAACCTCCTTCTCCAGAGAGAAAGGTCTTCCATCTTCCTGCTCCATGGAGAGGTAAAATGCAAGGGTTGGCCTACTCTGCTGCCAAATATGTCTGCTCATTTTTGATTGGCTGATAAGTCCGTTTTCAGTAATTCATGTGAGTCTTTTATTAAATACAAATTTGCAGATGACAAAGTTCATCAAGAAACTGTGTGCGAGGTTCATGAAGCCATCAGCACTCCAGGGCCGAGAAGTCTACGACATCGCCTACAAAGACCCACAAAACCAACTACCAGGTAATACTTTTAAGTCTCAAATTAGGAGATAAATTTCTCATTGACCTCAAATACTTTTTGGGAAGACTACTTTTTTGTTATGAGTTGGATGATATATCTGATGTGATGGAAAAGACATAAAATGTATATGTAGTCTATGGGTAAAATAGCATGCTTACAGAGGAATCACTTGCACTTATTGTGCATATCTTGCTGAATCTGTGCCCTCACTGTATGTCTGTCTAGTCTTGCATTAAAATGCTGATTGCACAGTCAAATTCCTGTGTGTCTACCCTGATGCATTTAGTGAATAAAATGTGATTTTGTTTCTGGGATATTGTTTAATGTACTTAATTATCTTTATCTCTTTCTGTTTTCTCACTGATAGGAGAAAAGCTAAATGTTGGGTTCACAACTAGAGGTACCCTCAACAGGTTCCTTGAGGCTGGTGACATCACAGCTCAGGAGGTGGAGCAGGCAGCACTCGCATTTCTGGTCAGGGCAGTGGAGTATGGGCTCAAGAACCTCCCCTTCAATGAGGCCCTTCTGAGACATGCAAGATTTGTTGATGTCCAGCAGAGGGCTGAGTGTGGGGTGGAAGATGCCCTATACTTTGTAAACAGGCAAGGGTTTCCATTTTTTTCCAGGATTTCACATGTTTAATACTTAAAGTATTAAGTTCAATTTTGATCATGGTCACAAAACAAATTAATTAGTTCTTCACACATGGTGCTTTTTTTTTTAGATTTCAGGAACTACTTCCGTTCCATGGGCCCCAGGAACAGGATAAGGTGAGTGAGGAGTTCCTGGACTACCAACTCATGGACATCTTCATGCCCCAAGATCCCACCACCTTTAATGTTGAGGAGTTTTGGGGGAGTATGTCCTCAACAAAGAGCAAGGTAAGAAATATTTTGCACATGATATGACATGATATTTAATATAATATAATATAAATATTATAATATTTATAATATATATATATATAATAATAAATATAATATGAAATAATAAAAGCTAAGCATTAGAGTAATAGACACTCTTGGTTTCTTTTTTCAAAGGTGACCGGTTTGAGGCAGTTTGGGAGGCTGTCAAAGATAGCTGCATTAGTGCTTGTGCTCCCACATTCAAACGCTGACGCTGAGAGGGTTTTCTCCATGGTTGGTCTAAACAAGACCAAAACAAGAAACAGTTTGGCACTTAATGGCACTCTGTCATCACTCATGACTGTAAAAATGGCTGGTTTGGAACAACAGTGTTTCAAGTGGGAGCCACCAACCCCTGTCCTAAAGGCCTATAAGCAAGCCACAAACACTTACAATAAACAACACACACACGCACACATGCACTAAAATAACACACACATAAGCGCACACATGCACTAAAATAACACACACACACACACACATGCAGTAAAATGCTGAAGTCAATAAATATTTTTGTTTGAATTAATTTATGCATCATTTGTCAGACTTCCATCCCCACCTCAACTAAATCCCCATCGCCGCTGGTAAAATCTCACTCTGAACTCACTTCAAAACTTGAGAGCCCTGTAAGTATGTATTTCCCATTTTAATTAATTAATTAATGACATATTTAAGTAATTATTTAAAGATTTATTTGTATATTTCATTCTGTCCCTCTTGGTCCTCCATACACTATAGCATCCGGGGTGAACGATGGTGTAACTCTCATACTGATGGTTTGGCAGTGTTTATTTATGACAACCGTGTACACTCTTGATCAGCCTGTAAGAGCTACGAGAGGAAACAAACAAACAAAAAATAATATAAAAAATATTACTCACCTTACACTTTGTGAAAATGGGCTTATTGTATTTTAGCTTTATGGGATTCACAAAAATCTTATTTTTCAACCTGACTGAACATAAATCACTGTTTTATCACAATCATGAAATAATCACTTTTTAACCCATTTAGTTTTGTTTAATGACAATCTCCAACCTCTTATATGTAATCACAATTAACATAAAATGAAATATTTAACCAATCCCTTTTTAATCACATATGCAGTTTTAACTTTACATATTGCAATTACTGTAAACACACAAATGCTATGTTTCTTTACATTAGCAAGAAAACCACTGAAATGGCCACATCTCCCTCATCCAGACAGACAGAAAGGCCCTCAGTTAGGCTCATACAGCATCCCTGCTAGCCGAAACACACCAGCACAAAACTTTACAAAACTATTTTTAAAAAAAGTAGTTTGACTAAACGTTTAAACAGCACATGAAACAAAGTGATAACAACCCTTGTGCCCTTATCAACCAGGTGCTAAAAAGAGATCGCTGCCGTTTGTTTTGTTTTTTTAAGTTAGGCAGACACATGTGTGACCTGCTGGCAACAATCTTACGATCGAGACTCCTTCAAAATAAAAGTCCCGTGTATAACATCTAAGATAAAAGAAGAAACAATAGCCTGGCTTTAAGAAAATACTACACAAATGAATGAATAAACATAAAAACAAAACACTTATAGAAATATGTTGAAAGGTCGTTTACAATCACAGACATGTTAATTCATCTTTGTGATACAGGCCCCTAGTCTTTATCGTATCACTCAGGGCTTGAGATGAGCCCAACACTTAAGAGCTAAATCTTGCAGTTCCTCTTCAGACTCCTTGAGTCTGGCTCCAACAGTTAGTCAGTCCCCATAGACTGCCATGGTAAAATATCCAATTCTCAAGTAGAATTAAACATGTTTATAGCCTGGAACACCAACTGTTTTGGTCTCTGTAGGTAACATTCAAAGCCTTCGGATGTCATCACAGAGGTTGGTCCATCTTTATTCAAAGTCTGTGGTTCACACACTTCTTAACCACCATGTGATGATTAAGGAAGTGAATTTATTTGAATGGAGAAATATTTATGGAGAAGTCAAGTTGATTTCTTTTACAAATTCAGTTTTTAAAGGGGATAAATATTTTAATAAATATTTAGTAAAATATTACTTCCTGATACTACCTTTGTTACTTAATATTATTTCCTTCAGTAATTTAGTTTTGCATGTCTTAATGTCTTAACTCATTAATCCTGTTGTGTTTGGCCATTGGATTCAGAAATCACAGCTGCTGGTATCAGGTAGTTTACTCAGATTTATAGACTAGCAATTAATTTTCTCGTCAGAGGATGGCACCATATTTAAGGGTTTTTAATGATAACATGCATTGGTCATTGTTCTAGTTTCACACTGTTGCTGTTGTAATTTGGGGTTTCTATTTTTAAGGAGAAGAACATATTAGAAATAAAATACAATCCGAAATCCATCATTGTATTAAAATAGTTTATAAAAGTCCAAAAATCAACAGCGTGTAATAAAGTACCTTAAGTGTTACTCCACGACATGTTTTGACAAAGTAATCCACTGAACAGATACCTATCAATCATTTTAAAAAGCATTTATTGATAACTCATTGACCACAGCCTGGCACTGACTGGTTATGTTGACATCAACTTGATATCTTATTTAATTTCTCCAAGACAATATCTAACAGTAGTCTAAACTACACAAAAAACAACCACACGATCAAATTAAAAAAACGCTACCAGTGCAACTGCAAGTATGTTTGTGTCCAGTGTCACCAAGTAAGGGATTCTAAAATATCAACATCCATAAATCAACAAGCACCAGAAAACAAACAGTGTTTTAGCCTTTAGCCCACAAGTCTAACAGGAATGTAGGAGAAAGCGCTTCAGCATCAAAATGGAAACTCGTGTACAAAGTAACAAAAACAAAAACAGGACTGAAAATTGAACCACAAAGAAACAACATCTGGGGCCTTTGGACATCAGAAACCAGGATCCTTGTAAGTTTCACTTACAAAACCCAGCATTGACGCAGCCATGCATCAATCCCCCTGTACAGCACAGTTGTTCTTTGGTACATTTACAGCATATCGTCATCTCCTCCTCCATACATGTCAGCCAGTTTCTTGAAGCGGGGTCCCCACTCATTGAGGCAGTTGTAGTCCTGGTCTCCACTGCTTGATGAATTCAGCGAGGACAGGCTTCCTGCATCAGAGCCGCCGCCCTCATAGTCGAACACCAGCAGGGAGTCGTATGGGGGTGCTGTAGGATCGTTGTCAGCTGCCTTCAAGTTCTGGAAGAGCAGTGGAGAGAGAGTCTCATGGTATATTGAAGCAATTTGAGGAAGCTTTACATTAATTGCATCCATCAGACTAACTTTGATGCAAAGAATCTGATTGAAATACGAGAATTCAATATATTTGAATGGGCTTTTGAATCTTGGACTCACATCATCGATGAAGTTGCCTATTTCCTCAGGGTTGGCAGGGCGAGGCCGGTACTGAGGAGCCGGCATGAAGTTTGGTAACACATCGTCCCTGGTTACTCCTGGCCGGTTGTCCAGACCACGATGGAGAACACTCAAGTCATAGTCCTGAAAGCACATGGTCACTCGGGACATACTGAATCCCACATATTGGTTTTGATCCACATTTCTACAATGACAGCTTTACAGGATCTGCTGAGAGAACTAATCCACACCACTCTGAGGTGATGACTGGAGAATCAGGCTGGGCAATGCAACTCAGTGTAAGGGCAGATTTAATAATGAATATTATTTTGAAAGATAAATGCCAAATTAAACAGAGTATATATAAAGATTCTACTTTTAATCACAATTTGGAATGTTCCATGACAAGATGTGGCGCTTAAATCACCCATAATGTACAGTGCGCAGCATAAATGAGTACACCCCCTTCGAAAAGTAACATTTTAAACAATGAACACAAAAACCATTTCCAAAATGTTGACAAGTTTAATATAACATTATTATATGAAAGTAAGTATTAACAATATAACTTAGATTACACATTTTGCATCTTTCAGTTTTACTAGAATTAGGGTGATGCAAAAATTAGTACACCCCACAACAAAAACTGTACATCTAGTACTCTGTATGGCCTCCATGATTTTTAATGACAGCACCAAGTCTTCTACGCATGGAATGAACAAGTTGGCGACATTTTGCAACATCAATCTTTTTCCATTCTTCAAGAATGACCTCTTCTAGAGACTTGATGCTGGATGGAGAGTGATGCTCAACTCGTCTCTGCAGAATTCCCCATAGGTGTTTGATTGGGTTCAGATCAGGAGACATACTTGGCCACTGAATCACTTTCACCCTGTATCTTCATCAGAAATCCAACAGTGGCCTTAGATGTGTGTTTAGTGTCATCGTCATGTTGGAAAAGTGCACCACAACCAAGGGCACGGACTGATGGTAGGTTCTTTCAGTATAGAGCAATAAATCTGTGAATTCATGATGCCATCAATGAAATGCAGCTGCGATGCCATACAGTTTTGAAGCCATCAGTTTAAACATTTATCTTGGTAGATCAGAGTATAGAGTCCCAGTAGTCTTCATCTTTGTCAGCATGGGCCCTGGCAAACTCAAGGCCTCTTTGTGCCTGCGCTTTAGGAGAGGCTTCTTTCGTGGATGGCACCCATGCATGCCATTCCTCTGCAGTGTACGCCATATTGTGTCACAGGAAATAGTCACCCCAGTTTGGCTTTCTACTTCTTTAGATAACTGCAGTGAACTTTCATGCCGATTTTCTTCAACCCTTCTCATCAGATGACGCTCCCATCGAGGTGTTAACTTCCGTGGATGACCTGGACGTCTCTGAGATGGTTGCAGTTCCATCTTTTTTTTATATTTTTGAGCAACTTTTGCTACAGTATTCTGACTGATAAGTAAAACTTTGCTGATCCTGTTGTAGCCTTTACCTTTGAGGTGGAAAGAAATTATTTTCTTTCTCAGGTCTTTCCCTCGGGACATTTCTCTTCCATGTGGCGGCATTGCTGACAACATGAAATAGGAAAGGGTTTTCTTTGTCTACTGTCTACTGGACACCTGTGTAATGAATAATTACACTCACCTGTGGTAGATTCTTGCTAAATTAGACATTTGCAGTCTAAAATTTAGCTTTGCTCCAGAGAGTGGGGTGTACTCATTTTTGCATCACCCTAATTTGAGTAAAACTGACAATTTTGTTCTCCAAGTTATATTATTAACCTTACTTTCATGTTATAAGTTAGAAAGATGTTATATAAAACTTATTCTTGTCAACATTTTGGAAATTGTTTTTGTGTTCATTGAGATATTGTTTAAAACATTACTTTTCAAAGGGGGTGTACTCATTTGCGCTGAGCACTGTATGTCAACTACTGAATTTGTCCTACATTTTCAGTTGGGTTGTTTAAGTAGCAACTGAGTGTAGTGGGGAGCACAGGGGTTTGGCACATCACTTCTTTCTGACTCCACATCTTGACTGACACTGACTTATATTTATCAGATGTCACACAGCTCCTTCTGGAGACTCAACTTTATACTCTTTTCTCACATGCAGTGATGTGCTTACACCACCCACGTGTGTAAGTAGACGGAGTCCAATTCCCTGTCAAGTTTTGATGTGTGAAATCAGTTAAAGAACAACTTTAGAGACAGGTGAGAAAAGACTTATTGCTTCACTAAACATATCTTGACCTCTTGATGCACAAATGTCATTCCAGTCTAAAGAAAACGTGTGTGCAGATACCTGGTCGTCCTCTCCACCCCCCTCTTCATCATAGTAGTAGATGTTGTCCCTGATGTCGTCATCCTGCAGTAAAGGCTCCTTATCTCCTCGTCTCCGTCTGGCAAGCAGCAGCAGCAGCAACACCAGCACTGAAAGCGAGCAGAGCTTCAGTGAACACAGGTCCAACAACTTCAGGTTATATACATATATATACATATATACACACATATACATATATATACACACACATATACACACATATACATATATATACACACATATACATATATATACACACACATACATATATATACACACACATACATATATATACACACACACATATATACACACACACACACACACACACACACACACACATATATATATATAAATATATACATACATGCATATGTATGTATGTGTATACATCTGCAGCCCTTTGGATGATCCGCATGTCACTAGATTAAATATCAGACTCACTGAGCAGCAGCAGGACGCCTCCCAGTATTCCCAGGATGAGGGGCAGTCCAGTGGCTGCCGCGGCTCGACCTCGACAGGCAAAGTCTTCCCCTCTACAGTCACACACTTTGGCCAAGACGGTATTGTCCTGCTCCAGGCCCTGGTTGTCTGCAACCCTCAGGACCACACTATAGTCTCCATCAGGCAACTCAGTGCGTAAATTTAGATAGATGCCCGTCTCTACGACAAGGAGGAAAGTAGATTAATATTTGCTCCCTTAACCCATGATGCTTCATCATGATGTGTATAACTTTGTAATCATTCAAATCTTATAACTGACAACGTTAAAAACTTTTAAAAAATAATTGGTTATTTATCCAGGTTATCCAAGAATGAACAATGTCATTGAATTTCTAAAATCTTTCCTGGGCCTGGCTATGTATTGGATGAAGTTAGTTCGTGTTTGCACTCTTCCTTGAATTCATGTCTACATACTGGTGTCATTCATCCTAGCTGTCCAGTTGGTCTTTGACATGCCCTGTAAAGACACTCTGTATGGAGCAGCAAAGCCTGGTCCGTCCTTATCCGTCACTGAGAGCAGATGACTAACTGGCTCTTTGCTGCACACCTGAAGAAAATATTAGAATCAAGTCACTGCATGTCTGGATTATAACTTTAGCACAACTTTGTCTTGGTGCTTCTGTACTCCAGAAGCTCCACACAGTTAATCTGATGAGGAGACGCACCTTGATGACGCGGTCCTCGACGATGGGCGCATTGTCATTTACATCTTCAAGTTGAATGATCAGAGTTCCAGTTCCTGTTGCTGGGACATCATCTGAATAGTTGACACAAAGAACAAGAACAAGAAGTGAATTCTGAATCCATATTTACATCAAAAGTCTTTTTAGTGATGAGGACACAAGAGTTCATCAGCACATTTAGTTTAACACACTGAACAATCACTAAAGACAACACATAACCTTGATCCCACATTAGTATATTTTTCACGCACCACTGTCATATGCACCAATGAGTGCTGTGTATTTGTTGTCCTTGACGAAATGAGACTCTCTGTCCATAAGGCTTTTCACCTTGATCAGACCCGAGTCCTTGGCTATATTGAGCCAGCCAGCAGGATCACTGATGATTTTATACCTGGACAGTCACAGAAGGAATATTGTGTCATCAAAATAAAATAAAATAAAAAAAATAATAATTTATATTCACTTACTATAATAAACATGGAGGCAATTTAAGCTGGATACATGTCAGTGTTTCCTTTATTTTTACCAAATTTTCAGTTATTTATCATTCATATTAAAAATCCTGAACAACAGAATAATGAAGAATTTTAGTTACAGTCATGGTAACTTTGTTAATAGCCTGTCTGAAGGGTACAGGCCATTGAGTAACCACATCCCCCTGTCCTGTTAAAAGGACTTTTTAGTGTGGTATTAACATCATTTTCTTTTCAGGAGTTAAACCTTACATGACTTCCTGCTTGCGTGCAGTGTCTGGGTCGGAAGCAATATACTGCACCACGTCGCTGTCAATGGCAAGGTCCTCCCTTTTTGAAACACTCTTACGTATTGGATTGAATATTGGAGGTTCATTGACGTCCTGCACAGTCACCACCACTGTGGAAGTGGATGTGGGCAATGGAATGACAAAGGGAACCTCATTCTCTACTTCAATCAGCAGAGTGTGTTTTGTGGTCTTCTCAAAGTCCAGACCCTGGTTGGATGGAAGAAGAAGCTCATTGATTTAAGCCCTAACTCATCTACAGTCTCAATGGACCCTTTTCACACTTCCGCATTCCACTAACCAGAAGTCGTCATACTAGGGATAAACAATTCGAAAACATGACAGCGGGCATGAATTCACCAGTAACAAACAACTTCTCAGAGTCACAGCAGTTGTAGCGTGCCTTTGTGTAGCAACTCGAAGAAAAAACAACCAGAACTAGCTTTTCACCAGTTTCCTACTGATTTGGATCTCAGGAAATGGTGTTTGTGGGCTATAAAATGAAACAAAGGGCCCGACGTTTAGCATAAAACGAGGCAGCACGTTTGTCTGTGAACAGCATTTTCAGCCCAAGGATTATCAGCAGTCTCTGACGGGGGGGGGGGGAATTGTGAAACGCCTGAGAAGTTATGTCGTACCATCTCGCTTTAAATGGAATTAATTAATTTAGATTTTGATTTAATAAAACTAAAATGAATAAAAATCATATAATTAATCAATATTCTAATTTTTTATTATTATTTTTTTAGACGGTTAACAAATATTAATGTTAGACATGAAAAGAAGGGGTTAGCAGTCTGGTGGACCAGTTTTCTTTCACAGAGAAACAAAAGCTCGATAAAGGATACAAGCTATTCTACGAAAACTGTACATAACTACGAAGCTAGGCTTCCTAGCTTGATACCGAACCAATCTGCATTAACGTTGTTCTTTATTGTATCTGTAATGTTATGTTTTGGTCAGTTCTGTTGTAAAGCCTGTATTTTATGCATGTCTGTCTAACGTTAATATTATTTGTTCAGCGCCAATGTTGTTGATGGCGAAGTAGTGGTGAGAGCAAAGTGTTATAGATCAATGAGGAACAGAGAGGCTCCCCATAAACCCGAGGTTTAAGCTCATGTCATAAGATCCAAAGATTATTCCTTACACCTTTGTTTTTAATTTCAGTGTTTTATTTAAGGGATAATGTATCGTGAGTTGTGATTACTGAAAGAATAACTCCCGAGAGGTGATCCCCGGAGTTATATTTCCAGTAATCAATGCTCACAATACATTAGCACACTTATTACACAGCTAATTATCAGTGAAAAAAAATTATCAGAGAGATAGAATATCAGAGACAGAATATAATTGTATGATTTATACAATTTATTTTACAGGCTTTTTTTTATTACATCAAGAATCTAAATCTAAATGAAACTATTCAATTTAAAGCGAGATGGTACGACATCACTTTTCAGGCGTTTCACGATTCCCCCCGTCAGAGACTGTTGATAATCCTCGGGCTGAAAATGCTGTTCACAGACGAACATGCTGCCTTATTTTGGGCTAAAAATCAGCCCTTTGTTTCGTTTTGTAGCCCACAGCCACCATTTCCTGAGATCCAAATCAGTAGGAAACTGGTGAAAAGCTAGTTCTGGTTGTTTTTTCTTCGAGTTGCTACAAAAAGGCATGCTACAACTTCTGTGACTGAGAAGTTGTGTTAGTTACCGGTGAATTCATGCCCACCGTCATGTTTTCGAATTGTTTATCCCTACTATGACGACTTCCGGTTAGTGGAATGCGGAAGTGTGAAAGGGGTCAATTCTACACAACTTCATTCCTTGATAAAATGGAAACAGGTGAGTTATAAAAAAAAATTATTTCAGTAAAGTTGTTTTGAAGGAAGTAAACATGTAGACATGTTTATTTTGGGAGCAAGGGAGCAAAGAAAACACTAATGTAGTGCTCACCAAATGCCTCACTTAACCTTGATATTGTGGCTCACTTGAAATCAGGCATTCATTTCCTACCTTGATAGTTGTGATGATTCCTTCCTGTTTGTTAATTCCTGTAGAGATATTGAACAATCCTTCAGGATCACCATCAATAATCTTGAACTTGGTTCTCCAGGCTGGGGAATGTGGCTCATCACCATCTGTTGTTAGCATGGTGACCACAACAGCATCCACTTTATTTTCTGCTACTGTTGCCTCATACTGAGGATGGAAAAAAGAGTTAATAGGAGGGTAAATGAGGAATGGGAAAAATGCTGTGAGTGCCCTTTGGAATAATGAAATAGATCAGATAGTCTTATTCATTTACTTGTTAATTTGCAAAGTTTAGTTCATGATTTCCCTGAACAGCTATGGAATCCACTCTTTAGTTCCCTGCCCTCCCTCTAAAAATCAAAGATGTCTTTTTAATGTAATATCTGTAATCACATGAATTGCACCACCAAATATTAGTTGACCATCTCACAAGTGTTCGCAGCCAAAAACCAAAGATACATTCCCATTAAAACTCAGTGCCCAGTGAAGCACGTCCTCTTGAAGTCTTTTTGGAAAGGTGCAACTATTCAGCACTGTAAAATACTGAAAGAGTTATTAGAGCCCAGAGCAGGTGGCTTTTGCATGGTGAGAACTTACCATGGTGTCTCAGCTACAGGGAAGGTAAATAAAAAAGCTTCCCTTTTTTATACTTACAGTTCTCTGAGTGAAATGTGGAGCATGGTCGTTGCTATCAGCTACAGTGAGAATTACTTTGCACATTCCAAACAGCCCATCTCCAACCATGTCCGCTGCTACGACAGTCAGAGTGTACTTTGGGTATTTCTGTCGGGAGGAGACAAGTCATCAGATTAAATGCCTAAACACAGTGCCATCATGTTCTGAGCACAATTCCCCGATTCTGATGCAGACGTGACACAGAGATTCAGATATTCATTATTCAAGGTGTCAAAATACTTAAAAAACTAACAAACTTCTATTTTTGTGTGACACAGCTGCTGAAACATCTTATCTCAAATCTTTACACTCCTACTGAGAGAACGTGCAGACAGGTGTGACTGATTGTTAGAGAAATTGTGTGAACACATCCACAATCACACAGTCTCTTTTTCGGCAATTGTGAAGTTCGAGTTTATACGACAGTTTTTACTCTGGAAAAACATTATTAGTTTGTTAGTGTGCAGTAAGCTAAGCTCACTGTCATTAAAACTTCACCTCTCTGTCTAGTCCCCCAGTATGGACTCTGATGACGCCACTGACTGGATTGATGACAAATAGGTGGTCAGTGGGCAACTTTGGCTCCTGGTCTTCAATACGGTAGCGGATATCTGAGTTGGCATCATTTGGCTTGTCAGCATCCGTGGCCACAACTGTGATCACCTCAAAACCTGGACAGAAGAAATTGAAAAGTGTAGGTACATCTTAGGCCTTGGGTAAGAAGTAGATTTATGACTGAGATTATCCTTATCCAGTCCAGTGCTCACTTGATGTCTAACTTCAGACATCACTCAAATGAAGATCAGATAGACCATCTTCCAGGTTTCTAAAGCCACAGACACCAAGAACGCCTGGTAAAGTACTGTTATACACAAACACAAGTGGTAATAAACTATGAGTACCAGTTAATGAAGCCTCAGGAACTTCTCCCAGGTAGGTGTCTTGATTGAAAACAGGTTTGTTGTCATTCTGGTCTATTACATTCACGACTATATCCATCGGCTCCTCAGCATTTCCTGCTCCTTCTGCCACAGCGTGAGCTTGAAACTGCAGAAAAGGAGACATTTCCTTTATAAACACTGAAACACAAGCAAGAATAAGTCACATACATGTCCATATAACTGGGACACGTTAAACATGATGGGACACACATCCGAGTGTAAAATCACTAATCTGCATGTTAAATGTGCAAATTAGGATATGATGAAAAGGTAAGAAGCTTTGTAATGTATTTAACAATCTCACAGACCATCATGCCATACAACACTGCCTCCACAAGTACATTGCAACTTCCTCCACCATCATCATTTTTTCAGATTTTCATTAGAGCTGCCCTATAGTGGACCAACTCTTGGAGGTCCCCTGGTTCCAGGTTTCTTCCACTTTAGTTCAAGGATTAGAACAGTTTGCTGATAACCATCTAGCTCAATCCCAGAACAGGTTAACCATTAGCTAAGTGTTAGTTTCATCCATATTTCCCCAGTGTACTGTGACAAGCCCACAATGGTTGGTTACACTGGGTTCACCTAAACTGTAAACTGGCCAATCATAGTGCCTGAATTTACATACAAAAAGTTGATTTAATATTGAAAACATGCAGCCCAAAAGTACTGTAGAATTCAGTAACTCTGTGGTCACTCTTGCACAGTCTGAGAAATACCACATTAAACAGGAGAAGTTAACTCATTTACTCATGGACCACCTAGGGTCACTTGCAGACCGTTGATGATAGTTCATCAACATTGTTTTCAAATCATGTGACTGATAAAATCCATTGTGATTTGCTGAAATACATGTTGGGAGGACATATTGTGCATTTTTTGCCTGATTTGCCTGATGCAATGCTCTCACAAATACTTTTGAAGCAGATAGAAACTTCATTAAGTCATTACCACTGGCTAATGTTCATCAGCATTGTCTATCTCTAACAGCTGACACTGAGTTGATCATATTTTTGAAGGGAGACAAAGTACAAAATATTCTCAAGTGGAGAGGGGAAGTTCTTACCTTGTACTGCGCCACCTGCTCCCTGTCCAGGGGCTGTGTGACATACAGGATACCCGTGTCTCTGTCCATGTTGAATAGGCCTTGAGGAGGCTCAGTAGCTCCTGGACCAGTGATGCTGTAATAGATCTTCTTCATTTTATCTTCATTGGAGCGGATCTGGAGGGAGAAAAAAATAAATAAATAAAACAGGCCTGAATGAAACCGCTCTCATTGATCAACTGCATTGTTACAGCAGTGCAAAACGCATTCAGAGTTCAGATGTCATCAAGGTCTTTGATTTATGCTGAATTTAAAATACAGGGTACAGAAGCAACAAGTGGCCTGCTTACAAGATTGTAGATCCTGTTATTAGATCAAGTCAATTATCCAAAAATCTTGAGGTAAGTGTCATTTCATTACGTTAACTTTTGATTTGAAGATTTGAGTTAGTAAACCATTATAAAGGGTTATCAACTCTGTTGTCCTTAAAAACAAGGTTATTGACTTTTTCACTCAAGTTAAAGTTTGGTAGGGTTACTGGGACTGCAGTACAAATCAATATAGAGAAATGCTGTGGAGAAACAAATGTTCAAAATTCAATTTAGTGTCTCTTACCTGTGATACTTTGAGCGGGTAGGGTCCTCTGTCATTCTCAGTAACAGTTAGATCAGGAATAACCCAGTCTCTCTTCCTCCGCTTCAGGCCATCAACAGACTTGGGGAAAATCAGGACTGGCACTTGTGGCTCAGCTGAATTCTAGGAAAACATGAAAAACTGTTATACAGTGAAGGCCTGAACAGTTCAATTCAGGAACCATCCAATTGCAAATAAATGTTCTAATCTAATAGGAGACACCAACACCATTTTCAAATGATTTAACCAGATAGTGTCACTGGAATTAAGGCCCAAAACATGTAGTTTTAGAAAGGCCAGACCCTCACACTATCCAATAACTTGAAATTAGACAAGTTCAGCTCAATACAATCTATAAAAAAGTCTCTAGGAATATAAACAAGTTGGATCCATGAAAGACTTAACCTTATTTTATTTTGTTTGGAAAAACACACTTTTGACATCTTTTCCCAAACCTTTGGTCCAATTGAATAAAATCTTCTGTGGATCTGTGACCAAGCCGAATGATGTCCAATTTAGTTTAAAAGATATTGACCAAAGGGCAAGTCCAAGTAGGAAATTGGCCATAACTCCTGAAGGAGTTGTCCAATCATCAAAAATATTGGTAGATATATTTAGTCTGCTTTGAGAACAAGACTTACAAGTATTTCAACCCATAGGGGACTCCACAAAGCAAAAACATGTACACCAAGACCTGGAAGACAGAATCTCAATCTGCTGTGAGCTTGAAACAGGCAGGGGACAAGGTGCAATAACAGGAATGAGGTGCTACAGCTTTCTCAGAAAATAGGAGCACAATTAGCCTAAAGGTGGAACTACACTTAAGAAATCAAAAATTTAACAATGGGGAAAGGACAGCGTTCTTACTCAAACTAATTTTGCTCGATATGCTTCCTTCAGTCAAGCAAAAAGGGCGTGAACCTAGAACAACAATTGTGGCTGTATTTTCAAATTTCAAATCCCCCCCCCCTCCTTCATGCTTGTTCAACAGGGTCTCTCTCTGCTCATACCTCTGTGTGTTTAGCAGAGTCCACCTCAGTTTGGTGATGGTTGCGTTCTCCATGGTGGGGCTCAGCATTTTGATGTTGGTCCCGACGGTGGTTTCCGCCATGGTGGGCCCCGTGGTTTTCACTGCGGGGGTTCCCATTGTGGTCCCGATGCTGGTGCCCCTGGTGCAGTACCCTTATTAGAGCTGTCATTTTGCGACCTTGTGAGTCCCAAGTGTCAATGGAGAAATCCTGGTGTCCTTCATGAAGAACGACCTGCCTGTTTAACTGGGAGGGAAGGAAAAAAATGCTGGTAACACTTCATGACTTAATATACATACATGTCTCCATTAGACCCACTGTGAGAGCCTGACACTATTCTTCCTCGGGGTGTTTTGAGTAGACTGACTAGTGATCAAAGCTAGTTTAATCTGTAAGATTTCAAAATGGCTCAGGTCAGTAAGTTGTACAAGAAAACAAAACATGAACATGAATATATAAGAAGCAGAGCTATTACTAGAGGAGGATCACTTTTACCTCAGTTGCTACAGTTTTACTTCAGATTTGACTGAAAGCAAGTAAATTGTATTTCAGTCTGATTGATTTGCCAAAAACCAAGCCAGAGGACTTTAATGTGTAAAATGTACACCCTTATAAGAACAAAATAATCAAAATGTCTCTCCCATTTCTTTTTTATTGATCAAACAACCCTGGATTTCAGAGATTTAATCATCAAAGAATAGAATGCCTGTTAAACTGTACTCACCGACAATACACCATCAGACTGTACTGTGAAACGGCTGTCGCTACTTCTGAAAGGAAACCTTCTATGGCCTGTGCAGTCAGTGAAGCCCACTGGCATTGGACAGAGGAAACAATCCGTAACAAACTAAGCACATGTAAAAAGATGTTTGCAGTACATGAAGAGACATTGGAAAGATAGAAAATAAAACAAATGAGCAGATGTCCCAATAAATAAATTGATAAGTAATAGCTGGAAACCTGGTGTTCAGAGAGGACTGACAATTGAGCTTCATAGACTTAACACAGCCTCATTATTTGAAACATCTGCGATGTTTAATCAGGACATCTAACATGTATTGAGCATATGCTATAAAACAATTAATTAGAATAACATGCTCTTAAACTGATGGGACCCAAGTTGTGCAATGACAAAAATTCATGACTGAGATGACTTCACCAGTTAAAGCTTTACATTCTTCTACTTCTGTTTCCTACTGAACAAACAGCTCTGAGGCAGTGGGCTACACACATGAATTAATAATTTAAACCATTCAAACTCAAGTATGAAAATACAAGGGGTTTGTGAAAAACTTACAATTATATGTATCCCTAAAAAAGTTTCATCCAAATAAGTCATATTTAGATTATTTTGGGCACAATTTCAGTCAATATTGGCCTTGTTTTATTTCATTTCCCCTGGAAAAAAAAAAAAGCTGTTGTGACTGTTCTTGTCTGCATGTGAATATAATCTGTAGCAGAACAACTCTTCATTTGTGGTTTTGACCCATTTTACTTTTATTAAAAATAAAACAAAAATGGCATCTCCATATGTGCTTTATGACAAGCACACAGTTAGAATTTAAGAGTTAATTACCGTTTGTTTGGGTTTTTTTTTCCTTTTTTAGTTATTCTGCTATAGGCCTACACTGCACCTACAGATGCTGGATCATCTTTGTTCCATATTCCTGCTCAATACCTGCCACTGCGATAGCTACCATTAGTTTTAACTACACACATTTCCCTTTGTTAGTTCTTCTGCTAAAAACCCTTTTTACTCCTTCTGCTAATATTTACTAGTGGACATTTAGTGTTACCAGGTTGCAATCACGATGTTTTCTGTATAATTTGCTTGCATATTCTGTCTCACTCCGTATCGCTCTCACTCTCCCTGCTTCTGTCTGCCACCCCCGCCCCCTCCCCAGTCGAGCCAGATGGATGCCCCCCCCCCCCAGCCCGGTTTGTCCCAAGGTTTCTGCCTCTTAAAGGAAGTTTTTCCTTGCTACTGTCACCAAGTTGCTACTCTTGGAGTAGCAGAGTTTGGTATAGACTTGCTCTATTTTTAAAGTGCCTTGATGTAACTTTGGTATCATTTGGCGCTATATAAATACATTTAATTTGATTTGTTTTAATAAGAGAAAACATTTATAACACCTGATGTAATGATGAAACCATCACCAACATTGCGACTTCAACTCTAACCTTGACTAAATGCAGCATAATGAATCAGCAGCTGGTTTTTTCATCCGCTAAACTGGGCTCTGCAGTTTAACCAATTCAGTTCAATAATGCAAACATTTGATGCTCCATGATGCTCCCACTAGCCTTGAGCTGTTACCACCACATTTAAACCTCTTAAAGACTGACCTTCAGTACCATCAAAAATATACAATCCATCTTTCACTAAATTGTCAGAGACTTTATTCATGTTTTGCTTTGTAGAGCCCAAACCAGGCCACCAGAGGTCAGACATAATGTAGGGAATGTTCTACTTCAAGAGTGATGATGTAGGTGAGCCAGGGAATATTTTGTCCTCCCAACATTTATTTCAGAAAATCAAAATGCATAATGTCAGTCAACTAAATTAAAAACAATGTGAATGTACTATCCCCAGAGAAATCCTTTTAGCCCTTTGCTACAATAACATAGTGAAGGCACGTAATTAGACATCTACTGTCTGTAGTAAATACAATTGCACTGAAAGAATATTCAATCCATCACCAACTAACTGACTAAAGGAAGATATAGTAAATTTGTTGTTCTTTTTGTTTAAAAAAAAAAAAAAAAAAAAAAGACAACAAAAATGAATTTGACCAAAGGATAATCCATTATTTTGGGCTGATTATTTAGGTTAAATGATTTAGGTTTTGGAATGGGAGAATGTAATGAAAAGAAAGACTTGCAAGGCATCATTAACATAAAGCAATACACAACTGTATACAAACTTATAAAAAGGGAAGTTTTTTTCTTTAACAACAATTATTTATGGCATAATAAGAATGAGCCGAAGCTCAACCACTCAGTAACACAATCAGGTTAAGGAAGCAGGCAGTTTTTTTTTCCATTTGCAACAATGAATCTATTGCTCTGCATAAAGTATTGTGAAACATAGGACAGAAAATTGGAAAATAAAATGGATTTGACTGGAAGGGTTGTCATTTTGTGGTGTTCACATTTAACTTTACGTAAAGGTATATAGAAGTCAACACTCCAGATTTCTCTCAGTGGACCATGTCTGTGCTTCCACCTTTTCAATCAAGTTCACTCTCACCCAACCATAATAAACAAGGTACACCCACATTAGTCACACTATCTATAGTGAAGTAAACATTTACTTGATTTTGACTGCTCTTCAGTTCAACTGAGAAGGTTTTTCCAGTTTTTCCAGTACAAGAAGGAACTCAGCTAATATTGCACAACCCTTAAAGCTGCAAACAGCAAAACTGAAACTGGTTTATAACTTAAACTTGTGCCAAACAGACAAGTAAAGTCATGAAAATCTTTTGAGTAATTAACGAAAATTAAATTAAAACAGCAGAAACCTTTCATGACCTGACATATTGATTCAGAGTGCAAGAAACAGAAAGCATGTCAAGACCTTCCAGTAAGCCAACAGAAAAATTAAAGATCAAGTGCTCTTTTCATTGTATGTTTGACACCACCTAAATGCATGAAGGCCCAGGGACATTGTTGCCCTGCAGAGAAAAGTGTTACACATGCCTTGTTATACAAGGCACAGTGAACACAAGCTGAAATGCGAGTAAGCCTCATGTGAACGGTTGCACTGCAGAGGGCTGTCTGAGCAGCACTTAACAGAAGAGGAGGAATTTTATCTGTGGCCCTAATTTGGTTTTAGATGAGTCCATCTTCTTTTTCTGTACAGACTAAAGGTAATTTGTCAAAAGACAGACTGAATGTTGGAAAAGAAATGCCACAGTTTTAGGTAAGTCATTGCATTACACAATGAGTGAGAGTAGCTTCCTGGATTGTGCTTACCTTTGCTCAGTCTTGTGCCCCTCCTCAGGATTTTAGTGGGCACTCTAAAAATCAACAAATCTGACTCAAATTCAGGTACACATGATGGCTCCTCGGCAGCAACTGGAGCTGAGGCCTAGGAGAACAAAAATAGTATTTTAATCAACAATGTCCAGGTGCATAAAAAAACATGGTGTTGCAGAAATATGAAAAACAATACTTATATTCAAAATTATAACACCACCATTTGAGCAACCATTTAACTGCTAATGGGGGTGGACAAACTTAAGACACTCCTCAGAGCCTCATATCAAGGACTAGAATCATATTAGTTTAATCTATGAGATGCCAAATAAAAGTGAGAATGGTGCTACTGGTCTAAGCCCAAAATGACATCTTCCAATGTTTAATTGATCAGCCCCGAATCAGCTAGACTATCATTCTTTATTAGACTAGATTCGGGTCAAGCAGAGAAGAATCTGGCCTAAATACGGCCCGGATTCATCTGGCTATGTGGAACCATCTAATTTGCATTATTATTTATTTTATTTATTAATCTTTTTCAACACTATTCGCTACATTTCTAGGTCCATAAATAGTTTAACTGTGAAACCCTGGCCTGTAATTCTCAATGAACGCTGCGACCAAAACACAATATTGCTGTGTGAGAAACCGGGTCAACACACGGGTGAAACACAGCGACATCAACACATTTTGTGCAAAAAAAAAAAAAAAAAAAAAAAAAACACAAAGTCTTGGACTTAAGTTGAAGCTGCAGATGACGACATCAATGGAAGAAGGGCGAGGCCCGCGAACATCCACCAACTCACAACTCGAAAAATGGCGATCTGACAACAACTTATAGTAGTTCTGACAATTAAACATACTTTGAAAATCAGTGATTTAAAACTGACTCATCAAATTTAGTTTACACTCGGCACAAGCAGCGCTTGCTGAAACCGTTTGACCGTCGACATCCACTCCTCCTTCCAGCCTGAGGACGGAGCCGTGTAGATAGCCTGGGGCTATAGACTAGGAGGGTGTATGTGAAATAAAAAGGACGACATGTACACAAACTAAGTGTCCAAACAACCCCTGACTGAAACAATAGCTCCCCACATAGCTTCGTCTATAGCAAGTAGAAGTAAACATTATAACTTCCAGCTTTTGAAAAAGTTCAACACGGAGTTTTGTGGAGGGCGTTTGTAAAAACGAGGGCAGCAGGTAATCTCACCTGAAAAGCTGCAATTAAAATGGCCACAACCGCGATCCAAGCGGCCCCCATCTGCCCGGGAATCCTGTTGGTATGTTTGTCAATCAAAGTTTTGAAGTGTAATCCTTTACGAATCTTCGTCGCCTCTCCTTTGTCCTGTGTCCTGCGGTAGTTTCGGCACTGAGTGAGTTCAGCCGGACAAGTCTCTGCAGGTACTTCAGGCGTGTGACGTCAGCCTACAGGTGCGCAGATTCCGGCTTCCTGATATGGTCATGAACTGCGCCTCAGACAGATACCCGCACTTTCTGTCACTTCCTGCTAACAAACACAACACATATACACATATGTAGCTTAGTCAGCCGCGTTTCATACCTTCTGGATCGTTTCCTCTTACTGACAACCACACACCTACCCCCAACTCGCTCTCTCTCTCTCTCTCTCTCTCACACGCACACACTCACACACTTAAACACGGACACAACATGCTAGAGCAGAATTGCAATGGCAGTTTGTGTCTTAATCTTGCCATCAGCTTTTTTATATATATATTCGGTATTGTAATAGTCTGGTTTGAAGATTTTCTGAATGACTGTAAATGTTTCTAGTTGAGACCTGCTGAAGGGAACTACTTTAAATTTGTATTAATATAGACTGGACACCACATAGTGACTGTCTACATAACAGTGGAAGTCTCAATTTCTCTATTACAGCTAAACGGACACAACTAAATGAAATCCGTACATATCTGAGCTGTAATGATGTCATGCAACACATTTTTTTGGCATGTAGTTGGATGTCTTAATGTATTTATACAGTACATACAGTTTAGGCTCACTGCTTGGCACCACTGTGCTCCCTGCAAGGATAACAAACAGCAAAGACAGTTGTCAGAATACACAGATGCAGCCAAACCATATAGAGGCTGATAGTTATGTCATGATTTGTCTATTCAACTTTCATCCATCCATCCATCCATCCATCTTCTACTGCTTTTTCCGTTTCCGGGTCGCGGGGGGTGCTAGAGCCAATCCCAGCCAACGTTCCGGGCGAAGGGCGGGGTACACCCTGGACAGGTCGCCAGTCCATCACAGGGCCAGCACAAAAAGACACAAAGAGACGAACAACCACTCACGCTCGCATTCAGACCTACAGACAATTTAGAATAACCAGTTAACATGCTAAACATGCATGTCTTTGGACAGTGGGAGGAAACCCACGCAGACACGGGGAGAACATGCAAACGGTGCACAGAAAGGACCCAGGCCCTATTCAACTTTCATTTGTAACCTATATATTTAGCATGTCATTTGGCTACACAACATCAGAATCTCCAACCAATAGGCACTAGTACAGTCTTAAAGTCTTATTAACCATAAAGTGCTCATTAAAGTCTCCAGGGTCATAAACATCAATAATTAAAACCTAATATAAGAGCACTTTCTTCAGCCATCTTTCTATCGCTTTTCCCTGATTTGTCAGGACATGAGCTGACTGAAATATGAGACAGTTCAAAACCTGCACTGTTTTCTAGGGGACAACAGACTGCCCAACATCTTAACCCCCCCCATTTGGCTTAACATCGCGGTTCACTTTAACTATTTCATCAAAGAAATTCTTTTTGAATAACAGGTATCAATTGTATTTGATAAAATTACATTTGTTCCACCTCCTTGACAAGGTGAAATAAGCCTGACCTAATGACTTGTGACTCGACCAGTAGTTTAGTGTGACAATAGCTTTTCCATCCCAATTTGCAGGTCACGATGGAAGAACCTCCTTCCCCAAACCTGAACGCCAGGCTAAACTTGCTATACCTCTCCGAAAAAGGCAGCATCACAACAGTCAAAAACAACTGTGTATTCACATTACTCAAATCAACTCACAGACATTAGATTGTAGAAAAACAAGGCTCAAAAACTTGAGCAACATACATGAACTTACAGAGTTTTTGTGTTTCTTTAAGACAAGTGAAAAAGACCTACAAGTTCTTTTCTCTTAAATCATATGCTGTGATGGACAAAAACAAACAATATGTTCGGTCTGTCTGTAGCATGAGCAGCTAAGATCTGTGGACAATATAACTGTTCAAATGCTACCAGTGTGAAATTAATATGTGCAGTATGTCCCTGTAGTTGCGTACAAAATATACAAAACACTTGCAAGCAAAATCATTTTTCAAAGGACATAAAATGATTCATATAAATGAATACAGTATGATGTGATTTTAAAATTTACTGTGTTCATGGAGACCTTACAGCTTTAGAATTTTAATGGACCTTTGTCATACTTTCTAAATTACATTATGTACGCTAATAAATGTTCATTTTTTAACCTTAACACAAGATTAAAACAAATCTAAGACTGTGAGCTAAAAGTTCACAGATCATTGTCTCACTGATACTTGTGTAGCCGTGAGTGACCTAATTTCTGAATAAAAACAGCCAACATCATCGTCTTTACAAAGACTGGTGCTCCTCCTGGGTTCTGAGGGCTGTGCTGCATCTGAATCTAGGCGCTCTAGAGTTTTTCTGTTGCCCTCTTCTCTAGGGTTGGGGACTCATCTGCATAAACCATCAAATTGAACCACAGCAGTCTGGATTAAAGTCAACACCTGTAGTCCCACCACACCTCTATCAATTACTGTGCATTCAAAGGACCCCAAATGCTTAGTCCAGCTCACTTGCTATCACACATTAACCAAAAGATAGCTTGCACTTCTTTACCAGTTTATGCAACCACATTTTGATAGTTATTATATATTATCTGTCTTACCATTTACAACATAAGGTACATTTAAAAACATAATATTAACTTTACCAGTACCTGTACATTGTTCAAGAAGTGAAAATATGGTCTCTTCATTTATCATTAATTTTGCTTGTAGTTGTAGTAGTACAATTTACGATACAGTTTCACCGAAAATTTTTCTCCTCCACAGGTTGATGAGACCTGTTGAGAACATTTTGCAGCTGGAACATCTAGACCAGAGCTTATCTGTAGTAGTTGGAGTTTCTCTCAGAAAGCAGCTTTAATTCATTTTTTGGAATAAAAATTATTTTATTTGTCTTCTAACCCAGAGAAGTTGAGAAGTAACAATGCCAGTTGTTTACAACAAGTTATCAAAAGCTTTCAACTCCATCCTCATAGTAACAATTGTGAAATAATGTTAGGGAACACTGGAAACTCAGCTGAAAGTAAAACAAAAAAACAAGAAAACTGCAAAATATAACTTATAAGGACTTTGGTTTTAGGTCCAAATCACTTGTGATGTTCTGTCCCCTCCATCACAGGCATTCTTATATAATATACAATGTAAACCTGTTAAAACTTTAGGCTGAGTAAGCATTAAAGAGTGGGGGTTTCCAAAAGCAATTATGTGATGTTATCTTTTGCTCTGCTCCTCCATCAGTCTTCTCTCCTTCCTACGGACTGACAGAGGGATGTGGGGGGTAAATAAAGGGTGGTCAGTTTACAGTGGCCACTTAGCCAGTGAAAAGCACTGTGGGATAGGCAGGAAGAGATACAGGGAAGGGGAAAGCAGACAAGGATGATTGCCTGAGTTTGAAGAGTGAGTGATTCACTCATTTATGAATGGCTGCAGTCATATTTCTGTCACGTCTGTTGGGTCAAGTTTTTCCTTGTCACTGTCGCCAAGTGCTTGTTCATGGGGGGATTTGTTGGGTCTCTTTAAATAATTTTTTAAAGAGTTTAGTCTAGACCTGCTCTATATGTAAAATGCCTTGATGTAACTTTGTTATGATTTGTTGCTATATAAATAAATCTGATTTGATTTGATTTGACCTGAAGTTCACAGATCACATTTAGGGGATGATGCGCATATCAAACTCATCATGTGATTGGTCATATGAAGCCTCATGTGGCATGATTGGGTGGAAAGTGAGTAAATATGCAATATCCAGGATGGTCAGCTGCTCCCTGATGCAACCTTAATGATGCCAAGCAAAATTAGCATAACTGAGGGAAAATACAACACTACGTTTACTGCAAACCCACCCGCCCATTGGTTTGTGCACCGCCAGTTAATTATTTGGACACTGACTATCTTGGTTTTATGAAACCAGGTAGAAACCATATTTGGAGGAGAAAGTGGAACTGAGGAGTATTAAGGGCTGGATCTGTGACCATACACTTATTAGGAAAATGTTTAATGAGCTAATAAATCAAGAGAGCAGTAGGGCCATTTTCACATAGAAGACAATGCAATCTGATTTCTTGTTACAGGCAATTGAGTCACCACCTATTTTACTGTTAGCTTTGTTGTGATGATGGTGAATATCGGTTAATCAGTGTATCACTTCATACTGAAAGAATAACTAGGGCCATTGGTGATTCAGGGCATCCCTGGAAATCTATGTAATTCCCTAATTTTAATTTTAATAACTTTTACATGAGTAATATTTAGGGTCAAGTGGTGTGAAAAACATACTGAATAACATTCTCAATCAGCTAGAAGATACCTCTATGTCCTAGTTATTGCCTAAACTTCACCCAGGGAATATTACAATGTGTCATTTTTTAAGTAACTACGTAATTTCCCTGTCCTCCAGGAAAAAGACCATCCTGTGTCAAGGACTTCAAATAAGGACTCAGGCCTCTGCCTCACAGAGAAGTGATATTCCATATCTCAGAGAATGTTTTCCATTGCCATGGTTTTCCTCTTACCCAGGTTGATTTACTCTTGCTGTGCTACACCACAGAAAGCATTGATACTATACAATGCACAGCACAGGGGAGCTGCAACCAGCCACATAGCTGTGGTCCTTCTAGGTTGCAGGGCTGACCAGGGCCAACCTATACTGTTCAGGAGAATTTCATCATCAACCCAAATATTATTTGAAGTCTAACTCTTGTGATCCTGTTTGTACTTTCACATATCAGCCTTATTTTACTGTTGACACCTTTCAGCTACATCAGAGCTGTGCGTAATTACAAACCTTTTCTGTTCCGACAGCTTCACGCTAAAAGCTTCAAAGACACACTGGCAGGTTGCTTTTAACTGTGGAGAAGTTATTGGAATTCAGTGAGGTGAGGTGACTTTTACAGAGAGGTGAGAAGAACTGAGCATCTAACTAGGTGGCGAAAGGACAGATACATTAAAAGTAGTTTTTATATTCAGACTGGGCTCTCAAACTATTAAAACATTCAACACCAGTTCAGAGAGAATATGTGCTTTAATCCTTGAAGAAAGTCAGGACTCAGTGTTGTGTTGTTTCTTTCTTGATTTCCCAGCCACCAGGGACTCCTCACTTGCTTTGGGTGTCCCTGCCAGGAATGTAGGTGGTAACATAATCTGAATTTAAAACACCACCATGACCCTGCTGTACTTTGACACTGGAGTCACTGGTTTTGGGTGCTATTAGGTTTCCTAATCATTTCCTTGTCCAAGAAATTAATTTACAGCTAACAATGAATCAAGCTTTGTGGATGGTAGGGCTAATCTGATTTCATATTTGTCAGATTGAAATTCATGTGTGCAAAACACAGAAATTTCAATTCTGCACAATAGCCTGTGTGGTATTTTCTAAGGACCGGTGTTGGGGAAGTTGATACGACAATTAGTAATCCATAATCCCCTGAGCCTGGTTCTGACTGAGGTTTCTGCCTCTTAAAGGCCAAGTGCTTGATCATGGGGGGATCTGTTGGGTCTCTTTAAATAATTTTATAATGTTTTGGTCTAGACCTGCTCTATATGTAAAGTGCCTTGATGTAACCTTGTTATGATTTGGCGCTATATAAATAAATCTGATTTGATTTGATAACAAAATACATACTATTCTATTGAAGTGATTTTTTTTTTACTTTTCACTGCTGTGGAAAGCAGTTTTAAACTTTGTGTTTAGTTGGTAATATTCCTATACAACTGTGATTGTATGCTAATGTCAGACATTTCAGAAATTTGGATGAAATTTCACAAAACCATAGCCATTTTAATGTAAATTTCATGACAGCACTGCTTCTTGATCCAGCACAATACTGCATTAATAAATATTCCTGTTAAGTTTTTAGCCAAAAAATAAACGAGTAGCTTGATACCACTCTCATGTCTGCAGGCTAATTATCCTGCCATGGTCAGGAGCCATTTAATTTAGCTCACCATATCCTGTCTGAACTATAATGCTTACTAATGATCACATAATGCCTCATTTGTTTAATCAATGGTGTAAAAACAATTTACTCTTGAATGTGGTGCTTTTTACCAAAGTAGTTGGTGGTTTATTTAGGGTTGTTCCTGAAAATACATTGGTTATACCAACTGTTACACCTCGAACATTATTAAAGAATTACGAAAAAAGCAACAGAAAGTAAAGTGCAGATAAGTTAAATTTGGAATTCTTTTTACATTAGATCAACATTGTCTGTTGTTGGTTGGAAAGGTTTAGATGTATTTCAAGATGACTTATTTAGAATATGTCCAGTTCAGTTTTCCCACAGTTTTGGAATGATTTCCAGAGTTACTTGGTTACATCTGTATTTTTGCTATACATGAACTCACTGACAATGGGACCACTGAATGTTCAATATTCAGTTGTTCAATATTTTTTCTGTTTCATTGACATCTGTTATGTTGGAAGCTCCAATTGTTGTTAAATATTGATTTTTTTTTAACCCTCAGGGCTTTTACGCTTTCAGAGACATCTGGATTTAATGATGGCACTTTAACCATTATTTTATATTTACATCTTTAACTCTTGTGATGAATAGATAAATAGAACGATAAATCGATAGATAGAAGTTGTTTTGGAGGTAGTTTCTGTTGGGTCACTGAAAAAAGGGCCCCTAGGGCCACCTCGGGGCAAGATCAGTCATCATGCTAAGAGACAGCTGTTTTGTAACCATCACCACTCTATCTATTTGGCTTTTAATTGAAATAACTGAAACAAGCTAAATTTAAAAAAAAAAAATTGTTTGGTCCTTAGAAGTAATCTTTCACTGTCTGATGGCATTTTTTATTTCCTGTTAACATATCTTATCTAATTATGTCCAAGCTTTTGACAAGCCAGTACAAATGTGGAGAATCAGAGCTGCAGTAGTCATGGCAGTCATCCAAGGTAGTTGAACAGCTGACCTTGACTGTGTCAGTGTGTGTGAAATTAGACACAAAGTTTATCTTGACCACATGCTTTAGCCATTGTGGAATTTGTGGTAGTGAAATGTTTTCTGTTTTTCACTCACAAACATGGAAAGTGTCCTTCTACTATCAAACTGGAATGCATAGCAGACTTCCAAACTCCAGATGAACCAGAAACAGATTAATTAGCAGTAACAGCAGCGTCCTAGGAGGGAGAGCGAATGGAGCGACTCTTATTATTTATGGTGAAAGACTTCAATGATGGCATTTATTTCATAGGAAGGAGAATATAAGAGACAACTCTCCATGACAATAAGCATAAGAAAATTAGCAAACATGGTGCAAGCAGGGCTAACAAACTGTTCACACTCACAGCAACACAAAGTTGACTTTATCACATTAAGAGACAGACACCATAAGTCAGAGATTGGGAGGGAGGATGATAAGACGCAGCAAAGGGCTTGAATCCAGGTCATTGCATTCTACAGTTTTGGAGCTGGCACTGAGAAGGCTTGGTCTCCTGGATTCTTGAGCACATATCAAGGTACATCTAAGATCAGCTAATTAGAGGACCTCAGAGCTTTTACTGGGGTGTACACATGCAAAATCTCAGATAGCTAAGGGGGCACCAGTTCATTTCAAACTTTGAAACCAAGCAGTAAAATCTTTAAATTGATTCTAAAACAGACTGGGAGCTAATGAAGAGAGGCTAAAACTGGTGTGACATGCTCCCATTGTGGACTAATTGTAAGCAAGGGAGGGAAGATTGGTCTGATGCCATGGACAAAGAGTCTGCCTCCTGCCTCCTGACACCCAGGGGGAAAAAAGTGTTTTCATTTTGACTTTTTGCGGATAAATTAAGTGTGGGGGTGGTAGAGAGGACATTTCAAAGAAAAGAAAACATTTTTAAACTTAACTTTTATAACACATGCAGTGGACAACAGGGCATCATTGATGTCAAACATAAAACATTTAAACATGCAGAGAGGAAATCTGATGATGTGTCCAAGTTAGTGCATCAGAGGATGTTTTAGGAACTGAGATAATCACCCTCATAGTGAACATCGCAGTTGAGCGATTTGGAACCGAGGCACCCAAGCCCGCACCATCGGCATATGCTCTGAGCCACAGAGCAAGGAAAATCCAGCGCCTCAGGGAAGAGCTTAAGCTGTTAAAGAGGCACAACAAGACAGCAGGTGGAGTTGAGAGAGCTGGCCTAGCAGACCTGAGAGCAATCTTAATGAAACAACCCTTGACCCTGCTGAGGGCAGAGTTCCACAGGAGGAGGCGGAAAGAGAGAGCCTGGAAGGCAGATTTCCTGGCCAATCCCTTAAAGTTGACCAAGCAGCTCCTTGGCCAAAAGAGGACTGGCTGGCTCACCTGCTCAAAGGAGGCTATTAACAACCACCTCAAGGCCACGTACAGTGACCCCAGCAGGGAATAACTGCTGGGCCCATGCGATGCACTGACAACACCACCAGAGCCTACGTTAGACTTCAACCTGAAGCCTACGCGAAGTGGAGGAAGTGGTGAGGAGAGCAAGATCAAGATCAGCACCAGGCCCAAGTGGCGTGCCGTATAAGGTGTATAAAAACTGGGAAGGGAAGAGTGAAGATTGCCCAGCCATGGAGGCATGCTGAGGGAGTGTACATACCGAAAGAAGAGAAGTCTGAGAACAGTTTCATCTAATCTCCTTGCTCAGTGTGGAGAGCAAAATCTTCTTCAGCACCGTGGCCAAGAGACTCTCCAGCTTCCTGTTAAGTAATAAGTACATCGACACATCTGTGCAGAAAGGAGGAATACCGGGAGTCCCTGGTTGCCTGGAACACAGAGGAGTGGTAACCCAGATCATCAGGGAGGCGAAAGAGGGCAGAGGTGACCTGGCTGTGCTGTGGCTGGATCTCACCAACGCTTATGGCTCCATACCCCATAAGCTGGTGGAGGTTACACTGGAGAAACACCACGTACCCCAGAAGGTGAAAGACCTCATCCTGGACTATTACAGCAAGTTCAGCCTGAGAGTCTCATCTGGCCAGCTGACATCTAAATGGCACCGCCTGGAAGTGGGCATAATCACTGGTTGCACCATATCAGTGACCCTCTTTGCGCTGGCAATGAACATGCTGGCCAAGGGAGCTGAAACAGAACGCAGAGGTCCGCTCAGCAAATCTAGACTAAGGCAACTGCCCATCAGAGCATTCATGGATGACCTCACAGTGACGACAACAGCTGTACCAGGAGCCAGGTGGATTCTCCAGGGTTTGGAGAGGATCAATGCATGGGCTTCAAGCCTGAAAAGTCCAGGTCCTTGGTTCTAAAGAAAGGGAAGGTCACAGACCAATTCCGTTTCAGGCTGGAAGAATATCTGATCCCGTAAGTCACTGAGAAGCCAGTGAAGAGCCTTAGGAAGGTCTTCAACTGCAGCCTGAATGACAGAGACTCCATCAAGGCAACCAGTGCTGACCTAGAGGGCTGGCTGAGAACAGTGGACAAGTCTGGGCTTCCCGGAAGATTCAAGGCCTGGATATACCAGCATGGAATCCTCCCAAGAATCCTCTGGCTTCTGCTCATCTATGAAGTCCCCATGACTGTGGTGGAAGGTGTCGTGGAAGTTTTGTCTTAAAGTGCTCTGAACAACAATTTAGTAAGCACACAAAGACCATGATTGGTTGGAAGGAAGAAGTATATTGCGCAATATAGAAGACAGCTTACGCACAGGAAGGTACAAGCAGTGTCTCAAAATCACTGAGTTCTGCACAACAGTTTAATTGGGCTTTTGACTGCATTCCTGCTCCAGATAATTTTAGCTACATCCTTATATGGGGGTTCAGGAGGCCCATCTCCAAGTTCATGTAGAGGTCTTGTCGATTTGCTGAAACCTATGTCTACATATAGGTACAGAAGTTTCAGATTACTTACAGTAACATGAGTTATGGTTGTTTTTCAAAGTAGCGGTCCAGCAAGCTGAAACTCGGCTGAAACATAAGGCCATCCTCAGTACAGTGGCGCAAGGCAGATGTTGACTTGGGGGCCTAACATCAACCCAGGAGGAGGAGGTGCGAGCTTCAGTTGAGGAAGAGTGAACCAGCAGTGCAGTGGCCATGAGGCAGCAAGGTGCCTGGATGAAGTGGGAGCAGGCGATGGAGCAGTGCTTCACCTGGAAGGACATCTGACAGTGGAACCCCCAGAATATCAAGTTCTTGATCCAAGGGGTCTATGATGTCCTCCCAAGCCCATCTAACCTGTGCACCTGGGGCAAAATAGAAACACCTACATGCCCCTTGTGTTCCAAGACAAGGACACTGGAACACATCCTAAGCAGCTGCTCCAAGGCGCTGAGTGAGGGCCATTATCGATGGAGACACGACCAAGTCCTTAAATCCATCGTTGAGGCAGTCAGCGAGGGGATAAAGGACAGTCGACACACCCAAGCTGCAGCCAAGGCCATCCAGTTCGTCAAGGAAGGACAGAAGCCAGAAAGAACACCAAAGAACTGCTCGACTGGTTTGCTGGGCACTGGGCAATGACAGTTGACCTGGAGAGGCAACTGAAAATTCCACCACACATCAACCAGTCCAAAATGAGACTGGATATCATCTTGGTCTCTGAGACTACAAAGCAACTGGTCTTGCTGGAGTTGACAGTTCCCTGGGAGGATAGGATGGAGGAGGCACAAGAGAGAAGGGGGAGAAGTACCAGGAGCTGGTGGAGGATTGTCGGAGGAATGGTTGGAGGACCAGATGCATGCCAGTGGAGGTGGGCAGTCAGGGATTCGCCAACCACTCCCTGAGCAAGGCCTACGGCACCCTGGGCATAACAGGTGCAAATCGAAAGAGAGCCATGAACAACAACACAGAGGCTGCGGAGAAAGTGTCCAGATGGCTTTGGCTGAGGAGGGGCAAGCGGTGGGGGCAGTAGAATGCCACATGGACACAGGCCGGGGTCTGATCAGCCCCAGTCGGGTCGCCTGGATGAGGGTGTCTGTTGTGAGACCCAAAACACCCAGTGACTACAGGAAACAACACTGATGATGTGTCCAAGTTAATGCATCAGAGGATGTTTTAGGAACTGAATGTTTTATCTCTGCGTCAGGTGCATCCAAAAGTAAATTACTCTTTCAAATACCTTGTGTGGCAGGGAGGTCTTGACTTTTGCTGGAAGTTTTAACAGGAAAAAGCTGATTTTGACAACAGAGCTTATCTGTCTGTGGAATTTAAAAGCACAATCAGAAATCACACCTAAGTTCTTGAAGGCCTGCAGGTGGGCAAGAGAAGCACCACATATTGTTTTAATTGAGACAGAGAAGATTAAAATCCAACCAAGTGTTAACATCCAATAAATTGTTTTGTAAAGGCTATAGGTGCCTATACTCACACTCTTAAGGGCCAAATATATTTGCACATCATCAGCAAAAAAAAAAGAAGTTGTGTCTCTTAAAAATGGGCCCCAAAGGCAGCAAAAAAAAAAAAAAAAAAACTAAAACAGGGGAGAAGAAGAGATTACAATGGGAAGTGAGTAGTAGTGTGTAATGATAAGTAATGGTTTACTCTTGGAGACTCTAGGAACCACAAGTAAACCTCCATCTAGAGAGCAGAGTGGCCTTCTAGGACAGTAAGGAACTATGATCTCTCTGAGATATGATGGAGCTTTGCCATTAAGAGCTTTATATGTTAACAGTAGGATTTTAAATTCTGTTCTGAATTTTACCGGCAGCCAATGAAGAGCAGCTAACACAGGAGAGATGTGATCCCTTTTTCTAGTTCCTGTTAATATTCGTGCAGCAGTTCTGAATCAACTGAAAGCCTTTCAGAGATTTGTTGGGACGTCCTGATAGTCATGAATTACAGTAGATTAGAGGTAACAAATGCATGGACTAGTTTTTCTTTATCCTCTTGAGACAGGATGTTTCTGATTTTCCTAATGTTTCATAGGTGAAAGAAGGTTGTCCTAGAGACTTGTTTTATATGAGGGACAAAGGACATGTCCCAATCAAAAATGGCTCAGAGATTCCTTACAGTGGAACTGGAGGCCAAAGTAATATCACCCAGAGTGGTTAGATGATCAGATAATACTTCTCTAAGGTGTTTAGGGGCATTACAATAACTTCAGTTTTGAGCTCAGAAGTAAAAAGTTGCAGGTCATCCAGGTCATCCACGCCATGATTAGCTAAAGTGTGTGAGGAGGAGTCATTGTTAACATGAACGAAGGGATATCTGTTTGATAAAAATGTTTTGAACCATCTTAGAACAAAATTCTAATTGGAGGCCATTAGAATGTCGTCGGTAACTTTTTCCAGTGATGTTTCTGTGCTATGATTTACTCTAAAACCTGACTGAAACTCGTCGAACAAACCATTTTCAAGAATTTAGAAAATAAAAGGGAGGTTAAATATGGGTCTATAATTAGTCAAAATATCTGGATCAACATTATGTCTTTTGAGGAGAGGTTTAATAACAGTAATCCTGAAAAGCTGTGGTACATAACCTAAAGATAAAATCACGTTGATCAGATCCAGAGTGTACTTGTTTAATGTTGGAAAAGCATCTTTAAATAGCCTGGTAGGTATCAGGTCTAAAAGATGGTTTAAATGATGAGACTATAGAAACTAGCTCAAAAACATTTAAGGGTGAATAAGATTCCAACTACAAAGCAGGAGTTACATTTGATTCAAAAGCTGCTGCATTTGATAGTAGTATGAGTATGAATACTGTGTAGGTAAGAGCTGGTGAATTTTGGCTCTGATTGTTACGATTTTATTAGTAAAAAAGCCCATAAAATCATTGCTGCTAAGACTTAAAGGAATCAAAGGTCCCACTGAGCTATGACTGTCAGCCTGGCTACAGTACTGAAGAGAAACCTGGGATTCTTCTTGTTTTCTTCTGTTAACACTGAATAGGAGGAGCTTCTGGCAATGCGAAGAGCTTTTTTATGTTTTTAAGTTTCTTTCCAGGCTAAGTAGAATTCATCTGCATTACTGGACCGCCACTTCCTTTCCAATATCCGTGACGTCTGCTTTAAGGCACGAATTTGAGGGCTATACCAAGGTGCCAGCCTACTTTGTTTCATTACTTTCTTTTTCAGAGGAGCCACAGAATCAAGATTTAAACACAGTGATGCCATAGTGATATTCACAAGGTCATCAATCTGTGTAGGGGAGAAGTCCTCTATTGACTTTAGACATGGCAATATTCTCCTTAAATTTGGCCACAGCATTTTCAGATAAACATCTGCTACAGCTAAATTTATTCCTAGATACTTTGCAGCCATTTATTGTAAACTCCATCTCCTCCTGCTACTCTATAAAAGCATGATTCAATCCATTCTCCTGTACTTTTCCACCTGCTTTTTCAACATGTTGTCTGTTACAAGCAAGGTCAAGCTCACACGCATAACAACCACAGCTTCAAAAATAATTGGTCACTCCACACCCAACCTAACTGACCTAAACAGCCGGGCCACTACGCGCATTGCAACTTCAATAGAACAGGACATCACACACCCACAAAAAATCCACCTAGTCCCACTCCCTTCAGGACCCACATACAGACCACTGAGGTTCAGAAGAGCCCACTTTGGGAAAAGCCTGATCCCTGCTACTATGGTGGCCCTGAACAAAAGGCTTCGCTGAACAGGCCAGAGTGTGGACTTGATCGTTCACTTTTATTGCATGCCAAATGTGTGCTTTTGCTCTTGTTGTGTTTTTGTGTTTTCTTGTTGATGATGGACATTTCCCCAAGGGTACAATAAAGTCTAATACTAAGTCGAAGTCTAAAGTTCATTCATTCATTCATTCATTCATTCATTCATCTTCAACCGCTTATCCGTTTCCAGGTCGGGGGGTGCTGGAGCCAATCCCAGCTCACTCTGGGTAAGGGCCAACACACAGAGACAGACAGAGACCAACAACCAATCACACTCAGACCTACGGACAATTTAGAGTCACCAATTAACCCAAACATGATGTCTTTGGACGGTGGGAGGAAACCCACGCAGGCACGGGGAGAGCATCCAAACTCTGCACAGAAAGGCTCCAGGCCTGGGACCTAAACCCACGAAATATTATTAATTGGTCAATTTCAATGCCGTATGTTAACATCAGATCAAGGGTGTGACTGAAACAGTGAGTAGGTTCATTCACACACTGGGAAAAGCCGACTGAGTCCAGTAATGACTTAAATGCAGAACTAAGGCTGTCACTGACAACATCTACATGAATATTGAAATCACTCATTATATCTGTACTAACTACTAATTCTGATATGAACTCAGAGAACTCTGATAGAAACTCTGAGTAAGGACCAGGTGGACGATATACTGTAATCAGCAGAACTGGTTTTAAATTTTGCAGTTAGAATGGGAGAGACAGAGTAATCAGATCATTATCTAGCAGGGATTTGGGTAATAGTGATCTAATATTCAATACTCCACATTTAATTTTTGTAATATTTAAATCTGAATTGGTGGTAGTTTTAATTTGAATTAAGTTCTTATTTTTAGCTCCTCTTCTGTTTACTTTTGGTTTAATAGGTTTATTAAATTTGGGAAGTCGGGGGACAGACACAGTTTCTATCCTGGGCAGGGAGCTGCTCTGACTGAGGCGCAGAAAAGACTGTTCAACTGCAGCTCTGCCTCCAGGTCTGGACTCGGGAATGTCACAGTTTTAACTTTCTAATAAGTTGAGTCAGATTGTTAGATATGAGAGTGGCACCCTCCACGGTGGGATGGGCGACATCTCTCATAATCTTGTTGCACAAAATCTCAGAATTTTGTGCAACATTGTTCTTTGTTTGAAAAGTGCTATATAAATAAAATTGATTGGATGAATGACTTGTTGATTGATAAGTGAATAATTTCCTTTCTACCAGAGTATGCAGCAGACTCTCAGCTCAGGTAGGGGAGGAGCTCTCCCAGTGTGTGAATGTGCTGCTGCTGAACTGGGAGTGACAGACAGGACTCATGAGTTCCACTCTAACGGGTTACCCCCAAATGACTTCTGAATCACGTGTTTGATTCTGAACGAATTATTGCGAAAGGTGTCAGGAATCACGCGGTCGATGAGTTTGACACGAGAGGACAAGAGGAATCAGGATTTATATGCTGTGAATCTGAACAGGTTACCGCGAGAGGAGTCTACAGTATGTGCTGTGTGCGGGACTGGGCAGTGGGTGAGTGACAGCTCAGAGCAGGGAAGGAAAGGGAGTGAAACAACAAACCAGAGCTGCTGCTTTTCCCACAGGGATAATATAATGATTAACTTCAGTTCCTGCTGTCACAGTCACACAAGAGCGACATGTTGTCTGGTCTCTTCTTTATCTTACGGTAGCGCCATGGTACGGTACCGTGGCGGCTCCCTGATGGCCTCTGTCGGTCCAACGCTGTCGGTCCAACGCTGGCTAGTGTGCAATGGCTCACTGCTTCCTTTCACCCTTTTGTGGGGGGTCAAAGGCTCCCCCCTGTGCTTGGAAGGTTTCCTCCTCCTGCGGTCTCCTTGGTCCGTGTACGTCGGGGGCGCAGGTCCGGTGCCCCTGCAGCCCTTTCCCCTTCGGGCACTTCGCTAGTGTCCGCCTGCGGGGGCATTGCTGGGGCTCCCGAGTGGTTTTCTTCGGTCGGTGGGGTGCCTTCGGCTCGTCCGGTGGTTGGGAGATGCGGTTTGGGGTGTGAGATGTTGTGGGGGGTGTGGATGGGGGGTGTTGTGGGGCATGGGGCCCTCCTGCCCTGCTCCAGCTCCAGAGTTGGTGCCTCATGCACTCCTGCACATAGGGTGGTGGGCATGGGGAGCCGGGGCCCCTGACCCAACTCTGGGCTCTGGTGATGGTCTCACTCATATTTAGGGAATGTCCACTTGCATGTGTGGTGTCACTTGCCAGCTCGTGTTGGGGCACATCATGAAGAATTGATGAATCCTGCCTAAAATGGCCTGAGCTGCTCTTTCATTCTCTCACTATGTACCCTATCTTTGACTCAGCTCCTCTTTTGGGACACCTTCACCTACCTGGACTCCCATCTCTCCACAGTTCTCCATATAAACCCTCTGGACTCTCTTAATCCTGTGAGATAACAGGAAAAGCAGAGCATCCTTCACTCCAATAGTCCCTACCAGCACCATCTGCTTCCCTTCAACTGTCCATCTTTCCACATCTTCTCTGTCCTTTATCCCCCCCTGTATTCACTGAGGTGTAGCACTGCCCTCCCTGCCACACAAAGGCAGGCTCAATAAAGATCAACAAACTGGCTTCCAGGGAGGGGTGGTGATGGTCACATAGACGCACTGAAATAATAAAATATTTAGCTGCAAGACTAAAAGTGCATCAGTCTCATATAATATTGACACCCTGTGGTGTTACACTATGAGGACAAATGCAGACTCAAAAAAAAAAATAATTACAGGTTTAAGTTCAAAAGAACTGAAAGGTCCAGGTTTTTCTTTTTATGAGGTTGTTCTGAAACAATATGGAACAACATGGATCTTTTCTATATAGTTCTATATCTATCTATATCTATTTCTATATCTTAAACTGGCTTTACTGTTCCTGTAACTAATTAACTACAGAATAGACAGTCTGCTTCTTTTATGTTCATAGCCTTTTCACAGTTGTCATGGGGATGGCTCCATGCTGTGGCTTTTTTATTTGTCAACCTACTATTTCACAACATATAACACAACAAACAAACTCACAACAAACTAAATACCATGCAAACAATAAAAAAATAATAAATAATAAATAATAAATAAAATTCTGCTCTCATTCACTGTAATAAACCATGTGATAAAAACAAACTAAGTAACTTATTCAACTGTGATCATAGTGCAGAATGAATACTATGCTTCTCTGTTTTACTGTGCCTTCAGTCAGGGCTATTAGTGAAGGCTTCCACAAGGACCTCAGGTCAATTATTAACTGTCATGTTAATGTTAAGAGGCTCTAGTATCTGCTGATAGAGGTGGGGAAACTGTGGGATTTCAAACAACAGAAAAGCAAATGGGCAATGCTACATGAACACCACTGATTCATCAATAAATTTAAGTTTATGCACCTTATAGTTTTTTACTTTGGTACTAACTAAATGTTAAAAAAAATCTGACATGTGAAGTTTCATGACTGTAACTCGCAGGTTGTAAAACTGCCACAGTCATTTACATCATGGACTAAGTCATACCGACTGAATCACAGAGTGAAAGTGGCTGAAGCTCAGGGTTGTTTTTTTTAATCTCTATCCCCATATATGTATATAGTCATTCATTCATTCATATTCATTCATCTTTTACCGCCTATCCGTGTCTGAGTCCCAGGGGTTGCTGGAGCCAATCCCAGCTCACTCTGGGCGAGGGCCGGGTACACCCTGGACAGGTCACCAGTCCATCACAGGGCCAACACACAGAGACAGACAGAGACCAACAACCACTCACACTCACACTCAGACCTACGGACAATTTAGAGTCAACAGTTAGCCTAGACATGCATGTTTTTGGACGGTGGGAGGAAACCGGAGTCCCCAGAGGAAACCCACGCAGGCACGGGGAGAACATGCAAACTCCCCACAGAAAAGTCACAGGCTAGGAACCAGACCTTCTTGTTGTTGGTCAACAGTGCTAACCAGTATGCTGCCGTGCTGCCATCAGTGTGTCCTACTTTTTTTATTTGTTTCAAACATGAACACATAATCAAAGCTAAATAATGATGGTGGTTGTTAAAAGGAATCATGTTTGACCAAAAACAGAAAATTAAATGAAAATGTCAAACCAGACATCCACCATGACATTCTGTTGACGCAGACTTAAAATAACACCCTGCCTTCCTGCTTTGTAATTTGAACGAGAACATATCCTTTCAGATCATTTGTTGGAATGACTGATACTGTCGTACTGAAATGCACACATAAAAACTGTTGTCTTTTATATGTTTTATGTTCAACCCAACCCTCTAGGTCTGAAACACTGGACTGAATACAAAAGAGCTAAACCCTGCAGTTCCTCTTCACACCTCTAGAGTCTGGTTCAACAGTCAACCCCCATTGACTGCCATAATAAATGTTTAACTTCACATGTTTACACCTGGAACAAAAAACATTTTATTTCTCTACAGCTATTTTCCTACTTCATGAATGCACTACAGGGGATGAATTTTATATAACTCACTTGTTCAAATACTACAGAGGACTGAAGTTATGAATTATTGATCGCATTGCCTCTTTGAACCGCATGCACCAGCTGTTGTGAACTACACTGCTCTTGTAGCAGCTCGATATCGTCCTACTCACCTCTTGCTGTCACTTGTGGGCATAATGGATGAGGACAAAATACATGTTGAACTATATGACCCCCAATGATGTTACAAAGACAATGGTGAACAGTAGCTCTGAAGATCAGCTCATCAGGTAAGATGTTGAGTGTCTACACATGGTTTATTGTCAGCACAATGTCCCACTGTGAGTATAGTCCTGGCACTGCAGGGAAACACTTCCTGCTACTGCTGGGGATCTCACTGAGGCATGTCATATGTGCTCTGTGGCAGCGATAAGCTACTTGAAAGGACCTATGGGGCAAATAATGTGGGAGGTGTGTGTCAATCATGTGTGCAAGTCTTGGTTGTTTCCACAAGCCACACTGAATCCTTTAAAGATGGTGGGTTCCATGCATATAATCAGTGTGTATCTTAGCTGGATAATGCATGCTGTACTTGGGTCAGAGTTGGCCACAGAGTGTTGTGAAAGCATCAGCATTGAAACACTTAGCCCTTTCTCCTTTCTCTTGTTCTCTTCCCTGAAATCAAGGGCTGTTGTTTGCCTGGGTGAAGAAACACATCTTCCTGTTGGAAGAAATTAATGCGTACCATAATGTTGAGAGGGTTCCCACCTCGGACTGGTCTTGGTTGCAGGGACCAGTGAGCACGTTCTGTAGACACAGACCCAGAACAAGTTGGGATTCAACCAGCCCTCCAGCCTGAACCCCTATTGGCTAAAATACGGTTGTGTCTTGGTTAGGTTTAGGATAAGTTCTGGTTAAGATAAGCATTTCCCCAACATTAAATGATGTTTGTTGCAACGGTTACAAAAATAAATATGTGGTTAACTTTGCGTTTTGTTGACCCACCCATCCATCCCAGTTTTCTGCTGATGGGGACTATTATCTATTTTCGTGTTGTGCTGTTGAATTGCTGTAATGAATTTAATTTCCTTACAAGGAGAGAAGTACAGTGTAGAGTGCTCCACAGAGTATGTCACAATAGTTCTGAAACCCAGGTTGGATTACATAGTTTTTATGGGACATATCACTGTGTTATCAGTTTGTTGTCGCTGAGCAGAGAGCTCTCTGGTAAATGCAAGCAACTGCTACAAAACAGTACTTGTTCTTGTTTCAGTTTGCTTATCTGAAGAGAATGTTTTATCCATTTTTTTTTTCCAGGAACTGGGCCTGGAGAAAATTGTCCACTGGTTTTCTCATGGAAGACATTTCAGCGTAATCATTGCACTAATTTAAAAAGGAAAAGGAGAAGTACTGTAGAGGAATTACATCTACTGCTCATTAAACCAGAATGAGCAGTGATAGTACAGGCTGAAGCAATGGGTTCCAGCCGATGTGCTCATCTCTCACCTCCTTCTCAGTGACAATAAACACAGAGGGATTACAGGAAATGCTCCATGCGGTTGAAAGTATATGCTCTGCTACTGTCTGTGTGGAGGAGTCCAGTGTTGTTTATCTATAGCTCTGCAGCTGAGAACAGCATAAAAGCACTTCCATCATCCCGCCTGGACTTCCTGTTAAAAGCTCATCATCAGGCCATTCACAGGCTTTTAGTTCCCATCAGATCTTCATGGCAGCAAAGTCCTTTTACTTTCTGATGAGAGCTTCATATGCTCACAATGTCTCATTTGCGGACAACAACAACCTCAGCTGGAATTCAAAACCATGACAGACGAGAGCCTAGATTACATCAGATTACAGTGTGACTGTGTATGCGTCTATGATTGTGTGCATGTGTTGGTGGAAGACAGGCCCAGTCATGACCTGGAATGTGAGTTCTGCTGTGGTTTCACCTGAGGTTCCATGGTGCTGCAGTGTGGGAGGAGTGATTGGTGGTGGAGGTGGAGGGTTTTAGTATAATTGTCTTAGTATATTCCTGTTCGTTCCTGCTTAACCACTGAACTAAATCCAAAGGAAAAGTGTGAGGTTGTGTTTGACTGAAATAATGAAGCACTATGTCTAAATAAGGACATTTGAAGTCTTGATGGGAAATATTTCTTTCACAATAATTCATTCTCATCCCATTGTCTCGCCTCCACAGCTCTTCTCCTCCTCTGACTCACAGTCTGACTTAACAGCAGTTACTGTAAAATGAGGATCATACTGATACAGTCTGACGGTGCGTTACAGTTTGATAAAGTCTGACATGCTGATACAGTTTCATACAGTCCATTACAGTCTGACGGTCCATTACAGTCTGACAGTCCGTTACAGTCTGAAACAGTCTGATACAGTGTGATACAGTTTCATACAGCCTGATAGAGTCTGACAGTCCGTTACAGTCTGACGTCCGTTACAGTCTGACAGTCCGTTACAGTCTGAAAAAGTCTGATACAGTCTGACTGTCTGATACAGTCTGATAAAGTCTGACACTCTGATACAGTTTCATACAGTCTGATACAGTCCGACAGTCTGTTACAGTCTGAAACAGTCTGATAGAGTCTAATAGTGTAACACTCTGATACAGTCTAATGCTCCATCTGCTCCTGGGTCTGCCCTGAGGTCTCCTCCCAGTTGGACATGCCAGGAGCACCTCACTAGGGAGACAACCTGTCTGCATCCTTGTCAGATGCCCAAACCACCTCAACTGGCTCCTTTCCTCGCAAAGGAGCAGCAGCTCTACTCTGAGTCCCTCCCAGATGACTGAGCTCCTCACCTTATCTATAAGGGAGACCCCAGCCACCCTATGGAGAAAACCTATTTTGGCCTCTTGTTTCCACAATCATGTTCTTTCGGTCATGACCCATCACTCATGACCATAAGTGAGGGTAGGAACAAAGATTGACCGGCATATCGAGAGCTTTGCCCAGACAAATGGGGAGGATTGCGACAGGAAGGGCATAAAAACTGTGGCCAAATCAATCATGCAAGTTACGGAGCTGACTTGCTGTGGCGACCCCAAATTAAAAAAAAAAAAGAGGAGAAGAGAAAAAAATTAATTAATAATAATAATTTATTTTTTTTAACACAACAAAAACATCATATTTAGATTAACAGGTGACTCTAAATTGTCTGTAGGTCTGAGTGTGAGTGTGAGTGGTTGTTCGTCTCTGTCTGTCTTTGTGTGTTGGCCCTGTGATGGACTGGTGACCTGTCCAGGGTGTACCCCGCCCTCACCCAGAGTGAGCTGGGATTGGCTCCAGCACCCCACGCGACCTGGAAATGGAAAAAGCAGTAGAAGATGAATGAATGAATGAAGTTTCTTTAGTTTCATTTCCCTCTTTACTGTAAACTATAGAGTAACTAGGAAGAGCCTTGTGGAAATTAGACTTTTCAGGCTACGCTTAACAAAAAAACACTACCTACTTTTTCCACAGAACAAGAAACAGAGATATGAATGGGCAACACAAAAATTGGACCTATGATGACTTCAAACAAGTTCTCACCACTAGCGAAAGCAATTTTGATCTATTTGGTTCAAATTAGAGAGCATTTGTCTGCAGACAGACTGGTGTTTTTTAAAGCACCATGTATAGCACCCACAATAAATCATGGAGGTAGTAGTGCCATGATATGGGGACATTTTGCAGGTGATAGAGGAGGAGATTTGCCTGAAGTAAAGGGTATCATGAAGAAGAAACAGTACCACTTCATCCTCCAGCATCATGCAGTTCCAACTGCGCCAAAACTCGTGGTTCCAAAGTTTGTTTTGCAGCAAAAGAGGGACCCTAGGCATTCTTCAAAGCTCTCTTGGACTTATCTAGACAAAAAAGAATCGAAAGATTTTCTTTGAAAGATGGTTTGGCCCCATCAGTCTCCAGACCTCCCTCAAACTGAGATTGTGTGGAGCCAATTGGATCAATCCCCCCTGAGCCTGGTTCTGCCCAAGGTTTCTGCCTCTTAAAGGAAGTTTTTCCTTGCCACTGTCGCCGAGTGCTTGCTCATCGGGGGATCTGTTGGGTCTCTTTAAATAATTTTATAAAGAGTTTGGTCTAGACCTGCTCCATATGTAAAGTGCCTTGATGTAACTTTGTTATGATTTGGCGCTATACAAATAAATCTGATTTGATTTGATTTGATTTGATTTGATCCCATGAATCAGCAGTCTAACATTGATGAACTTTAAGTTAGGCATGCAATTCCCGGCAATTACCTTAAAAAACTTGGAGTGAATGATTCATACATGCCATGCATATATAATAATAGTAAAAATGTGTTCTCATAAGTGACTCTTTATATAATAATCATGTTTATTTTGTTACAAAGTATACAACAAATCGATGATCTATAATACATAACACTGTAGCAGCCCCTTTATGCACACTGCCCTTTATGTTGCTTCCTGTTTGAGAGTGTGTGTGTGTGGGTGTAGGTGTGGGTGTGTGTGTGTCATGCCCCTGAGCCCTTGACAGTCATTCTATTATATGTCTGTCAGTCACACTGCATTTATGTGTTTGGGGGAACTCCAAACTCCTGCTGTGATGGGAGGGGACTTCTCTCATTTCATCCACAAACTCAGTTTGGTTTTGATTGTTGTTTTGTTGTGTAGCTGATCCCCTGTTCTGCCATCCTTTAACACCCACCACTGAGCCACTTAGGCACAAATTAATATTTGTTAAAGAATTAATGTTGTTAATTACATACTTTATATGCTCTGGCAGTATTTAAGTTCATATTGCAGTTTAGGTTTCGTGTTTGGAAGCAGTGACATGCATTGTGTTTGTTGTTTTGCGATGGTGATTTGGGCTTGGGAGCATTTTGCCACACATGTGCCAAAAAGTAACCAAACGTGCAGCAAGCCAGGTTGAGGAATCTGCCTTAGTGTGGATGAAAATAAGTTTTTGACCGTGTATAACCGTATATATCGTGTGGAGTCGCACTGGCATTGGACCAGGTCTTTTTTGTTTTTTATTTCTGCAAATAAAGCAACATTCAACGTTTTCCATGCCTCATGTGGACTTGTAAGTAACATTCTGGGTTTAACAAGCAAAGTGGATTTTAATTGACATGAGTCACGAGTCAGAACTAACAAAACTTAGTGCAAATTAAGTGGCCTTTGCTAGGACTTGGACTTTGGTAAAAAACAGCCACTACACATGTGTAGCTTTTCAAATACACAGTGTAACAGCAAAATACTGAGTTTGTGTCTTACTGTGTCTTTTGCACTCTGGTCATTGACCAATACAGACACACGCATTTTGATTAGTCGTGGATTCAAGAAAAATGGGCCTTACTCTGCTTATCACAGCACGTCTGTGTCTGTTCATCATGTAGAGCCAAAAATCACGAGTCACAGGTCCATATACTGGAAATGTTGAAGAACGATGTGAAGACACATAAGGGAGTGGCCAAATATCAACTTGTGTCTACTCCCACACAAACTGTGTGGTGTGTTGGGTCATTTCCTGTCATCAACTATGTGACAACTTTTGGTTCCCAAACTTGTGTCACTTATGCTACTCAAAAGCAGCAGCATAATTCACAGGAACAAAGAAATGCACAGAATACATGATGAAGGTAAACTTACCTGGTACACAACCTATCGACAGCCTTGCAATCACTGCTACAATGAGCCAGGTGAACGCACCGTAATGTCAGGTGTGCACAAGAAGGGATATTTCAGAGGATAATATCACTTTTTGATTTCAGTGAGAATAAATACAGATACAGATTAAGGCTGCCAGGTGGCATGATCTCTGCGCTAGAAGCACACATGTGCTCAGCAGTTACATTTTCTGGGCTTGTTAAAGTCGGGATACAATTAATGCAAATTCATTTTTTCGAAAAAAACAAAACAAAACAAAAAACATTGTTTGAGGCACTACAAACAGGGCAGATTGGACAAATCATGTTGGTCTAAGCAGGCAAATTACATTCTCACTTTGGTTTGTTTAGGTTTAGGATAAGAGGCATTTAACATAGAAAAGTGCAAAGGCAGCATGTGGCAGCTTATTTGAAGTGAACTGGTCAACCTAATGCAATTTTCTTTTCTTCAGTGGTGGTTCATTATTAGAGGTTTAAAGATAAGAAATTACTGCCCATTCTACAGCTGAATGTGGGAATGGGCTTGAAATACTCTAGAATGGGCCATATATAAAATATAACCCATTATTTTGGTAATTTGCAGGCACCTTAATTTCTCTCCCTCTTTCCTGCGGCGCTAGGAAACGTAGCACCAGCAGTGAAGCTGATTCTTGACTGTTGCTAAGACCAAAAAGGCAACAACAGGCGGATCACCTGCCCATGAATTTTGTAAAGTGTCTCTTGGTAAATCCACTTGAAAGGAGAAATTTAGAGGGAAAACTTTGTGTTAAAGCAGCACAGTGGTATAGTGGTTAGTGCTGTTGCCCCACCATTAGAAGTTTGTATGTTTTACCCGTGCTTTCATGGGTTTCCAGGTACTCCGGTTTCCTCCCACCGTCCGAAGAAATGCATGTTTAAGTTAATTGGTGACTCTAAATTGTCTGTAGGTCTGAATGTGAGTGGTTGTTTGTCTCTGTCTGTCTCTGTGTGTTGGCCCTGTGATGGACTGGTGACCTGTCCAGGGTGTACCTCGCCCTCGCCCAGAGTGAGCTGGGATTGGCTCCAGCACCCCACGCGACCTGGAAATGGAAAAAGCAGTAGAAGATGAATGAATGAATGAAGTTTGTGTTAAAGAAAGCTTGGCTCACTGGATGCAGTATGCTTCCTCCCATGTCTACTGTTTAAAATGGTGTGGACAAACACCACATGGACTGTAACAAGAGTTAGAGATCTAAAGTATTTACCAGAACGGACTAAAAAACATGAATGCTTGAAGGTACACACAACAGTCTTGTCAAGATAACTAACTAAGCTGCACAGCTGGATTAAGGACACGGGACTTTAGTTTCATTTCCCTCTTTACTGTAAACTGTAGAGTAACTAGGAAGAGCTTTGTGGAAATTAGACTTTTCAGGCTGCACTTAATAACAAAGCTGTCAATGCCACACACACAGGTGGACGAGTAAATGACTGTTTAGGCTGTATGATGGCCTCATCACTGATAGAGAGTAGTACACAGTCTCCCCCCTAAACCTTGTAATGTGCATCTGAGACAGTCCAGAATAGTGGTGGGGGTCCATTAGAATTTAGCAGTACCTATTGGAGCTGCTTCTGCTGACACAGCACTATGTTCTTGCTCTTGTTTCCACTGGAGGTCAAATCACTTGGTTTTCACCAAACCAGAAACCAGAAGTTTAACCTGTCCTGTCATGTTTTCTTCAGCTGTGAATGTGTATAAAATATCCCTCACATTCTCTATTGACTGCACATCAACTTCCAACTTTATTGGTGGAAAGTTCACCAGTAGACTCAGTCTTAAGATAAAACAAAATGCTGAGCTATAATCAAATGGTATTTTCTCCTCCTCCATCTAGAGATTAACTGACTGAAGAATTCCTCTGCGTCTCCCCATGTTTCCTGGAATGTTGAGGCCTGTCTGCGCTTTGTCTGTTTATCTCTGAGAAAAGCTCCTGACCACACCCTACACCTTAACCTCTCTTTATCTTTGCTGTGTGTGTTTAACCATCAGTCTATTGTCATGGCTCTGAGGCTGTGGGTGTGGTTGCTCTTCACAATTACAGTTATTGACTTATGTACAAACAGGCAGCAAATACACCTTAAAAGAGAGAGAGCAGGGAAGAAGACTTTAGGAGAGAAGGTCTTTATTTTCATTACAGTATAATTAGATTATCTTTATACCTCCTGAAATCGATGTGACTGTGTGTGTTCATCATCCCCATTGGAACTCATCTCCAGACTGTCCTGTATTTAAATGGAAATAAGTGGAAACACACACACACACACACACACACACACACAGTCCTATCATGTTGCTCAGGGTGCAGCAGAGATGTCATCATTTCTACTGAACTATATTACTTCACATGGAATTGGAACCAAAACCAAATCAAGAATCAGCACATGACATTAATTTATTTATTCTTATAGTAATTAATGGAGTCATTTATAAACGTGTAAAGCGACTGGAATTAATTATTTTGCTTCTTCGGGTTCCAGAGTGTTTGACTCAGATGCAACTGAGGTCATTTTTACATCCATATGAGTTTTTGACCATTAAATACTGGCAATACTGGTATTTTTCTTTTCTCAGCTAGTTACCAGTTTAAGGTCTCAAAAGCTCCATTTTTATTTTGCATGGAGATCACAACAAGACCCAAAACTGGATTGGATTAGAAAGAGGCTGCAGAATTTCAGAATGTTTCTCAGTGATCAAATGCTGAATATCTGTTCTGTCTGGCTTGTATCAAAAAAGAAACAAGTAATACCTACAGATAAACTTTGTCATGAATACATTTGCAATGGTGAGACAATCACCAATATTGTCAAGTTGAATGTTAAGATTAATGTTACAAATTCTGTTGGACTATGAACCTAACTACAGACACACAAACAATCCACCTTTAGTTTAGCTTCAGCAATTTTTTTTTCTGCGCATTCTGCTGCCACTATATCACAATTTGTTACTGATTGGGACCATTTTGGGTTTTTTTCATGCACTTCCACCTTGGTGTACATATACTTCATTATTTTCATTTAGAATAATTTTATATTTTAACACACTTCAGAGGGGACTGTACCTTCTACTCTACTAAGTTTATCTGACAATTTAGTTTCAAGTCATTTCTTAGATGAAGATGTTACACAGTGGTACTTTGACAAGTTTTAAAGCCCCGGGAACAGATACCTGAATGTTGAATGTTGAATGACACATTTGGTTTTCTTCATTATGTCACTGGTATTATAAAGTAGACATCAGGAGAACAGGGTGTGGTGTCACACGCGCATACACACTGGTAAACACACACTCACAAACACTCGTCAGCCATTTCTGTTATTGTGAAACATTAAAATTCCCCAGAACATTGTTCAATGAAGTCCCAATTTTTACAATCAAGTATCATCAAAGTATTGTCAAACGAATGATTAATGGCTAAAAAATATAACTTCCTGTTGTCATGAGGTGCCGCTATAATTACAATGTTGGAATTTAGATGTCTCCAGACTCATGTCACATATGAAGTGTGCATCTGATTGGCAATGTACCTACAAGTTACAACTTCCTGATTCAAGTCAAAACATTTGAGATGTCTTGTTTGGCAGAGGGTGTGGCTCTGAGAAGCTTTTCATATGATTTTGCCCAGCAGTTTTTGCTTTGTCACATACAACTATTCAATTTCAATAAGAGGCATTCATCTATGTGGATAATAATCATTAACGCAGTTTCATCACACATAAATCACATGAATACAACCACAAATTTGTTCACAGCTAAGAAATCAGCTACTACTGCTTCCCAAATGGCCTTCTCTTCTTTTCTTTTCTTTTACCTTCTGTGTGAAGTAGCTTGGCTCGTGTTGTGTGATGCAAACAGAGGTTCTGGCAGCTGTACAGACTGTGTGTGGACTACAGACTGCGGTTAATGAGTGAAATGGTTGATGGTTAAATTTTGACGAGAAACAGGCAGAAAGCCCTTCAGAACCACAGATAGATGGTGATCCTCAGTGGATTCAACTTTTTGAGAGACCGTTTCAAAGTAAACAGTCATATGCTATAATACATGTTGCCTCCATGTCTCTTCCTGTTACTTTCAGGTCATTATGCCTCCAAACTATCATTATAAATATGACGATTTATTTGTAGATGACCGAACTGATTTAATGTCACATGACACATCCTGCACAGCCTGCAGTGAACTCACAGTTCAGTGACAGTAACAAAACAGTAAAATGGACTTCACCCTTCAAACAACATGAACGGGTTGAGACGCGCAGGGACTGATGGGAAAGCAGCATGCATGTGGAATCCAACTACGAGTGTTCGAAAACCATAGGTTTCTGACCATTTCATGAAAAAACTGTTGAGTATTGGGATGAGGAAGACCTCCTCTTTCCTTCATCACATTGTCAGTCAGTCTTTGTTGCTGTTGTGAAGGAATCACTGAAAATGGAAGTTGCTTCACTGTTTGATTTCTTCCTCTGTCTGTTGTAACCATGTGTCTCCACCTGCTGGACAACCACTTATGTACTAGCTCAGTAAATGTCCCTCACTGTATGAGGAAGTGTCTGACTGTTGTTGATTATGATTCATTGATCCATCATCTATACTGCTTTATCCATGCAAGGTTGTCAGGGGCTGTAACTGAACCCACGTGATATGATGTGACGTGGCATTGCGTGATATGATGAGATACGATATGAAATTATACAATATGATACGATATGTAGCTGTGGGGGTGAATGGTTGTTTCTCTCTATATCAGCCCTGTAATGGACTACAGGATGTACTATCCTTTGAGGATGGCAGCTTTCTATTGGTCAGTATTCTGAATCAGTACTTTGGTGTATGAGGCCGACGAAATCCGAAGACTCCTCACAAAGGGTGAGAGGCTGTTTTCTCATGGAGCCCTGGTCACTGTTCCAATACTGACTTGAGATTAAAAATAACACGTGGTAAGAATTGATAGATAGTCGCCAATAAGGATTTCAAGGAAAAGGTAGGTAGTGTAGTTAGTATAAGACAGTTGGAAGAATTTGGACGTTTCTTGGCACTGTAAAGCAAGAGTGCAGAAAAGTATCTAACGTGTCATTTTTACTTCTGAAGTGGTCTGCAGAGTCCTCACATAGAGCATCTGTAGGCATCAGGGGGGACTTATTTTTTCTGCTGTTCTCCTGAGAAATAGTATTGGAGCGAATTGGAAAAATGAATGGTGAACATATCCTTCAGAGCCTCACAGATAAAATTCAGTTTGACTCACTGTCAAAGTAGAGATATTGTCAGAAACAGGACAAGAATCTCTACTACTTTGGAAAAAATTGTGTGGCTAGCTCAAACTATGTGCCTTTGAGGACAATTTATTAATATTTTTTTAAATCATTTTCCCCTCAGCTCTCCACTCTAGTGAAACTACATACCACTCTTACTCTGTGCTTTCTGTGCAATACACACTCATTATAAACTGAAAATTTGTCGAAACTGAGCATGATACTTGAACATTTGCTGCCCAAAAAGTATAAAAGATATGAATTAGATGAAAACTGTGATGAATAGCCAAGAATTTTGTCTGTAGTAGTCTGTAGCTGTAAGTATGAGGAAGTAGTACAGGTTTGAAAAAGGCTGAAAATTTGAGAGTCGAACTACACACAAATACACTAACGTAATACAAACCCATTCATTTTTTGGCCAAAAACAGGTTGGTTGTTATGCCCACGAAATTATCAGTCCATCACATTACAGTTAGTATTAGTTGGCTGTACATTTGATTTAGGAGATGGACTACAAGGAATGACTAGAAGTGGTGTGCTGACCAGGGGCTGACCCTCCATAAACACACCCACTGGTTTTTGAATTTGCCTGTTGAGGCCTGCTGTATGTAATATGTCCATCAGCCATCTTTGATTTTTGAAACCATATTTGGAGGAGAAGGTAGCTAAGGGCTGGATCTGACCTGCTCTGTACTCTATTCTGGTTGTGTGGTACAGTCTGTCAATCACACAGCTGCCACACTCCAAATTCAGTCCCTGCTCGATGATCTATTTTCCTCAAAATTGAACTATTTTTTCAAAAATGTGCAAAATGCTGTATCAAAGACTTGAAAGTAAAGAATGAGACTGTAAACTGATTCAGAAAACATTTACTAATAATAATAAAGTAAGAAGAATGGAAATTTTCCCTTAGACTTCAATGCAATTCAACTTCTTTTTCCAACCAGTGGAGTCACCTGATGGTTGTTCACTAGAATCCAGGTTTAATGATCTTCAGCACTGGCTTCACTTCCCAGACCCAGTGTCTACATCCATTTTATATAGTAATTATTTAAGTATTTCATATAGTCTATGGTCAGTCCCCATAGACTCCCATGTTAAAATGTCCATCTTCACAGCAAAAATAAACATGTTTAGAATAGAATAGCTTAATTGTCATTATAGATCACATATAATGAAATTACAGGTTCTGCTCCCTTGTTCTCAGTAAATATAGCCTGGTACAACAGTTCTGACCTCTATTAACAACCGTACGGTCTGTGATTTTTTTTTATGTAACTCACCTGTTTACATTTTAATAAGGATTGCAATGATCTAGAAATGGGGTTGTGGCCTGTGTGTGTGACAGGTGGCAACATGTACACTTGGCACAAACAAGCATGAAACCAAGTCCTGCTTCACACACACCCCACACGTTTGCCCATTTTTAAATGATCTTGGCCTGAAGGGTGGAGTCAGACACTGCAAGTGTAGGAAGCTCTGAGCTTCGAAACACACCAGAAACCTGTGGGTGACAAAATTGTGTCCGATAAACTTCAGAGAAAGGAATAAACAGTGAGAACTTCAATAATGAGAAAACGTAACACTTTATATTAAACTGTTCACAGATTCAAAACAGGAAAAGTGTAAATTAGATCCAGTGTTTCACATTAAAATAAGACAGGTCAGTAGTAGGGATGTCCGATAATATCGGCCGACCGATATTATCGGCCCGATATTAGCATAATTATGTAATATCTGTGAGAACTGTTATCGACTTTTCCACCGATAATGAAAACCCGATAACGCAATGCCTGGGTTTCGCCAAATACGCTGGAATCGCTTGTGGGGTCCTGAGACGTTTACCGGTGCGCGATTGATGACCTCATCAAACCGCACCTGGAGGCAAAATAACAACAACACTGTGTGGCTAGTCGTGGCTAACAAGCTTGCTCACTTTTTGCTACACAAAATGTCCGTGGTCTGGAATTTTTTTTTTTCACCTGCGGATAACAAAAATGCAATTTGCAAAGAATGCAAGGCACTTGTCAAGCGAGGGGGACACAAGACTTCGTCCTTCAACACTTCAAATTTAATCGCTCACATAAGGAAGAACCTTCCCGAGGTACACGGAGCGTTAGCAGGGCTGATTGAGCCCAGTTTATATTTTCAGTGACTGTATTAGCCCATGTAATGGCCTCAGGACTGAGTCTGTCTATATCTGTGCACTTTTGTTTTCTTTGTTTGCACATTACCTCATTCCTAAAGTGTTGTTTGTACCTGATAGAAATGAGCAGTTTTCAATATATTAAGCTGTCCTACACTACATGTTATTTTTGTTTACTTTAAATGCTGCACAAATTTGTACAGGACAGGTACAATGTTGTTTACAATTTGTGAAGAAGTCAGATTTGTCCTAGTTGTAATGGGCATTGTCAGGATGATCTCAGGAAGAGCTGTTGTTTGAGACAATGTTAAAAATAAATATGGCACTTTTCCATAACTTAAGTTGAAGTAGTGTTCTTATTTTGTACAGACAATGTTAATTCCACAACAGGAGATATGTGATGTGACCTAAAAATAGTTTGGGGGAAGAACGGCTGCATATATCGGTATCGGATTATATCGGAAATTAAGTGTTTGGACAATATCGGCATATCGGATATTGGCAAAAAGTTAATATCGAACATTCCTAGTCAGTAGGGGTGGGCGGATCTATACAAATATCTACAGTATTGATACCAAGGTTAGTATCAGTATCGGATCGATACTAACGTGATTTTTGTTGCAGTTTCTCTTCTATACGTTCAGCAAAGTACTTAAATTTCCTGTCAGTTTGTGTGAGTACAGCTTCTCTCCCAGTCATAAAGTGCAAATAATGCGTCTCTCACTTGGTTCAGGCTCAATTTGCCCCTCTCCCTCCTCCCCCATCCTGCCGGAGCAGATTGCGCAGATGCTACACTTTTATGATTCAATACCGATTCCTTTTTTTGGCATATTTAAATCGTTCCTGAAACTTTCTGTGATTATTTTATCCAATCAAAATTCTTTCATTCTTATCACACAAAGTATATCTTGCTGTAGTTTTTTGAAAAGTACGCTCATACCACACTCCTCTTCTTTCATCGCTCCATGTCTCCACGTGCTGAGTCGTTGCTAGCAGGTTACAGACACAGCTAACTGCAATTGCCGCTCTTCTGGTCACGTGACATGGATGGACTAGTTAAATCTTATGCCACCGGGGGCAGTGTTGCCAACTTGGCAACTTTCTCGCTAAATCTGGCGACTTTCCAACTCCCCATGGCGACTTTTTTTGTCAAAAGCGACCAACGACAAATCTAGCGACTTTTCCTGGTGTTATTAGAGACTTTTCTGGTATTTTGTAGACTCTGACATGAAAGCACGTATCGTTCTTCTGCAGTTCCTGTTCTAAGCGAGCAGCGGGTGCTGCCATGAGCCCCTCCCCTGCCCCAAAGTATTCACAGGCGGTCAGTCACACAGCCTCGAGCCGCGCGCGGCAGACAGTCGCAGGCAGCTGCAGTCAGGAGAAGAGCAGAGAGGAGACCCTTACCACTCCGCGTCCAGGCAGCAAATGAATCACGCATGCGCAAAGCCGACGATACTGCGCATTGAAACACAACTGAACCTCTTTTAGACACAATTCCAGAAAATGTCAATCGTATAAAACAATACTATGTTTAAAAAAAAATAATATTTAGTAGTTTGTAGTTCTAAAACATATTTAAGGTGTTTTTTACTCACTTTTTGTCTCTCCCACGACGTTATTCCTCTCCTACAGCGTCCATTACAATCACTTGCAAATTGCCAATTATGCAAATTGGCCGATGACGTCATTTGGCGACTTCTAGCGACTTTTAGGACAGCCAATAGCTACTTTCCTTACTGAGGCGTTGGCAAAACTGATCGGGGTGTGTTTCGGCACAAAACTCTGAAGTAAATAACCTCTGAAAGATTTGGAAGTGGCACAGCCTTTTATTTCGGATTTATGAGTTGGTATCGATACTTTATTAATCGATAGTCAAATGAGTAGCTTATGAGTATCATCGTTACAGCTCACTGCTGGGTGCAGTCCTCATGATGGCGGAGAGGAAGAGGAGCGCTGTCTGTAGCTATTTTACAGCTGCAGACAAACATACTGCAACCTGTCATGTGTGCAGGAAAGTAATACGGTTCTCTGGCAACACCACAAATTTACAAAAAACACATGAAAGCAGCAGACCCAAAAGGGAACTCCGAGCTGCAAAGTAAATGGAAGGAGGGGGAGGGGGATCCCCAAACCTGAACCAGACCCCCGACACTTAGACAGTGGTCACTGGCGGTGGCCTTTCAGCAACAAACGCAACAATATCCAGATAGATGATTTATGTAAGTGAAATTAAGGTTTAGTAATCCATCCATTCTCTGCCGCTTTTCCGTTTCCGGGTCATGTAGCATGGACAATGCTACATGAACATCACTGATTCATCAATAAATTTAAGTTTATGCACTTTATAGTATTTTACTTTGGTACTAGCTAAAAAAAAAAATCTGATCATGTGGATCTTACAATCCGTGTATCATCCCTTCTTTTTCTATTTTCAATTGGCAATCAAAAATCAAAAAATGAAAAAGTGATTTGTTATTTTGTTATTTGTTTTTTAATACAACACAAAAAACGAAAAAATGCCTGGTTTTTAAATATCACTTTTGGGCTCAGATCAAAAACACGAAATGGAAAAACGGGTCACAGGACTGAATTTGATTTTAATATTTAATTGGTCGGGTTTACGTGACCCGGAAATGGCTCTGTGTGCGATTGTTCGGGTAATGTAGTAGGCTACCATGGTGGCGCTGTAACCACACACTAATTTGATTAAGGACTTGTTCAACAGCGGGTTGACACACAACGAAATTTCCTGCACATTGCAGCAGATTAGTATCCTGCAATGCTCGGAAATGAGCGTCCGAAGATTCTGTGCTCAGCATGATCTGAGAAGAAAAAGTCATATCTCAGACGCAGAACTGGAGAGCGCTTTGATTCAATCTATATATGAGGTAAGTTATCATTCAGATTTCCACAGTATATTGCATATATTATACATTTATATTTATTGCCAGTAAATGTGTAATCTCGTGACAGACGGGACCATCATATGGCCGGAAATTCATGACCGGCTATCTGTCTTCACTGGGGCTGCATGCGGGAGAAGGTCGGGTTGGAAGAACCCTAAGAGAGCTCCATCAGCCATACCATGAGTTCCGGCGTCAGGTAATGCTTGTAAATATATCGAGTCTGACTTACGGTGACCAGACGTCCCCGTTTTTCGAAGACCGCCCCCGATTTGGGTGACCTGTCCCCGGTAAAAGCTCTCCCCGGAAATGTACCCTATTTTGACACTGAGCAGCAGTTATTACGTTAGTCAGTAAACGCATCGCCAGAGAAGACGTCGTATGACGTGCACACGTCATCACGAAGCATGACCAGACGGCGACGCAGCAGTATCAACAAACATCTTCTAGTGGCGCCAAAAAGGAGAGAGAAGAACAAAGACCAGCGGACAAGGTATGATGTGTATCATCTTATTCAGGGTGTGCCCATATTTCAGCATTACAGCGCGTCATTCATTCATCTTTTGGTCAGATACTTACAGTGCAGCGGGAGCGTCTGACAGCTGCCGGTCACAAACAGCTGATTGCTGGCAAGCAGCCAAAAGTTAGTGCGCCCATCGTCCTACGTTTGTAAGCTTTTAAAATAGTTATTCACACTGAATAATATTATATAAACCTTAGTTTAAGAATAAGAATCTGCTCTTGCAGTTTTTCTCATGTTCTCCTCTGCTCTTATTCTACCCAGGCTCCTGAGGCGGAGGCTACAGAGGTGTGTGAGGGACAACAGTGATGTCAAGTCAAAGTCAAAGTCATCCTTGACAAACACCTATACATATACTTAACACACAACATTCTGATAATATGTGCAAAAATCTATAATGTTCTACATGTTCTAATGTAAAGCACTTTGGGTTGCATTTTTTATATATGAATTTTGAGTTGAGGTAATAAAAGATGGTCAAAATACATGAGAAAGTACTTGTCCCCATTTTTTACTTCATAATGATAATATTTAATGATTTTTCACCACCGCACTGAAAATGTCCCCGTTTTTCATCTTAGAAATCTGGTCACCTTAGTCTGACTGTCAATCAAAATTCCTTATTTATTTATTATTAAATTAAAGTTTGGCCAATGAACTAAAAGAACTACAATATTTGTTTATTTACTGGTTATTTTTGTAAGTATATGTGAGGACAAGACAGTAAATAGTTCATAGCCATCCCCTATATTATTTTATTTTATTTCATTTTATTAGATGTTTTGTTAAATAGTCACTGTACTCCAGTCTCCTGCGCTCAGACATGGCACGTAAGAAGATAGGAGTTGTTACCCTTTTCTGCCACAAGAGGGAGATACCCTTAGTGAGCGCTTCTGCCAGCAGTAAACACTGACCGCATACATTTCATTGTTGTGCCAAGATTCATTGTCTTGTCTGTATGTTTTGCAGAACCCAGCAAATAAACAACATAAAAAGTCACACTGAGTCTTCATTCACGTGTGCAACATATATTACACACGTGTGCCATGTGCTTCTGTTGTGGCAAACATGTATGAGCAAGACTTGGGATCCTCACTGACTTGGGAGTCTGCTTTTGGAGCTGATCCGTTTTCATCTGAAGAGGGCAGATGCCATGCAGAACAGAGCTTTGCAGAGAACTATCCTGACATCTCTTTTCTTTTTAATCATTTGGTAAACAACGACGATACCCCTTTTCAAGATGCTGTAATCTGCCTAATGAATGTGACTGCAAGATATGTCTGAAAAAAGGAACTGTTTTAGTTGTGCTTTCTCACACCCTGTGGTGTTCTTGAGTAACTGGATAAGCAGACTATTTATAGCTGCCATGCCCCTAAGTTGTCAGTTGAATAATTAAGCAAATAAAGTTGTACTTCTTTGAACTGTTCTATTTTACCTCTCTAGGCTTACAAAGGCATAGAAACATATTACAAAAGCTTTATATGTTTAATGTTGACTTTGAATTAGTTAGTTGAACTAGAAACTCAGCTGGATCACAAACAACAGCATAGTAACATAACTGAGTCCTTAATGTATAAAATTGTTTCTAGAAAACAGTAAAAAAAACAAAAAAAAAACCAACATAAAATAATGCAAATATGAGATACTAAAAGTCAAAAGTGCTTTGAATGCAAACATTATTCAAGTGGCAAAAAACTGAACAATGAAGAACAGCATGAGCACAACTACATACTATACAGTTTTACTGGCACAGTATGTTTTCCAGTGCAGCCAATGCATCGGAGAGTCCGGTGAGTTTTTTCCAGCATTCTAAAGGCAATAACTCCACCACTGCAACTTTTGATGATCTGCCGAACTAATAAATTCATAATAATTAATGAATGTCTACAAGTTAATGTTAATTTCCCTCGGGATGAATAAAAGTATATATCTATCATATATCTGTAATCATAGTGATTCTAACTCTCATGCAATGGAAATTCCAGAGGCTTGAATGGCCTATATTGGCAAAAATTCTCACAAAGAAGGCCCTTTTCACTTGATTGAGGAGAATATCCATACAAATATGCCATCATGATGATTGACAAAAAAAAGGCTAATCAAGTTTACATACCTCAGTCTCCTCTTTTTGCTTCCTTGTAACTGCTGCAAATCTCCTTCCTTCACAGCACAAACTTTCCTTGCATTTTGCTTCCAAAATGTTGATCCTGAAAAGAAAATAGCTAATTTAGTAGTACACAAAGTATAGAATTTTTCAGAAAAAAGGGGTAATTTTGTTAAAACCAGAGGGTTATAAATATTCATTTATATTTATTAATTTACCTCTGGTTCCCTCTGTGTCCAAGATCTGGCTTCCCTGACCATCGGTAAGGATGAATAAGTCCTCTTGTTCAAAGGCATCATTTACTTTACTTCTGATGCCCATGACAGACGCCTCAAATTCCGAGAATCGAACTGTCAGGCTTTTGCTTGTTTCCAATCTGCCATCCACAAGATCAGCAATGAAGACGGTCCTGAAGATGGAAATAATTTTGAAATTCATTGTACATTCTTGTAATACAAACAGAACATATCAAATTCATGGCAATTATAGTTGACAGACAGACAGACAGATAGATGCACTCTCATATTAGCCTGATGCACCTATCTGATGTGTTAAAGTATTTGGTCACCTTTGGAATGTCTTTGCCATGGGTGCTCTTGGAGAAGGCCTTGCAGTTAAAGCAGAACCCGCAGCAGCACTGAGTGGGCGGCGGAAGGAGAAGCAAGTAGGGTTGAATGGTCCAGGCACACTGGATGGCTCCCCCACATCGTCGCTCTCTCCATGCACTTCATAATGCCCCCTTACTATGAGGTCAACAGTGCTGAAGTGACCATCATTTCCAGGAAATATGTCAACATTGGTATCATCAGTGATATAGAGACTGGAGACATGAATCTTTGAAAAAGTACAGTGAGAAGTTTATGTAAAATGTAGGCTAGGCTACCTTTTGTGGTTAAAAGTAGGGTAGAGTGAGTATAGTTTTGATATAGTTGAGAAACATTACTTCGCCTTTATATTTCCTATATTTTAACCCTGTGGTAATTCAGTACAGTAGAACAACAGCAAGATAAATATATTGTGTATTTAAGCAAAATAAGCAGAAGTAATGAATATTTATATGTGAGACAAGATGTATTATAAGTACGTATATCTGCAAGTGTTCAGTGTACAGCCATATTTAGCCCACCGGTTGTAATAAAAACATCTGGAAATATTTTTTTGTTCTTTATTTCAAAGGTAACTTCAACAATGATCTGAAAAAGCTGCCTAAAATGGCTCATATAAACTATCAAATTTCTGAGCAATCAAAACAGTATTCTTAAATATAACATTAACTGTTAATAGAAGTTCATTGTAGATAAAGATCAGCGGTGCTGATGAGTCGTTGACACGACCATGCCACCTGCTAACCTACTAACTTAAAATGACCGTGAAGTCGGCAAACGTAATAACTCAGTAACTCAATAAGCAGTCCATAAAAAAATATTTTTTCAGGCGGATATCTTAGTTAGAACATGACTGAGCTAGCAAAGCAGTTTTGTGCTGCTATATGTGGTATTCATTCAGTTTTGGGAAAGCACGATGTCTAGAAAGCATAAACTCAAGTTGGCTGGCTGACAAGACTAACGCCGGACCTCATGTATTAACATTGAAACGGGGAGACTCAGCACATGCTTAAAATGACTTAAAATAGCTTAAAATGACTGTGAAGTCGGCAGATGTAATAACTATCAGTCCATGAAAAAAAATTCCAGCGGATATCTTAGTTACAACATGATTGAGCTAGCAAAGCAGTTTTGTGTTATTATTATGTGGTAACTTATTTATTCACTTTGGGGAAACCATGATGTCTGTTTTTTTTCTCTTTTTCCAACTGACAGAAATCCGTCTAGGGAAAGAGAAATTTAATCCCTGGAAAATCCGTCTGATTTTTTCGGTTATCATCTCCTCCTTTAGAGTCACGCGCTTTGTTCCTTGAAACAATACGTAACTCTCCATGGCTGATGGGGCTGACTGACCTCTGGTCCTCCTGATTGATCGATCGTGGCGGTTAGCAAGCTAACGTTTGTTTGCTAACGCTCCTGACTAAACTTCCGGGTCACGTAAACCCGACCAATTAAATATTAAAATCAAATTCAGTCCTGTGGCCCATTTTTCCATTTCGTATTTTTGATCTGAGCCTAAAATTGAAATATAAAAAACCAGGAATTTTTTCGTTTTTTGTGTTGTATTAAAAAACAAATAACAAAATAACAAATCACTTTTTCATTTTTTGATTTTTGATTGCCAATTGAAAATAGAAAGAACGAATGATACACGGATTTCTCACCTCCTTACATGTGAAGTTTCATGACTGTAACTCGCAGGTTGTAAAACTACCACAGTCATTTACATCATGGACTAAGTCATACCGACTGAATCACAGAGTGAAAGTGGCTGAAGCTCAGGGATTTTTTTTTTTTTAATCACTATCCCCATATATATATATATATATATTCATTCATCTTTTACTGCTTATCCGTTTCCAGGTCCCAGGGGTTGCTGGAGCCAATCCCAGGTCACTTTGGGCGAGGGCCGGGTACACCATGGACAGGTCACCAGTCCATCACAGGGCCAACAAACAGAGACAGACAGAGACAAACAACCACTCACACTCACACCCAGAGTCACACTCAGGTGATAGTCACCAGTTAACCCAAACATGCATGTATTTGCGAGGAAACCCACACAGGAACAGGGAGAACACGCAAACTCCCCAGGCCAGGAACCTTATTGTGGGGCAACAGCGCTAACCACTATGCCACTGTGCTGCCCATAAGTCTAAAGTCTCAAATGTTATTAGGTAATGGTCAGAGAGAAGATTTAGTAATGTCCAGCATTAGATAACAGTGTTTTTCAAAGTGTAATTAATGATCAGAGATATAATTTTAAGCAGACTGACTTAACTATTATCATGTTTCAAAACTGAGTGTTGATAAAATTTCAAATATTGAGTTGGTTAATAAAAATTCATTCTTATTTGCCAAAAATGTTTGCCCAGTGTTTTATTATGATCACGATCAATTAAATAAAGGGAAAAATCATGAAATACAATTATCATGAAATTTCAAGTAAAATGTATCGGTATTGGTATCAGCAATAAACACCCTGTGTTTACTTGGTATCAGATCAATACCTAAATTTGCAGTATTGCCCACCCCTACACTCAAACATCTTACATTGTTTGAAAACTGTTGCTCCTTGGAAAATAATCATGACAGCAATAATTCCTTCCTCACTGCAAAATTTTAAAAAGTTTAATGAAAAGATGAAACCAGGATTTAATGATGTACTTGAACAATCAGCATCTTCATATCCAGATCTGTAGGTAGAAGAAGCATGTTTATGTTTAAAACCAGGTTTGAACAGGTGGAGATGGACATAAGAAAAGATTCATATCAGTATCATCAGTAACTAATGGACCCAGAATTGTAACACACACAGACAAATCTGACACTAATCTCCTCTTCTCAATTTTATGATCCCACTAACAAAGAAGAGACAACAACAACACGGTTAGTGCAGTATGATGTAAAAACTGGCATCTTTATGACATGGTCTGCGATCTGTCACAAGCATTACCAAACTAAGTTTTATCCACCTTCTTCTTTTTCTTCTTCTTTTTTTCCTTCCTCCTCTTTTTCTTCTTAGGTGATTTTAGTTTAGTCATTTTGCCTTCATCATTAAAGTCGCTATTCTCACTACCATCACTACTATCATCCTTCTCTTTACTCTCTTTTTCCCTGCTGTTATTCCTCTTTGTGTCATCTGCATTGATTTTGCTGTAGCTTCCAACGGCCAGCTCCTTCAACTCCTCCTTGACCCTGACATTTGGAGGAGGAGTTAGTCCATGGGACACTGTGATGAGTATCCTCTCCTTACTCATGCCCTCTTTCAGTGAGATGTTCTCCTGCTTTGTCCTGTTATTTTCGCATCCGTCGCCAAGTTGGCTCCTGTGATCTCTCTCGTCCCTGTTGTCTTTGTGATAGTGACTACTGTGGTCTCCTAGGTCTCTCTGGTAGCTGTAGTCTTTGTGGTGTCTCCTGTCTGAGGGTTGTGGGTGTTGGTTACAGTTGCTACTAGCACAGAGGCAGTATCCTTTGTTGTCTCCAGTGAGCTTTCCTACTTGTACCTTCTGCTGAAAAGTAAAGAGACAGACTTAGAAACTGTGGTCCCTGGATATGGGTAGATTAATCGATTTGTATAGATATACAGACATGTGCAGGCTTGAAACAAGTGCATTGTTAGATCAGCCATGAGGAGATGCCATTTGGGAATTAACCCTTTAACTCAGAAAATTCTTACTGTCCACCTGAACCTTTTGCTTATTTTAAGCAATAAAAGGGCCAGAAAGTGTCCTGTCAGTAAGTGCTTTTGCCTATTTTTCCAGAACACTTAGAACCTTCAATATCAGGCATTTTACAGTATGTGAAGAGAGTGTATTAATGGTTAACAACGAAGGAACGGATTCACCCACTTCTCAATTGCAACAGCGCGAGTGGAATTACCGTAATGAGCCTATATTGGCTGTGAAGTATGGCTTCTCAGCTTTCATAAACTGCTTAAATTTCTCAGAGCAAACAACTGCGGCAGCTGCCAGTGCTGACACTCAGTTTAAAAGAGTTGTAGTGAGATGCTTTGGTTTTTACATCTTTGTACTGATAAAATCGGATCCATTAATTACTATAGACATTACCCACCAATTTGATATTTTGGACTATCTCTTTGTTAAGTTATGTTAGGGAGCAAATGACTGCTGAGGTTAGGGGCGTGTCACAACAAACTCAAGTATGAGCTGGAAGTAGAGCATATGCACTTTTTTCCATTTGCAAACCGTTATGAAAGATAAGATAGTACTTTATTTATCCCATGTATAGGAAATTCGTCGTTACAGCAGCAACAACAGTTATAGAAAAATACAAGAATAGAAATAAGGAGTAGAAGTACTAGAAAAATATAAAGTGGCAGTAATGATGATAAAGTGACGATAAGATGCAGATTTTATTGCAGCGAAAGAGAGGTGTTATATAGTCTGATAGTTGCTGGAATGAATGACCTGCGGTAGCGCTCCTTCTTGCACTGCGGGTGCAGCAGTCTGTTGCTGAAGGAGCTGCTTAGTTCTCGCACAGTGTCATGAAGGGGGTGGGAGGGTTTGTCCAGGATGGATGTCAGTTTGGCCAAAATCCGCCTCTCACCCTACTCCTCAATGGAGTCCAGAGAATCCCTTGTGAAAGGTTAATTTATTTTTTCTACTGTTATTATAGAAATTGCATTGTGCTGCTCATCTCAGAGTTTCTGAAAGCGTGTTAAGATAAATAATTACACTCAGTGAATTACATTGCATCATTCCTTTGCTTTGTCATATTGCATTGTGTTGAATCAAATCACATTGAATTGGTCTGCATAGCGAGTGTCACATCAGTAACAAATTTACACCTGAGTCACTTGCAGACTACTGGTGTTCCACAAGCAAATTCGTTAGATAGTTTTTTAAAGACAGATAGTTAGTTTTAAGCTTGCGTCTTCTGCTGTTCTAGTTTTAAACTTTTGTATTTTACCATTTAAGCTTTAAACTTTTATCTTCAACTGTGTAGTTTTTATTGTTTGGTTTCCTGTTTGATTTTAATGCTACAATTATGGACCAAGACTACAGGACCTGTTTGTCTACACTGGAGGTGATCAGTTGCACGAATTTGTATAATCCGCTTCCTGTTACAGCAACCTGCACATGCCTAGATCAGCGATTAAATTAACTGGAGGGGTGTGTGTACATGGTGATAAAAGAGGGGGGAGTCAGTACGACAGTGTGTCGTACTGACGTACTGGTGTGTGTGGAAAAGTGGAACTCTGTGACACATCAGCCTATGGATACACTCTCACTCAGTGTCACTGTAATTCTTGGTTCTAAGGTACTTACAGTGCTAGATCCAATGTGTCGGTGGATGGCTGCATGTTTTTCAGCACAGTTCAAATCTCCAATGAACTCCTCACATTTTTGGCAGTAAAAACCAATGACTGGTGTCAGGAAGGTCAGTCCTGCACATGGCAAAAAACTGCAGTGAAGCAGGTACAGTTAAAAGTGTGAAGGAAAATAAAGAAGAGAAAGTGCATTACCATCTTGTGCCAACAGCCCCTCCAGCTCTTTCATCTGGGACTCTATCTTTATGATCCTGGCCTGTTTCTCTCCCTTCCTGTATTCAGTATCGCCTGTCTGCAAAAAGAAGTCACATTTCATTCTTACAAGTGTTTCAAGCTGAACCCTCAGATGTGGAGTTGTCAGTCACAGTTGGTGAAATTGTTCACCTTGTGTTTATCAGAGGTCTGGGATGTACCACTGCTTTTGCTGCTTTTCTTGGTCTGTTTTTCCTTCGTCGCTTTGAGAGAAAAACATGATTCTGGATTACACTTAAGTGCTTACATCAGGATTCTGCAGGGTTCATCTTGTAAAATGGAAGAGTTTGTTGAAAACACACCGTAAGTATAATACCTGTTTGATGTTAATACCTGCTAAAGGATGAAAGCAGCAAGGACAATTCAGGTCAGAATCATTTGTCAAGTCAAGTAACAACTGTATGCACTAATGTTTATCCACATATAATAATCAACTCAAAGTGACTCATGCATTCAAGTTTTGTGTATTGGCTGACTGAAACATCCTCCTCACACAAACACAATAGTGTTGTGGGACAGCCTATTGAAGAAAGGGACCAGACAACATTGTCATTTGTTCCACAGACAAAGAGGATCTTTTGAACTCAGCTCTCCCAGAATCCTCATCTTTTCACACCTATGTGAGAAGACAAGCACAAACTGTAAGTCCAGCTGCTATTGGTCACTGTATGACACGTGACCCAGGTCTAAAACAACCACTGTTGGTTCCTCTTCTCCCTCTCTTGTCCCGAGCCTCTGGCTTCCCACATGCCCTCTTGGGCCCCTCTTCTCTTGGTTCCTGGATCCTCTCTGGGCTTAGATCCTCTGAGGCCTCCCTTGGATTAGCTCTCCTGTCCGGAGGATGGCCCTGACCTCCTTTGCACCTCTGCACTGGTAGCAGCGTAAGGTCTTGCCCAAGATTTCTAAGAGTGGACAAGCTGAAAGCCAGCAGACCTCATGCAACGTCTCCCTGCTGTTTCCAGCAGGCAACGAGCCTCAAGTTAGCTTCAACTGCTGACTTAACTGCAACACCAACAACGCAACCAACTTAACCCATAAGAACCCACCGTGACACAGGTGTCACACATCCTTTAAATGTTCTGGAAAATTCCATGAACAACTTTATCCTTGATTTTAACTCATGAAGTCCCAGAGCAACACATACTAAACATTTTGGTGGGTCATGTGACAGGTCATGTGACTTAGACATCTTGGAAATGGGGTTATGGGAAGACTGTGTGCCAGGTTACCGCTACGGGCAGAGCTGGCTAAATTTTTATAAGCTTGTTTTCGGCTGCTAAAGGTAAGATTCAAACCATTTAAGAACTGTAATGCTTACATAACATGTCCTTTATTACATTTAAAACAAATTGATATAAAACAAATCAGGTAAATATCGTTGTGACATATATGTCACATCGGACCTTTGACCTTAAAATTGTCATGGAAAACCTAATGTGACATATATGTCACAATAAGAAAAAATTGTAGTGATCTGCTCAGTTAACTTATTCAATGATATTTAGTTAATATATTTTATATTGTTCAATTCAAAGCATATTAAAACAAATTTAAACAAAAGATCACATTTTATTAATCAATTATTAACAAAATATTATTAACAAAATTATTATTTTGAAAAAAATGTCAGAAATGTGTTCTATGTGGTCTGTTTGGTCTATTTTATGCCCCCCATAATTTTCCTTTAAGGAGAAATGGGTCCAGGTTCTTATGGGTTAAGGAACTAAGGAGGAATTCACCCACTCAGACCTGCAGCTCGGGACTCTGGACTTGGACAAAGCACAAGGAAGGTTCACTGGGCCAACCTAGCAGAAAACAAGCACAGCTAAGAAAAAGACCGTTAACCTTTGTACACGCTAATGTAGATTTGGTTACATTCTCTGTTGGGCTTTCTTGTATGTTTTTAGGTTGTTGGTTAGCCACACCAGGAGAATTTTGAGTAAACAGTAAGAGCCTAATGTACATATTTGGGAGTGAGGGAGAAAGCTGGAGGTACCACTGTGCCCATGTGATACCCTCAAAACCTAACAGGAATATATCACCTAATTTCAAAATGAAAGCGTCTTCTACATCTGTGTAAACATATAGCATTACAGCAGCAGGAGGTTCAATGTGAGATTGGGCTGACAATGAATAAACTACAGTCCATCACAATGAAGAAAGAGAAGGGTTGTTGTTGTTTTTTTTTGTTTGGGTTTGTTTTTGTTTTTTTTTTTAATCAAATGAACATATCTCCAGCCACATACTTCAAAGGTACAGCTGCAAATCAAAAGATTCAGTCCCTTGTATAACAGTGGATTTCTGAAATATATGGAAATTCAACAATTAACTCTCAAATGTGTGCTTTTTAAAAATGTAGCCAACTCTCCACATATTCATATATGCCAGTTAATAAAGACTCTTTTCAGTGCAATAGGGGGTAGCAGCCCAGAAACCAATAAATATACAAAACGTTGACATTGAATTTTTCCTTATTTTCTAGATAAAAATACTGTAAACCAGAATAACCAATGAAAAGTTGAACACAGAAAGTTCCTCATATGTTTCTGGGTTGTTCGAGAGCTGATCTGAAATGTCTATCTTTATCTGATCAATAATTTTTCTCATTCTTTTGAGCAGTAATGAAAAATCAGCTCCAAAGTTTCTAAAGCTTCTAACCCTCACCCTCAGGAGCAAATAGGAGCATCCCATGTAGAGATGTGACTCTAGACGTCACTATCAAAGATGGAGGTTGAGAATCAATTGATAAACACACAGCAAAGCTTCAGTCAAAGAGTCAGACTGATCCAAATCTGAACTAACTTCATTTATGAGTTTGTTGATAGAAATTTCAAACAGAAACAAATCAGGTCTTGTTAGAAAGAGCTGATTGTCAAGTTCATGGAGAAAAAACTGATCAAACCATTGTGGAGCAAAAACACTGGTGATGTCCAGGCGATCACTGCGTGAGGTCAGATGGCTGCCCTCCCTGTGGGATTTGTTGGGTCTCTTTAACAACTCCAAAAAGAGTTTGGGTAGACCTGCTCTATGTGTAAAGTGCCTTGATGTAACTCTGTGATGATTGGGTATAATACATTTGTATTACTGCTCAGTAAATGACTGCTGCAGTTGGAATCATTTTCTCACCTTTGATCAGAGACTGCAGAGATTCCAGAGCATGTCGAACATTTGGGTTATTTACTGCTGGTAACGCCAAGTTCACTGCTGTAGGGTCTGAAGCAGGAAGTCCAGGGGACAGATTCTTCTCTTCCCTCTGTCCCAGCATTTTTACCATGATGTCACTGATGTCTGCTTTGCCAAGACTTTTTAATATGGTCTTGATCTTCTCACACTCTCTGCTATCCAGACTGGCCAAAGCTATGCCTGGAGGAGTCTTCTGAAGGGGTTCCTTCAGATCGAGCCAATTGTCAGACATACGTAAGGTGGTCTGACAATTCTGTTGAACATCTGTTCCTTGGAGTTTGGAAACTGGTGCAAAAAGCTCGAAGGAGGATTTATTGCCTTGTTTTCCCTCCATGTCTTCACCTCCATACAGGAACGATTCTTCCTCGAGTTCCTCAGCTCTCTGGGATGTGGCGTCCTCCTGGCTTTCTGCCTGTAGCCAGGAGAAATCGCTGCCCACTCTGTCATGGGGAAGGAGCATGCTGTCACTCTCCCGTGAGGCTGAAGTCTCCTGACCGTCGTGTTGCTGATGTCTGTACTCATCTTGCACTCTCTGCACTTTTTTGCTTTCACCAGAGGCCTGGAAAGCAGCAAACATAAAACAACAAATACTTAACAGGTGCAAACTGCTTCACTTTGTTGTCCTGTCAGGCTGCAGATGAATTGTGCAGGAAAATAATGAGCTACAGGCATTCAGTATTTTAACTGCCAGTGTTCATATTTAAAAATGATTATCAACTTCTGATCACTGCAACTGCTGAGGCCAATACTTAAGTGAACCTTTGAAACTCACAACCTGTTGTGAGCTTTGTGTACCCAAACAGACTATTATCAATTATCACCTGTAGAAGTTTATGCAGATCCCCCAGGGAGACATGTTTTCTAATGAATAATGAGCTCTACCTGAAGAGTGAGGATGGCCTTTTTGAGGGCAGGCAACCGCTCGTCCAGTTCTTTGCTGCTCATGACCAGCTTCAGTCCTTGTATGAGACTCTTCTCTGTCGAGTTATTGCTGTTGACGCTGCTGCTGCCGCTGTTGCCCGGGCTCCTCTTTTTCTTTGAGTCTTTGGCATGGGTCTTTTCACTGCTGCTGCTGTGTGACTTGGACCTCCCGGCCCTGCTCTTGCTCCGCATAGGACTCTTCTTCCCACTTAGGTTCAGAGTCACACTATGGGGTCTGGTTTTACTTCTTGTCCTGCTTTTACTTCTGGCTCTACTCTTGGTACAAACATGACCTCTGCTTTGGCTACGTACATGGCTTCTACTCCGGGCATGGCTCTTGGCTCGAGATTTCCCACGGCTTCTCCCACGGCTTCTGCCACGACTTCTGCCACAACTTCTGCCACAACTTCTGCCGCGGCTTCTGCCACAGCTTCGGCTACGACTTTTACTCTTGCTAACAATTTTCTGGATCTTGGGGTCTGATTTTGCTGCATCTCTCAGAACACTGGCAGATTTAAATGCATCAGCAAGGTTATAAGCCATGTTTCCTTTCAGGTAGTCTGGGAGAGGCTTATTAGCTGTAATGCTTCTCAAGAATTCTTCACCAGCTCTGTAGCTGAAATTAAACATGCATGCTTCAAATTCAAGTACATTAAAGAAACTTTTCTGGATTGAAATTTGACTTAAATAAAATCGAATATATTGTCAACACATATACCTGTTGTCTGGAAGATGATGATCCATAGGGGTAGAATTCCAATGCGGGACCTGAGGGTGTGTTGCTTCTGCATGAGGGATGATCTGGTGGCTGCCCCCCAAAGCAATCACTGTACTATGGTCTATGGAGAAGCTGCTACAGTTGGGCTGAGAGTATTCAGAGTTCACGTTATAGTGCTGTACAAGACAGAACTGCAATAGCTTATTTTTAGGTATTTTTACTCTGTGTGGTATAGGTTTGTGAATATATTGAAGGGGTTGCGTGAAACTTATACTTGGAAATTTACAAAGTGATGAAAACTGCAGGAAAATAAATAGGGAGTGGTCACATGGGAGATGATGGAAAATAGGTTTTGCAACTTCCCGAGGCGTGACGTCACTGCTGGTCGTCATTTCTATCCACCACAGATTGAGAATGCTCAGTGATGCCTCAGATGGCGTGTAGAATAAGAGACCATGTTGTACTGAGATCATTGGTCACACTGTTGTCCACAAGTTCATGTTCCAACCCATCAGTACTCAATCACTATATTAGAGGTCTCCAACTCCGGTCCTGGAGAGCTACTGTCCTGCATGTTTTAGATGTTTCCTGCTCCAACACACCTGATTCAAATGATCAGCTCGTCATCAAGCTCTGCTGAGGTCTGATAAGTAGCCACTCATTTTAATCAGGTGTGTTGGAGCAGGAAACATCTAAAGCATGCAGGACAGTAGCTCTGCAGGACCGGAGTTGGAGACATCTGCACTATATCGTTACATGAGAATGTGGAGAAATTAAGGTATCAGAATACTGAATAACAAGAGGACATTAGTAAGACTTTATTCTGAAGGTCACCATGACTGCGTTGACACATCTGCAAACCTTGTCTGTACAAAACAATGTTGTGTCTCCAGGATAACTATTACTAAGAAATGCCCTAGAAGATGGCTCACATTCCTTTGGGACGGGAGAATGGAGAATCTGGTAAATAGGAATGAAGCCTGCACAGTCCACATGCACATACACACACACACCATCATCCATGTGTAGGAGACACCTCCGGGTGCTGTAATATTTTGAGATATCTCCAACTGTGTTGTTAGTAGGGCTGCTGTGAATAAAGGAAACTCCCCTTTTGACACCTTTGTCTTGGCGTCTGTTTCGACATTTGATCTTCATTGATCCCTCACTTTCTGCCACAACAAGCACTCTGTAGCCTACTTATTGCTGCTTTATTATACGTGTACTCTGTATTACATTATTACCTGGGCACACAGTATTTACAGTACTGCATTTACTACATTACTGCATGATCATGTGTCTGTAGTCATTATTTTATAGTTAAATGAGTTATACTGCATTATTATATCTGTACACAGTAGTGATTACTACATTGATACTTGAATATGCATTAATATCACTAATACATTATTACATCAGAACTCAGAGGTCATTACTGCATTATTACATCAGTACTCTGTAGTCATTCTTAAATTATTACATCAGGACTCTGTACTCAATCCTACAATATTACGCAATGACTCAGTGCTCAGAGATTGGACTACAACCACCTTTAAAACTTTATTTTGGTCTCAACTACACAACTTTTTAGTTTATGACGATATTTTGGAGTTAGCAGCTCTAGCATGTGACATTTGTCCACAGACAGACCAAGGTATTTGAACCTTCATGAGGTAATTCCTGCTATGGAATACAGGACCACATTTTGCCAGGAACACACACACACACACATATACATACATACACACACACACACACACACATACATACATACACACACACACACACACACACACACACGGTTGCAAGGGGTAAAAACAAGATAAGCCCCACCGTCATAGTTGGTTACAATCATAGTGTTTGAGACCCTACATAATGATCATCCAGGTTAACCTACATAAATTTCTAACCGCTTGTGTAAGGATCAATTCATGTGACTTGAGAGGAAATTGACACTCACTCATTCATTCATTCATCTTCTACTGCTTATCCGATTCCAGGTTGCGGGGGGCGCTGAAGCCAATCCCAGCTCACATTAGACAAGCATAGGGTACACCCTGGACAGGTCACCAGTCCATTACAGGGCCAACAGAGATGAACAACCACTCACACTCACACTCAGACCTACGGACAATTTAGAGCCACCAATTAACCTAAACATGCATTGGACTGTGGGAGGAAACCAGAGTACCTGTAGGAAACCCATGTAAGCATAGGGAGAACATGCAATCTTTGCACAGAAAGGCCCCAGGCCCAAACCTGCAACCTTTTTGTTGTGCGGCAACAGCGCTAACCACTACATGCTGCCCTGGAAGTTGAAACTGTATCCAAAAAAAAAGTATCTGACAGGAGAGGGAATCATTGGTCAAGTCACTGGTACTATTCTCATCACAGGAAAAAGAGTGATGAGCTGAACCTAATTATTTGTAGGTGATCTCTTCTGTTCAGTATTGGTTTCCTGCTTGGAGGAGTGGTGTGACTGGTGTTTGATCAGAGCATTAACCATCCTTGTCTTTATACTATAAAAAGTTATAATACGCCTCTGAGCAATTGGAGGCTATGAGAAAGTGGTGATTAATGGAGTAGCTGGTTGGCATGTAAAGCTCAGTAGAGGAAAAGAAGTGAAAACGGAGATAACAGCAAAACGAGTTAACGTTTTGTGCTTCTTTCCATCAGTGGACAGTAATCAACCAGCTAAACAATGTTAGATATGTTGCATGTTCAAAATTTACAAATAGGTCTTTTAAGGTACAGAAGTTACAAGAAGATCTGGAAAACATATAACAAACATGAAATATAATAAATCTAACATATAATATGTACAACAGGAAAACATCTGAGACTTAAGATATCTCAGACATCTCAGTGACTTAAAACTGAGACCCTAGCTTTTATTCGGTGTGCATGCTGTTGGGAATTGTTGGCCATTCTGATTGCACCCTGATCATTGTAATGTGCTTTAATGATTATAAGATGATAGAGACAAGTGTCCAAGAGTAAGGCTCACAGGTTTAATTTTAACAAAATTAAGTTTAATGGCAAAGAGAACCCAAATGGTAATGTCCTCATATAAGTATGCAGGATCTTCGGAAGATAATGCAAGAACCCAAACTAGTCATTAGAGGATGACTTGATTGATAATGGTCTGATCAAATTGACCTCTGATCCTTCACAATGGTAAGATCTTCTGAGATATTTTACTGACAAGGTAAATTCTGAAGTGTCAGTGCAATAAAGCCTTTTACAAGGAGCTGTATATTCACTATTTAGAGCTGGATTTATACGTGACGAGGCCATACGTTATCACTGAGGGTTTAGGCTAGGACCATCTTGGAGAAAAAGGGGGGTCTCCAGAACAACTTTATCCTCTTCCAAGTGGCATGCAGAAGGACAAAAGCTGAGAGGTCAAAACCCATGAGGATCATGATTTAGGCCAAAAGCCAAAATGCATCAGTCCAATAAAGTTCTGTTTACTACTTACTGAGTGTTGCTCAGTTAGTTCCACCTTCACAGTTGATGCATTACTGTGCTTCCATATCTTTCATTCAATTGGTAATACAGTAGAGGACTAACAACATGATGAAGTTCATCTTGTCCAATCCATGAAGAGCAGGCACCTTTATGCAGTCATTACATACAGTATGCCACTCACTGTGATGAAGAGCAAGGGCAACACTAAGCACTTCTTTATATTGACACTTGAAAACATACAAGCAGCCCAAGTATTAACAAGACACAACAACCTTTCTAGCTTATGGGTGTGCTACGGTAATCTATACACTGCTGTATGACAAGCAACGCCACAATGTGTGATTTCAGTGGTAGCAGTATTTCTTACAGTCGTTGAGTTGACAGGGTTGACACCAAGAACCACAAAATGAACCAGTTTTTTTTTTGTTTGTTTGTTTGTTTCTGGTGTATTTTGCAACACAACACACAACAACAAGAGAACATAACGTGAACACATTTGCAATAATCTAAATTACATAAACTCAATATACAATATACAACATTATACAATAAGTAGCTTCATTTTTTGTTACTATCATTAAAAATATTTGATCAACATTTAACCCATATTCTGATCAGAACAGGATGGACACAACTTGGCTGGAGCTATGTGGTCAATACAACTCAATTGTGGACAGTGCAGTTCAATGAATTAATCGACTGAGTCTAACACATCAATCTGATCCGAGGTCAGGGTTAAAAAAGAGCATTAAAGGTGCTTTTTGTGAATATATTTAAACAAGGTGACAACACCACATCTAAAAGAGAATATTTTAGGTAGACTTTCAGTTTCAGTCTTCAACTGCAGTCTATCAGGATTCCCAAGAAGACTCTCCCGCTGGTTCAAAATGCTGGGGGTCGAGGATTGACAGAAAGTAAAAACTGTAATCACACCTATCTTGTGTTAATCTCTCTGCATCATCTCCCTTTAAAAGCCAAAGGAGAATTTTAATCTTCCTCACATAGAGGCTTCATTCAGTTAGGCATCAGTATAGATCAAATTGAGGATACTGATGTACAACAAAATAAGCAAATGTAAATAGCAAGTCACTACATGCAATTCATTTACGGACATGTATCCTTAGGGTTTCATGCAGATTGATGCATAAATCTAAAGTAGTCTCTTTCTACTATTCTTGACGCTTTTATCAGAACCAGAAATACTTTATTAATCCCCAGAGGGAAATTATGCATTTATATTTTTACTATATTGTTTATATTTTTCACTGTAAAATATTGAAAACACCACAGGCTGTTAGATATCAATGACCAGATATTAGCCATTGAAATACACGTATCATTATCACTATCATCAATTCACAAAATAACATGCATAAAAGCAGCAAAACCTTAACCCTATACTGATGGTACACATGTACTAACTCATCATATTAGCAAATCACTTGGCTGCATTATATTTCAAACCTATGGTATAATATGTGACATCTAAAAATGCCAACCAGACACCCTACGTGTCCTTTTATTTAAAACAAAGATTGACTGTGCTGACTTACTTGTTTTGAAGTGAAGCAAGTCCATAAACAACTCTGGCTGAAGTCAGTATCAGAAAGTAATGTGATGACAATTTTGACCCATGTCTGCCTGTCCTTGGCTGATGGCTGTGAGGAAAATGAGAGCTACTGTACAGTAGCCAGGACACACCGACGGAGTTGCAGGCAACAATTGAATTGTACCGGCAAATGAAACCCTCTAGCAGTTTAACATGCCAGGTTGGCATGGTTTTACTATCTCAATATACATTATTACAGAAAATTTTTTAGGAGTTTCATGTTTAGTAGGATATGACCCATCCCTTAGCCCGTGAACTGTATAAAGCAACAACTCAACACACTTTGGACCTGTATTAGAGATAGCCATCACACTGCTTTTCAATACTCTGTAATGTCAATGCAATAACATGCACAATTACTTGAAATAATCAAATTCCCAATATAGCCAAGTGCTAATCCAGAAACGATAAACCGACTATAACAGTAAACTAAGCCACAACATTGTTGTGCATTGTTTACCATAAGCATTGTGGTGCTACAAAGACACCAGACCCATAATCTCCAGACATGAGGAAACATGTTGTTACAAGACCAACAAAATAACAGTGTCATCATTTAAATATTTTTAGTGTAAGAAAATATGTTTGAAATTCTACTTTCAGTTGGAATCACATTTACTCTCTCCTTTTTAGTGAGTCAGGTGAATGACATCTAAATGTAGTATCATGAATTCATTTCAACCACTAATGTCAACATAAGTGGCAACATCAGTACCACCAAAGCTGGGCAGCATCTGAACCAGGGGTCCCATTAACCGGGTAGTTTTCACTTCAACTAAATTGTTTTGTACAATAAATTCTAAGAGAATGAAACCGTTATATGATCAGTGATTATATAACAGGTTTACAAACACACACACAAATAGAGGTTTAATACGGATATGACACAAGATTAACCAACTATAATTACTGTGTTTAGATGTTTTATTACAAACCCCTCACACTCCTGTAAGTTTGATATGAAAACAATTACAGCCACAACAATAATGAGCTGAACCCATGGTATGGTCACATGACAATAATTGGTTGATCATGCTTCTGTCACAGTCCTACAGTCAGTGTCTCCTGATAAATGCAACAATGTGTTTCAGATGGAGCCCTTTTTGAGAGTGGCATGCTGTTAACTAGTCTTTGGAACTAGGATCATAAAGATTTGAGACTGAATGACGGGTTATGGATTAAAGTGAAACACAAACCTCTGGGCTGTGTCACATGGTTCTGAGTCAGTCCAGGATTGGTTGATGCAGCCTGACCCTTTCAGACCCAACCAGGAGTAGGGAGGGGCAATGATTTTAGATTAATCAATAACTAAGAAAAATAAATTAAAAAAATCAAATTGTTAACTTGATGATTTGATGCCCATTTCCCTTGTTTCTGGCAGAACCCAGAAATATTGTGTTACTACTTAATATTATAAATAAGGCTTTATTTTCCATATTTGTGCCTTACATGTGCCGTTGGTAGATAAATTTTTTAAACTGCATGACACTTCAAGTCAGGGAGAGGATTGTTCATATGAATTGTTCCTGATTCATTCTGTGGAAAAGAAATAACTTGTATCTGTGTAGTGTTGCTTTTGGGATAGAGATGCTTCTTAGGTCTATTCCCTGAAGAAGTCAAATAGTTACTAGCGTCGATCATTTTGTTGGAAATGCACATCCCTAATAAGAAGTCCTACTGTCAGACTTGCCCCAAAAAAATACAGGAGTGTGGGGGGAACCTAAACATTGAAGTTAGGGAAAATTCATTTACATTGCTGAGTGACTGATACTGTTCGTGTAGTGATTTGTGTATTTGTGAAAATGCAAAAAAGTAAGATTGCAGTGCTTTATTCACACCAATTCTAAACTGGAACAAATGTCTTTTTGACTCAGTGGTTACTATGCTAACTCAGTCAGGAGACACAACCTGTTTGTTTAGCTTTTCATTATCCTGAACCTTTCAAAGTGAAGCGATGTGGTCTCTTCATTTAAGATAATCTAATTTATCTTTTTCATATATGGAGTAAATGTTTTACAAAACTGTACTCCGTGTAATGGAGTCCAGATTGGGCCAGTCTCTGTATGGTGAAAGTGAAGGTAATAGGGATTATGGGACAGAATAAAGGTTCCACACAAGTTTAAGTGATGTTCTGAGATTGTTAAAGTTTTATCTTATCTGTCTACCGTGCTGTCACAAAATGTACGGTTCCATGCCTGGAGGTGCTGCAGCTAAACTAGCTGTGTTAGCCTGGGGAGTACGTACACTGATGAAATGTCTTCCTGGTCTGTCGTGGAGATAATCCGGTCCGCTGGGGAAGCGTCCAAGAGGCGGAATGCCACAGAAGCCTCCGGGTCTGAACGGAGGACCGTGTGGCGGTGGAGGTCCGAACGGCAGCAGGCCTTGTCCAGGTTTACTGGGGCGGTACATAACGGTGATCAGGCGGGCATGCCAACTCCGGTGTCACCAGGGGTAGAGAGAAGCTGAAAGGGAAATTATGCTAAAGTCTGCTATTACACAAACAGCCTGTTGGGAACAACAGTGGAGTGAGTTTCTTCTTCTTTGTGTTTTTTGGCGGATTGCAGAGAGCCGAGATTGCTGCTGCAGCCTGAAATGCACCAGCGCGTCTAAAAACATCCGGAGCGATACATTCAAAATAAAAGTCTGTTACTGCAGTCGTAAACTCCAAATGAACTCGTTCCTTTGTCAAGTCATGAGGACTTAAGGGAAGACAAGCATAATGCTGAGGGAATTAGGCTACATTTTCACCAGTATATAAAGTACACAGACAAATAAATAACTCTTTGGCACCTGGCTTAACCGAATGCTTTTGGATTGTTTTTGGATTACTTAAAACATTGAAAATACTGCACTTTGTACTAAAAAACCATAAGCAGCCATACAAATTTGAAATCCACAAATATTCCTCTTTAAACATCTCAAAACATAAAATGCATTTTACAAATTCAACATTTTCATTTGGTCAAATCAAATTGCTCCTACAAAAACAGTGCTGGCACAAACTATAGGTACTCTACAGCTTGTGAGATGCTGTTTCTTTTGTGTAAGTTTTTATTTCTGCTGCTTTTTAAATCAAAAGCCATATATAGGACTTGGCTCGGGTAACGCAGGAGGAGCACATACTCAAATGTTCATTATTGCAGGAAGCATATAACTGTATCAGTTTTCTCTGACTACTCAAGGAACTGGTCCAAATCCCCTCTTCACCAATGGAGACTGTGTGGAGAGAGTTACCACCTTCAAATTCCTAGGAACCCACATCTCTTAGGATCTTTCCTGGTTGGCACACACATCAGCAGTGATGAATAAGGCCCAGCAGAGACTCCACCCCCCTGAGAATACTCAGAAGGACAAACTGGGGGAGAAGCTGCTGGTGAATTTCTACCGCTCCACCATTGAGCGTGTGCTGGCATATTCCATCAGTGCTGGCTGCACAGCAGCTGAGAGGAAAAATCTGCAGAGGGAGATCAGGTCAGCTGAAATGCAATCGGCTGCTCTCTGCCCTCCCTGGAAGACATCGCCAGCTCCTGATGCCTCTCCAGAGCAGAAGGGATCACCAGCGGCTACCTCCACCCTGGACACCACCCGCTCAGCCTGCTGCCCTCTGGAAAGAGGTACAGGAGCCTCAAAAACAGGACAGATTCAACAACAGCTTCTACCCTTGGGCTGTCAGGACACTAAACACCCACAACTCAGAAAAATCCAGTAAATAGGGCAATATAATACGGTGACCAGACGTCCCCGTTTAGCGGGGACCGCCCCCGATTTGGGTGACCTGTCCCCGGTAAAAGCTCTCCCCGGAAATGTACCCTATTTTGACACTGAGCAGCAGTTATTACGTTAGTCAGTAAACGCATCGCCAGAGAAGACGTCGTATGACGTGCACACGTCATCACGAAGCATGACCAGACGGCGACGCAGCAGTATCAACAAACATCTTCTACTGGCGCCAAAAAGGAGAGAGAGGAACAAAGACCAGCGGACAAGGTATGTTGTGTAACATCTTATTCAGGGTGTGCCCATATTTCAGCTTTACAGCGCGTCATTCATTCATCTTTTGGTCAGATACTTACAGTGCAGCGGGAGCGTCTGACAGCTGCCGGTCACCAACAGCTGACAGCTGGCAAGCAGCCAAAAGTTAGTGCGCCCATCGTCCTACGTTTGTAAGCTTTTAAAATAGTTATTCACACTGAATAATATTATATAAACCTTAGTTTAAGAATAAAAATCTGCTCTTGCAGTTTTTCTCATGTTCTCCTCTGCTCTTATTCTACCCAGGCTCCTGAGGCGGAGGCTACAGAGGTGTGTGAGGGACCACAGTGATGTCAAGTCAAAGTCAAAGTCATCTTTGACAAACACCTATAAATATACTTAACACACAACATTCTGATAATATGTGCAAAAATCTATAATGTTCTACATGTTCTAATGTAAAGCACTTTGGGTTGCATTTTTTATATATGAAGTTTGAGATGAGGTAATAAAAGATGGTCAAAATACATGAGAAAATAATTGTCCCCATTTTTTATTTCATAATGATAATATTTAATGATTTTTCACCACCGCACTGAAAATGTCCCCGTTTTTCATTTTAGAAATCTGGTCACCTTAAACTGGAGGGAGAAATTCGATTGGACCTAATTCGCGCCGACAACCAGACCACGCCCCTGGGTCGGCCCCCAAATAAAAGTAGTCAATATGAAATTTTATGGGAGTCGCGAATTGGAGGAGTTCTGGGGAAGCTCTGGAGAGGAGAGCTTCCCCAGGAGACTTGACGGAGCAACAACAACAAAAAAAAAAGAAACTCAGAAGTCAGAACTTAGCTGCTAAACTACAAAGGCTAAGTTCTGACCTGAAGCCAAGGCTGCTTGTGGCCGGGACAAGTTTGGCTGCACCGCATTCAGTCTCCAGCGTGCTAGATTGTTCCAAAGAGATGGTCCTCTGTAAGTCAATGAATATTGGGTGAGGGAAGTCCAACAAAGAGGGCGATGAATGTCTTTAGACTGTCTAGTGGAGTACGAGTGAATATATTTACCTAACCATCTATCCCAATCTGTTCTCATAGCTCTAGCCATTGCCAAGAAAACAATCATAGTTAACTGGAAAAATAAACAGTCTCTTAACATCTCCCAGTGGCTGAACCTTCTTGCTGAATATATATCATTGGAGTAAATATCTGCTACCAGAAAAAACCAACTGGCTTTCTTTAAAAAAAAATAAATAAATAAATAAGAAGGGCAGCATTCATTGACACTCTAAACCTGAATCTGCATCTTGACCTTGCCTGCTAGCATATACCATCTCTATATCTCGCAACAAATGTGCGACACCAGGAATGTCATGAGGGCCTACCTGAAGCTTGCAGCAGGACACACACCAAAAAGCCCCGGAAGGCACACCAGCCACACCTGACTGCACAGACACCAGACTCTGAAGGTTAGGAAGAGGAACCAGAACAGTATTGTATTTATGTAAATATACAGGTGGGTGGCACTACTCTACAGTCAGTGGGCTGATGGCTGATTGAATGCAGCCTGCTACCAGTTGAGTGAGGTGGAAGAAAGGAGAGGAGGAGAGAAACTCAATCTTCCACAAATGCATACACTTTCTGAACTGAAAGGCAGTTTGGGAATGTTTCAGGCCAAGACACTTCATAACAGGGACCCTCACTTGGGTTTTCTCCTTGACATGAGGGGGCGACATTAGTGGCAGCATGGGGACATTAGCAGCAGTCATGGTTGCTAGCAGAGTCTGACTTGCAGTACAGCTCCAGGTTATACCCCTATAGAAGTTTTGCAATGACTCTGCTGCTGTTAGACATATAAGAGAGGGATGGGAGGGGCAGTACAGAGCACTGGTAGACAAATTTGTGGAGTGGGCTGGACAGAATCATCTGCAGCTGAATAAGACCAAAGAGATGGTAATCGACTTCAGGAAGAAGAACACCACAAGAACTCAGATGTTACCATCAACAACAGGCTGGACTGGAAATCCAACACTGAAGTCGTATCTAGGAAGGGGATAAGTAGAATCCACTTCCAGAGGAAGCTCAGATCCTTTGACGTGTTCAGCAAGATGTTGGAACAAACAGCACACTTTTGAGGCTGTGGTGGAGAGGACGGTACTGGGCCATGCTGTCCATCATGGACAATCCTGTCAACCCTCTCCACCACACTCTTGGCAGACAGAATATATCTTTTTCCAACTATTACAGCTTCACTGTCATAGAAAATCATAATAATAAAAAAGGTCCGGGGTTGATTGTCATTTAACCTCATAGGGTGAAAGTAAATGGCACTTTATCTGATGTACTTTTATCTTCCACTGGTTCCCCTCAAGGCTGTGTCCTCTCACCACTTTTATTCATTTTATATACAAATGACTGTCGTAGTCAGCACCCTGACAGGCACATTCTTAAATTTGCCGGTGACTCGGTGATTGTGTCTCTTTTAAACAACCAAGATTGCATTCACGGCCCAGTGGTCAATGATTTTAGTGAATGGTGTGAGAGCTCATTTTTAAAAATGTATATTCTGAAAACCAAAGAACTCATTATTGATTTTAGGCAAAAGCCTCCACCACATCCCCCCCGCTTTCTCTTAAAATCCAAGACTAGCTCCTTTGTCTTCCTGACATCAATGCAGAGATTATTGTCCACACCTTTCACCTCCTGCTGGTATTTTATTGTGGGATATCATTTTGGGATCCTGAATCAACCGCAATACCTATTTTACATCTGGAATCATTCTTATCTCTGAATCTCTCAGAGCTAGCTTCTATAGTCTTATCATCTAGACCATCAACCTGTCTATTAGACCCAGTGTCGACCAGCCTCTTTAAAGACATCTTCTACTTAATTGAGCCCTTCATTCTAGATCTCATTAATTTGACCTTATCTTTGGGTTATGTACCCCATACTCTTAAGACCGCAGTCATCAAACCCCAGCTTAAAAAGCCGAATCTTGATCCAGATGTTTTGGCCAATTATACACCCATATCGAACCTTCCGTTCATTTTTAAAATCATTGAGAAAGCAGTAGCAAACCAATTACATCACCATCTCCATAGGAACGGTTTGCTTGAAGAGTTTCAGTCAGGATTTAGAGCTCACCACAGCACAGAAACAGCGCTGATTAAAGTCTCCAATGATATTCTAATGGCTTCAGACAATGGATCAGCCTCCATACTTCTCCTATTAGATCTCAGTGCTGCATTCAACACCATTGATCACAATATTTTATTACAGAGACTGGAACATGAAATTGGCATTAAAGGAACTGCTCTAAGGTGGTTCAAATCCTATTTATCAGATAGATAGCAGTTTGTACATGTTAACAATAGCTCCTCCTCACGCACTATAGCCACTTATGGAGTCCCACAAGATTCGGTCCTTGGACCAATCGTCTTCACTCTTTATCTGCTTCCTTTAGGCAACATTATCAGGAAACACAGCATCAAATTTCACTGTTACGCAGACGACACTCAGCTGTATTTATCAATATGCCAAATGAAGTTAGTCAGATAGTCAGACTGCAGACATGCCTTGAACACATAAAAGTCTGGATGACCAATAATTTTTTACTTCTAAATTCTGACAAAACTGAAGTTATTGTACTCGGCCCTAAGCACCTTAGAGAAACCCTATCTAATCATCTAATCAGTCTGGATGGCATTACTTTGGCTTCCAGCTCCACTTTAAGAAACCTTGGAGTAACCTTTGACCAGGACATGTGCTTTGTCCCTCACATAAAGCAAGTCAGTAGGGCAGCTGTCTTCCACCTGAGAAACATTAGGAAAATCAGAAACATCCTCTCTCAAGAGGATGCAGAGAAACTATTCCATGCATTCGTAACTTCTAGGCTGGACTACTGTAACTCATTATTATCTGGATGTCCAAACAAATCTCTGAAAGGCCTTCAGTTGATTCAGAATGCTGCTGCATGAATATTAACTGGAACTAGGAAAAGGGATCACATCTCTCCTGTGTTAGCTGCTCTTCATTGGCTGCCAGTAAAATTCAGAATAGAATTTAAAATCCTTCTTTTAACATATAAAGCTCTTACTGGCCAAGCTCCATCATATCTCAGAGAGCTCATAGTTCCTTACTGTCCTAGTAGGCCACTCCGCTCTCTAGATGGAGGTTTACTTGTGGTTCCTAGAGTCTCCAAGAGTAAATCAGGAGGCAGATCTTTCAGTTATCAGGCTCCTCTTCTATGGAACCAACTTCCAGTATCGGTCCGGGGGGCAGACTCTTTAGCAATTTTCAAGACCAGGCTTAAAACTTTTTTGTATGACAGAGCTTATCGGTAAAAAGTTAAAGTTCATTTACTCTTTAGCTATGCTGCTATAGGCCTAGACTGCTGGGGGAAGGACTGAGCACCTCTCTCTCTCCCTCTCCCCCTCTCTCTCCCTCTTCTTTCCCCTCTCTTCCCCTCCCTCTCTCTCTCTCCCCCTTGCATGCGCCGACATACCAATAACCTGCTTCTCCGAAATCTCAGTTTCTCTCAGTTCCAAGCATGTGCACTGCATTTACTAACCATGTTTTCCCGAAGTCTCTGTCTCTCCCAGTTCCTCTCCTCTCTCTCCCTGTCCTCATCCTGCAGGTGATGAATCATCAACATCCCATGTTCCTGCAATGCAGGCTGCTCCCACATCTTCAAGAATTCCATACAGCATCATTCCTATGAACGTCATGCAGCATCATGTTCCTGCCTACACCTGTTGAATATCCCCTCCTCCTGCTGTCTTTCTCTCCCTACTCTACCCAACTTTGCCCCCCGCCTGTACCTCTCTCTCTCCCAACCCAACCGGTCGAGGCAGATGGCTGCCCCCCCTGAACCTGGTTCTGCCCGAGGTTTCTGCCTCTTAAAGGAAGTTTTTCCTTGCCACTGTCTTGCACTGTCTGTGCTTGCTCATCGCGGGATCTGTTGGGTCTCTAAATAATTTTATAAAGAGTTTGGTCTAGACCTGCTCTATATGTAAAGTGCCTTGATGTAACTGTTATGATTTGGCGCTATACAAATAAATGTGATTTGATTTGATTTGATCAGCCCTACTACTACTTTGTCATCTGCAAATTTCACAATACGGCTGCCTGGGAGTTTGGATGAACAGTCATATGTATTACCAAAACTTTCAACTGGATAGTTGTGATCATAAACCTGGTCTTGGTCTTCCTGTTACTTTGTACCTTCGGAGTTTGTTTAATTATCTATCTTACATTCTGCTGCACTTTTATGTACAAGCATATTCTGTGGTGCGTTAGCCAGGGAAAAATAACTGAAGCTAAAGAATTTTTAATTCAGTAATTTATTGCAGCCAACAAATCTACTTCTAATTCGTTGGAATACTGCTACTGAAGAGTGTCGTCAGTCAGTTTGCTTACACTACCCTTTCACCCAACAGTAGTGAACTGCAAACTTTGGAGCAATACTTTCAGCAGCTAGCCAGTCATTCCTGTGCTACTGAGGGAACAGAAAAAATTGCCCAGTGACTGAGTTTTCAATCGTTTCCATGAACAATTTACTTCAGTTCTGGAGGGATAGTCGGCTTGAGAGAAAGACTGAAACTCCTGGTCCAGTAAGAGGACGTTTTTGAATGACTGGCAGTGTAGTGTTAGCATAGTGTTTTTGACACTTTGTTTTTGAATCTAGCCAATCCTGGCTGGAGGAATGTAATGGGAGCTACTGACAAGATTCACACTGTGAGTGTTCCCCAATGTGCCACAGGAAATTAATACCGTGAAGGCGAACTGACAGGATTTAACAGGATTTGTTGAAGTAAGAAAACACGAAAGATATACAACAAAAATTGTGAATCATATTTGGACATTAGTAGATTATCTACAGTTAGACTTTTCATGGTTGAAGTAATTGGCAAGATTTTAAATACAGAAAATTCTGATATGGATGCAGATGAAATTTTGTCACTACATGACATCTCCTAACAGAACTTTTATACTTTAATGATGAAACCTCACCAGTACACTGTTTTTAAAATAGGCGGAGCAAGGAATTGTATTGGGGCATTTTAACCTTTCTTTTCACAAGCTGTTGCTTTTGAAGCTCTATTCCTTATCATTCAATAATTTGGATGAGCTCTTACGTCTGGTGCCGAAATCCTTTCAGGTAATTTCACTCAGTTAGAAACCTTCCTCTCTTCATCAAGGTTTAAATTTATATTAGCCACCTTCACAACTAAAATCAGCCTAACATATCATTTAATTGTGACTTAGAAAATCAAACCCATGAATAACAAAGTGATTAAATTCTCATTTCACGGTTTATTGCGTATTTACACATTCATGCAAACCTGTCAGCGCCCATATTGTATCAAACAATCTTTCAGGAGCAGTACAAGATGATATATTTTAAATAAGTAACAAAGGAGATTCCAGTCTAACATACTAAAACAAAACCGAGACTGGAAAGATGAAGCTCATTTCAAGTAACTGTCAAAATCTATTTAACGACAAAAATTTCCAAAATTATAGATGCAATACTCCCTAGGTCAGTTATGAATCCCTATGTCAGATACACAGCAGGCACTTCTGCTCTGAAGTCTGAGGAACTTTTCCTGGTTATCAAATCAAATGTCCAATATGAGGCAAATTTAGTGAAGAAATTAGGTCAAAACAGCAGAGTCCAACCAAATGACCAACCAGCTATGGCAGAGCTGTTGGTCTAAATACTTGTATATAGGAAGCAGAGGAAAAATAAACACAGTAGGATAAAATAGCAGAATAATACCCTCTGCAGCTAAGCAGTGTTACAGAGCAGTTTACAGTGTGTGTGTGCAGTATCCGTATGTCTGTGTGTCCTCATTGAACAGTTCAGTCATCATGCTGAATACTGAGGGTAAGATGATAAGGCATTTTAAATCTGTTCACTCTTCAGGTGTGAAATGTCTGCATGGACCCTGTTGCAGTGCCTCATATTGTGTCTTCAACTAGTGTAGTGTCTGCCTTGATTAAAGCCAGCCTGGTTGTAATGCTGCCCGCCGTGTTGGAAGAACTGTTCAAACTGTCCCCCTTGGTTAAAATTCTGACCCCCTCGCCCTCCCCAGCCTCCCCCTTGTCCTCCTCCTCCTCCTCTGCCTCCCCTTCCTCTGCCCCCCCGGCCTCCTCGACCTCCACCTCTCTCATGATGCCAGCCTCCATCTTGGTGGTGATTGTCATGGTATCCACTTCCTCCTCCATGATACCCTGGTTCCTGAAAGTTCCCTTGGTTGTTCCCTCCTCCTCCGTAACCTCCTCTCCCTCCTGCCCCATGATGACTACCTGCATCCTGATAGTGACCTTGGTTGTAACTGCCCCTCCCTCCTCCGTCTCCCCAGCCTCCCTGCACCTTCCCGCCTCTGCCACCTCCAGCTCTACCTCCCCTGTCTCCATGTACTCTCTCATAACCTCCACGACCACCTTGGGAAAACTGATCGTAGCCCCCCCGACCGCCTCCGTGCCCACCCCCACCATAGTGTCCTCCACCCTGTGGAGCATCTTGGCGTTTCTGCCAGGTGGGCATCTCTGGTGGGGGAGGCTCAATCTCACAGGGTCGGCCTCCTCTGTCTGGTACTCTACCCATCAGAACCTGAGGAGAGGACACATGTAGAAGGTGGATGATTCAGAGGATGCTCACTAGTTCCAATCAATGTCAAAGAGTCCTCAGGCGATCAAGATTTATTAATTAATTAATTCATCTTCTACCGCTTATCCTGGTGCTGGAGCCAATCCCAGCTCACGTTGGGCAAGGGCGGGGTACACCCTGTACAGGTCACCACCATCACAGGGCCGACATACAGAGATGGACAAACAACCACTCATACTCACACTCAGACCTATGGACAATTTAGATTCACCAATTAATCTAAACATGGATTTCTTTGGATGGAGGGAGAAAACCATCATACCTGGAAAAACGGCATGCAAGAACGGGGAGAACATGCTAACCCCATACAGTTAGGCCCCAGGCCTGGGAACCGAACCCACAACTTTCTTATTGTGGAGCAAGAGCACTAACCACTATGCTGCCATGCAGCCTAGCATTCAAGACACCAGTTACAGTTAATAATAATAATAATATTTTAAAATCTTGATAAATACCTGATTTAACAACTTCATCCATAAAATCCCAACAATATGATTCTTATTTTTTGTCTGTTCTTGGTTCATGTTTCTCTTGAAACAATATTAATTTGTACAGAAATCACAACCAAGTTAATTCAAACCCCAAACAAAAGACGACATTCCATGAGAAATACATAAAACCATTAGGGTGTGTGTGTGAGGCAAACTGTGAGGAAAGACAGAGTGGCCAGTAGCGGTGACATGGCTGCAACATACACTAAGATAGCGTGCTTTCTGAAACATTTACTTCACCTCCATGTCCAGTTTTAATTTCTAAAGATGTTTAAAGTCAATTGGTGCTTTACTTCTCCAAATACAACACACACACACAACATACAAGACACGTGCGCACACACACGCACAGACAAAGCTCTTAACCTATGTTGGGCCACAGCCCAGTCCAGCTGCTATTGGTCACTGCACAACATGTGACCCAGGTCTACAAAAACCTCATTTTGTTCCTTCTCTCTCTCTGTTCTCCTGAGGCTCTCGCTTTCCTTGTGCCCTCTTGGGCTTTTCTCTCTTGGTTCCTGGATCCTCCCTTGGATTAGCTTTCCTCATTCAGAGGTTGGCCCTGAGCTCCTTTGCAACTTTTCACTCTTCCCATGGTAGCAATGTGAGGTCCTACCTAAGATGTCTAAGAGTGGACAAGCTGAATGCCAGCAGACTTGATGCAGGCTTTCTCATATATGTTTAGGTTGTTGGTTAGCCACACCAGTAGTTGATGTTTATTGTTGTATGTTCACACATGCTTTAACACATCACTCACCCTGTATGCAACTAACCCTCCCCGTTTTATTTTGGCACCTTGGAACTATTTCAGCTGGTCTTAACAGAGGACCACATGAGACATGTGGTCCCCAACAGCCATCTTATTTGTAGTTTCATTGTCTGCCATTTGGTCTGACACACACTCTCACACTCACACACACACAAGCACACACACACACAACCTCTTCTCTGCAGAACTCTGAATCCTTCTACTTTAATGTTGTAATTTGGCTGTAGTTAAATTTATTATAATTCAGATTATAGACTGAATTGGTGATTTGGCTATTTTTTCCATTTTTAGGGTGCTGTCCCGAGGTCAACTTTGATATTAATTAAAGTTATCATTAAACATTAATATTAATAGTTTAGTCAATTTTTGATAGCCAATCACCAATGAACTACCAGGCTCCAACAAATGGTGCCCTTGTAAATTGTATCATAACACCTAGATTACACACACACGGACACGTCTCTCAACCTACATCATGCACACGTGTGCAAATACACACCAGGGAGTTTTCTGGATGACTGGGAGAGCACATCTGTGAGTCAGCCAGAGGAGTGAAACACCAAAACAAACATCATGCTGGCGTCTTAAAATAATCATGTGATCATGTACACTTTATGTTTGAACACCTCAGATTAACAATAGAGATAAAGAGGGTGGAAGCATTTGGTGTTTAACCCACCTTGTTGATAGCACAGGCTGTCTTTTCTCTGATCTTGCCACTGCTTGTTCTGAGGATTTTGGAGAAGTCTTGTCTAGCAGCTAGAAGATGAGCGAGAGAGATGTTGCTCCTGGTCCCAAGAGCAGAACGAAGAGGTTGGTAAACTTTGGCCAACTTTTCAGCGTGGGTCTGTAGAGTATAAAGTCATCAAGTCATATATGATCTATTTTTATAAGGAACATGAATGTAAATCATTAGAAATCAAATGTTGGCTACCTGTTAAAATTATTGTGTTGAAAGAAATCTTGGCACACAATAATATGGGACGGAACAAGACACACACAAAAAAAGAAAAATCACTGAAGAATTGTTTCTGTTACAGGTGAGCAGAAGAAGGTAAAGCTGTATGAACTGTCTTCAGATCTGAACATTTGTCCTTAGATGTGTCCAACTTCAGGGACATCATGAATCAGAGGACCCAGACAGGGGAGACATGGTCCTTTGTGGCCATTGCAGACCACAGAGAATGAACTGAAAGGATACTATGGTCAACAGATTTTACTTAATGCAGCCGGTTCTTTTCACCTTTACCTTTTTCTGTTACCTGCTTTGCAGGGCTCCTGCTCTGTACTCTATCCTGATTGCATGGTACAGTCTGTCAATCACACAGTAGCCACGGCCTTATCCATCTGTACTTCATGGTTTATTTTCCCCTAAAGTGACTATCATTTAAAAGATGAACAGCATATTGTATTGAAGACTTTAAACTACAGACTGAGACCATAAACTGATTAGGAAAACATTCATTGAATTCTCTCTTGAGAGAGAAGCAGGGCCATTTTCACAAAGATTCAATACAATCTGACTCATTTTCCAACCAGTGGAGTTGCCCCCTGATGGTCACTAGATATAAAGCAGGTCTAAGGCTCTTCAGCTCTGACTTCACTTTTCAGCCACTGTTTCAAAGGTCCTTTTTTCCCTACACTATCTATGCTGAAACCCAGTACTTTCATTTAACAGTGTTATCCTCAGACTTTCTGTCTCTGTTTTATGCTGAAATTTTATTTTTAAGTACTTCATGCAACAAATCTTGGGATGTGTTGGGCCATGAAGGATCCACCATTACAACCTTTATTTCCCAGCAACAGGGGGGCACCATTGTCTGCCGCATTTTAAGGAGCCCTTAAAATGGGCCATCTAGTTGCTCTGAATGTGACACATTTAGTTAAAAGGTTCTCTCTGAGGGATGCTGTTGCTCGTTTGTGACATATAGTTGCAACATACAGTTAGATGTATAAACACTGTCTGCACTGAAAAAAGTTTTCAGTGGCTTGTGTGGGTTACTCCGGCAAGTACTCCGGCTTCCTGCCAAAGTCCCAAAGACATGCATGGTTCGATTAATTGGTGACTCTAAATTGTCCGTAGGTCTGAGTGTGAGTGTGAGTGGCTGTTAGTCTCTGTCTGTCTCTATGTGCTGGCCCTGCAATGGACTGGTGAACTGTCCAGGGTGTACCCCGCGGATGCCCAATGTGAGCCGGGATCAGCTCCAGCATCCCCTGTGACCCGGAAATGGATAAACAGTAGAAGATGAATAATGAATGAATGTATGTTTGTTTGTATGCATGTAGTCTTTTTTTTTTTTTTACTTTTCCATTCCTTGTTAAACAAACTCAAAATGAAATCCAGAGTGGTCCATCTGCTGCTGAACACAAACTGTGCAAAGACTTCCTGCTTAAGGTTCTTTATTTGTGTCTTTTCACTAGATCATGGCCTGAAGAGACCACTTACCTTAGCTCTCTTAGACCAACCAAATGATTGCACTGTCACATCCAGACGCTTCAACAACATCTTCCTTCTGACTTCATACTCGTTCAGCAGAGCTTGGTTTACAGCTTCTATTTTTTCCTGCAAAATTAGAAAACAATCCCAAAATAAGAGTTGTTACTTCCACAGTATTCCACACCTGGTATATATATATTTCAGCATCATCTCACTGTTTACCAGGTGCACTGGTCCAAGGGGCTTTTTCAGCAGAGGCTCTCCCACATGATTTGGTGGGACTCGACTTATGGCTTCTTTCAGCTGCCAAACAAGGATAAAACAGTCAATGGCCACATACTGATAACAGTCAGCTGCATCTCTCATTACAGTGGCTATAGATTTTACTGCATCATATTTTCATTAGAACAATCAATGACCTCAAAATGTTTCAGGGGATCCAGTTCTGTCCCATATTGTGTGTTGTGATTGCTACTGTCAGGAATCCAATGACAGACAGGTTTAACCTTGCTGTTGTTCAGTTCATTGTTCCAACTGACCTTTTTTTCAATTCCACTGAAGAACTGGAACATGGTGATGTTGGCGGGAGGCTTTGACATGCCCAGTGACACGCATATGCCCTTAAGCTCCTGGAACACGGGGCTGCCAATCTCCTGGGCTTTCTTCTGAGGTTGGTTGACAAGGATCATCCGCGACGCCTCCAACTCAGAGACCAGAAAGGCTGAGAGAAAATGGATCTGGTTAAACTCTACTTCATGCTGAAGTATTCACTGATTAAAGTTGACAAACCAATTATCAGGAGTCAGACACGGAGGCCATTTATAATGTTTATCCTCAAAATCAACAATGAGGTCTCAACTTTACATCAAGCTGAACTTATCTGAATGAACAACTTCCTCTATGCCTGATGAGATTACAAAGCAAAGCTATTAAAACAAGATGTTTTGTCTGAGGATTGTTTTGAATCTGACCTTGGTGCTTGTAGCCTGGAGCGAATTCTTCTTTCTCTCTCAACTTTTCAGCCCGTGTCTTTTTAATCTTATTTGTTTCATCATATTCGGACCTGTGATTGATTGTCAAGAATGGGGGCAGGGCAGCAATGGTAGTAAAGCACCTGGTACCTGGTAATAGCACATAATAGTAAGGCTTGCCACTACAGCAGCCCAGGTTCAGGGGTGATCAAGTGTCACTCCATTTTGACATCACCAAGCTGCATGTGAGCTGACATTTTGATACCTCCAGTTTTTTTTATATATATATTTCTCTAGTTCTCAGCGGCACCCGGAAATATTGTTACTACTTCATATGAGAAATAAGACTTTATTTTCCATATTTTTGCCTTACATAGGCTGTTGGCAGATACATTTCTTAAACATTCTGACACCTCAAGTCATGAAAAAGCACAGTTAATATGAATTGTTCCTTAATCGCTCTGTTGAAGAGAAATAACTTGTATCTGTGTAAAGTGTTGTTTTTTTGACAGAGATGCTTATTAGGGCATTGGCTGGGACTGGCTCCAGCACCCCTGCAAAGTGGAAAAAAATAAACAGTGGAAATGAGGGAGGGAGTTATGCTTTTAGGCCCATTCGCTCAATTAAAAAAAAGCACCACTTTCTCTTTATGTCAAGTCAGGTGCACAGTGTGTGGAACGGATTGAAAGTTGAATGATTACTAGAGACGATCGAATAATGCTTTTTGCTGGAATGCACATCCTTAATTCAGACAACAAAACTTGTATGATGCAGGTCAGCAAAGCCTGCAGTCCATACTCATTCTGAGGAAGAGTTATCCTTCTCACTTTCAGGAGGACTTCTATATGGACTGATAAATGTTTCAGTTTCACTTCTATGTGTTTACTGATGCTCCTTCTTCATTTTGCGGCCTGCTTTGATTATATTTAGATGTCATATTAAGTAAGTAAAGACTGTTCCTCACCTACCCTAACTAAAATCAGTTCACCAAACCTGGAAAGCATCTGACCCGGGTGTGGTTGAAGGAGGGTCAGGTGAATTGGGTGTACCTATCTATCAGTGTGACCTAGGTAGAACTGAAAACAGAAGCTGTAACACGCAGACAGCTTCGTGACTGCATGCCATGTGCAGCATGGAACTACACCAAGAACACTTTATCAGAGGTGTGTGTGGAGGAACAAGTTGTGTAAAAAGTTGTAGACTTTAACCTTTCAGTCCACAAGTCACCACAGCATTGTTTGTGTCCTTATCCTACACAGATAATACAGAGTGCTTTTGTCTTACTGAGTAGCAGGATACAGTCTCTCCGACTAAGAAACCTCTGGGTGATGTCTCCAGTGGTAAGGACAGAATAAGGACAGAAGAGCTCTGCCAGCAGGCCACTCATTTCCAGCTGGAAGCCCTCGGCCTCGCTGGGACCTATTGGGAGGAGAACTCATTAAAATTGATGTCAAAAAAATCTAGTCAAAGCAACAAAGCAAGCAAGTATTTTATTCTCTTCCATCATCAGACAACAGCTCAGCAGTTTCACAGAAAGGCTTGATCCCCAACATCCCTAAACATCAACTGTGGCATGTCACACTGATCAGAGTATGTTCTATTTGTATTTGTACTTATAGAATAATACAAGTCAGAAAATGATACAAGCAAATTTACATTCTGTCGAATTTTCCTTGAGAAGCAACTTGACTGAAGACATAAAAAGTCTTACAGTTGGTGGCATGGACATTCTCCTCCAACTTGCAGTAAAGTCGGAGCTCTGACACAATCCAGGCACAGAGCTTCGTGAACTCAGGCGATGCTGCTCCTCCATTCACAGCAGAATCCAGAGCTACATCCTCCAACAGAGGGCCTTGGTACCTGAAGTGACACATGAACAGACAACAACAAACCAAACAAATCAATGAGCCACAGCCTTTCACTTCACTTCTCAGTTCAGGAAGATGGTGACTTTGGAAATGGATTCTTGTTTAGGCAGCAGGCACACATTTTTAACACGTTTTTTCAAAGCAAAGTTTTTCCAGCTCAAAAAAAAAAAAAAGGAAAATAATCCCCAAATTTAACTCTGCATAATGGTAACACATTGCGTTATAAGTAAAATCTCTTCAGAAATGATTTATTCTGTGTTTTCTGCTAAATGCTGGTCAGATTAAGACTGGGATATGAGGGATGTTGCCTAAGATCTGGAAACATTCACCTTTAAAATAATTTGTACATTGTTGACGTGCTACAGTCAGTGATGACTTTTGAGCCTGAAGCAGAAAGGGTTTTTTGAAACAGCTCAGGCCAAATGTTTCAGAAAATTATTTACTATTTGATGAAACCTCTTCTTTGCATTAGTGGATCAGGAGCAGCGACCTTACTAGTTAAGGGTCGATGATACTTGAACATATATTACATGACATGTTTATTAAGTAATTAAGCCTCAGCTTGTGTCATTTAATTCTGAACATCCTGTCAGAAGCAGCATGACCAAGAGAGCTCTGAGTCTCTCTCTCTCTCTCTCTCTCTCTCTCTCTCCCTCTCTCTCTCCCTCTCCCTCTCCCTCTCTCCCTCCCTCTCCCCCTCCCTCTCCCTCTCCCCCTCCCCCTCCCCCTCCCTCTCCCCCTCCCCCTCCCCCTCCCTCTCCCTCTCCCCCTCCCCCTCCCCCTCCCCCTCCCTCTCCCTCTCCCCCTCCCTCTCCCTCTCCCCCTCCCCCTCCCCCTCCCTCTCCCTCTCCAGACAGGTGATGTGCAGGATTTTAACATGGGTCCCAGCAGAAATTGATTCAGAGTACTTAATACATTTATTCTGTGAAGCTAACTTGATATAGATGTCTGCCTGAAGAGATTTCAGGAAATCCCTCTTCTTCCCTCATGTGCAGGCTCTGACGAAGTGTGTGAGAAGTTACAGTAGTGGATATTAAGAGCACGGTGACTGACCCAGGAGGCCTTTCTAAATGAAGGTGTATAAATAGGGAGCGGCTGACAGACAGGAATGTGTTGGGCTTTAGGAGAGGGGGTTGTAGCCGATTCTGTGGTCTGTCTTGAGACCATCGTCTCTGGCACAGACCAGTGGTCCCAGCCACTAGGGGCGCTAGAGACACTGGTCATGACCAGCTGGTCTCTGGCACAGACCATGGTCTCCGTTACGGACCAGTGGTCCCTACCAGCTCCTCAGTGGTCTGTCTTGTGGTCCTTGTGGTCTGGATCAGTTGGTAAGTGGTCTGTGAAGCGGCTTTTGTAATTTAAATACACCTTCTCCCTTTTCCGGTAATTTTGGGGGCACTCTTAGCTGGATAAATGTGTCAGAGACCATAATCTTTTGTCAGCAAAATACAATCGTCAATTATTTGTATTATTTATGCAGGTCCATGTAGTAAGGACCAGCTCCTCAGTGGTCGCGACCAGCTGGTCTCTGGCACGCACCAGTGGTTCCTACCACTAGGAGCGCTAAAGATACTCGTCCCTACCAGTGCCACAGCAGTCATGGCCAGCTTCTTACTGGCACAGACCAATGGACCAGCTGCTCCCTGGCACAAAGGGCACTATAAATTACTTGTCCTGACCACCTCCCCTGTGATCTGTTCTGTTGTCTGGACCAGTTGATTGATCTGTGGAGTGTTTGTTTGTTTGTGTTTATTTTTAATAGAACCTTTCCCTTTTCTCACTGCAACATTGTCAGATGAATATATGTGAGAAGCCGTAATCATTTGTCTAGCTAATGTTATTGATCACTATTATTAATAGAAATCATAATAAAAATGTTTACATTTTTATTGATGGTTCAAAAAGAGTTTCATGGCCAACAACCCGTGGAAACAGAACCTTCGAGTCTTGCTTTAAGCCTTTGAATAAAAATTATTTTACATCAATTTACAGCTGCAACACTAGGCAATGATGTTTTCATCTGTTACACTGTCACAGTTGTAAAGTTATTAGTAGTTGTGGCAAGAGTCTATTTCTCTAAGATAAATCAAAAGAATATGCAGATAAAAACACATGCATACCTGGATACAATGTAAAAGGCAGGAGCTGATTGATTCCTTAGCGCCAAATCATAACAAAATTACATCAAGGAACTTTACATATAGAGCAGGTCTAGACCAAACTCTTTATAAAATAATTTAAAGAGACCCAACATAACCCCACATTGAGCAAGCACTTGGCGACAGTGGGAAGGAAAAACTTCCTTTAAGAGGCAGAAACCTCTGGCAGAACCAGGCTCGGGGGGGTGGCCATCTGCTTCGACCATTCTCTCGATTCTAGTTTTCTATAAACAACAAATGTTGAACTAGTGTTCTTAACAGATGTCATTCTTAAAGCAACTGAAAGAAATGCTGGACAGTGGGCAGAGGAAATCCAGCAGGATGTTCCTGTGGCAAAACCCTGGGGGACACCGTGCCCTTAAAATGGTCCTCAATGGGAAGCAGATATGTTTCAATGAGAAACACGTAAGTGATATTTCCAAAGGTTTTTTTTTAAAGTAGTGATTTTGTCAAAGTTTAAGAATAAATGGTTTATTTAACCAAACTATGTCCATCAGATGAATGACCTCATTCACTTCATAAGGCCAACGTTATCACTGGATTATAGCCTCCTCCAAAATGTTGACTTCATCATCGATGTCATGGTGCCAGAGGTATGTTCCAAATTTTGTTGAACAAAGACATAAAGGTATCCATTAATGTCACAGTTCTACCATTGCAACAGAATTTAGCTTACTGTTACTTGATCACCCTTAAATATAGCCTAATTACATCTGTTAATTTAACATTACTAACACTACTTGTTTATGTTTTCCTATGTTGTCCTGACCTAAAATGTTTTCATTTATGCAGGCCACCATTGACATCCTTATGAGATATGAGTTTTTTTCAAGATTTTATGCAGAGAAAATCCTAGGAACAATCATCGAGTGATCAGGTGCAAGATCAACTAAGAAGATTCAACTGTTAACATTTGTTACTGCAATCAAGGCTACTTAGGTTGAATTTTTAATTAAACTTTTGCATTTTTGTATTTCCATTTACTGTTGCTTTATTGCTCAACTAAATTTTTTTTTCCTTCACTACATTTATTTGACATTAGTTTCTAGATCAAGAATTGATATAAAGGGCAATATGACGAGGTTTTAAAAAGCAACACATTGGTAAAGTTTAAACCAGTCAGGAAGACACGGCGTAATCAATAGTACAATTACGACTAATAAAATAATTTATTAAAATTTTTATTATGATTTCTATTAATAATAGTGATCAATAACATTGGCTAGACAAACGATTACGACTTCTCACATATATTCATCTGACAGTGTTGCAGTGAGAAAAGGGAAAGGTTCTATTAAAAATAAACACAAACAAACAAACACTCCACAGATCACTCAACTGGTCCAGACAACAGAACATATCACAGGGGAGGTGGTCAGGACCAGTAATTTATTGTGCCCTTTGTGCCAGGGAGCAGCTGGTCCGTTGGTCTTTGCCAGTAAGAAGCTGGTCATGACCGCTGTGGCACTGGTAGGGACGAGTATCTTTAGCGCTCCTAGTGGTAGGGACCACTGGTGCGTGCCAGAGACCAGCTGGTCGCGACCACTGAGAAGCTGGTCCTAACTATGTGGACTTGCATAAATAATACAAATAATAGACGATTGAATTTTGTTGACAAAAGTTTATGATCTCTGACTTTTATCCAGCTAAGAATGCCCCCAAAACGACCGGAAAAGGGAGAGGGTGTATTTAAATTACAAAACCCGCTTCACAGACCTCTTACTTTGTCTGTGAAGCGGCTGTCTTGTCTGCCGTCTCAGCACTCAACAACCTCCCTCAATAACCCTGTATGGACTCAGCAGCCCTCCTGAGTGCTTCTCATGTGTTCATTGTTCAATGTTCGGTGATGTTTTGTGCATTGGTGTGTGTATTGTCGCTCATGTTCGATAGTGTTTATATAGTGTGTGTGTATTTATGTCTGTGCTTGATGATTGTTGGTGATGTTTTTGATTGTTTCTGTTTCTGTGACAGATTGTGAAAACAAAATTCCCCATGGGACAATAAAGGCTATCTATCTATCTATCTATTAACTGATCCAGACCACAGGGACCACAGGACAGACACTCTGACATTTATCCAGCTAAGAGTGCCCCCAAAACGACCGGAAAAGGGATAAGGTGTACTAAAATTACAAAAGTCGCTTCACAGACCACTTACTAACTGATCCAGACCACAAGGACCACAGGACAGACCACTGAGGAGCTGGTAGGGGCCACCGGTCTGTGCCAGAGAACAGCTGGTCGTGACCAATGTCTCTAGTGCCCCTAGTGGCTGGGACCACTGGTCCGTGCCAGAGACCATGGTCTCAGGACAGACCACGGAATCGGCTACAACCCCTGTAGCGCTTTAGCCTCTCTAGCTTATTAGCCGTTGAGCTAAAGTTAGCCAGGCTGCGCCGGTTAACGGCAGACGGCAGGCTAAAAGGCTGCTCAGTGAGCCGGTCTCCACATCCTGTCCACACCGATTCACAGACGGGACGGCTTCAACTCACCCCAAGTCCTCCAGAGAGACGAGGATGTCATTCTCCATCCCACTGCGTTGATGTTGTGAAGCCACGTAGTGAGAAACAGCGTTTTCTCATCAGCCAGCCAGCCAGCTGAAACGCGTTTTACTTCTTCTTCTTTTGTTTCATTATAGGTTGTCCAAGCAGCGCACACAGCTCCAGCGTCTCCTACCGACCAGAAGGGAGCAGCGGCTCTGAACCTTGACCCAGGTCATCATTCTGGTTGGTCACCATGGTTTCTCACTGGATCAGATGATGCAGTTAAGTACTCTTCAACCGAGTGTCACTGTAATAAGTTAGCACTGTATATTGCTTACAAAGGCAGAATCAGAGTGCAGGGAAAGAGAGAGGTATTCAGTTTTCCTGATGAGCTCAGACTTTAGGTGTCTACAGAGAGTTGAGGAGCAGTTGTCTCTTGTCTGAGGTAAAAATCAATAAATATATTTGAATCTGTTCTTTTTGTTTTTTTCTTTTTCTAGTTAAACAATATCATCATAACAGCATACTTTTTCCATAAATTTCATTAAATCACCTCCCATTTTGTAAAGGGCTAAATGTTTTTATACTTAAATGAAAAAAATGTACCCATGTCAGGACACATCACTTCTGACTGTCATCTGACCTTTTGCTCTTCAGTTTATTTTTTATTTTGCAATTATTTTAATGAATATACATTAACATCTTCGGTTTCTTTCATATTTTCTGATTTCTGCATTTCAGTTTTGTGTTGTTATCAAAAAAGTTCTACCTTATGACCTCTCCATTACATTTTTCCTTGACCTCATGAAATTTTCCGTAAAGTTCAAATTGGAGTGTTTAGTACATTACATAATTTTGACTTTTCAGCTTTTTTACTACATGGCACATTTCTGCCTTGGATTCAGGAACTTTTTGTTTCAACAGTCTATAATCTAAAGAATCTTTGTATTTACATTTCTTTGATATTTATAACTGCTAAGGAACTGTTTGCGTGGGTTTCCTCCAGGTACTCCGGTCCCACCGTCCAAAGACATGCATGGTTTGGTAAATTGGTTACTCTAAATTGCCCATACAAGGCAGAATTTATTGCTCTGTTCTGCTCCCCTGCCCTGGTTGCACCTCTACACAACAGACCCCTGAACTTCTCCACGAACTCTGGACATTCCCCAAAACCTTCTGTTCCTGCTTATCTTCCATCTGTCTAACTGCTGTGGTCCCCAGTAAAGGTCATTTCCAACTGTGCATCGCTGTTTGTGCTGCATTTGGGTTCTTAAACAAGCTTGTTATAGTCACCTTTATTTCTGAGTTTGTTGGTAATGTTTTTTTCTAATAGACTTGATTTGAAACAATATTAATCAGAAGACTAATTGATAACAATGGCCCTGCAATGGACTGTGTACCAAACACTAACCCTCATCCAGTGTGAGCTGGGATTGGCTCCAGCACCCCCCGCGACCCAAAAATTGATAAGTGGTAAAAGATGAATTATTGATTGAATAAGGTTTACAAAAAAGAGTGAAGAAAGTTTTCTCAGTGTGTTTGATTAAAAAATATTCGATCAGATGTGAAAGAGAAAAGTTGTGGTGTGATTGTGACATCTTGTTAAAGTTTTCTGCTGTTTTTCTACTCCAAATGTACTGTTTCATCTGAATAAGAGTCCATTTACTGCTGACACAGACACACTGTAGTTGCATAATACCAGCAGCACACACACACACACACACACTGCTGTTGCCTGTATCTCCGCCAAAGGCTAACAGGAACTTGCACAGAGAAAAGGAACACTGTGTCCAAACCCTCTGCTCCCTGTATGGTCCAAAATATCAGGGGCCTCATTTATAAAGCTTGCGTACGCACAAAACGGGACCCTAAAACTTGCGTACGTCATTTCTACGCAAAAAACAGACTTGACGTAAAATGTGCGCAACTCTATGGTAACTCTGACCCATGCATACACACAGTTTGGAGGAAAAGGGGAATAGGCGACCCAGACGGTGCGGTGGTGAACTGAAGTCAGATTGAAGAAATGAAGGGTGGGAAGAACGATTAAATCAAATCAAATCAAATCAAATCTGATTTATTTGTATAGCGCCAAATCATAACAAAGTTTCATCAAGGCACTTTACATATAGAGCAGGTCTAGACCAAACTCTTTATAAAATTATTTAAAGAGACCCAACAGATCCCCCAATGAGCAAGCACTCGGTGACAGTGGCAAGGAAAAACTTCCTTTAAGAGGCAGAAACCTTGGGCAGAACCAGGCTCAGGGGGGGAGGCAAAGTTGGGTAGAGTAGGGAGAGAAAGAGGGCAGGAGGAGGGGATATATTAAACAGGTGTAGGCAGGAACATGATGCTGCATGAAGTTCATAGGAATGATGCTGTAAGGAATTCGGAGCAGCAGGCATTGCACATGGAACATGGGATGGTGATGATTCATCACCGGCAGGATGAAGACAGAGAGAGAGAGGAGAGGAGCTGGGAGAGAGAGAGGAGAGGAACTGGGGGAGACAGAGACTTCGGAAAACATGTTTAGTAAATGCAGTGCACATGCTTGGAACTGAGAGAAACTGAGATTTCGGAGAAGCAGGTTATTGGTATGTCGGCGCATGCAAGGGGGAGAGAGAGAGAGGGAGAGGGAAGAGGGAGAGAGAGAGAGAGGGAGAGGGGAAGAGAGGGGGAAGGAGAGGGAGAGGGAGAGAGAGAGACAGAGAGAGAGAGGTGCTCAGTCCTTCCCCCAGCAGTCTAGGCCTATAGCAGCATAGCTAAAGAGTAAATGAACTTTAACTTTTTAACGATAAGCTCTGTCATACAGAAAAGTTTTAAGCCTGGTCTTGAAAATTGCTAAAGAGTCTGCCCCCCGGACCAATACTGGAAGTTGGTTCCATAGAAGAGGAGCCTGATAACTGAAAGATCTGCCTCCTGATTTACTCTTGTAGACTCTAGGAACCACAAGTAAACCTCCATCTAGAGAGCGGAGTGGCCTACTAGGACAGTAAGGAACTATGAGCTCTCTGAAATATGATGGAGCTTGGCCAGTAAGAGCTTTATATGTTAACAGTAGGATTTTAAATTCTATTCTGAACTTTACCGGCAGCCAATGAAGAACAGCTAACACAGGAGAGATGTGATCCCTTTTCCTAGTTCCTGTTAATATTCGTGCAGCAGCATTCTGAATCAACTGAAGGCTTTTCAGAGATTTGTTTGGACATCCAGATAATAATGAGTTACAGTAGTCCAGCCTAGAAGTTACGAATGCATGGACTAGTTTTTCTGCATCCTCTTGAGAGAGGATGTTTCTGATTTTCCTAATGTTTCTCAGGTGGAAGAAAGCTGCCCTACTGACTTGCTTTATGTGAGGGACAAAGCACATGTCCTGGTCAAAGGTTACTCCAAGGTTTCCTACAGTGGAGTTGGAAGCCAGAGTAATGCCATCCAGACTGATTAAATGATTAGACAGGGTTTCTCTAAGGTGCTTAGGGCCGAGGACAATAACTTCAGTTTTGTCAGAATTTAGAAGTAAAAAATTATGGGTCGTCCAGACTTTTATGTCTTCAAGACATGTCTGCAGTCTGACTATCTGACTGACTTCATTTGGTTTCATTGATAAATACAGCTGAGTGTCGTCTGCGTACCAGTGGAAATTGATGCTGTGTTTCCTGATAATGTTGCCTAAAGGAAGCAGATAAAGAGTGAAGAAGATTGGTCCAAGTACCGAACCCTGTGGGACTCCATAACTGGCTATAGTGCATGAGGAGGAGCTATTGTTAACATGTGTAAAAATTTATATCTATCTGATAAATAGGATTTGAACCACCTTAGTGCAGTTCCTTTAATGCCAATTTCATGTTCCAGTCTCTGTAATAAAATATTGTGATCAATGGTGTCAAATGCAGCACTGAGATCTAAGAGGAGAAGTATGGAGGCTGATCCATTGTCTGAAGCCATTAGAATATCATTGGAGACTTTAACCAGCGCTGTTTCTGTGCTGTGGTGAGCTCTAAATCCTGACTGAAACTCTTCAAGCAAACCGTTCCTATGCAGATGGTCATGTAATTGGTTTGCTACTGCTTTCTCAATGATTTTAGAAATGAATGGAAGGTTCGATATGGGTCTATAATTGGCCAAAACATCTGGATCAAGATTCGGCTTTTTAAGCATGGGTTTGATGACTGCAGTCTTAAGAGTCTGAGGTACATAACCCAAAGATAAGGTCAAATTAATGAGATCTAAAATGAAAGGCTCAATTAAGTAAAAAATGTCTTTAAAGAGGCTGGTCGGCACTGGGTTTAATAGACAGGTTGATGGTCTAGATGATGAGACTATAGAAGCTAGCTCTGAGAGATTCAGAGACTAGAATGATTCCAGATGTAAAATAAGCATTGCAGTTGATTCAGGAGTTGCTGTATTCAGTAGATTATTGTCTAATGTAGGAAAGAGCTGATGAATTCTTTCTCTGATTGTTATAATTTTATTTGTAAAAAGCCCATAAAATCATCACTGCTGAGAGCTAAGGGGGTCACTGGTTCAACTGAACTATGACTCTCTGTCAGCCTGGTTACAGTGCTGAAGAGAAACCTGGGGTTGTTCTTGTTTTTTTCTATTAGTGCTGAATAATATGAGCTTCTAGCACATGAGCTTCTAACACACCGAATTTGAGAATCATACCACAGAGCCAGCCTCCTCTGTTTTATTACTTTCTTTTTGAGAGTGGCAGCATCATCAAGATTTGAACACAGTGTGGCCATAGTGCTAGTCACAAGCTCATCAACCGATTAAGGGTTTATGAATGCCCTTCACACATTTAATTTCAACCCGTATCATGTGTTAGAGCCATGTCATCAAAATGATTTAATTCAGCGGCGTTATTTTGCATTGGACTGAGTAATTGTTTTGGAAACATCTCCTTAGAATCTAACTGAAAAAACTAAATCAAAATCCCTTCTCTATATTTAATCACCGCCGTCTTGCCGTCATTTTGTCCACTCCCGGAGCACAGGAGGAGGAGAGGACGGCGCATAAAGCATGTGTAAATAACAGAATATTTTCCTGTGATACTGTGAACACATAATCAAATGCCAATGAAATCCTAAGTGTGGAAAACAAAGCCATTAACAATTGTTATACTATATACTTCCCCGTTCTCAGTTCGTCACCTCTACTTGATGCTTTTCATAACAAACCTGGCATGAAGAAAAGGGTAACGTTCACAGACTTCAGTTTAAAGAATCTTTTTCATGGTGGGGGTTAGCACGAACGGATTATCAGTCGGATTATTGTAAACCTATAAATACAGCAGTGAGCCCTGTGCGTAATGCTGCACCATGGTACTGTTGGCACTGCTGGAGGACTATGCCAATGGCAGAATTAGGAGGGAGAAGGTCTTCAGGGACCATAACGACTTATTGGCCCATGATGGTGACTGTCTTATGAGCCATTTTAGATTCCCTGGAGCTATGCTCTTGGATCTATGTGCTGAACTGGGTCCAGCATTAGAGGCAACACGCCGGAACAATGCCATCCCGGTGCAGACGCAGGTCCTCACCCCGTTTTTAAATGCGCAAAGCGCAGAGGAAACCGTCTTCAATGAGGTCCATGCCCGTGCATGGTCAGCGGTGATGCGCGCCACCGGCCTCCTGAAGTGCCGGTGGCACGCTTTGGATGCGCTTTGGAATGGTATCCCTCATTATGACCTGGACGCAGAGGCCCTTTCAAGACAAGCGGGATATGAACAGGGTGCAAGACTCCGTCAGGATGTCATGCGGCGTTTATAAAGACAACTAAAGGTTCTTTTTGCACACTGCCTTTTAATATTTCTGCTATTTCAACCATTACATTTGTCATTTGTCTCAACTCCTCCGTCAGGTTGCTGATTGCTTGTATTGTCTCCTTTTGTAGCTGCAGGACTGTATCGGTGAGCACCTGACCGCTCGCAGGCGTACCAGAATGACGCCAGTTATGGACGCGATTTTTGTGTACATCGGCATCAGGTCAGGAGCACTGCCCCCCCCCCAGTTGCAGTCGTCAGGAGTGCTGCACTGCTTTGCTTCCTTTGGATTTTGATTCCTTTGCTGTGACCTCCAAACAGGATAGTTTTTCGGGCCTCCACCTCACCGACAAGCGTCTCCACTTACGCCTCAGAAACATTTCTTTTTTTATCTTTTCTTCCTGTATCCGTCATAGTTCCAACGAGACATAACGCTTGTATCTGAGTCTTATTTTATATTCATGAGGTGCTTTGCATTGACCATTTATGGTTGAAAAATGGGCGTGTATAGGGCGTGACATGACGCCGACACAGCTGAGCACATTTGTAGTCAAGTCTGTGATTTATAAAGCAAAGTTTGCTTTAAGTGTGTGTACGCAGGGTTTTATAAATCTGGATATTTTATGGCATACGCAAACTTTGGCTTTTGGCCGTACGTACACTTTTAGTAACGATCCTACACACAGTTTTATAAATGAGGCCCCAGGCGTTTACCATTGTGCAGTATTGTCTGAATGTACAGTGAGAGTTATTATATTTGATGCAGTGGGCACCTTATCACACAATTCATTCACCTTGAGGTGACTTCCCAAGCAATGTGGGCCACTAGCATTATGCTCACTGTGAAATACAGAGTAACTGTGCAATGAAAATTACCCAAGTAGAGTCCCAAGGTGTTGTTCGTTTGTAAAGTAAGTTATGCTTAAATAAGATAAGCTAGGATTAAAAAAAAAATAACTTTATTGAATCCCATGTAATTGGTATGTTGTAAATTACAGGTGATGAAATAACCTCATGTCATGTATTTCCATGTTGATGTTCAGTATTGATCGCTGTTGTTGAGTGCACAGCACTTCACTGTGGCACTATGGTAACCCACTGCAGCCCATAATGATGGCACTGATCTGCTTCCATCCATCCCGTAAAAAAATTAAATGAAAGAGGTCTTAAAATAGATGGGTACCAGCTGGCAGCCAATGAGAGAAAAGAGTTGGCAGCCAAGGGTGTGTCTGGGAGACGACTGTCTGTGTGTATGTGTGTGTGTGTGTGCATGTTTTATAAAGTCACATTCAGGACAGAGGGGGAGGAGATTACTCCATGCCTCCTTCCTTGCTCGTCTCATTGAACGGACCACTTAATGATGCTCAATGGTTGAATGTCACATGATCCTTTCCAAAGGTCACTCTCTGACTTTAAACTATTTGACTGTCTGCAGAAAAACACACATGGACAATGAGACAGCTGCTCACTTCTTAAAACTAAATTCAGTAATCACAAGCTAATAACAGCAAAAACTCGCCATGGAAAAAAAGTAGAATTTTACCAGTATGACTGATAGAAATTCATTAAAACTTTTTTTTCTTTTTTAACTTAGGAAGACTTAGGAAGCCTTTTAAGAGATTTTACGCAACATCCATAAGTAACCTCCTCAGCTAAGGAGAAATAAGACCTTAAATATTGTACTTAAGCAGAAAACTTAAAAAGAATGGTTTATTTCCTTAAGATGCAGTCAGGGAGACTGTCTAAAACCTGTGGATCAGAATGACTGATGAGAGGCCTCAGTTATTCTGCTTCTTCTTTTTATTAGTGACTCGGGCTCCTTACAGAGTCACTATTGTTATCCTGCGCGTTTATTATTCTTACTTACTAGTGACTCGGGCTCTGCACAGTCACTATTGTTATCCTGCGCATTTATTATTAGTGACTCGGGCTCTGCACAGAGTCACTATTGTTATCCTGCGCGTTTATTATTCTTACTTATTAGTGACTCAGGCTCTGCACAGAGTCACTATTGTTGTCCTGCGTGTTTATTATTAGTGACTCGGCCTCTGCACAGAGTCACTATTGTTATCCTGCGCGTTTATTATTAGTGACTCAGGCTCTGCACAGAGTCACTATTGTTATCCTGCGCGTTTATTATTCTTACTTATTAATGACTCGGGCTCTGCACAGAGTCACTATTGTTATCCTGCGCGTTTATTATTCTTCTTATTATTATTCCTCTTCCGTGAAAATTTTGATTTCAAACTCGTCGGAGGGCTTTGAATTCACCCCCACGGACCAAACCCCATTATCTGGGGCGTGTTTGGGATCGGTGTGCTATTGATTTTCAGGGTAGAATACCATATTTTGGCGGCGTAAACGGCGAAAACGCAGCCAAAAAACTCCATTCATTTCTAATGAGAGACGACGAAAATCTCTGGCTTTTTCAAACCTCTGATACCTCGCCATACTTACAGCTACACAGTCCATTTAACCTTTAAAATGGAGGAAAATATGTTCTCTACCAAGTCCTGTTTTCAGCTTTTCTGATATCTTTTATACTTTTTGATCAGCGACTGTTCAAGTGTCATGCTCGTTTCACCTCATTTCTCCTGAAAGTTTTAGTTTCCCATGAGTGTGTATTGCATGGAATGTTCATGGCTTAGAGTGGAGGAATCTTCAGTTAGAGTGGCAGGGTGAGGTGATGATTATCGAAAAAAATATTTGTAAATCGCTCTCACGGGCACATAGTTTGAGGTACACACTTATTTTCGCCAAAGTAGTAGAGATTCTTGTCCTCTCTTGAAAAATATGTCTACTTTAACAGTCAGACAAACCAAATTTGAACTGTGCCCCTCTAAAGGACATGCTCATCCCTCGTCTCTGCTATATCTCTCCATGTATTTTTCTCAGGGGGGAAGGAGAGCCGTCCAAATTTTTATATGTTTTTAACTCACTCCCGTGTCCACATTTTACATCCTAGAAACACCAAAATACACACAAAGCTTCAGACACTTATTGTGGCGCTCAGCGTCTGCTCAGTTTTCAGATAGGAGTTACCGTTTTGTCACAAATTGAGCCAGAGTGAGAGGCTCGCCTAAATGAATGAACCTGTTTTTTAATGGGGCTCTGAGAAAGATGATGCAATCCAAGCTCAGACACACAGCTGCAATCAACCATGTAATCAGCCACTCTAAGCAATGATGTCATCAGACTCCTCTGATATGACAGCAGCTGATCAACTGTTACTACTGACATTCACGCACACACATACATACATACACAGACACATACACACACATGCAGACAGACACGCACACAAAAACACAGACAAACATGTACAAACACACATATACAGACACGCACACAAACACACACAGAGACAAACATACAGACGCACGCATACACATATACAGACACCGACAGAGGCACACACAAACAGACAAGTAGACACATACATAAACAAAGACAGACAAATATACAGATGCACACACACATACAGACAGACACGCACATAAACACACACAGAGACACATCCAAATACACAAACACACACAAGCAGAGACACATATACACAGCTGACTCACACACACGCAGGCACGTTCACAAACACACACACAGGCAAATATACAAGCGCACACACACATACATACTGCCAGACAATCACACAAAAACACAGACACAGACACACACACACACACACACATCGACACTAATACGCACTCAGAAACACAGATGAAGAGACACAAACAGAAACACAGGAGACAGACAGACACGCATGCAAACACACACAAAGACAAATATACAGACGCACACTTACGCATTCACAGACACAGACACATACACACACACACACACACACACACACACACACAGACAGACATACAAACAGACACGCACGCAAACACACACAGAGACAAATATACAGACGCACACTTACGCATTCACAGACACAGACGCACACACACACACACACAGACAGACATACAAACAGACATGCACACAAACACACAGACAAATATAAAGACACAGACAGACGCACACACAACCACAGACATACAAGCAGACACGCAAACAAACACACACAGAGACAAAAATACAGACGCACACATAGACATGTACAGACACAGACAAACGCACACACACACACACACACACACACAGACAAATATACAAACACACACAGAGACAAAAATACAGACGCACACATAGACATATACAGACACAGACAGACGCACACACACACACACACACACACAGACAAATATACAAACGCACACAGAGACAAATATACAGGCGCAAACAGACACACAATTACATACAGACAGGGACACAAAAACACAGACAGACACACACACACAGACACATAAATACACACACCGAAACACAAACACACACATACAGACGCAAATATACAGAAAGACAGCCTTATACAGCCCTATTCAGAACCACACACACATACAGAAACACATAAGGACAAAAAACAGACACACATAAACCCAAACAGATACACAAACACACACAGCTGACACACACGCATAAACACATACAGACACACACAAAAAACAAAACATAACACAGAGACACAAGCAAACAGCTGAATAACACTCTGACTATGGCCATCAGTTTGAATGATTTCTTCTCCGACTCTGACAAATCAATGTACTCATCCCTGACTCCTCTGATATGAGAGCAGCTGATCACCTGTTACTACTGACATTTACGCACACACATACATACATACACAGACACATACACACACATACAAACAGACACGCACACAAAAACACAGAGACAAATATACAGACGCACACATACACACATACATACACCGACAGACGCACACACAAACAGACATACAAGTAGACACGCACACAAACAAACACAGACAAATATACAGACGCACATACACATACAGACACACAAAAAAAAACACAGAGACAGAAACAAACAGCTGAATAACACTCTGACTATGGTCATCAGTTTGAATGATTTCTTCTCAGACTCTGACAAATCAATGTACTCATCCCTGACTCCTCTGATATGAGAGCAGCTGATCAACTGTTACTACTGACATTTCTGTTAAACTGCAGAATACACACAGAGAGACAAATATAAAGACTCATACACATACATACAGACACGCATATACGGACATACACAGATATGCACGCAAACACACACAGAGACAAATATACAGACACAGACACACGCACACAAAAACACAGACATACAAGCAGACATGCAAACAAACACACACAGAGACAAAAATACAGACGCACACATACACATATACAGACACAGACAGACGCACAGACAGACGCACACACACACAGACAAATATACAAACACACACAGAGACACAAATATACAGACGCAAACAGACATATAATTACATACAGACAGGCACACAAAAACACAGACAGACACAGACACACAAATACACACACAGAAACACAAACACACACAAACATATGCAAATATACAGAAAGACAGCCTTATACAGCCCTATTCAGAAGCACACATACATACAGAAACACATAAGGACAAAAAACAGACACACATAAACCCAAACAGATACACAAACACACACAGCTGACACACACACATAAACACATACAGACACACACAAAAAAAACACAGAGACACAAACAAACAGCTGAATAACACTCTGACTATGGCCATCAGTTTGAATGATTTCTTCTCCGACTCTGACAAATCAATGTACTCATCCCTGACTCCTCTGATATAAGAGCAGCTGATCAACTGTTACTACTGAGACTTCTGTTAAACTGCAGAATACACACACAGAGACAAATATAAAGACTCATACACACAAGCATATACAGACATACACAGATAGACACACACACACACACTCACACAGACAGAGACAGGCACAAATAAATATACAGACATACAGACAGCCCTTCTCAGATTTTAGAATTTATTTTTTATTTTTCAATAATTTTTCATCATTAATGGCTTGATCACTCTGAATTTTTTATGTCTTTATTATTATTATGTCTTCAGGCCAGTCAGTGGGCAGACCGGAAAGGACCCGCTGTTCTCCTCCTTGTCAATTTTAATTACATCGTTAATGTTTCTCAACACAAAAAAAAAGGATAGCTCAACAATATGATCAGTTAAAACTTTGGCGTTCGGTTTCAGTCATTTCCTCTCCGATTCTGAAGAATCCATTGTGTTTTTTGACGACAGCAGAAGACGAAAGTATGCACTTGATCGTTTAGGCTATCTACTACTACGTGGGAAATCTGCCTAGATACAACCAGTCATACGATCATCCGATAGTCATTTGATTGGATAACCCGTTACAAGAGGACTCTGATTGGTCACTTGCTCTCCCCTGGGATTTAAAACCCTTCAGCAGCGAGGCTCGTCCCCTTTGATCACATCAAAGGTAAGTGTATGTGTTTCTCTCTTCGGCTTTACTAGCTTAATAGCATTAGCTTATATTATTTCACCAAAAAGCTATATCTTATTCTCTCATGCTTTCATGAAGATGTCTCTATATTGCTGATGGATTGTTGATAACACTGACTTAAACAGAAAAACATTTCTGTCTGTAAAGTTCTATTGTTTCGTGTGTACGGTACCCGTGCGCATGTACGTGAATGGCGGGAATTTTTAAAACCTTCTTGGTTGTAAGAACTGCTTAGTAACTGAGGGTGTACCTGTAAGTATACGATGCAATTGTTTTTTTTATTCATGAACCCCAACATTATTGCTTAAGATGTGCATTTATATCACGGATAGCTTGGTGCTAACTCTGATATTAGCAGAATAGCATTGATGCGGTTGAGTTGCTACGAGGGCTTTTCTGATGACCAAATGCTGCTTGGTGTGTGTGTGTGTGATTGCGGTGCTGTTTTAACATCTCAGCTAATTTCACTCTATTTGGTTAGGCTAGACATTATTCAGAAATGTTTTGAAATTTGTTGCAGATAGGTGTTTATATAACGGATAGCTTGATGCTAACTCAGATATTAGCAAAATAGTATTGATGCAGCTGTGTTGCTATGATGGCTTTTCTGCTGACCAAGTGCTGCTCGGTGTGTGTGTGTTTGACTGCGGTGTGTGAAGATTCTTGTGTATTCTGTTAGATGGTCGGAACACCAACTCTTGCACCAGCCCAGATCAGCCGTGATGCACCCTGCTCCTCTCATACTCCAGCTGGAAGGTTGAGTATCTCTCCTAGATCCAGTGTCAGTCCACGTGTTCAATCTGTTAGGGCCAGTCACAGTCAGAATGATAGCTGGTATGGCTCATTCTCTAGAAATCACCAATGCACATGCATGTCTCTGACATTTCTGGCTTTCCACTACGAGGGCTGTCAGTTCAACAGGGAATCACTTGACAAAGTTCTTACAAAGGGAGACTCACTGTATGTTGGAGTCAAACAACAGCTTATTGAGGAGAATAGATTCCAAAGTCATCATCTGACAGTAGAGGAAATGCCCAAACAAGTCCTTACAGACACAAATGCATACATTGCCCACATGCAAGATATCAGATGTGGTTGCCTGCAAGCCCAAGCACCCAGCCCTGGAACACAGCAATGGTGGCTGCCCCTCGCCACGCAGCTAGAGTGTCTGTCAGCAGAAGTCAGCCATGCCATACTAATCATAGCCCCAGAGTGCATTGCAGTTTTCCGTGACAGATCAGGTAGGTATGGAGTTTTTGATTCCCACTCTAGAAATGCAGCAGGCTTGCCACAGTACAATGGAACTGCCATCACCATGAACTTCTCTGAACTCAGTGACCTGGCTGATCACCTGCTCAAACAGTTTGAAGATCGTGGAGCTTCTGCGAGCTATGAGTTTGTACCTGTGTCATTTGAAGTTGTCAGTCACATAGAACATCCCCGACAACCAGCCTCCCCCATCCAAAAAACCCAGCTTCAAATTTCTGTAACAACTCGGAACAATTCGGAAAAGTGTCCCGCGGACGTTGAAATTTCTGCAGTAGTCCCACAGGCAGAAAATTTGTCCAAACTTAATAAAGGACGTCGACAAAAAGCCAAACAAGAAATTTTGAGAAGCAGAAAGGAACATGCACAACTGTCCTCTTGGTCAAAAGGGATAAACAGAAGCCAAAAAGAAAGAGACCAATATAACAGCCATTCAGAATTTAGGCTGAAAAAAATTCTGGCCATGAAAAAAAAATATGATCAAGACAGTAACTATCGCAAACAACGGCTGCTATTGTACAAACGTTACTATACAGATTCCAAAGTTCAAATTAAAAAGAAAGAAAAACATCATCAAACGGTATAAGTCAGATCTGGCTTTTCAAAACAAACAGAAAAAATACATGACCCAGAGATATAACACTGATCTTGATTTTCGGGACAGACAGAAGAAATACACGATTCACAGATACAGCACAGATATTGGTTTTCGTAACAGACGGAAAACATACATGACCCATAGATACAACACTGATCTTCAAGTTAAGAAAATTAAGAAAATGTACATAAAAACCAGATATGCATGTGACGAGAGCTTCAGAAAAAAGCAGAAAGTAGTTGCACACACTAGATATCACAATGACCCGCAATTCAGACTGCGTCATATACAGCGCTGTGGCCAGCAGAGAACAAAATTGACTACCGATGTTACTCTGAGCATTCATTACAAATTGGAGAGAGCACTTAGAATTAAGAGAAAATACAGAAAATTGTAAGCCATCGTCAGGAAGCTCCACAGCCCATTACCAATCCTGTGATGGATGCAGCCATAGCCGCGTTTCGTGAAACAATCAGACATGGACCAACATATGTTTGCACAGTTTGCCACAGAACAACGTTTCCAAATCAGGTCAGGGCATGCAATAGAGTAAAATACACCAAAAATGCGGAAGGGGCAGCAGCTTGCCTGACAGGAAACTATATTCATGTTTGCGACGTCGAATGCTCTTCCCCTTGCTCTGTGCCATAAGAGAGACTTCAGGAATGGATATGCCACAGTTGTAATAACCACCTGAGGAAAGGTAGCATACCACCCATTGCAGCAGCCAATAGACTAGAGTTGGCACCTATCCCCCCAGAGCTGAACCAACTTAACGTTCTTGAAAGGCAGCTTATTGCAAAAATTCTGCCATTCGCTAAAATAATTGCTCTGCCAAAAGGTCAACAGAGGGCAGTTCACAGAGCAGTTGTGTGTGTTCCTTCAGAGGTGGAAGCAACAATGACCAGTCTCCCAAGACCCAGGACTGATGCACAGCTGTTGCAGGTAAAACTTAAAAGACACATTAAATACAAAGGCCATCAGCACTTCTACACTGTCGACATGAAGAATGTTTTACCTGGCCTGGCTAAACTTAAAGAGATACATTCCGAGTACCAAGATGTGTCTGTAGATGAGAGCGCCACATTTGAGAGTGTCTATGATGATGAGACAACTGATGATAAAGACACGGAACAAAACCAAGTGCCAGAACCAGAACAGTCGAGCCGGCAGCCCAGTGAAGCTGACAAGAAAGGTGAGGAGGGGAACCCTGGTCTGGCACTGGACACCTGCATGCAGCCCCCTGATATTGCACAGGAAATCCTTTCATATGGTGATGGAATATTCAACATTGCACCCGCCCAAGGCAACAAACCAGTAGCTTTCCTCACCATACCAAGGCTGGAAGCCATGGCCTTTCCTGTGCAGTTTCCAACAGGCCAGAACATGCTGAATGAAGCAAGACAAATCAAACTTTCCCCAAGTATGTATTTCAATGTGAGACTGTTTGCTGCTGACACGCGCGTTGCTGGTGACCAAAGCTACCTCTTCTTTGCCCAATTTGTCACAGAGACACACTTGGCCACATGTAGCATGTCTATTCAGATGCGCAAAGGTAAGTCAGTAAGTAAAGATGGCCGTAAAAACAACAACAGAATGATTCAGGACAAGGAAGAAGTGGAAAGACTCATTCGGAATAAAGATGTAACGCGATTCATGCAACCCCTCAGAGGTACACCAGCTTATTGGGAGAAAACTCTGAAAGATGACCACGCAATGGTCAGACAAATAGGAAAACCGACCTTTTTCCTGACATTTTCTGCTGCTGAGATGAGATGGCCTGAAGTCATAGATGTCATTAAAAGTCAACAGGGTGAAGTGGGGGAGTTCTCTGAGCTCGATTGGAATGCAAAGTGTGACATTCTGCGCAGCAATCCTGTCACAGTCATGCGCATGTTTGAGAAAAGAGTAGATGCACTCATGATGAACCTCATCCTCTCACCTGCACAGCCCATCGGCGAAGTGGAGGATTACTTTTACCGCGTGGAATTTCAGGCAAGAGGAAGCCCACACATTCATATGTTAATTTGGATTAAAGATGCCCCTGTGCTGGGAGATGACCTGGAGAGCCACGTCTACAATTTCATAGATCGGCATATTACGTGCAAGATGCCCGACCCCAAGACAGACCCAGAGCTCCACAAAATTGTATCCGAGGTTCAAGTGCACAGCAGGAAACATTCAAAGTCGTGCAAAAAAGGCAACGTTTCCTGCAGATTTGGATTCCCTAAACTCCCAATGCCAGAGACAACCATCACCATCTCTGTACCTGACAATGATGACAAGGAGAATGGAGCAAATGCAAACGAAGATGTGGTCAAAAAGCTACTGATGAGGAAGAAAGAGATGGCAAGGAAGCAGAAGGAAGCCAAAGCCAAACTTCAGCCACTCAGACATCTTCTAATGGATCCAAATGCCTCATTCAGCAGCTTCTCAGACCTGCTCCACCAACTGAACATGACAGAAAAAGAGTACCTGGACCACGTTTTCTCTCTGACAAGCGGTTTTGTAGTGATGCTCAAGCGTGATCCAAATGATTGCTGGGTCAATGGCTACAATGCAGATCTGCTGCCAGCTAGGTCTGCAAATATGGACATCCAATATGTTGTGGACGACTACAGCTGCATAATGTATATGATGTCCTATGTGTCCAAGCCAGAGCACGAGATGACCGACTTCCTCAATACTGTCATCAAAAATGTTAAAAAGGAAAAAGTGAACGAGCGCGATGAGATGAGGCAGATCATGCAAGCGTATGCTAAACACCGAGAAGTCAGTGCTCAAGAAGCCGTAGCTCGCACTTGCAGCTTACCCCTTAAGAAGTGCTCCCGTACCGTCATGTTTCTCCAAACTGATGAGGAGGGTCTGAAGATGAGTCATCCCCTAAAAAGACTCAAAAACATGGAATTAGATTCGGAGGAGGTGTGGATGTCGGGAGTGCCTGAAAAATACTCACACAGACCAGTTGGACGAACATTCGAAGGTATGTGTTTGGCCGAGTTTGCCTCGGAGTACAGGGTAGTCTACGGCCAGCAAGCTGGAGGTCCGACAGCCTCTCCTAAATGAAAAGGGGTTCATTCAGAAGAGGAGTGTGGGCAAACCAGCAATCGTCAGATTTGCACGCTTTTCAGAGAAGAAAACGCCAGAGAAATTTTACAGACGGCTGCTGAAACTCTATCTCCCTCACAGAGCAGATGATGAATTGACCAACCAACAATATGGCACTTATGAAGAGTTTTACAAATCCAGTAAGAGGGGGGGTATAGACGTCAGACGTATCGTGGACGACGACAACAAGAAACGATACGAAGGAAAAGGGAAAAAACTGGACGATGCGCTCCATCAGTATCAGCAGCATGGTCCACCTATGAACGCTTGGGACACCTTTGCACCAGAGGTAGAAGTGGACCGGTTGGAGTGTCTCGCCCAGCGTGAACCCATACTGAGAGAGGATGAAGAAGACGACATCCCCGACTATCAAGTCAACAGGGATAGCACGGGCTCCATGCCGAGAATAGATGCACCGCAGTTGAGCCCAGACTTTCTCAGGAAAATGTTTCAAAGTCTAAACGAAACACAGGCGTCTATATTCTATAGTGTGCGTGAATGGTGTTTTAAACGTGTCTGGGGCCAGAATCCAGAACCTTTTCACTATTTTGTCTCAGGAGGGGCTGGTTGTGGCAAATCACACTTCATCAAGTGCATTTATCAGGAGGCAACCAGGATTCTGCGTGAGCTCCCCAGATTCCGGGACCAAGCCGACATGTCCCAGCCTGCAGTGCTGCTGACTGCATTCACAGCAGCCTTCAACATCTCAGGAAAAACGTTGCACTCCATCCTCAAGCTCCCAAGGACCTTGACGCCACCATATCAGGGGTTTGGAAATGCACTTGATGAAATCAGAGCGGCACTGTCCAACATTGAGATCGTCATCATCGATGAAATTTCTATGGTTTCCAAAGAACTGTTTGCCTACGTCCACTGGCGTTTCCAGCAGATCAAAGGAAACCGGAGACCATTTGGAGGAATGTCTGTCCTCGCTGTGGGCAACTTTTACCAGCTGCCACCCCTCGGTAAAGCCAAGCCACTCTGTGTGTATGAGGAGAGTGAGTATGATCTCTGGAAGGATCATTTCAAAATGGCCAACCTGACAGAGATCATGCGACAGAAAGATGATCAGAATTTTGCTGAACTCCTGAACCGCCTCAGAGTGAAGCAAAAGGGAGATCCTCTCAGCGACCAAGACAGGGGGTTGCTCACACAGGCTGTGGCTGATATCCAGGATTGTCCAGCCGACTGGCTACACATCTACGCTACCAACAAAGAGGTCGACCGTCACAATTCCGCTACTGTAGCGGCTCTCCACGAGGACTTTATCGACATAGCAGCTGAAGACTACAGAAAAGATCCCAGAAGAGGCTGCATGTTGATCATGTCCCAAAAGGTCAAAGGCAACAAAAGAGACTTGCCTGACAACATAATGGCGGCTCAAGGAGTACGCGTTATGTTGACCAGGAATCTCGACGTGGAGGATGGGATTGTCAATGGGACAATTGGTACAATCTCACACATTGTGATGACTCGATGTGAACCAAAAGCCGTGAAGATGATTGGACTGCAGCTGGACAATCCCGCAGCAGGACAGAAATTCCGGAAAAAGATTTTAGGCCCCCCTTTCTTACATTGAGAAATCTGAGGAAAACCTAAGTTGTAAGAAAGGAGTTGTTCGACGTCAGTTTCCCATGAAGTTGGCCTTTGCATGTACAGCCCACAAAGTGCAAGGCATGACCATGATGTTAGCAGTTGTGTGCCTCAAACGTGTTTTCGAACCTGGAATGGCGTATGTCGCACTCAGCCGCACAAATTCGCTACAGGGTCTCGCCATCACAGACTTTGATGAGAAAAAGATATATGCTGACCCAAACATCATGGCAGCTCTGGAAAACATGAATCATGCGTCTTTCCAGACTGCCAGACCTTTGTTGCATTTCTTTAAATCAATGGACCAATCGCTTCAGACTGTGACAATGATCCACCATAACGTTCAAGGACTTCCAGCTCACATCGTGGACCTGAAAGCACATCATGAGCTGAGACTGGCAGATGTCCTTTGCCTCACAGAATCACACCTGTCAGGGTCCTCTGTATCCCCAATTTTCCATCTGGAGGGATAGTCGCTGTGTACTGCAGGAGCAGTGTTCATGCTGAACCTCGTAGCTACATGCAAGGTGTCACAGATCTGGAGTTTTATGTTGTTAAAACTGAGGCTCCAGTCAAAGTACTTTTAGCGACTGTTTACAAACCACCCAATTTCATTTTGGAAAAATTTTTACCAAATTTGAAAAGCCTCTTGGACTCATTGGACATATTAAATCACCAGCCAATTGTTGTTTGTGGTGATTTTAATGAGGATCTTCTCTCCAAATGTAAGAAAATCATCAAAGATTTGTTTCAGTCCAGAGGTTACACTCAGTTAATTACCGAATCGACCACTGAAAAGAACACACTGATTGATCACATTTACATTTCACATCCTGATAAATGTCTTCAGTCCGGTGTTGTCCAAACTGATTATAGTTACCACAGTCCTGTATATTGTATTTTGACTGGCTAATAGCCTCTTCAGTCAACACATGCCACTTAAAAGTTGCAATTTATTTGCTGTCTCTCTTTTGTCTGTAAAATGTTTCACTACATTTGCTGTCATGGTCTATATATATTTGTTTATCTGTGTATATATAAGTATATATATATGTGTTTTTATCCGTGTATATATATGTATATCTATGTTTTCAACTTATTCTGTTCTATTTGTCTGATCTTGGTGTCACAGTGGTATGTGTTGGCTGGAAATTATTCAATCATGTCATGAGGGTCATATTGAATCTCTTTATCAATATTTTATTTATTTTGTTATCCTATTCACACTTAATATTTTTGGGTCAACAATATTATATACATTAAGATGATGAGAAGGACAGTGCCAGTGTGCTAAAATGTAAAACAGGGAGCTCAAGAAAGCAGTAACCGCAGCAGCAGCAGCAGCATATTTTGTCATTGCCTAACTAACAACTGTAGTGTTCAGGAATCCATCAGGTGCAGACTCGATAGGGACATCAGTGTCAGGGAAGAAGCTGGACTGCAAAAGAAGAGATTCAGGTAAATGCTAATAAGTTAGGATGAGGTTAAGAATTCTCTCAATCGCTGCTGTTCTTTTCCTGAATGGATAAGAAACATGAAGCTAATGCTACCCAATAGTCAAAAACGTTAAATGGTTCCATTTAATCATTTTACTTTTTTGCAGAGGGAGATGCCAACACCGTGAGTGAGGATCCAGACCAAATTTCCAAGTAGGTTTGTCTCTCTTTCTGTCTTTCTTAAAATGATTTGCTAATATGAAGAGGGTTAATTTAATGTGTCTGTTTAGGGAATAAAAGATTGCGAGAGGACTCCCCTGTAGACAGCAATCCAGCACAGCACAGATAAGGAATATTTTATGATTATTTTTTTGTCTCTAGTGTATATTTGGCTGTGTGAACACGTGCTCTCATGTAGTTCACTTTGTTCATTCTTGCTGCTGTTTCTGTTTCACTTATGTATTTTCGTTTTTGGGTATTTTCTCGCCTTCCAGATCTCCCAGTGCCACATCTGTCTACATATCTTAAAAAATTAATACCCTCAAGTGATGTAACACATGAAGTTAAAGATTCTACCCTTGGGCAAAATGTCACACTAGTAAAGAAGGATTGGATTTTTTTTTTATGTCAACCACAAAGCTGATGATTTGCCAGTGCCAACCAGGATGACAACAGATGACAGTAAATCCAGGAAGAAGATCGCATCTGAAGATGCTGCAATTCAGGAAAAAAGCAAGTTATTTTTACCAATATAACACCATACTATTGTAATATGTCCATTGTATGGTTGTCAATACAATTGTATTAAAGAACAACATAGTCAATCATTACACTGTACTGTTCCCACAGCTCTCTCTTTCCAACATAGGTTTGCATTTCTTAGGGGAAACCACAAAAGTGAACAGCTGCCAACGCCGAACAAGATGACCGAGATGACGGCAGATCCAGGAAGACAACATCCACAAGACTGCAGTAGACAGAAGCCCAACAGAAGTACACAAGTACGGAAATTTAATAACGTGTTTTTACTGACTCTACTGGATGGTCGGATGACTTTAACTTGAGTTAATTGATACTGCTCTAGTGTTGTCTGTCTTTGTGATGTCTTTGTGTTTTCAGACAACATGGAGGATGATCACTGCACTGCTGCCAACCTTCCCTCTGCTCTATGAGCCTGCACCCCTCTTTCTCTCTCTCTCTCTCTCTCTCACCCTCTCTCCCTCCCTCTCACCCTTTCTCTCTCTCCCTCTCTCAACCCAATCGGTCGAGGCAGATGGCCACCCCCCCTGAGCCTGGTTCTGCCCAAGGTTTCGGCCTCTTAAAGGAAGTTTTTCCTTGCCACTGTTGCAAAGTGCTTGCTCATGGGGGGATCTGTTGGGTCTCTTTAAATTTGGTCTAAACCTGCACTATATGTGTACTTTCTTATGATTCGGTGCTGTATAAATAATTCTGATTTGATTTGATTTGAAAGGGTTTTCTTTAGACATTTGAGTGTTAAAATGCAATGCTTGTCATGTAAATAAATACAAAGAAAACAATTGTTATAATTGTGTGTTTTATTTTACTTTTTGAAGTATTTGAAAAGTTTACAAAGAATTTTTTTTATAAAGGGCTGACAATGTAGTAAACAGATTATTTTTATTACACAAAGCATTGAAAAAAAAATAGTGGCTAATAAAGCTTTTGAGACAAATGATTTTTTCAATCTTATGGTGCTGTTGTAACATGTGAATGATCAAAATAAGTGCATACGTAGGTCTCCATGATGTAAATACGGCCCTTTGCAGTGATTCACACATTCTTACGTGACAGAGGTATGACAAACACCTTCGGCAGCAGCCCCCCGAGTCACTCTCGAAATTTCTGCCAAGGAATTTTCTAGTTCTCTTCCGTAAAAATTTTGATTGCAAACTCGTCACAGGCCTTTGAATTCACCCCCACGGACCAAACCCCATCATCTGGGGGATGTTTGGGATCGGTGTGTTATTGATTTTCAGGGTAGAATACGATATTTTGGCAGCGTAAACGGCGAAAACGCGGCCAAAAACTCCATTCATTTCTAATGAGAGACGACGAAAATCTCAGGCTTTTTCAAACCTCTGATACTTCGCCATACTTACAGCTACACAGTCCATTTAACCTTTAAAATGGAGGAAAATATGTTCTCTACCAAGTCCTGTTTTCAGCTTTCTGATATCTTTTATACTCTTTGATCAGCGACTGTTCGAGTGTCATGCTCGTTTCACCTCATTTCTCCTGAAAGTTTTAGTTTCCCATGTGTGTGCATTGCATGGAATGTTCCTGGCTTAGAGTGGAGGAATCTTCAGTTAGAGTGGCAGGGTGAGGTGATGATTATGGAAAAAAAAAATTGTAAATCGCTCTCACGGGCACATAGTTTGAGGTACACCCGTCATTTTCTCCAAAGTAGTAGAGATTCTTGACCTCTCTTGAAAAATGTGTCTACTTTAACAGTCAGACAAACCAAATTTGAACTGTGCCCCTCTAAAGGACATGCTCACCCCTCGTCTCTGCTATATCTCTCCATGTATTTTTCTCAGGGGGGAAGGAGAGCTCTCCAAATTTTCATATGTTTTTAACTCACTCCCGTGTCCACATTTTACATCCTAGAAACACCAAAATACACACAAAGCTTCAGACACTTATTGTGGCACTCAGCGTCTGCTCAGTTTTCAGATAGGAGTTACCGTTTTGTCAAAATTGAGCCAGAGTGAGAGGCTCGCCTAAATGAATGAACTTGTTTTTTAATGGGGCTCTGAGAAAGATGATGCAATCCAAGCTCAGACACACAGCTGCAATCAACCATGTAATCAGCCACTCTAAGCAATGATGTCATCAGACTCTTCTGATATGAGAGCAGCTGATCAACTGTTACTACTGACATTCACCCACACACATACACAGACACATACACACACATACAGACAGACAGACACGCACACAAAAACACAGACAGATACACACATGCACAAACACACATATACAGACACAGAAACAAATATACAGACGCACACATTCACATATACAGACACCGACAGACGCACACACAAACAGACATACAAGTGGACATGCACACAAAAACACAAACAGACACACACAGAGACACAAGCACACTCACACAGACACACAAATACACACAGAAACACAAACACACAAACAGACACAAATATACAGAAAGACAGCCCTATACAGCCCTATTCATAAGCACACACATACATACAGAAACATATACAGACACAAACACACACATAAACACATACAGACACACAAAAAAAAACAGACACAGACACACAGCTGACGAACACTGTGACTATGGCCATCAGTTTGAATGATTTCTTCTCCGACTCTGACAAATCAATGTACTCATCCCTGACTCCTCTGATATGAGAGCAGCTGATCAAGTGTTACTACTGACATTTCTTTTAAACTGCATTCAGAGTAAACACAAGAAATTTGTGCAGAATACACACACAGAGACAAATATACAGACGCACTCACACACATATACAGACACACACAGACACATATACAGACGCACTCAAACACATATACAGACAAACACAGACAAATATACAGACGTGCACACACACACACACAGACAAATATACAAATGCACACAGATGTACAAATTTAAACACAGAAACACTAATAAAGAGACACAAACAGAAACACAGCTGACACACAGACACAGATACACACGCAGACACACACACACACAGCAGATAGACAGGACTTGTCAGTTTTTACAATAATGTCACAGGGTGTATGTGTGAAATAGATGTCTGAATTCAGAGTAAACACAAGAAATTTGTGCTACAAAAAAGGACTCAAAGACTCAGTGACTAACTCCCTAACCTTAACAACAACCTTGCGACCTGCCCTACATGCCATAAGATAACTATATCTAACTAGCCCAGTGAGCAGTGATAACTAACATGTCTTTGGGGGTCATCAGGTGGGAACCTCCTTTCACCAGTGTTTCGTCTAGTTGGTCCCACGACACCTCCAGGAGGCTAGACAGTGATCAGTGGCATCCAAGAGTGACCCCCCTAATGCCAGCTATCACCGCTCCTCACACCAAGACAACTATCTGAAACAGCACTACTGTCAACTACACCGACCTCTCACCAACTGCACCAGTAAAAGCGGGGTGGGGATACAGACCCTGGTTCGGGTAGGGGGGAGTAATAGAAGAGGTGGAGATAAAAGTGGGGATGGGATACAGACCCTGGTTCGGGTAGGGGGTAATGAAAGTATAGAGGGTGCAGGAGGTGGAGGACAAGATACACAAGACAAGATACACTAGCAGATTCAGCACCTAAACTGTCCTATAATCAACGAAAGACATAACACAAGCCAAATCAAGCCAATACAGGCCAACTCACCTGGACTAACCAGATGTTGTCAAAGAGGCTCACACGGGAGAGTCACGTGGGCGCGGCGAACAAGATGGCGGCTGGTTAGGGGCTGTCCACATTTTGACATGTAAATTCCTAAAATTATTTTTGAGTAAGTGACTCATACTCCAATAATCTATACGCCTTTTGATTGAATGGAAGGCCGAAGTTCTTTTGGGGAAGTAAACAAGTGAATTCCTGATGTCAGTGTCTAAGTATTTTAAAACAACGGGCCGTGTGTCCGCACGGAAAGGAAACCCTCCACGCGACGATAATGACAATGGTGACCACGACCAGCCACCCGGTCTTGAAAGTCTGTTCACAGAAATTACTAAAATGAACGCCACACTACAATCAGTTGCAACAGACGTGTCTACCATCAAGGAGACAACGATTGAGCTGAAAACAACGGTGGCGGCTGTGCAGGAGAGACTCGGAGAGGCAGAAATACGCATTGTCCGCCTGGAGGAGACCTCAGAGCGGCTCGATGAGGCGGAAGGTGAGAGAAGCAAATGGGTGGCAGCAATGTGGGACAGACTCCAAGTCCTTGAAAATCATAGCAAACAAAATAACCTAAGACTGATTGGGCTGAAAGAAACTTTCGGCACTAACGGGACACTGTTAAGCTGTGTTCAGAAGATTTTGACCGAGGGACTTGGAGTTCGTGTTGATGAAGAGTTGGAGATTGAAAGAGCCCACCGGATCCTCGCGCCAATGCCGGACCCAGATCGGCCTCCTCGGCCAGTGCTTATACGCTTCCTGAGGCAGTCAACTTTCCGTGTTTCCAGACATGACAAAAGAGTTGGCGGAGAGGAGGAAGGCTTTTACCCCTGTGAAGCGCAAGCTTCAGGCATTCAACGTGAGGTATTCGCTGGCATATCCCGCCACACTGCGGTTCAAGTGGAAGGGGAAAAATGTGAGTTTCGCAGCAGCGAAAGATGCGCAAAAATTCATCAGGGACAACAGCCAAGAGGAAGGTGAAAGCTGACTGTGAGATTAAAGAGACAAACGGACATTTATGTTTATGTTCATGTGGATGAGTCATTGAAATGTTTAGGGACTGTCGGACGGAGTCGGACCTGAACGAGCCACTATCGAGGGAGGACGGAGAAAAGCAGCAAACCGCGGACCAGATAAGGTTTCCTTTTTTAGTTTAAAGTTTTTCATATGACAGGAGTAAGACTGTCAGGCAGCCTGTGGGCTGGACTTTGGTTTGGTTTAACTTGTTTTTCTTTTATGTATTCAGTTTGCTGGAAACGTTCTTTTTCCATATTACATGTTTATGTTAATGTTTATCTTTTGGTGTCGTGCATGGCACTGGCAGACCATAGTTCAGGAGGGGGCAGACATCATAGGCAGAGATATTTTTATGTTGGTAGTATAACAGACAGAGATACACTATGGGTTGGTTGATATGACAGGGAAGTGTATTAAATATGTATCTTGGAATATTAATGGGAGTGGAAATCCAGTGAAGAGACGTAAAATATTGGCATATTTGAAAACTAATCAGGCTGACATAATTTTTATACAGGAGAGTCACCTAAATGAGGGGGAGGAGGTCAAATTTAAAACAGGATGGATTGGACATATTTTTCACAGTTCACTGTCGAGTTCGCGAAATGGTGTACTGATTTTGGTTAAAAAGAATATACAGTTTATGTTATTAAGAGAGGTTAAAGATGCAGAAGGACGGACGATATGTGTACAAGCAGTGATAGAGGGAGTGAAGGCATATTATGTAACATCTACGCACCCAATAAAGGGGACCCGCATTTTTTTAATAGCATAAATAAGATTCTGGGAGAGATGGATGGTCACATAATATTAGCAAGAGATTTTAACGAGGTGATGGATCCCATCCTGCACAAAAGCAGGTTTAAAGGTCCATGGAGTACTAAAGATAGAGAGGCAATTCATATGTTAAAGATGATATGGGATTAACAGACATATGGAGGCTTACTGACCCCAAGGGAGGGAATATACTTTTTTTTCTCATTGTCACAAATCATATTCCAGAATTGACCTGTTCTTGATTGCAAATTTGTTGATAAATAATGTAGTGAGCTGTGATATAAGAACTATTGCCATAACTGATCATCCAACAGTGGAATTATGTTTAAGGGTGGAGTTGGAAGTGGGTGGCAGGTCTAGATGGAGAATGAACACCTCACTATTACAGGACAAATCCTTCAAAATATCATTGGGTGAAGTTTTAAAATCCTTTTTTGAAATAAATATCGGTAGCACAGAGGAAATTAAAACTGTTTGGGAGGCATCCAAAGCTTATGTTAGGGGGAAATTGATAGCATATGCCTCTCAAAAGAAAAGAGACAGCCTTAACAAAATCAAAGAATTGGAGAGAGAAATTAAATTAAAAGAAAATGATTTATCTGAGCGTTATTCGGAGTCACAATATCAGGAACTTTGTAGGCTTAAATTTCAACTGCATGAAATTTATAATAAAAAAGTAGCATATGCCCTTTTCAGATTAAAAACTAACTTTTATGAAGGTGGGGAGAAAACTGGAAAAATTTTGGCTAGACAAGTAAAACAGAAGGACTTTTCAAATACTATATCAGCCATTAGAAAGGGGGACACCCTCGCAACTTCAGTTAAAGATATAAATAACGTATTTCAACAATTTTATGAGAAACTATATACATCAACAGTGCCTAGCAGAAATGATCAACAGGAGCGAGATATGCCTAAACTACTCTCTGATCAGGCAGAGAAACTAGAGTATCCAATAACTGAGAGTGAGATAAGGACAGCAGTCTCATTAATGAAAACCGGGAAATCACCAGGTTATGATGGACTTCCTGCGGAATATTTTAAAGAGTATATAGACATTCTTGCCCCAGTCCTGTAGAAGGTGTATCAGGAAGCTTCTGAGAAAGGACAGGTGCGTTCTACTTTTAACGAAGCCTTAATAACTGTGATTCCTAAGAAGGATAGGGATATAACAGACCCAGCTAACTTTAGACCTATTAGTTTGCTCAATTTGGATTGCAAAATTTTACACAAAGATGTTGGCCCTACGCCTACAACAAGTTCTCCCTAACATTATACATCCTAATCAGGGGAGCTTCATGAAAAATAGATCCTCTACAGATAATATAAGAAAATTGTTACATTTAATGTGGCTGAGCAAGTCAAAAGATGTCCCAATAGCTGCAATTTCTTTAGATGCCGAAAAGGCCTTTGACAGGGTGGAGTGGGACTTCCTATTCTCCACCCTGTCACACTTTGGGTTTGGTCCATGCTTTTCCAAGTGGGTTAAGATATTATATAAGGAGCCTAAGGCTGCAGTGATAACTAATGGGGTAATATCACAATTTTTCAACCTCTCTGGAGGGACTCGTCAGGGTTGTTCTCTGAGCCCCTTATTGTTTATAATTTTTCTGGAATCATTAGCAGTCAGTATTAGGAAGAATAATAACATCAAGGGAGTTGAGGCTGGCGGTCAGGAACACAAATTATTGCTTTATGCAGATGACATCTTGGCTGCGGTAACTGACCCTCTGACATCACTACCACACCTGATGGACACCATTCAGTTATATTCCAAGTCTTCAGGCTACTCAATTAATTGGAATAAATCTGAGGCCATGCCTCTATCTACGTTATGTTTCTCACACATGGTACAAAAATTTAAATTCAAATGGGTTCCTAAAGGTATGAAGTATTTGGGAATTAGACTGAGTCAAGATCTGGATGAACTGCCTTTGTTGAACTTTAACCCTGTGCTTGAAAAAATCAAAATAAATCTAGAGAAGTGGGGGAAGATAAAACTTATATTGTGGGGAAAGGTAAATATTATAAAAATGATTGTAGCCCCTCATTTTAACTATGTGATTATGATGCTGCCGATCACTATACCGCCTGAAATTTTTAAGAGGTATGACAATATAATTGAACATTTTCTTTGAGAAGGGAAAAAAGCCAGAATTAAATTAAGTAAACTATGTGCTCACAAGGAGAAAGGAGGAATGGGGTTACCAGATCCAAGATTTTATTATTTAGCGTTTGAAATGTCCAAATTAGCCAAATATTGGAAAGAGACGGGAGACATAGACTGGATGGAAATTGAGAAAAATCTGTGTCTGCCATTTAATCCGAATGAAAGACTGTCTCAACGATTTAACAACACAAACCCAATTCTTGTTCACTCTGGGGAGGTATGGATTGGTACTACATAAGCTATCACACTATGTACAAAAGTACGCCTCCTTGTGGAATAATCTTGCCATTTGTATTGGAAGAACACCTGTATGTTGGAAGCAGTGGCACTCGAGTGGCATACATACTATAGCAGACTTGTATAAAGATGGTGTTTTTATGTCTTATGTTGACCTTGTTCATAAATTCAATCTTGTGGGTAAACAAAATTTTTGGAAATACCTACAAATGAGAAATTGTGTAACTTCCAAATTCAGACTAATTACAGAAAATCACATTCTGGATTACCTTGAAATGCCACGTGAATGCCACACAGCTTCACTATTTAATAGATTAAGTAATGACTATGTAAGTGGGGATTCATTCAATGTGAAACTGCTGTGGCAGAGGGAGCTGAGAACAAGGTTTACACAGGAGAAATGGTTGGGGATTATTTCAGGGTGTGGGAAATATGTTAGGGAAGCAAGAGGAAAGTTTATACAGTATAAGATTATACGTCGCTATTACCACACCCCAACAAGACTTTGTGGGATGAAACTGATGAGTAACAATTTGTGTTGGAAATGTAAAACAGAGGTGGGGACTTTTCTGCATTGTATTTGGGAATGTGCTCTAGTGATGCCATTTTGGGTTAAAGTTGTAAAAGTCTTGAGTAGCTGGCTTGGCTCAACGATCCCTCTGACTCCTGATTTATGTTTATTAGGGGATAAATCCCAAATACCTGATGTTTCAAATGCTGTTTTTTCTGTTATTATGGTTGGTCTGGTTAACACATCGAGAATCATCCTGAGACATTGGAAGATAGTTAAACGTCCAGGTGTGAAAGAATGGACGGACACAATGATTGAGACTGCGTCGTATGAGTCCATGCTTAATAGACTAAAAGGAAACGTGGAAGGAGACATCACTTCCTTGGACGATTTTTGGACTCACTTAAAAACTGATGAAGATCCTGGTTAAGGTTCGGGAATGAATAAGTTTCCTCTGTGACTGATGCACTTTTCATGCTCGGTAAACCGGATTTTGATTTATATATGTTGTAATCATACTGTTCTGTCATTTATTTTATGTGTTATGTCTTGTGAGGTCTGTGCCAAGAGGGGAGGGGGTTTGTGACTGCCATGTACCACTGTTTGTATATTTGTATGTTTTGTATGTTCAAGCTAAAATTTTGAAAAGCTAATAGAAATTTAATTACAAATAAAAAGAGGCTCACATAGGCCACACCCTCCACTTAAATACACTTCTTCTTCCTGCATTTCTTCCCTGCTTCTCTAAAGAGTCTGTCTATCCTAAGTGCTCCCTCTGCTGGGCCCCCAGCTAATATTACTTCTTCTAATCCAGATCCACTGACTGGATCTCACTGCCTCATCCGACATTTCCTTCACTATTTTCCACACACTCTTTCCCCTTCCTCCTAACTCCTTCAACAAAGAGACAACAGACCTTGCTACAAACCCTCTACATCCTACTTCCACTGGACAAATCCTAACTTTCCATCCTCGCTGCTCAGCTTCAGCCCCTAAGTCTGCATACCTAAATTTTTTCCTTTCATATGCTTCTACAACTGAATCCTCCCACAGAACAGTCAGCTCTATGAAATATACTCTCATTCTACTCCTACACCGCAAAATTATATCAGGCCTCTGTTTTGTACAGGCTATTCCCTGGGGAACAGCAAGCTTTACTCCTAAATCCACCTGCATCTCCCAATCACAAGCATCCTCTAAGCTGCCTTGCCTCCTTGCTATCTTATTAACTTTCTCACCTTCTTGAACAAACTGAATTGCAACTCTCTCTTTGTCTTAGACCCTCCTAAATTCGCCTGCCTCCGTATAGCTTCAATGCCTGCAGCTAAGCTTTTTAAAACTTGGTTATGTCGCCACGTATACCGTCCTTGTGACTGACTAAACTTACAACCTGACAAGATGTGCTTTAGAGTTGCAGGACCTGAACACAATGAACATAATGGGTCTCCATTTACCCAGAGTTTTAGGTTCTGGGGAGTTGACAATACATCATATGTTGGTTCAATTGAATATATGAGTCATAGTTCAATTGAACCAGTAATGTAGCCGCAAGGGGGTACAAGCCAGTGCCTTATTGTGCCGGTCCCAAGCCCGGATAAATACAGAGGGTTGTGTCAGGAAGGGCATCCGACGTAAAACTTTTGCCAAATCAAACATGCGAATCGAATCAATGACTTCCATACCGGATCGGTCGAGGCCCGGGTTAACAACGACCGCCATCGGTGCTGTTCACGTACAGGGTACCGGTGGAAATTGGACTACTGTTCGTCGAAGAAGTCGAAGAAGGAGAGGAGGAAGGTGTTTTCGTAGGAAGAGAGAGAAAAGGAACGGCAAGAGTTTAGGACTGAGAGTAGGGACTTTGAATGTTGGAACTATGACAGGGAAAGGTAGAGAGTTGGTTGACATGATGCAGAGGAGGAAGGTAGACATACTGTGTGTCCAGGAGACCAGGTGGAAAGGTAGCAAGGCTAGAAGTTTAGGAGCAGGGTTCAAGTTGTTCTATCATGGTGTAGATAGGAAGAGAAATGGAGTAGGAGTTATCTTGAAGGAGGAGTTTGTTAGGAATGTTCTGGAGGTTAAAAGAGTATCAGATAGAGTAATGAGTCTGAAGCTAGAAATCGAAGGTGTAATGTTCAATGTTGTTAGTGGGTATGCTCCACAGGTAGGATGTGAGCTGGAGGAGAAGGAGAAATTCTGGTTGGACCTTGATGAAGTGATGCAGAGCATCCCTAGAAGTGAGAGAGTTGTCATTGGTGCAGACTTCAATGGACACGTTGGTGCAGGAAACAGAGATGATGAGGAGGTGATGGGCAGGTTTGGTATCCAGGAGAGGAACGCAGAAGGACAGATGGTGGTTGACTTTGCAAAAAGGATGGAAATGGCTGTAGTGAATACTTTCTTCCAGAAGAGGCAGGAACATAGGGTGACTTATAAGAGTGGAGGTAGGAGTACACAGGTAGACTACATCTTGTGTAGACGGTGTAATCTGAAGGAGATCAGTGACTGCAAAGTAGTGGTAGGTGAGAGTGTAGCCAGACAGCATAGGATGGTGGTGTGTAGGATGACTCTGGTGGTGAGGAAGATGAAGAGGGCAAAGACAGAGCAGAGGACTAAATGGTGGAAGCTGAAAAAGGAAGAGTGTTGTATGATTTTTAGGAAGGAGTTGAGACAGGCTCTGGATGGCCAGGAGGTGCTTCCAGTTGACTGGACAACTACAACTAATGTGATCAGGGAGACAGGTAGGAGAGTATTTGGTGTGTCATCTGGAAGGAAAGTGGATAAGGAGACTTGGTGGTGGAATGAGGAGGTGCAGGAGTGTATACAGAGAAAGAGGTTAGCTAAGAAGAAGTGGGACACTGAGAGGACTGAAGAGAGTAGACAGGAATACAGGGAGATGCAACGTAAGGTGAAAGTAGAGGTGGCAAAGGCCAAACAAAGGGCTTACGATGACTTGTATGCTAGGTTGGACAGTAAGGAGGGAGAGACTGATCTATACAGGTTGGCAAGGCAGAGAGACAGAGATGGGAAGGACGTGCAGGCGGTTAGGGTGATTAAGGATAGAGATGAAAGTGTATTGACAGATGCCAGTAGTGTGATGGGAAGATGGAAAGAGTACTTTGAAGAACTAATGAATGAGGAAAATGAGAGAGAACGAAGAGTAGAAGAGGTGACTGTTGTGGACCAGGAAGTAGCAAAGATTAGTAAGGATGAAGTGAGGAGGGCACTGAAGAGGATGAAGAGTGGAAAAGCACTCGGTCCTGATGATATACCTGTGGAGGTCTGGAAGTGTCTAGGAGAGGTAGCAGTAGAGTTTCTGACTGGGTTGTTCAACAGGATCTTAGATAGTGAGAAGATGCCTGAGGAATGGAGGAGAAGTGTGCTGGTGCCCATTTTTAAGAACAAGGGAGATGTACAGAGTTGTAGCAACTACAGAGGAATAAAGCTGATGAGCCATACAATGAAGTTATGGGAAAGAGTAGTTGAAGCTAGACTAAGGGCAGAAGTGAGCATTTGTGAGCAGCAGTATGGTTTCATGCCAAAAAAGAGTACTACAGATGCAGTATTTGCTTTGAGGATGTTGATAGAGAAGTACAGAGAAGGTCAGAGGGAGTTGCATTGTGTCTTTGTAGATCTGGAGAAAGCTTATGACAGGGTGCCCAGAGAGGAACTGTGGTATTGTATGAGGAAGTCTGGAGTGGCAGAGAAGTATGTTAGAGCGGTGCAGGACATGTATGAGGACTGTAAGACAGTGGTGAGGTGTGCTGTAGGTGTGACAGAGGAGTTCAAGGTGGAGGTGGGACTGCATCAGGGATCAGCTCTGAGCCCCTTCTTGTTCGCTATGGTGATGGACAGGCTGACAGACGAGGTTAGACAGGAATCTCCATGGACTATGATGTTTGCAGATGACATTGTGATCTGTAGTGAGAGCAGGGAACAGGTGGAGGAGAAGCTAGAGTGGTGGAGGTTTGCCCTGGAAAGGAGAGGAATGAAGGTTAGCCGCAGCAAGACGGAGTATATGTGTGTGAATGAGAGGGACCCAAGTGGAAGAGTGAGGTTACAGGGAGAAGAGATAAAGAAGGTGCAAGATTTTAAGTACTTAGGGTCAACAGTCCAGAGCAATGGAGAGTGTGGAAAAGAGGTGAAGAAGCGTGTGCAGGCAGGCTGGAACGGGTGGAGAAAAGTGTCAGGTGTTATGTGTGATAGGAGAGTTTCAGCTAAGATGAAAGGAAAGGTGTACAAAACTGTGGTGAGACCAGCGATGTTGTTTGGTCTAGAGACAGTGTCACTGAGGAAAAGACAGGAGGCAGAGCTGGAGGTAGCAGAGATGAAGATGCTGAGGTTCTCTTTGGGAGTGACCAGGTTGGATAGGGTCAGGAATGAGTACATCAGAGGGACAGCACATGTTAGGGGTTTTGGAGATAAAGTCAGAGAGGCCAGACTGAGATGGTTCGGACATGTCCAGAGGAGAGATAGTGAATATATTGGTAGAAGGATGCTGAGTTTTGAACTGCCAGGCAGGAGGCCTAGAGGAAGACCTAAGAGGAGGTTTATAGATGTAGTGAAAGAGGACATGAAGGTGGTTGGCGTGAGAGAAGAGGATGCAGAAGACAGGCTTAGATGGAGGCAACTGATTCGCTGTGGCGACCCCTGAAGGGAAAAGCCGAAAGGATAAGAAGAAGAAGTTCAATTGAACCAGTGATCCCCTTAGCTCTCAGCAGCGATGATTTTATGGGCTTTTTTACAAATAAAATCATAACAATCAGAGACAGAATTCAACAGCTCTTACCTACATTAGACAATAATCTACTGAATACAGCAACTCCTGAATCAACTGCAACGCCTATTTTATATCTGGAATCATTCTCATCTCTGAATCCCTCAGAGCTAGCTTCTATAGTCTCATCATCTAGACCATCAACCTGTCTATTAGACCCAGTGTCGACCAGCCTCTTTAAAGACATTTTTTACTTAATTGAGCCCTTCATTTTAGATCTCATTAATTTGACCTTATCTTTGGGTTATGTACCTCAGACTCTTAAGACTGCAGTCATCAAACCCCTGCTTAAAAAGCCAAATCTTGATCCAGATGTTTTGGCCAATTATACACCCATATCGAACCTTCCATTCATTTCTAAAATCATTGAGAAAGCAGTAGCAAACCAATTACACGACCATCTGCATAGGAACGGTTTGCTTGAAGAGTTTCAGTCAGGATTTAGAGCTCACCACAGCACAGAAACAGCGCTGGTTAAAGTCTCCAATGATATTTTAATGGCTTCAGACAATGGATCAGCCTTCATACTTCTCCTCTTAGATCTCAGTGCTGCATTCGACACCATTGATCACAATATTTTATTACAGATACTGGAACATGAAATTGGCATTAAAGGAACTGCTCTAAGGTGGTTCAAATCCTATTTATCGGATAGATATCAGTTTGTACATGTTAACAATAGCTCCTCCTCACACACTATAGCCAGTTATGGAGTCAAACAGGGTTCGGTACTTGGACCAATCGTCTTCACTCTTTATCTGCTTCCTTTACGCAACATTATCAGGAAACACAACATCAATTTCCACTGTTATGCAGACGACACTCAGCTGTATTTATCAATATGCCAAATGAAATTAGTCAGATAGTCAGACTGCAGACATGTCTTGAAGACATAAAAGTCTGGACAACCCATAATTTTTTACTTCTAAATTCTGACAAACTGAAGTTATTGTACTCGGCCCTAAGCACCTTAGAGAAACCCTATCTAATCATTTAATCAGTCTGGATGGCATTACTTTGGCTTCCAACTCCACTGTAAGAAACCTTGGAGTAACCTTTGACGAGGACATGTCCTTTGCCCCTCACATAAAACAAGTCAGTAGGGCAGCTGTCTTCCACCTGAGAAACATTAAGAAAATCAGAAATATCCTCTCTCAAGAGGATGCAGAAAAACTAGTCCATGCATTTGTAACTTCTAAGCTGGACTACTGTAACTCATTATTATTTGGATGTCCAAACAAATCTCTGAAAGGCCTTCAGTTGATTCAGAATGCTGCTGCATGAATATTAACTGGAACTAGGAAAAGGGATCACATCTCTCCTGTGTTAGCTGCTCTTCATTGGCTGCTGGTAAAATCCAGAATAGAATTTAAAATCCTTCTGTTAACATATAAAGCTCTTACTGGCCAAGCTCCGTCATACCTCAGAGAGCTCATAGTTCCTTACTGTCCTAGTAGGCCACTCCGCTCTCTAGATGGAGGTTTACTTGTGGTTCCTAGAGTCTCCAAGAATAAATTGGGAGGCAGATCTTTCAGTTATCCTCTTCTATGGAACCAACTTCCAGTATCGGTCCGGGGGGCAGACTCTTTAGCAATTTTCAAGACCAGGCTTAAAACTTTTCTGTATGACAGAGCTTATCGTTAAAAAGTTAAAGTTCATTTACTCTTTACCTATGCTGCTATAGGCCTAGACTGCTGGGGGAAGGACTGAGCACCTCTCTCTCTCTCTCCCTCTCCTTTCCCCTCTCTTCCCCTCTCCCTCTCTCTCTCTCCCCCTCTTCCCTCTCCCTCTCTCTCCCCCCCCTCGCATGCGCCGTCATACCAACAACCTGCTTAAAGGAAGTTTTTCCTTGCCACAGTCGCCGAGTGCTTGCTCATCGGGTGATCTGTTTAGTCTCTTTAAAAATTTTTAGAAAGAGTTTGGTCTAGACCTGCTCTATATGTAAAGTGCCTTGATGTAACTTTGTTATGATTTGGCGCTATACAAATAAATCTGATTTGATTTGATTTGATTTGATTTGCTTCTCCGAAATCCCAGTTTCTCTCAGTTCCAAGCACGTGCACTGCATTTACTAACCATGTTTTTCCCGAAGTCTCTGTCTCCCCCAGTTCCTCTCCTCTCTCTCCCCCTCTCTCTCTCTCCCAGCTCCTCTCTTCTCTCTCCCTGTCCTCATCCTGCAGGTGATGAATCATCACCATCCCATGTTCCTGCAATGCCTGCTGCTCCCACATCTTCAAGAATTCCATACAGCATCATTCCTACGAACCTCATGCAGCATCATGTTCCTGCCTACACCTGTTTGAATATCCCCTCCTCCTGCTCTCTTTCTCTCCCTACTCTACCCAACTTTGCCCCCCCTGCCCCCGTGCCTCTCTCTCTCTCTCTCTCCCTCTCTCAACCCAACCGGTTGAGGCAGATAGCCAATCCCCCGAGCCTGGTTCTGCCCAAGGTTTCTGCCTCTTAAAGGATGATTTTCCTTGCCACTGTTGCCGACTGCTTGCTCATCGGGGGATCTGTTGGGTCTCTTTAAATAATTTTATAAAGAGTTTGGTCTAGACCTGCTCTATATGTAAAGTGCCTTGATGAAACTTTGTTATGATTTGGCGCTCTACAAATAAATCTGATTTGACTTGATTTGATTTGATTTGCCCTTATCAAAAATCTAATACTACTTTCCTCCATACTCCACAGCTCTTTCCAACTAAGCTTTTTCTTCTCTACACCTTCCCAGTTCAACCACTGTCCCTGCTTAGCCTGAGCCACTGCCTTAATATTTCCTCCTGTCTACAAACCTGCTCCACAACTAGCTTCCTCTTCTCTTTGGGACCTGCTCTACTCCACTGGCCTACTCCCTGGCCTATTTGCACATTACCCACAATCTCTGTATGCCTAAGATTTGCTTTCGCTTCCTGCACTGCCATTCTTGGATTCCATTTTCTCCCCTCTGAAATAAATAGACGTATGTCTAAACACATACGTATGTCTGTGTATATTCTCATTCATACAGGTCATAGTAATATCCGGCCAACAATTGAATCGAAAGCAACTGAACTCCGGACTTAGGTTTTGTCAAAGACGTTTTGCCTCTTATCCAAAGGGCTTCATCAGTTCATAACGCCTTGGTCTGAATGGTCTGACGCGCGCACTCGCACATGCTCGAAATTTCTGCCAAGGAATTTTCTAGTTCTTCTTCTGTCACTCACTTTTTCTCTATTTCTACTACCCACAACTAATCAGTCCCTCTCCTGTCCCCCTTTCCTTCTTAACTCTAACTCTCTCTCCAACACTTCTCTCTTTCTTATGCTCGCTCCAGTGCACAAGTGTCCCAAGTTGCTTTATTATATTATACTCCCTCCCTTTCTCATGTGCCCTCTCTCCACCCCTGGCCCCCTTTCTCTCTCCCTCATCCATTAGCAGGAAGAACAGAACGTCTCTGGCAGACGAGAAGAGACTTCTGACTGAGGAAGACAGAGCAAAAGAAGCAAGAGGGACAGGGACGCAGACAGAAGCCGACTGAACAGTAAGAGGGGAAGATAGAAGAAGAGAGATCCAGAAAAGCATCATGGATGTTCTGAAGAAAGGATTCTCCATTGCAAAAGATGGAGTGGTGGCTGCTGCAGAAAAAACAAAGGCTGGTGTGGAGGAGGCCGCCACAAAGACCAAAGAGGGAGTCTTCTATGTCGGTGAGGGGATGGATGGATGGATGGTATTCATTAGTTATTCATAATTTGTGTTTTTTATGGGGGGAAAAATAAAGGATGAAGAGGGAGAGGAACAGAATGAATAAACAGGTGAAGATAAAGAAGAAAATATGATGGCAGAAATTAAAAAAAGAAACTGGTAAAGATGAAGTTATACATGAGTTATTTTTGATTGAAAGTGAAGAATGGAATGAGGGATGAGTTAAATTCTGTGAGGGGTAAAGGTAGGGATAGAGGGATAGACAGAGGGATGGAGCGAGTGATTGATATAATCTTAAAATATTGAAATCACAAAAGGAACCAAAACAAACAGGAGGAAAAGAGCAACTCATTTGACACAGCAGAAGAATGGAGAAAGGGAGGGAGAGGTAAAAAGACAGAAGGAAGGATAAAAGAGTAAAAGTAGATGTTCATCAATTTGCACATTAATTATGGAAAATTGAAATTTTTAAAAGTGTGAGTGGAAAAGAGATAATAATTGAGGGAATGATAGGTAGAGGACAGGAAGCCAAAACTGGATACGCCAAAAAGAAAAAGAGTGGGGAAAAGTGCAACTCATTATGGCACTGATGAGCAGAATAAGTGGATGGAAGGATGAAAGGAGGGAGGAACAGAATGAAAGAGGGATGGGTGGAGGAAGAATGTAATGCAATGCCAAATTAGGTTCGATAAAAGGAGGGATGGGGAATGGAGAGAGAGTGATATTTGGAAGACATGAAAAGTGCAATTTCATCATGACGATGAAAAGTAATGTTAAAATGGGCGGCGATATAGATGGAGACAGAGAGACAGGCAGAGGAAAAGAAGGTGAATCTTAATATATTCGGATCATAAAGTGAAAACTTCATCATGCCATCGCTGCACTAAGGTAGAGTTGAAGCAGAACAAGGCGTGGCAGTGCAGCATCCTGCAGTAAAGTGAGTTGAGACAGAGAGACAGACACAGAGACACCGGTTCACCTTCACTTCAGCCCTGTCCAACATTCAGCTCCCATATACACTGTGTAAAGTGAAGCCAATGCACCTTCATTCTATCCAATGAGCATCAGCTGAAGTCTATCTGATAATGTCTCTACTTCTTACTTCATTTATTAGCTCAGTAAATGTTTTCCTAATGAATTATGGTCTCAGTCTCTAGTTTCAAACCTTCTTCAATACAACATGATGTTTATTTTGAAATGATCCCTGAGCAGGTCAGACCCAGCCCTCACTCCTCCTGGGCTAGAGGCCAGACTGCACATCTCTGCTCTGACAACACCAAGTGGTCCCCATGAGAAGCTGGAGAGTGCTGCTGGGAACAGGGTTGACTTGACAGACAATGTCTTGAAATGCTTTTACAGAGGCATGACTCTGGATGAATGAAATCCACCAAGACAAGGTCTTTACTACTTACGGAATGAACTGAGGGATGGGTGGAGGACAGGAAGCTCAATGACACAGAAATAGATTATACAGAAAAGCCCCACTATTCATGACTGGGGAAAAGCAGTTTGGGAGGTGAAGAGGTGGGAAGGAAAATGAATAGGAAAATGAAAAACAAAGTTAAGGTCAGTTGATTGAGTGTTAGATTGTTTTAGTGGAAAAATTAATGAGGGAAGGATGAAGTGATAAACGATGGATGGATGAAAAACTGACCATCAGGAGGAGGCAGAGGGGGTGGATGGGTCAGCAAAACAAAAAAATATGGCACAGGGAAGTGGTGGTCAATTCCCATGTGACAGTAGCACTTTGTGGCGTTTCTATAATCCACAAATTTTGTAAAAAGTGAAAAACCTTGTGATGTGGTGTTTGTCTCCCCGTGATCTATTTCCATGCTCCCCTGTGTTCTCCAGCTGCTCTGACTCAGTCCGTCTGCTGTTAGCTCAACAGGAAGTTCACAGTGACTCTTTATAGGTGTTTGATGGAAACAGCTTAATGACGGCTAGAGAGTTCAGCTGTTAAACACTGGGCCTAAAGTCAGTGTGGTGCTCTGTGGCTGAGAGGACCTGCAGGTTCAGAGGATGATTCACCACCAAAATCCTTTCGAACTGCCACACATGCATGTAAACACTGACAGTGGGCACTGCGTATCCTGACAAGATGCCTGACAATGTAAATCTCATTGTGCTCAGTCACCTTTCTTGGGCTTTGATTTTTCTTGTGGTCTAACTCTGGGTGACCTCAGAGAAAAAGGTTGTGCTACTGTTTTAATCTAAATATCCTTGACTTTGAGGCTCAATTTGTTGAAAATAGATCACTAAAATTCAGGGACATCTGCTCAAAATGAAAACATAGTAATTATTCATTGATTTTAATGATGATCAGTCCTGATTTGAGTGGACTGAAACAGCCATTAGAGCAGATCAAACCCACACCCTCATCAAATATGCATCACATGTGGGTCTGGGCTTCTTACTGTAACTGATGCTATGTTGGTACTCTCTGCTCTGGTTTGTTGCCTGTCTGAAAATGGTTGCTATGTTTCTTCACACTGTTTCTCTGTGTTGTAAGAAAACAGCTGACAGTAAACCAGACTATGTTCCCCCACACAAAGAATGTTCAGTCTGATCCGTCACATGTCCAACCAGAACAACGCCCTCTAGGACAAGTGTCCTTCTGAGTCTGACTCAGCTGGATCAAGTATTCATGTTCTTCACTGGAGTGAAAGTAGCAACACTACACAATGTAAATACTCATGGAACTGAACATATGAAGTCACATGACTTCATAAATAGAAAAGTGTGAAAAGTTTGCAATTTCCAATAAAAAACAGTTCCTGGACTTTAAAGGGATCCATAGCCTTCAACTGTCCTTCCAATTTCGATTTTTCCTGATTGGAATGAAGCAACTGTAGAAACACAGCAGAAACTTTAACACAAACAAGTCTCTCTACACATTTACCTTCCTACCTAAAATATGACATTACATATCATGAATCTGGCCAACTAATTACCAAAAAATAATTAGGAAATGATGGGGCCTGTAAACGTAATTGTTACATTTTATACACCAGTGGTCCCCAAACAAAGACCGTAAATAAAGATGGATATAGCCTTGTCACCCACAGATTTTGAAGCTCAGACTGAGCTTCTGCACTGCTGACTTGAAGTACAACATGTGCAGAGCCAAGACTTTGATTTGTATCATACATGTATACTGACTGCCACGTAGTTAATTTTCATTCTATATGAAAAATCCAATAAGAGGAGGAGATCAAGAAACTACCTGGTAACCCCCCCCCCATAATTCAATTTACCCTGGCCTGTTTAATGGCAATGTTTGGCCATGTATTTGAAACACGAGAGTGTGTGCTCGTGTAGGAACAGAAACAATGCTCAGCAGCAGTTATCCCGTGTCCACTAGATGACGCTCCAGAGACATAGTCGTAGAGAGTCTAGTATAGGAGGGAAGATAAGATTACACACTAAAACTGAGGAAACGTAAATACAGTCAGAAGAGAGAATCAAACAAACACAGCATGAAGCTGAGTGTTGGACTAAGGCAGAGAGCTGCTAGTTGTTCATGTGAACATGGGATCATGGGTAACATGAATAAATAATTCAGAGAGAAAGCGAAGTCTGAAAAGCAGGTCAGAGCCAGACCCAGTCTCAGAACACTTATACTGAAACAGCTGTGTGTTGAAGCTGCATTCTATTCCCTCAGAGCTTTATTTGATTCAGTCTTTGCCTCTGAACCAGTTCTATCCTTTAAGGTGTCTACTACTGCTGCTGCTCTTTTTTAAACAGGAATACTCTGACCTCCACTTTGCAGTTTTTCCTATGAAGCAAAATTTCCTGCAAATTTAAACCAAACAGGCAAATTGAGATAGGCAGATTGAGTTCCTCAAAGCTCCCATATTCTAACTACAGCTCCAGAAAGAAGCCTGATCGAGGAGATGTGAAACTACACTGAGGAGATTTGGAGCTTTTAGAAATTTTAACTCTTATGGATGTCAAAACACGATGAGATAAATCAAATGTGGGACTTTTAAACCACTGGATGGTTTTTTATTCTATTATATACAAGACCTGCTGGATTTCATTGCCAACATCTTAACTGTGGTAAATAATGGAACAGCTAAGTAGGCTAAGTAGGATACTCCACCACATATATATTTAATATTAGGTGAGTACAATTTGGGTTAGAGTTTCCCAGTTAAGAGTATTGCCGCCCAAAGACTTCACCTTAGCCCCACCGATTTACAGCATAGCTCACAGTGCACTTCCTGTCGTTTTTGTTACTCACAACTTCAAAGATTGATTTGACGGACACAGGAAGCTCAAGTTCAACACAGCTTTACTTGTGGACGTGCAGTTACAGACAGAGCCCTCATATCAATCCGCATTACCTATCAGGTGTGCTGCTACATTAAAGGGGGGGTGTGTTACTGCGCTAGAGGAAATAGTTCCATACACTACACTTCCTCCCCCTCTAGAGAAATGCTTCCCAATACTGCACAACAAAAAACAGCCCACATAACCAAAATGAACGATTATAAGAAACTCTTATTTCTTCATCATTCAGAACATTGTTTTCTGTTTTGTTTTGTTTTTCCTCTTTTTTCAATAACAAGAACACATTCAATTTTTTACTTGTTCACAGTCTCATTACAAGTCCAGCCTCTTGGGAGGCGCTCTGTGCCTAAAAGGGTAACGCCTCTGGACTTGTGGGGAAGCCTCAATGGTAGTAGGGCACTTTTCAGGAACAATGGTGTCCGGGGCAGGTGTCATGTCCATGTTAGTGCCTTGTTCGGCAGCGGGGGACATGTCTAGAGATGGCGAAGCATTAACCTTTGGCTGTGCATCCAGGATCTGATCCACATGACGCCTCCAGGTGCCTGATTCTCCAACATCCACTGTATATGTGAGGGGTCTGGTCCTTGTGGCTATCTTTCCAGGTGTCCACTTGTCTCCTCTGTAGTCACATGCCAAGACTTCCTGTCAAACCTCAAAGTTTCTCGCAGCTTTTGTTGGCAAGTGGCTGAACTGTTTGTTCTGCACTTCTCTCCGCAGATTGGGTTTTAGAAGATAAATGCGAGATCTGAGGTTCCTGTTCATGAACAAGATGGCAGGGGTTTGGTTTGTTGTGGCATGAACAGAGTTTCGGTAACCAAAGAGGAAACTGTCCACCTTGTGCTGAAGGGTCATGCCCTCCATTTCCATAGCTTTAATGGACTTCTTGAAGGTCTGAACAAACCTCTCAGCTAACCCATTCGTTGCTGGATGGTGTGGCACTGATTTAAAGTGATGCCATATTTCTTCATGAATAGACTGAACTCCTCTGAAGTGTATTGTGGTCCGTTGTCACTCACAATTTGTTCAGGTAGGCCATTTCTAGCGAAAATGGACCTAAGAGCAGCTACAGTCTTCTCCGATATGGTTGACTTCATCCGTATCACCTCTGGCCACTTGGAGTGAGCGTCGACTGCAATCAGGAACATGGAGTTCATGGGCCAGCAAAGTCGATGTGCACCTTTTGCCAGGGGGCAGATGGCCACTCCCATGGGTGTAGAGGTGCATGCAGTGGTTCATTCTGACCTCTGTGGCACCCTGAGCAGCTTTTGGTGATATGTTCAATTTGTTTATCTATACCTGGCCACCAGACATAGCTCCAGGCTAGACTCTTCATCTTAACTGTACCCAGGTGTCCTTCGTGGAGAGTCTCCAATACTCTGGAGCGTAGCTTTGGTGGAACTACAACACGAGATCCACACAGCAAGGTTTCCAGTCACACAGAGTTGATCACGCCTGGCTGAAAACTCTGGAAACATGGGGTTACCATGAGCTGGCCTTCCTTGCATCGTGATGTCGTAGACTTTTGACAATGTGGGGTCATTCTGAGTTTGTCTTAGTATTTCAGCATTCGTCACTGGCAGCTGATCCACGACTGCTGAATGGAATACCTCCGCTGGGTCCCAGGATGTCTCTCCTTGCTCGGTCGTTAACACAGGTAGACACGATAGACCATCTGCGTTGCAGTGTTGTTTTGTTCCCTTGAATTCAATGTCGTATGAGTGGGCTACTAGGAAGACTGCCCAATGCTGCAAACGAGCCCCTGACATCACTGGAATTCCTTTGCGTGGATTGAATATTGATACAAGGGGTTGGTGGTCTGTTACAAGTGTAAACCGTCACCCATAGAGGTACTGGTGGAACTTCTTAACACCCCATACAAGGCTGAGGGCTTCACGGTCTATCTGTGCGTAATTGTGTTCTGCGCTTGTCAGTGATCTTGAAGCGTAGGCAATAGGGCATTCAGTTCCATCCTTCATGATGTGCGACAAGACAGAACCAATTCCATAGGGACTAGCGTCGCATGCCAATCTGATGGGTAATGTTGGGTCATAATGGGTTAGCAATTCATCTGATGTGATCAGTCTTTCTGTTGCATTGAACGCTCTGTCACATTCCTCAGACCACTCCCACTTTACTCCATCCTGTAGTAGTGTGTTCAGTGGGTGCATCACTGTAGCGAGGTTTGGGAGGAACTTATGGTAATAGTTGACAAGGCCCACATATGACTTGCGTTGTGACACATTCTCTGGTTTTGGTGCCTGAAGCACAGCTTCGATTTTCTCCTTGGACTTGTGTAAGCCATGCTTGTCAATGACGTGTCCGCAGTATGATATTTCGCTCCTGAAAAACTCACACTTACTTCTCTTTGCCCGCAGCTCATACTCACTCAGCCGAGTGAGCACTTTGCTGAGGTTTTCTAGGTGCTCATCATCATTCTTGCCTGTCACAATGATGTCATCAAGATAACATTGTGTACCAGGGATTCCTTGGAGCACTTGGTCCATTGCTCTTTTCCATAGCACTGGAGCTGATGCAACACCGAAGATGAGCCTGTTATATTGAAACAGCCCCTTGTGGGTGTTAATTGTGAGGGACTTCCTGCTTGACTCCTCAAACTCCATCTGTAGGTAGGCGTGTGCAAGGTCAATCTTTGAAAACTTTTCCCCTCCTGCCAATGAAGCAAAGATGTCTTCTATGAGTGGAAGGGGGTACTGCACTGTACGCAGTACAGGATTGACGCTGACTTTGAAGTCCCCACATATGCGAACAGCTTCAGCCTTCCCTCTCTTGATCACAGGAACAATGGGCATGGCCTAGTCACTTCATTCGACCCTTGACAAGACTCCAGAGTCCACTAAAGTCTGAAGTTCAGCCTCCACGTTTGGGCGTATGGCATATGGTACTGGACGGGCTTTATGGAATTTGGGCGTTGCATTTTCCTCCAACTCAATCGTAGCCTTTATCCCTTTCAGTGTACCAATGCCTTTTTCGAACACTTCCTCGTGGGCCTTGAGTAGCTCCGACAGCCTCTGTGTAGCACTGTCTGAGCTGTTGTTGTCTGCTGGTGACATACGTAGAGCTTCAATGGAATGCCAGTCGAGTCGGATCTTCCTCAACCATTCGTGACCGAAAAGTGGTGGGCCTCCCTTCTGTAACACATACAGCGCTAACTGTCGTGTCAATCCTTTGTATGTCAAATCCACCTTCAGTTTGCCTTTTGGGTGCACCTTTTGCCCTGTGTAGGTCTTGAGTCTCAGGTTGGTCTTTAACAGGCGTTGATTAGGAAACAGCCGTTTGTAGTCCGCTCTAGAAATAACAGATACAGCAGATCCTGTGTCTAGCTCCATCTATAATTTCACACCGGACACATCTGGTGTGAGCCAGATTATTTCTCTGTCTTCCTCTTCAGTTATGCTGTGTAACTCTAATGAAGCCAATCCATTTGTGTCAGACTCCGTTTCTGATCCATTTTCTCCTTTAGTGACATTGTACACACGTTTTGCTTTGAACTTGGACTTTTTATCCTTGTGTGTCTTCTCTCTTTGTACTTGTTTGTTGTCTGATTGTTGTGTGCACACTCTCTCTATGTGCCCTGGTTTGTTACAATTCCTGCATACTTTATCCTTAAACCAGCAGTCACTTGCATCATGTGAGGTTTTGCCACATCTGTAACACTTCTTATCGCTCATTGACATTTTATGCAAACTACTGTCCACACTCTTTTTCTGTAGCTCCAAAGCATCCCTGTCTGCTGTCTCCATAGACACTGCAATACACAATGCTTTATCCAGTGTGAGATCCTTTTCTGACAACAGCTTTTTTTGTGTGCCCTGACAATGCATTCCGCACACTAGTCTATCTTGCAATGCATCAGAAAGTCCATCTCCAAACTCACAAAACTGGGACAGTTTGCGCAGTTCAGCCACATAGTCAGAGATGCTTTCATCTTTGGACTGGTTTCTGTTGTGAAAACGAAATCTCTCTGCTATCACTAAGGGCTTTGGGCTCAGGTGGTTCTTTAATGTGTCCAGAATTGTTTGAAATGTCTGGGCAGCAGGCTTTTGGGGAGCCAATGAGTTATGGAGCAAATGGTATGTTTTAGCACCCATTAGAGTGAGAAGTGTGGCAACTTTCTTATCATCCTGTACATCATTTGCATCAAAGTACAGCTCCACTCTTTCAATGTATGACTCCCAGTCTTCTTTTGCACTGTCAAATTCGTCTATTTTCCCCACAAATGCCATGTTCATTTAACATGCTCTCAGTCACTTCAGTCAGCCTGTTTCACTGCAGCTGTGGCTAGTTAACTCACTGCCCTTTGATGTGCCGGTCCTCCGCCACTTTCCTCCTCGATCCACGGCTCCCGCCTGTCTCAACTGTTCAATGCAGCCAGTGACTTTTTCTTTCTTACATCCCTCGTTTGCGTCTCATTTCGTAGGTCCCTTGTCACCAATCTGTCGTGTTTGTTACTCACAACTTCAAAGATTGATTTGACAGACACAAGGAGCTCAAGTTCAACACAGCTTTACTTGTGGATGTGCAGTTACAGACAGAGCACTCATATCAATGCGCATTACCTATCAGGTGTGCTGCTACATTAAAGAGGGGGTGTATTACTGCGCTAGAGGAAATAGTTCCATACACTACACTTCCCATCTCATTTCATCCTCAGCCTGCGGTTATCACACACACAAACCAGGGGGCTCCTGGTGCTTCACAAAACTCTTATTTCCACAGCTCAAGCATCTCCGGCTCTGTTCTGTGGTTGGACAGCTCAACTTTTCGAACATACAACTGGGACCCAACTCGTCCCTCCATTCCTCTCAGACAGCCTGTCCAAACACTATGACTGGCCAGTCGCACCGCCAGATATGCCCAATCAGCCAAAATGGAATTTACATCTACATTGATCAAGCCGTCCCAGAGCACCTTCCATGCTTTTCATAAATACATCAACATAATAAACACAACAAACACACCTTTTTACAGAATTTGCTGGCAGAACCTCCACGTGCAGATTTAACCCAGGACCTGTGTCCCGCTCTAACCCTCCGCCACTCTTTCCTTCAACAATGTTTTTGTTCCAATAGCCTCAAATCAGGGGTATAGCAAACGGTTTTTTTAATCAACCATTCATTTTGAGTGCATCCACAATAGCTGAGACTTCAGCCGTCACACCCCGCGAGTGCACTGATGTAGGTTTAATTTGACCTACCTTGTGCAGCAGCTTTGTTCGGTGCGGGACGCGGCGGCCTCCCTCACAGCCCAGGATCCAAGCTCGATCTCATCAGGGTCACCAATTATGTTGTGGCAGAAAGAGGTGGTTTAAAAGAGGAATCAGATGGTTGAGACAGAGGTGTCAAATGGGGAATGTCTTTATTCACATCGGCCCTACTAACAACGTAGTCAGAGACAAAAAAACCAACCATACAACATGTGACATGCCTTCTTATACTAAAGACAGGCTATATATAAAACAAAGACTTAAATTCACTTATAATAACTTATAATATAATAAATAACAAATAAAGGAAATAAATGTCCATCTCTAATAGGGGATTCCAGATTGTTTCCTCCTCCATCTGATCTCCATTTTATGTGAGTCTGAGAAGTCAAATCACCATTGACATGACAGAGGTTCACATTAGAGAGTGAAGATGAAGGATTAAGTCACAGAGGTATTGGTCAGTAGATTCACGGGACCAGGGAGCTGCTGATCACTGCTGTGCTATTCTGGACACATTATGGGTCATTCAGAAAAGTCACATTGTTTTACCTTCTCTCTCTTCCAGGAAACAAGACAATGGAAGGAGTGGTCACAGGTGTTAACACAGGTACAAAGCACAATATGAATTGTCCCTTCTTGACATTCTTCACATTCACATACAACACATTTTGCTTTGACTTGATTCCAACCATCATTCCTGTGTCACTGTATCCACAACTTAGACCAGACTAAGACTGTTCACAGAATGATTCCCTAAAAATACAGCACATTTCAGGTAAAAACTCCATCAACAAAGCCAAATCCTTCAAGTTTTGATGGTGGTGGTCTAGGTGGGCAGGGCTTGGTGGTGTTGCTGAGTGCAATGATCGCGTTGATGTGACATCACAAAGTTCCAGAAGTCCTGACAGCTGGTTTTAAAGCTCAGTTTTTCAATACAGATTTCGAGCATTTCTCTGTGGCCTGAGACCTTTGACACATTCACTGTATTAACCCTATAATGCCTGACCCAAGAAATAATGGACAGAAAATTCGAATTTTCTGACTCTGATATATATATATATATATATATATATATATATATATATATATATATAATAAAATAAAAAATAAAAAAATGCATATTTGCTTTTTTGTTTATATCAGTTGACTTTTTCAATCTCTTTTTCCTATATATTGCCAAGGGGATGGTTTCATAAATGTATGTATCAATTATGATACGCACAGCATTATAGGGATTAACATAAAATCTAGACCTGATCAATGACCATGAGGTCTACCTTTATAGAATATATGAACTTTACAGTAATTTTTCCTTACTTTGGAAACGTAAATTTTTGCTTACAAATATAAAATTTGTGTTATGGTTTCAAATCATAAAAATATTAATTTTGGCCTTAAGACTGAATATAAGCCACAGGAAACACAGCTCAGAAGAGATCAGAACTCACCAAAAGTAGGTCTATGAAGGCTGGATGGTGGTGCAAAAGATGTTTCTACAAAAGCAAACATTTTGCCATATTGTGTCATTCAGTTGCCCAGAAGACGACTGAGCAGGCCAACATCGTTGCTGACACTGCAGTTGCCGGTGCCAACGAGGTCGCCAATGCAACAGTGGAGGGGGTGGATAATGCGGCTGTGACAAGTGGATTTGTTAGAGAGGTAAGTCATGTCACACCTAAAGGCCCAAGACTGAAGCTGTGGAAATATAATTTTTAAATTTTAACATATTTCATTATTTATGTTTTAATTACTTATTTAATTTAGTTTCAATGAAGTTTTAAATGATGAATTTGACATTTTGAAACCCTGAAAACTTTTCAGTTCATTTGAAATAAAAAAAAAATATGTAAAATAAATTTTAAAAAAATTCCATATTGTTTCATCTTTTTATATTGTTTCTTTCTTTTTTAAAAGTAGTTTTAGTTTTCATCGGGAGGTTTTATTTTATTGTTAAGTACATCGTTCTGGTGTCTGGTGACAACTGTTTCAACTAAAACAAAAATGATACATAAATTAATTTACATTAACATTTCACGTTGTTCAGAAAACACATTTGACCAAAATGTGGTTAAATCTAATTTTAACCCTGCATGTAAAAGATCATTTTAAAAATTTCTCTCAAAAAAATTGTAATCATTTTTACTTCAGTAACTCAGAGAAGATAAAACCTACATAACAATTACAGTCAAATGACATTAAACACAAAATCTTGATATTTTCCTCATTCTCAGGCTTATTATTTTGTCATAATGAACAATATCTACAGTACTTACTGTGATAGCTTGTGTTGTGTTATTACATTTCGGTGTTTGTCTTTCCTCATTCACAAATTTCTGGTGATTGACTGGGAACAGGAGGAGGCAGGACCAGTGGCTGAGCAGGTGCCTGACTGGTCACAGGGACTGATTAAATTTAACTGAAGGGATGCATTGGTTGATGCTTGTTGCCTGATCTGACTGACTTTAAAGCCTTTCAGGACTCAGCATGGATGTTTAACAAAGATTTGATCAAATCGGAAGCAAGTGGAAGCATTCGTCATGGTTAGCTCCAGGAAAGTTCAAAATCACAACACCCACAGTTTTCTCAACACATCTGACACAATAATAATAGACTTGTGTCTAATCACATGGTCTGCAAGCTGCACAGGCTGGATGTGTGCACAATAACAGCAGGGGACTGGATGCCTGATGTGGGTATCACAGCTGTGGTAGCTAATTTGGAGAAACATATATTTGATCCATTGTTGATAAAGCCAGAAAATGTCTCTAGGTTTTCATTTTCCACATGCAACAGCATGATGATTAAAATTAGAGATATTATGAACAAATGGGCACTTAGAGCCCAGCAGGAGATGAATTCCCATCCAGTGGTGGAATAGGTATCCATAGTGGTGGCAATGGGGAATGGTGTTCATGAGTGGGAAACTTATAATCAGATGATTTCAGTGGAGACGATCCATCATTCATCTATATGCTGGTTGACGTTTGGAGAAGGGTCACAAAGTGAGTGATTGGGTAACAGCTACTATGTCAGGTTGTGATTGGATGAAAATGGGTGGAACTTATAGTGAGCTGGAAACAGTCCGTGTGGCTTAGTGGTCTTCCCCACTGAACTTTCACTAAGTTTCATTTATTTTATCATGCCTGCGTCATATTGACATTCAGACCAGGCATAAAGACCAGAGAAGGGTTTCAGATTTGTTGAGTATTAATGATATGATGCCAGACTGACATTTAAATGTCTTTTCTCTCTTCATTTTTGCTGCTAGATGCTCACATACAGTAATGCATGGAAATACGCAATGTCCCAAACATTTAAATCACACAATGCAAATGTCAAAGTGAAAAATAAGGCATTTGGCAGTGTGCACTACAGTGGGACTAAATAATGTCAGAACACAAATTAAAAGACAGTTTTTTAAATGAAATTTCTATTTCATTATGCTCAGACACACAACTCCAAAACACTGTGTCACGTAAGCTACACCTGGTACAGCTGGAAACACCACCAGGGATAAAATGCAAAAACTGTAAAAGAGAAAATGGATTATTGACTACATATTATTTGGCTTTTGGTTTAAAGAGAGTGGCACATAGGGATAGCACAGCAGAAACATTTAATAGTTGCACAGAACATTGAGGACAAGAAGATTCTTATGATAGCATTAGCATTGACTCTGTTAAGCAGGAACATATTATCAATGTTTGATTATGGTTTCACTCAGATTTTTTCAAAGAACACAACAGGAGGGAGAAGGATGCATAACACAATCAGTACGCTGATGACCCCTTTTCTGTTCTACTAACAGCAACTGTACCTTTTACAGAAAGAGAAAACTCTGACACCTTTCTAATGCTATCTGGATTTTCCAAATATATTTTCTTAACAGCATTTTTCTCAAACAGCACATTTATTTTTGCTTACTATATCTGCTTACTAACTTCGCTTACTATTTTATTTGAGGTAGTTTGGTTTGGATCAATTGCACTATGTCAGAGATTATGTTAACATTTGGCAAGCTATGTTTTCTGCTGTCTCAACATTCTTAGGAAACAAGGAAAAGGTCGATCAACAAGACTCAATAACTAACATGTCTGTTTCTTTTAGCTTCTTCTATCTTTGGCTTTAGCTCACCTTTCTGACCTGAAAAGCATGGAGATTTCTGTAAATGTGGCATTTTCCTGATGTTTTAGTTGCTATCCATTATGCAGATGCTAAGTTTTAATTCTCTCGAAGTGAAATGAAGTGTAAAGAGGTTGGGTTGATGTTTGAACATGTTTACCTGTTGAATGTTCATGAGAAATCATTTAAATGTGAAGAAACTGGTTTGGGAAGGCTGTGAAAGAACATTATGTTTTACAAAGTGATTTCAAGCTGAAAAAAAAATGTTTATCAGCATGATGTAGGAAATTATGCCCACAAAGTCTAGCTAAATAGCTTATCTGTCACCTTTACGTTTGCTGTTTTTGTGGGAAACAAAAAACTATTTTGAAGAAATGTTGATTCATGGTCCCCTTAGCTAGAGATTTTCATCACCTACAGGACCACTGAGCAAACTCCACCAAAAATTCTGGAATTTGTTTGCAATCTGGAGGGTCCAGTCCAACTAGTCTGTACCAGCTTTGAATTAACTAACACGTAATTGTTTTGGGAGAAATAAAGCATTGCATATGTATGACTTTGTATGGAAGTGGATTTATGTGACCTGACCTGTTCTTGGTCCCTGCAGACTAACCGGACAAAAGCAGAAGCAGAAGAACAGACTGAACAGGCTGCACAGTAGGTGAGTGATGATAAATCATTGAATTTGTTCTGGTGAGTATTTTAGGGCAGCAGGTTAGGTAGTGAAATAACACTGGTTGTCACTGGCAATAAGAAAACGTTTTGTGATGTAATTTAAAAATATCTCCAACAACAGCTGCTACATTGAAAGTGTCTCTACAATTTTCACTTAGTTTTTTCATTTAGACAAAAAGTGTTTTCTTCAGCAGAAGAAATTCTAAGAGGTTTCGTTCTCCTTAAGGCTGCATACTGCACTATGTCAGCTCGTCTGTGGGCTCTGCCAGTGTGGTTAATCACAGCCGCTATCCTGAAGAATCACAGGAGGGACTCCAATGCATTAATATACACATGTCCATGCACTAAAACGCATATATTCTCAGGCTGAATACAACACCACTGAGCAGAGAAACTCAAAACATGAAACATATAGCAGGGGTGTGACCATGCCCTGCACTACATCTTTACATTGTTCAGATTTAAACACAAACAAATGAATGCTATGTTATTATTTAAAATTGTGTTTAATCTCATTTAAAGTCCCTTTTACATCTCTAAATACAGCTGCAAACAGTCAAATAACATATGGGAGTGTGTCACAATAGACTCCAGTGTAACTGGAGTTAAATGTACACAAAAATGTAAATGTACAGTGGAACAGAATTAAGTGTAAACCTGGGATAAGTTGCCTAGAGGAAAATTAACAAGATTAAGAACAATTATTATTTCATTATAACAGAGCCAGGTTAGAAGAATTTCCTTGTCCTTTAGTCATCAAGGAAGTTTCCATTTAAAAAATGAAAATTTAACTGATCAGATGGTCTCACATGTTTTAATTATTTCTAAATGTCTTTAAGCAATGTTATAACTAATAACTTATTTTTCTTTGTTTCTTTCAGACTCTTCATTCACTGCCCCTTTGCCCTCCGGCCCCTCCCCTTAACCCTGAAAGATGCTTTACCTACTCTGTGTAACTTAAACTGATTAACCCATAAAAACCCCCATCCTCATCTCCCTTACTGTTGCCATTGTTACACTGCCCCTGCATTGTACTCATCGCACAAACACACCGATGTCAGGTTTTAACACTCAGAGATCATGTTAATCAGGGCACATCCATCCATTCTCTTAGCTGATTGGTCAATGTGGAATTTCATCATCCAGGCTGGGTATTCACATTTGATGCATTAAGTGTCCAAAACATCCCATCAATCATCAGACAGATTTCAGCCTTTTGACATCTGAAGCTTTTTAACTGCATGTCGCTTTACCGAACCACACAGACAATACATAGTGCAGACATACATACAAATTAAGAATCAGTCCTGTAGCTGACACACACGTGTACACAAACACAAACACACGTGACTCTGTATTGCTGATAAGTGGGCTTCTTTTATAAAACAAAATGAATAAAGTTGAATTTGAAATTCACCTTTGTTTCTTCTTCACTGATAGAGTAAAGCTAAATTTTAAGACTGCAGCATGTTGTCCAATCCTTAGCTGGTAAGAAAGTGAAAGTAACAATGGGCAACAAAGAAAATTATAATTTCGTTCTTCTATGACTAAGTCATAGAGGAACAGGTGTCAGGAAACTTTTATGAAGCTCTTACGAAAGTGTTAATATGTACATTTTATTCAATATTGACATTTACATTGACATTACACATGGTTAGTTCAGTAAGTGTCTGAAAAATTCAAACATTCTCAGCATGATAAAACTAAAAGGGCACTGGTTATTCTGCCATTTTGAGGAGGTTTAGAAGTCCTATTGTCTGTCTGTTGTTACGTCTGTTAGTCTGGACCCAAGAGCGGACATGGGAGGCTCAGGAGATGATCAATCAAAAATGTATTGGTAAAGTAACAACCAAATGCTGGAACAAGCAATAATAAGCAAAGTAGCAAATAAACTGGGGGGCTGGATGCGGCAGTGGCTGAGCGCTGAGGAAAGTGGACAACGGGGAAATAAGGAAAAACTAAAAGCGCTGGAAACAACACTATAAGAAAGTATCAACAAAAAATCACTAGCAATGCTAGGAGAGATAAACAAAGTACTAAACAGAAAATCATTAACTACGTTCGGCGATGTACTAAAGGTTATGAACAGAAAATCACAAGAACTAGGCAATTCAGGAACAAAGTAACAACAAAAAATCACTAGCTTAGAACTAGGAACACGAATGGTCGTGGAAACTCTGGAGGTCATAGAATATGATGCATGGAACAAGACGTTCTGGCATCAAGGGGAGTGGACACTGGGGCTGTGTCCGAAACCACCCCTAATCACTATATAGTGCACTATATAGTGAGCTCATCGTTTTGTAGTGGTATCCGAATGTTTTGCGACAAAATGTAGTGCACTCAAAGTATCCCACAATGCATTGTGAAAAGTAGTGAATAGCCGATGGTCACTAACCCAAGCAAGATATCCCATGATGCACTATGCTCACGTCAAAAATGGCGATTCCAGCAGAAAAGAATAGCTTATTTTATAGCACATTTCAAAAACAAGGCAATAAAACGTACTGTTTACATGAATGTAAAGAGCATTAACATCGTGCAAAACACAGTATAATCAGACATTCAAGTAACGTTAGATTACAATTAAAACTGTTACCTCAGAGCCAAGAGAATAGAAAATAAAAATATAATAAAAGAAGACCAAATACGAGAATAAAAATTACAGTGCAGTGCAATTACAAGCGTAGCAGCTGAGATTTTGGATTAGCTTTTGTTTCAGACAGTAATAGTAATCCAATCTGCTTGAAATAAAAGTATGAATGAGCTTCTCTGCATCTTGTTGAGTTACAAGTGAAAGCACTCTGCAGTATTGCCAATATTTTTTGGATGGGTGACAGGAAGATGGCAGTGTGAGTTCCATAGGGTTTCTGTTCAGTACAGCAGTGGTAGTGCTATCCAATGTTCCTGCATCCAATGAAGGAATGTCCACTCAGCTCAGCTGCTGCAGGCAATGTGTCACTGTGTGTCGAGTTAGGTTGGTGTGTTTGGAGAGGCTGCTGATACTAGGACCATCTGTGACCCCTTGAGGAAGGTGATCAGGCATTACACCCCACTGGGGTGGTCATGGAGGCACAGTTGAGTTCACCATGTACTCATCCCCAACACAGTACAATACACTTCTATCACAAGGCATTGTAAGTACTTCAAAGATAATATACCAAAAAAATGATTACTTTCGTGCCTTTATCAGATAACTGCTTGACTTCTGAGGTGAAGTTACTCATCCCATATATCGAAATTGTATCAAAATTTAAAGGATTTCTTAGAATCAACAACTATCTGATAAACCCTAACCCTAACTACAAGCCTGGATTTAGACAGGGTCTGAATACTGAAGCCAAGGCCTTTAAACTTTCAATGTTCAATTTTTAAATGATAGTTCCATTATCTATAAAGCATACAGGGTGTGGATTAGGGGGGTCAGATCCTGCCCTTACTCATCCCTTTCTCCTCAAAATATGGTTTCTTCTGGTTGCAAAATACCAAAATGGCCAGCAACCAATGGGTGACAGTGGGTTGCCAATAAGATGCTATTAACCTGATGTTTCTGACACTGGAAACATAAATTCCTCCTTTAAAGTGTATACATATTTTACAAAAACTTCAAAAAACACAACAGTTCACAGAAGCCAGACCGTGGCACATCACTGGGGAACAACAGCAGGATATTACAAACTTTTAATTCACATGCAATAGCATATAAACTCTCATTGTGATAACAGTGAAAATTTCTCAAATATTCAAAAAGATATGACTGATGTTTCTGCCTCTTTTCCATATAGCGCCATCATCTGCAAAAATTGATGACTGAATTACTGAACATTACTGAATTCATAGAAATTTTATTTATCATAATTATGCAGATTCCCTGATAACGTTATTTTCAGGAATGCCATTTTCTCTGTAAAAATCCTGCAAGCAAGGTCGGATTGGGCGAGAAGTCTAAAATCCAGTTATACAGACACACCGTGTCTTCTCCAAAGCGATTGTCCTCTGTCCAATCCTCTGTGGTGAATGGGATCACCCACAGGATCAAACTCATAATAATCAGGCTCAATAACCAGTTCATGTGTCAACCAGTTGATAAAGCTGGTGGTGGCTCAGAACATCTGTGCAGAAATGCAGGTATCAGGGTTTGTGAGAAGCACTAATGGGTGCCATATAGTTACTGAGGTCTGAGGGTAAAGTTTCAGTGAAACCATTGTCTTGTGTTCAGATTTAAGCAGTGGTGTGACCAGGGGAGTCAGTTTGTGGACTAATTTTTTGCTTCCCCAGGTTCAGTCCATGATGCCAGATTTTAAAAACAGGCCTTTTTATGTCCACGGACTGTTCCCAGTGTAGCCACAAGGGGGTACAAGCCAGTGCCTTATTGTGCCGGTCCCAAGCCCGGATAAATACAGAGGGTTGTGTCAGGAAAGGCATCCGACGTAAAACTTTTGCCAAATCAAACATGCAAATCGAATCTATGACTTCCATACCGGATTGGTCGAGGCCCGGGTTAACAACGACCGCCATCGGTGCTGTTCACCTACAGGGTGCCGGTGGAAATTGGACTATTGTTCGTTGAAGAAGAAGAGGAGGAAGGTGTGTTCGTACGAAGAGAGAGAAAAGGAACGCCAAGAGTCTAGGACTGAGAGTAGGGACTTTGAATGTTGGAACTATGACAGGAAAAGGTACAGAGTTGGTTGACATGATGCAGAGGAGGAAGGTAGACATACTGTGTGTCCAGGAGACCAGGTGGAAAGGTAGCAAGGCTAGAAGTTTAGGAGCAGGGTTCAAGTTGTTCTATCATGGTGTAGATAGGAAGAGAAATGGAGTAGGAGTTTGTTAGGAATGTTCTGGAGGTTAAAAAAGTATCAGATAGAATAATGAGTCTGAAGCTAGAAATCGAAGGTGTGATGTTCAATGTTGTTAGTGGGTATGCTCCACAGGTAGGATGTGAGCTGGAGGAGAAGGAGAAATTCTGGTTGGACCTTGATGAAGTGATGCAGAGCATCCCTAGAAGTGAGAGAGTTGTCATTGGTGCAGACTTCAATGGACACGGTGCAGGAAACAGAGATGATGAGGAGGTGATGGGCAGGTCTGGTATCCAGGAGAGGAACGCAGAAGGACAGATGGTGGCTGACTTTGCAAAAAGGATGGAAATGGCTGTAGTGAATACTTTCTTCCAGAAGAGGCAGGAACATAGGGTGACCTATAAGAGTGGAGGTAGGACTACACAGATAGACTACATCTTGTGTAGACGGTGTAATCTGAAGGAGATCAGTGACTGCAAAGTAGTGGTAGGTGAGAGTGTAGCCAGACAGCATAGGATGGTGGTGTGTAGGATGACTCTGGTGGTGAGGAAGATGAAGAGGGCAAAGACAGAGCAGAGGACTAAATAGTGGAAGCTGAAAAAGTAAGAGTGTTGTATGATTTTAGGAAGGAGTTGAGACAGGCTCTGGACGGCCAGGATGTGCTTCCAGTTGACTGGACAACTACAGCTAATGTGATAAGGGAGACAGGTAGGAGAGTATTTGGTGTGTCGTCTGGAAGGAAAGTGGATAAGGAGACTTGGTGGTGGAATGAGGAGGTGCAGGAGTGTATACAGAGAAAAAGGTTAGCTAAGAAGAAGTGGGACACTGAGAGGACTGAAGAGAGTAGACAGGAGTACAGGGAGATGCAGCGTAAGATGAAAGTAGAGGTGGCAAAGGCCAAACAAAGGGCTTACGATGACTTGTATGCTAGGTTGGACAGTAAGGGGGGAGAGACTGATCTATACAGGTTGGCAAGGCAGAGAGACAGAGATGGGAAGGACGTGCAGGCAGTTAGGGTGATTAAGGATAGGGATGAAAGTGTATTGACAGATGCCAGTAGTGTGATGGGAAGATGGAAAGAGTACTTTGAAGAGTTGATGAATGAGGAAAATTAGAGAGAACGAAGAGTAGAAGAGGTGACTGTTGTGGACCAGGAAGTAGCAAAGATTAGTAAGGATGAAGTGAGGAGGGCATTTAAGAGGATGAAGAGTGGAAAAGCACTCGGTCCTGATGATATACCTGTGGAGGTCTGGAAGTGTCTAGGAGAGGTAGCAGTATAGTTTCTGACTGGGTTGTTCAACAGGATCTTAGATAGTGAGAAGATGCCTGAGGAATGGAGGAGAAGTGTGCTGGTGCCGAATTTTTAAGAACAAGGGAGATGTACAGAGTTGTAGCAACTACAGAGGAATAAAGCTGATGAGCCATACAATGAAGTTATGGGAAAGAGTAGTTGAAGCTAAATAAGGGCAGAAGTGAGCATTTGTGAGCAGCAGTATGGTTTCATGCCAAAAAAGAGTACTACAGATGCAGTATTTGTTTTGAGGATGTTGATAGAGAAGTACAGAGAAGGTCAGAGGGAGCTGCATTGTATCTTTGTAGATCTGGAGAAAGCTTATGACAGGGTGCCCAGAGAGGAACTGTGGTATTGTATGAGGAAGTCTGGAGTGGCAGAGAAGTATGTTAGAGCGGTGCAGGACATGTATGAGGACTGTAAGACAGTGGTGAGGTGTGCTGTAGGTGTGACAGAGGAGTTCAAGGTGGAGGTGGGACTGCATCAGGGATCAGCTCTGAGCCCCTTCTTGTTCGCTATGGTGATGGACAGGCTGACAGATGAGGTTAGACAGGAATCTCCATGGACTATGATGTTTGCAGATGACATTGTGATCTGTAGTGAGAGCAGGGAACAGGTGGAGGAGAAGCTAGAGTGGTGGAGGTTTCCCCTGGAAAGGAGAGGAATGAAGGTTAGCCACAGCAAGACGGAGTATATGTGTGTGAATGAGAGGGACCCAAGTGGAAGAGTGAGGTTACAGGGAGAAGAGATAAAGAAGGTGGAGGATTTTAAGTACTTAGGGTCAACAGTCCAGAGCAATGGAGAGTGTGGAAAAGAGGTGAAGAAGCGTGTGCAGGCAGGCTGGAACGGGTGGACAAAAGTGTCAGGTGTGATGTGTGATAGAAGAGTTTCAGCTAAAATGAAAGGAAAGGTGTACAAAACTGTGGTGAGACCAGCGATGTTGTTTGGTCTAGAGACAGTGTCACTGAGGAAAAGACAGGAGGCAGAGCTGGAGGTAGCAGAGATGAAGGTGCTGAGGTTCTCTTTGGGAGTGACCAGGTTGGATAGGGTCAGGAATGAGTACATCAGAGGGACAGCACATGTTAGAGGTTTTGGAGATAAAGTCAGAGAAGCCAGACTGAGATGGTTCGGACATGTCCAGAGGAGAGATAGTGAATATATTGGTTGAAGGATGCTGAGTTTTGAACTGCCAGGCAGGAGGCCTACAGGAAGACCAAAGAGGAGGTTTATAGATGTAGTGAAAGAGAAAGGATGTAGAAGACAGGCTTAGATGGAGGCAACTGATTCGCTGTGGCGACCCCTGAAGGGAAAAGCCGAAAGGAGAAGAAGAAGAAGGACTGTTCCCACTGAGGTATTCTCTGCCCCATAGCCACATGTGCACACAAGAATCTCTGAGGGGACATCAATCCCTTGTCAACATCATTGGTACTCTGATTTGATTAAAACAGCAGCAACCAAACCCAAAGAAGACTGACGCCAACCTTGTCTAAAAACAAAACATGAAAACTAACCTTTCATCAGTCATTAGAAAACATTCCTCCAACCTGAAAAATCTGATGTTTTCATCGGGGAGGAAAATCTGACTCACTTCACATGATGGGGATGTTAATTCAGGTGTGCTGTTTTTAAATTTACACTTTCAAAAACAATGTTCTGACATTGAGAGTTTTACTGAATCCATCATCAAAATGTAACAAAACCTACTTAGAATGCTACATATGGAGTAGGACATGAATCCACTAATAAGATAGAGTCAGAAGAAGAGTGAATTTGACAGATGGAAAAAGGTTATCAATCAAAATGTCTATATTTACTTCCTCAAGTTATTTACATTTTTTCATTTTTGATTTCAGAAAATTCTCTGACTACTAAATCCAAAAGCACTCATTAATTCATATTTTGATAATGTGAGCTGCTGCCTGATGATCAGTGAGGTTTGTTTAACATGTAGATTCTGACAGCTGGTCTCAGTTCATAAGAAGGAAAAAGCTGTGATGGGCAGCTAAACAGAAGAGGTAGTCTTTGCTCCCTTTGCTTGTAAGTGAGACAGACAGATTTGAATCTTACTTCAAAATGGTCTGATTAATTGAGGATCAGACCGTTTTGAAATAAAAATTTGGTTATGGGCTTGAGGAGAGGGAGGAGTAAATGGCCTGTGTTTTCAAGTACATACGTGTTCTGGTAATCAAGTGACTGGAAGCTCAAGGGAATTTTTGTACTCTTGGTTGTCTCCACCTCTCCTGATCATCCAAAACCATCAGCTCCAGGCAGGTTCATTAAGTTGCTGGCAACAAACTGTCTCCAATTTTTTCCAATGTGCAGGACCTAAAACCCTAATAACACTGCAACTGCAACAGCAGTAAGCTGCTCTCTTCCAGGACCAACCTTGAGCTCTTTGTCCCAAAAGGTGATATCGTGGAGGATACAGTAAATAAAGTCCTGGGTGGAGGTTCAGAAAAGAAGGAGAAGGGAGGAGAATTCAGTGTGGGAGACGCCCTTTCTCTCGTCAGTGGAAAAAAAGAGGAAGGCAGTGAGTCTTCTACAGCACCTCAAGCCCCCACTGTCTGCACTTACACTTTTCATCCTACAGTGCACAAATAGAGCACATACTGACACAGTCAACATTACTTAAGGAATAAGTGACTGAAAGTCTAGGTACTTTTTTGTTTGCACAGAACAAAAAAGCAAAATAATAATAATCTCACTTTGGATCCACTGAGCAAGTAAAACTTTTTTCCACCATACTTTTCAAAACCAGGTTTACAAGGTATTTGTCAAGAAGTAAAAGCAAATGAATGATTCAGTGAAAGACAAGCAAAGATAATGAAAAGAACTAAAACAAAGAGAAACAAATCAGGACAAAAGTAGATTTTAATTCATCGGTTACATTATTTCACTCAGCAGATTCTAGAACCTGTTAGCAGACTTGATGAAACATGGCTATTCAGTCAAACGGCAACACTTCTCTTTTCTCTTCCACATTTCTCAGAAGAGACTGCGAAGAATCCCCTTCAAGGCCTCTTTGGATAGATGCCCTGCAGACCATGTCCTAACCTGAGTCTCCTGAAAAAAGCAACAGTGATACATGGCAATACCAATGACCTTCTCAAATTTAGGGAAATTTGAAATATGAAATGAAATTAAAATGTAAGTAATTGTATGTAATTAGAAAACACGTCAAAGTTTTTGTAATTTTATAAAGAGTTTGGTCTAGACCTGCTCTATATGTAAAGTGCATTGATGTAACTTTGTTATGATTTGGTGCTATAAAACAAATCTGATTTGATTTGATCTTTGATTAAATTAACGTTATTTACTTAATTACTGTCTGCACCTGCTTTTTTTGAACCATGACAATGTACTTAAAACATCTTAACAATGAAAAGTAAATTTATCTGTGTGGATTAAAATAATTAAGCTTATTGAAAACAAAACATTTGTTAACTAGATCACTGAAGGTCACCTTGAGACAAATTAAATGAAAGATTGTTCATATGTGAAATGTATTAATGTATCAGTGGCAATTCTTAGTGAAATCAGTATGTTTAAATGATGATCATGTATTTTCAAACTTTCAGAGTCAAATGAGATGTCATTCTTTCATTTGCCCCAGTTTCAGAATCAGATAATGTGTGTACTTGTAAAAGTGATACTGATGATTTAAGTAAAGGTCAACAAATACTACTCTTAAAAGAGCGTCTGTGAACCTTAATTCCTGATCGCATTTTCTTTTTCTTGTTAGTGGTCATTGTGCAGCATTTTGGATCATTTGGAGACTTCTTGATAAGTTACTGAGATGTCCTGATCATGAAGGATTACTGTAGTCCAGTCCAAAAGTATAAAACGCTTGGACTAGACTGTTGGTGGGACTTGTGTCATGTGTTAAGTAAAAGAGCATGTCCTAATTCAAATGAAGCCAAAACTTCTTAACATGGCACGGCAGATCAAGCTAATACCGTCCAAAGCCGATATATAATTAGATCATGCATTTCCAAGGTGTTTGGGGCAAGTACAACAACCCAAAAAACTCACCTGGCTTCATGTATACAGGTGTCACCTGCAAACCAGTGGAAATCTATCTGATGCTTCCTGTTATTATTATATATTATTATATATTGAAAAAAGAACAGAAAGGTATTGGTCCATAGCATCATAGAACCATAGAATCTTTAACTCCTCTATGTATAAATGTGCCTCGTTTACATACAAATTTATATAAAAATTGGAATCTGTCCAAACTAATTTCCCCTTGGGCACAAAGGGTAAATTAAGTCTAGTAGTCCAGGTCTTCAGTTTGAATTTTGTGCCTGTGATCACAGACACAAAGTTAGGGCTTCTGCTAATTCTAACTCTCACTCGCTGGACTGACATTGTAATTAATTTGTAAAGGTGTTGAGTCATTGGCTCATTAATTTGACCCAATCCTTGTCCCCTGAAGTTAAGGGACATTTCTTCATTGTGTTAAATAGAGCTATTTTACTGCCAACAGAAGTCTACATTCAAGCGTTTTACAGATAAAGTTTTCATGAAACTACTGCACTATTAAATAAATTAGTTGTAACAGAGATTGTGAACAAAGACAAAGCAGAGCTGATAAAAAAAAACTTTTTAAAATCACAGGAAATTGAGATGTATTCTAATATCTTCAGATAAATTAAATATATGAACAATACATGCATGGAACAGAAACACATAATGTGCTAATTGGTCCTGCAGCTGGTTTGGTTTCACAAACATAATAGCAACAAATAGTGCATCCATCCATCCATCCATCTTCTACCGCTTTTCTGTTTCCAGGTCACCAGGCGTGCTGGAGACAATCCCAGCCAACGTTCCGGGGGAGGGGCGGGGTACACCCTGGACAGGGCGCCAGTCCATCACAGGGCCAACACACAAAGACAAACAGAGACAAACAACCACTCACATTCAGACCTACAGGCAATTTAAAGTCACCAGTTAACCTGTCTTTGGACGGTGGGAGGAAACCGGAATACCCAGAGAAAACCCACGCAGGCACAGGGAGAACATGCAAACTCTGCACAGAAAGGACCCAGGCCAGGAACCGAAACCACGAACTTCTTATTGTGGGAGACAGAGCTAACCACTATGCCGCGTGGGTGCCCGCAACAAATAGTCCACACAAGAAAAATAAAAGCAATTTTTTCATCGTAATATAAAGCAGATGGTCATAATGTTATGACTGGTTGTTGTAAATTATTTAGCAAATGATAAATTATTATTAAGTTGTTTATCATTCATTCATTCATCTCCTGCCACTTATCTGTTTTCGGGTTGCAGAGTGTGCTGGAGCCAATCCCAGGTCACCAATCCATTGAAGGGCTAACACATAGAGACGCAAAGAGACTAACAATTGATCACACTCAGACTAATGGGCAATTTAGATTCACCAGTCAACTCTAAACAAGCATGTCTTTTGACGGTGGGAGGATACTGGAGTACCTCAATGAAACCCCACGCAGGCACGGGGAGAGCATGCAAACTCGGCACAGAAAGGCCTCAAAGGCCACACTAACCACTATGCCACTCTGCTGCCTGTGTACAGTACTGTATAACCTTTGTATTGTATTTACTAACCATGTTTCCCAAAGTCTCTGTCTCTCCCAGTTCCTCTCCTCTCTCTCCCTGTCCTCATCCTGCAGGTGGTGAATCATTGCAACACCATGTTCCTGCAACGCCTGCTGCTCCCATATCTCCATGAATTCCATACAGCATCATTTCTATGAACATCATGCAGCATCATATGTTCCTGCCTGCACCTCTTTTGAATATCACCTCCTCCTTCCCTCATTCTCTGCCTACTCTAACCAACCCCCCCCCCCCCCCCCCCGCCTCCCTCTCTCTCTCTTTCTCTCTCTCCCTCTCTCAACCCAATTGGTCAAGGCAGATGGCCGCCCCCTGAGCCTGGTTCTGCCCAAGGTTTCTGCCTCTTAAAGGAAGTTTTTCCTTGCTCATAGGGGGATCTGTTGGGTCTCTTTAAATAATTTTATAAAGAGTTTGGTCTAGACCTGCTCTATATGTAAAGTGCCTTGATGTAACTTTGCTATGATTTGGCGCTATACAAATAAATCTGATTTGATTTGATTTTGATTTGTAGTGAGTCACCAAGGAAGGGGAGAAACGTGACTAACCTGCCCTGCAGCTTCAGCTACAGTCTCAGGGCTCCAACTGCAAATGAGAAACACAAAAATTTTACATATGGCTGAGGTAGGTAGGTAGGGAGGAGGGAAGGTGGGGAGGGAGGTACGGAGGTTTGGTGGAACTGGTTGTTCCTGTCCCTGTCTGCAGACACACCTGATCCTCGACAGCCAACAAGAAGACACCTGAGAGACAGCAACACCTGAGTTAGCCCCAGTCTGACCACCACCCTCCCAAAGACACACAACAGACAGAGGAAAGATGGATAAAATCGCACAAATGGTCGGGGAGAAAGTGGGTGAGTGTTTGGGTGTGTATGTGTGTGTGTGTGTGTGTGTGTGTGTGTGTGTGACTGGGTGTTGTACTCATTCTGTACTTGTATGATTATGTCTCATTCTTTCAGATTGGCCTCTATCACACTGTGATCACGAAGAATATTTCCCTTCAAATAAAACTGAACTTAAGCTCAAACTTAGAAAAAATTAAATTTGTTAAAACTGGAGATACACAGTTTTAAAAAACTCTGGTTTAAGTCTCAAGTTTTTGGTCCAGGTTATGAGTCTTCGAGTGGTTTTAATGGTAGATTTACTGCAGTAGATAGTTTTTGGCCCTGCTGGAGGTAAAAAGACAAAAAATCATAAAGGAAATGCTCATGTGATCATTTTATGCCCGGATATATCCACTTGTAAAACTACAGTATCAGCTTCAACAGTAATAATGCTTTACTTCATGTAGTTAATGTGCAATTATTTGGGTTTTGGTCTTCTGATTTTCTTTTTTAATGAAATATTGGTTAATTTTCTATTTTGGGCCTTGAACTGCTATTGAAATGAAAGCATGTGACAAACAAACGTGTAACCTTCGCTTCAGCCAAACTTTTACTACATCTAAATTTTTTCAGTGGGGAGACACTTCTTAGTATAGTTGACATTATCTCCGCCTGTCACACGGAAAACCAGTGTTAGAATCCCCGATGAGGAACCAAAACCCCAGCTATGAGGCACCCACGTACCAGTGGTATCCTCATGCCAGTCCCAAGTCCAGCTAAATGGGGATGGCTGCGTCAGGAACGGCATCTGGTGGAAAACTGTAGCTAAATCTAATCATGCAAGTCAAGCTGTGGCAACCCCAAATAGTGAAAAGCCGAAAGAAGACACACGCTAAGTGTAAATGATACACCTGTACAACACTGTACTACAATGAAGGAAATCAGGTCAGAAAGTGATCTGAAAGTCATAGGCAGACCTAGTTAGACATGAAAGACATGAAAGATTTCTCTCTGATGGCATGAGTCTTGAAGACAGAGAGGGACATGCCTGTTCTGATGGACTTTAGCTTGTTCCACTAACAGGGCACCACACACCAGAACAGTATGGTTTGAGATGGTTTTGGGATAGCGAGGGATGGTGGGGATGGTGATTTGCAGACCCAGAAATCATTCTGAGGACAACATATTACACGAGTAAAATTTTCATGATCAATGTGCCCTTTGGATCGAAGACCTCCTGCTGCATCTTGGACCATCTATGATGAACTACAATGTATATACAAAGGTCTCTGAGTACAAATCTTTAGTCATTGATTAATCTTTTTTCACCTATGCCTTGTGACTATAAAACTCCACCCTTTTATGAGTCTTGTCACAGGCAGGTTAACTGAAAAAAATATGGTTTTCATTTGAAACTGTGTGAACTGACAGTGTGATGCTGTTGCAGGAGACATAGTGGAGGATGCAGTGAAAAGCGCTCTGGGTGTCAAAGACAAAGACAAAGACAAAGAAAAAGACAAAGAAGGAGGAATCTTCTCCCTCTTTGGAGGTGACAAGGACAAGGAGAAGGAAAAGGAGAATGACAAAGGGGGGCTGTTCTCATTTGGAGACAACAATAACAAAGATGATAGAAAATCAGGATTCTTCTCAAATCTGTTTGACAAGGATGATGATGATGACAAGAGGCAGAAACAATCAGGATTTGCAGGTCTCTTCACTGAACAGGAGGGAGCCGGTGCTGCTGGAGGTGAAATTGAAGGAGGAAGAGGGGGAGAAGGTGAAGAAAGTTTGGGATTTTCAGGAGGAGGCGTGTCAGTAAATGATGGAGGTAAGCATGGGGTGGATCAGGAACAGAGAGACTCTCATCAACAAGTTAAACACATCTTAAAACAAGCTATGTCCACATGTTCACACATCTGTTAGAATCCGGGAAGGTCAGGAATCATCCTGGCTTTCTCCTTTGTCTTGTCTATCTGAAGTCATGAGGCTCAGCTCAAACAGGAAACACAAAGTACAAGAAATCTTACTTCAACAGAAAAAGAATTCTTTAAAAAGGCACCCAGGTTGGGATTGCGATTTCAATATTAACGTGATCATAAATGGGCTCTTCCAATAATGAGTTAATGAATTGAATAATGCATAAACTCTTACATTCAAACTTAATGTAGAGCTGAAGTTGCTGAAGTGGTTGCAGGTTTTCTGGTTTCTGTACTTCACTTCATACCTTCCACTGACCTCAGCATATCTAGGTGTTGTTCACGGTACCTCTCAGAGCTTTACAAAGGCTAATGGACTTCTTTGAGGTTCTTGAAAACATTTCACCTTTTATCAGAAAAGTATATTTTTGCTCAGGCGTGAATGAATTTGAATAAACTGTTGTCCTTCATTTAATCTCAGATTTGCTGAGCGATCTGATTGATGTGGCTGAAGAATCGTCTAAAGGGAAGTGAGACGACAGAGTCCAGAAACCACATCCTGACCTCTGAGAATAACTTCAGTCACACTCATGTTGGGTCCAGCTCCTAATCTGTCACCTGACCTCAGAGACAGAAATATCAGCAATTTCATCACAGCTAGCTTGGACAACATGGGTCACCCTGGAGTTGTGTGTTTGATTCTGTCCTGTAAAATATACCAACATTTTAAGATATGCACATTAACAGAAATTGAGTTTCAGGAGTTATGAGCTATGAGTTCAACACTTATATTCACTTTGATATATACTTATATTTACCAGTATATTTCCCAAACAACTTATCATCTTTTTTCTTTAGTTTGTTCTCATCTGCATATAGGGATAAAAAAAATGTAAAAATGTTTTTTGCTAAATTTTGGCAGGTTTACATTGTGTTTATACACTGATGTCCATGAACAGATATAGCGCCTGTCCTATAAATAAATAAATTATAAACATTGTTTCATCTGTAGTAAGTTGATTGGAACTACAATTGAGTAGCCATTTGACTTTCTGCAAACAGATGGCACAATATTTCTATATATTTATTAATCTGTTAACTTTACTGGTTTGTATTATGAACAATCAGAGTAATAATTTTTATCATTATATAACTTGATTTCGAAGCTGATCAGTGTTTTAAGTGCGGCAGTTTTTTCATATGTGATGGGCCTTAACTACCACAGACTGATCAGGAGCATCACATCAATTTACTATATTTAGAGGCAACAATATGCGTAATTCCAATATCATCAGAAACTATTTTGTTAGCAGATATCCCCTTCATGTAAAGATTTTGATGAGGCTCAATATGCAACTCGGATGTATTTTAGCTGTGGTGATTAAACAAATAAAACTTTTACTGCCTCATAGTTTTTTTTTCTTATCAATTATTTTTATTTTATATTGGAGGGAGCAGATAAATCACATCAAACATGAGATATGTTACTCCTTCTCCAGATTGTGTCCTTAGTGGCGACCCCCACACCCTCCCAACCTCTAGATCTCTCAATACCTTTACAAAATCAAATTTTCCTTAGGAATACGGCAAGGAAAAGACTGTATGACAGATATACACAATAAATAACTAAATTCAGTAGCTAATTTGACCTTAATATACCTTTAACATTATCATATGCATACAGCATTGGTTCACGGTTCTTTCTTTTGCACCATGAATTCTAGTCACTGAGAGCTCCATCACTATTAAATTGAGAAAAGTAATTGTCCATTGTATTTCAGAAAGTGTGATTGGGTGTTGCCATCGTAAAGCTAGTGACTTTTTACCTGGAGTCAGAGCAGGTAAAATACTCTCTTTCAGGACAAGCTGTGTTAACTTAATTTGAGAGTATGACTCTGGGTGAGCAATGTACTGCAGTTCCAAACAACTCTGACAGTGTGGAGGACACCTTTTCCAAAAGCCCGTCACCTTGTTACAGTCCCAAAACATGCATAAAAGTATCAATATGTCCTTCAGGGCAGTCTTCATACAGTGGAGATGGAATTAATTTAATAAAATTCCATCTTCTTGGAGTCAATGCGTAAAGTCTGATGCATAAAATTCAGATGGATCTGTTGATGTTGAGGATCTTTAAAGGTTGCCATGACAGTACCCCACACTTTTCTCCACGGTTCATTATTTTCATCCACAGGAAAATCCAGATCTTGAATCCATGTTTGCTGTACTTATAGGGAGTTTATATGAAGACTAAGGGAACAGTGAGTAAATTCTAGGATGCATGGCATGGCAACTAAGTTGTGCATCCCATGAGGTGCCATATTCCTTCATGGATTACCTTATTCTGAAGAACAAAAAAGCAGGACCCCGGCAGGTTATGGCTACTACCTAAATCATCAAAAATTTGGAGGCTTTTGTCGTCAAAATATCTTGTTTGCCTCGGTGCAAACAATTAAAAAGGGAAAAAAAGATGAACATTGATAAAATGGAATGTAACTTTATTACTTTATATCAGAAGCCACATCATGCACCTGTCATCGAGTTTCTTCAAGTTTCTTCAGGGTCAATATCTGACCAAACTTGAAAAAAATACTTAAATTACAACAGAACTCAGTTCCTTTCCAAAATCTTCTTTTCTGTATTTATTTTCTGGGTAAGGTTTAAAATTTTTTGCCAGGTTGCTATCCTTCCATACAAATCATGAGAAAGGAAAAATAAAAAGGTTGTATTACTATGTTGAATTCAATTTCATCCATCCATCCACCCATCTTCAACCGCTTATTGGGAATCGGGTCGCCGGGGTAGCAGCTTTAGCACGAGCCCCAGACTTCCTTTTCCCCGGCAACTTCAGGTAACTGGGAGATCCCAAGGTGCTCCCAGGCCACCTGGTCCTGGGTCTGCCCTGAGGTCTCCTCACAGGTGGACCTGCCAGGACCACCTCCATAGGGAGATGCCTTGGTGGCATCCTTGTCAGATGCCCGAACCACCTCAACTGGCTCCTTTTCACGCAAAGGAGCAGCAGCTCTACTCTGAGTCTCTCCCAGATGACTGACTTCCTCACCCTATCTCTAAAGGAGACCCTGGTCACCCTGCAGAGAAAACCCATTTCGGCCGCTTGTATGCACGATCTTATTCTTTTGGTCATGATCCATCGCCCATAACCAAAGGTGAATGTAAGAACAATGTTGATCAAGAGCTTTGCCTTCTGGCTCAGCTACCTTTTCATAACAACAGTGAAGCGCAGCAAATGCAACAACCCACCATCTGCCCTGATCTTCTGGTCAATCTCATGCCCCAGAGTTCCCTTACTCGTGAACAAAACCTGAGATAGCCTACTTGATATCCTTTTTTCTGTATGTTTCGTTTGTATTTTTCATGGCATCTTCTCTTCTCCTGTTCTTGTTTTCTCTCCATCCCTCTACCGAGTCCTCCCCTCCTCTCCTTCACGCTCGCGCTCACTGTTTCTCTGTCACTGCCTCCGCCCCCCCCATCTCTCTCTCTCTCCCTCTCTCAACCCAACCAGTCGAGGCAGATGGCCCCCACCCCCAAGCCTGGTTCTGCCCGAGGTTTCCGCCTCTTAAAGGAAGTTTTTCCTTGCCACTGTCGCTAAGTGCTTGCTCTTGGAGGGATAAGTTGGGACTCTTTAACAACTCCTTAAAGTGTTTGGTCTAGACCTGCTCTATGTGTGTAGTACCCTGACGTAATGTTATGATTTGACGCTATATAAATAAATCTGATTTGATTTGGTTTAACTTGGAGCCAAGACCCATTCCCCCCTGGAATAGGGAAGGTTTCCTACCTAGAACCATGGCCTCAGATTTAGAGGTGCTGATCCTTACCCCTGCTGCTTCACATTCAGCTGCGACCCAATCCAGTGAGAGCTTTAAATCTAAAGCCGATGGTGCCAAAAGGACCACATCATCTGCAAAAACAACTAGATTTTACCAGGTTTTCCATTCTCCCATCCCAAAGGAATGTGAGCCATCTTCAAGGGCACATTTATCCTGAAGACACAGCATTATGTTTTGTGCAGACAAGGTTGCAGGTGCCTCAACACAGTCATGGTGTCTGAATGATGTCATCCTGTTATTCAGTATTCTGATAATTTCACTCTCCCACAAGTCCTCTGGTTGGCTGGTGCTAAGTGCACAAGGTGAGTCGGCAAACACCGGAAACACTTCTGAATCACCAGAAATGGTTCTCAATCAAAGCATTAGTCTGAATCGGTTCACTGGCCCAGGCAGCAGACTCACCAGAAACACCGCAGACTTAGGTGATTTGGTTCACTGACTTCACTCCAGTCAGTGAATCTAAATAATAAGTTAAAAATATTGCATTAACACATGGTTAAACATACTGGTGGTCGTTATGTGGCTGATATATATTTATCCACATGCTACAATGATGATGATGATGATGATTCTTATTCTTCTTCTTCTTATTATTATTATTATTATCAGTAGTGATATTGACAAGTAATGCAGTATACTTTTTTACAACCCCTAACCTGAGTCCATAAAATGAACCAAATTTACCACCACTACCACATACTAACCTTAGCAGTGTTGACGTGCAGCCAGAGGTTAACGTGCAGGGGTGAAGCTTTCCAATTGTCTTCTTTGGTAGGTTAAATTGGGCCAAACAGTTACACAGATCAGCTACACCAAGGATGAGAGTCAATATCCTCAAAGCTTTTGGTCACATTATTATTGTGAAATACAACTTAATTTCAGTTCAGTAATTTAGTTTTCTAGCTGGGTGAACTAAACTGTTCCAACTAAACAGGTCCGACCGTGATCCCTAAACATTAACAACAGTGTCTCTGATATCAGATGAAAGTGGACACAAGAAGCTTCTCACTTCCATTCAGCAACATGTCGATTTTCTCAATATTCAACCCCTCCAGCTAATGAGACACTTACAGCTTCTGAAGGCACTGTTGTCATAGAGAAGCTCGTTAATCAGACATGCTAGCATCAGCTCTCATAAGAGCCAGTAAATACAGTTTGGAACCCATTAATGGCAGTGTTGCTCCAGTATTTTTCATTTGGAGAGACAAAAGAAAGGACACAACCCTGCAATCTCTCCAGATGCAGAATCACTCTGCCATTTGCAGACCACCACCTATGGGTTCAATGATCCAACAACTGCAATATCCTCAGTCCATCAGCTGGGGAACTGAAAGTCCAGCAGTGTGAAGTCCTGATACAAGGGGATGCTGTTCTCATCACACAGGAAGTTGCTGTGGATGGTGATGATGAAGGTTTTCCTTGGAAGGGAGAGGAGGGACTGGATCCTCTCTGCTGCCACCTGGATGTGTTTGACCTGAGAACCTGGAGCTGATGGACAGGCAGCCAAACAACACATAGGTTAATGCACATTCCTCACAAGCTTTGGTCTCATCAGCTATGTTCCTCCATTTACAAATTTGTTTACTTTATTAATAAATCAACATGGCAGCATTGAATATAGAGAGCGAGAACATACTGTACTACTCTCTCACTTCTCTGAACCGTCTATAACAACAGTGTAAGAGTTGGACATTTATGCAGACAAGACAAAAAAAGTCTTTATGTATATTTATGTTTGCATATAGTTTGTGCCCTGGTGTGAACACATCATCATCATCTTGAATCTGGAACAGAAACTGTTTGCTCCATTGGCACCTGCTTTAGCACCAGCGGGTAGTAGCACATTCTCATATTACTGATGAACGGCTCACCCCCCTGCCACTGAAGACTCGGTGAAATGAAGACAGCCACAGGGCCTGCTGCTGCCCTCTGCACTGTAGGGCTGTATTGGAGGTTCATTAGCATTCACCTGGTTCATATGGACTTTAGGTAGATCCTACACAACCAGACCAGTTGGATCAATAGCTTTACAGTTACAGACAGACCAGATCAATACAGACATTGTATCAAATTGGAGAGGCACACTGGTCTGTTAATAAACACTTATCAGTTTATAACTGACATTAATATAACAAGTATATTAATATTTAATTCTACTTGGCCCGTGAACTGACATGATAATGATATACTGTATGAAGGCAGCTTTCCAAGTATTTACTCATCCTTAAATCACTCAGAGATCTCAGTGACCATGTGCCCACCGAGTCTGGCCTTTCACAGGTGGTGTGAGATGAGTGTTAAAGTGTGTCATATGATATGACAGCTATTTGGTTTTGTTGAGTTCTCCCTGGCTGTGTGAACATGTACTGAAGTGCTTCAGGCTATAGGTGTGGCTGCAGAGACAGACACAGTCAGTTATTTTGAGTCTCACCTGACACCCTGTGCAGTTTATCAGGAGGAGCATTGAGGATATTCTGCAGAGGAACAGGAGGAATCTGAACCTGCACCTGACTGCTCCCCTGCCCACTCACAGTCAACATAGCTGGCCTGAATCACACAAACAAATTTTGATGATGGACAGGTAAAAAGCATGTAGAACGTATGCACACACTGACCAAACCAAATATATATGGTCAGAAGACAGACTTAAAACAGAAGGTAACCATTGATTGATAATCATAATTTGATTTATATAACATTTTCATGTTCTGGTTTGTACTTGATGAACAGAAACATAATGCATTTTGGCCACATGAAGAGGCCTCTTAACAGTGGCCCCAGCATGCATGTAAGGGTTTGCAGAACTGTACTTTTGCAGCTTTAATGTTAATTAATATCTTATGATGGAAGTGTAAAGTGTAAAAAAGAGAATTGTCATATTATATGGACACCCAAGCAATAATAATGCAGTGACATTGGTTGTACCTGTAGTAGCGTCGCACAGCTGTGTGTGGCAAGCACGGGTAACAGGGGCGGTAGATTCCATTAGTGTCTGTATCAAGCTCAGTGCAGCAGTGACCACAGCCTGTGTAAGTGACATCCCCACTCAACACACCCAGGATATCCTCCAGAGGCATGGAGCTGTCCAGCACCGGCTGAGGTGCATTCTGGGAAGATGGAATATTTTTGAAGTTGAAGGCATTGACATGAACTCTGAGTTCCACCTCACCTGGTGAAGGAGAGAAATAAAAAAAAAAAAGTAAAAATCACAACAAATAAGACAACGCCCTCAGCAACACCCTTCTCTCCTTTCCTCTGATTGGCTGACTCATCTGACGTTACTAGAGCTCAGAGAGAAGCCTGACAGAAAAGATGTAAAACTACACTGAAATTATTTTTGGTACTTTAAAATTCAAAATATGTCCTTATGGATATCAACACTTTATATAAAATACTGCCTAAGTTTACATGTGGACCTTAAAGGTCCACTTTGTTTTACTAGAACCATCAGAAACTAACCACTGTATCTCTGGGACAGCAGTGTGTCCAAGTCCAGCTCCAGTGTGGCGCTGCCATTCCCTTTCTGCTTGCATTTTGGTAGGAAGTACTGCACCCGATGATCAGTGGGGTCCAGGGGCTGGACAGAGCTCCAGGGAGTAGAGTGCAACTCGGGGAGGTCAGAGGTCAAACCCTCCCTCACTATTAGGACATGGAAGTCCCACACAGTCGCTAAAGGAGACAGAGAGCTGTAGTTTAGTAACTACCTACATAGATGCAGTACAAGTGAGTGTGCACATGTGTGTATACCTCTGTCTCTCTTGAAGCGGGGCAACCAGTCCAGAGCAGCTCCCCACAGCAGCAGCACCCCCTGCTGGCCATTCGGCTGCTCCACATTCAGAACACTTTTCAATTGAACCGCTGACCTGGACCAAGAGTCCGCCTCGGTCCTCCATGCTGATGCAGACAAACATACACCCATGCACATATTCATCCTGTCTATTTCTGATATATACAAACAGAACAGGTAGTGAATGTTAGACTCACCAGAGCTCATGTGTGTGTATCTGACACGGAGCAAAGCATGAACCATGGTGTTCACCTTCAGTGACGTCAGGGTGACATACGGGAGGCGTTTCAGGTCCTGAGGGGGGCGGTGGGGCAGACGCACCAGCAGGGGGCGCCGCTCCCGCAGAAATACACACAGGGCACTGAGAGTGCGAGCACAAACACAGTGAGGACCTGAGGAGAGAGTAAGACAGATTCAGTGGGTGGAGGAGCTTCAGCTGTAGAGGCTCCTGATTGGCTGCTCAGGTGTACCTGGTGGTGAGGTAGAGCCAGTGACCTGTCCAAGGTTGAGCAGTTTGCTGCTGAAGGTCGATTGCAGCACTGTCTCTCCTCTCCACTTGTCTTCATTCACCTGCAGCCCTGATCAGCCACAACAACACTTGTCAGCAACACAAAAGACTGTGTGATTGTTCAGTCGCAACACAACATAAAAGTGTTGCGACTGAAGTTCATTTTCAAAAAGTAAATTCTTGGTAGTTGTCTTTTCTTTGTACCTGTGATGAGCAGGATGTCTCCAGGACTTACGGTCAGCACCCAGAATGCTGCATGTCGCCACAGCAGTACTTTCATTTCAACATCTGACTGGTCCATCACTACAATGGACGCCAGAGGAACAGAGGTCCGCCCCGATGACCCAGACTTCACCTGTAACCCAAAAAATTCAACAGGTTAGATACAGAAAGTCCTGGGATTAAAAGAATTTTAGAAAAACCATATGAACCAACAAGTGTATGAATCAGAAACAACTGCAGGTTTGATTTGTAGTTAGATTGTGTCATTTTATTCTTCAGTTATCTGAGCTGTTGAACATTATCACATCTGACCTTGACCTCCTTCAGGTGACAGGGATGGACCACCACCACCAGGATGGAATACCTCACCCTGGGTTTGTTGCACTGGACCAGAGGTATGGTGGACCAATGGAGGCCAGCTGGAGTGCTGTTTGATGGGACCTCGGTCCTGGGGTCTTCAGCTTTTCGAGCTCTCTTGAAATCAGGGGATTTGGTCGGGGAATTGAGGGTGGTGGATCCAGCGTCCTGGGAGCAAAGCACTCCATCTGTAGTGGCTTCTAGGATGACACCTCCTTTCTCCACCCTTTGGGTAGAGCAGCATTGGGTGAAGAGCTCAGCAGAGGCTCCAAGTGATGGCGTGACAGGGTTGAAAAGTTCCGGGGTGCTGGAAGAAATGGAGGGTGGTGTTTGTGTGTGCTTGGTTGGGGTTTGAGGATGCATTTTCTCAGGGCTGGTTGCTGATTGGATACTGTGCTTGCCTCTTAAGATTAAGGATTGACTCAGTGTCCAGGTGGCGAGGTACTGAGTCCTGGTGCACAGAGGAGGAATGACTGGTGATGGACGTTTCGCTTCAAGTTCTGATTGAGCCGCAGGGAAGCAGCTATCTAGATACTCCTGAACTGAGGCTGAACTCTGGTCCTGATCATCAGGACCTGATTCCTCATCTTGGTTTATAGAACTCTCTGCAGATCTGTGATCATCTGAGCAGAGATTTTCTTTGTTTGTAATGCAGCTTGGAACAGCTCTTTCTTCATGTGCTGTGGATGCTTTTGTGGTCCAATCAGTTTGAGAGGAGGCAATATTGGTGTTTGCTTGATCATCTTGCCCTCGTAAATTCAGCGCAGATTGATCAACTGCTGTGTCCTCCCTACTGGTTCCTCCTTCCTTTCTAATCCAGCCCTCTTGGTTTCCTGAAAATTAGCAAATTATTGGGGACTGAGAATCAACCAGTGGAAGGAGCCTCTAGAAATTGTCCTATTTCTTTTTATAATTCTATCTGATAAAAATAAGATGAAACTTTACACACACTTCCGACCTGGTGGTATATGTGTTGTGGGAATGGCAAATGGCTCGATGACCTTTCTAGTTACATGTACAAAATTCAGTAGACACATCTAACTTAAGATAAGACTCAAGACTGAAAAAAACATTTCTTGCACACAGACCCTACAGCCAACTGGAAGTGAGCAATTTTTAATTTCCTCTGCAACTTTGCTACCATACTTGTGGTGTGGGGGCATCACACCTTTACAAAGTACTACAGAGTTGATAAAATCAACATAATTTTTGATAAAATCATGCTGCAGTGCTAAATTTCAAAATATGTTGTCAGATTTGAGTTGGATGACAACTTGGTGGATGTTTTTAAATAATGAGTTATGTGACCAATATGCCTTTTTCATTTGGTATATTATGGGTCTGATAAAGCTTGTATCCCAAAAAAGAGGTAGGTGGTGGACCAGAGCATTATATGGATGTGCGTGGATATATGTATGCATGTGTATAAATACACACACACACACTTATGTCTACAACATGTCAACCTTTCCCCATTTATGCCCCAGACAGTCTTGTAATATGATTTCAGACTACCCTAAAGTGGACCATACATTTACATGCATACTTAACCATGAACTTGCCTCAATCCCACCTGTACTCCCATGAATCAAGCAAATGAGACACTAATAGTATTGTCAGCTAAATTTTAGCCTTGATATACAGTTTATCTGACAATATAATGCAATATTAAGTACAATTTCAAGGAACTTTAGCATTTTACTTCCATGCCACTTTAGAATTTCCCTCCACTTAATTTCAGAGAGAAATAGTTCAAGATAAGATAATAATTATTTATTGATCCCCATTGGGGAAATTCAAATGTCACAGCAGCACAAGGCAATAGAACAGGTGACAAATAAAGAAATTAAATAGGACACAGAGGACAGGCGACAAAAGACGTTAAATAAGACAGGGCAGTAGAGGGAGGAGGAGCCTCAATAAAGACATGGATCTTTGGCCACTCACATGCTGAAATGGGTAACTATGGAAGTTCATTTACAGCTGAATTATAGTTTACTCTCTAGTCCACTGCTTTTATGTAACAGGTTTAGGAAAGAAAAGTACTGTAAAGACTGCGATATTTCAGCTTACTGTTTTTTGCCTACATTTGGCCCTAAAAGTCGACTCCCCACTGTATAAATCAAACCTTGGACTCTATATAGGACCCTAATAAGAAGATTGCAATAAAAATTATCACTATAAAATGGTTTGTATGTCAGTGGCTCAAATCTGAATAAACTAATGACTTAGCAACCAAAATAAATAACATCTACCAGCAGGTCCCTGCATGCCACACCTGTTGCAGGCCTCAGACATCCATCTGTCCAGGTGAGCTCCAGCTGTCTCCACCCAGCAGGGGGGCCAGCCACTGTCTCCGTCTCAACTTCAGACACCGAGGCCAGGGCAGAAGAGGGAGGAGGAGCCTCAATAAAGACATGGATCTTCAGCCGCTCACACATGCTGAAATGGGTAACTATGGAAGTTCATTCACAGCTGAATAATAGGCCTGATCATTAACAGGTTCAAATCAGGAATTAGCTTTTACAAACATTGGAAACAAATACCGCGACCCGACCTCGGATAAGCAGATGAAGATGGATGGATGGAAACAAATAATAGCTGTGGCTAGTTAATTTAGCCTAGCATAAGGAAAGGGTAACCAGCTAGCCTGGCCCACAGTATTTTATTTTACCAAATTACATATGGATATGTTACATATGGGCAGTGTGGCGGCATAGTGGTTAGTGCTGTTGCCCCACAATAAGCAAGTCGCGGGTTTGGTTCCTGTGCCTGCATGGGTTTTCCTCCCACATGCATGTTTGGGTTAATTGGTGACTCTAAATCATCCATAGGTCTGAGTGTGAGTGGTTGTCTGTCTCTGTATGTTGGTTCTGTGATGGACTGGTAACCTGTCCAGGGTGACCCTGCATTTGCCCAGTGTGAGCTGGGGTTGGCTCCAGCACCCCCCAACAACAAAAACAAACAAAAAATTTACATTAGGGATAATAGCTGCTGTACAGAATATTTTCAGACATCAGAATATTTTCGTGATCATGTACGGTGGCCCAGATATGGCAATTAAAGAAAACAAACCTGATAAACTGCAGTTTTTCCGGAGAATTAATGTGGGTAGGAGAAGACAGCAGACACATCATGCACTGTACATGAAAGCTTCTCTTTGATCTACCTGGTTCTGACTAACAGACAGTTGATATTTTGGACAAAACTATCTGCCTGATCTATAACAGTTTAATTGGTGTACTGCTCTAGGCAGCACGGCATCAAAGTGGTCAGTGCTGTTGCCTCACAACAAAAAAGTCGCAGAATTGGTTGCCAGGCCTGTGGCCTTTCTGTGTGGAGTTTGAATGTTCTCCCCGTGTCTGCGTGGGTTTCCTCCCACCGTCCAAAGACATGCATGTTTAAGTTAACTGATGACTTTAAATTGCCCATAGGTATGAGTGTGAGTTGTTGTTCGTCTGTCTGTCTCTGTGCGTTGGCCCTGCAATGGACCTGTCCAGGGTGTTTCCTGCCCTCCCCCAATGTGAGCTGGGATTGGCTCCAGCACCCTTTGCAACCCAGAAACGGATAAGCTGTAGAAGATGAATGAATGAATGAATTCTGTACTGCTGTTGTCTTTGAAAATACATTTTGACATCAGCTGGATCTTTTGTAGTTATAAATCATTAAGACCAATCAGGTTTCCCATCAATGAAATTAAGGACTTTTTTCATCACACAGAATTTGCACGGACAAAGACCAGGCTAAGTGAATCTGTTCACAGGTGAGCTGCTCAACAGAGTTCAGTGATAGATATTGTGATTTCAGATGAGAACAATTGAATTTGTGGATTGTTTCCATTATTGTTGAATGTTTTTTTTGTCCACACTCACTGCAAAAACAAATGTCTGCCTCAAGGTTTTTCACAGTTTGAAGTGTCAACACTCCAAAAAATAAGATAAGGTAAGATGGCCTTTATCGTCATTATACAGTGTACAACGAAATTTGGGGGACAACACTGAAGGTGCATTAAAATAGATAAGAACACAAATATTTAACAAACAGTGTACAGGGATAAAACAAAGAGTAACTAGTGCTTATAGATAATGATAAATACATAAATAAAGCAGCATGTTATAACTGCTCTTGGGTGAGGGAGAGTTGACACTTAATTATATTGCACTATTTACTGGATTGTTTTCAGTTGTGGGAATTTAGTCTCCTGACAGCCCAAGGGTAGAAGCTGTTGTTGAATCTGATGTTGCACAACCATGAGTGAGCAGAACATGGATCCACCCTACAGATGGATACAGTGTTTTACAGCTGCAAACAATAACCAGGCTGTAAACGTTCCTCGGATTAGGCAGCTACACCAATCAGAGGGCAGGAGCCTGGGGGAGGGGATGGCATTTTGATTTTAACCATGAGGCTCAGGTTGGGGAGGCGTGAGGTTCAAACCTGTTTTACACCCAATTGTTTCAGATCAGTTTTAAATTGAAATACAAAATCCCTAGATCAGTCACCATCAACATCAGTGGTTGAAGGGTGAAGGGGACCACACCTGCAACCACCTGCAATCTATACACTTCAAACTGTCCAATAGTTAAGTAAAGTTAGTTTGTTCAGCATTCAACAGTTTGTTCAATCTCCAGGCTGTCAGACTTAAATCCATGTTGGAAATGACCCAGCTGATTCAGTGCCTAAAAAGTCAGAGTGTGAACGTACTGGGTAGCTTCCAGGCTTGTGCATTTTACTGTAAAATTTTTTAGAATATGAAAGATTAATTTAGGCCTATTCTCAGCATTGAGCCAAGATAATTTTCTCTATTAATTGATTGATGCAACAAAATAAATAAGTTGCCAGGGTGATGTCTACAGATGTTTCATCTGTGGAATATTCAAAACACTTTAGAATCAGAGTCTTTATTTTGCAGATTCTGTGTTCATGTTAATTTCTGGTGCCAGCTCTCATCAGAGCGCTGCAAAATAGCACTACAAAAATAGTACAGATCAATGCTCTCTCCATCAACCATTGATGATTCAGCAAATCTCTTCAGATTGTTGATCTAGAAGAACCGGAAGGCTTGTAAGGTTTCTAGGTTATGGTTAAATGATGTGTGACATTTGCTCTGTTCACAGGTTCAGTTCTCTCTTCCCTTTCAGTCAGTATAACTCAACTGTCATATAGACCTGAGTCTCTCCTCAGGTCCAGTTTTAGTCACTGTCTTCTCTGCTCCTCCTTCACCTGCCACTTTCAATCAAAAGGATGAACAGAGATGTGATGAAAACTGCTCTCATTAGCTGGATGTCATGTTCCCGTCTCCACGCTCTTGTATGCTCATATCCCAGTTCATCATCATGCTTTAATCCCATTTCTCCCTGAGTTTACAGCACAGTTGAACCAAAAGACAGCGGATTGGGTTATACTTACAGAAAACCTAATGCTTATCTGGAAACTGTAACAAGCACAAACGGTAGTAAATGGGAAAAACTGAGATCAAAAAAGACTCAAAATTTCAACAAACATTTTTAATTGATGTCTAAATGAATCCCTAATGAGGACAGTGGTATTGATGGAAAATATGACATTTACCATGCAGTTAGTTTTGTGTTTTAGTTCTGAATGAAACATAATTTTTCTTTAATTGGTAGAAATAGGCTTTAATGTATTGGGCAGGATTTTGTTACTATGGCAAAACATACAGTGAGTTTAAGTATGGTGCCATCTGAGCTACTGAGAGAAAGCCTCTAGATCAAACTTTTTTATTGAATAACTACAAGCTCTAAACATAGGAAATATGATATTCAAAACCCCTCACATACATACACACACAAGAACATGCACACACCCTCTAATGTCATTTTATTTTTATATCAAGGATAGCTTTATCTTTAATAGCTAGGAGAGATAGGAGATAGATAGATAGATAGATAGAAATTGCATGCATGATTCCAAAGCAAAAGAAAAGCTCAGTTTAGTCCTTTAGTTTGAAAATAATATTTTCAAGTTGAATTGCCTTGAAATAAAAAATGTATAAATCTGTTTCAAGTAAATTCCTGCAAGATGTTGCACTACATAACCACTAAAACAAAGACTGACTTGACTGTAAACCGAATTATTATTCCAATTTAGTTGGAATTAGGGATGTGCGATAATATCGGCCCGATATTAGCATAATTATGCAATATCTGTGAGCATCGTTATCGGTTTTTCCTCCAATAATGAAAACCCGATAACGCAATGCCTGGGTTTCGCCAAATACACTGGAATCGCTTGTGGGGTCCCAAGACGTTTAGTAGCGTGCGATTGATGACCTCATCAAACCGCACTTGGAGGCAAAATAACAACAACACTGTGTGGCTAGTCGTGGCTAACAAGCTTGCTCACTTGTTGCTACACAAAATGTCCGTGGTCTGGAAATTTTTTAAAGTTTCACCTGCGGATAACAAAAATGCAATTTGCAATGAATGCAAGGCGCTTGTCAAGTGAGGGGGAGACAAGACTTTGTCCTTCAATACTTCAAATTTAATCGCTCACATCAGGAAGAACCATCCCGAGGTACACGGAGCGTTAGCAGGGCTGACTGAGCCCAGTTTATATTTTCAGTGACTGTATTAGCCCATGTAATGGGCTCAGGACTGAGTCTGTCTATATCTGTGCACTTTTGTTTTCTTTGTTTGCACATTACCTCATTCCTAAAGTGTTGTTTGTACCTGATAGAAATGAGCAGTTTTCAATATATTAAGCTGTCCTACACTACATGTTATTTTTGTTTACTTTAAATGCTGCACAAAGTTGTACAGGACAGGTACAATGTTGTTTACAATTTGTGGAGAAGTCGGATTTGTCCTATTTGTAATGGGCATTGTCAGGATGATCTCAGGAAGAGCTGTTGTTTGAGACAAAATGTTAAAAATAAATATGGCACTTTTCCATAACTTAAGTTGAAGTAGTGTTCTTATTTTGTACAATGTTAATTTGTGGAATGCCTCTAGTGGGGCATCACAATAAAATAGGTAATGTGTTAATTCTACAACAGGAGATATGTGATGTGACCTAAAAATAGTTTGGGGGAAAAAACGGCTGCATATATCGGTATCGGTTGATATCAGAAATCGGAAATTAAGTGTTTGGACAATATTGGCATATTGAATATCGGCAAAAAGTTAATATCGGACATCCCTAGTTGGAATATAACAAATCACCCTTCAAAGCTTGAAAACCTTTATCGGCTTTTATCGTGAATGTTGAAACCGGAAGCTGGACCTGTACCAGCCAGAGATAGGAATTAGGGCTCTTCGAATGGAGCCAGATCTTGGGGATCCCTTCCTTTCAAAGAGCCATTCAAAACCCTGGCTCATTTTTATATTTATTTAATTTTAAGAGGCCAGCCTGGTGGTAACTCATTTTATTAGGTAACTAATCACTGTGAGAATGATATGGTAAGATTTGGACCAGAATCATTCAAACTTAAACACCCCACCAATAATTTGTTGAATTGGAGGTATCCTGAAATATTAATCAGTTTATTAATTCTTTCAATAATCGTCTGCCGTTTATCCATTATCGGGTCGGGGGGATGCTGGAGCCAATCCCAGCTCACATTGGGGGAGGTCGGGGTACACCCTGGACAGGTCACCAGTCAATCCCAGGGCCAACACAAAGAGACAGACAAACAACCACTCACACTCACACTCAGACCTACTGACAATTTAGAGTCACCAATTTAACCCAAACATGCATGTCTTTGGATGGTGGGAGGAAACTGGAGGCCACAGAGATGCCACCATTATAAAATCTTGACTGTAATGTCATTTGGCATGCATGGGCGAGATTTTAATTGTAAACAATTTTAATTGTAAACAATTAAAATCACATCCCCCTGCTCTTACAGAGGGATGTGTGATGTTGTTTGTGGGCATGTGTACATAAGCTTCATTGATATATGTTATTCACGCAACACCTAAAAATGCATCTGTGTGTGAAACTCTGGCCCCCCTTCAAAAAAGAAGAAGAATGGCCCGCAACTGCGACTCGGTTATCATCGTTCATGTTAAAGAGCCCTTCAATAGACTCGATTCGTTCGTGAACGTCACAATTCTAGTTCCTGTTCTATCACGACCCAACCTAGTCTGAATGAACAGAAATTACTAAATCGACTATTCGCGAAAATAATTATCTTTACTTTTTCAGGATTTGTTTCCATTTACTTAGTGTGCTTGCTACACTGATGGGTTTTGGAAGCGGTTTCTACTGGTGCAACCGGCCAAGACGATCGGTCAAAATATCTCCTATCTGCCTGAGCTCGCGCCAACACGCTCTGCTGCACGTGCACTGCTGCGCACGCTGCGGTGTGCTTTAACAGGAAGGGGCGGCGGGAAGGAGGAGCCGCTGCTGAGGTACAACTTTTAGTTTTCCTCGTTCCATTTCCTTGTCTTCCCCATCACTGCCCTACCCGGCTCCAACTCACACATCTCTGTGAGACGATCGTTCTCCACTAAACCCACAAAATGTACCGGTATTTCGGGGAACTACTCACCCGTGGAGCGGGCTGTGTCCTAGCTCCGGGCTCCGCTGCTCCCGCTGCCGCCAACTCGGCTCTCCCAGCGTCCGCGGCTTTGCTGCGGTACCGCAGCTACAGCGTGGTCGTAGACCGGGACGACGACCCAAACTTCTTCACCATGGTGGAGGGCTTCTTCGACCGGGGAGCAGCTATCGTAGAGGACAAGTTGGTGGAAGACCTGAAGACGCGGGAGAGTCCCGAGCAGAAGAAGAAGACCGTCCGCGGGATCCTGCGGATCATCAAGCCGTGTAACCACGTCCTGAGCGTCAGCTTCCCCATCAGGAGGGATAACGGAGAGTGGGAGGTGATAGAGGGCTACCGGGCTCAGCACAGCCAGCACAGGACGCCGTGCAAGGGAGGTGAGACCGCACCGGAAGCCGGATGTCGTAACAATATAGGTTTATTTTATTAGCTTAACTTTAAAGTGTCAATAAGACGTTAAAAATTGCGAGTCAATGTTTAACCTGAAAGAAAACTCATAAAGTTACTACCATGCCATGATGTGATGATAGTGATGATGAAGATTGTTATTTACAAATGAAGCATTTCACTGAATGTTTACAAAGATCAAGGGTAACTGTCAAACTTCTGTTTTTCAAACAGCTACACTGCAGGGCAAAAACAACAGCACGTTGACATCGTTAAGTTACAGCTGACTAGGCCTCACGTAAACATCCAAAGTTTTTCCAATAGAGAATATGCCATCCTGTTGCTGCCAGTTAACCCAATGGTTTAAGTAAGATCATTTTCTTTTTTGTGTGTATGACACAGTAATTCATCTGTCTGTGAGAGTCCTGAGACCTGTTGTCAGAGTTGGAGCCTGCTGGACATTTTCCACCCAGCTGAATGTGCTGGACCCAGTCAGAGTATGTGTGGATTAGGGGCACTGCTCTCTTCCAGCTCCAGCCACAGGCCACTGAAATCAATTCACATCTCTGTCACTGTTGTAGTATCCCAACTATATTCAATTCACCTCTAGAAACTTTATTTTCCCCCAAATGATAGTTTAGAAGCTGCATAGACTACGAATAGAAAAAACAACACACAACTGTACACATTAATGAAAATAAATAGTATGAAGAAACATTGGTGCAACAAAAACAAAATCTGTATTACAATGAGAATGATAAGTGTGTGTGTGATCTGAAGGTCACAAGATTGTTCTTGCAGTTATGCATGTGTGAAGCTGTGCCCCTCGATGATAATGATGTATAAGTAACAGTTGGAGTAGAAGCCTCTGTCAGACATCATGCACAGAACTGTGTAGAACATAGGTCTCCAACTCTGGTCCTGGAGAGCTACTGTCCTGCATGTTTTAGATGTTTCCTGCTCCAACACACCTGATTCAAATGAGTGGCTCCTTATCAGACCTCAGCAGAGCTTGATGACAAGCTGATCATTGGTGTAGAGGATAATACAATAAAAGCAAAGAGAACACACTTTCAAAATAAAGCCATGAATAGTTTTATCTACTAAAAACTGACATAAGATTCACTGACTCAGGATTAAGGTTTAAAACAGCTGCAGGTTGTTCGAATTGTTCCAGCACCTTGGATACCACATCTCAGGTCTTGTGTTTGATAAAACAACCTCACAGCATAATGATCATCATCATCTGTAACTGTATCACTGTATGTTTCAATTAGAACAGTTTTATCAGGTGGTTTGGTGGTATTTTAACAGGAAACAAATTTGGTTAAAGTTAATACTGTGTATGCAATGTAATACATACACTTCTGTGCATGTTCAAAAGCAGTGCCAAGCAGGTTGAGGTGGTTAGGTTTCTTCCCTTGTCAGGAATGCTGAAAGTCCAGTGTGTGCCTGTGTGTGCGTGTCTGTGTGTGTTTGCGTGGGTGTCGTCCGCATGTGTGTGCATGTGTTTGTCTCTTGTTTGTTACTGTACACTTACATCTCATCACTAGTTGTAGTTATTTGATCAGGGGTTATGTGAAGTAGTCATCAAAGTCAAAGTTTCTTTAATTGTATCCCATGGCAGGAATTTGTCTTGGACAAAGGGCAATGCTGCAGTGCAAAAAACAAAGTCGAAACATATAGTGCTAAAACATACAGTAATAATAATTAGATGTACAAATACATCCAAGTATAATATACAAAAGTGCCAAGAACATGTAATAAAAATCGATAGAAAAGACAACATAAATGAATGCTCACGTACATACATGCATACGTCCCCCATCATACTTGCATACATTTTCCTATGCATCCAAACAATACAATCATCATCATCTTTTTCACCACCCACACACCCCCGCCCCAGTTGCACATTAATGAGTTTGGTTGACAAAGGATGAACAAGTATTTGAGGCGATTGTGCTTGCATAGAGGGACCTTGGACCTTCTCCCTGAGTTCAGTGATACTTATCCGGACGACAGCAAATGTGTTCTATTAAACTGAATGTTGTTTGACTGTCTAATAACCACCTGCTCAAACAAGTCTTGCGAAGTGAATGGGGCAGGGGGGCCCATAGTCTTACTTGCAGTTTTCACCAAGTTGTGAGTCTGTGCTGCGTTAGCTTTGAGTGTCAGGTTTCCAAACCAGCAGGTGATACTGTACCTAAGAATAGACTCAATAGTGGCGCAGTAAGAAAACCAACATAATAACATAATCGGTGTATTACCACCAAATATTCTACATATATTCTCACAGGATTACTGGTACAGAAGCTGAGTAATAAACTGCCTTGGATGGCATCAGCAGAGGATATATGCGTGCAACGCTTACCTCAGAGAGGAACATATTTTAGTTTTACTATAGTAACATCAAGATCCAAGGACAAAACTTTGTTTGACACAGATGAAACGGTAAAAATAAAATCTGGTGTATTAATTCAAATGACAGTTAAAGATAAAATAGTAAATAACATGACATGGCAACATTTGAGGAGATTGCTCTGAATTATTTTTATCACAGATCTTGTAGTGATGTGACGTGTCACAAACTAGTCCACACACTCTTCTGAAGATTCCTTTCATCTTCTCCTGAATGTAGGTGTAGAATTGATGCACAGGCTGACAAATGATGTCATTTCAACAAACATGTTTAGGGGCTTGCTGATTTTGTCTCAGTTATTTTTCATGTACTTGTTGAAGCCTTGTCTGAGGTCAGATCAGGACTGTGGGCGGTGTGGAATTGTTTTCCTCAACAGCAGTGGCAGGATGTAGTCCGGGAATTTTTAGGAAGCAGTTTGGATCTCAGAATCACACCAATTTGTCTGCAGAAATCTAAAAAAAAGCTAGTCCCACCAGACTGTCTGACTGGGTTATATTTTAGCTTTAAACTGTATACCTAATGTATCTCATCATATAGAACAACATGTTTTCAACTGTAAACATTAACAATCCTTTGTGATTATATTATGATGTTGTACTTTGCAGTACTATCTGATTTCCATGTTGAGGAATATAGCTCAGGCCCCGTTTACAACCAACCACTGTTTCTTTCTCCAGGGCTGTATTAGAAGTCATTTATTTATTTGGATTTCAAACTGAGTGAAATAGCTGCCATGGTAGCTGCCAATTCTCTAAATGATGAGGAGAGGAGATTCAGTGTTTCCTATTTTATTTCTTTTAGCAGAGGAAATCCTGGACTTTCCATTGAGAAAGGAAAGTGCACTATTGTGATCCGTGAAAGTCCTGGTCCCATGTCTGAGCTCAGAATCTACAAATGTAGACTTATTCTCTTTTAATCTGTCCAGATATTTATTGAAATATATCATCATAACGGGCAGAGTCTTAGGGCCTTTTCCGAAATACAGATGACTCCTCCTTCGCATCTTTCCTTGATCCTAATGATTTTTTCCATTAATGTCATCGAGAAGTGGTTAGGAAAGGAGATTATGTTGATTTGTTAACCTCAGCCCAGATGATAAAACAATGGGTGTCAGGATGGTTTGCTGTTTTTGTTCTGTGTCATTGTTCGTCAGGTTACTGTCAATCTGGTGACTGATCCTGTTGAACCCTGATATTATTGGTTGCTTTAGCTGTGGTGTTGCTGTAGCCTTGGGGCCAGAAAATGTCTTTTAATGTTGTTTTGAGGCTCAGTTAACTCCTACACCAGATGCTCACTGTAGGTTCAAACTGGAGGACACGGAACATTTGTTGGCGATTATTTTCATTGACGAATTCATCAGTATTCAGGCTTGTAGTGAGGAACTGGGGCAGCAAGATATTTTGCTAAATGGAGCCCCGCAGCACCAAACTTTAATGTTAGAATGCTTAATTTAAGGTTTCTAATATCTAAAATATGAAATGAAGCAGGAAGTTAATCAGTCAAAGATGTAAATTCACACATTAAAGTCTTTGTATTGTTCCTTTAAATGTTGAGCGGGACCACACCCAGACTGACTCACCACAGCTCCTTCTCATTCCAGTCTGTCTGCTTCTCTCACTCCTCTACACTCCTGATGACTTAATTTCTCTTTCTTCTTGTTATTTTTTGTTTTGTTTGCTTTACATTTTTGATTTTGTCCATCAATTAATGAAACATCACAGTGGTTTCAATTTGAAGCCGTTTTTCTCATTTTACACTCATGTCTCAGAGCTAGAGCCATTTTGTGTGTTTCCCTGCTGCAAGCATTGTGATGTGTGTGTGAGAACAGGCGTGCATTTGTTGGCTTAGCTCCACACTCAATTGCAACTTCAAACTGAACTACCTGAACTTTGTCTTTTTCTTTTCCAGGCAGAGTTTACTGATTTAAGAGTTAGAGGGAGCAAATTTAAAGTTCAGCAACAAACCTGATGAGTAACAGTCTGAAATCCAAACATATTTAGTTCATATTGGTATTAAATTGAAACAGACTGATGGTTTTGTGTCTCTCTGATCAATACCTTAATGGTTAATGATCACATTTTTTGTCATCCAGTGGATCTGTTGAGTTTTACTGTTTTAATTAACTTATATTCCATAAAATGTCTGGATTTTTAACTTCTCTGCTGTGGATACAGAGCCAGGTGTTGATGCATGTGTAGCAACAAAGATGCGTCAGATTGAAGGAAACTAACTAACCTGATGAAGTACTGATTGAGTTCAGACATTCAACAAGAAACTTGTTGTGATTGTGATCAGGTATGATACAGAGGAGATAAAGAGTAGAACTGGCACTAGCCCCTTTTCCACTGTTCAGAAAACCCAGGTCTGAGAGGAGGCCAAATCTTTGAAATAACTTCAAAAATACACAATCATTCTCACAACAAAGCTCTAGCTCTTCCTGAATTCCCATCAACCCAGAGATGAGACATGACAGATATATCATCATATAAGTTTTCACAGGGGCTTGTAGCTCATGTTCCTTCCCATGAATCTGTGTGTGTGATCGGATGACCCTATCATTGCAATTGTTTGTGTTTGCAGTCTGAACAGCAACACAGACTCATTTACCCATGGAATTGGGTTAATTTGTTATTAGCAGGTTTGGGTGAACTCTATTGGACACTGCTGAACTCAAATAAAACCTCTCTCAGCCCCTCTTCACCCAACCACACCCATCTACTCCGGCCCTTGTTTCATACTCATAAAGTATTTTTTAATATATATTATTGCTGTCGAATAAAACAATCCATATGTGCAATATATTAAAATTCTTAAAATTCTTTTTTCTTTGTCATTTATATTTTTGTACCATTGTTGCTGTTGCTAGCTGTTGTTTATTATCGAATATTAATTTAATACTTTTTCACTAGTTAGTTAGTTAACACCTCCTGCTATTTTTGCCAGAGCAAATATACAGTAATTTCGTTAAGATGAACATTGCAATTAATGTAAATCTTTAATGACAAATAAAGAAAGTCTAAGTTTAACTTAAAAAAAAAAACAACTTGTGTATACCTGCAAATCCAGGTTGAAATGTATTAGAAAATGAACAGGATTCATTGTTCTGACAAGTCGACTTAATGACCTTCAATGCTCAATAGTTTAAATTGGTTTATAAAGAACCTCTGGCTGCAGTGAAGCAAAAGTTTGTCGCCTATTTGAAGCTATTTTGGTTAAAAAAAGATAGATTTTATTAAAGTTTCATGGCTTAAATTTGAATAATTGAACTCATAAATTTAGGGTGGCTAGACCCTATCTCAACTTATAATGGGCAAGGGTGGTGTAAGACAGGGTTAGTAGTTGTGCATTGCTAACTCTGGCTCTCTGTAACGAAAAACAGAATGCAATGATTTGTAAATCTTAAACCCAAATATTTTCACAACAGAACAGAAACAATATATCAAATGTTAAAACTGGGATTTGCAAATCACTGCATTCTCTTTATATTAACATTTTATACATTATTCCCAACCTTTTTGGAATTTGGGTTGTAGTTTATGACATTTAGCTCCAAAACAGCATTAAAGTAAAAGTGAAACCTTTCATGTGGATCTGGTGAAAATTTTAACAATTAACTGAAGGAATTGAAGAAGAGAATTTGAATCTTTAGGGCATTGTCAAACTTTTCTCAGAATGTAATACAACCATGTGCTTGTATTTGGGCCGAGTGAGACAAGAAGCAGGTACACAAGGATAAGATACACACGAATCATACTTGTATCATTAAATGCTGTCAATCCAACAGAGCAGGCTCTTATCAAACTGCTCTCAGGTTTGTTCCAGGTTGAATGCTGCAGAGAACAGACAGGCCTTGAGGAGCTGATCTTGACCGCAGGTGGACTAGGGGGTCTAGACCTGAGATCTGACTTAGCTGAAGCCATTTACTTAAAAAACACTTATTGTGTGTGTGTTTCAGGTATCCGTTATAGTACAGATGTGTGTGAAGACGAGGTGAAAGCTCTGGCCTCGTTGATGACGTATAAGTGCGCCGTTGTTGGTAAGTGATCACATGTACACACACATAAGAGAACTCCTCTGGTTTGGTTGTGGAGTGATACTGCTGTTTGCTCTGCTCTTTAAATGAAGTGAATCTGTTACAGATGTGCCCTTTGGTGGAGCCAAAGCCGGACTGAAGATTAACCCAAAGAATTACTCCGTAAGTTCAGACACATCCTTCAGATTCTTTTTTTCTACAGTCACTTACTTTCATCTGATAGGAGAAGTAAAGCAACAAAATCATGGACAGATTTAAGGCAAAACCTGACACTAAGTTCAAATATGAATATTTCTCTTCGTCTTCAGTTACATTTCATCATAATGCAGAGGAAGGGTCTGGTGTTTGAGTAGGAGAACTTCATTTGCACAGCACTAACTAACAGAAGAGCTTTAAAAGGGTACATTCAGCAAATTTGCGTTAGTCTATGTGTTGCTCTAAAACTTAGATTTGCATTACCATTTGAACTGGAGGCTTGGTTGGGCCTCAGCAGGCTGCTGAGTATAAAGAGTGTTTTGGTTTGGACCCTGTTTATATCCTGCCATCAGTTATAGTATCCCTCAGCCAACTATAAGTGTGTGCTGGGGATCTAAGAATATGTTTGGCCCAGTAACTCACCTAGAGTGTTTACAATGTTTTCAGACATCTTTCCCATTGCTCTTGAGTTCTAGAGCTCCCAACCCCTCAGTATGATGTGTGTGTGTCCCATCCCCTCAGCACTATGGTGGATTAACTGTATTATCACCTGATTAACCAGTAGTCACATTAATATCATATTTATTTTTATATTATCTCAGTGTTTTAGTTGTGCTTGTTTTCTCAGGTGGAACTGAGAACATGACACCCATAAAATATGATCTGTAAGCTATGTAAAGTAGCAGTGATGTGGTCCTTTGAATGCTGATAACACCGTTGTCTCAGCCTGACTGAATAAGCCCCCCCCACCCACCCACCAGGAAATGCTGAGCCATCAGCTGGCAGAGTGATACCAGGATTCATTCTCTCTCTCTCTTTCTCTCTCTCTCTCTCAATATGATGAGTCAATGACATTCTCTCTGTACACTGATTGCAGGTCTCTCCCCTTCTTGTGCTCACCGTGGTTGAAATACATGTTTGCTCGACCTTTGCTCTCTGTGATCTTATGTTGCAGAACACATTAGCCTCCCTCATCAGTGTAGCTCTTTCACATGAAGAAATTCCAGGAATCAGATTCAGTTTAAACGGACAAGTATAAATCCAGTTGTTTTTGTGGCTTTCCAGTTTAACGTTGCCACTGCTGCAGCTGCAGGAATAATGGTTAGATACTGCTAACCATTAACAAACGTATCATTCAAGTTGTCCACATAGTCTGCCCACACACAAACACACACCTCCAGCAGTGTGGAAGTAGTAATTTAAATTTACTAACAAGGTAAAATGGTGGATTAACATGGTGTGAAAATCTATTCATTTGAACACTTAGTATTATTTTCTGATAAACTGAGCAGTGGTGACTGTAGTTGCTGATGTTGCCACCATGGCTTAGGCAAACCAACATGAGCCAAAATCAGCTAATGTTAGCAATAAAAAGGGAACTTTAGCAATTATAAACTAACCTTTGACTAAATAAATTAACTTGATCTTAAAAAAGGTAACCTCAGCCTAAATAAGTTAACTCTAGCCTAAAAAAGCATTAGCTTCTCTGAACATGTTTTGTGTATTGCTATAACAGATGTCAGCTGTCACACTGACAGTAACTAATGAACTGAAACTGACAGCCTTTGTGATGTTTGTCTCTAGGGTGCTCACTTCAATCTGAGGTGTTTCCTCCTGTCAATCTGACTCATCTACAACTTGTCCCTGATGATCTGTCACATACTAAACATGTCCATATACCAGTTAGTTTTTTTTTTTCTTCTTCTACTCAGGTCTTTGTAGACCTGATTGGCACCCGTACTTTCTGCTTTTATTCCAATTGTTTTTGTCATTGTTTACTGTACTCTTTTACTTAAATGTCAAACTGTGGCTTCTGGCATCACCTTGGTAGCAAAGTATCAAGTAATAGCTAGCTAGTTTGGTGGTATCAACGCCCTCAGTCTGTCTTGGAGAAGCTGCTGCTCAGAGGACAAATTTTAACCTCTTATATTGTAAACCTAACAACAGCTGAAGCTCTCAGTTGACAACATGACCACCTGCTCATGATGAAAATGCTATCAGCACAGAAAAATGTACATACAGCACCTTTTCTTAATGTTTAATGGGTTTTTTTTTGTGAATTTACATCACTCTCAGTATGTTCTTGAAACAGATTTTATATTGTGATCTATGTGCTGTTGAAAAGCACTTAGATTAAGGATGAATTTATCGTTTGCTTTCCACTCACTCAGAATTATGAGATATGTAATGTTATTGTTAACCATGTTGTCTGAGGATATTATCTCATTGGGCCAAGATTTTTGAGACATAAAAAGCAAAGACTGGAAGCAAAAGGATACCATGAGCAACGCCTACAAAGCTGACCAAGGAACATGTTTTATCTCATTTAGAATGAATGTGTGCGTGTGTGGTCCACACATTGACAACTATAAAACCATCAGTTTAATGTTTTGGGGGAGTTTTAACTAAACTGGTCCTACTGTTTTGTTTTTTTTCCCAGGACACTGAGCTGGAGAAAATCACCAGAAGGTTCACTATTGAACTTGCCAAGAAAGGCTTCATTGGTGAGTATATTGACTCCACAACCCCTGGGCATTACCTCTAAAATCCCCACATACACTAAGGCAGAGCTGGGTTATAAAACAGACTCTTTCTCATAGCAGAAAATTAAAGCAACCAACAAACCAGAGTGTGACCGTGGAAAATAAATAATTTTTTTCTGCATTTATATTTAGACTCTAAAAAAAATACTATATATATATATATATATATATATATATACATATTATAATTTTTATTATTCTTAAATGGGGTAGGGGCATCTTTTGGGAAAAACTGTTGATCTTAAAACTACTTTAATCATGCCTGCATCCCTCACACCCACACAGTCACTCAGTTGCATTCATAGTCTTCTCGATGCCTCCTTGGTTTTTCAGGACCTGGCATTGATGTTCCTGCTCCGGACATGAGCACTGGAGAGAGGGAGATGTCTTGGATCGCAGACACTTTTGCCTCCACCATGGGATACAATGTGAGTGTCTGATCTAAATATTTAACAGGCTTCACGGTATCAACTAATAAAGGCTCTGGCATAACTTCAAGAAAAAGACATCCCCATGTATGACTATGGGGACCCTTTGTCAATGCTGTTTGCTTTAGAATTTTTGAATTGATATGTTGGTCCAAGTCACAAACACAGACTCCCTCAAGAGGGACACAAGGCCTTTTGAATGAGAGCCCAGTTTAGACTGCCCTTCATTAAAAGTGGGCATTGTCTCTTTATTCCATCATAAAGACTTTCAGTTGCTCCACAGTGAATGTGAAATTAAAGACAGTTTAGCATTAAGTTGTCAGTGTTCTCCCGAAAATCTCCACAATGACACTTTATACTGAGCTGAGATTACTGACTGGCAAGAAAAGTCTCCATACTGCAGTTGTTTATTTTGTTATACTCCATTTCACTTCAATAACCATTTAAGGGAATCATGTGCAGATCACAACCAGAAGGCTTCAGTTACTTTCACCAACATGTGACTTCCTCGCAACTTGGAGTTTGATCTGTAAGCAGGTTATTGATGAATGGTGAAGCGAGACCATGGGTGACACACTGCCAATAATAGACACCGTTTATTGTTTGTTTGTTTGTTTTTTGAAAAAAAAAAAAAAAAAAAAGCTTTTCATAATTATTAATTTCTTTACTCGGTCTCAAAATCTTTATACAACTGTTATTTAGGGCTGGATGATATGGCCAAAATTTATGTCACAATATATTTCTAAATTTCAGTGGATATAATTCAGATAGATACATACATTATAAAAATCACAAAAAAATGCCCACAATGGACACGTGTACCTGCAACCGTCTGAAAAATGAGAGGTCGGAAAAAACTTCTCTTATAAAAGACAATTTTATGAATAAAATGGTACAAGTAAATCAATGGGGCAGCACGGCGGCGTAGTGGTTAGCACTGTCGCCCCACAATAAGAAGGTTGTGGGTTCGGTTCCCAGGGCCCTGGGGCCTTTCTGTGCGGAGTCTGCATGTTCTCCCCATGGGTCTGAGTGTGACTGTGAGTGGTTGTTTGTCTCTGCCTGTCTCTGTGTGTTGACCCTGTGTTGGACTGGTGACCTGTCCAGGGTGTACCCCACCGGTGTGAGCTGAGATTGGCTCCAGCAACCCCCGCGAGCCAGAAACGGAAGCGGTAGAAGATGGATGAATTAAATCAATATTCACCTTTGATTTGTATTCAACCTTTAGATACTAACAAGATAAATAAAAAACACTTGGGGTTTGTCAATATTAATAACTTGACAATAATGTTAAACTACAAAGATAGGCTGGTTGTCGTATTCTTTTGGAAAGGGATTGTAACAAAATTCCTTCATTCACAATAAAGAATAGGAAAAACTGCTCCCAAGTTGCTACAGAACCCAGAAAAAACAGTGAGCAACAATAAAGCACATGCAGAAATAGTGCTGATGTTCTTTTAAGGACAGGCTGGCTTAAACTTCTATGGTGCCTCATCTTCAAGCCCTTAGAATATTCTATGGCAGTGAACAGCTTCATATTTGATGTATTCCCACTGTTAGTCGACTCCTCTCAAGCATATTTAGCAGTTCACTGAAACCTGAAGTTTATGCAATCTTTGATAGATCTTTTAAGTGTCAGTTCATCCATTTTGTTTTTGAGAGACCTGGCATTTGAGACGAAGAGCCTGGGGAGTGGCCTGTGGGGATTTCTCCACAGCTGCGTGAGAACTCTGGCTCGACGTCCTCATTTAACAACGCTTAACATTGAGACATTTATATATCAATATTGAATTATTGATCTGCCCGAATTTTATTTTGAATTTCTACACAGTCACAAAATCCATAATCGAGTGACTGTTGTGTAAAATTACTCACACATTATTTAGCCTCTCAGCAAAATAAATTGATCCAGTCTGATGCACTTTGTATGTTCAGATAAAAAGCACTTTACTGTACAGATGAGTCAATTTCTTGTTAATTTAAATAAGTGAGTGAATGCTGCATTTCCTGAAGGTCTTTAAGGGTCTTTAACATTAACTGTTCAATGACATCATCAGTGTTGAAATTTAAAGGATTTGAAGCCCGAAGTATTGGTGGTGTTCCTCCAGTCTTCCCTTTCTCTTGAACTCTTTTTCTCCTGATCTGCAGGACATCAATGCACACGCCTGTGTCACGGGGAAGCCCATCAGCCAGGGAGGTATCCATGGTCGCATCTCTGCCACTGGTCGAGGAGTTTTCCACGGCATAGAGAACTTCATCAATGAGGCAGCCTACATGAGCCAGTTGGGGATGTGTCCCGGCTTCCAGGACAAGACCTTTGTCATCCAGGTACGGTATGCCATGCTGTGTTCATCATCGCCCAACAGGCTTCCTGAGAGCATTCAAAAGGAATCTGTATGTTATACAAGAGCACAGAGTTCAGAGGGAAATGCAGGAAATTTGGTCTGTCATCAAGTCTGCTAATATTATGTGAATCTTTAAAATATATCATGAAGTTTATCTCCATTATTTGTCAGTAGCTAAAGTTATACAAAAAATTACCTAAGATCTGTAATCAGATAAAATCCTCCAACTTGCAATGGCAGAATCTTCATTAATATAAATGAAGCTAATTAGTGTGACAACCTGGAAATAAGCTAAGATATTCATAATAACATTTGAGGTATGATCTTTAAGTGCTCCAGATATAGATGTGATTTGTTTAGTGAGCTGCAATTAGCTGAGAGCTCATTAACCAACCAATGGAAGATTCACATCAGTTAACATTAACAAGCTTCAACTGAAACAATGTGTGGATGAAACTGCTGATGTCATCTGTAGCCATCAGTAAGACGTCTTAGCTAAAGAAACCTCAACAGCACACTAAAGCCTGAATTTTGGATCATAGGCCTTGAGTTATCATACATTTATTCTTTGTATGTGAATAATGTCTCAGGAAACAAGGAGCTGGTATAGTCATGGTGGTATTACTTGTTTATGATCAGTCTGGATTTATAGTTAATCACTCCTCGTGGATCCATCACAGTCCTCAGCAATCATCTGCGGCTTCAGTGTTTCCTTCACTTTTAGCAAATGAATTACAGACATGCTCCACAACACATAGACCTCAGGATTTTAATTGGATGCAGACTTGAATGTTTACTTCATTGCTTTAGAGATGGTCCCTCTGACGCTGCTTTTCCACTGGTCAAAAAACAACTAAAACCTGTTAACATTTTGTCAGCAATGGAAAAGGCTACAGCAGATTATATTGAAGCTGGATCAGTGACATATAGAAAGAAACTGTAAATCTCTGTCCCTCACAAACAGGGAATAAAGCTGTGATGGCTGTGCAAAATGCAACATCAGTTTAGTATTTGAACATTTGTCATTAAAACAGTTCAAGACTGATTTCCTGTGGATCAGAGTATTTTTAAGAACAATCTGGTTCCAGTTCCTCAGTTTCTCTCTGAGGATTCTCTGCATGGGTTACAGTGGGTACGGAAAGTATTCAGATCCTTACATTTTTCACTCTTCTTTACATTGCAGCCATTTGCTAAAATCATTTAAGTAGATTTTTTTCTTCATTAATGTACACACAGCACCCCATTTTGACAGAAAAACACAGAAATGTAGACATTTTTGCAATTTATTAAAGAACAAAAACTGAAATATCACATGGCCATAAATATTCAGACCCTTTGCTGTGACACTCATATATTTAACTCAGGTGCTGTCCATTTCTTCTGATCATCCTTCAGATGGTTATACACCTTCAGTGGAGTCCAGCTGTGTTTAATTAAATTGATTGGACTTGATTAGGAAAGGCACACACCTGTCTATATAAGACCTTCCAGCTCACAGCGCATGTTGGAGCAAATGAGAATCATGAGGTCGAAGGAACAGGACGATCAGAACTCTCCTAGAGCTGGCCGCCTGGCCAAACTGACCAATCAAGGGAGAAGAGCCTTTGTGAGAGAGGTAAAGAAGAACCCAAAGATCACTGTGGCTGAGCTCCAGAGATGCAGTGGGGAGATGGGAGAAAATTCTAGTAAGTCAACCATCACTGCAGCCCTCCACCAATCAGGGCTTCTGGCCCGACAGAAGCCTCTCTGCAGTGAAAGACACATGAAAGCCTGCATAGAGTTTGCCAAAAAACACAAAGGACTCCCAGACTATGAGAAATAAGATTTTCTGGTCTGATGAGACCAAGATTGGACATTTTGGCCTTAATTCTAAGCGGTATGTGTGGAGAAAACCAGGCACTGCTCATTATCTGCCCAATACAATCCCAATAGTGAAGCATGATGTTGGCAGCATCATGCTGTGGGGGTGTTTTTCAGCTGCAGGGACAGGACGACTGGTTGCACTTGAAGGAAAGATGAATGTGGCCAAGTACAGAGATATCCTGGAAGAAAACCTTTTCCAGAGTGCTCAGGACCTCAGACTGGGCCGAACGTTCACCTTCCAACAAGACAATGATCCTAAGCACACAGCTAAAATAAAAAAGGAGTGGCTTCAGAACAACTCTTTGAGTGTTCCTGAATGGCCCAGCCAGAGCCCTGACTTAAACCCAATAGAGCATCTATGGAGAGACCTGAAAATGGCTGTCCACCAACATTCACCATCCAACCTGACAGGACTGGAATGGCAGGGGATCCCCAAATCCAGTTGTGAAAACATCAGGTGTGTGCATCATTCCTAAGAAGGCTCAAAAGGGTGATTGTACTCAATACTGAGCATAGGGTCTGAATACTTAGAGCCATGTGATATCAGTATTTGTTCTTTAGTAAATTTAAAAATCTCTACATTTCTGTGTTTTTTTTGTCAAAATGGGGGGCTGTGTGTACATTAATGAGGAAAAAAAATCAACTTAAATGATTTTAGCAAATGGCTGCAATGTAACAAAGACTGAAAAATGTAAGGGTCTGAATACTTTCTGTACCCACTGTTAGTCAAGTCACGGTTTATTTATAAAGCATATTTAAAAACAACCTCAGTTGACCAAAGTGCTGTACAGCTATAAAAACACAATATAGTCAGTCATAACACTACAATAAATAAAAACAATACAAGGAATAATAAGAACACAATCTAAAACAAATTTGTAATAAAATAAAAAGTAAAAAGAGAGTAAAAGAGAGAGAGAGGGCCAAGATTGCTCATTTAGCGAGGGGTGAACACCAAGGAGAAAAGATGTGTTTTCAGGAGCGTTTTAAAGTGCTCAGTGGACTGTGCAGCTCTAACATGGACAGGTAGGCTGTTCCACAGTTTTGAAGCCACCACTGAGAAGGCTCTGTCGCCTCGAGTGGAGAGCCTGGACCTAGGTACTGCCAGGAGCAGCTGGTTTGATTACCTAAATGCCCTAGCAGTGGTGTGCAGCTGCACAAGCTCTGATAAATAAGGTGGTGCCAAACCATTTACACATTTAAAAACAATTAATAAAACTTTAAACTGAATCCTAAAATTGACAGGCAGCCAGTGCAAAGATGCAAGGACAGGACTAATGTGCTCCCGCCTTTTCTTTTCAGTCAGCAGGCGGGCAGCAGCATTTTGAACGACTTGCAGGCGGCGTAGTGCTGTTTGGTCTAGGCCAACAAACAAAGTATTACAATGATCTAAACATGAAGTAAAGAATGTATGAATCACTCTCTCAAACACGTTTCTTGGGAGATGTGCCTTTGCTTTTGACAGCAGCCTTAGTTGAAAAAAGCTCGTTTTGACTATGGAGGAAATCTGCTTATCAAACCTAAAGCCATTGTCTAAAGTAACGCCAAGGTTCCTTGCAGAAGGATGACAGTAAGACTCAAGGGTGCCATTGGCGCTGTCATATCCATCTAGCAGATTTTGCTGACCAAATAAGATTATCTCAGTTTTATTTTTGTTCAGAGACAGAAAGTTTACTTCCATCCAAGTCCATATCTTTGAGGCAGTCTAGTAAGACCTGAACAGAGGCTCGCTCATTTGTTTTTAGGGGCAAATAGACTTGTACATCATCAGCAAAGCAATGAAAAGAGATATTGTATTTTCTAAATATGGATCCCAAAGGCAACATATATAGAGGAGGGGGCCCAAAACAGAACCTTGTGGCACTCCACACCTTAGGGGGGAGGTGGCCGAGGAGTACTCGCCCAGCTGGACAGAGAAGCTCCTGCCTGAGAGGTAGGACTGAAACCACTTCAAAACAGTGCCCCTAATGCCCACACAGGTTTTTAAGTGTGAAAGGAGAATGTTATGATCCACTGTATCAAAGGCAGCTGTCAAAATCTAAAAGGACCAGGACAGCAGAGTCAACTGTCAGAAGAAGGTCATTTAAAATTCTTAAAAGCACCGTTTCTGTACTATGGCATGACTTGAGCCCAGACTGGAACTTCTCTGAGATGTCATTAAGATCAATAAAAGACTGCAGCTGTTCATATACCACCTTCTCCAAGACCTTAGAAAGAAAATGAAGCTTGGAGATGGGCCTAAAGTTCAATAAAACTGTTTGGTCAAGGTTATGTTTTTTGATGAGGGGCTGGATCACACCATGTTTTAAAGCAGCTGGAACACAGCCTGTCATCAAGGATGAATCAATCAGGTCCATAACAAAGGGGCCAATGGTATGGAGAACCTCCTTGAAGAGGCGGGGTGGGATGCTGTCAAAAGGACAATAGGAAGGTCTGAGGTGCTGGATAATATCAGTTAAAACTGAGAGGGACACTTGCTCAAAACTCTCAAAAACAGCAGGGCAGATAGGAGAGACAGCAGGATATGATGCAGACGGTACAACAGAAAACCTAATATCAGAGATCTTGTCAATAAAAAATTTCAGGAAATCATCACATAGTTTAGGTGAAGGAACAATAGCATTGTGATCACAGGGGTTCAACAGATTGTTCAACGTATTAGAGAAAAACTGAGGTTTGTGGCTGTTAGCTGTCACAAGATTGGATAGAAACTGACTTTTAGAAACTTTGACAGCTTTTTGATATTCCAAAAGACTCTCTTTTAAAATGTCTAAAGAAGCTTGGAGATTATGTTCCACTTTCTCTCGGTACGTCTGCATGTGCGTCTTAAGGTGCGAGTGGTATCATTAAGCCATGGCTCTCCTACTTGCTTAGAGCGTTTGTGCCTAAAGGGAGCCACTGACTCTAATATGTCAGTACACGTACCATTAAAAGTGTCTAAAAACTCATCAAGAGTAAGACTACAATCATGATTCTGCAGTACAGAGTCACAGAACGCTGCAGAGAATTCAGAGGCAGTTGAAGGGTTAATTGTGCGCACACGGCGGTCCAAGGCGGACAATTTAACAAGGGAATGAGGCAGCGTAATGTTGAATAAAACAGCAAAGTGGTCAGAAATATGTGTCGACAATCTCAGTGACATTTAACTCCAGACCGAATGACAATATAAGGTCCAGTGTGTGTCCCTTTTCATGTGTTGGCTCAGATACAGACTTAGTGATATTAAAAGAGTCAATGAGATTCAGACAGTCTTGTACCAGGGGACGCAACTCACAGCAAACGTGAATATTAAAATCCCCAACAATTAAAATTCGGTCATAATTCACAGTCAGTCCTGCCACAAAGTCCGTGAAGTCCTTTATAAAATCCTTATTGAACCGAGGCGGACGGTAGAGCACAGCGCACAGGACAGGCGTATTACAGTTTAAAACGAAGGTCTGTTCCTCAAAGCTGGAGAAGGAGATCGACGGAGACAGTCGACATTGAAAGCTGGATTTAAAAACAGATGCTACCCCTCCACCACGGCCAGTGGTTCGTGGGGAATTGAGATATACACAGTCCGGGGGGAGCAGTTAAGAGAACTGGATAGCCTCACAGATCTGAATCCACGTCTCACTCAGAAACATAAAATCCAAAATCACGCGCAGTGAAGAAGTCATTCAGGATAAAAGTCTTGTTTGCTAGCGATCTAGCATTCAGGAGAGCAAGGCTAATAGTCGTTTCCTCGCCGGCCTGGGTGGAAATGTTGCGCAGTGGCCTAAGGTTTCTGAAATCCACACCGCCGTCGCGGACCCGGCGTCTGGAAGGGGGAGCCTCCGCCGGCAGGTGAGGGCAGCAGGCGGTCGGGCACGGTGGAACAACAGGCCGTATCCAGCGAAGGCATGCAGGCTGCCGGAACAGCACATGAGACCTCTGAGAGGATGGCGAGGATCAGTCCAGCAGGTGGAACGCTTTAGGATCTTGAGTTTCACCAAGACACCTGCCCTCTTTCCGCGTCGACGAGAGCGCTTCCTCTGTGAAATAACAACCGGAGACCCGAGGTTTGATCACCCACCTCAATCTCAAGCAGTGTATTTTGACATGGTCCAATGTCAAGAAGTGCTTGTCGATCATATACCAGCAAGGCAGAGGAATCTTGGCACAGAAAGCAAAATAATGCAGCAGCTGTTTATTGTAGAGGGAGATGAACAGGTGAAGAAAACATGACTAATCTGGTGAAAGTATCAGACAATAGAAAGTGTGACCTGAGGAAAGATCAGCAGATAAACATTTATCATGATTGATCTTGGGGATGATTATGGTTCAACTCCTTGCAGGGTTTTGGTAACGTTGGTCTCCACTCCATGAGATATCTCCACCGCTTTGGGGCAAAGTGTGTTGGAGTGGGAGAGTTGGACGGAAGCATCTGGAACCCCAATGGCATTGACCCTAAAGAGTTGGAGGACTACAAACTGGTCTGTACTGCAGATTTTTGTTTTGTTTTTTTTAAACCAAAACTATAAACTTGTCTCTACTGGTGATATGTTAAAAATCACAAGTCTCAACTGATGATATTACAGTTGGTGTTTGACATAGAATTAGCTTCTGTTTGTGGTCAATTTGTTTCATATAAATCAGCAGTTGCACTAAATGAACTGGTTTTCTCTAGGCCAATGGGACCATTGTTGGTTATCCAGATTCAACACCATACGAAGGAAACATCCTGGAGGCTGAATGTGACATCCTGATTCCGGCTGCAGGCGAGAAAAAGCTGACAAAGAACAATGCACACAAGATCAAAGCCAAGGTCACACACATACACACCTAGTTTCCATATAAACCATCCTTCTCCATGAAGGATGCAGCTGAGATACACCCTCTGTAAACTGACCTCAGTCTGCGTTACCTTCAGATCATTGCAGAGGGCGCCAATGGTCCAACTACACCAGAGGCTGACCGCATCTTCCTGGAGAGAAATGTTATGGTGATCCCGGTGAGTCCAAACCTGTCCGATGAAGAACACACAAAGTGTCAGTGGAGTTTCTACACCATGGTCTACTGTTACTGAGACTCCTCTTCCTCCTCTCTCCTTTCTTGTCTCTGTCTCCCCCCTCCTCTTCTCTGTCCTCCCCTCTTGACTCCCCTCCTCCACTCATTCCTCCTCTCTCCCCCTTTCTCTTCTCCTGTATCCTCTCCTCTCCTTGGTCAGGACATGTACTTGAATGCTGGAGGTGTAACAGTTTCGTACTTTGAGTGGTTGAAGAATCTAAATCATGTCAGTTACGGTCGACTCACCTTCAAATATGAGAGAGACTCAAATTACCACTTGCTCAGTGAGTACTTTTATGCCTGTATATCAGTATATCAAAACAGTCAAGTGTGTTTCAGAGACAATGGTATATGCTGTGTAGTTAATACAATAATTTTCTCTCCTCAGTGTCAGTCCAAGAGAGTTTAGAGAGGAAGTTTGGGAAGCATGGAGGAGCCATCCCCATCGTTCCCACATCTGAGTTCCAGGCCAGAATCTCTGTCAGTACACAAATACTATTTCTGCTGCTGCTGCTACTGACGCAAGGACTACTACTCGTATTACCACTATTGATGTTACAACTGCTATTATTAATGCTGATAATACTCCCTCTGTGTGACTTGTGTTTTGAATAAAGGGAGCGTCTGAGAAGGACATTGTTCATTCAGGACTGGCCTTCACCATGGAGCGCTCTGCCAGGGTAACGCATGTGTACACACACACACACACACACACACAGACCAGACAAGATGAGGCCCTCAGTCTGTAAACTGTTTTACCCCTGGTAAATGCCATACATTTAAAAACCCCTTTGAGACATTCTACGGCAGCACACAGAAAATTGTAAAAATCCTAAAACAGACACGTCAAAAAGATCCGACATTGTAAGAAGATCAAGCTGCTGCAGAAACCCACAAGCAGCAGTGTAACATACACAATGTCTGAAACCTTTCTCTTTTCTCCTCTGTTGTCTACACCCTTCCCTTCCTCCATTTCTCTTATGCAGCAAATTATGCGAACAGCCAACAAGTACAACCTGGGTCTGGACCTCCGGACAGCGGCTTACGTCAACGCCATTGAGAAGGTTTTCAAAGTTTACAGCGAGGCTGGCCTCATCCTCACATAGACGCACCTCCATCCATCTCTATGTCCATCTGTTACCTTTCTGTTACACATCTGTTGCCTGTCTGTCTAATACCCATCTGTTACCTGTTGGTCTGTTACTTGTCTGTCTGGTATCTGTCTCTGCCATAATCTCTCTTCACCACACCTGTTTACAATCCTCTTCTTCTCTGATAATGAGCTTTATATACATATCAACCTAGAAATAGAAAAATGATCTTTAAGCCTTAAATTGCTCAAACATTCACAATCTGCTTGCACGACATTATATAGCCATAGGTATGTGGACACCTTCATTCATAAACTTCTATGTAGGATCCACTTCCATGAAATTCTTATTTAACAAATGTCTCTTCATTTGAGAAGCCATTAGATTATTGATTGTTACTGACAATCAAAAATCAACCAGATAATCAACCACCACAAAATGCAGTAAAACCGGACAATTGTGCTTTCCCTCAAGGTTTAGGTCCTAATGTCCACGAAAAAAGACTGTATTTTAGTGCAAAGGTTTATGTGTAGAAATGATAGATAACATTGAAAACGCCGAGCGGAGGAGAACGAAATGCTTTATAGGATCGTAAATCCATCGGCGGCAACATTCATAATGAATGAATCTATAACTTTAATAATAATCTCTGTTTTGAATCTGTTTCCAGCTTCCCATATGGGAATAATATCAGATTATTTTTTATTTAGATATACGAAGAAATTTGAAAATGTCCCTGTCAGATGAGAGATTAAAAACGGAAATTTTTAAACAACAGATTACAATAATTATTTTCACACAATTGTTGTTCTGTTGTTGTAAACAAGATTGATTTCGTTTAGTGAATAGTAAAAAATGTGTCCATCACAGTCAGTGTTTACATTGGAGGAGCTGAAATGTCTGGGACAATTAGTCGAATATCAAGATTGCTTATTATATTTTTGAAAGTTAAATATGGCATGTGTCTTGTGAACCATTCCCATCACAGTCACAGCATGTGGTTTTCTAAGCTCCCCCAAAAACCAAAGCTCTATTTTTTTGCTTAATTTATATTTTTAAAAAAGGCCTAAAACCCTTAGAATGGTTCAGTGATTGTTTTCCAAAGAAAGAAATGTTCACATTAAAGAGGCTGATATTATGTTGAGAACATTGATCAACACTGTAATGCAGCAGGTTACCAAGGGTTCACATACATCTAGTGCACACGGATGCCTTGTATTGTTGACTTGTATGTTTGTCTCCAGGTGAAGAGCTTATATAGATATTTTTTATTATAATGCACATGTGCCTCAGGATTTGATCTTAAATATTAACTGCCTCTGTGACATTATTAAAGGAGTTCTTCTGTGTGTTTCTGTTGTCTCGCGACAGCTTTCCAAACAAAAGCTACCTGCTTACACTTTTTCTTTAAAATTTTGCAGCACTTATCAGGGAACGTTAAACAAATATCCACATGCACACGTACATACGCACATATATAGATGGTTTACTATGATGTTGTTCATGTTGGGTGTGTTTCTCCTGTACCCTCCAGTGATGTGTTCATATGAGGACTTGGACGTGTTTACAGCTGACAGTCCTAAACCCTCTGTTAAATCTCTGGAGGCTGCTAAGTAACAGTAACAAGGTGATGTCATGGCAGACCTTTCCTGCTGACTACATTTTTGGATACTTTTTGGATACTCAGTTCTTCCAGTCTTCACGTCTGACTTTTCTGTGCAGTAACTAAATTGAACTAAAGATCATCATCATTATGGTTATTATTATCATTTAAATAAGAACACCTACAATTATCCTAACACCTTGAAATTGGCACCAGGCCACACCCTGCAGGAAAAACGGACAAAAAAGATTTTGTTAGTTTTTCATCTTCAAGGTCTTTGAAGGATACTGAGTGATTGTGAAGTCATTTCAATTAAAATTGTAGGAGGAGTTCAATGTTCTATGAAGCGTGGGCCTTGAGAGTGACTTCCTGTTTCCATTGGGTGACGCTAATGATATGTCGGCGCATGCAAGGGGGCGAGAGAGAGAGAGGTGCTCAGTCCTTCCCCCAGCAGTCTAGGCCTATAGCAGCATAGCTAAACTATGATAGACTAGCAATTTTCAAGACCAGGCTTAAAACTTTTCTATATGACAGAGCTTATAGTTAAAAAGTTAAACAGTCTGCCCCCCGGACCGATACTGGAAGTTGGTTCCATAGAAGAGGAGCCTGATAACTGAAAGATCTGCCTCCCGATTTACTCTTGGAGACTCTAGGAACCACAAGTAAACCTCCATCTAGAGAGCAGAGTGGCCTACTAGAACAGTAAGGAACCATGAGCTCTCTGTGATATGATGGAGCTTGGCCATTAAGAGCTTTATATGTTGGGAGAAGGATTTTAAATTCTACTCTGAATTTTACCGGCAGCCAATGAAGAGAAGCTAACACAGAAGAGATGTGATCCCTTTTTGTAGTTCCTGTTAATATTCATGCAGCAGCATTCTGAATCAACTGAAGGCCTTTCAGAGATTTGTTTGGACATTCAGATAATAATGAGTTACAGTAGTCCAGCCTAGAAGTTACGAATGCATGGACTAATTTTTCTGCATCCTCTTGAGAGAGGATGTTTCTGATTTTCCTAATGTTTCTCAGGTGGAAGAAAGCTGCCCTACTACACTTGTTTTATGTGAGGGACAAAGGACATATCCTACTCAAAAGTTACTCCAAAGTTTCTTACAGTGGAGCTGAAAGCCAAAGAAATGCCATCCAGACTGATTAAATGATTAGATAGGGTTTCTCTAAGGTGCTTAGGGCCGAGTACAATAACTTCAGTTTTGTCAGATATTAGAAGTAAAAAATTATGGGTCATCCAGACTTTTATGTCTTCAAGACATGTCTGCAGTCTGACTATCTGACTAACTTCATTTGGCATATTGATAAATTCAGCTGAGTGTCGTCTGCATAACAGTGGAAATTGATGCTGTGTTTCCTGATAATGTTGCCTAAAAGAAGCAGATAAAGAGTGAAAAGGATTGGTCCAAGTACAGAGCCCCGTGGAACTCCATAGTTGGCTGTAGTGCGTGAGGAGGAGCTATTGTTAATATTGCCCCCCTGACCTAGGGGTGTCAGGGAGGAATATGACTGTATGCTGCTGCCGCACCTGGTTGCGCTGAAGATGTCTCTGTATGTGTAGACAAAGAGGCAAACAACTTTAGCTGGTGTTCAGCTCTGCTGCAAGTTTTATTCTCAAATAACCAGACACCGTATCTCCATGTAATGACTATACATGCAAAAGCACTAATTTCTGATATAAAGATTGTGCACGTCATCTACAGTTTTTAACTGCTTTATATCAACCATAGAGCTTTGTGGTGTATAAATCTAAGGTTATAAAAACACACAAAAAAAAACAACTCTGGAAATCTGTTTAGGGCAGCCATAACTTAAGCGAACAATCACATTAAAATAACATCTCAATATAAATAAATGTACTGCCAATAACTGTAACATGTAGACCTATGTTTTGGAAATAATGGAAAAGATTTCCAAATCAGTTAAACAGCTAAACAGATTCATTCACATTATCATCTAATCTGACGTTTTACAACCACTTCTGAATGTAAACAAACTTGTATTTTGATAGAACAAATGTGTGTATATAATATATACATGAATGTCTGTAACAACACACTGAGACAAACAAAGGTTCGTTTTGGTCTGTTATCAGCGCGACAAAATCTTCGTCAGTGTTTACTTAGCAACGGTCTGCTAGACTAGCATAACAGTGTCAACTTTACATCTCTATCTTACATATACTGAGAAACCACTATATTCTACACGTTACACCTTATCAAACACATTTATAACACTCTTGTCCCTTATTTTGGGACACATGCAGGCCTTATGGAGGACTACTAACCCACCTGTATGTGTAGACAAAGAGGCAAACAACTTTAGCTGGTGTTCAGCTCTGCTGCAAGTTTTATTCTGCAACTTCTGCCTCTATGGGTTGATAAGTACCTCACCAGCGCTACGCGCCCTCTGCTGACCGTTTTAAGTATCTCACTACAACAATGAAATAAAAATATATGTATGGGGTGTCTGTTTTTTTAACCTTATTTAACCTTTTTAAACATATTGACACTGTGCATCTGTTTTTTATATCTAAATATTATGGCATTTTTTAAAACCTTTTTAACATACACTATTTTAACCCTTTACATTAACATGAACAAACTGATGTCTATCTGATAAATAGGATTTGAACCACCTTAGTGCAGTTCCTTTAATCCCAATTTCATGTTCCTCTCTCTCTAATAAAATATTATGATCAATGGTGTCAAATGTAGCACTAAGATCTAAGAGAAGTATGAAGGCTGATCCATTGCCTGAAGCCATTAGAATATCATTGGAGACTTTAACCAGCGCTGTTTCTGTGCTGTGGTGAGCTCTAAATCCTGACTGAAACTCTTCGAGCAAGCCATTCCTATGCAGATGGTCATGTAATTGGTTTGCTACTGCTTTCTCAATGATTTTAGAAATGAACGGAAGGTTCGATATGGGTCTATAATTGGCCAAAACATCTGGATCAAGATTCGGCTTTTTAAGTTGGGGTTTGATGACTGCAGTCTTAAGAGTCTGAGGTACATAACGTAAATATAACGTCAAATTAATCAGATATATAAAATGAACGGCTCAATTAAGTAGAAAATCTCTTTAAAGAGGCTAGTTGGTACTGGGTCTAATAGACAGGTTGATGGTTTAGATGATGAGACTATAGAAGCTAGTTCTGAGAGATTGTGCAAACTGTGAGGGATGGTGATTTTTGAGATGCTGTCTCAAATTGGTTGTGCTAGCATTTTTTTACCGCCACCATTTTCTTACATAGTCGGCAAATCGCCTCTTCCAGATTTGCGGTCTCTCCCCTCTGATTTGGCTTGAAACCAAAATAAGCCCACAATGAAAAAATTGTACTACGTTTAGAAACAATTTCCATCTCGTGTCTCATTTTCCAAATTCAGTGTCAAAATTATGCTATAGCTGAAAGCAGGATGACAGTCTAGTCCCTCCCCAAATAACCGATTGTCCAAACATAATTTAGCTGAAACCAGTTGGGCTTGCAGACTCCCTACATTATGACAGGACCAGCGGGAAAGTGTCAAGCGACACTTTTTCTTTCTTTCTTTATCACCAACACTAAACGAAAACTCCAGTGAAAACCAAACGTGTACCAGCTTAATGTTATGGGCATTTCTCAGTACCTCTTCTCACAAAACTACCCAATTCTCTTTGGATTGTTAACATTAGAAAGCCGATTTGACCTTACAACTGTAAATCAATGCGTGTGAAGCGTCCTCCGATGGGAGTTACTGTTCTGTCACGCTGCAGGATGCACATGGACACTGGAAACATGTATGATGGATGCAAAAAAAGGTGTTAATATGCTTTGACCCATTTCATGAAAAGAAACCCAACCAACCCCCCAAAAATTGCTTTAATTGTGGTTAAACAAATTAAACCGCGATCATGTCAAAAAATCGCGGTTAGACAATTATGAAATGATTGTTACAGGCCTATGTACAGGCCTGCAGTCGTGGGTGAAGAGGGACTAGAGGAACGCCCGTATTGAGTGTGATGGTGGTGGAGCAGGTATTTCCTGACCTAACATGCTGGGGTCTGTTAGTCAGAAATTCCATAATCCAGTGACAGAGTGAGGTGTTAACGCCCAGGGGCCTCATTTATAAACGTTGCGTACACACAAAACTGGACCTAAAACTTGCGTACGTCATTTCTATGCAAAGGTTGTGATCTATAAAAAACAGACTTGACGGGAAAATGTGCGCACCCCTACGGAAACTTTGACCCATGCGTACGCACAGTTCGGGGGAAAGGGGGAATTGGCGACACAGACGGTGGTGAACTTAAGTCAGATTGAAGACATGAAGAGTGGGAAGAACGATTATGTTTTTATTATTGCCTTTCACACATTTAATTTCAACCCGTATCATGCGTTGGAGCCATGTCATCAGAATGATTTAATTCAACAGCGTTATTTTGCATTGGACTGAGTAATTGTTTCAGAAACACCTCCTTAGAATGTAACAGAAAATTCTAAATCTAAATCTCTTCTCTATATTTAATCACCACCGTCTCTCCGTCATATTGTCCACTCCCAGAGCGCTGGAGGAGGAGAGGACTGTGCGGCATCTGCCTAACATGTGTAAATAATATTCTCCTGTGATACTGTGAACACATAATCCAATGCCAATTAATTCCTAAGTGTGGAAACAAAGCCATTAACAATCGTTATACTATATACTTTCCTGTTCTCAGTGTAGTTCTACTTGATGCTTTTCATAACAAACCAGGCATAAAGAAAAAGGTTAATGTTCACACACTTCAGTCTAAACAGTATTTTTCGTGCTGGGGTTTAGCACGAACTGATTATTCAAGGTGTTATCAGTCTGATTATTGTAAACCTATAAATACAGTGGTGAGCCCTGTGCGTAATGCTGCACCATGGCACTGCTGGAGGACTATGCCAATGGCAGAATTAGGAGGGAGAAGGTCTTCAAGGACCATAACGACTTATTGGCCCATGATGATGACTGTCTTATGAGCCGTTTTAGATTCCCTAGAGCTACTCTTGGATATATGAGCTGAACTGGGTCCAGCATTAGAGAGGGCAACACGCCGGAACCACGCCATCCCGGTGCAGACACAGGTCCTCACCCCGTTTTTAAATGAGGAAACCGTCTTCAATGAGGTCCATGCCCGTGCGGGTGTTACACCCTGGAAAACAGGGATAAATAATCACACAAGAGATGCAGTGTGTTTCCTCAACCTGAGTTTTAGTGAAATGAGGAAAACGGCGCGTGTGTGAGCCCCCGTTTGCTGCGCCGACCAAATAATCGATCCCCAATCCTAACAGATCTAGACCTCCTTAATAGAAGACTGAGCTTATTATAGCTACATTTTTAACTATAACAAATAAAACAAACAATGAACTGAATGAGATTATGTAACATTTTAACCCTTTCTTAGACATCTGCTGAGTTTACAGTTTTAAAACGTTTTTTAACTCTTATTTATTGTGATTGTATGGTGTTTTTTAATCATATATCAGCCCAGCTTTTTATTAATTATTTCTTTCACCTATATAAGCTTTTTAACTTTAACAGGATTTTAACTTATTTCAGATTAATATATTATCTCTTATACACTATTACACGCGGTCAGTGGTGGATGCGTCGGATGGCAGGCTTCTTTACCATCCTGCCAAAGTGTGCCGCATTATAAGAGCGTGTGGCGTGTTACACAATGTGGCACAGAGGAATGGTACCCCCCCCCCCTCAGCATTATGACCCGGAGGAAGAGCCCCCTTCAAGACAAATGGGATATGAACAGGGTGCAAGACTCCGTCAGGATGTCATGCAACTAAAGGTTCATTGCCTTTTAATGTTCCTGCTATTTCAACCATTACATTTCTCATTTGCCTCAACTCCTCCGTCAGGTTGTTGATTGCTTGTATTGTCTCCCTTTGTAGCTGCAGGACTGTATCGGTGAGCACCCGACCGCTCACAGGCGTACCAGAATGACGCCAGTTATGGACACGATTTTTGTGTGCATCGGCATCAGGTCAGGAGCACTGGGTCCCCTCCCCCAGTTGCAGTCATCAGGAGCTGCTTGGTTTCCTTTGGTTTGTGATTCCGGTGCTGTGACCTCCAAACAGGATGGTTTTTCGGGCCCCCACCTCACCGACAAGCGTATCCACTTCCGCCTCAGAAAAATGTCTGTTTTTACCTTTTCTTCCTGTATCCGTCATAGTTCCAACGAGACATAACACTTGTATCTGAGTCTTATTTTATATTCATGAGATGCTTTACATTGACCATTTATGGTTGAAAATGGGCGTGTACAGGACGTGACATGAAGCCAACACAGCTGTGCACACTTGTAGTTGTCTGTGATCTATAAAGGAAAGTTTCCTTTAAGTGTGCGTACGCAGGGTTTTATAAATCCGAATATTTTCTGGCGTACGCAAACTTTGGCTTTTGGGCGTATGTACACTTTTAGTAACGATCCTACGCACAGTTTTATAAATGAGGCCCCAGATCTCCAAGTTTATTGATTAACTGGGTGGAAGGCAAGTCTTCAGGTTTGCCAGGACCAGTCGCTCGAGGTACTTCATAACAATGGGTGTGAGTGCTACAGGATGATAGTCATTCAGGCACGTCGGGCTGGAGTGTTTCGGCACCGGAGTGATGAAGGTGGACTTGAAGCATGCTGGTACAGCTGCTTGGGCGAGGGACAGATTGAAAATGTCAGTGAAAACCCCCGCAAGCTGCTCCGCACATACTCTGAGCACATGCCCGGGGATGCTGTCAGGGCCAGCAGCCTTTCGTGCACTGACCCGGCTCAGTGCAGCTTGGACGTCTGTCGTGGTGAGTGAGAGGGGCCGGTCTTCCGCAGGGGGTCTGGTTGTGTTCACCGTCACCCTGTTGTCTCTATCGAAGCGAGCAAAAAAGTGATTTAGCTCATTCAGGAAGGAGACATCTGAGGTTATTGGGGTGGAGTTGCAGGGCTTGTGCTCACTGATGGCCTGAATGCCCTGCCACATGCTTCGGGGATCAGAGTTGGAGAAGTGTACCTCTACCTTCAGCTTGTAGCAGTGGTTGGCTTCGTTGATGCCCCTCTTCAGGTTTGCCCTGAATGTGCTATAGACCCCTTCGAGTGCAATGACACAGAAATATGCACATGCAGCTTGGGGCCAGAAAACCACTGAACTCTCCCAAAGTCTATGGGAGAACATCACTTTGTGTAAGCTCTAACAGGACAGCTAAATGCCTAAGGGCCATTCTGTTGGTCTAATTTAACTAAACACAATAAATAATAAAGATCTGTGCTGTTTTGGTTGCTATTCTGTCAAGTTTCTCTTAAAAAAATAACCAAATTTGTGACTTTCCTGGATTCTGACCGGCAAGCCATTGTCAATCAACATTCCATCCAATCGGAATGGACTTCTGCTTTCAGTGCACAAAAGCCTTTCCCTATGTCCTTGTAGAGAATCTTTTGAACATGCCCAGACACAACGTAGTTATATGCATCAAACGACTTGTAAGCACACAGACTTTCTCGCGTGTAAGGGCTAGGTTTGTCAATAAGGTAAGCATGAATAGCTGGCCACTTGCTAACATCGTCTACCCAATCTTTTAATGAAGCTGGGTCAGGCAGACTATCGCCGTCGGCTAAAAGTAAAATTTTTTAGGTATTCCTTGCGGTCCTTAATGGACAACAAAAGCGCATATTCCGAATAATCCAAATAATTTGATGGAGGATTGTCGACATCCATGCTCTATTCTATGCTCTGCTCTGACATTTTCTGGCCCCAACCTGCATTCTCGCTAGGCTGTGAATGTTTGTATACAATGAAGGGATCGATAGGCCTGAGTGTCGCCTGATCTTAAGGTGGTGTTGCGGGCCTTCAGCAGGAGCTGCACCTCCTTGTTCATCCATGGCTTCTGATTTGGGTACGTGGTGATCTGTTTCTGTGTTGTAACACTGTCAATGGTGGTGTTCATGTAGTCCAGCACAGAAGAAGCGTAGGAGTCCAGGGGTCCGTTTAACAAAGGAGGTTTAGTGGAAACTCTGAGTCTGTTAACCCTGAAATGAGGGAGGGAGGTTTCCGTTTCACAAAGGGAGGTAACTCAAACAGGAGAAAGAGGGGTAACTCTAGCCTGTTTCCCAGGTATCTTAAGCTCTCGGTCAGTTACCGTAGTAACAGACTCTATGAACCTAACCTGGTCGGGACCAGAGGGGTGTACTACGAAGCGAGATTAGTGCCTTAGCGAGGTATGTTGAGCCTAAAGCCGGACTTTTCCGTGTCACGAAGGTGGTTCTATTTTAAGCTGGCTATATCACCGTGGTAACTTATGCTGCGAACGTAACCTGGTCCGGACCAGTTTTTGTTCTGACTTTCAGCTTAAAGTCAGCTATAAAAAGCGCAGCCTTTTCACTGATTATCCTCCTTGAACGTGGCCTCACCATTTCTGGAAAATCCAGTGGATTTAGGTACCCCAATTATTAGAGGTGCTCTTCGGAGGGAGAGAGTTTTTCAGGACTGGAGTGATCTGTTGGCGTTTTCTGACGATATTCTTTATGAGCGATATAGATTCTCAGCTGATGGAATACGTTACATATGCAATCTTGTTGAACCCTATAAGTAATGCGACCAAACGAATCCATGCACTTACCATGCCATCAGCAGCACTTTTTCACCCAATAAAAAAACAAAACAAAACACCAATCACGGGATGTGTTTTATTATGTATTAAATTCTCCTTTTTCTGGGAAAAGAAAAAGTCATAAGTATACAATGTCAATCATGCTTAACAAAACATTTTAAAGTACCATTTACTGCAGTACTTTTTTCTCATACTCCAGTTGCTCGATCTCAAGTTTTAGTTTCTTGATTTCCAGCTCAAGAAACTAAGACATAGGACTGCTAAAAAATATAAAACCCTTACCCCTTGTTTTTTTTTGTGGGCCACAGGCTGAGGGGAGGGTTGCACAATGTCCTCTCCCTGTTACATTAATGAGCAAGAAACTTAATTATTATTAATTTAAAAAGATGAATTTAAATTTTAAATAAAATTCTTATTTAGATTATTAAGATATCTACCCCCAAAGGTACCCCTGAATACACTGAAAGTGTGTCCTCATCATTGATCTCCACCTGTGGAATAGTTTAAGAGAAATGAATAAAGTGGATTCAACACAGCAAACAAAGATAAGAGTACATGACAACTTGCTTTGACAGTTACCTCTGTGTGGGGGTCAGCAAGGGTGTGTGTTTGCGGCTTGAGCAACACTACAGTGCCTCCAACTGTAAATTAGATTAAAACGTTTCTCATCTGAGAAACAATAAATATGAATTTAGTATTTTACCAATGAAGCACCTATACATTCCCTGGACAAGGAATTGCTGCTGGGAGCTACCAGCAGCAGGTCTGATTGAATACCCCCTTGTACCCCCTCCATGATTGGCCGCCCTTCATCTTTTGCAAGGGCCAGCTCCTCTGAGGCCGTGTAATTGGCTGGAGCGGCCCCCTCAAATCCTTCTCCTCTCATTTTTCTTCTTGTTTCCTTCTGATAATTTTAACACTTAATATGTTACGCAGTATATCATCCACATTACACTAAAAGAGTGATGAATGCACAGCAAATACATACCACTTTGAATTATATTTTTGTGCTTGGTCCGGATTTGCTGCCAAGACTGTTTTGCACTGCTGGCACTACAACCAATAGAACACCAATTAGAAATTTCGACAAATCAAATTAATTTCACTTTGATTTGGCCCTAATCTGAGTGATTTCCATATATCTTTCATTGTGAGACAATGTCAGGGAGGGAATTAAAGTTATATAGTGTTATATAATATTATATTACATAGGCTATATTAACTTACGCATTTACACGATCTGCAATTTTTTTCCAGACTTCCTCCCTTGCCTTGTTTGCAGCAACAGTGTTGCTTTTAGCTGTTATTATTGGTCTGAACTCTTCATAGCTCTCCATTATCATAATCTGCTCCTCTTGGCTAAAATATGCGGCACGTAATCGGTCCAATTTTCTGCGGAAATAGCGTCAAATGACGCCTAAACGCCCCTTTTTATGTGAACGCGCACAGACTGATGAGTCAAGCCTGGGTCGACAAATCAAGTTGATAACCACCGTCGTGATACTAGTTATCTGTGGTTGGAGCTTTCGGCTTTGTCGAGCCAGCTCACCCAAAGAAAGCCCGGCTCTGTTGAGCTTCCTTCGTAGTACACCCCCCAGGTTTTTCTCAATAAACCTTGAGTTTCTCTCTGACTCTGCCCTCTTTCAGCCACACACGGTATTTGATGTCCTCATTCATTCAGTCAGCAGGCGAGTTTTGGCGTAGCATAATTCTGTCATCTGTTATTTAAAAAAAAATCAGTCAGTAGGCCTATATTAGAAGTCCATTTGGCGACTGTTTTCACTAACATGGCCTGTCCTTTTGATAACGATTCCGTGGATGAAGGTGCTGCATTACTGCGCCATTAAATATTCGTCGGGAGATGGTTATCAGACCGCACATAGATGTTCTAGCATTTCCAGACAATCATCTTTTTGAGCGGTACCGTTTCACGGCACAGTCCATCATCTACATACACAACCTAATCCGTCTTTACATTTGCAACATTACCAACCGTAGTCATACTCTCACATCCCAGCAGAAAGTGTTCGTTGCGCAGCATTTCTTTGCAAATGAGAGTTTTTTGCACAACGTAGGAGATGCATAGCACTTGAGTAATCATCACCATCATCACCACCACCACCACCGCAGCAGTCAAATAAAGACATAATACACATTTCATTTGGTCTTCTTTATTTTCTACAAATACAAGAGCTAGTTTAGTTAATGTTCCAATAATTCACCTGTGACTATGCACCCACCTCTAACTTATACTCCGGTATTTCAGTTTCTAGATGTGCCCTCCTAATTTGGCTGTCCAAGTATTGCATTTCTTTGTCAGTTTTTTTGGATTTTTGTCAGCAGGTGAATTTTGTAAATCTCTTTTACTGGTAACAGGGAATACATAAGGAGGACATTAAATTATACAGTTGCACATGAATTCCACAGAATGAACCTCTGATGTTTACTGAACATCCATCTCACTGTCAATCTGTGCAGTGGAAGTCGAGGGACCCTCCTGCTTGCCCAGCCATGCCCTGTTAAAAAGGATGAGACTGTGTGAGCCTGGTTCTGCCCGAGGTTTCTGCCTCTTAAAGGAAGTTTTTCCTTGCCACTGTCGCCAAGTGCTTGCTCATCGGGGGATCTGTTGGGTCTCTTTAAATAATTTTATAAAGAGTTTGGTCTAGACCTGCTCTATATGTAAAGTGCCTTGATGTAACTTTGTTATGATTTGGCGCTATACAAATAAATCTGATTTGATTTGATTTGTGTTAATACTTCAGCGTAGGCTAAATGTCACACAATGTTAAGAAATGTGAATGGGAAGAGAACTATCAGTAACATATCAAGATGTTTCCTCTATACGCCTTTCTGGATCCTCTGTAAAGGCAGCAGACACAGTTTCGTCGTGCTCTTCATCCTATATGAGTGATATGTTTCAGTATACTTAAACTACCATTTGGCAAAATCTTTGGAGTATTGCCTACTTACAGTTACAAGGTCTGTTGTGGCGTGAGGGGGCTCCACCAGGCAGATAGAAACATGATCAAAATGAGGTAGCCCCATGAGATTATGCTGAGGTTTTACCTGTTTGAACAAAGTTTTTATATTTCATCTTAAGCTGCTGCCAAGTGCGCCTCTCCCCCGCAGGATTCCACCTAAATGAAATAAATTAATAGGCTACCATTCAAGCAGTTTTCCCCCTGTAATATTATTGTGATTGCAAAGGACTACATTTAAACTGACGCACTGACCCGAGCAGCAATGTTCTCCCATGCCATCTCCCTCTCTTTTGTAGCTGCAGCGGTGTTGCATTTATTTCTAAAAACATGTTCAAACTCGCCGTAGGAGAACATCAAGATTTCCAATTCAAGTGGCGAGAAAAATACTTCCCCGTTCCCATAGTGACTCGTCGAATCGGGGCTCTATTGATGCTGTGTTTTTATAGTTGTGGTGCACGCGCTTCACTCCAGGTGAAACTACTCCAAGTTGATCAAACTAACTCAAATCTGCTGTTCTGGAATGGAAAACTCTGAATTTCCTATCTCAGAGTCGATCAACTCAGAGTTTGTTGAACCTGCTTTGTGAAACAGACCCCATGTCTGTGTGAGAGCCACAGGTAGCCTGAGAAGCAAACAAACTCCAGTCTGTGTGATGGAACTTGTCCTGAAGTACAGAGTCTGTCCCTGCTGGCCACACTTTGATGGTTGTCACTGTTGGCTTCACACGTTGGATGAGTGGGGAGTACTTGGGGGTGAGAAACAGAGAAAGGTGGTCTGTCCCAGGTGGGGGAGGGGGGTTGCAGTGTAAGCTCCAGCCACGTTTGTGTAAACATGGTCCAAGGTTTTGTTTCCTCTTGTCTTGCAGGAAACATGCTGCTGGAATTTGGGGAGCACTGTTTTTAGGTTTGAGTGGTTAAAAGCACCTGCAACTATAAGTGCAGCCTCCGGGTGAGCAGTCTGTTGGCTGATGGCTGTGTAAAGTTCCTTCACAGCAGCCTTTGCATTAGCATCAGGTGGGATGTAGGCGGCAGTAACAATGGTGGAGGTGAACTCCCGGGGCAGATAGAAAGGTCGACACTTAACCATAAGAAACTCAATGTTGACTGAGCAGTGTCTCCCAACAATGACAGAGTCTGTGGAACAAGCCTTGTTATATAAATGTAAAATCCCCCGCCTTTGGTCTTACCGCAGTCTGTTCTATCTGCCTGGAGCGTCTGATGATCGCCTAGCTCAATAGCATTGTCTGGTACTCTGCTGTTTAGCCATGTTTCAGTAAAAATCATGATATTACAGTCCATGAGTCTCTTGCTCTGGGTGGTGTGGAGTCTGACCTCGTCCATTTTATTCCCCAACAACCGCATGTTAGCGAGGAAAATGCTGGGTAGAGAAAGCCGGTGCGGTGTTAGCTTAGCTCAGCTCTTAGAGTGCATAGGCTCCTGTGTTCTGGAGATCTCAGGAGAGAGTTGAAGATTGGCAATAAAATCGTCGGAGAGGCATAGTCCAATATCCAGAAGATCCGGTCGGGTGTAGGCCTTAAATGCGAGGCAGTTCTGGATGAACAAACCTAAGATGATCAGGAAAATTACTGTAAGATTGCAAATATGGCAGAGACGCCGGACCTCGCGATGCGCTCGCGCCGCCATCTTGGGTTCGATAGTGTTGATTACGCTCATATATGTATATATATGGAATTTGGGGAGCACTGCCAGACTGAGCCCACGAATAATACTTTTTATTACATTTTAGATGGATTTAGATTTAGATTTGGATTCTCAGAATTTGTGGGGTTGTTTTGCAATCTTACAGAACACGGTTTGTTTTTTTCTCTGCAACATTTTTTTTTTTTATCCGTATCCGGTTGGCGGGGATGCTAGAGCCAATCCCAGCTCACACTGGGTGAGGGCGGAGTACACCCTGGACAGGTCACCACTCCACCGCAGGGCCAACAAACAGAGATAGACAGAGACAAACAACCACTCACACTCAGACCTACGGACAATTTATTTTTAATTTACAGAGTCACCAATCAACCCAAACATGCATGTCTGTGGACGATGGGAGGAAACCCACGCAAGCAAATTCCCAACATATCAGCAACCTTCTTGTTGAAACACTCTGCAGCTGTGCTGCCCTATTTTATTTATTTATTTACTTATTTATTTACTGAGGTAGTTAGTTGTTGTTGTCTCTAGTTGTATTCATTGTATATTTTATGAGTGTCCACCCATGGGCGTGGATTTTCTCCTCCTACCACCAATCAACGACTTGTATTTTCCACATGGCTCCGGAATTCCCCTCAAGCTTTCGGGGCTTTCCGCTCTGACTGACAGACTGTGATCAATATGTCAGGTATGTAGAGGACCGCGGATACATAACTTCCGTTTGCACATAGTAATCTTAAAAATAAAAGCTTTTATTTACTGCGGCCTGCTGAAAACATACTGAAAAATTTAATAGACAAGAAGTTTAACTAGACGGAAAAATATTTCAAAAACCAAAAGTTTTGTCAGTTTCAGTATTTCTTTCCCTTATTTAACAATTAATGGTTCTGTTCCAGTTATAAATCGCTTTTCTTAAGTTACTTTTTCGTCTATGTGCCCGTTTATCTCCGTGTTTCCCCTATTTATTTATTTTTTCTCAAAATTTTCCTGCTTTGGCAATGGAAATGAAACAGTTGTAAGAACTGACGAAGCCAAATAACGTTATCTGCGGAGAAAAAAGAAAAACTAGGATGAACTTGTAATGAGTATGAATTGATGGCAACTGACAAGTTTTTTAATTTGAAAACCCGAGACAGGAAAACATTTGTTAGGTCTTGCAGCTGTTCCTTAGTCAGTCAGGTCAGATTTTAGTGTTTTTCTGGGAAGACGACGATTCGACAGTCACGCAGGTAAAGTCACCTATAAAGTCTATTTCTACTCTTTTTGACGGGAAGTGAAGACAAAGTCAAACTCCTCGGGGTTAGCTTTTAGACCACACCAAACTGAATTTGAAAAGTGCAGTTTTAAAATAACAAAATTAACTCACAAAATTGTTGCTCTGTTCCATCTGTTCTCATAGTCAACATTGGTGTTAATTTAAAATGGATTTAATGAACCAATTTACTTAACTCTAATGCAGACCTGAGGTGATACAGTCACTAAATCGTCACCTATGTTCATACGAATATAAACATATGTTTATTGATGTTTTGGAGCTGAAAATAAATTAGTTCGGTGTTTGTAAAGGTCAAGTGATGCAGAAAGGTAAAACAAAACGAACTGAGACCTAACACGTAGACAACAATGTGTGTGGCTTTTTGATCAGATTGTGTAACTGAGGGGAAATTTACTGAAGCAGGAAAACATCAGAGACAGCTGAGGGAGTTCAACATTTAGTGCTACTAGAAGTTAATGTGATTATTTTTATCTTGATGTTTTATTCATTCAATAATTTATTCTCTTGTTTTCATTATCCAAGTATATGTGTTAAAGACAGACTAAAATGATTCTCCCAGAGGTTTGTTTTGTTGATAACGGATGATGTCATTGAGGTAAGCATTGAGGTGTTGGTGTAAAATTAAACCTGATCAGCTCTGGTATTGATCGGATCATATGTTCTTATAGTTGGTTGACATGTCACTGCAGCTACATGATCATTGAAGTATCAGATTAGTTTGACAGTGAAGCAAAACCTTGAAAAAATTATATGTTCCACAATCAGTTGATTAAAACATTTGGTTATAATACACAGACTATATATTGTTATAACACAGAAAAGCAGTAATTCTTCGCTTTTAAGAATCTTTAATCAGAAAATAATTTCTTCCTTCATTAAAATGATTACTCTGTCAATTAGGGACTGAATTGACCAACTAATTGTTGCAGGTCTTCTCTCTCTGGCTTTTTGGAGTATCTGTAGGTCTCACCCTAGTGTGAAAGCCATATTTTACTATATTTTGACATTTTGTATGAAGAAACAATGACAACTTGTCTTAGTGGATAATCCAATAACCACCTCCCAGCTTCAGGTCCAGCTTGATGTGAGGCTAACAGATGTGATAGTACAGCTGCAAATAAATAACAGGAAAATAAATAATTGAAGTCAAATGAAGGTTGCAGTCAGGAAACATCTGCATTAGTTGTTAGAAGGTGGATTGTTGTTATTTTTTTAATTTGACAGTTTTTACATTTGTGTAGGTTCTCAATCAATAATCCAGAGTTTTAAGTAGTTGAGTCAAAGGCAACTGGGCTTTTTTGCAAATCAAATCAGATTTATTTAGCGCCAAATCATAACAGAGGTTCATCAAGGCAGTTTACATATAGAGCAGGTCTTGACAAAGCTCTTTATGGAGTTTTTAAAGAAATCCAAAATATCCCTCCTTTTATGGTTTAGAAAATGTTCCAGAAATTTCTGGAAATGTCTTCCAAAACCTAAAAGAAGTCCAGTTGCTCTCTACGATCAACAGTTTTTAATTTAAGATAGGCTAACCTGCCCTGGACCTGTCTCTGGTCTGGAGGCTGTAGAGACTATAGAGGAAACAGAGAAATGTTGGCTTGTCCCTTCCACAGATTGTTGTTGCTATTCATTCTCAAAAGACATTGATGCTTGTCCCCAAATCTTAACTGAAGAGAAGGAGTGAAAATTCCTACTGATGTTTTTAGATGTGACTCCATCAGACACATAAACACACACGTGAATGTGAGCAATGATAAACTTGATTTGGCACCTGCAGGAAAATCCCTGAAGGAGGAAGAACAGAAAAGCTTCCTGCTACTAGGAGCTGAGTCTTCATCACCCTAAGCCTTGGTCTTCATTATTGTTCCTGTTGAGTCATGGCTGGAGCGCTGAGGTATGTTTTGATTTATGTTAACAAGAAGAGGGGCAGTGGAGGGATTTGATCTAGCTGTCTGCTGCTGAGGGAGCATACCTGTGAGCACCAGGTGATCTGGGCCTGTCCACAGGATCAAGTTAGATGAGTTCTTCCAGCAGCTTGTGTTTGTCCTGCTTCTGTTTCAGTGTGACAATGGGAGCATGTCTCTGCATCCAGAATCTGGTGTACCAGGAATCTGTGGAGCAGTGTCTGTTGGCTCGGATTTTGACCAGATTCTGGCAGTCTCTCTAGTCCAGTTTTTTACCCACACTACCAATGTTTCTGTCTCTGCAGTATTCACTATGTTGTCATATTGCTACACTGACATAAAATTATGGTTTTGACATGCTGTGAGTCGAATGCTTGTTTAAATTAATTGTGGATTTTGGTTTTGCAAGAAAAGTAAAGGGCTGTATACTGTGAGTTCTGTCCAACGCTTAAAAAATTTGCAGTATTCACACAATTTACCTCCAAGATTGTGTCCTGTGGATTCAGGGCAAAGGGGAGCACATCAGTGCGTGTCCACAAATTTTTGGTGATGTGAGAACTGATGATTTGCTTTAGGCTGATGTCTCTGACCTGTTTCACTTGGGTGCAGGGATGTAAAGTAGATGTAAAATTAAAATAAATCCTGGTCAAACCTGTCCCAGTTTTGGGACAAGTGTTCCCTGGGAAAGTGATCCCTCTGAATTTATACATATACATACGCAAAACTTGAACATGATATCATGAGCTCATCTGGGGTATGGTGAGTTATCATAAAAAATTTGTGTTCGTGATGAATGTCAAGGCTGATTGTCAGAAACTCACAATCAAACTTGGATTTGAGCTCAGACTTAGACAGTTAATATGTCTCAGTTTCATGTGACTCGATAGGCTCTGACCGCTTTCTTTGCTTCTGATGATGTTGTGTTGACAACCAGAGAATGTTGTTCAACAACAAAACACCAAAGGTAAACATTACCAAAATGTACTAAAAAATAATTAATTTATTAAATTATAAATCAAGTGAGACGTAGGGCCACTTGACTGATTGTCATTAGAGAGAATGACGGTTAATGGCTGTTCGGCATTAGATTCACTTTCCCAACCCAGAGTCTATGTCCACTTTTTAGACAGCCTATGGGCAGAATAAAGTTTCCTCACAGACTCAGAAAATGATCTGGTCATGGTTCCAAACAAAATATATTTCCGCTGCAACTTTGATCTATGTAAATGTAATTTCTGGGAGACGAAGATGCTTAATGTTAATTATAGTAACAGCATTACAGCTGTACATGCACATCAACATCTATTTTGTCTTTAGTAGCATAGCATTTTCAAAGTTGCCACTTTTCCTGAAACAACACCCTCAGCAAGCCCGTTACAAACCAGTCCATGGGTCGCCTGTTAGCTATTATTTAGTCTTTGTTGCTAAGCGACATCTGGTGATGGTAGTAATGTTGACAGGAGTAAAGGGAGTGCGGTCACATAATTTATACAGCCACCAAGTCCATCTCAGGAGGAGATTGGCGCGGATGGATGTGTCAACAAAACACAAAATTAACCACTGTTATTATTGTAACCATTGACAGTAAAGATTATGTAATGTTGAGGAAGTCCTTATTTTAACCCAAATTCCCATATTTTCCTAAAGCTAACCAAACCATGTCTTGTATTGTAGTAACCATGACAACCAAGACCATGCAGTGTTGAGAATACTTGTTCTAAGGCCAAATTGCCATCTTTTCCTAAAAGTAACCAAACCCTTACTGTTGTTATAGTAATGGCAATATTTCAGGGTACACAGCAGTTGTTTGTCGCGGTAAAAACATGAGGTTTTCTCCTTACACCTGTGCCAGGTATTTTGGGTGAGTGTGAGCAGAGAGAAATAAGAACAGAATAGTTAATAGTCCTCGGACCAGTTTCAGAGAAACAGCAAAGTGAAATCACCTCTGTATATTCCTGCAGAGGTCAGGAGTCACTCAGAAATACCCCAAACACAAACTTCCCCCTGGGTTTTCTCTCATCTGCTCTTACTGTACCTGCTGTGGGTTCACGTTGATGAAGGCCATCTTTGCTGTTATATGAATGCCTGCCTTCACCAGAGGGGCTGTCCCACTTTCAAGGGACATAGTTGCAGGCTGTTGAAAGAGACAATTCAGAGCAGATTTGAGTCAGTTTGGGTTAAATGCAGTTTTGAATTCTGACGTTTAACTGTTGAGAGACTGGAAGTCAGACTAAAAACCTTAAACCAACAAAAGACAGAGAATTGATCGGAGGGAAGAAGCTGCTGAAGAGAGACTGAAGGGCTGACTATGAACCGCCAGGTCAGTTTGAGTTCACTCCACTTTCCTTTAACTCTGCTGTTGGTCAGTCTGTCGTGTTTTCTGTATTTTTGAGTTTGAGTTTAATTTCATTACATTTTTACATTTTTAACCTAGTTAAACCGAAATAGAACAAAACAACAGGATATCGTAACATTTGCAGATTGCATTGTGTTCTATAAAGGTGTCAGCAGGTGGCCATGGTGCAGGTCCAGTGAATAGATCAGTGATTGGATGAAGTTTGATGTTGTTGAAATGGAAATTATTGTTTTTAAAATTCACTGATTGTTAGAAATTAGGGTGACTTCCCGAACACATTAGGGCAGATGGCCAGAAAATGACAATCTCACTGAAACAGGAACACATGTACATCTCAGCTTGTCTTTGGAATAATTGATGATGTTCTGCTCAGGAGGTTTGGACTGATAAATATGATGAAATATTTCAAGGGCCAGGCTCATCCTATATGACGACGTTGCAGGTGCTAAATGCTAACACGCTAGCATTGACAGTACATGGTTACCTGATGATGATTAGTCAGTTAGTTCACCATCTTAGTTTGTTTGAATTGACCTTAGTTAGTTGTGCGGGTTTTGAATCATTAACCAGACAACTGGACTAATTGAGATGAGTAAATCTTCCACCACTGTTAATAGATATAACATTCTTCCACTGGATTTAGGTTTTTACAGTGAAAGGAACCTTTTCAAATTAAGATACCAGGGAATAATAGAGAACACTGACTAAAGCTGAACTGAAGAAATCATATCTGAAATATTCAAATTAAAAAACCTAATCAAGTTTAAAGACTCTTTGTCGGTGGATGTCTCCCTCCCTCCCTCCCTTCTTCTCTCCCTTCTTCTCTCCCTTCTTCTCTCCCTTTTACTGTACTGGTTCTTTAAAGAAACCGGTTCCTGGTTAACTTTGCAAGAACTTTGGTTCCGCGCCCTCTGTTATTCTCAGCAGCTGCAGTGACATCATCACTTATAGCCCCGCCTTCCCCAGAGTGCTGATCTGGAATTCTGGGGGTTTTCCTGCGCTTGGCCACTTCCAGGAAGTGACTGAGAACAGACTAGGGGGAGGGAAAGGGAGTTGGTTTAAACAAAAAAGGCAGACAGTGAGCGCATAGAGGGAAGAGAGGGGGAGGGTTAAAGAGATTGAGCAGAAAAGAGGAAGACTCACTTTGTTCGTCATGTGAAAGTGAAACTGCTGCAAGTTTTATTGTGTTTGTTTTTCCTTCATTCGGTTGTTGGTTGTTGACAGAGACTTGGGTCAGACAATGTGACGTTTCCTACAAACACATACACTTATACATTTTTCCTGAATGTGCTGTGTTGGCATTTTACTCTTGTTTTGTTCTGCAGGATGAGTGAAGCTCAGTTCATCAACGCCTATGACAATGATGTAAGTTCTGAGTTTGTGTGTGAAACATGAGACTGTCTGTTCTTCTCAACTGTAAAATAATTTTTTTGATTTATTATTCATCTGATTTCTTGCAAATAGCTGAGTCTGTAAGAAAAGGTTTTTAAAAGGAGCAACTTAAAGTCCAGTTGGTCCTTAGTTCTGATTTTGGTGTGAAAAATGTCTTAAAATGGATTTTTGTGCATGTGAAGTGAAATCATTTCAAATCTGTGACCAACTGTGCATTTCTGTGAAAGTGCAGGGAATTTAAACCTATAGTAATGCACTTTTTACTTTCTCTGCAGAGGCAAAAAATCATTCTGTGGATAACGAATGTGTTGAAAGAAGATACTGAGAGATGGCAATTGTTAATATTGCTATGAATGGATAAAGAAAACTGAATTTTAGGATCACAATAACCACAAAAGCTGCACAGTAGTTACTTTCTGCAAGAATTCATTGACATTTTCATAGAATTTTAATTTAGAATTGTATTTTAACATAAAATCAGTATCATCAGGAAAACAAAGTCTTCTGTCATAGATATGACAATATGAGTTTATCTGAGCAGTAATTGTTGAACATTGTCTTGATTTCATCCATAGACTCAATTCCTTTCATTTAAATTCCTACAAATTAATTTAAATAAGGCAGAATTTCATAATTCCTTGGTCAGTTCATTTTTGGGAGGTTAAATTTTAACTTCATTATAAATAGTTATGTGTTTTAAATAAACTTTACATTGAAACATAAGGAAAAAAATCCCAAATAGAGTCAGTTTCCAATCTGAATAAAAGCAGCCGAACTTCGTCACAGACACCAGGAACCCAATTATATTTTTGGGGGTTTTCACCGAACAAGTGATTCAAAAGATCACATAACTGATCAGTCACCTAATCATTGTGATACCTGATGATTAATAACTTCTTCACCTTAAGAAAATGGTGGATCCCCAAAATCACAAACACATTTTCCACAGACCACCATAAAGAATGAAGATAGACAGGTATTGATTGATTATTGATCATATGATGTGTTCACAAAGTGTTCTGTTCAACCTGTAATTGTCTTATTTTCCTCTTTTTCAGTTGCACCTGAATTTAATGACTTATGACTATATGCCTCCAGTGGACATTAAGACTGAACCCTACATACCTGAGACAGGTACAGTGACATCATCTCCACTTAGGTGTCGTGTATCAGCTGTAACACAGGGTGACTTAAAATAAGCCTTGAGAATTCAGCAAATTACTGTATGGTGGCTTAAAATTTCTAGAAAAGAATTGATGAATCCTGCCTAAAATGGGCTGAGCTGTTCTTTCAATCTATCGCTATGTACCCTATCTTTGACTCGGCTCCTTTATTGCGACACCTTCACCTATCTGGCCTCCCATCTCTCAAGATATCTACACAGAAATCCTTTGGACTTTCATAATCGTGAGCGAGGTGGCAGGAAAAGCACAGCATCCTTCACTCCACTCGTTCCTACCAGCACCACCTGCTTCCCTTCCCCTGTCCATCATTCCACATCTTCTGTCCTTTATTCCCCCCTGTATTCACTGAGGTGTAGCACTGCCCTCCCTGCCACACAAAGGTCATTCCACTCAATAAAGATCAACAAACTAGCTTCCAGGGAGGGCTAGTGATGGTCACATACATGCACTGAAATAATAAAATATTTAGCTGCAAGACTAAAAGTGCATCAGTCTAATAAGAAGTTGATACACCTTGTGATGGACAAATGCAGACACACAAAAAAATCTAGAAAAAATCTAGAAAATCAGCAATAAATTTAGGAACCTTTTCCAAACTAGTAGTCTTGGTACACTTAAGAGCAGTCAGACGGAAAATCGTTGTACCTGATAAGTGTGGACCCATTTCAGAACCTCTGAAACCAAAACCACAATTTTTTTCATTCACTTTCTCAAACTAATAAACTCAAGCCTTTGCCCAGTCCTCCAATCTTCCAGAACCTTGTTTTAAAAGCTAGAAATAACTTGACTAGTGAGATAAAAAGTTAGATATCATGTAAAAGGAAAGTAGCGATTTTACAAATCCAACAGATGTCCCTGACCAGGGACATCTGTTGGACAGACCGTGGTCAGACTCTTAAACCTTAAGTCACATGGCTACCTTGATAACTGGAAGTTTAACATGTCTTCTACATATCTATTCATACCTGTAAAAAAAAACTTAAGACACAAGAGACCAGCAGACAAAGGAGATTTCCAGAACTTTAGATTTCTAGAACTTCATCAAAAACAAAAACAACAGGACAGCACAAGGACAAGACGTTGTCTCTCCAGAAACTTAATGAGCCTTCCTTGGGAAGCAAGAACTACATTTTCTAGAATGATGAGATTTTGAAAGTAAATGGTGAAATTCAGAAACTATAAGTCACAGTGAGTACTGAAGGAAATATGTTGCAAATTATTAACTTAATCTGTGATTATATTTCAGCTCATGGTCCATACGTTCAGATCATAGAAGAGCCCAAGCAGGTAAGACTGATGTTTTACTTATTGTTTTTGTTTGTAATAACTATACAAAGTCACAAATATATTTGATATTGGTGGTGTTGCTTGCGCTATTGAAATACTTTCTAATTAGTTTTTTGAGGACAGCCTCATAAACCTGGTATATAACATGTCCCGAAAGGATTAAGATTAGGTCATCTGCCCACTCTTTACATATTGTCAGAGTTCATATTCATTCCCATAGGGATGTCTCCAAGCTACAGCATGATGACTGCCAGACATCTGTTTCAAGTTAAAACTTTGTTTAGACTTCAAGTCTGTGCATTTCACAAGAGCAAGCTGCTGTGATGTTCTTTCTGCTCTTTCTGCTTGATGACAAGCAGATTAAAGCTTTCATACCAGTCTAAATAAACTAAACCAACCAGGCAAACAAAGTAAATTTAGATGGTGAAACTACCCCAGAAATATCTGTAATGTCAAGAAAGCTGTCCCACAGGGGTTGATACCAAGTCCATGATGACTTTCTGTACGTAAATAAGATGCCTTTGCCTGCAAAACACCAGAAACTAAGAAACCATAAAAGAACATTTTTAAATGAGAGAGATTAAAGAAATTGAGATGACATCATAATGTATTACCATACTGTATTTCTGTCAGTATTTGACGGCGGAAGGAAGGTGACGGTGCGCGTAGCGTGTGCATAGGTGTGTGAGTTAGTGAGTGAGTTTGGGGGAGTTGTCGTAGATGCAGTTATAGTGTTAAAGTTGCTGTTTCCATTGGAAGTGGAAGGTAACCCATTTGGACATTTGGCACACATTTGGTGCCAAACTGTGGCAAACTGAGTGCCCACCTATTGGTATCCTTACCAAAACTTTTGTGGAGGCTTTACACTCTGCTCAAATTCTATTCTCTTTTTTTTTTTTTTTTTTTTTTGATTTTCCCTCAGTTCGACATCATAGCTTGACTTTGAGTAAATAATACTGTGCTCAAGTTAGATATTGTTGATACGGAAGCCTTATACTGTCAAAGGATACTGAATAGTGCAAATATATATATTTGAAGTGACTTCCCAGGAGAGCCACTGCAAGACACGTCTTACATCTTCACTGCTCTGCAGCGTGCCCAACCCCCTTTGCTCAAATTCTATCACATTTGGTAAATGTTTAGTCAATGAGTGGCTGAAGGGGATCAATGACATCTGTGTGCATGGAATCACAGTTAGCTTGGTGTAGCATAGGTCAGCATGGCAAGTATAGAAATTTCACATTTTTCCTTTGGTTTATTCCAATTATCTCAAAAATAGTAACAAGTACAATATTTCTGACACTGGGAATAGATTCTCTGAGGTCCCTAGACACCAAGAACTTACATATGAACCTTATTATTGTGGAACAACTCTTTGTTTACTTTGGGTATGTCTTTTGAGGAATTTTTTCCTGAAAATATGGTCAGGACTTCACAGGTTAATACACTTTCTTTTGATCAACAACTGTCTAATACAATGTGAATTTACAACATGTTTTATGAAGAAATTCCTGGGGCTAAGGAAGTACCACTAATCAAAAAGTTGATGGCTCAATTTTTGGTTCATCCTGAATTTCAGTATGAAGAGTGTGCTTTAGTAGTGTTAATATATCTATGTCTGTAATGGAAAGCGGTTGTTGATGGGAAACTATTGATAGTCCATTAAATAAATCTAGTTTTGGGAGATTAAGTGAAAGAAAGAAGAACAAACGGAAGAACAAAAGACATGTTTACTTAAACACAGGAGACACGCTCGGAGTGGGAGGTGATTCCCCATTTTCAGGCTGATCTACATGTTGCAATCAGTCACTTCCTTTAATCCAGGGTTTTTCCAAAAGTCAGAAAACAACACGGGACTGAGCTTATGAGCATGAACAGGCTGCCTGCAGGAAGTAAGGGAGTTTCTGCTGGTAAAGGTCAGGTGCCTACTGAGTCTTCTGACTGGTTCAGATGGAAAGAACAACCAGCAACAAATCTGAAATAATTAATAAAATTGACGTATCTCCAGTCAGACATAACACAGTTTTAATCAACAGAACAGGCCTGGTGAGGATAACAGCAGTGAAAGGAACACAAAGACAGACATGCAATGGATTCACATTAGTGAAACAAAATAAATAGATGAATAAATTCAGAAATTGAAAAATCAATTAAAATCAAAACACATCCTGACATTTAGAAATAAGTCAGATAAAATTTTTTAAGTCTTGAGACACTGGAGTTATGATTCAAAGATTATTTGTCCTGAACTTTTCAAAGTAAAACAAAACGTCTCATTATTAAATGTGTCTTCTTACATAAGAGAAGCTGAAAAACCAGGAAATTGAATTTGTAATAAATTAACAAAAATATTCCAGGTTTTTAGATTCCCAGAATTTTCTGTCAGTAATATAATCAGTTTCAGAATTGTAGTTGCCACTTTGAAAGAGGAAGAAGATAAATATTTCTATAAAAAGAAACAGAACATAAGCAAAATATGAGTTTGGATCAGCAGGATAACTCACAGCCCTGTGTACCCAGATGTTAATAATTACCAACTACAGAGTAAAAATGTATTGATATACTGATTCGCTGTGGCGACCCCTGAAGGGAAAAGCCGAAAGGAGAAGAAGAAGAAGAGTAAAAATGTATTACGTGTGTCTTTTGTATTAACAGAGGGGTTTTCGGTTCCGTTATGAATGCGAGGGACCCTCCCATGGTGGGCTGCCAGGGGCCTCAAGCGAGAAGAACAGGAGAACTTACCCAACCGTGAAGGTAGGAAACACCAGTGATGACAGTATTCTGGCAACATTCTGACAAAAATGTGACAACCATGTAACAGAATTCTGAAAACAACGTGACAACAACGTGACGATGTTCAAACTACATTCTGACAACAATGGGACAACTGTGAGGAAGCAGCTATAATATGACATGACAGAAACTCAAATCTTTTAGTTTCACTGTGACTTAAGTTATATCGGAAACTCAGACCTTGTTTTAGTTTTTCTTTCTTTCTTGCTGTCCCTCAGATTAATAACTACATGGGTCATGTAAGGGTGGAGGTCCAGCTGGTGACCCACACTGATCCTCCTCGCGTCCATGCTCACAGTCTGGTAGGACGTCACTGCACCGAGAAGGGCACCTGTACCATCGACGTTGGCCCCAGCGACCTTACCGCCTCGTCAGTATCCAATCACATCACTGCTCCCTCACTCTAGATTGAAACAGAATAATAAGTACAACACAATGATTGGGTGTGGTGGAAAGTTTTCGTCTTTTATTCCTTGCCACATGCTTTCAACACAGTTTCATTTCTTGAGGAGAAAAAATCCAAAGAGGAAGTCAGTGTTCTTTTTTAAGTTCAGGACAGATAGAAATATATCGGTGAAGCTACACACACAGTTTGTATAACATACTGCTGATGTCACCTCCTGTAGGTTCAGTAACCTGGGGATCCTACACGTGACCAAGAAAGGTGTTGTTGACATTCTGTACAAGAGGCTGATTGATGAGAGGAAGAGACAGAAAGGACCTCACAGTACTCTGACAGGTAAACACAAACCAGCCCTCCACCACTATACCCTGTTACCTGACAGTTAAACACACTTGAACCCTCCCCCACTGTACGCTGTTACCTGACAGGTAAACGCACCTGAGTCCTCCCCCACCATACCGTTGCCTGACAGGTAAATACACCTGATCATTTAAACCCAGTCACCTGAATGGATTTGTTTCCTCTCCCCATGCAGAGGTGGAGGAGAGTGCCTGTCAGAAGGAGGCTAAGGAATTGGGCAAAGTGATGGACCTGAACATTGTCAGGTTAAAGTTTACTGCCTATCTGCAGGACAGCAACGGGTCATTCTCCAGAGCGCTGAAACCTGTCGTTTCCAACCCCATCTACGACAGCAGTGAGTACACACAACAGGGTTAACAGTGCGGTTAGTTTTGGGGTGTGGGATTAGTCATTAACTGATAATGTGTCAGTTAAGACATACTGTTGCCAACAGACAAAAGTTTGTATGGAACAAGCTGAAAAGAAAGCACACCTAACAACAATTATGTTGATGTTGATGTGGGATTCAGACACAGTCGTGTTTTTGTTTGACCTACAGAGTCTCCAAACGCTTCCAACCTGAAAATTTCTCGCATGGATAAGACGTGTGGCTCAGTGCTTGGAGGAGATGAGATCTTCCTGCTCTGTGACAAAGTCCAGAAAGGTGAGAATGTGAGAACCTCAAAAAAAAAACAAAAAACAAAACTTCTCATTTGTTGCTTTAAATCATCTTGAATTATTTCTGATGTTTTTCTTATTTAATACATAGTTTGGTTTTCCAAAATCTTGAATTTTATATTTTAAATAATTTGATAGTTGTGTACAGTCTCAATCTATATCTGTGGTACAGAACCTGCACTTTTGAGCCCCTTTGCCATCACTGAACACAAAAAAGTCACTCGATAACAAATTTTGCGTCAAGTGCAAAAATATCAGTTAGAAAACCGGATGCAAAAGGAACAAACCACATAAAATCCAAGAATGTGCAGGACGCCTCACCTGCTGCACACACCAGATACTGTATGTAAGGAAGCAGCCTGCCTCCTCTAAAAACACAAAGCAGGTGATGCTCTGTGAAAAAAAAACAGGGCATCCACCTGCTCAATTTTTTACCTTGTTTAACCACACCCTGATCTAAGGACTAAAATGTTGTTGATAACAATGATTCTTTAGTTTCTGCATAGTCTTGAGTTTTCTGTTGTTTCCTGTTCATTGTTTTACTGTCTCCGTCAGCTGATAAATGTCCCATCACACTCTTTACTTTGCTGCACATTACAGATGACATCGAAATCCGTTTTTATGAGGAGGATGATGAGGGAGGCTGGGAGGCATTTGGTGACTTCTCACCTACTGATGTTCACAAACAGGTACAGAATCTGTGTTTTGTATGTGCATGTTTGTGTGTTGTTCTTTGAGATTGTGTATGTGTGCATTTGTGCGTGTGCCTGTGCGTGTGTCTGCCAGTTAGATCAAGGAAATGACAAATGTTTTATAACCACAGGCAGAAAAACAGCAGCTTTTCTTTGAATTTTACATAAATAGGGAAATTCCTTCAAACTGTCTGCAAACACTGACAGACACACACACACACACACGCACACACACACAAAGTACTACCACTGATCTCCATTACATGGGTGCAGACCCTTAAAGCCCATGTGTTTTCTCACCAACCAAAACTCAGGAAAGGAAAACTCAGATTTTATTTATATATTTTTTGATCACTTACATTTTTTGGATGTTGCATTTTCTACGTTGTGCTCTCAATATTATTTCGATGTTTATTTAGATTAGATATTTAAAATGCTTTTTATCGTATGGTAACACCCAAACATCAACACAGTGTGTATTATTTCCTCTCCCTCCTCAGTATGCCATTGTGTTCAAAACACCGCCATATCACAGCACAGAAATTGAGCGTCCCGTCACCGTCTTTCTACAGCTGAGGAGGAAAAAGGCAGGCGACAGCAGTGATCCAAAACAGTTCACCTACATACCCCAAGTCCAAGGTCAGCAGCTTTAATGTTACATGAGGAACAAACACATTTTTTCCTTTCTTGGATTTAATGAGGCGCTACCTGTGACCCACCTAAGGGAAACAGAAGATGTATGTTTCTGGGTTGAATGTCACACATTTGGGGATTTCCCTAGTGGAAATGCTGCGTTTCAGTCCTTACCAAACTACTCAGAACTTCAGTGTGCAGCAAAATCACCAAAACGAAAAGGGAGGAAATGAGATGTTTCCAATCTCTCTAACACGCCTCTGTCTTCCAACTTTTAACACTGATGTTAATTTCCCCGCCTCGGGTCATCACCTCCCCTTCTGCCCTCTCTCAGACAAAGAAGAGGTGCTGAGGAAGAAGCAAAAGCCACTGCCTCACTATGAACCCTGGAGAGGAGGAGGAGGAGGAGGACGCAGCGGGGGAGCTGCAGGTTTTGGAGGAGGAGGAGGAGGTAAGGACTTTATGTTTAAAAAAACATCAAGCGCAGCATTCTGCAGGCGTATGATATCACACTTGATCTGTTTGAAGTTCTCTTTGGTTTTGTTGAAATGAATAAATGAAATAATGTTTCAGTGGTTTGGTCCTGTGCTTCTGTTTTCATCATTAATTTCATCATAGCTTTGCTTATTAAATAAAATATTAACACACAGGAGAGGAAAAAAATTAGAATGTATTCAGACATAAACCAACCTGCTGGGTTCATTGTGTTTCCCTCTGCAGGATTCCAGTTCAGCCAGCAGATGAATGGCGCCAGTGGGGGAGGAACAGGAGTTTTCTTCACAGGAGGTTTCACAGGTTTTGGCGGAGGAGGGGGGACTCAGATGTCCATCTCTGCCCCTCAGACAGACATTAACCAGCAACAAACTGATGGACAGAGTGCAGGACAAACAGGAGGACAGACTGGGTCACCACTACAACAGCAGCTGTTTCAGATTGGTGAGACACTGCATTAGTCCTGTTGTTCTCTGATATATCAGCATGAGTTTGATGATAAATCGATGATGAGCATGATGATGTCTGATGAAGACTATAATGATGAGTCCAATGAAGAGTATTATGATCACTCCAATGATCAAAATGATGACTGACTCCGGTGACTGAAGAATACCTATGGTGGTCTTCTATGTGTCCATAGCTGCAGCCCTCCACAGTAGAGCTTCTCAGAATGCCAGACAGACCGCTGCTGCCCTGCTTCAGTACTGCAGCACCGGGGATGCACGGGTCCTTCTGGCAATCCAGAGACACCTCTGTGGGGTCCAGGATAGCAATGGAGACACGTGAGTGTTGATATTTTTACTTCACCTGTCCAGTAAATCAACATGTGCCTACTTCATTTTAACTCTACTCACCTGTGTTGGCTTTTTGTTTTGCTTAGTAATTTGATGTTGTGGCTTTTCTTTCCCACAGTCCATTGCACCTGGCCATCATTCATCAGCAGACAAATGTGATCCAGCAACTGATCCAAACTCTGCTCAGCAGCCAGCAGCAAAAGATGCTCAACACAGCTAACCACCTTCAACAGGTGACCACTTGCTCACTGGCTTTTCTCAGGCCTCACCTCAACTAACCTCAACAGCTTTAAGCCCTATGATCAGGTATCTGCCCCCCTCCTGTCCAACACCTCCCTTCAGTCTGTAATTTTCCTTAACTATCCACCAAACACGGCCATCCACTCCAGCAGGAAACTAACTCCCCTCAGCACAATTAAGTCACCTGAGAGAGGTAGACAGCATGTAGCTACCACTCAATGATGAATTTTATATTTTATTTAAAAACATTTTTTCTTCTTCTTTTGGATTTTTACGTATTTGGGGTCGCCGCAGCAAGTCAGCTTCCTGTGAATTACATGATTAATTTGGCTATGGTTTTACATTGGATGCCCTTCTTGAGGCAACCCTCCCATTTATCCGGGCTTGAGACCGGCACAAGAGTGCCACTAGTGGGCACCTTGTGGCTGGGGTTCCTCATCGGGAATAGAACCTCGGTCTCCCGCATACCAAGCGGGTATACTCACTAATATACTAACGAGGCACCAGTCAATGATTAATGATCTACAATAATTAATGCAACTAATTCAGCATAATAGAGCTATACCTTCAACTAGCAGTGCGTCATACAGCTAATCATTCCTTCTCTCACTGCAGACTCCTCTCCACCTGGCAGTGATCACCCGGCAGGTGAAGGTGGTAGAGGTGCTGCTGAGGGCAGGGGCCAATCCCAGCCTGGTGGACAAAGATGGCCGCAGTCCCCTCCATTTGGCAGCGCTGGCAGGAGACATCACAACACTGCGCCCCCTACTGGCTCACCTGGGAGAGCACCATGCCAACCTTGTCAACACCCCCGACTTCCACGGTGAGAAGACTGTCTGTGTAAACACATCCTATTAATGCTGAAACAGAAGGAGTGGCTGATTACAACACTAACAAGAAAAAATCAACTTCAACTGAAGGAAATGAAATCAGGCTCTTTGCTGTATTATCTAATCTGTTCCAATAAAATCCAATTAAAGAATTATCCTCAATGATCAAAACAGAATTCCTCAACCCAATCTTTGTATTCATTCAGCCACAGAAGTTGTGATTGGTTGAATGGTTCAGTGGTTTTTAACGGAAGAACTAAAGAAATTGTTCATACATACCTTCATACATATTTACATTTCAGGAGGAATCTATTAGGGCTAAAAACACTGAAGTTTTCCCTGTGCTTTTGTCTCCATCAGGACTTCAGCCACTCCACCTGGCGGTGAGGAGGGACGGCGAGCGCTGCCTCCGCTTGCTGGTGGAGGGTGGAGCCAAGATCAATGCCCCAGAGCAGAAGAGTGGACACACTGCCCTCCACCTGGCCATCAGAGAGAACTTGTTCAAAGTGGCTTGCACGCTCATCACAGAGGTATGAAGCTCTGATCAGTGTCCAAACAAACTGTGTGACACTGATCATATTCTGTGATAATTGTGTCACCATAGTTGTAACAACCCAGTCCAGGTCAACAAACTGTAGTAGACTTTGAGCGTATCTTCCTGTTGGGATGACGACATCATCAGTGTTGAACTCCCTCTTTCTGTGGTTTGTTGGTTCTAGCTGAGGGCAGATGTTAACGCCTGCACATTTGGAGGAAACACTCCGCTCCACCTTGCAGCCAGCCTGGGCTCACCAACCCTCTGCTCCATGCTAATCGCTGCAGGTCAGAAGCCTGACACACACATGCCGACTGACACACATGCTGACTGAGAAACACACTCATACCCACACACATTGAAAACACACTGAGAATGAAATGTTTTTCAGGTGCTGATAAGAACTTGGAGAACGACGAGCCGCTCTTCTTTGACCTCTCCTCAGAAGAAGAAAAAGATGAGGATGAGCCAATAAGAAAGGAGGTCAAAGAACCAGAGGCCACTGCCTCACAGCCAATCAACCCTCGCAAGAGACCTGCAGGACACACACCTCTGGACCTTGCTAAATGCCAAAAGGTGAGTTATACCTTCTAAGTTAAAGCAATAAGATCTCAGAATCAGGCCAAATATGCAGACTGATTTAATGACTTGGCCTGGTGGTTAGCGCACAGAAGATGAAGGTGAAATCATCAAAAGTTGTAACATCACTGGAACTTTTTTCTCAAAGATCAATGAGTGAATCTGTAAACCATCTGTGACATGCTACTCCTAAGATTTAAATTTGGGAAAACATTTCACTGAAAACAACGCACGCATATCTTTTAAAAACTAATATTTTGTTTACTGTAGAAACTCCTAATTTCCTCATCTCTTCCACTCATCTCCTTGTCTCCTTTCCTCAGGTGAGGAACTTGTTAAACTCAAAACAGAGTCCAAAGACAAGTCGTCACTGCAGTAAGAGGATCAAACAGAGCAGCAGTGAAGGTGAGACTCTTATAATCATCCACGACGTTCACTGTCACAGCTCTTTCATGGGAACTTTAAACATCTGAGATGCTTTTATTGTCCCTGTGTGAATAGGAAAAAAAAACCCACTGGAACATGTTTCCAGCCTTTTTTATGTTTGGAAGCAAGAAGTTATCAGATGAATGCCTCCACAGGTTTTACAAAAGAAACTGGACTGAAATGTGTTGATGTCCCAGAGGTGGAGAGTTCTGGTCTGGACGAGGACACGCTGTCCCGGCTGGTGGAGGTGTTGAGTGTTGGAGATGTTCCCTGGAAGAAGCTAGCAGAGAAGTTAGGGATGATGACACTGACTCACCTGTACCAGGACAGTCCGACTCCCTGCCATCACCTGCTCCAGCACTATAAGGTGACCACATAGCGCAGCCGCAGAGCCCAGTCAGTCTCTGCATTTACTGCTGAGTCCAACAATGAAGACAGGTCTGCTGTTGCATTTACCGCACCAAAATAATACCACTGATGAAGGCTGCACATAAAGCAGCATTTCTCTGACAGTTACACTACAGTTAACTGTAGTTTGACCTTAAAAATATACTCACTGTGACAGCAGTGAACTGATGAACTCTGTCTGTTTGTGTCCAGCTGGGTAGGGGTCCAGTTGAAGGCCTGGTTGAAGCTCTTCAGTCTCTCGGCTTGTCAGAAGGAGTTCGACTGCTGAGAAACACGGAGCTACGAGACGACAAACACAGCACAGGTGATGCACACAAATGTACACAAAGTGCCTATTTACTGCATTTTATTAACATATGAAAAGCTCAAATTCAATCTGTAGCCACAATCTGATGGTTTATATTTGCTGTTCAATCAGACGCAACAGTCGACAGTGGATTTGGCAGCCAACCAATGGAGGAAGAGGAGCCACCTGTGGTCAATCAGTGACAAACAACAACTGATCTCGGACATTAAACAGCTTCATTAACATCATTTCATCCTACATGAACCAGGACTCTACAGAAGTGGTCTTAAAGGCATTTAACAGACATTTCTCCCGAACAGTAGAATCCACATTTTCACCTGCAGAAGAGATGGATGTGCTGCGCTTCAGAGAGGACAGCTGTAAATTTACCACAAGACACTGGGAGTTTTCTTAAAAATGAGTGACAAGTTTTCAAAAGTTTGTGAAAATTTGAGTTTAAAGACAAAAAATCACCTTGTAAAGGTTAAAAAAAATAAGGACTCTATCTCAGACCTGGCGCCAAGTGCAGCATGACATTGTCTGCTATTTTCAGAACAACACAGTTGTCTTCCTCTTGTACACCTGCAGCCATTTGATCACCCATTGGTGTGTTGGTACACTGTTGTGGCTAGATATTTCACTAATTGTAAGGTCAAGAGCATACACGTGTTAGACACCCAGACTAAATTTGACCACCACAGTTTCATGATGAAACAAAGATATGTTTAGCCACAGGTCAAGTGATCACACGTCTAATGTTTTGATTTGTGCCTTCCTACTTGGCAGAGCTGTGCACACAGTGTATTACTTGTGAGCTTGGACTTGGCTCACAATCAGCAACTGTGTGATCAACAACTGTGCATCAGTATAACAGCAACCTGCAGAGGAACAGGAGCATCTGAATAAATAACCCCAGTCATCTGTTCTCAGACAGAGAACCATGTGTCTGGTGCTCTGAAGGTTTCTCATTTTTACCAATACAATAGGAAAAGTTAGAATGACAAACTATTAACAGTGCATGGCAGACTGTTAAAATAGAGCCCAGATTTAGCATTTTCTAAATAGAAATGCAAATAGCGTATTTCACCAAAAGTGTGTGTGTATATATATATATATATATATATACATCTACCTCTACACATATATATAATTCAAATTTCATGAAATTCTCCTGCTTTTTAAATTTAATTTCCAGCTTTACATTTGTCAATAACTTATATTCTCTCTTTTTTTTTTGGAATTATCTTGGTTTATCTCTGTGGGTTGTGTTAGGTCTGTCTGATGGACATTCTGGTTTCCTTACATTTCCCCCTCAAATTTGCTTTCAAGGACAATCCTTCAATGAAAATTAGTCTCAGAGGTCTTTTGATAATATGTTAAATGCTTTGATAATGAATATGACAGTAAATCTATGTTGTTTAGAGTTTGCGTTGTGCCTAATGTTAACCTGACACCTTGTGAAGTTAGAACTTGAAGAGCTGATTTGCTTTGTCATCTCTATAAAAACTGGAACTTCCTTTTTTGCATCCACTCTTGAACACAGCATATCCCTTCTCTTAAAGCATCAGTGAATCTCAGATGTCCCTGTTACTCATCTGTTGTCCCCTGATCATCAGTGTGACTGTTCATTCAGCTTTTCATTAATGCAGGCATTTTATTGAAGCTCATACATGATTAAAAAAAGAATATAACAGTTAATTATGAATGACAAAAATAAAGTATTCAAAATAAGTTACATTATAAAATACTAATTTAGATAACATACAAATAATATTGTGATTTAAATAGATACAAACTACAACATACATAAAATTTTAGTTCATTAAGAATATCAAAAAGTCAAAATTTGATGCTACTTGTAAAAACTTGTCAAGCAATGTGAGTCAGTTAAATAATAATGCAAATTTGACTCTTCAATTATTTGACAAAAGTATTAAAAAAGTTTTAAATTTAATTTGTTGTCAAACTTTTTACTTTAGAAAGCTTCAACTGAGATTTCTGTGATTAGCCAATGTTTTATTTATTAATTTTTTTTATGTAAATAATGTGTTATTTCTATTTAACATGGACGGGGAAATCATTAACATTCCAGTAGGCGTTCCAGGCAAAGTCGGGTACACTCTGGACAGGTCGCCAGTCCATCGCAGGGCCAACATACACAGACAAACAGAGACAACGAACCACTCACACTCATAGTCACCAGTCAACCTAAACATGCATGTCTTTGGACTGTTGGAGGAAACCGGACTACCTGGAGGAAACCCACGAAGGCACGGCGAGAACATGCAAACTCCATACAGATTCCCCAACGCCGAGGAATCTAACCCACAACCTTCTTGCTTTGAGGCAATAGCGCTGACCGCTGTGCCGTCACACTGCCGTCTTTAACACCAAAAATTCTAATTTGCGTATCAAAGCTACCTGCTATAAAAGTCTGGCTTACTGAAAGTCAAAATCCTGACCAAGAGTTTCACAACAGTAAACAGGAAATAATCAAATTTGCATGGAGAATTAATAAAATTCTAAAAAACCTTTATGTAAATATGAAGACATTAAAATTTTCATCATTCATTCAAGTTTGAGTGAGGAAGTTCAAACATGTCCTTTGTCCCTCACATAAAACAAGTCAGTAGGGCAGCTTTCTTCCACCTGAGAAACATTAGGAAAATCAGAAATATCCTCTCTCAAGAGGATGCAGAAAAACTAGTCCACGCATTCGTAACTTCTAGGCTGGACTACTGTAACTCATTATCTGGGTGTCCAAACAAATCTCTGAAAGGCCTTCAGTTGATTCAGAATGCTGCTGCACGAATATTAACAGGAACTAGAAAAAGGGATCACATCTCTCCTGTGTTAGCTGCTCTTCATTGGCTGCCGGTAAAATCCAGAATAGAATTTAAAATCCTTCTGTTAACATATAAAGCTCTTACTGGCCAAGCTCCGTCATACCTCAGAGAGCTCATAGTTCCTTACTGTCCTAGTAGGCCACTCCACTCTCTAGATGGAGGTTTACTTGTGGTTCCTAGAGTCTCCAAGAGTAAATCAGGAGGCAGATCTTTCAGTTATCAGGCTCCTCTTCTATGGAACCAACTTCTAGTATCGGTCCGGTGGGCAGACTCTTTAGCAATTTTCAAGACCAGGCTTAAAACTTTTCTGTATGACAGAGCTTATAGTTAAAAAGTTAAAGTTCATTTACTCTTTAGCTATGCTGCTATAGGCCTAGACTGCTGGGGGAAGGACTGAGCACCTCTCTCTCTCTCTCCCTCTCCCTTTCCCCTCTCTCTCTCTCTCTCCCCCTCTCCCTCTTCCCTCTCCCTCTCTCTCTCTTCCCCCCTTGCATGCGCCGTCATACCAACAACCTGCTTCTCCAAAATCCCAGTTTCTCTCAGTTCCAAGCATGTGCATTGCATTTACTAACCATGTTTTCCCGAAGTCTCTGTCTCCCCCAGCTCCTCTCCTTTCTCTCTCCCAGCTCCTCTCCTCTCTCTCCCTGTCCTCATCCTGCAGGTGATGAATCATCACCATCCCATGTTCCTGCAATGCCTGCTGCTCCCACATCTTCAAGAATTCCATACAGCATCATTCCTACGAACCTCATGCAGCATCATGTTCCTGCCTACACCTGTTTGAATATCCCCTCCTCCTGCTCTCTTTCTCTCCCTACTCTACCCAACTTTGCCTCCCCCTCCCCCTGTGCCTCTCTCTCTCTCTCTCTCCCTCTCTCAACCCAATCGGTCGAGGAAGATGGCCGCCCCCCCTGAGCCTGGTTCTGCTCGAGGTTTCTGCCTCTTAAAGGAAGTTTTTCCTTGCCACTGTCGCCAAGTGCTTGCTCATCGGGGGATCTGTTGGGTCTCTTTAAATAATTTTATAAAGAGTTTGGTCTAGACCTGCTCTATATGTAAAGTGCCTTGATGTAACTTTGTTATGATTTGGCGCTATACAAATAAATCTGATTTGATTTGATTTGAAACAAAGTACAAATTGACACAAATGTTGAACTCAATCAAAAAATCAAGTATATTTAAAAAATTTAATAGGTGTAGCTGTAATAAATGAATTAAAAATTTAATATAAATGAATTAAGAGAGTTAAGTCTACTGTCTACTTTAGCCTACTTTAAAATTAGATTTGGTGTCTAATTAGTTTGATCAGTTATTTGTGGTTTTTTTTTTTTTTTTTGGTCTTTGCCAACCTGAAATTTTAAGTTGGCAACACAACTTTATTACATACTTGATTTATTATTACTTCTTTTTCTCCTGAGAAACAAATGTTGCTTAATTATATGTCAGAGAAAAATATATATTTTTCTTTTTTAATTTTTGTGTTAATGATGTTGAGCTTCATGTACTCTGACATTTTCTTTACAGTAGAGGCTATGTGTTTTATTAATACTGTGTAATCGTATGCCTCTGGAAATGAAATTTAATCAGTATAAAAAAAAAACAACATAAATGCTGCAATGTTGAAGTTTCTCTGTCATTGAACAAAAGATTTTCAGACTTAGTTTTTGTTTCCTAAGTTTTTATTTTTGCCTCTAACCCTTTAAAACGATACAAACATGAAGTTAATGTTTCACCATGACCAAAACTTCACAGGATGTAGACAGTATGTACAACTATCAATTAGCGAGCAGGCGGCAAACATTCAGGCTGCAGCAAAGCCCCCCCCAAAAAAAGAAAAAAGAAAGACAAAAAAAGTTCACAGACACTTGTTCATGGGGAAACAGCGATGAACGTAATAAATAAACAAATCAATTCAATATCTGTTCTTACTCTAAAATACGTAAACAAAAGTGCCCTAAATCACAGCAAGCAAGCTAGGCAGTTAGCCCAACTACAATATGGCTTCTCAATGCGAACTTGTACATTTATTTACAAGGTTTGGACGCAGAGGAAAAGCTGAAAGCGGCCATGACTTTTAGATGAACTCATCCAAGCTGCTTTACATTGCACAGTGCAAAAATCCGCCAAAAATACACAAGTGCCACTGGATTATTGAGGGAGTAAATAGGACCCAGTGGGTCAAAACCCACAGCAGCAGCAGTCAGGACCAGCTGTGTCGGCACCAGCTGCTGGATTGACTCAATATGTCAGCATGTTCACGTTCAAGATTAGCAGGTAGAGGCTATGAGACGGATTTTGGGACGTCCATGTGGTGACATAATCTCTGCTCTTCAGCCCTTCAATTTAACAATTACAAGTGCAGTCAGAAAACAGAGGTCTTCATCATCTTCATAAAGGTCTGTTACCATTTAAAAGGTACTGACAGTTATGGATTCTCAGAGGAATAACAAAGCAATCGTCACTTATTCAGCAAAGAAAACTTGAGTCAAACTAGATAGAGGTTAATGGAAAAACTTGAGTGGTGAAGAGGGATGATCATGGTGGGTCTTGTTCCCAAAGCTTGGACATGTTCAGGAGCTTGAGAGACATGAAAGAAGGTTCACATTTATGGAAATGTTCACCAACATGCAGGAGCAACAACCGAGAGACAGCCAATCAGCTTTGTTTCTTTTGTGTTCCACCAAAATCAAACAGAGGAAAAGCTGAACGTCACTGTCAACAACTTTTTCTCGCTGAGTTTAACAAGAAAAATTCTGAAAATAATTGTCCAATCAGGGCTGTGTATGGAACAGACCCTTAGCCACTTCATGGTCTCAGAGAATTGAGTCTGCCCGTGTGAAAAGAGGTGAAGAAAGGTTATCTAGCCTGCAGTGGTTCTACTTTTAGCTCTTTGATTCATCTCAAGCCAGAGGCAATGGAGCTAATGAAGCATCCATCCTTCCTTATTTTGACCTTCAGTTCATGAGCATCATGTGATAACCTTCTTCTGACCATAATACAAAAACCCCCTTTTATCCCGTCTGTTGAGACCTTGACAAAGTCCTCTGTGATGGGTTTAGTGTTTTGACTGCCTGATCAATCGGGAGCAGGATCCCTGAAAGGGGGAAAAGTCATTTTTCCTCTCAAGGTCCACCAAAAGATTTCTGTTTGTACACTGCCAGCACTCACTGACACAGAGTCAAAAGGCAGTTGCACCAGGCAGAAGTTCAACACAACTCTTCCTCTCCCTCCCGTCAGTATTGCTGTCTGAACATCATTTTCTTTCAGTGTTTTTAAATTACTATTTCAGAATAGAAAGGTGTCAGCTTTTGTCTTTTATTTTCAAATCACTAAAGTTTTAGAGGGCATGGCTGATTCATTCAGCCAAAGTGTTCAATGAAACGAGTCATAATAAAAACTCTGTGGACCTTCCTGAAGACTCGACAATAAAAAGTTGATCTTTGTTGTCAGATCAATGTCCAGCAAACATGGAGCTGCTTCAGTCCTGTTTTCAACTCAGCATTATTAGGGCTCATAATCAAATCAGAATGTGCTTGTCTGTTATAGTTGATTGGATGTGTCAGATTTCCTGACACTGTCCTTTCTTAAAACGGAGGTCCAGTATTGCATATATACAGATCCATCTACGACGACATTTATCTTTCCACATTGGTGTCAATAATAATATGCAATAATATGTTAAATAGGCCGTTAACAAAACAATTTTTAGAATCACTTCATTGTTCAAGCAATTTTTTGAGTGAATTTGGAGGCGTCAGATTCTCAGGAATGAGAATTTACTGCTGTCCTTGGTGCAAAAGTTTTTGACAACCACTCAGACAATCTCAGATATCTGAATGCATTTTGATTTCAGGGTTTATTATGTTTCATTGTGTAGGTTTTGTGTTTGAGTCAGTGAAGCCCTGGATAGGATGGAAATGTCCAAACTCAGAAACATGTCAGACTGTGGTACCACAATGTGACCCCAAGTGGCAGCAAGAGAGAAGTGCATGTTGGAAGTGCAACATTGAGCAATGAGGACGAACGGGAGACTCTATGACGTCACTGTTGTCTTCAAAAAAAACGTGGAATAAGAAAACCGAAGAGACAAAAGTTAGTCAGTCTCCAGCTCTGTCATATTGACCTGAAGTCACCACACACATGTCCTCACATGTCCTCTGAACCACTAAAAGACAATGACAGGATCATCGCTACACATTACACAACTTCTCTTGATATGTTTCATCCAGGTAAAATTGATCAGGGGGAATGTTAAAAGCAAGTGGACATATTCAAACATAGTTCAGTTTCCAGCACTGAGTCCCCCTATCAGCTGCCAGCACATAAAGATAACATATGGAAGTTCATTCATGACAAAACTACTGAGCCAGCGTAACATTTATTTAAACTTCAATCAGTCTGCAGGTTCACATTCAGCTGAATGCATTTGTCCATTAACTACTCAACCAACTGAATATACAATGGAAACTATTTTCTGTAGTTTCCCATTAGAAATGCCAAAAATTTGATTCCAGCTTCCTTAATGTGAGAAATCGTTTTTGATTTTTATCATGCAACAGTAAAGTGAATTTCTTGTTTAGGTTATAATGAAATTTTGTCCCGAAAATAATAGGTTTAATTGATAATGAATTGTGTTCCTTTATATGTGATTTTCATACATTGTTACATTGAGCTGAGCTGCTGTGCACAGATTAAGACCCTCTACCTTACATTAGCAATTAATTGTATTCATTGAAATTGTACCAGTTCAAAAAACTCGGTTTTCTGTACAGTACACTTACACAGTTCATTCCAAATTTATTATTTTATAAAGATCTAAATATTACTGACATGTAAAATAATGCCTTACCACACAAAAAGGGTAAAAGGTTTGCATTATTAATCGTATGCTATTAAAGTAAGACATTTTTAATTACCTTATAGGAAAATATACGAAAATTACAAAACTTTTATTTCTCTCTAATTGCACCTTTATCCTTCATTTCCTCTTTGCAGTGGTGGGTTTTGTATAGTTTCAAGGTCTTAACTACTTATCTCGGTATACTTGGTTTAACCTAGCTTGATGAAAGTTTAAATGAATAAGCTGGTTTATTGTAGTAGTTTGTGGTCTCCAGTGATCCTCCACACTTCCTGTAAATTTCCAGCAGAACTCAGTGGAAAAAAACTACATAAATAAAACAAACTGCAGTTACACTTTGATCAGCCTCCGTCCAGCATGTTAAGTTTGTATTTACATTCCTTGAAGTACACATCATTGCAGTTCTACTGTGTGCTTGCAATACTCTCTGGTTGAAACATGCACACACAGACAGACACACACACACACACAAACACATACATACAGGTACCTATACACACTGTTTGTTGTTTGTTTGGGGGAGGCCTGACTGCAGAGTCTACACCCATCATCTCATCCCCCGCAATCTTTCCTCCTTTTGCTTGATTATAGCAGCAACAGTTGCACGCACTCTGTCTCCCACATGTTGTTGGCATAGCAACCTGCTCCCCCCTTGTTTGCTAGGAGAACAAGAGTAATGTTAATGCAGGAGGTCAGGTTTGTCGTTCTGTGAGAAAAATAAAAGTACCGACATAGAACCTGATCCAGGAGGGTCATGGATCAAGTCTCCACTGCTGCTGCAGACCAAATAACTGATCACTGATATTTAGTATCACCGTCATTTTAACAAAATTCTTTCCAGAAATTCCCTGAAAGGAGTGTTTGACCAGAAAATAAAGCTTTTATTCTGAAACTCACCAGCTTTTTCTGACTGTTTGACCTGCTGAAGTTGATGTTTGGAGGAAAAATAAAGTGACAACTGAGTGTCAGATTCACCTTTCAGACCTACCCTGTTAGTGTTTCTTGTACGTTTTGACATGTGGTGAAACCACTCAGTTTGGTCATCCTCCAACGGTCCTTCTCCCACCGACCTTGGACATCTCACCTCAGCTATGGAAGGAAATCCCCTCCACTAATCATAATCTGACTGAGATTTAACAGAAAGGTTTTAAAGGAGTATGTCAGGCTGCTACCCAAGATGTTTCATGTCTATCTCCAGCTTTGTTCTTTGTGTATACCAGATGCTCAACACCTTACGGTGTCTCATGCAGGTTGCTGCTTTGTTTTTGCAGCTCCAGCCGCTGGTTGTTCCCATTCTTCTTCTTGCTTCCCTCTCTGGTGCCACTCATCTTAGTGGTTGAGGAGGATGAAGAGGACGTGACCTTTAAGCTTTTTGACAGCTTTGTTCCACGAGTTTTCTCCTTATTGGCTGTGTCCTGGGGCAGTGTGGGGCTGGAGTGTGCCCTTTGCAGGCCACCATCATCAAACAACCGAGATTCAAAAGCTACCAGATCCTGGTCTCCATTTGACATCTTGGCTCTGAGCAGCATGGCGTACGTACCATATCGGGTTTTCTATACCATAGGACAGAAATAGCAGACAGTAGTGATGCAAAAATCAGGAGTTCTGTTTTATATGTCAAAACACTAAACACACCGCATTTAGAATAAAAGTTATATACAAAAATATCTTTCACATTACTACAAATTGTTGGTGAAAATGCGCTCAACAGAAACCTACGCCAACATTTCATTATGACACAACATACCGACTCTATTACAAACCAGCAGGTAACTGATGGAAATGGTTACGGTAAGGTATAAAAACTGATGAAAGAACCAACATCTAAGACTACTAAGCTCGAAAATGGCAGAATGCCCCTTTAAGTGAGCTGCCTGTTCCTGACAGTGTGGTTGTCTCTGCAGCCTGTTTGACACCAGATACATTGATTCAATGACAGTTTGTGATGAGAATGAGACAGCAGGAACTGCAGTCTGTCAGCAGTTACGCTCACAAGATTTTTCACTGCAGCTCTGAAAATAAAACCATATGAAAGACCCATATCTGTTGTTATATTAAGTGAGCTTCTCAATATCAAGAAAAAGCATTGGTGAAGCTAAAATCCAGACTAAATGTGCAAAGTAGTGGGAGCTCAGTGGTTTTGGTCAGTTCCACTTGAAGACATGATTTTCCTAAACTTTATGTATTAAGTCCTCAGTCAGGAACTTTTCATTTCTCTTAATTGGATTTGTTTTGCACATGAGATGAAGAGGAAGAAAAACAAACATTAATTTCTATATGTTTTAATAAATAGGAAAATATAAATGTGAAGAAATTAACAGAATTTCCCCACTTCGGAAATCACAGTCACATTTTGGTTCTAACAGCACAAATGAGCTTCAGTCAGGAAACAAATGATGGTTCAATCTTTAAAAACTCTTTAAAAAGAAGCAATACTTTGAAGGGGTGAGTAATGTCTGCACATTCACAGGGTGAATTCACCACTAATTCCATTAGTATAGAACAGCTTCTCAAAGAGTGCTCTGTCGACCACCTGGTGTTACTCATGGAGTAGATTTGTTAATATATCATCATAATTTGTGTGGGAGTAACCACGGAGCCGATTAGTGAAGTTGTGTATATGTGATGTTTTCACTATAAAATAAACTCATTGAGCTAATTTCACCAGTTAATAGTCAAATCATCAATCACCATCAATGGACAAAATGACTCATCAAATCAAATGAAACCTGTGACACAATAGGCAACTTGTGTGTTTTCCTACTGAGGTGTTTACAGTTTTTTCATCTCAATCTGTAAATATGTGAATATTTTATTAAACTGATCTAAAATGTTACAGACAATAAATAAGGTTTTTCACTCAAATTAGTTCCTCTCTAATGCTGAATTCACCTGCTTATTCAGTGCATGTAATCACCCTCACCTCAAACTCCAGGTATTCCCGTCGGAGTTTCTGCTCCTCCAACTCACGACCTTTAACCTTTCGATCTGGGGTTGAGGCCATGAGATCAGCCAACTCGGAACAAACTGCCCTGAACCGGTTCTCATGCGACTTGACCTGTTCTTCCTGTCAAGACAGATGACAAAACAAAGGATTTTGGGTGTGAGAAGACACCAATATGAGAAGCGCTCCCATGGTCACAACCCAGATTTACAGGACCAAATGGATGAACATAGAAGGCTCAGAATCTGTACCTGGGACAGTTTGGTGTTGGACCCAGGCAGCAAAGGACGACTGAATCTCTTTTGAGAGCCGATCGCTGCTGGGAACGGAGGAGCTGAGAACATGGCCGACACCACATTGATGCGAGTGATCCAAGACTGCATCTGCTCAGCATTCCTGCAGGAAAACAGGTAACGTTCAATCTGACTGGAGTATTGTTCAGAGAGATACACATCTGCATTGACTGGATGCACATTGTCCACGACTAATCTTCCTAAATAAGGAAAACTGTTTTTCCATTTAAAATGGCAAAAAATTCGAATTTACAGCTAGAGCTGGGCAGTATGACCAAAATTCTATATTAGGGTATTTTTCAGAATTACTCCAGTTTCACTGTATTTTTTTTTTCATGCATAATTCAGTGTTGACCACATTTTCCACTGATTGAGAGAAGATTTACTGCATATTGGCTAAGAATAGCCTATTCCAATCCATGGTCATGACTATTGTGCATTGTGCAAAAGTGTTAATAGCCTACAGGTTTGCATGGCCCCACAAAGTGCTGTCCGTTTGTCTGTCCTTTAGCTTTTTTGGTTTTACCTGATGGTGTGGAAGGGGTAGATTTTAGTTTCATAGCTACATGTATGACGTTTGCAGTAAAAAAAAAAAAAGTGTGAAAATCAGTTTAGCATTCAGCGAGTTATGATTGATTAAATGCGCTGACAGTTCATTGCGCCTGCCAAACAGATTACAGAGTATAGTGGGTGACCGGTCCAAGATGGTGGCCCCACGGCTTGTCAGCGCAAATAGGCAGGAGCAGTCGATGCGGCATCTACTCTTTATATCTATGTCCACCACGCTCAGCAACTCCACTATTATTTCCGCTCTGTTCAATGCGTGTTTAGCGGCGCAGCAATGAAAAAGGTCCCCTTTGAAACAATTTAACAACGCGCTGAGTTCCAGACATGTTTAGGCTATTTAAACTGGTGTTGCCGGTATATCAAAAATTCATATCATAACAAATATAAAAACCGGTTTTCGGTACGAACTGGTATACCGCTCAACACTATTTACAGCCAATCCAGTTCAGTTTCAGAGTACTTCACAGATCACACATAACTCAATACAAGATGGATTGAATTGGTTTTCTCTTGCTCCAATATATGCACACAACGCACCCAGAACACACCAGACTCCTATTTCCACGCTCTCTGGCTCTGTTCTCCTGTGCAGCACTTCTGGTCAACTGTAACACAGAAACTCTCCCATTTTGGACTGCAGAATCCCATTAACCCCTAACTTTAGCCTAATTGGTGGCCAAACATCAACCAAACTACCTAACCATCTTTCCCTATCTGTTCTTGTAGCTCTAGCCATCGCCAAGAAAATAATCCTAGTTAACACGGTGAGTGATCCAAAATATCCAAGATGGCAGCAGCATGTACTCTCTCTCTGTCTTTGTCCAGTAGCTGTTAATTTTGTTAATTTTGTTTATTTTAACAAGTTTGTACTAGATACTTAGCATATTTGTTTTGGGCTTTTAGCTTTTTTATCACTTTCTTTTCAACATATTTTACTGTGGAAATTGCGGTAATTTTTTCCTGCTTTTGGAGGCTCCTTTGTATGACCTATTCCATGTGCTCTGCTTTGCCAGCAGTAGCTAACTGAACTAGCCCAGCAGTGAAAATCGTATATTCTACGAGGCTCCTTTCTACCAACCAACAGTGGGGTTTGTTTTTTAGCCCAAAGCTGCAGCTGGAGCCTACTGTGTTGAGGCCTGAAAGAGCGACTGCAATCTGGCCTCCATGACCATCTACAGCCTGGTGTAGCTAGCCAGCTAAAGTCCAGAGGCTAGCCCCCTTCAGCCCTGCTGCTCTGCTACCTGGCTCTCAGCTAGCCTCCAGAAGCTGGCCTCCAGCAGCCCTGAAGTAGCCAGCCTTCATCAGCTAGCCTCCACCAGTCCTCCAGCAGCTAGACTCCAGTGACTAACCTAGCCTCCAGCAGCTCTGGCAGCCCGGCAGCAGCTAGCCGGAAAGAGTGACTGCAATCTGGCTTCCTGGACCATCTACAACCTAGCCAGCCTGCTAGCCTCCACCAGCCCTGCTGCCCTGCTACCTGGCTTCCAGCTAAAGGGCAACTGCAATGTGGCCTCCTGGACCATCTATAACCTGGTGTAGCCAGCCTGCTAGCCTCCACCAGCCTTGCTGCCCAACTACCAGGCTTTCAGCTATCCTTCAGAGGCTGGCCCTCACCGACAGCAGCCCTGAAGCAGCTAGCCACCAGGAGCTAGCATACAGCAGCTAGCCTCTAACAGCCCTGCTCTTGCTAGCCTCTACCAGCTCTGCTCCTGCTAGCCTCCAGCAGCCCTGCACCTGCTTGCCTCCACCATCTCTGCAACAGCTAGCCTCCACCATCTCTGCAACAGCTAGCCTCCACCATCTCTGCAACAGCTAGCCTCCACTATCTCTGCAACAGATATCTCCCTCCCTCCCTCTGTCTGCTACTGGGTAATATCTGACTTTAAACTGTGACAATGACATCACTCTTGGTGTTGCTTGTTGTACTTTCATTGTGTGGCTTTGGGTCCTTAAATCAGAGCGGAAGCATGGCTGTTTATTCTCCATTAATGAGACCCAGTGTTGTGGGTGAAACACTATCTTACTCAAAAGCTATGTCAAAGCTGAGTTTTTGGTATTCAGAGTCTTTTAACCTTGAGATGTTGCTTTCGCTTGCCTAGTTTTCTGTACTGAGGAAAAAACTTTATATTTACAGACGATTGTCTGTGTGCTTATGTCAACAAGACTAAAAACTATGACTTAGGTTTGTCACGCAGTAACACTCTAAAGAAAAGGTATATATATATCATTTTGCTACTACTTTTAATGTCAGGAAATGTCCATACAAATCCTGGGCCAGGTCTCAACTGTATCTCTACACCCGAGGAGTTCAAAGTCAGGTCGGTTCTCGGTATTACCCACATTAATGTTCGCAGCTTGCTTCCAAAAATTGATTCGATCAGAATTTGGGCTTGTTCAACAGATGCTGACATTATTGTTGTATCAGAAACGTGGCTTAGTAAGTCAGTTCCAGATAAAGATGTCAGTATAAAGGGGTACACTGTACATCGCTGCGATTGCCCCAGGAAAGGAGGCGGAGTCGCTGTATATGCAAAAAACTAATTTCATATTAGTCTTTTATCCTCAGTGTCCATCTGCAAGCAATTTGAACTGCTGGCTTTAAAACTTGATCTTGCTCAGAGCCAATTTATTAATATTATTGGATGCTACAGACCACCTTCTGCTAGTGCTGAAGCCCTAACCTCATTAGCACATTATTTGTCTAATTTCGATTCAAATGAACTACTGCTAGTGGGGGATCTGAATTGCGACTGGTTGACTTCAGCATCAGACATCCTCAAATCAGTGTGTGACGCTTCTAATCTGACACAACTTGTTGAGGAGGCAACATGTCCAAATGTTAAATGTCCTGAGAAGTCATCATTGCTTGATTTGATCTTGACAAATGCTCCACATAAATACTCTGATGTATTTTCGCAAATGATCTCAGTGACCATTGTATCATTGCAACTGTCAGGCAGGCTAAGCCCCCTATAGCCAAGCCCCGACTGCTTATCAAACGAGACCTTAAACGTTTTTGTGAGCAAGCTTTTTTTCATGATCTTTATCATTTTGATTGGAGCATACTTAATCTTATTGGTGAATTAGAACTAGCCTGGAAATTCTTTTCTGATGGTTTCCTGAACATTTTAAACAGACATGCTCTTTTTTACAAATTGCGAGTAAAAGGTCGCAACAATCCCTGGTTCTCTCCTGAGCTAAATAGTCTCCTTCGAGATAGAAACAACGCATGGGCCAGAGCAAGACAAAGTAAAACTGTTGCTGATTGGCTCAGATTTAGGTATCTTAGAAATCGCTGTACTCAGGCTGTAAAAAGAGCAAAGACAGAGTACTACCTCTTGGAAACCAGTAAAAATTTAAATTATCCAAAAAAGTTTTGGAAAGTGATCGGGTCTTTTTCCAGCCAGGTTTCCTCCAACGATCCACCATCCTTTATCAATAAAGGCTCATGCATGATAACTAATAAGTCTGAGATATTAAACTGTTTTTATGAGCACTTCATTTCTGCAGGTTTTTTATTTGAATCTAGCCATGAGTCAAACAGTCCTGATTCCCTTGTTGAAAGCGATAATGTCTTCCCTGTTTGTAAAGAAAATGTGGAAGCTCCATTTCAGTTTCTCCCTATATCTGCTGAGGATGTGTCTAGAGAATTGAAACAGCTGGACCCAAAGAAATCTGCTGGCCCTGATCAGCTTGAACCCTACTTTCTTAAGTTGGCTGCAGATTTCATTGCTCAGCCCTTATCAAATTTGTATAACCTGAGTCTTCTTAATCGTGAGGTCCCAAGCATATGGAAGTCTGCCTTTGTTCTTCCCCTGCTAAAAAGGGGAGATCCCTCAATTGTGAACAATTACAGGCCAATCTCGAAGCTGTGCATTTTAGCAAAGGTCTTCGAAAGACTTATCAGCAATCAATTAAAGGATTTCCTTGAAGAAACTACCACCTTATCAGGACACCAATCTGGCTTCAGGAAAAAACAGAGCACTGTTTCTGCAGCCCTTAAGGTTCTAAACGACATCATTGAAGCGCTGGATTTAAAGTGTGTGTAGCATTATTTATTGACTTATCCAAGGCATTTAACACCGTCGATCATAACATCATGATTGATACATTGCACAAAGTGGGCTTATCCGAGGATGCGGTTTCTTGGTTCAGAAAAAATTTATCAGGTAGATCGCAGTGTGTCCAGATGGCAGGGTCCTCATCAACATTTTTGAGGGTTTCGAAGGGGGTACCACAAGGGTCGGTGTTAGGCCCCATTTTGTTTTCAATCTATATAAATGATCTTTGCAATAATTTGTCACATGCCCTCTATAATTTTTATGCAGACGACACAATAATTTATTGTTTTGCATCATCCGTTGTGCAAGCTTTCACTAATTTACAATCAGCCTTTGATGTTGTCCAGGCCCGTCTGCAAAGGCTGAAGTTGGTTTTGAATACTGAGAAGACGAAGGCTATGTCGTTTTCTAGTGCTACTGTGCTGTCAAAAAGTCTTCCCTCATGTTTTTACAGAATTGGGGAGAATGGCATTTCGTTTTGCTGCTCCCTCTGCATGGAACTCTCTGCAAGATGAATTGAAGTTTTCGGACCTGATCCCTCTTGATAACTTTGTTAAAATTCTTAAAACTAAGGAACTCAAAAGCATTGGGCTCTGTCACTGTTTTTAAATCAGATGTTACATTTCTTTCAACCTATCCCTGATCATTTTATTTTTTATTTATTGAACTATTGTTATTTATTTGTTGTACTTGTAACTTTGCTGCCTCTTGGCCAGGTCGCTTTTGAAAAAGAGATTCTATATCTCAATAAGCTTCACCTGGTTAAATAAAGGTTAAATAAAATAAAAATAAAAATAACTGGAAAAACTCTCATCTCATCATTATTCATGGCAGGGCTCAGGGGGCCTTGTCCTCCATGGTTGATTGGCGCATGGGGCCGGCGGCCTGGGGACCCTACAGCAGACGGTTCGGTCGGGTACCCGGGCTCTTCTGTGTCCTCGTGGGTGGGCTTTGCCCCCTGGCACTGTGTGGTGCTGGGTCCGTGGCGGCTCCCTGATGGCCTCTGTCAGTCCAACGCTGGCCGGTGTATGCTGGCTTGCCACTTCTTCTCTCCCTTCTGTGGGGGGTCAAAGGCTCCCCTCTGTGCTTGGAAGGTTTCCTCCTCCTGCGGTCTCCTTGGTCCGTGTGCGTCGGGGGCGCAGGTCCGGTGGCCCCCCCGCCCCTGCAGCCCTTCCCCCTTCAGGCGCTTCGCAAGTGTCCACCTGCGGGGGCATTGTTGGGGCTCCCGAGTGGGTTTCTTCAGTTGGTGGGGTGCCTCCGGCTCATCCAGTGGTTGGGAGATGTGGTTCGGGGTGTGAGATGTCGGTGGTGGGTGTGGATGGGGGGGTGTTGTGGGGCATGGGGCCCTCCTGCCCTGCTCCGGCTCCAGAGTTGCTGCGTCATGCACTCCTGCACACAGGGTGGTGGGCATGGGGAGCTGGGGCCCCTGACCCAACTCTGGGTCCTGGTGATGGTCTCACTCATATCTAGGGAATGCCCACATGCATGTGTGGTTTCACTTGCCAGCTCGTGTTGGGGCACATCATGAAGAATTGATGAATCCTGCCTAAAATGGGCTGAGCTGCTCTTTCCTTCTCTCATTATGTATCCTATCTTTGACTCGGCTCCTCTTTTGGGACACCTTCACCTATCTGGACTCCCATCTCTCCACAGTTCTCCATATAAACCCTCTGGACTCTCTTAATCCTGTGTGAGGTAAAAGGAAAAGCAGAGCATCCTTCACTCCACTAGTCCCTACCAGCACCATCTGCTTCCCTTCCACTGTCCATCTTTCCACATATTCTCTGTCCTTTATCCCCCCCTGTATTCACTGAGGTGTAGCACTGCCCTCCCTGCCACACAAAGGTCATTCCACTCAATAAAGATCAACAAACTAGCTTCCAGGGAGGGCTGGTGATGGTCACATACACGCACTGAAATAATTAGCTGCAAGACTAAAAGTGCATCAATTTCATAAAAAGTTGACACCCTGCGGTGTTACAATATGAATACAAATGCAAACAAAAAATAAGGAAAACTGTTTGCCTTTAAAATGATAATTTCTCTTTGTTCACAAGTTATAAATTAGTAATCACTGTAAAATCTGATTCATTTTCACAATGGAAATGGGAATTACTTGGCCACATTTCATCCACTGTGTATTATCAGTCTAGTTTTAGTAAAATGTAGTTTTTCAGAAAAAAATAAAATAAAATAAAATAATCATCTCAAATGTAATATGTCTGTGTGACCGAGATGACAAATAAACAAAAAACAACCAAATAGAGCTGAGGTCTGAGCTAAGGGGTCAGGTATCTGTGTGTGCTTACGGAGCCTGGAACAAAAAGACTCTCCAATCGGCTGTCCTCAGGTAGAAGACGTTGGGTCTCTTGCTGTAATCAGCTGCTCTCATGGCCAGAGAGTGATGGATAGACACAGCATTCTTCACGTCTTCCTCCGTCAGCTCTCGATCTGTGCGGTATTCATCCTGTTACCCAATCACAGAGCAGCATGAAATCAGGATCAAATTAGCTTTAAAGTTGTTGTTTTTGCAACTTCAGAGCCAAGGGTCATTTTATAGTCACGTGGTTCAGATGTGGTGGTCACATCACATCACCTCTGTCATCAGACCAGTTTCAGGTTTGTTTGTCTTTCCCCAAAACAACTTTGTTTTTGTCTTTTTCATATTTACAGAACACATGACAAATATTGTTATAATATTTTTACTACACATAAACAAACCATGTTCATGTATCACTCTAACACCAAATGAAGAACTTTCTAATAAACCAGCCGATCAAGGTTCCTATTATTCACAAGGTCTGAAGTAAATCCACAGTAATTACAACTGACACATCATCAAAATTAAACCAGGCTGGGAAAGAAAATCTTCGTTTGATTAGCTGAGAAAAAAAAACATTTTAACATCTAAGATTAATTTTTTAATCTTCAGGAATGAAGTCTCAATCAAGTATTTTTTGCAAACACTTAATTGAGATTTGGTTTGTTTATTTGTTATTACATGAAACCAGCAACACACTGATGACCAGTTTCAGGTACTAAACTGAATCAATCAATTGACCACCTGATCAGCTCCCCTAGTCAACCTGAAAATGAAGTCAACCTTTTTGGCCATCTCACTCAATGAATACAATAAAAAACTGAATTGTTGATGTTGAAGCAATGTCAGATTGGACTGATCAGATTTGTGTATCTATCAATCAAATCAGATCAGTGCGTGTGGTGTGCAGTATGTTTCTGCTTTTGGATACCCACAGTTTAAATAAATTTGCCCTCAATTACAGCCTGTTAAAGAATATTGTGCCTTTATTCTATCTCCTCATTCTGTATAGAAGAATGCCAGATCCATGTCTGTGTAAAAAGTAGAAGCGTGACACTGTTATTTGTCACATGCCTGATTTCTGAGTGTTACCATAGTGTCTAACTTCATGCGCTGCAATCTGTGAAGACACCATAATAAGGGGTCTTCTTAATGGGACTCTATGTGAAAGTGGATACATGTATGAAACAAAAGAGTTGCTGGGAAATGTAGTTTACCTTCTGCAGATGGAGCACCAGACCCTTCAAAATGGCATAGAAAGATTTCCACCCCCTCTTACCACGTGGTGCTGGAAAAACAGGGCATTGTGGAATATTATGCATAACAACAAACAAAAATTGAAAAAAAGAAAAACATTTACAATGCGGATTTAGAGTCAATCAGCAAATAAACACTGAATAAATAAAGAAACGAAGAAGAGTAGAATTTGTTGTGACGTACTTCTTTTTCCGTCAGGGTCTGCATGGACTTTGCGGACCAGGAAGCCACTCTTGTAGAGCTCACCGTCAACCTGCTGGGCAACACCCAACAGCAGGTTTCCACCACTCCCAAGTCGTTTCATGGTATTGGAGGCTGAGTCTGTTCGGATTTCAGCCAGCTCTGACATCGACTTCCTGAACTCCTCCTCATCACTTCAGGACATAGAAGACAAAAAGTGTCAGAAGATGAAAGAAAATATCATCATTGTAGTTCTCAGATAGTTTACCAACAGAGAAAAAACTGAATGGTTAAAATAAAGAGGCTAAACACAAGGGAGGAGAAATGCTTATGCGTGTGTGTGTGTGTGTGTGTGTGTCCACAGTCAAGCATGGGCATTGGGATGTTGATCTATAATTACAAAGAAGAAAGACGCAGGGAATGGTTACCATGGTAACAGAGGCTTAAATACAGGAGGTGGGGAAGCAGCAGCAGGCACACACACACATCGAAATATGCAGCAGACAGAGCTTAAACTGACACTTCAGATGTTTGTGTTAAACCAGTAGAAGCAAATTGATGGCTCAAGCTGGAAAAGAAACTTACATCGTCCACTGCAACTTCTCGTTCTTGATGGAGCTGTAGAGAGTCTGCAGAGACACAAAACAATACAAAGTCAGGCATCGTTGTGGGAATTTTTTAGTCAGATGGCGTGTTAAACATTGTATTGCATGTTAAAGCACAAGTACTATGCTATATCTTCACACTGGAAACATTCACTGGTAGATTCAAAGAGGCTGCAACCCACAGCTGGAGCAGTCTGCTGATGATGATCGGTAAGGGAAGTACCAGTGATTGGTAAGCGCCAAAGAAAATGCATACAGGACAACAAAAACAGGTGCAGAGGCCTCATGATGTCATCTTGCACAGTCATGGAAATTTACAAATTCGGTGAAAGGTTAAATATAATGGTGGCAAACCAGCTCAATCTGGAATTTTAAAAGAACAGGTTGTGACCTCGGGGATATATAAGCAGGTGTTTTAAGAGATGTTAGTCAGTGTGTGTGTGTGTGTAGGGGTGTGATCGGTGTGATCGGTGTGTATTCAGCCCCAATCCACTCAGCTGTTTATTCAGATACTTGCTGTATTTTGAATAAACTACAGCCACATCAGACTTTGAAGACTCTGAGAGCTTTTTTCTCCTGAATATTTGGAAGACATTAGTTGCTGATTTTTGAGACTATTTGTTCATGTTGGGCACTGCTGCTGTCCATTTCTGGCCCAAGGTCAGACATTTTGTCCACCCCGACAGCATACTGTACTCTGTGTTTGTGTGCATATGATTTGGACCTTGACTTTCCAGTTTGACTTTCATTTAAACATGACTCACAATTAAGTTTCCCCTTTGCAGATTTCAAACATCAACTAAGGAGAATTTACAGCTGTAGTTTAAAATATGATAGTAAGCATAATCATTCAGGATCTCAAACACAAAATGAAGTGCAAAATGACCATGTGACAGGAAGTTACATGTATACAAGTCCACCATGAACTGTGTTACGGGGGTGTACCGTCTTGTTTTCTCTTTTTTTGTCAAATGTGGTTTTGAATTATTATTTATTATTTTATTATTTTTATTTCATTCTTACCTTCTGAGATTAATTACAAAAAGGTGAAATTTGTTGTTTAATCAATAAAAGTTCGTACAACACAAGGATAGCCTTTGCACATGATTCTTTTGTGGAAAATCTGCAGCATGTTAAGGTATCATTTATCACAAACATTAAGGTGGAATCAATTGTAATTTATCTTTTTTGAGTCTTTGTTTCAGAGTTTTATCTTTAAATAGCAAACTAATTGTGCCAGTTCAACACTGCCATATTAACTTCAGTGTTCGTTTTCTTTTGAAGGGTCAAGAGAAATTACCTAATAAATAACTCTCAGAAAAGGTTTAGATTTTCTTTGCCATTTTTTTGATCTCAGTCAGTGAAACTCACTGTTCTTTGAACATTTTCACATTAAAATATAATGTGAACAAAGTTAATTCTATTTTGTAGACTTTTTTTCCAATCATCTGGTGCTATCTGATAACATGGCAAAATAATGAAATCATGAGAAAATTATGAGCTACTGAAATGAGCCATGAAATTAGGCAACAGATTTGTCCAGCTACTCAAAGGGGAAACAAACCCCCTTTAGTGGTGGGTTCTTATTGAGTGATATGTTAAAGTGCAATAGATGGTGTTTAGAAGCAATACACAAAATGGTTAACAGGAAACAAACTCTTCCACAGAAATGACAAAGAATAACAAAATAATGACCTTGGATATCACTTTGAGTTATGCAGGCATAACACTTTTCTTCTTCATGACAATCAATACTGGGTGGCCAGATGCTAGTAGCTAATGTGCAATCCAGTTAACATGACTATTTGTTCACAAACACCCCAATAATTCCTATTCATCTCTGATGCCCCCTGAGAACTGCTTTCCATGAGATCTCATCCTACTGAACCATCTGTAATTGATTTCAGCTCTGCAGTTTCAGGTTTTCCCATATATATGATTGTTGTAATATGGCTCCCCTAAATGCGAGGTCAGGAATCCTTGTAAGTGATTTTATCTTATCGTCCCTCCAAGAGTTCCAAATTTTGACAGAAACCAGGGTGAATGCAGTCATCTCTGGGATGTGTGCCCCCCCGATGATGACTTTCACAACTCCAGGCCAAGGGAGGTCTAAGCAAGTCAAACACCAAACCAAATACTGGATCTTACAATCTCACTCGTCCATAACAGTGGTGTATCCTATAGCTCTGTTCCCAAATTTCTTTATACATGGGCAAGTTCATCCACAAGAACACAGGAAGTTGATGGGAGAGCAAGTTGAGTTTCATCTGCAAAGCATCATTATTATTATTATTGTTCAATTTTTGTAGTGTAACCTCAAGACAGCATTTATAAGGGAATAAAATGGGCCTTTGAATTGAGCCTTGAGGTACTCCACAAGTGGTGGGAAAAGATCTATCTGTTAGGTGGGAGGCAAACCCCTTATTTGTGTTTTTCTGTCCATATCCCACTATGTGGTGTTGTTGCCTCCCTTGTTGTTGGATTGGTGAAATGAAAATAAAAATGAATACAAGTATGAAATCACTTTTTGAATCTAAAACTATATTTCAAGGTTTTACTCAGCTCTACCTTCTTCTTGCGGCTCTGCAGGTGCTGTTGTCCATCCTGGGTTTTTCCCAGTAGGTCTGGAAAGGCCAGTGGTTTGAGGGAGCGGGAACGGGGGGTTCTGGGATACCTGAATGGATCGGTGTCCCTTGATTCCCGTCTGCTGCGGACTGAGCAAAGCGACCGAGACCGCATGCGGCCCGTTGAGTGTATACTGTTGACACCGATCATTGTGATAAGTCTGGAGGAGGACAATTTATTTTGTGTTTATGTCTGGTTAAGAAAAGTCTGACTGGACTTAAAAGAGTCTTTATGGTAAAAAGTGCGATCCAGAGAAAGGCAACAAAACGAAGAATTGGATATTGATCCAAACTGTAGAAAAATGAAAATTTTTTTGTCCACAGTCTTGTTTTTTTTTTTTTAATCGAATGACATAAAAAAAGGCTTCAGACCGCTACTCACATTAATTGCACCTGAACTGAACAAAAAACAAAAAGAAGAGAGCGACAATTCGAGGTTGAAAATATTCACAAGCTCCAAAATTCTAACAGTTAATGTTAACTCCACATCTGATTCCACTTTGAGAGAATATATTTTTGACTCGGATTCAGGTTTGAAGGAGTTTTCGAAAGAGAACTGTGATGTTTTCAGTAAACTGAAATCATGAAGCCCATCGAACGAGGAACCAGCTGAGGAGACAAAGATGCTTGAAATAGAAACAGAAGCTTAATGCTTGTGATGACCAGACTAACTGAGTCCTGATTGATTGTGGCCCCAGTGGAGCTCAGCCTGCTGCATTATGGATCCAGGTCTATTCATTGTACAAAAAAAAAACCCCCAAAAACAGAGCTATGTTTTTTCCAGTTTCTAATCCAGCTGGCTGACAGAAGGAAGCTGACTCAGGTGTTTGGAGGCAAAATGACAAAAATGGAAAGACACTGCCAACAAACATCAGAGCTGACAGACAGTGAGGGCTGCAACTACACTGTATTTCCTGCAAGATCTCTCATATAACCCCCAAAATCAACACCGTTTGCATGACGAAAAAAAATCCTGTTTCCTGTTTGTTATCTTGACACATTTATACATACACCAACAGACAAAAGCAGGAAATACTGTTTTTCTGACTTACAAAGATCAATTACTGATCAATGATCTTGAGCTATATTTAAAAAAATATAAATTAAACATCTTTATAAGTAAACTATTTCTATCTAAAGCTGACTCAGCGTAATGACACTGAATAAATCAAATGTTGCTTTAAGCTGAACTCAAAAGTTTTGGAACAATTTTATGTGGAAAATTTTTTTTTTTTGAGAAAAAGACTATATTGCAGTTAATTTAGTTCTCAATGTTGAAAAACAATAATATTTAGGCATATATATATATCCTCTTTAGATACTCTTAAACTGCTTCAAATTTTTATATGTTTGTATAAATAATATTCTATGGTTATGGATTATGATATAGCTGCAATAACAACAAATAAATATTACTTCAATTATTTTATGTCATATTAATGAATTCATGAAGATCCAAGTAAGGAAAATCATGAAATCAATATTTTTCATTGTCAATTTCGTTTGATCAACTAATCATTGATCAACTCCACTGAAAATGTCAATTGTCTGATCTTTAAAAATTTGATTTTTTTTATTAGAATAAAATATTTAAAATGATAAAATAATTTGTTTTGATATCAAAGTGTAGTCAGCTTTTAGTGCATCCACCTCATGCTCATGTCTCATTAAACAAGTCAAAGTGCCACATTAACAAAAACGCACACGGTGAACTATGTCTGTGCTTGTCTAATCCATCAACGATTTGGAGGCAGTGACTCATAAAAAAATCATCAAAATCATCTCACTCCCACAGAAAATTAACATTAACACTCAGTGGGAAAAATATCCAAACCACAAACTGATCTTCTTCTTGGTCTCCACCTTCACTTGTCTTTTGGCTCAATTGGCTTGTTGTTTAATGTCCTGGTGCAGCAGTGCTGGTGGTGGAGGAGAATCCCTAGACTGCAAATAAAGCTGCATGACGGAGGAAAGGGATCAGCAGCATCAGCAGCTCACTCTCACGTCCAAAAACACGCAGAGAACAAAAAAAAAAAAGGATGAGAAGAGAAAAACAGAGAGGCGGGGGTGGGTGAGCACACCCACACATGCAGACGGAGAGAAAGACCACCCCAAAACTGACGTCAGCTTCTTCTGGTCTTGACTGCAGATGGACGGAGTGAGGGGGAGATGAAAGATACGGAGAAAGAAAAAGACGAGTTTCTCCTGTTGCACAAGAACACAAAGAGAGAGAATCCCTCTTTCCCCCTCATGGAACATTGATCTTTCCATTCTACAACTTCCCTCCTTTGCGTCCTTTGCCTGCAGTCATCTTCCTCCTACAGGAGAATACTTCTGTCACCCCTCCTCTTTTTTTTCTTCCACCCGCTCCTCTTTCCACTGAGACTGTTGCGTACTCTTCCCTCTTCTCTCTCCTTGCTCTGTCATTATTCTCTCTCCCAGTGCGCATTTTCTCTAAACTGCAGCATCCAATCAGAATACACGGATGTACGCTTCAGCCCACCCACTGCCCTCCTCGGAGCTGTCAATCTTTGAAGATTCACAGAGCTGAATGTTAATGCAACTGCATGTCTGATCAGCAGAGAAAAGACAGAATCAACTGAAAATATTAAGAACACCAGTCTCAGTCATCATCATCCGACTGTCATAGACTTGTTTATTCACCAGGAAATTAATAGATTGTATACGTGTGTATATGCACACTGTACTATTTTTCTAGGATGAGAAAATATATTTGTAATACTTTTTTACTATTGCATTGTATCAAATAACTAAATCTTTTTAATTTTCTAATATAAAATTTTTTTACGATGTTATTATATTTTTATTCAAATGTATGTCATTTATTTGATTTAACATGTTTTAAAATTTTCTAACATTTACATTCATGTATGTGCATGTGCATAGTATATTTTTATATTTCCATTTTTATTCAATATAATATATTCTCTCTTTGTATATATATAATATTATTAATATAAGTTAAATACATAATGTAACTACATATTTAAATGATATTAATTAATTTATAGACTTAGTGTAATAAATCATTTATATTTCAGTATTCTGTATAAGACATTCTTTTAAATTGTATAGCTATTTTTAGATGAGTCTATAATTTATTATATGTATATTTTGGACATTTATACTCTTATATATATTTAAAATACTCTATCTTGGTGTCCCAGCTCCGAATGTCATTGATGCTGTTGCTCTGATGTTATTTCTTATCACATGTTCAAGTAGAGAAATTCTTTCTGCTTAATGACTGGCTGCTCAGTTTTGTGGGTTTTGAATGCCTGTTGAAATGACCCATTTCCTCCACAGCAACTGACAGAGTCGATGAGATGACCGGCTGAAACACAAATGAGCATGCCCAGTGATCTTTACATCAATCACTTACAAACATGACTGACTTTGTGTTATCTGTGTTGTATGTGATGGCTGAATTATTATGAGAGTGGTTGGGACTCCACTGACTGCAATTCATTTCAGAAATAATAAACTGTACATGTCATCATAATGAACTTAGCCAAGTTGATAAGACCATTTCATATTATAAATTGACACCAAATTGTACCAAATTGTGGAGAAATAAATAGAGCAGATATTACTGCTTATGTTTTTAAACACTGGGCAACTTGTGATGTTTATTAAAGTTGTCTCTGATACAAGAGACCTTTAAAAAAAGGTAAAGGTTTGTAGTATTTCGCGATAGAACCTCAAGTGAGTGAAATATCATGCCAATCGAGTAAAAGCAGAATTTCTTGGAACAAGACTATGACTCTGTTGAAGTGTTCTCTCTCTCTCTGAAGATAATAATTCATATTTCAGTTATAAATACTCTGGAAACACAATTTTGTTCTTCCTCTCAGTCAGTCAGAGTCAGTGCTGCAACCCACACACTCACTAATTAACATCAACCATTAAACCAGAGACGAACTGAAGGCCACACACACACACACACACACACACACGCTTCACAGAGAAGAGAGAGGATGATGATGATGGAGGTGAATAGGCGACACAGATTCATGTAGTTTGCTAGGAGGCTGAGATGGAAACAAAAGAGTGGGAGAACGAGAGCCTGAGATGAGCACAGCATACACAGACACACATGAAAATGGACGCTTGTTGAGACCAGGATTATCAAAGTTAAAGTGATGCATATCTCATTTTCTTTTCCTGGTTTGAAAATCATGAGCCAAAGATCCCATGTGTATGCGAGAACTTGCAAATGCAACATAGTGAGGACCAAGTATTTTCCTGACAGAGTGAGGGGACTTTTAGAAGGTGACAACATTTTAGCCTAACACACATTAAAATTCCTTTGTGTGTGTGTGTGTGTGTAACCTACCTTCAGTAGATCTTTGGGGAAGTCTTTTCCATCATTGAGACCTTCCAGGTTGGAGATGAACTGACTGCAGGACATCCTCTTCCCCACGTTCTGCACACATCAACAACCACACACTTATTGAAGTATTGATCCGAATTATAGTTAATACTATTATTTTTTCGTGTGTAGGCTATAACATCACAAAATGGCTTAATATGTGACATGCACCACAACAGTTGGCAATCGATAGAACATGATGTTACTTAATGTTACTTCAATAAATGAGAAAATCTGAAGTTGTCCGTATTTTATTAGCATTATCATTTTGTTGGGGTTAGGTTTAAGGGGCTTGAAAACTCCCCCTTGTCCAAATCGGGGAATGGCCAAAAAAGTTTGACAATTACTGGTTTATATAATAATAGCAAAGACTTTAGTAGTATCTGACATTTGGCATTATGTTGTTTAACTTAACTGACCGACTGACTGATATTTCTACTCCTAGCCAGCTTTGTCACTGCATTGTCATTTTGTAGTACAGATTCTTTCTGTGGGATGTTTGCAGTCTTCAGCGTTTTAATCTAGCATTTAAGTAACAATCCAACAGCACATTAAATACACTGTGCATTGTCTCAATTACAGCAAATAAACTACTTTTAATGTGAATATCATTATTAGGAAAGAGGCAGAGGAAAAACTAAACATTTGACAATGCAGAGAGAGAGACAGCAAGAAGTAAGTCATTGGAAACAGCTCTTCATACTAAAACCTACAACCAGTTCTACACATCAAGTTACACATTAAGACCAACCATGTAATGTGATGCCATGTGATAGACTCACATAGGCCGTAACTGTGGTGTAATAGTGGGTGTTGATAATAGTGTAAATGTAAAAAGCTTATTGTTTAGTTCCCTCCTTCTGACAGCCAACTCTCAACTGATCACATTACTGATCAAAGAAGAAACATCCAGTCAGAGAAAACCCTCCATCTGCAATATTGTACATTCCCTTAAAAAGTCCTAAGGTTTATTCAGTTTTTTGTTTTTGTTTTGTTTTGTTTTTTTGCACTTTTTGTACAAAATCTAGGCAGCATGGCGGCATATTAATTAGGTCATGGGTTCGATTCCTGGGCCTGGGGCCTATCTGTGTGGAGTTTGCATGTTCTCCCCTCCCCGGGTTCCGTCTGGGTACTCCGGTTTCCTCCCACAGTCCAGAGACATGCATGTTTAGGTTGAGTGTATGAGTATGAGTGTGAGTGGTTTTTGTCTTTGTATGTCTCTATGCTTTGGTCCAACAATGAACTGGCCCCGGAGCATTGGCTCGAATTGGCTCCAGCTCTGGCTTCCAGCCACCCCTCCCCCACCCCAAGACTCAATATAGCATAGTTTGTCTGACAAACTGCTGCGTCATTCCTAATTAACGTGAAATTTCTCGCCTTCCTCATCTGACTCAGTATGCGTCAGGTAAGTAGTTGTTTCATAAAATAAAACATCAGACTCACATTTCCATGAAGGTCTGTGTTCAACAGCATGACAGCACAGGTCAGAGTGTGGATGCTGTCTGCAAGAGAGATGGGTGAGAGACAGACAGGTGAGCGAGCAAGTGAGAAAGAGAAAAAAACTATATTACAACATATTATTAAAATCTTGATACTAGAGACGGACAGACAGTAATGCAAGTAAACAGACAGACATTTCATTTGTTTGTCTGTCTGTCCATAAACAGGTAGAAACAGACACACAGACAGTCTGGGTAAAGAGACAGACAGACAGACATGGCTTACTGGGTAAGTAGACAGACAGGCAGATAGGAAAACAAACCGATAGTTACCTTCAGTATTCAGACTCTCAGGGTTGCTCTGTCTGTATCTCTTGGAGAAGTGAGCAAGGACTCTCTCTCTCTCCTGAGTTTCGCCTATCAGCGCAAACTGTCTAAGAAACATCCTGAACAGACAGAATTCAATTTATGAGCCCTATTAGTGAGCTGGATGAGCACATTAGTTAAACAAACCTGTTTAGCAACACAAAGGAGCCTTTTAATTATTCTATTTTAAACAGGTTGTCAGCTCTTCACCAGTGTTCACTGAATGTTATTCAGCAGCTGGAAATCAGTGTCCTGTGGATGTTTTGACCAACAGTGACACATCGTACACAGTCCAATTAATTAATGGTTTCATACTATTATACTAATCTATAGGTATTAGTAGTGATCCTTTGATACAACATTTGAACAAACAGGTAATGAGTCCAGCTGATTTTAATGGACTTTATTTACTTCTCTGAGTAGAGTTAAATCAGGAGATGGAGATGAGAGCCAACCTGAGTGCCTGGTCAATGGTCAGACCCGTGAAGTTAAAGTTGCAGAGATATTCTTCTGCTACCATCTGACTGAACTCATTACTGCAGAAAAAGAGAGAGTGTTAATTAAGGCAGTGGACATGGACACAATAAACACAAAACAGACACCAACTTTTTGCTGAGGTGTCGGGAAACATCAGACTTCCTGAAGCCGTCCAGATTGTAGAGGCGTTTGGCAAGACGTTTGGCAGCCTGAAGGTCGGTCTTCGTGCCGTTGGCCAACGCATTGTCACTGCCACCAAGGGCCAGGCGTTCAGCCACGTCTGCCTGTGGGTACAGCAGCTCAGGGGGGCGGTTCACTGGACGCTCCCTGACAACACACATAACATGAAGGTTTGAGGAGATCATCAGTTTTCAGATTTAGTTTTCCTTGTTAGTTCTGTTTGGTTCCTGTTCTGAGACTTCCTCCTTTGGAACTACAAAAGTCAGCCAAAGTGAGCAGAGTTACAGGTTCTTTTTTCCATGGTAAACATTAGTATTTCCACTGTAGTTTCTTGCCAAGCGTTTATGCACTAAGGAGAACTACTGTGGCCAATTTTGTTAAAAGGGTAAGCTGGAGACTAGAGGGATAGACAGTTATGTTTCTGTAAGTGCTCTGTAGGTTTGGAGCTGCTGCGAAAAGAAAATAAAAAAAAGAAATTCCAAAAGAATAAATACACATAGGTGCTGTTTAAATGACGTACAATTATGGATGTATTTTGAGACAATGTCTCCCCTGCATGTAGAAATTTAAACGGCCCTGTGCCCTCAGGAAGGGGTTGTGGTAATTTTTGTTTCTTTGTGGTGACTCTGTTTCTCTGTAGTTCAAACAGATGTTTTGGTCCAGGATTTGTACCTGGTAGGGCTGCTAATTAATCCATCCAACGCTGCAGGGACCACAATTAACAACACCCTCATAGGAACAGGGTCAAAATATAGACAAGGAACAAATGTGGGAAGTGCAAATGGGAAAATGTGTGTTTGGTTCTTACACCACATATAATTTAGACTTTTTCCATGGCATCAGCAGTAACTCAGTGAGTTTTTCCATGGTGACAGTGCAAACAGGATCTCCTACCAGCTAATAACTGGTGACGTTTCAGACTGCACATTGCTATAAATGAAATACAATTATAAAACTATTGGTTAAAAGCAGTTAGAGCTGGTGCCTCACATTAAGAAAGCCGTTGGTTCGATTCTCAAGGCTAAGGCTTTGCAATGTGGAGTCTGCATGTTCTCCTCCAGCTTGCGTGGGTTTCCTCCAGGTAGTCCAGTTTCCTCCCACAGTCCAAAGACATGCACATCGAGGTTGATTGGTGATTCTAAATGTGAATGTAAGTGGTTGTTTTTCTATGTTAGTCTCTATGTGTTAGCCAAGGTATTGACTGGTGTTCCCCGCCCTGGCCCGTCACGTTGGCTGGAATTTGGTCCAGGTCGTTGTTGTTGTTGTTGATGATGATATGGATGTTGATGTCTGTTGTAATGTATTTTATGAATGGGAATGCTGTAAAACGAATTGCGCTCTGGTACTAATAAAGTCATCTGAATCTGAATCAGCTCCAGCACCACCCTGGAAAACGGCATCTCTGAAAGATTGCAATCTGTTTTCACAGCAATGAGGGTGTCCCACTCAAGGTTACCAACAATCTTTTAATAGCTGCTAATGATGGCTCGTTGTCAGTCCTTGCTCTCCTAGAAATTCTTGTTCACAGCCTCGTCACCTCCCCTATTGATTATTGTAATTCACTTCTCTTTGGCGTCCCCCACAAATCCCTCCATAAGCTCCAACTGGTCCAAAACTCTGCAGCCTGCATCATCACCCGAACCCCCTCCTTTCACCACATCACCCCCGTCCTCCAGCAGCTCCACTGGCTCCCGGTCAAATTTCGTATAATGTTCAAAATCCTTCTGTATACATTCAAGGCCATCCACAACCTCGCCCCCCCCATCTGGCTGATCTCCTCCGCATTACCACCCCCTCCCGTTCCCTCAGGTCTTCCTCCTCCCTTCACCTCTCTGTGCCACCCGCCCGCTTCAGCACCATGGGGAGCAGAGCTTTCAGCCGCTCTGCTCCCCAACTCTGGAACTCTGTCCCACCAGACATCCGTAACATTGTTTCTTTACCCCAGTTCAAATCAAGACTCAAAACTCATCTGTTTCAATCTGCATATTCCCTTTAACTTCATTGTTTTCTTTCTAACTGTCTGTTGTTTTATTTATTTTTATTGTGTATTTATTCTTATTGTGTCTTTAAGCTCCTGTAAAGTGTCCTTGAGTGCTGTGAAAGGTGCTGCCAAATAAAATGTATTATTATTATTATTATTATTAGACCTCAGAGCAGCCTTTACAGATGTATATGCCTGGTAATACCTGACTTTGTGACGTTAAACGCAAGATGTCTAACATGCTACCCGACAGGAATCCTTATCACTGGATCTTAACAGAGTGCAAAACTCTGCAATCATGTTGTTACCATATCATATTTATTTGAAAAACACAAACTTTTAAAGACAAAGAGGCTATGCTAAACACCCTCAGCTCATCACATCTGGATAATTACAACAATCTGCCTGAACAGAATATCTACTGCCTGACAGAAGTCAGTTGCCAAAATTTTATCCAGAACCTAATGATACGATCAAACCGTTTTTATCCCTTTATTTCTTTATGTATTTTTTCCATTTCAGTGTTGTCCTAAACTGAAATGGTTTGGTATCTATTTTCATTGTCGATGACTGTATCAAACTCTCTTATTACATTATTAATTTTAACAAATAAAAACATACATTTCCTCAGCTTTCACACTGTCTCCAAATATTTTGACACCTTCACAGTTTTTCTGCATATAACAATAAGCAACTAGTTCAATCTGCCCTTAAAGCAAATGATGACATCTAGCCTAGTAACATATAAAATACAGCTGGTTTATTTCAGTTTCATCATTAAACTGCATATATTTTCAAAATTTTCATGCCTTAATGTCTCTGTAAACATGATCAAGCAGTCAATGTAGTTATACTTTCTTTAACAGCCTCACAGACTGCAGTCTATTTATAATTGGTTCCCTCAGTTTGCTGCTGCATCAACCAGCATCCCCTCAGGGATCATTACACTTTCATTAACTCTCATTTTTACCAAGCTGAGGAGAATTATGTTTAATTTACTGTAACGCACCTATCTGTTGTTGGTGAAATGCGTCCGTTCTCCATCAGCTGTTCCTTATTGCAGCTTATCTTTAAATAACTGACTCTCGGGACAATGAAAAGAAAATGAGCAAAGTTGTGAAAGAGAGTCAGAAAATAGGAAGCTGTAGGACCACGCTGTGGACTGCATCCACTTCTCATTTTCCCACTTCGCAACAGGCTTGGTCAGCTGTTTCAATTCTGATTACATTCAAATTATTCTGAGTAAATAACATATTTCAAGGACAGATCACAGTGAGTCATCCTAAAAGAACAAACAAACAAACAAACAAAAAAAAGAAAAACCATAAAAAAAAAAACCCCAAACCACACACACACACACACACACATAATGACAGATCAACTGTTTATCATGAAAAATATTTAAAGAATGTTGTTAATTACATTTTTGCACACTCACCCATTTCATGTGTTATTAGGTTAAAGTCTTACCAGCCTTGCCTAGAGGCTGCAGAGTTCATTACAGCCACATCATGAGAAAAGAACATCCTAATGATGTCACTAATGTTAGAGTCAAACCAAGAGGCAAAAAGACTACAGATTTGTCTTTAGTGTGGCACAGGAGAATTATCCGAAAGGTACATCCTCAGAAGAACACCAGGGAGATCAGATGTCCGAGCTGGAACTTTTAACCACTTTGTAGTTTTACATCTCTATTCCATCAATTCCGTTAAATTAATTTGAAATATTTATATACACTGTAGTTCAAGGAAATAACAAATTCCATAAGTCTCACATGATGACGTCACTTATGGTATATTTATTTCCAGTTTTGCCACTTCCTTATGTGAACAGGCATATTGTTAGTGTTTGTTACATGAACCATTTCGTCATGATTTCTAAGCTCATTTATTTTATACTATTTTATGCTATTAGCAATAGCTGAGGTTTGATAAATTGTTTTACATAAAAAGTCTTATTTACCAGACTTAAAAACTGTTTCTTCCCCCAGGCTGTCTCCCAGATTTCCCCATAAGCCAACTGTCAACATCATGCACATTTTCACATTGCTGCACTATCGTAAAATATTCCACTGCAAATATTTCTAATGTTCTAATTTCTAATGTAATGTATATATATTTATATATATATTTCCTTTTTTTTTTTTTTTTTTTTTATTTATCTTGTAATTCTGTCTTTCCCATGTCCAAGTTTGAAACACTGGAGTCAAATTCCAAGTATGTTTACACATACCTGGCAATAAAACAATTTCTGATTCTAATTCTGATTTAATGTACAATGTATTATCTAAATATGAGCACAGACAGTGATTATTTTTGTATTGTGTTATATCAATCTTGAGAAAGATTGCTACAGATTGCCTTCAATTAAATCCTTAATTGTTTTTTTACACTTGCGCGGATGAAAAACTGAGTCTCTCTGAGCACAAGAGGAAACAAATATATGACAAAATTTGAACTTTTAACATTTTTCCCACCGACCAGCTGTTTTTCCTGCCATCTATATGCTTGACAGCAGACAAATTTAGAAGAGACAACAGTGATCAACAGCAGAGGTCTGCAACCAGGATAGGCCTTGGTCCGAAGGGCAAACGTGTACAATCAATCTGGGGACATCAAAGCATATGACTGAGTGCCCATCACTCCAGTAAACTTTTTTTTTTTTTTTCACGCTGCAGACAGAAACAGATTTTATAATTATTGGCCAGCAGCAGCAATTATTGGCCTCCTCCATGAGCAGAGGGTCAAATGAAACCATTCAAATATTAGAAAGAAACTATGCCGCGGCGTAGTGGTTAGCGCTGTTGCCCCACAACAAGAAGGTCAGAGGTTCGATTCCCTGGCCTGGGGCCTTTCTGTGTGGAGTCTGCATGTTTTCCCCGTGCCTGCGTGGGTTTCCTCTGGGTACTCCGGTTTCCTCCCTCCGTCCAAAGACATCCTGTTTGGGTTCATTGGTGACTCTAAATTGTCTGTAGGTCTGAGTGTGAGTGTGAGTTGTTGTTGGTCTCTGTCTGTCTCTGTGTTGGACTGGAGACCTGTCCAGGGTGACCCCACCCTCGCCCAGAGTGAGCTGGGATTGGCTCCAGAACCCCCTGTGACCCGGAAACGGATAAGCGGTTGAAGATGAATGAATGAACGAACAGAAAGAGCCAAAGGCTGCTCTTATTGCTGTGTTCATAGTATATAGTATAGTATATAGTAACAGTGTTAGAGGATTAAAGCTATGTGAAATTGAGGGTGTGGCCATTTCAAATAAAAGGCAGGTGAATGTATGATTGACACAAACTCCACATTACAGGGTAAATCTAAAGGTGAACATATAGATCTGAAAAATGGAGCTAGTTCTGAAAACTTCATTCTATCTAATCACCATGAGGGTCAACACCACTGGTTGTTAAGAGAATTTTATTGAAGTCTATGTGAAAATGGCTCTACTTCTCTCTCATTTGTTAGCTCAATAAATGTTTTCCTAGAAAGCTTATGGTCTGAGTCTCGAGTATCAAGTCTTCAATACAACATGATGTTCTTTTTTTTAATTTAGAGGAAAATAAACTGTAAAGCAGGGGATGGTTTGGGGGCATGACCAGGGTGTGACTGATCTGGTCTCAGAAAATTGAAGATGGCAGGGAGCTGGGAGACATTGGGAAGATGACAGCCATGGAGCAGCTTCCTCTAAGCTTCTAAACTATTTCTTGGAAACCTGTGTTTGACGTCTAGATTAGAAACTAACCCACAGATCAGATATTAATACCTGGAGATGGTACAGATTTTAATCCAATCAAAATTTAAACTAACTTTTTTTTGCATTTTGTTTAGCACTGCTGGGCTAGTTTTAATTTTAATGCATTGTATTTTATAATTATTATTTTTTATTATCAATCACTCAAGCCTCAACTGCTCATCGCTGCTTTCAATCTTTGACAGTCCCTTTTTCCACCTTATTTGTTCTTCAATTTTTTTTTTACTTTTGTACTCTTTGTAAAGTATATATATTCACAACAATAAAGGAATATGAGTACAATGTAATATTGTTGTTATTATTATTATCATTATTACTATTGTTACTTTACAATAAATGTTATCTTTTCTGTGTTTTCTCCCTGTTTTTATATTCATTTTACTATATTCATATAAAACTTTTCTTCCTGCTACCCAGCAAAAGACAAAACTTTCTTCTTTCTAAAAAAAGTTGTCCAATTCCAAATATCGCATTCATTTTCATCAAAAGATAAAAAAATCTTGACATCTGGCTTGACAGCTCTGTCTCTGAGCAAGTACTGGCTCTATCAACCAATCTTCAAGAGAGAGAGAAAGACAAAGCAAAAAAGAAAGGCTTAAAATACTGAGTCACAGACAGAGAAAAAAGAACAAGAGGGACCAAAAGACAACAGCAAAATGAAAGAGAGGGAGAGAAAAAAGAAGGAACAAGTATAGAGAACAAAATAGCGAGAGAGGACTGTTATTTTCCAGGGTGTGTCTGTCAGCTCTCATTCATCCAGACTGAAACTACAACAACCAAACCACCAACACAGCACAGTGACACACAGCATGAACACAAGTAACCAGGTTCAAAATCCTGAAGAAAAGATGTCAGTCTGGTGTTAATGTGAACCGACTGGAAGCAGCCGTGTTTTGGTCCATCTCTCTCAACACGTCCCAGTCTGGGGCTTTGAGCTCATTGATTCCTCCTGATGATGAATGTTTGCAACTTGGTTGACAATATTCTGCCTCATTATCCAGAATCTCATTATTTTTTAGCTTGATACAGGCAGATTTTTGTTTGTGATATTTTAAATGTGTGCAAAGTTTTGTGCTTTCACACTGAACACAACATTTTAGAGGTTAGGTCAAAAAAAGAAATGGACACTAACAGACAGGAAGTGGCTCAGGTAGGCACAGACTGATATGAAGTCACTTCATACAACAAGTTGGCTTTGTGGTGATTTCTGAGCTCCATGCCAGATCTGGTGACTAAGATTTACACGATAAATCTAAATGAAATTAAACCAAAATCACATCACTGAAAAAAGAAGGAATTTCCTGCTTCTGGATAAAGTTTGTCTAATCTGACGCCCAAATAGCAGGACAATAGTTCTGCCTTTTTCATCTACCAACTCTACAACTGCAGTTGACATCAATGTCACTGTCAAGTACTCTGTAAACATAACCATGAACTCAAGTCAGCATGGCCACAATGCTACAAGGGTCAACTGTACAAAAGCTGGAAAACTAATATGGATGCTGAGAGAAGAAGAAAAGCCCAGATCACACCACCCTCACCCTAACCCTCCTCCTTTGAGAATGTTACCCTCTTTGATTTGATTAGTAGTGTACATGAGCAGACTACGTAGATGATGATCTGTTGCATATATATGGAACACAGAGGAATAAGGAAAACAGATGCACACCCGTGGTGTCCAGTATAACTGACTGACTGCCCTTTCAACAGACAGAAAACATTCCACTCGCCTTTCAGTTAAAGTTAATAATGTTTCAGTGTCTTAAGTGACAGTGAACTTAAGACAGTGAAACATTATCCTTCTGAATCATTAAAAAAAGTATTGCTGGTGTCCTGTAAAATTGAATCTGTATTCCTGTTTAAAGTCCTGTTTAGTTAATCATTCTGGAGATCATGGTAAACCTCCTTCAGAGTCAGCACTGTCACCTCAAAGAGGTTCAAACCCCACACCTTCCTGGGAACTGGGGTTTGTGGCCTGGAACTTGGGGAGTTTGTATATTCTCTCTGTGCCTGTGTGGGTCCAGTTTTTCCAGCTCCCTCCCACAGTCCAAAGACAAGCATGTGTAGCTTAACTTGGAATTCTAAGTTGCCCTTAGACATGAGTGTGGGTGTGAATGGTTGTTGTCTCTCTATGTCAGCTCTGGCTATTTGTCCAGGGTGAAGCCCCACCCTGGCCCAGTGTCAAGTGGGATTGGCTTCCCACCATGATGCTGACAAAAAAGCTGTATAGATAATGGATGGATGGGATGGCTCTAAGCCTCCCCAGATGGCTTCCTCACAGACCTAAGATAACGATGCAGCAGCATGACTTTGAGACATCTTTATGACATCCAGAATATGTTTTAAAGGAAAGCATGAAGTGTTCTTCAGAAGGCTGATAACAGAATTCATCTCTCACATGTTCCACTCAGGCCTCACTGTGGAACCGGTCCTTGATCTATAATGAATGCTTAGTAGAAAAGTTAAAACAGCAAACTTCCTGTTCCATCAGAGGAGATCCTCTGCCTGCAGGGACATTTCTTCAGTAGAAATGTCTGGACTCACTGAAAAACACAGGAAGATTCATTATGAATTCTGTTTGAAGGGATGCAAGAGGAAGCTTTGGTTACTGCTGAGTCAAACCACCGAGCTGAGGAAGTTTAACACTAAAACTGAACCAATGCAGAAACACTTTCATCCTACATCCAAAGGTCAGCCTGAGGGTCATTAGAGTCTTATCACAGGCTACATAAGAGTAAGTCAGACTCAGCCAGCTCTGAGAAGATTTGATTTCACACTGAACACATCACACTATTGTCCCAGTTCTAAATGTTCCTTTGGGTTTTAACAAAATTGGGTTGGACTTTCTGGTACAGCAGGAACACCAGTAAAGTGGCTGAACGATGAGCTGCGTTATACGGGGTCAGTAGAAAAAAATTTTTTTAAGACACTTTTAATATATGAAATAATTAAACAATCGAAGATCCACTTGTATGGGCACTTAGTTTAAAATATTTCAGTGCTTTTCCTTCTCTTCAACACAGCTCTTTTCCTTCGTACTACATATTCCTCAACTGCTGAACTACTGTATTCCTACTCAAAAGGACACCTCTTGCAGTATTACGCCATAGCCACAAGTCAATGAATCAGAACTAAACCCCACTGTGATTTAATGTGATTATACCTTTTCTGCTGATTTTCTGCTAACCCCACCCACAGCTGCTCATCACTCAACTCATATACATATTAACACAGAGCACTCAGCTGCTGTCACCATAGCACCACTGCAACATGTCAAAAATTATAGGCCAATGTTTCAGCAAGATTTACAATAACTTATCCATGTTCCCAGTTCCCAGTTCCCAGTAATCCCAGTTTCTCTCAGTTCCAAGCATGTGCATTGCATTTACTAACCATGTTTTCCCGAAGTCTCTGTCTCCCCCAGCTCCTCTCCTTTCTCTCTCCCAGCTCCTCTCCTCTCTCTCCCTGTCCTCATCCTGCAGGTGATTAATCATCACCATCCCATGTTCCTGCAATGCCTGCTGCTCCCACATCTTCAAGAATTCCATACAGCATCATTCCTACGAACCTCATGCAGCATCATGTTCCTGCCTACACCTGTTTGAATATCCCCTCCTCCTGCTCTCTTTCTCTCCCTACTCTACCCAACTTTGCCCCCCCCCTCCCCCGTGCCTCTTTCTCTCTCTCTCTCCCTCTCTCAACCCAACCGGTCGAGGCAGATGGCCGCCCCCCCTGAGCCTGGTTCTGCCCGAGGTTTCTGCCTCTTAAAGGAAGTTTTTCCTTGCCACTGTCGCCAAGTGCTTGCTCATCGGGGGATCTGTTGGGTCTCTTTAAATAATTTTATAAAGAGTTTGGTCTAGACCTGCTCTATATGTAAAGTGCCTTGATGTAACTTTGTTATGATTTGGCGCTATACAAATAAATCTGATTTGATTTGATTTGATGTTCGGTGATTCAGCGTCTTCATTAACTCACACACTCACATCTATGGGCAATTTATAGTCACCAATTTTTAAGTCTTTGGGATGTCGGAGGAAACCAGAGTATCCAGAGGAAACCCACGCAGGCACAGAGAGAACATACAAATTCCGCACAGAAAGGACCTAGGCCCAGGAAACGTACCCGCAACCTTGCTGTGAGGCAACAGTGCTAACCACTATGCCGCTGAGCTGCCCTGCCCATATCACATGACAATGAAAACAGATCACAGTCATCGACAAAGAATTTAGACCCCCTGTAAATGTGATTGCTTCAGTTTTTAGTTTTTGGTAAATTTTTTAAAATCTCCAAAATTCTGTTTACACAATGTTATAGTGTAAAATTTTATTTTAAGGTTTCAGAGGGTTTAACATTGTGGGAAAACTGGGCAAGGATTTGGTATTTTCTTCCTCAGCCTCTCAATCTCCTTCAGTCTCACAAACACATTGACAAACAGACCTGACCATCTGTCACAGTCAGACATCAGGAACACCATCATAAATCTCACCACATTATTTGGCTGGTGAACCATCAGAACAACAAGAACATTTTGACTGTCCCTCTGTATGCCTGTTGTTCAGGGTGTATTGGAGTGTGTGTGGGTGTGTGTCAGGACTGGGCTCCCTGGTCAACATGTAAACAACCCTCTGTCCTTATTTTTCTACACATGGTCTAAATAAAACACAATGTTCTTCAGGCCTAAGTCAGAGTAAAAATGTCAGCATTAAAAAATTTCTCTGAGTTTCATCACTACGAAAAAAATCTGATGTTTGTCTCTGTGAAACAAATCCTGAGGTCGGGACTGAAAGACAGAATCATGCTGCATAGTTCAGATGACTAGGGACGGATCACACATTCCAGTTTGAAGCACTAGATCCTACATTTCCCACAAAGCAATAGGTCATTGTTTTTCATTAGAGTCTGCTTGTCTGAAAAATGGTCCTCAATCGCCAAACTCCATCTGCTAATTAAGAAATGCGGCTGAAATTTCCATAAAGACTAAGTAAATGAAGCTCATGAAAACTAACTCCACACCATTCATCCATCCACTATCAATACAGCTTAGATCACTCTCAACAGGTCAAACACCCAGAGGTGCTCACATTCACCCCTACAGCCACAATAGCAATAAATCACATGGACATGTGGACACAGGGAGAACATTTAGATGCAACATATATGCAAACTCCATACAGAAAAGCTGGAACCAGCCGGTGTACCACCATGCCATCCCTCGCCTGAAAGCCCAAACTGGTTTTCTATTTTATTTATGTGCAGTTTATGTAGCTTTATGTTACTAGGTCACCTTTTAGACATTTGTGAAGATTTTCTCTGTGTTACTTCACAGCAACCCATCTGTCATGAAGAAGCAGTTCAAAGGATAAATTATAGCCAACTGTCTAGTAAACAATCTGTTGCATTCATTATTATGAAATTACAAGCTAACAAGGGTTGGAAGTGAACTGAAGATAAACCCTTATGGTGGTTCACAGCATTTTCTATAAACAGGATCAAAGTGATGAGGACAGTATTTTTCTGACATATACCGATTCTTCAAACTATGAAGAGTTTCTGAAAAGGCTAAACCCACTAACAATGCATGCTGATGAAGTTTGCTGATAAACTAATGTTGTAGCTTAAAAAAAAAAAAAAACAACTTTGAGCTGAGTGAACTTCAAAAAGTTCACTTATTTAACTAATTTTCTAAGTTCTTAGAGTGGCCTAAAAACCGGAACCTTAATGTTAAATTAACCTGAATTAAAGTGATAAAACCTTATCCTTAGCTCACATTAATGAAAACAGATGGTCATGTATAAAGGGTTTGGGGTTTTTTTTTCAAGTTAAAAGCTTCTTTTTTTTTTTTTACATTTTTCAAGACCTGGAGACTTCAAGGTTTTAGGTTTTAGATTGAAGATCTAAAGAGCCAACTCACCGATACACAGCTGGGTAAGGAGGGGCGTACAGGTACCTCTCTTCCAGAGCCCCGCCCCCCCAGCACAGTAGGTAGCTTGCCATGATGGCCCCACCCACACTCACACCCAGCCCTTGATGTCAGCTGCCAACAGAAGCTAACAATTGAATATCCACTTCCTCTGGTCAGTAAGAGGGTGTTACCGAGGGACGTTGAACATCCTTGAATGATAAATCTAAGGACATCCCAGTAATACTGCTAGTAGATATAAACATCATGTTGCTGAAGTTGTCTCTCAGTGTATCTTTACATTTGATTCACACTGTGCGTTTCCTCCTTTGAAACTATCCGGCGACAACAGCAATGTCTCCTCTCTCATCTGTCTCTTTTCAGTCCTCTTCCTTGGGCTGGACAACTTTTCCTCTTCATTGCTTCATTGCTTCATTGCTCTGTCAGCTCCCCCCTCCACCTCCTCCTCTGTCTCTTTCTTCCACACTTTATAAATCCTTGCCACTGGCTTTTCCCTTAAAAACTTCACCATGCAACTTTCTCTTTCTCCCCTCAGTCAGATCTTCTCCTCCCTCCTCTTTCGTCTAGTCCATCATCTGGGTTATTTTCCTCCACTGAGGGGAAGGAGGTATGTGTTTCCTCCCATTTGACTCAGGACGCCCCTCCCCCTCCTCCCTCTGTCCTCTCCTTTCCCTCTTCCGTTCTTTGTCTCCTCTTACCTTCCTTGAAGTTTGTATCTGACTGTTTTCCAGTAGAATCTTTAAATGTCAGTGTGTTCAAATAACAAGCTGCAGCTTCTGATAATTCTGTTCTTTGGGTTTAATTAAATCAGCAAAAAATATAGAGTAAACACAAAGTCCTCCTAAGGTTTAAATTCCCTATCCTAAATATGTTTCTTTGGACTTCAGTGTTGTGAGCAAGGACCTCAGAAGTTGTACTAGGAAGCTGCTGGAGCCACAGTTTAAGTTTGGGGATAACAGCCCCTGATCCTGATGTTCCTGCTACCATTTGGATCGGTTCGTCTTCACATTCTGTTATAGTTATTCCCTTATCCCTGGTACTTAGACTGTGATGTTATGTGCTGGGCGCTCTCAGGGACTGGCACCTTGGGTCCTATTCACTGGTAGACCTCTGCCCCTACAGTTCCTGTCCAAATAGTAATAATAGCATTTTGGCACTACAAAAAAGCTTCTTAATATCTAGACTAGAAGCCAACCCACTGAAAACAGGTCAGAAGTCACAACAACTACAGAACAGATGGAAAAAAGATCCATAGAATGATGGACAGAGAGAAGGAGGAGAGAGAGTTTCAGTTAGGAGAATTTAGAGTCTGCTCCAGGGAGTCTCTCCAGTTTTCTGACAGGAGTGGGAGGTCTCTCCTTACATCCCGTCTCTGAAACACTGGCTGAATGAATCCATCTGGAATTTCCCTCAACAGGGTGATAAACTCTGTGTGTGTGTGTGTGTGTGTGTTGTTTTTTTTTTACAATGAATGCAGAGAAGAAGCAGCAGTTGTAGTCTGGGTGTGATCCTGTTTTACATTTCCAAGTTTGAACATCTGTTGCCTTGCTCCAAGTTGTTTTCTACTGGAAACAATAAAGTTTGTGTTTGAATTTGAATTCTGTGTCCACATCCAACCAGGGTGTGAGCAATGAATCTCAGCTTTAAACAAATGTTTCAAGGGGTCAAGTGATATAAAACCCTAGTAAATAATAGGATGGTGACTTTAAAGTGTCTGTGATAGCAGAGCGGTAGAGCAGCTGAGCCAAACCCTCCAACGCACACAGACTGAATGCCCACAGCAGAGCTGCTCCTGCTCGTTTAGCAGACTGGCATTCATATCATGTGACCACTGCAGTTTAGTTTAATGTAAAAGTAACCATCTACAGTGGAGATAGAGTACAAGAGTTTTATCTGGATTGAACTGACCAACAATTTGAAACAACAGCAGTGAACATTTGATGGTTTTGATCAACGGAATACAACAGAAAAATAATATGAATGACACGCAAATAAACAAATGAACTGATAACAGCTTTAAAGTAAAACGCTCCTAACATGCAGATTCACTCAGCCTGTTCTTCATTCATTAATCTGCTACCACTTATCCCTAGCCGAGTCGCAGGGGTGCTGGAGACAATGCCAACTCACATTGGGCAAGGGTGGGGTACACCCTAGACAGGTCACCAGTCCCCTCCTCCTTATTATGACCAGAAACTGACACATCTGTTTGACTTCCTGGCAAATTACAGACTTGACATTGTGATCATGGTAAATGAACACAGGTGGAGATGGTTTTGACCATTGGAACTGAACATGACAAACATGGAGACGATTGTAACCGTAGTAAACTGTACAAAACAAAACAAAAAAAGACTAGTGTAATCGTGGTAACTGACAACAACAGCGATGGTTCTGGCCTTGAAGAACAAAACTAAAATGTCTTCAGTCTCAAACATTTTCATCCAAAGATCAAAAGTTAAGTGAAATGGACCTGTTTATGAAATGGTCCTTAAAAGATTGAGCTGATTTAGAGAATTATGTGTTGGTTCTGTGTGCAGCTCTCATGTGACCTACAGCCTCTCTACTTGTCAGTGTCAGAACCACGTGCTGAACCATAACTCTTCTTGTTCTATGTTTTTGTTTTAAATCCTGACATCAAACACTTGAGACAGTTAATCTGTTGTTACTATGGTTATCACGGCCAGACTGGCCAGACTCCTAGTGTGATTTGGCTCCCTGACAGGGGGATCAGATATGATTTACAGCACCACAACAGCAACAGTTTTAATAACAAGTCCAGAGTTTTGATATTCAGACAGACACAGAGCCACAGAGTGAAGCAGGTTTAATGGCAGGCTTATACTATATATGCTGAGGACAGAGTCAATGCTTTGATTTGTTCTTTTATACGGATGTGTCTGTTTTGACTCCATCACAGAGACACTGCCAATCAGTCAGGTCCTGGCCAGATAGCTTTACTGACTAGGTCTAATTTTACTGTGGAGACGGTACTCTCCTATCTCTAAAGCATGAAAGTCACTTGTAATTGTATATAAATGTCTGTAACTGGTAACAACGGACTTTCTGTTTGCAAATAGAAAGCACAACTAGATATCAAAGAAGACATCTGTATGGACTGTCTCTGACATCATATACCGTGTGCTAAAATGTAACTGAATTCACATTAAAGTTGATTCATTCACATGATGATGTTGGACCTAGCATTGAACATAACCATAGCTTATGAACAGGTGAATGTACTGATAAATGTGTATTTCATGTGTATATTTTTATGCTTAAGTATTTATTCTATATTTACTGAAATTACTGAAAAGTTACTCACTCAAAAATTACGATCAATTCTTACATAGTAAGAATTGATCGTAATAGCTCTCTCTGCAAAATAACAGTTAGTTCAAGGCCTGAAAGAACTGATGTGTGTGTGTGTGAATTCTGTTCAGCTACACTTCCAATACACTATAATTATACTCGTGTTGTCTCACAGCCTGGGAATTCAGTCAAGTCAAATCCTCACACATTTTGAAACGCTATAAACAGTGTTTCTGCTTCTGTACAGACCTCTCACTCATTTCAACATTTAAAGACCAAATTTCCCACAAGACAAAATATCTACACATTCTCACAACTTTGAACTCTCTCGCTCTCATTTTCTGCCACTCATCTGTAAGGGTCTAAAGGGGGTGTTGGAGCCGATCCCAGCCAACCCTCCGACCCCAACAGAGGGCAGGGTACTCCCTTGACAGGTCGCCAGTCTATTGCAGGGCCAAGGCATAGAGACAGAGACAAACAACCAATCACACTCACACTCAAGCCTACGGGCATTTTAGAGTAACCAATCAACCTAACATGCATGTCTTTGGACTGTGGGAGGAAACCAGAGGAAACAGAGGAAACCCACACAGGCATGGAGAGAACATGCAAACTCCACACAGAAAGGCTCCAGGCCCAGGACAAGTTTTAACTGTTGACAAATTTATGAAGATTGAGTCCATTAACTAATCATTGAACATCCCTCCACAACATTGAACAGACCTAATGAGAATGGCAAACATCAGCGTGTTTACTCCACTACAGTGTACTCCCTCAGGTTTAGCACTTCTAATGGTCCTCACATAAACAGAGATACACAGGACAAAGTGAACATGAGCAGTTGATTATGCCTCCCTGTTTCCATCATGTGGTTGATCATGATACTGCAGTAGCTTTCAGTATTCACTCTGTATTACTAAAATCTGACATATTAGAACAAGGAATAAGTCCAACATGTATTCAATAATGATAAAAAAACATGTAAAAACGTTGATCAGTCATAGTGAGCTAGATAGATGTGTGGTTGTTAGAAAGGAGGTCATCTGTGCAGGGAAACAAAGAGGCTGAGAAGAAACATAATATTGTGCCATTCAAAATAATCAGGCCATGACAAAATAGAAAAAGCTAACGAAAAATAACAATTAGGAAATATCCATAGTAATCACAGTAGTATAGTTGTTAGTGTTCTAATTGTTATCCATTATATGGCTTATTTAGTTTTAAATATAATTGTCATATAAAAACACTTAGTGTTTGACAAGCTTGAAAGGGGTATAACATTTAATTGGACCAGTTACAAATTAATAAAAGTTAATTTTCTACCTTTTTTTTTATGTAAAAATTTTTGGGGGGGTAAAATAAAATCATGTGATGCTACAACTTTAGAGCCATTTTTTTTTTAACACGTTTTTTTATCATGCATCCTTTGTGAATACTGACAAATAAAGGTGTACTTCATTTCAAAACAACAACATAACTACACAGGCCTTGCAAGAGTTGCCTTTACCGGATGGTAATTCAGCCTTATTTACAGCAAAAATCAAGAAAAACTGTGGTGATCAACAAATGAGCAGATGTCATTCTAAGTGTGGATATGACCCATTAGCCTTGGCTCACCTGGGGCTGCTGTGGAGAGAAGGGGCTGAAGCTACCTTTCGGAAACCATCTTTAAGGCTGGAACGATGCCATGAATCTTTCTCCAACCTAGACTGAACTTGGCGGAGAGAGTCATCTTTTGAGCCACCTGGGTGCCCATCCCCTGAGGCACTGAGGGTGATTTCCGAGCGAGACATCTCTGAGGGTGCAGCTGGGTCCGGATGAGCCAGCGGGGCAAAACTCAGCTCAATGATCTGCTTGGCACTGTCACAGATCTGGCTCTGATCACACAAACACAACAGTCTCAGCTCCTGCCGTCACACAGAATGAACTGATGTGATTTATCTGCTAATCATTTCCTACCTGGATCTCTGGGGTGAGGGTGGGCAGATTGAAGGTGAACACAGAGGTGGAGCCAGAAGTCAGTAGGTCAACGCTGTCCAGGCTGCTGTATGAGGTGCCTTTGGCCCGATGAGATTCTATGATGTTTTCAAAATGGCGACTGAAGGAGTCAAGGTTGCTGTCAGAGGGCCTGCGAGGGCTGCCAACAGAGATCGGAGACTTGAGATCACCATGGGTGTCAGATGACAACTCCAAAGGCCTGGAAAAAGCAATAAACACCAAACACCAAACTAAAGGCTCTGGTACAGAAGGAGCATAAGTATCATTTACTTGAACATATTTTCCAATGTGTCTTCAGAAGTCCTGGAGAAGAGGGTTATTCAAATGTTTATGCTGAACTACTCAGCCAGATATGGCTTAACCACCATATCATGCTTAAAACAGGCATGATATGGTGGTTAAGCTAAAGTTAAAATGGCCCAAAATAGGTTATTACATGGGTATGCATTTGAAGACTGGTGTCACACCAGTGCAACTATGGTGTCTCAATTTTGCTTCTTATGAAAGCAAACCAGAAATGCAGCTGTCTTTGCCTGTTCCCTTAGACATGGATCCTTCTTGGCCCAACCTTCATTGCCCAAACTAACCCAAAATTAACCACACCCCAGTACGCCTGAAGGATCACGCTTTTAAATGCAAGTATTTGGTTCTATGATTCCAGGATGACTGTAAGGGCTAGAGCTTTAAACAACTAATCCTTCCTCCCACATGGGTACAAGTCAAGTATTTTATATCCCACCTGTGAGCTCACAAGTCCCAAGAGAGCATCTATATTTTTGTGTCATCAGGGAATCTGTTTCTACATGACCTTTTCATGAGTAGACAAGGATACTGAGATTGAAAAAATTAACTTGAGGTAGTTCCCACAGAATTCAAGACAACAAGTTCCCCAATGACATAAGAAAACCTGTCTCAGGTCATCTGGGGTAACAGTTGACATAGTTGATGTGTCAACCATTATACTAGACCTGTGCAGATATGAGACAGGATAAAACCAGTTAAACTGGTTAAAAATACTGCACCGTTTTAAAAGTGTGGCCTGTTCACTTTTGCTTTCAGCCTGTTTTAGTCTGTTGTGTGTGTGTTATTTACCCCTTTAGCAGTAGACTGAACACCTCATCCTCTTCTCTGATGGCTCGCTGTCTCTGTTTGTCTCCCTGCATCCTGACACTTGCCCAGCTCACCACTCCTTCCTCCTCTTCCTCTTCCTCATTCCCCTCCTTCTTTCCACATGTCAGGAGTCTTGGGGAGGCATCAGCGGAACCGAAACTGGAATTTGCTAAGAAGCTGTGGTTACTCGCAAAGGCTGAGTCCTCCTCAGCTTCCTCTGCTGCCTCTGCCTCCGCCCGCATCACCTGTCAGTCAACAGTAAGTATATATGAACACTGAAAATTTTAAGATGAGACGAGACCAATTGAAACCAGACTACCTCGTCCAGGTCGGTCTCCCTGTAGCAGCGTAGTGGAACAGTGTCCAGATCTGTTTCTGAATATTTAATGGACCGGCAGATGATGCCCGTCTTGGGGTTGGCCCCTCTGGGGTCAGCAGTCACCAGCTCCAATTCAATCTGCTGCACTTTGTGATGTGACACCTTTTGACCCTTTTTCTCCTGCCCCCTCCTGTGATAGGCTGGATTAAGATGCAGGGAGGAGGGAGGGGTGGGGCTGCGTGAGCTTGCACTTGGTTTTGTGGATGTGGTGTCTGCTGGAGGAAAGAAATTTAACAATATTTATGATGACAAATATACTCTGACGTTTCAAGAAAAGGTGGACTACAAATATACTATACTATACTATACTATACTATACCCAATTTTGATCAAAACATTACTAAAGTTAAATGTGGCATACTGAATATTAGATCAGTATAATCCAAATACCTGCTAATTAATGATCTGATCACTGAACGTATGATGCATTTATTCTGTATCGCTGAAACCTAACTTCAGCGGAATGCGTATATTAGTATAAATTAATTTACAACCCCCACTCATGTTAACTTTCATATTCCTCGTACCATAGGTCGAGGAGGAGGGGAGGTTGCGACATTTCATTCCAGTTTATTAATCAATTCCAAACCAAACTCTGGTTATAAATCTTTTGAAAGCCTTACCCTCAGTCTCTCCCATTCAAACTGGAAAATTGAAAAACCAGTTCTGCTGATTACAGTATATCATCATCCTGGCCCTTACTCAGAGTTTCTATCAGAGTTAATACTCAGTACAGATAAAATCATTATAATGAGTGATTTCAATATTCATGTAGATGTTGTCAGTGACAGCCTTAGTTCTGCATTTAAGACATCACTGGACTCAGTCAGCTTTTCCCAGTGTGTGAATGAACCTACTCACTGTTTCAGTCACACCCTTGATCTGGTGTTAACATATGGCATTGAAACTGACGTAAAAAAAAAAAAAAATCTCACAAAAATGTTAATGTATGTAACCTCTCCTATACTTTCACTTACCTTGTCAGTCTCCCTCTGCTTTTCTTTCCTCTTTCCCCCTCTCCTCCACACTCCATTTCACATATCCCCTATGCAGTAGCTTTTTTAATTGTGGTGCCTATGTCAATAACTTTGCTGTTTCTTCTCCAGGTCTTGATGTTCAGTTTTTATGACATTTCCTGTTACATTGCTGTACACACCTCCCTCATATATCTATACATTTACAATCCAAAATTCCAACATTCACTTCCAGAGTCCACTTAAATCACTGATTAATTTCACTGATAGCAATAGAGGGTCACACAGAGACACATGCAAACCATTCTCCATATTCGGATACAGAATGATTGAATGCTCTTGCTCTCCATGTCTCACTTAACTATAATATCCTTTTTCCTGTCAAACAACTATATCTCACGAAAAATCAACACCACTATACACCCCATTATAATCAGTGATCACACACTAGTGTCCCTCCACCTTCAAATAGAATCCACCCTGAAAACGTCCACTTGGCGCTTTAACATCTCATTACTAAGGGATCCAGAATTTGACTTGGTAACAAGGAAAGGATGGAAAAACTTTTTGGAAATAAATGACTCTCCAAAATGATCTCCATCCTTGATCTTGGAAGCTGGGAAAGCCGTAATCAGAGGCAAAATTATATCTTATTCCTCTTACAAGAAAAAACAGGATCATCTGGCTGAAAAAAACATTGAGGATAAGATTAAAGAACTATGAACAATGTGCTACAAAACTGAATGAACAATTATGGACCCAACTACAAAATGCAAAATTTCAATTCGAAAATATCTTAAAAAAACAAAACAAAAACAGAATTCACACTTCAACAACTCAGATATCAAGATTTTGAACATAACAAACCAGGCAAATTTCCTGCAAATCGACTCCAACGCAACAAAGAAAAATCTCTTATAACTGCAATTCAGGAATCAAACAGCAAATATACTCAGTCACTTCAGGAAATCAATCATATCTTTTACAGCTTCTATAAAAACCCATTTTCAACAACAAACAACCAAAACCTAGAAGACATTCAGGCCTTCCTCAAAATTTAAATCTGCCTCAACTGACTGTAGAACAAAAAAACTTCTTGGATGCGCCACTGACCATTAATGAACTATTAACTGCTTTAGAAAATATCCCTGCAGGCAAGGCTCCTGGACCAGATGGCTTCCCTGCTGACACATTTCTGGTCAGTGCTAGCGCCTTTATTCCTCAAGACAGCGACAGAGATCAAAAACACAGGTTGCATAAGAGCCCAAATAAATACAGCTGCAATTAAATTACTTTTAAAACCGGATAAAGATCCAACTCTTCCATCCAGCTATCGCGCTCTGTCATCGATCAATATCAATATCAAAATTATTTCCAAAGTACTTGAATCTAGATTGGAGACAATAATCTCATCGATAATTGTCAATGACCAAACAGGTTTTATCAAAGGCCGACACTCTACAAATAACGTTAGAAAGCTCATTAATTTGATCTGCATGTCACAGCGCAGCAACACAGAAGCTATTGTTGTATCACTCAATACTGAAAAAGCCTTTGACAAAGTTAACTGGTTCTTTCTCTTTGCTACCTTTCAAAAATTTGGCTTTGGAGAGTCATTTATCCACTGAGTATCTACCCTGTATACCTCACCCAAGGCCACAATCACCACAAATGGGATCACATCGCAAAGCTTCACTCTGCAGAGGGGAACCAGACAAGGATGCCCCCTCTCTCCCCTACTGTTTGCTATATTCATTGAACCACTGGCATGAGCAATACTTCAGAACACCAATATCAAAAAGTATCCGCTTGACTATTTCAGAACACAAAAACAATTTATATGCTGATGATGTATTAGTCTACTTGCAGCAACTTCAAAGATCTTTACAGGAAGTTTATAACTGTATTTCAAATTTCTCAGCCCTCTCTGACTACTCGATTAACTGGTCCAAATCAACAATATTAACAATAACAGAGAATGCATGGGATCCTGCAGACCAAAATCTCCAACTTTCCTTCTCCACAGGCAACATTCAATACTTGGGTATAAATATCTCACCTAAACTATCAGAGCTAGTCCACTTGAACTTTGATCCACTCCTGGACAAAATCTGTGGTGACCTGGGGTGCTGGAACAATCTTCCCATCTCTCTTATGGGGCGTATAGCTACAGTTAAAATGAAAATGTTATCACAAATCAACTATTTATTCTCCATGAGCCCATTCAAACCCACAGCAAAGTGGTTCCAGAAGTTAGATTCCGCTATTATAAAATTCTACTCAAAGAACAAAAAGACAAGAATTAGCCTTGCTACCTTTCAAAAAAATAAGTCGGAAGGAGGATTGGATGCACCAAATTTCATCAATGACTACTTGGTAAATCAACTAAAATATATCACTAAATGGATAAATCCAAATTCAGATTACAACCCTTGGATGAAGTTGAACAGACAGACTGTTACAACTTCAGTATCTCTGACCTCCCCTTCATTACCATGAACCTCAAGCATCATAACTGCTTCGAAAACTCCATGATTGCCTCCACCCTGTCTACTTGGTGGAAAACTAGAAACCACGGATTACCAATTGGAACCCTGTATGTTCTCCCCAATCTGGAACAACCCAGACTCACCACACACTTTGCACTATATAATTTCTCACATTTATGTACACAACATACCTACGACATAATATTTTGATGCAGCACACCTTGGGGGATGGACCGGGATATATTCAGGGGGCACTCTGTCTGGGCAGGCTGCAGGACAGAGGTGTGCGGCAGTCCTCTCACTTCCGCCCACCCTCCTCTCCTTTGGCCCAATCTTAATGCACCACAACATATCCAGGGTCACTTATTTATGGTGCAGGGCAATGCTTTCTTGACAGGGACTGAGGAAGAACAGGAAAGGGGACACTTTCACTTGCAGTTAGTCATGGTATGGCTCAGGGGCCCTCCGCGGTTGGGTGGTGCATGGGGCCAGCGATCTCGAGGCTCTACTGCGGATGGTTTGGTTGGGTGCCCAGGCTCTTCTGGGGCCTCGTGGCTGGGCTTTGTTTCCTGGTACTGTGTGGTGATGGGTCCACGGCAGCTCCCTGGTGGCCTCTCTGGGTCCGACACTGGGCAGTGTGTGATGGCTCACCACCTCCTCTCTCCATTCTGGAAGGGGTGGGGGCTTCTCCCGGGAAATTGAATATCTCCTTCTCCTGCAGTCTCCTTGGTCTGTTTGCGTCGAGGGCGCGAGTCCGGCACTAGTGCCCCCTGCCCCTGCAGCCCTTCCCCCCTTTGGGTGCTTCGCCGGTGTCCGCCTGCGGGGGCAATGCCGGGACTCCTGGGTGGGTCTCTTCGGTTGGTGGGGTGCCTCTGGTTCGTCCGTAGGGTGGTGGGGTGTGGTTCGAGGTGTGAAATGTCTGTGGCGGGTGTGGATGGGGGGTGTTGGGGGGTGTGGGGCCCTCCTTTGGGGCTCCAACGTGTGAGGGAGAAAGGAGAATGCTATCACACAGCTAATTAGCTCTGATACAGCTCCCATGAAACAAAAGGGCTGTATGCCGGGTAGTAAATCTTCCAGTATGAGTCCTCCCTGGAATGCTCTCGGGGCAAAGCCTAAGAGTAAATCACCTGATATGGGGAGGTATCTAACAGGTAGAATCCAGCGCCAAGTGATCTGTGAAGTGACAGGCTGGCCTGCATTATCATTCTCCTCAATGCCTGTGCAGAGTAAGACACAGCCGTGGGTAACAGCTAAAGGGAAGATGAGCAACAAAGCTCCCAAACCATCAAGTGTGCAGTTACAAAATCAGTTTGCTCCACTACTGCAGGACCATGGATAACTTCGCTGACTCACAGAGAGGGGTAAGGCCTAACAGAAAGTCTGAAGATCGAAAGCTACAAGGAAAGCTACTGACCAGGCCTCAGATTCTGGTTGTTGGTGATTCTGCAATTAAAGATGTGGGAAGCATATACAGCAGAAACACAAAAGTGTTGTACTTTCCTGACTACAGTCTCCAACATGACTAACAGAATCCTCAGTTTTGTTGCAGAAAATCCTACTCTGAAATACCTTATACTGCACACTGGAGCAAATGATATTGTGAAGCGACAATCTGAAGTGCTCAAACGAGACTTAGGTAATCTGCTAAACACAGTGAGCTCTCTGAATGCGGAAGTCATCTTCAGTGGGCCTTTACCACCAGTCAGAGGAGGAGGTGAGAGATTCAGCAGACTGTTGGCACTAAACAGATGGCTTTCTTTTAACTTTTTCTGGGACTGTAGACATTTTTTCAAAGGAGATGGACTTTCCCTAAACAAGTTGAGAGTAAAACTTTTTTCTGCCTACGTCACACTGTTCCCAGTCCCAAGGACAAGACACAAGAGGAATCCAAACAAAAGGAGCAAACATCAAAACATGAAGGAGAACCGACTCTCCCCCCGCCTGTATGCTCTAACGATGAGGGATGTCAGAGCAAAAAAGAGGGTGCCTCATGTCCTCCAGCAGGGGCCACTGCTCGCAAGGATTCACCATCTCCTACCACCAAAACTCCACCTAGCCCACCATCTCCAACTGTCCAAACTTCATCTAGCTCATCTTCTTCACTAGGTATCCCATCACCCTCTTCCCCCATGCTGGAGTGTACTGACCAAATGAACAGAGTTGTCAGTGTTGGCATCAAACTTACTCCTTGCACATCTGAGATCCTGTCCCCCCAAACTCCTCCACCTCCACCTCCTCTATGGCTAGATCTGAACCTACTCCAGTCCCCCACTAAGGGCCCAACACAGCCAGCTACTTGTGTTTGCAATTGATGTGTTCTGGGTCAAGGTTTTAAGGCAAATGTAGTGCCTGACTTTTCTAAGGACAAGCCAGGGCCCATTGTGTTGGAAGCTTCATAGCTCAATAGGTAGGAGGAGAAGATCGGTCCATCCCTCTAGAAAAATGTCATCACCAAACTTAATATGTATTCCCAAACATGGGGATGTTCGACTTTTTAGCACATTTAATTTAGTTCTTTTAAATATTAGGTCTTTGGCAGGCAAATCATTCTTAATCAATGATTTTATCATCAAGCACAAGATTGATATTATGTTTTTAACTGAAACTTGGTTGACACAAGATAACAGTTCGGCAGTTCTTAATGAGTCTGCGCCTCCAAATTTCAGCTTCATGAGTGAAGTAAGAATGCATAAGAAAGGAGGTGGAGTCGCCATTTTGTTTAATGACAGCATTCAGTGCAAGAAAGCTTGTCATAGGCAGTTTGACTCTTTCGAATATGTTGCTATTCAATCAAAATCCCCCTGTTGATCACTCTTTGTAACCATCTACAGACACCCAAAATACAATGGATGGTTTTCAGATGGGTTTGCCAAACTACTGTCTATTTTTTGCATTGATTTTGACTGTGTTGTCTTAGTGGGTGACTTCAACATTCATGTCGATAATCTCAAATATAGATAGATATAGATATATAGATATAAAACCTAAAATTCAGTGTTTCAGAAAATTTGAATATCACATAAGACCAAGATGTTTTAAGCACAAATGTCAGGCTTCTGAAAAGTATTTTCATTTCTATGCAATCAATACTTGGAATTACTGAATCAATGCGCCGTGGTATGGAGGCGATCAGCCTGTGGCACTGCGTAGGTGTAATGGAAGCCCAGGTTGCTTTGATAGCTGCCTTCAGGTCATCTGCATTGTTGGGTCTGGTGTCTCTCATCTTCCTCTTGACAACAGCCCATACATTTTCTATGGGGTTCAGGTCAGGGGAGTTTGCTGGCCAATCAAGCACAGTAACACCATGGTCATTGAACCAGCTTTTGGTACCTTTGGCAGTGTGGGCAGGTCCCAAGTCCTGCTGGAAAATAAAATCAGCATCTCCATACAGCTTGTCAGCAAAGGGAAGCATGAAGTGCTCTAGAATTTCCTGGTAGATGGCTGCATTGACTGTGGGCTTCAGAAAACACAGTGGACTAACACCAGCAGATGACATGGTACCCCAAATCATCACTGACTGTGGAAACTTCACACTGGACTTCAAGCAATGTGGATTCTGTGCCTCTCCACTCTTCCTCCAGACTCTGAGACCTTGATTTCCAAATGAAATGCAAAATTTACTTTCATCTGAAAAGAGGACTCTGGACCATTGAGCAACAGTCCAGTTCTTTTTCTCCTTAGCCCAGGTAAGACACTTCTGACGTTGTCTCTGGTTCAGGAGTGGCTTGGCACAAGGAATGCAACATTTGTAGCCCATGTCTAGTATTTGTCTGTGTGTGATGGCTCTTGATGCACCGGCTCCAGCCTCAGTCCACTCCTTGTGAAGCTCCCCCAAATTCTTGTATGGATTTTGCTTGACAATCCTCTCAAGGATGCGGTTATCTCTGTTGCTGATGCACCTTTTCCTACCACACTTTTTCCTTCCATTCAGTTTTCTGTTAATATGCTTGGATACAGCACTCTGTGAACAACCAGCTTCTTCAGCAATGACCTTTTGTGGCTTACCCTCCATTGTGAAGAGTGTCGATGACTGTCTTCTGGACATCTGTCAAGTCAGCAGTCTTCCCCAAGATTGTGTAGCCTACTGTCCCAGACTGAGAGACTGTTTAAAGGCTCAGGAAACCTTTGCAGGTGTTTTGAGTTAATTAGCTGATTAGGGTGTGACACCAAGAGTTTCCAATATTGAACTTTTTCACATTATTCTAATTTTCTGAGACACTGATTTTTGGGTTTTCATTATCTGTAAGCCATAATCATCTAAATTACAAGAAACAAAGGCTTGAAATATTTCACTTTATGTGTAAAGAATCTATATATGAGTTTCACTTTCTGAAATGACTGACAAAAAATATTGAACTTTTTCACGATATTCTAATTTTTTGAGACGTAACTGTATAACTCACAAACTGAAGAAGGCAAGGCAAGCATTCTTTTAATAGATTATTAACAGAAACTGCAATAATGCCCGTACATTGTTTTCTGTTGTGGATGGACTGACACACCCCAGAACATCAGTCCCTCCAGAATGGCTATCCAACAAGTCATGCAATGATTTTGCAGCCTTTTTCACAGATAAAATTTCAAGGATAAGACAAACTCATTTGGCTCAGGCAAAATGATAAGTCCACTTGTGCCTTCTTGTTCTCCAGTTAATCTAGCACATTTTAACTTTCTTGATTATACAGCTCTGACGGAAAATGTATCACAGTTAAAATCCACAAACTGCTTTGATATTCTGTCAACAAACTTTTTTAAAAATGTTGTTAATTGCATAGCTCCAGATGTGTTGCAGATTATAAATAACTCTCTTCAGTCCGGTCAGTTTCCCCAAGCCCTGAAAACTGCAGTAATAAAACCTGTCCTATGAAGACTAATCTGGATGCTTCAGTAATAAGTGACTACAGGCCAATATCAAATCTTCCCTTTCTAGGAAAAATTATTGAAAGGATTGTTTTTCAACAAACTCATGCTTTCATGATGCAGAACAATCTTTTTAATGCATTTAAGTCTGGATTTTGTCTACACCTAAGCACTGAGACTGTACTTACCAAAGTTTTAAATGACATACATCTGAATAATGATGCCTCCAAAATCTTGGTCTTGGTATTATTAGATCTTAGTGCTGCCTTTGATACAGTTGATCATGACATATTGCTTTACAGACTGGAAAAGTGGGTCAGACTTACTGGCACTGTACTACACTGGTTCAAATCCTATTTACAAGATAGGTACTACTTTGTGCCAACTGGTGAGCATGTGTCTGAAAGAAAAATGATTATGTGTGGAGTGCCGCAAGGTTCTATTCTCAGACCACTTCTTTTCAATATCTACATGTTGCCCATAGCTCAGGTTATGGAGCACCATAATGTTTCTCATCATACGTATGCAGATGACACACAACTTTATATTTCGGTGTCATAACATGATTACAGTCCCTTACTTTCAATGAGTAGGTATTCATCAAATCAATGAGTGGATGTGCCAGAATTTTCTTCAGCTTAATGCAGATAAGACAGAAGTGATTGTTTTTGGCCCCAAAAATGACAGCAAGACAAAGAAAAAGCAGATAAAGCCAGAAATCTTGGTGTAATTATTGATTCTGACTTGAATTTTAACAACCATTTAAAGCTCATTACCACCTGAAAAACATAGCCAGAATTAAGGGATTTCTGTCTAAAAAAGACATGGAAAAACTTGTTCATGCATTTATTTTCCGTGGATTGGACTGTTGTAATGGTGTCATTACTGGCCTAAACAAAAAATCAATTAGACAACTGCAGCTGATCCAGAATGCTGCTGCAAGAGTCCTTACAAACACCAGGAAAATGGACCATATTACACCAGTCCTCAGATCACTACACTGACTTCCTGTGATTCAGAGGATAGACTTTAAAATCTTACTGTTGGTCTAGGACCACAATATATTCTAGACTTGTTAACTCCATGTGAAGTATCCAGACCCCTCCGGTCATTAGGGACAGGTCTACTGTGTGTTCCCAGTTTGTTGTCCGCGGGCGGAGGAGAACTTCGAACTGGGCTGCCTCTGTCCCTCATCCGGCAGCGGGGCCTCAGCAACCCCCTCTCCACTCCTCAGCCTGGCGCAAGCGGCTCCGGCAGGATGCGGTGCGATGGCATGCCAGGGGCTCTCCTCACCTGGTGGAGAACCACACTCGTGGTCCAGCCAACTTCCCCCGTGGTCAACTGATGGATCCTCCTCCTACAACCCTCGTCGTCAGGGACTCCATTGTGAGGAATGTATGGATGAGGGGGGCGATTACATTTTCGTTCCCTGGCGCCACCATTACTGACACAATGGAAAAAATTCCAGGCATCCTCAAATCTCATCCACAGGCCGACAGACTGATCATTCATGCAGCTACAAACGACATCCCCAAGCAGCAGTCCGAACTCCTTAAGTAGGATTTTATACACCTTTTTAATCTGGTCAAACAGCCACAGCTGAGTGTTTTTATCTCTCGCCCCACCCCCACCTGTGGCAGAGGAATAGGCCGATTTAGCAGACTGCTCAGTGTGAACACCTGGCTCTCCTCTGCCTGCAATTCCCACAACGTTGCCTCCATAGACAACTTCGGTGTTTTCTGGGAGAGGAGACATCTTTTTGGGGCAGATGGGCTTCACCTCAATAAGGCGGGGTGCCGTCTACTCTCCGCTAACCTGGCATGGGGCGTTCAGCATGCTCGCACCGCACCCTCCTCTCACTGTTTCAAACCCACACCTGTTGACAAGTCCGTCAGCGAATGATGTCCCCCAGGTCCTAGTTCCTATGAGTTTTAATTCCATTTTTAACAGCAATACACGCATCGCCGGACTTGGACCTTGTAATCACGCAAACACTTCATCAATAATACACTACATCAATACATCACTACAAACAGAGAACAAACTAAATATCACCACACATATCTGGATAAACACATCAACACAATAAACTTTAATAACCTCATACTTCTCCTTAAATACCAACCACCACCAACCTCTACAGTCCAGAAGTCACCTGTCACTATCAATATGGCACTTTTAAATGTTCGCCCTCTGGCAAACAAGTCTTTTATTATCAATGAGCTGAGCATGGACGCACCAGCTGTTCTCACTGAGGCCTCCCCACCAAATTTTAACATTGCATTTTCTGTAAGGAGCGGTAGGAAGGGTTGTGGTACTGCATCAATCTCCATTAATTTACTCAATGCTAAATGCATTTTATTTGATCTGTACACCACATTTGAACATCATGCAATTGTTTTTAGCAGCCCTCCAATCCTATGTCAAATAGTCTATAGACCACCCAAACAATGTGCTGCTTTTATTAATGAATTTTCTGAGTTTTTATCAATAATCCATACCTCTTACAATATGATAATTTTATCCAGTGATTTTGCACATAGACAATCAGTCAGATCCCATTTTGCATGAGTTTTTAACATGCTTAGCTGTATGGACTTTGTTCAACATGTCACACAGCCAACCAACAACAGAGGACACACTCTGGATCTCATCATCATCCATGGCTTGTCCACCAGTGTGTCCTCTGTTGTTGACTTGGCTGTGTCTGACCATTACTGTGTGTTTTTTAATATCACCGGTTTTATTCAGCGGGAGACCTCGGTGCGAACTGTGAGGAAACACCCTTTTACCTCTTAAGTGGCTGCAAATTTTATTAACGTTTTAGATAAATGTCCTCCAGTTATTTTACACGCTTCCTGCGATTTTATTGTTGAATATTTTAACAGTAAACTAAGGTCAAGTCTTGATTCAGTCGCTCAATAAAAACAAAGCTGGTACAAAACAGTCATATAACCCCTTGGAGAAATGAAGAAATCAAAAAACTGAAAAGAAATTGCACGATAGCAGAAAGGAGATGGAGGAAAAACAAATTAACAATTAACTATCAAATATTCCACGAACAACTTAAAATTTACAATAATGCACTCAGATATGCAAGAAACATCTACTTTCCCAAAATAATCAATAATCATAAAGATAATCCCAGAGTCCTTTTCTCCACCATCAACCTTTTAATCAACCCTGATTCTAACAAGTTCCAAAGCGCTCCAACAGATTCCCTTTGTGAAGACTTTGCAGACCACTTTAGAGGTAAAATTGATGGGATCAGATCTGATATTTTATCCCGTCAAAATACAGTTCTTAACACATCTGAATGCTTGTTTTTACCCGAGGAAATACTGGACAGTTTTTTCCTGGTTGATGCTTAGACACTTGGTAGAGTTCTCTTCCAAGTGAAACCAACAACCTGTCTTTTAGACATCACGTTTTAAAACATTTTATGGATTCTTTGAAAAGACCTTTTAAACACTGTGAATTCTTCTCGTCAAATGGGCACATTCCCTGCTCCCTTTAAAATGGCAGTGGTGAGACCCCTCTTGAAGAACAATTTAGACTCTACTGTTAATATCTACAGACCAGCATCCAACTTACCATTTTTAAGTAAGATTTTAGAGAAAATAGTTTTTATTCAGCTTAAGGATTTTTTACATCATAATAACATCTTTGAAAAATACCAGTCTGGATTTAGGAAGAATCACAGTACAGAGACAGCCCTGCTGAAGATTGTCAACGAGCTCAGGTGTAACCTGGACTCACGCAAGTTATTGGTCCTGGTGCTACTGGATCTAAGTGCTGCCTTCGATACTGTAGATCACTCTATTCTTTTAAACAGACTCCAACAGCTGGTCGGCCTCTCTGGTACTGTTCTTAAGTGGTTCACTTCCTATCTCACACATAGAAAATTCTTTGTAAGTATGGATACATGTGCTTCAGAAAGCCATGAAATTAAATATGGTGTCCCCCAAGGCTCAATTTTAGGTCCTGTACTTTTTAATCTGTACATGCTGCCTCTTGGTTGTGTCATCAGGAGACATGATATTAACTTCCACAGTTACGCTGATGATACACAACTGTACATCTCCATGTCTCCTGATGACACAGGGCCAATTGATGCCCTTTTTAATTCAAATCCTGGATGGCAGAAAACTTTCTACAGCTCAACCAGGACAAAACTGAAGTTTTAATCATCGGTCCTAAGGCTCAGAGAGAGAAACTTTTATCTAAACTGCAGGCAATGTCCTTAAATCCATCAATTCAAGTTAAAACCTGGGCATTATTTTCGACTCTGAGCTTACTTTTACTCCCCACATTAAGCATATAACAAAGACAGGCTTTTATCATCTAAAAAAAATAGCCACAGTCCACCGGTTTCTCTCCCAAGCTAACGCGGAGATACTAATGCATGCTTTTATTGCCAGTCATATTGACTACTGTAGTGCCCTGCTTTCTGGTCTTCGCAAAAAAAGTATCTCAGGCCTTCAACTTTTACAAAACTCTGCTGCTGTGTGCTGACGAAGACCAGAAGGCAGGCCCACAATACACCAGTTTTAAAATCACTGCATTGGCTCCCTGTGTCTTTCAGGATTGATTTTAAGGTTCTTTTAATAGTTTTTAAATGTCTTAATGGTCTTGGGCCTTCTTATCTTACAGAAATGCTGGTACGCTACGAACCCTCATGGAACCTGAGGTCCTCTGGCAATGGCCTCTTAATTCTTCCTAAAGTTAGAACACATGCTCAAGGGGAGGCTTCTTTCCAGTATTATGGCCTGCCAGAGGACCTGAGGGCTGCAGAGAATGTCAATATTTTTAAAAGCAGACTCAAGACATACCTATTTAATCAGGCTTTTAACTAATATTTTTTTAGTACATTTCTGTTTCACTGTCATCAACAATTTTACCTAGGTCTTAACATTATTATTAGTCTTTTACTGATGTTTTTAATCAGTAAAATTTTTTAATCTTTTCATCTTTTTTTTTACTTTTTTAACTCTAATTTTACTCTTATTTTTAGTTTTTTAGTTTTTAATGCCAGCGTTTCCTCAGTGGAGGCCCTCTGCACTGGGGGCTGTGATTCCTGGCTGCGCTGGCTGGGTTGGGGGACAGGTCTGCACTCTGCCTTCTTGGTGGTGGTGTTTTGAAGGTCTTGTCTTCCCCTGTGTTGTCGTTCTGTTTACTTCCCTTCCCTGATTACCCCATTGTGTATCACCTGTGTCTTGTTATCTCCCTGTCTGTATATAAACCTTGTTTTCTTTCCCCTCGTTGCCAGTTCGTCTTGTCCTGCACAGCGTTCCAGCATTATTTCCTTGTGTCCAGTCCTAGTAGGTTTTTGATCAGTTTCTGTATTCCCAGTTCCACAATTATTGCCTGAGTGTCTGCCTATACCTTCACCTTGAGAGTTTTGATATTCCCGTGTACCGACTTGGACTGTAATAAAGACCCTGAGTATTGCCACTATATCTGCCCGTGCATTTGTGTCTGCCTGTCCTGTTTGGTTCGCAACAATGTTGATGTGGACTCCGTGTTGGTGTCCTGGTGGCCACGGGCTGTCATCAGCTCCCAATGATTGTGTTTCCTCACCTGGTCACTCTGTGCTCTGTCACATGTTTTTATGTCTATATCATGATTGTGTATGTGGGTGGCTGGGTGGGTGTGTGTATATGGGGCATGGGTGGGAGGGGCATCCCTTTTAACCTTGTAAAGCACTTTGTGCTACATTTTATGTATGAAAAGTGCTCTATAAATAAAGATTGATTGATTGATTGATTAATTAATACAATTAATGAACCCAATTATTCTGATGGTGCTACTAGTGCTGCTACATTAGTCCATAGCACTGCTACTACTGTTAGTACTAGAACTCCCACACATCTACTGATGCTGCTGCTGTACTTTTATTTGTGAGGGTGTGGGATTGTTTGGATAATTGAAACACTGTTAAATTGTGTTCATTTCATTTTACTGTAAAGGGAATTATGGAGTTAAAGAGTCAGCAGTTTAAAATCAAATCAGTGTAAATAGTCATCCCATGTTTCCTCCAAGTTTTATCCTCTTTTTCTTGTAATTATTGTCTTTTTAAACTTTTTCTTCTATTTTGGTACCAATGGTAACACTACAAATCAACATACACTACCAGTTAAAAGTTTGGACACACTTTCCTATTCATTTGAATGAGAAAGTTTTCCAAACTTTTGACTGGTAGTGTAGACATTATAAAAATGTAAATAGTCATTGGCACCTTTACTGCAGGCACTCTCCTCGATCTTGCCACCAAACAGGAATTCCCACTTGGCTTGGGCTATTTTCCGGGATCTTGAGGGCAGAGTGGTCACTGAGCTGTTGTCTGACTGCAGGAGAAGAAAATTGTGATGAAATATTGAATGAAATATTTTACTGAGATTACACAGCAGAAAAAAAGAAAACATAATTATTACGATATATTTCAAATATTTTTAAAGAGAATGACAATGAGAATGTGCGCAAAAAATTCAAGTGCCACTGGTGTGATTCTGAAAGTGAATAAATGTGTATCAAAATGAAATACCTATTATATTGGTAATAAGTTATAGCTTTAAAAAATGAATTTGAAAGAAAAAAAAATCTGTGATCCAAGTTTAATATTGATACAATTTTGTGTATTTTCCCATTTTACTGTTATGATCTTAAGATGAAAACAATTGTTGGAACTCAACAACATATCTCATGGGTCTTACTGTAGACACATAGGGACCTGTAGCTGTTGTAGACAAACAAAATAATGTTTATTGTCACTGCTAAAATAAGAAATGTTCATGTTTTACTGATCAGTACAGCAGGAAATTTGTCTTAGGATATGTGGAAAGATGAACAGAAACTGGTGAATCAAATTGATGAAACTGTGAGGATGGACTTAAGCTTCCTGTTTATAATTTATTGTTGTCAAGGTAAATTGGATATTATGTTATTACATAACGGGAAGATTTATTGTTCATCTCTGTAGACATTCTCCACAATATTGAAAATACTATATTACATATACACACCCTCACATACATACAAACACACAGCGTTTGGCTGTATACACATACAACCAAACTCTCATCTGTCCAGCCGACCTGTATCCCAGAAGCAGTGTCTGTTGTATCATGGCTGGACTGACTTGAAGTTTCAGGGAATAAATTGTCATTTCTGTCCAGCTGGAAACTGTCTCTGATGCTTCCTGTCACCCCACTGGAGCTCTGAGAAGATATCCCACCAGCCCCGCTATGATCCTGACACTCTTGTCTCTCATTGGACAGGTCTACAACGGACCTCTGGCTTCCCTGTGCTGATATTTTAACCCCTTTGTCATCTCCATGCTTCCTGTTATTTTCATCTTTGCTTGGAATGTAAACTCTGGATGTTGATTGCCTGTAGCCTTTTTCACATAGTTCGTCTCTGTCCTGGACTAGTCCAGTCTCCTTCCACTCCTGTTGCCTGGAAGTCCAGCTTATAGGCAAAGCCTCCATGTTTTGGCTGGAGAGCAGTCTCTTGGGGCGTTCAGGGATGTCCCTAGGTGGTCTATCAAAAAGATGATCATATTGCCTCCTCTCCATGCAAGGTGATTTGTGGTCTCCGGTGTACTGCGGTGACTGGTAGCGGTGCAAGGTGGACAACTCTTTATGGAGAAGTGAACTCTGTTGCTGCTGTGGGTCTGAAACTGGTGACTGAGAAGTGGCAGCTCGGTGCAATCTGGCCGGTAAAGCAGGAGATGCTGGTGACAAGAGGCCTGCCTGGGACAAAACAGGTGAGACATGTCCTGGTCTGGTTTGAGGTATTATTTGATCAGTTTTCCTTCTGAGGTTCTGGTTTTGTGCCTGCAGAGGTTCAGGCGGGTTTTGTTCCTGAAGGGACATCCCCATCTTGGGACTCTCTGATAGCAGTGACTCAGCTTGAGAAGCTGCTGGAGAGGGAGTCCATCTGCCTGCAAAAATAGTGGAGAGCTTGGTAGCCTCCACTGCTAACTTACAAGCAATTTCAGCATTCGAGGATGGGGAGACACTTCTCCTTCCATTGGTTGGACTGACTGCCTCACTAGCTCTGCTACTGCAGTGTGATGTTTTATATTGACACTTGTCATTGCTAGCACTGTAAGATATACTGTCTGCAGCATTATAACTGGTATCGACTCTATAATTACTGTTAATACTGTGTTGAGAGGTCTCGCTAGTTTGGGAGCCAGTCCTGGACTTGTTGCTGGCTGGGAATATTTTAGCTGGGATTTCATGCAGGATGTCTGTAGGTCTCCCTGCAGGTAGAAGTGGGTGAAATTTGCTTGAAAAATTGGAGCTCTCATCCGAAACCCTTGGACTCTGCTGACTTTGGGGCAGGCCAGGTGAGTGCCAGGGTGGAACTAATGAGTAGGAATATCCAGTGTGACCACACAGATGGTCAGAGGCAGGACTTCTGGGTATCCCATTCGCTGGATTATAACAGATTCCCCTATCCAGTTCCAGACTGAGTTGAGATTTAGATGGCAGGGTATGAGTGTTGTGGGGCATAACAGGTGACCCTACCCAGGAATGGCAGTGAGGGGACTGGTAGTGCCTCGGAAGGGTGGGGCTGTAATTCTCTGAGCCATGACTGGTAAATTTCAGTCTCGATGCTGGGGAGCCATACTCCTCCAAGGCTCTAAAGGTGGCATTTCCAGCTACTGCATCCAAGTTAGCCCTCTGTAAGTAAGGTGAGCCCTGTGGGGATTGATTCTGACCAAGGCTGGGATGATTAGGGTAAGGATTGCCCTGTGCTGGTTTACCATTGTACCACAGTGGGTCACTCAGCCGTTTGTGGATATGGGCAGGCAGCACTTCCCCCTCTATTCTGTTCAGGGGGTTATCCAACTCCCTTTGGACCACAGCAATACGGCGGCTGCCCATGCTGTGAACATAAGATTTCTTTATGTAGCCAAAGGTAGCCACGGAAGTCTGCCCCTCCTCACCTGCCAATCCTGGGCTTTCATAGAACCTATGGTTACGAGTGTGAGTGGAAGGTACACTCAGCCTCCCAGAAGAAGTAAGAGATGGAGAGATAAGAACCCTTCCATGGTAGTTATCCATGTCAGTAGAATTGTTGCATACTAGTGTGCTATGCTGGCCTTGACTATTTGTTCCAGGTGCAAGTACTTGGAGCAACTGATCAAAACCATCAGACAACACATCTTGTTGATCGGCAGGAGATCCTGCTAGATCTGGATTTTGGAGTTGGAAACTGACTGAGTGTCTGGAGGAGGACTTTGAAGGTTGTAGGCAGTGGTTCCCACGCCCAGTATGATGCTGAGTGACTGGGGAGAGAGCTGGACTGCAATTGGGACTGGAGTGCGTGGAGCTCCGCTTGGAGTGAGGGAGGACATCTGGGCACTGAAGCATTAGGTGACTAGTCCCATCAGCTTGTCTTCCTGACATCTTCCCTTCCTGCTCAGCCACAGACCTTACCTCAACGTACAGGTGGAGAACTTTGTCTGCATGGGACATAATGGCACCTAAGTCACCTCAAGGTCCTGATCTTCCTTCTCTACAGCTCTTTGCTATTTCCACAAAGGCTCTCTTGACCTCTTGGTTCCCATCAAAGTACTAATCGAAAGTTTTTTATGGGGACAAGAAGCGGGGTATTTGGTATGTCTTCCATCTGCTCATAATTTCTTCAACCTGCAGCAGGAAGCAGAAACAGATACAGAGGTTATATTATGTAGGTTAGTCGGTCTATATGAAAAAATTTCCCACTGCATGTTAAGATAGCAAAGTCAAAGTTACTTTCTACAACTTCAATATCTCACATCAAGTTTTTCATGAGAAAGCTCCTTCTCAAGAACAAAAGAGAAAAGAAAATACAGATGGCAACAGACAGGACATTTTTTGTTTTTTAAATTCTGCAGAAAATGTACATCTTCATGCCAAGGTCCACACAACCACACACAATTTCAAATGCACATACGAACTCATAAAACTTCATGTTATTTTGCTTTGATGCAGTGCAATACCAGTAAATAAATAAATAAATATTATAACTTTTGAGAATGTGGAGGGACTAATCTCTGAAGCTGTGAGAGAATCTAATAAACATTCTAACAAGCACTAAAGAACATTTATACTATCACTTGTCCAATCTAAAGCACTGCTGACCACTATAGATCACTTTAGGTCATGATCAATCAATCGAGGTAATGTTTATTTTGAATCACAAATGTTTTTATTGTTACAAACAGCACACTGTTTGATGAAGCCTGGAAAAAATCATGTATATTTCTACAGTTCTCTTGCAACAGTTCCAGTAGCCATTTGGGTTCACTTCTATGTCCATTTATGAGTTTTAAAGTCTTTAAAATGTTCCAGGAGAGCTTAAAGAATCCAGAGGTCTTCTAAGAGGTTTTAGTGGTCACTGGGGCTCCATACTTTAAGAAATTTTAGGATGTAGCAGTCACTGAGGATGACTTTGGGTAATTTCTGATGGGCAATGAGTAGGTTGTTGTGATATTTGAAGACATTTTACTCTAATATTAGAAGGTTTTAGTGTTAGAGGGTAGAGGGTCTTTAAGATGCTGGACACACTGATGTCTTTCTGTTCACCACCATCATTATAAAGTCACCATATTAGGAAAAAATGGACACACAGATGCTTTGGAAATACATGACAGCACTAAAGCTGTTAGAGAGTCTTTTGGTGGACACCTTGTGATTAAAAACTGGTATTCTGGTCCTTAGCTTTATCAGAGGGTAAGGACCACTTATGTCCTTATACACTGCTCAAAAAAATAAAGGGAACACTTAAACAACACAATGTAACTCCAAGTCAGTCACACTTCTGTGAAATCAAACTGTCCACTTAGGAAGCAACACTGATTGACAATCAATTTCACATGCTGTTGTGCAAATGGAATAGACAACAGGTGGAAATTATAGGCAATTAGCAAGACACTCCCAATAAAGGAGTGGTTCTGCAGGTGGTGACCACAGACCACTTCTCAGTTCCTATGCTTTCTGGCTGATGTTTTGGTCACTTTTGAATGCTGGCGGTGCTTTCACTCTAGTGGTAGCATGAGACGGAGTCTACAACCCACACAAGTGGCTCAGGTAGTGCAGCTCATCCAGGATGGCACATCAATGCGAGCTGTGCTAAGAAGGTTTGCTGTGTCTGTCAGCGTAGTGTCCAGAGCATGGAGGCGCTACCAGGAGACAGGCCCGTACATCAGGAGACATGGAGGAGGCCGTATGAGGGCAACAACCCAGCAGCAGGACTGCTACCTCCGCCTTTCTGCAAGGAGGAACAGGAGGAGCACTGCCAGAGCCCTGCAAAATGACCTCCAGCAGGCCACAAATGTGCATGTGTCTGCTCAAACGATCAGAAACAGACTCATTGAGGGTGGTATGAGGGCCCGACGTCCACAGGTGGAGGCTGTGCTCACAGCCCAACACCGTGCAGGACGTTTGGCATTTGCCAGAGAACACCAAGATTGGCAAAATCGCCACTGGTGCCCTGTGCTCTTCACAGATGAAAGCAGGTTCACACTAAGCACATGTGACAGACGTGACAAAGTCAGGAGACGCCGTGGAGAACGTTCTGCTGCCTGCAACATCCTCCAGCATGACCGGTTTGGCAGTGGGTCAGTAATGGTGTGGGGTGGCATTTCTTTGGGGGGCCGCACAGCCCTCCATGTGCTCGCCAGAGGTAGCCTGACTGCCATTAGGTACCGAGATGAGATCCTTAGACCCATTGTGAGACCATATGCTGGTGCGGTTGGCCCTGGGTTCCTCCTAATGCAGGACAATGCTAGACCTCATGTGGCTGGAGTGCGTCAGCAGTTCCTGCAAGACGAAGGCATCTATGCTATGGACTGGCCCGCCCGTTCCCCAGACCTGAATCCAATTGAGCACATCTGGGACATCACGTCTCGCTCCATCCACCAACGCCACGTTGCACCACAGACTGTCCAGGAGTTGGCGGATGCTTTAGTCCAGGTCTGGGAGGAGATCCCTCAGGAGACCATCCACCACCTCATCAGGAGCATGCCCAGGCATTGTAGGGAGGTCATATGGGCACGTGGAGGCCACACACATTACTGAGGCTCATTTTGACTTGTTTTAAGGACATTACATCAAAGTTGGATCAGCCTGTAGTGTGTTTTTCCACTTTAATTTTGAGTGTGACTCCGAATCCAGACCTCCATGGGTTAATAAATTTGATTTCCATTGATAATTTTTGTGTGATTTTGTTGTCAGCACATTCAACTATGTAAAGAACAAAGTATTTAATAAGAATATTTCATTCATTCAGATCTAGGATGTGTTTTTGTGTTCCCTTTATTTTTTTGAGCAGTGTATAATTACCAGCTGATGCCAAGTGATTAATGTGAATTTGATTAGTCTATTGATAGATGAGGAAAAGCAGCTAGGAGGATGCTCAGGTGAGAAAAATACAGTCACTTTATGAACTGGCTAATCTGCAGACTTTTTCCTTGTAGTAACACTTGACTTTGACATTTTTTCAATTTAATGTTTCGCTTGGGGGTAAGAGAGAAATATCTGATTGGGAGTAAAATACCATTTTATTCACATAATTTTTGGTTGATCGTCATGCATTTCCATTGTCTCCATGTCTGTTTGCAGATATCTAAAGACGTTTAAAATCCTCAAAACACCTGAAATATACAAAGAACTTAAGACTTAAGACTAGTTGCCTTTATCAGGGACATCTATGTCTATTTTTCAGTCACAGACTTTACAGTAACTACAGCCATCTCCTCTTGTGTGAATCAGCAAGATAAATATCTATGGTGTCTGCTGTACTGATGTTAGACTGGTTGAACTCATGAGGAGTGTTATAAGTCACATGAAAACATAAGAGGCTGCAGGGAATCCAACACAACCAAACACAGTGAAACGCTTGGAGTATGAAATAAAGTTTTGATCTGATGGCTCAGGGCCACAGGAAGCCAGGATCATAAATTCTGAACTAATGGTTTTAGCAATTCATGAGGCAGCCCCTCCAACATCCCGCTGATGTAGCAATATTGATTTCATGCACAACAGTAACTAAAAATTATTTTCAATGGTTTAATTAAATGGGCAGCACGGCAGCATAGTGCTTAGCGCTGTTGCCCCACAACAGTAAGGTTGCAAGTTCTGTTCCCAGGCCTGGGGCCTTTCTGTACAGTGTTTGCATGTTCTCCTCTTGTTTGCGTGGGTTGCGTGGTCATCCAATGTCACCTGGGTTGGGTCCAGCATCCCCCAGAACCCAGAAACGGATAAGTGGTAGAAGATGAATGAATGAATGTTTAATTAATTCTGCCAATGAAATAATCTGCTAATTAGTTTTTCTATAAATGGACCACTGCAGCTGACACATGTCAGGACTTACACTTCAGCAACTTATTTCAAATCTTTATATAAATCAGAGATGACTACTTGACAGAATTATTCCCACTTACACCCTAAGGTCATAAACCTTTCTTCATGCCTACATGTTATCTGACATTTTAGCTGTTTTCAGCGCTGACAACTCAATTTCCTCATTTCACAAACTTTCATATCCAGAACAGTTAGTCAACTGACTCATAGTAAAAAAAAAATATTCTGCCACTACCAAACAACCAATTGCTTCACAAAAACAAATTGTTTTAGTTGTTTTTAAAATGGTTAAAGAATGAAAGATATTGTGGTAATTACTGAGGAAAACAAAAAAACCTAATTCAGCCAATATAGCAATATCCGCCACTGCTAAACTGTCAAAAACAACCCCTAAATTTCTGGAATCACACTAAAACAGGTAACCCACTTGCTTTTTCAGTCCACTCTGCCTACTTGTCCTCAGGCTGAGTGAACTACAGTATCAATCGCTCAGGGCAATCGCTCTGTCATGGTGTACCATGACTCTTCAGGACACATGCCCTCAGAAAATCGGACCAAACCAAATTAACCAAATCCAGAGGAAAAAAAATACTGGAAAGAACTAACAAAATCACCAAAAAATTGGAAAAAATACATAAACCTAAACAGACAATGCACTGCAGCAACCTACATGAGCACAGTGTTAAAAAAAACTGACGAGACAGGGTCTGATTTACCCCGTCAGGGAAGACTTCTGCACTCAAAACAAGCACGCCTTATTACCAGGATTAAACAGAAAACTGTCACTCAAATCAACCTCCATCTCATTCTTTTTACACATGGACCGAGTAACAGCACAAGATGCAAAAATCTTGGGAAACTTCTCAGCTAACCTAGAGCTGGGCAGTATGATCAAAACTGTATATCACGGTATTTTTCAGAATTACTCCGGTTTCACAGTATTTGATGGTATTTTTTTTTTTTTTAAGCATGATTCAGCGTTGACCACATTTTCCACTGATTGAGAGAAGATTTACTGCATATTGGCTAAGAATAGCCTATTCCAAATCCATGGTCATGAATATTGTGCACAAGTATTAATAGCCTACAGGTTTGCATGGCCCCACAAAGTGCTGTCCGTTCGTCTGTCCTTTAGCTTTGTCGGTTTTACCTGATGGTGTGGAATGTGCAGATTTTAGTTTCATAGCTACATGTATGACGTTTGCAGTAAAAAAAAAAAAAAAATAATGCATGAAAATCAGTTTAGTATTCAGCGAGTTATGATTGATTAAATGCGCTAGCAGTTCATTGCGCCTGCCAAACAGATTACAGAGTGTAGCGGGTGTGCGGTCCAAGACGGCGGCCCCACGGCTCATCAGCGCAAATAGGCAGGAGCAGTCGATGCGGCGTCTACTCTTTATATGTCTATGTCCACCATGCTCAGCAACTCCACTATTATTTCTGCTCTGTTCAATGCGTGTTTAGTGGCGCAGGAATGAAAAGGGTCCCCTGTGAAACAATTTACCAGCGCACTGTGTTCCGGACATTTTTAGGCTATTTAAACCGGTGTTGCCGGTATATGAAAAATTCATATCATAACAAGTATAAAAACCGGTTTTTGGTACGAACCGGTATACCGCCCAGCACTAAGCTTACCCATCTGTAAAACTGCCTAACAGGAATAAGTTTCACTCCGGCTGTAACATGCACCTTACCCCCAGCCAAATCATTCCCCATTAAAAAGGAAACCCCCTTAATCGGGAAACCAGGCCACATTCCCATGGCAGCTTCGCCTGAAACTAGGTCTGACTCCACAGACATCTTATGCAGAGGCACATCTATGTAATTCATGTAGAACCCACTGCAGAATCATCATTAAGTGGAAAAATCCATCTGAAATGAAGGACAGGGAGGCAACAGCGTCCCGCAGTATCTTAACAGGGACATTAACGCTGTTACCAGGATACAAAACAACACCATCCATGAAAAATGGTGCAAAATCTCAAAGCTCACTAGACAAGTTGGCAATCACCTCAGGTCTGTCCAACTTCTTATCCAACTTTTTTATTAAAGCTACAGATTTTACCTTCCGCTTCTATTAACAATGGGCAACTTACCACGATGTGCCCCTTCTTTTTACAATATAAGCATGTCACATTGACCCTGTCCTTCAAATCCTTCCTATCAGCTTTAGGCTCCAAAGGACCCGAACTATCACTGAGAGACACCCCAGCCAAACTTCTATCCTTGCCATTGCCATTTACATTCTCCAAACCTTTATTAGCATACATGAAAGGACACTTCCAAAAAAGAGACTTATGACAGAGAACGTACACATCCGCCAATGCAGCGCATCATTTACCTTTTGTAAATGATGTTTACTCAAATATGTTGATGCCCTCTCAGGGAGTCAGTATTTAAAACCCTCCATTAGTACTAACTGCTCAAAATCCAACACCTTATTCAAAGCACACCAGAGATCAAAAAGAGCCTCCTTATCCTGAGTAAATTCAACACAAGTCTGAGCTCCCTGTTTCTTCAACCTACTAAACTTTTGACAGTATGCCTCCGGCACCAGCTCATAATCCCTAAGAATAGCATCTTTTACTTTGTCCAAGTCCAGATTGTCTTCCACCGGAAGTGAGGAGTAAACTTTTTGCACTTTAGCGCTCAGGACACACCAGAATGACAGCATCCACATATCTTTCAGTCACTTAAGAGTGGAAGCTACCCGCTCAAACAAGATGAAATATTTGTCTACATCTCCTTAATCAAAAGGAGGGACCAAGTGGATGTTACTCACGTAGAAAGCTGTGGACTATGCACCCTGAGAAGCCACACCGAGTTCCAAATGCCGCAGGCGGATAGTCGTCTGCTGCTCAAGCTTCCTAATTTCAAGATCACTCATATACTTGAGCTTCTTCTCTTTAATAGCCAAACCCTGCAACTCAACCTCCAGCTCTTTCAGTCTCACCTCGTCAACACTCTGCCCAGGCAGCTCAGGAGATTTTGGAGCAGTCTGCCACACTGGCAAAATGCCTTTTTACACCAAGGCAGCACTCAGCTCCACATTGAACTGTAATGAACTGTTTTTTGGTCTGTTTTGACACAGGTACGGCATAGTACTTGGCAATTAAGAGCAGATTAGCCTTAGTACACTCATGCAACACCTCCAGAGAGGGCGACTCAACAAAGTGGTCCAATTTGAACTCCATTTTAAGAGTGTCAACCAAAAAAACCACCCAGACAAACCACAGTTGCAACAGTCAAAAGCACACAACTATCGACCAACTAATTACTGCACCCAATAGCCCCAAAACTGTGTTCACAAAGTTGCCACTAAAATAAGAGCAACCCAAAGTACAACTGGCTTCACATACGAGTTACCTAAAGCACCCAAAACAAACAGGCCCACTGCCACTAGGCCCAAACCCTAGGTGCCAAAAAAACCACAAAGGACAAGCCCTTGTCTTTTATTACTCCAAAAAATACAAGCACCGTAACTAAGCAACAACTCAGAAAAACATAACTTCAGAGCAAACAAACCTAAACCATAGGATGGGTTGGCAAAAAAAAAAAAAAAAAAGAAAAAAAAAAGAGGGGAAGGCACCCAGGCCAGCCCACTAAAAGGACCATCAGAACAAAACCCCTCACACTAACTTAAGAAACCTAAATAGGGAAGGACTGCCAAAACCAATCAAAATAACAGAATGACAGTGTATGGTCGTAGCTCAGCTGGTGGAGAAGAGAGAGAGTGGTCACAGGATCCAGCCCTATTTATGGGCTGTGCCCTCAATCAGCAGACAGGGCTGAACCTGAGGTCCCTCAGCTCCGCAGGCACAGGGAGGGGGAGCATATAACAATGGTAAATGAAAATGTTAGAAACCAATTTTACACAGTTAATAAAAATGTGTCCAGACTTCATTTATCTGTGTGACTCAAAGAAAGTCCCAGTCCTGCTGGGAGAGAGGGAGGACTGCTGAAAACAGCCAGCCATGAGCTCCTCAGCTCTGTTACAGAACAATAATTCATACTTATTCATTAATCATGTCTATTTTATATCTTATTACTCCCACACACCTTTCATGGCACCTCTTGTTCTCCATATTGTCTTCATGTACCCCTATTAGTTTGATTTTCTTTATTTGTTTAATGAATAATAATCTTCTACATGTTGTTTTCAATGTGTTGTTGAGTTGTGTTCCACATGTTGTGTTCGACATGTTGTGCTTGACATGTTGCTGAGTTGTGTTCTACATGTTGTGTTCCACATGTTGTGCTTGACATGTTGCTGAGTTGTGTTCCACATATTGTGTTCTACATGTTGGGTTATGTTCCACATGTCCTTGAGTTGTGTTCTACATGTTGTTGAATTCTGTTCCAGATGTTGTGTTCTAACTGTTGATCCGTTCTAACATATAGTTATATAGTCAAATAGTTGCGTTCTACATGTTGTGTACCACTTTGTTGTGATCATCGTGTAGTTTCACCTGTTTAGTTGTGTTCCACATTTTCTTTAATGTGTTCCACGTGTTGTTGAGTATTGTTCCGCATTTTCTTGAGTTGTGATTCTACGTGTTGGTTATACATGTTGTGTTCCACATCTTGTGTTTCCACAAGCTGTTGAATTGTTTTCTACATGTTGTGTTTTACATGTTGAGTTGCAGTCTACATGTTGTTGAGTTGTGTTTAATATATTACAATTTATTGTTGAATTGTGTTCCACATGTTGTTGAACTGTGTTCTTATATAATTTCAAATGTTTCTATCATTTCTTAAAATCAGATAAGATCACATTCAAAACTGGCTTTCTATCACAGATGTTAAGAGTTCAGGTGATAGAGAATAACAGCGTGAGGGTGACAGAATGAGGGTGTCAGAGTGAGGATGACAGAGAGAGAGTGAAGGAGTTAGGGTGACAGAGTGAGGATGACAGGGAGAGGGTGAAGAAGTGAGGGTGACTGAGAAAGGATAACAGAGAAGGTGACAGAGTGCGAGTAACAGAGTTAGGGTGACAAAGAGGACAACAGAGTGAGGTTGACAGAGATAGGGTGAAACAGTGAGGCTGACAGAGTGAGGGTGCAGGGTTTCTGTGACAGTCAGAATGACAGAGTGAGGATGACAGGGTCAAAAAATATTGCAGATTTCCGGTATGATGCAGACAAACCAAATCTTGCAAGGTTGGATGCTGAGTCGAAATGGGCAGAACTAGGGGCATGACAGAGGGCAGAGAGGGTAAGTGTTTTGTTGTGACATCACAAAGTCCCAGAAGTCCTGACAGCTGGTTTAAGGCTCTGTTTCTGAGTACAGGCTGTGAGGATTTCTCTGTAGACTGAGACTTTTGATACTTTCACTGTATTAATATAGAATCTAGCCCTGATTTATAATCAAAGAACACATGGCGGTCTACCTTTAGACTGTATGGACTATAGAGATTGAAAGAAAAAAGAAAGATAGCTGTGGATGAAATAATTTAGTTGTCTCAGTAAACTCAGACATAATCACTATATTAACGCTGACATCCCTGGTGTACTTCACTCACCAACTGAGGATTATTATCTTTACTGAAAAAAAATGTCTGTTTGAATTTCCAAAAACTCAACACAAAAAACCACCAACAAAACAGGCACAGCAGAAAATGATTTAGCATCTATTCAGAAAATTCATCAATCATTTAAGTAATTTTTTGGGAAAATTAAAAAAACGTGTGATGACTTTGGCTCCTATACTGTGAGAATTTGGTGCTTCTCTTAGTCAGGAGAGTAACCAGTTAATACAGACTCAAATATAATATGTAACATGACATTAACAAACCATGTTATGAGCCTCCAGGGCTTTCTGAGGGAAAGGCTAGCATGGCGGCATAGTGGTAAGCACTGTTGCCCGACAACCAGTGTTGGGCAAGTTATTTTAAAAAAGTAATTAGTTACAGTTACTAGTTACTTCTCCCAAAAAGTAACTACATTTTTTACTCAGTTACAAATTATAAAAGTAACTAGTTACTGTGGAAAGTAACTATTACTTTCGTTACTTTCAAGTAAATTTTTAAATGCTCAAATGTGTCTGAATTTGGCCCACCTCCACCCTTCTTTAATGGAACTTAAAATACATGTGCATGTTCAACTCTAAGATGTTTGAGTATGTTTGAATTACTTGACACCGACGTGGAGAGGCACTTTTGTCCAGGGCATAATGTGCATTTCACTATTCCATTCATTCCTTTAATTTCTTGGAGGGAAAAGTAATGGCTACTTCCATTTAGAGAAGGCTACTTTTGGATTATTTGGGCTGCCATTTCTGTTTCTCATTGACTGACTCACTTGTTGTGTCGTTCATTGTGTGTCTGACTATGCGTGCTTTCAAATTTCTGTAAACAACACCCGCCCACCTCTACCTCTGATTGGCTTACCATGAAATTTTACTCTACCTCAGCCAATTGTCATCATTTATGCAAATGTCTCGTGCCCACTAACCAAAGAAGAAGAGTAAAAACAGTCCCTGCCTCTTGGCTCAGAGATCTGGTTGGTCTGATGAAAAAACAGCTTCGGTAACGGTAACGGCGTTATAAAGATGGGAAGAGTAATCAATTAGATTACTTGTTACTGAAAAAAGTAACGCCGTTATTTATAACCCCGTTATTCCCATCACTGCCGGCAACAAGAAGGTCGCGGGTTCAGTTCCTGGGGCCTTTCGGTGTGGAGTTTGCATGTTCTCCCCATGCTTGCATGGGTTTCCTCCAGGTATTCTGGTATCCCCACAACCCAGAAATGGATAAGTGGTAGAACATGAATGGATGACTGAATGAATGAATACTGAGGGAAATGTTGGCGTGGAAGACATTATGATGATAACCAAGTGTTTAACCTTGTTAACATCCATATAATTCTATAAAATGAATGAACTTTATTATTATTATTATTCGGACCCCCCAATGAAATTTGGGGCGGCTTCTCTCTCAATAAAAAATATGATGAGTGAAATAATGAGTCGACATTATGACCGAGTGTTTTCGAATTGAACTGCAATGACCAATCGTCTCAGTAAGACAGACTTAGACAGTCAGGGTTTCATGGGCCACAAACCTCAGGAACCAATCCTGTCAACATGTGGGGACAGAGGACAGAGCTAAATAAAACTGAAACTACAGAGTCAAAGTTACCATTAGCACAACCACTAACACTCTGTCAGTTACAAGCTAACAAACAACATAATCAATTGATTTTGGTCTCGGCAGGTTCCTCATCTAAGCATGAGTGAGGCTCAAATATATGGCTCAGCCTCTAATGCTTCCTCCTCTAGCTAACATGTCAACTAAAGGCTCAAGGCCTGATCCAAGTTTTTGAATCAGGAAGTAGAGTACATGAACTTCAGACCAAGTTATGATTATTTTATTATTACTTTTTATGTGATGAAACTAAGTTAATCAGGAAATACAACTCTGAAAAAAAAAAATTTCTGGCCGCAAAGAAAGAATATGTTTTTTTCCCCTACTGAGAGCTAAAGACTAAAACAAACATCTGTAAATGATCATGAGGGAGGGATATTTCTTTTAAAACTTTTAAGACCAGGAAACTGGTTGCACAATTTTGCTTGAAAAATGACAACGCAACTACTAGATTATAAAAATAACTATGGTCTGTGTTTTCACGATGATGGAAAATGGTTGCAGTTTAGTTTTCTGTTGATCAACTTGACACATGTTTTGCAGCTTTTGTTTCAAACACAGAATGTTCTCAATATGCCGTCTCCTCTGCAGAAATATATCCTGCTCATGTGTACAGATGTTATTCCTGACACTGACCTTCCTCTTTCCAGCTGTAACTTCATTCTTCTTCCTATTTCATGGCTTCATGAAATGAAGTCTGGTTCAGACTCCAGTTGAGTAAGTTTCATCTGATATGAACTCTGCTCTGTTTATAGCCATACAAACAAAATTACAACAAACCCAACACCCCCATGCACATATGCAATGCAAGTCTTCACACGAACTGTTCAGCTGATTGCCCTGTGAAATGAAATCTTTATTTAGAGCCTCAGACATGACAATGTGAAAAAGAATTACATTAAGGAGACACTCCTGAAGGACAGGAACTCAGCAGGTGTGTGTACACACACAAACACAGACACACTCAGACTGATAAGTACAGAGTTAGCCCTACTTTTCCTTTTCCTGGACTCTGCTAATAGGATTCCCCCAACACTTATTCCTCCCTCCCAGCATGCACTGCTCAATCCACCAACACACACACACACACACACACACACACACACACACTCAGATATACACATACTTATAAAACAGAACTTGTGCAAACACATGTGCTGACACACACAGAGCTGTAACCTTACCTGTGTGTCCTGGGCCCCCCACCGCTGCAGTAACGTCTTCTGAGTTGCCGTGGTAACCTCCTTTTCCCCACGCTTTCCTATGTCCCGTCACTATATCTCTCTCTCTCTTTCTTTCCGTCACAGAGTAACCTGGATTTATCCTCCCTTGCCGTCCTCTCTGATGAACACTTGTTGTCTGCAGCAGAGCCGGCTGATCGTAGATTTATTGACTCCTCTGGCTCCTCCTCTTCCTCCTCCTCAACCCTCCTCCCTCACTTCCCATTTCTATCTATCAGCCAATGCTCACGCCCCATTCTTCTAGGCATGCTGCCAGCCAATCCCATCCACCGCCGCCCGCAGAGAACTGAGCTCCTTCAGCCAATGATGAGCAGCTTTAACAGATGGCAGGACAGCAAATAGCTTAGTAAAAGGTGGGGATAGTGAGGTGGAGGGGGGTAGAGGGTCAGCTGACCTGGTCAGACCTTAAGGCTGCTTAAAAGGGCTATATGACGATTTAAAGCAGAGCTATAGGTGGATGAATGAATTAATATGTATCGCAATAAACTCCCTTTTGACCACAGCGCCTCAACAGCGATGTCATAGTGCACTACAGGGGAGTTGAGCAGTATTTGATGACTTCATCCTTATCGCTATATGAGACCATGGTTTAGTCTTTTCGTTTTCCCCAGGTAAACTCTAAATCTTTATGCTGTTCTCCAGCATGAAACAATGGAGCATGTTTTCACAGTCCCTGGTACCTGCTGGATCCAACAGTGACCAGGTGAGATGACATCAATTGGACAGCAGGATGTTTCTTACTCTTTCAACAATGTAAGTGGCGTGTTGACACAATGATCTGTCCATCAGTGGAAATGGTTCTTCAACAGAGGTGCTAGTGACTGAGCATCGGTGCTGAGCATCCTTCTTGGGTCATTTTAGTTGTGTTTTGACAGTGGATCCATTTAAACACACATTAAAGGGACACTCAGATGTTGACTCTCTTGACTCTATCGATCATCAAACGACAAACTTACCCTCCCAGTAGCAGAGGGTCAAGGACATATTTAACAGTGTTTTTGTGGTTTCTCTGAAACAATCCAAGTCTGATCCAATTTGCAGAGTGACAAGTAAGGTGTCTGGGAGTCTGGTTTTTTCTCTCAAATCTCTTCTTTCATTCTTCATCTTTCCTATTTCATTAATTTTTCACTGAGCAAGCATCTGAAAATGTACTCTTTTATGCACAATTTATGTACAATTTATGGTATCCAGCCTGCTGTATACGTAAATGTATCTGCTAATCATCAGGTCTGTGAGTGAGATAAACCTCTGCAGTGATTTGGTAACTGGTGAACATTAAAGGCTTTAACCTGCTACTGACACCTGCGGAGTCTCTGCATCAGGACACTTGCTGCACCAGAGCAGTGGTCTCAGTGAAACGACAAGGGGCAGCCCTGACGTCGTCTCAACACAGCAGCAGAGCCACCAACAGACACAGGTAATTTCTGCCAAAGCCCTTTGTTTTATGATGGATGATAAATAAGCAACAGGACAAACTGCTAGATGTCTACGTAGCTCCAAACAGGCCCAATTCTTTCCTCCCTGACAGAAAATACAGCTCTTACTCTTGGGGCTGTGCTAAATGCATCAATCAGTCTGCAGCTGAACCAAGCAGCTCTCACAATGAATAGACTGTGCGTGTGTGTGTGTGTGTGTGTGTACCTCAGACACTGGAGCTGGACAGGATGGCCAACCACGGGAAGTCTGAAAGGAGAGAAGATCAGATCAATTTAACAAAACACAAACTCAATCTGAGTCTATCCTTCCACAATAAGAGATTTTTACTTTTCTCAATTTAAACAAATCAAATTTTTAATTGACAGTGAATTTTCAACAGGTGACTATTCGTCAAACAACCTGATGTATGTGACACCTGAGTCATTAAAACACATCAGTGAGACACACATGCTCATTCATCAGTGAACACACTGACCATAGTAAGCAGCACACACTACCCTGCTGCCACAAAGACTAACTTACTCTCTATTATTTATAGATAAATATATATATACACATACACACATACAGTTGATTTTTATAGGTTTAAATCTTCAGTAGGACCCAATGAGACTCAGACAGGAGGGAGGAGTTGAGAAATGAACCAACATGCTCTGGTCTGAGTCTGTACATGAGAACATCCCCTCACGGATCCTTTAACAACTGAAACATCATCTCTTTTTATTCTTTCTCACAGTGAGAGAAGGTAGAAACAGCTGCACACATTACCAATAAGCAGTAAACACTAATCAATAATTTCTTCAATTAATTCATTTTTTAAACTATAAAAACCATAAAATATAAGATGACAGTGACATCACAGCTCCTCTGAGTCCAACCAATGATTACACAGATTTAGTTTGAAAGCTACAATCAGAAAAAAATAATATAAAATAAATATAACGAAATGAGGGCATAATAACTTGTGGTCTTTTAGGTTGGTCAGGTTCCAAAAACAGGGTAATCAGCAAGGTATCTGATATGTTAAAGGCAATGTTGAGTTGACAAAGTTATCAATAGATGAACTGTAGCGTTAGAATCATGGCTGAATGACACAGATTGTAACACATAAATGCAAACTGCATGTAACTAAAATGTATTATTTTTTGTAAGTTGCTGTTTTCTATTAGCAGCAGCGGTTTGACTCTTACTGCTGTCAAATATTGAGCACTGTCATTTTAAAGGTTGTTGGACCTTCCACATCCCTGCTCCCGATCCCAACCCTGACTGATGGACACGGGGGTCAGTTCGGACAATGTGTTAAATTATCGCTACATTTTAATCCATCAAATAAACATAAAGAAATTAAACATGTGGTACGTATTTTATTTGTTAGTACTGGGCTCTCATGTTGGGCATGTCTAACAATAAAAGATCCGTTTCTGCTGCTTTTTCCAGCTTCGAAACCTCTTTTTCTGTCCACAAAACCTGAACTCCTTTCAAGAATTTCTCGGTTTATCGCTTCCCTTGTTTTTGCCCATAGAAAAAAGCCGCGCCATGTGATTCAAGGAGCTTTCCCTAAGGCACAAGGACACACTTTCCAGTTCGGCGTCATTATGTTGGACCCAGCAGCGTCGCCTTCGCTGGAATGTCGACTTTTCCAGCAGAGTCGTCGCTGTTGGCCCCGGCTCAGCAGGGTGGACTGTCATTTTCACAACAGTTACCGGACGAAAGGCTGTAAAAGCGGACCTTCACCGAGAGAAGCTGTTTTCCGAAGTTACGCATACGCCGAGTTAACAAGTGGATGGTGCTGAATGCAGGGAGGAATTCACTCCCAATCAAGCACTTGTGAAATTCAGTTTATTTGAAAATGAACCTTAAAATTGGATGTCTTTCAAAGGAATTTCGGGAACTATTCACTTACCTTCCATGGTGAAATAGACGTAGCGGGATCCCACCTTTAGAGAGGCATGTAACTGAACACCAGCGCTGGCGTGGAGTCTGAGTCACCCGGCCGCTCCATTAAGCGGTAACGACAGCAGGGAGGGTTAATGTAGCGGAGAAGTGACGAGGAGTAATAGTAACGGCTAGCTAAGTTACATTACATGCCGGTAGCGATGAAAGTGAAGCTGGGAGGGAAATATCCGCTGTGCCCACATCTCACTCTGCTTCGTTTCTCCTTCTTCCGTCTCTTCTGCTGATCTTTTCTTTATTTTTTACATGGTTACCTGACATTAGTTTACGTTCTCTACGGTGACTTCAACTTCCGCATCGTTTCGGTGACGTAACAGCGACGTAAAGAAACGTCAGACCACACGGACCAGAAAATGAGCACACACGTTCACGTTTGACAACCTCCCAGAGGACACTCACTGACACAGTAGCCTATATTCCTCATCTCCTCAGCCTGATTTAAAATATCTCTACTTAACCCTGAGCCCTGCAACCAAATATGAACTAAAGAGAGTGGGAAGCTGGACTTACAGCTAAGTTCCACTCAAACGGACTCCCCATGTCTCCAAAACGACCCCCCAGCTGCGCTCAGACTACACTGATCGGCTTTTAACAGATGTAGGTGAGAGGAAGCCCAGCAACCTGGGTAGCGACGAGCACACTTTCACGCTGATTCCCCCAAATCTGTTTCTCCAGAAAATTATTCCCATCACAATAACTAACGTATATTTAAAAAAGATTGCGATATATGCGGCGGCTTGCAAGTTTTCAAAATTCCCTTGATTTTCCCGCAAAAAGTTGAAATGCATGGCGGGACCAGAAAAACGGAAAGTAACGAGGATTAATGCGCAAGACCTCAGCATAGCACTTTCTACTATTTGACATTAACTTCTTCTTGTGTTTTATTAGCGGTTGGCCAACACTGGATTGGTGCATTCCTGCCACACGCTGGTCTGGAGTCTGGATCAGACTCTCTGATACTCAGATTATAATATAATGAAAAAAAATCCAATAGTCTATCATATGAGTTATGTCTTCGTATTACTGACAGTGTAAAAAACATTCTCTGTTCTATGGTCTTGTCCACAGTCTCCACATTTTGCGTTGTCGTGTTTTTTATGTTTTTATTTTTTGCTGGGGGGGGGTCGCATTTTCCCCCTCAAATTGCAATTCTTGCAATTTTGCATGAACACACATGAAACTGGGCGTCTTGCTGTCTCATGTTCTTTGCATTTACAGAAAGAAACCCAGACTCTCAGGAGACCCTGATCTCCACCCACAGCAGCACCCAGATCATCTTCCTCTTTCCCCATCCATTGCCAATTCAACTAACTACAAATACTAGTGTACCAGACGTACACAACTAATACCACGCAGCTCAAGTGGTGTTAGTTGGTTAAGCCAAGCTCATGCAGAACGTTTCTTCATTATATTAATAGAAAATTGAGTAAATATGTTTGAGTTCAGTTGTATCAAAACTTTTCTAGGAGACAATGTTGGAGAATGAGACTTAACCACTGGTTTGATCCAGTTATGAATCCTGTTTTAATAAACTTACATTTAATAATTTAAAATCTTCACTAAAGTCATCAGTAGCTTCAGCTTTCTGATAAAAGCTGTGCAGTAACATACCTGCCTCTGATATGTGGTGGAGCATACATATTATGCACCTGAAGAGTGAATCAGCTGGAGTAAATGTTCTTTAAAAAAAAACAACAACAAAAAACACTATTAGGTGTTTTACTGAAGCAAAACAAAACATATGGCCTGTAAAATCCTACAGGTTTCTGTAAACTGTAGGCTGCTATGGTAACCATAGTGATAAAATACATTTATCATAATGCAGTTCATTTTCATCTTCTCTGCACCTCATCTTTGATTCTTTAGGTTTAGAACAAACTGTTAAGGAAACACTGAAGGTTTGTAGCTCACATCACAGACTCACACAGAAACTGAGCTTCACTGTCACACTTTGACATGATCCATATATCAGCTGTGAGAAACGTCAGTGAAACTGAATGAAAAAGGTGTGTAGTAGAGGCCTCGCCCCCTGATGACAGGCTTAAATAACACAGGAGTGGCAGCAGATCACAGACAGGAGCCAGTCGTCCGGTTTCATTTTGCTCACACGCTCCTACAGTAATAGGAAGAGGCAGAGACATGCTGCACGGGAATGGCACCGACCTCCACCTGCCGCTGTCGGAGTACATCTTCGAGCGACGCTTTGACGAGAGGGGAGCCATTGAGTGGATGCAGGCCAACTGGTGAGCTAGAAGACTTTATTTAAGCATTTGACTGACTCAAGTTCTTCCTCCGAGGTATCAAATTCGACGAAACTGCCGAATACAGTCGAAATATTGCAGAAATCGTCTAGTAAGCCAACCAACTCCGATCTGAAAACGTGTACCATACTTTAACCGGCCCGATCACCTAAAGCGCCGGAGAGGCGTCAGGAGGCGGCGGACACAGCTCTCATCATTTCTATTATCCGCATGTTTTAGAGAAATGCAGAGTTGTTTTGTCTCGTATTCTATATGTATAAACTATATTTTCTACTAAATAATTGGCCTACTCAAAGATCAGGAACAAACCTTTAAGCAACACCTTTATGAAGGGGATTTGGTGGAGCTGTCGGAGCAGCACAGATTGGAGGAAAACGCCCCACGCTCGGATTTAAAATGAGATGTAAGGAATGTGAGCAATTGCCAAAACGTTACACAAGACGACCTTAGGCAGTCTCAAGTTGACTCACTGCAGGGTGATGTCACACTTGGGTATTTGAGGTATTTAACATTTATATCCGGTCATTCCATGTAGAAAGTTTCCACTCAGCTACTCCCACATCAGACGATGATGATGAAGAACTGATGGAAAACTGCCGTTCAACTTCCTGATTAGTATATGCCAACACTGATTCGACTTTATATATATATATGAGCAACAGAATTATTGTCCTCCTCCTGTCAGATATTTCACTGTGATTCTTCCTTTTTTTTTTTTTTTTGGTTTGTTTGTCCCACCAAACTGCTAATGAGTCTTAAAATAAATGTGTTGACCTAAAGCTCTTACAGATGTTTTGTTTGTTTTTTTGTTTGTTTGTTTGTTTTTTTTCCCAATATATTAATATGAGCTAACTGTTTTCTTCCAAATACTTTCTATTATTAACACTGGGTTTAGAGCTGGGGAAGAAAAGTAACAGAAGTAGAAATTTGCCATTGTGTTGTTTTAGTTTAAGGTGCAGCATCACCCCCAATCCAATTTCCACTCGCCCATAAGCATATTACTGTAAACAATTTGTCATTTTTTTCAAAAAATAGCTATGAAGATGCTGTTTAACATCAGTGCTCTGACAGGAACCATTTATTTATTTACAGTTCATAACTGTGTTTGCAGGTCTAAGTCGTTTGTGTTCAGTGCTCTGTATGCCATCCTGGTGTTTGGAGGTCAGTACTACATGAAGCCTCGACCCAAAATGAACCTGCGGCGGCTGCTCATCTTCTGGTCACTGAGCCTTGCCCTCTTCAGGTAAGGTTCATTTGTTTCATTTAGAAACTTGTTACCCAGTGATCTCTAGCTATGTTATCTAATATAATGCACCACATATTTTTCCAAATGATCACATAATGAGAAAAAAGATGATTAGGATAAATATAATCGACTGTAAATGTTATTCAGAACAAATAAGGTGAGGATAAAAACATTAAAATTATGTTTCCAAAGTTTTTCAGGACAGACCAAATGATAAATTTGGTAACAGGCTTACATTGGCACAATAACATTAATGAGCTACAGCTACTGCCTCCATTCCTGTAGTCTCTAACAGTCTGTTGCATTAGTGTGAGAAAGAGTTCCTGAGGAGGTGGTAACAGTTAAGGTGTGTTTGCTTAACTGTAGCCACCCAGGTGCTAATGGGAGGCCTGTATAACGAAGCTGGACTTTTGGTTTATGTGAACGCGCACAGATGTAGATGGAAAACCCTGGGCTCAGTTAGACATACGCAATCCCGATAAACAATCTCACAAAGCCTGTCAACTCTCTAAGTGAAGCCAGACAATGAAAGAGATCCTGGGCATGTTAATCCAGTTTTCTGATACAGGCCCCAGGTGTCTTTTTTTTGAGTGTCTGTCACCTCGGAGAACAATACAGAGCTGTCAGTCAACATGACAACAGTTGCTGAGTTAGACTACAAACTCAACAACAACTCAGTGTTCATTGCCCAAGACAGAGACTTCAACCCTAATACCACCAAGCCCAGTTTTAAGACAGATTATTTAAAATGTTTGAAGATAAATCTAGCATCAGCTCAATGCAATATTCATTCAAACACTTCTTTGATTCTGTTTTCTGAATGGAAATTAATTGGTCTTCCCAACTTGACCCGTATTTGAAAGTGAGCAGATGTCAAACATTTTCCACCTGCGCACTGTTGGTTTGTATAGAAATACTAAATCTTTTCTAGGACACAAGCATGTTGTTAAATTTTGCTGTAGAAGAGTGAAAAGTGATATTTGTTTTCAGTTCCCAGGTGAAACTGAATGCAATCAATTGACTACTTAAACCTTAAACCAGTTTAACATCACCTCTGTGGTTGTCATAGCAACTGGAAACTAAACAGTTAGGTGGCTTTAAAGACAACTCTTGTCACTGCCTAATGGTTAATCAATAAACACTGGGCAGTTTCAAACTAATTATGAAAATATTTGCTGGTTATACTCCCCCCCCCAGATCTATGATACACACACAGAAAGATCTTTGGGTTTCAGAGGATTTAACTTTAATGTAGTTGAGTTTGTTAGATCATTCACAAGACTGTAACATGATGTTTTAACATACCAATGTTAGCACTGCTGCCTCTCCAAGCATTGAACTTTTTATCTGTACTGTCATTACTTGGGGTGATCGACTTCTTGCTTTCATTACATGCCTGCTTTAGTCTTATTCAGTCTTTAATGGGTTTTCTCCTGGGTTCTCTTTGTCCAGCATCATGGGTGCGATCCGGACTGGCTACTACATGCTCCACATCCTGAGCAGCAGCGGCTTCAGACAGTCCATCTGTGACCAGAGCTTCTACAGTGGACCGGTCAGCAAGTTTTGGGCTTATGCCTTTGTCCTGAGCAAAGCTCCAGAGCTCGGTCAGTTCATGGACTCTGATCCAGTTGTAGTATATAAACTCTGCCTGTTCTGTCTTACTCAATCAAATTTATTCAACCATAGCTTAGAATGGGGGGGGGATTTGATTACTCAGATTTAGATTAACTTCATGAGTTTAAGTATTTAAAAAAAAAAAAAGAAGAAGGAAGAGAATTGTCGTTACCGATGAGGCTCCATATTATTTTCTTAATAACTTAAAATGTGAAAATATACAGAAACTTATTTTATTTGGTAATTTTAAAGTCAAAGATCCCAGCTGTTCATTTTTTAATTTTATGATTTAATTTAATCTATTTGTCGCCAATTTAATTACAGAAAAACTGTTATTTTATGCAGAAAAATTTAATGATACAACAGACATTAGCATCTACTTATTCAACCACTCAGTTAAACTTTATTTATACTTTCCATACAAACAATGTAATGGATGGCTTTCTGCATATCAGTACAATGGTTGAGGTGCAGTTGTTGTTGCCATATGCAACTTTAATCTGCTTCTGTCCCAGTCAGTGATGGCGTTTCTAATATTTTAACCTCCAGTGTGAGTGCTGAGGTCAGAATATTGGGTAAACTTCACTACGTGGTGAATATAACAGCAGCTCAATTCAACAAAAACTGGACTTGTTTCATCTGTTGGATTATAATGGTCTGTACTTTTGTCCCTGATGAAGGGAACAGTGTCAGACAAAAGGTGAAGCTGTGAAAAAATTATGTTAAAATCCTCCAGTGTTCACACTGAGGCTGCTTTAGTTTTTTCAAAATAACACTATATAAATAAATAAATTTTATTTTTTAATTCTTGTGCCCAACCCACCTTTTCTGCTATTGGCTCCCTGGTGTTTGTCTTCCAGGTGACACAGCGTTCATCGTGCTGAGGAAACAGAAGCTGCTCTTCCTGCACTGGTACCACCATATCACTGTGCTGCTCTATTCCTGGTACTCCTACAAAGACATGGTGGCCGGTGGTGGCTGGTTCATGACAATGAACTACACTGTGCACGCTCTCATGTACAGCTACTACACAGTGCGTGCTGCTGGCCTGCAGGTGCCACGGCCCTTCGCTGTGCTCATCACGAGTGCTCAGATTGCCCAGATGGCCATGGGGCTGACAGTGAGTGGGTTGGTGTACCAGTGGATGCAGCAGGGGGACTGCCCCTCCCGCATCGACAACATCGCCTTGGCTGCGCTCATGTACCTCAGCTACCTGCTGCTGTTCTCCAACTTCTTCTACCATACCTACCTCCGCTGCAGCAGTGCTGAGGGCAAGACCAGCAAGACTGAGTAGATTAGATCAGGAAGATCAGACTGATGGGAGATGGACCAAAAAGTCTGGTCTGAAGCTGCCAACAAGGCAATAACAGTTTCATATGGAGGAAAATGATCAGTTCAAACGACTTGAGGAAGGAATGATCTCTGAAGGACTCGGATTCACACCCACTGTAAAACACTTTTTAACACAGGTTTATTTGTGTATCTTTCATTGTTTTTTATTTATTTATTGGGTTCAGGACTTTTCGCTCATCTTCCCCACTAGTGTCTGACAGGTTTTTGTTTGTAATCCTGAAGTGAACCTAAACTCCAGTTAAACCAGTTTAAGGATAGCTGTGACCTGAGACTCCACAGCCTAAGTCTTTGTCTCCACTTGTTTGCTGCTTCACACTAACACACCCATCACGTTCCAGCAGGATCATGAAACAAGCCCCACTGGTTTGATAGATTCCACTTCCTCTCCTGTCAAGGAGGAGCTGATCTGATGGAGATGCTGCCAAAGTAGAAACTCACTCTAGTCTGACTTCAGCAGATTTTACTCAGCCCAGGTGTTGACCTCTCACTGAGCTCCTCAGAGGCTGCTGGATGCTGCTTCCTCTCAACTGTTCAAACTTAAGGAATATTAATGTGTTGATCTGTGTTTCTTTCACACAGGAGCGTTTCCTCTTTTTCCCTAAAGTTAGAGCTGAAATTGGAGGTGATTAGTTCCTTCAACAAAACAAATCTTCTGCTCAAACTGAGACAATATTTAATAGATATTAAATAATATACACATATTAGTTCTGTAAACATTAATTTACATCAGATGAGGGGAAAAAAGCCATAAATAACCTGAGGTATTTTAACCACCAAAAGTTTAAAAAAAAAAAAAAAAAATTATGGTTGCCATTTACACTTTTTTTTTTTTGTTCAGTTTAATGAATTCACATGAGAAGTTAATGCTGTGACTTTCCAAGCTGAGACAGAAAAACAAACAGGATCCTCTGTCTCAGTTGTTTTTATTTGTTTTGGGTTTTTTTTTTCTTCCCCATCCTGTTCCACTCCAGACTCATTTCTCCTTGCATTTTCATGTTCATCTATTTATTGATTTAACAATTATTTAATGTATAAACGTGTGTGGATGGCTGCTGGAGAATTGTCTGAACACTGGTTTTTCACTGTCACACAATGACTTTGTGTTCCTCCCTCAACTCAGTTTATTTAAAACACAGGATGAATACTTATGGTTTTTGTACATGTTATTTTGAGGTTTAATGTTGAAACTGCTATGATGTGTGATTGTGAATACTTCTGTCTGAGGTTGAAGGGAAGCTGCAGCATCATGACAATAGAAGGATTTCTCTGTAGGAACACAACTTTCTGAATGAAATACTTGAGGTTTAAGTATGTTTTGTTAAATAAAGATAATTTTAATATTTGTCTTTTTTAATTTGTTACTTTTTCAGGTTAAAACTACTGAAATAAGCAGATTTTATTGGCACAGACAAAGAAAAACTGAAGATAAAACAAACTTCTTTTGGTCTGGTGTTAAATGGGTAAAGGTAACCTGAGGTAAATGTTGAGATAGTTGAAGCCTTGTGCATTGGAGTGTAAACTAGAAACGATAGAAATTAAAAGTTCTTTCAGCTTATGACCGCTAAAGACTAATTTCTTACTGCTCTCAGCCACAGTATGACTTTATCTCTGGAGTTAAAGGTAGACTAAGATAAAAGGATACTAAATTGATCAATCGCTCTGTATGTGAACATGCTGAGGAGCTTTTTGCAAGATTTCTTCATCAACATGGATCTAACAGGGAATCGGTCTCTAATCGAGTTCTGGGATCTATGTCTTCTCTTGGAGAAAGACATTCTGTTCATGTGAACACCTTTCTCAGTAGCAGCAGAACAAGAGGATGGACCATTAGATGTAGAGACACATTCTTGTATTGAACTTTATCCTTGTTTAAGTACCAGGTGGAGACTTAAAAGTGGTGAAGTCATGTTGGAACCTCACACCTTCAAAGATGTTTGGGAGTACATGTGTCATTTAAGGGTCAAGGTAGGACAAGCATTATGCTGGTGAGTTTCCTTCTAAAAACAGCTGTGTGTGTCAGGGCTGAGACTGCTTCATCTCCCTCCAGCTCTTCCACAGCATCAGATCTCGACTTTTCCCCAAAGCAACAACACAACGAGGCAATTTCAACCTGTTAAACTGACCAACGCCGTCATCTCGGCCCATCGCCAACAACATGGTGATATTACCTAGCAAGAGATAACAGTAAAAATCAACCAGGAACTTCATAAGGTAACTGAAAACACAGACTGTTGTGTGCGTGTGTGTACCTGTATGATAGGAAGTTAGCTGCTTGCCACTCAGACTGTTAGCAATGTTGGTAACAGCCACGGCAGCATGCAGTCCAGCGTGGTAAGCCATCTTGGGTTCGTTGATGTCAGTGCAATCACCCACAGCGAAAACATTGGAAAATCCTTCAACTTGCAGATGCTGGTTGACCTTCAGAGCACCGCTTTGGGTCAGGCTTTCAGCTGTCAAAGAAATATCACAAAGGGTCTCTATCTGTTGCTGACCGAATTCAGATTTGACCTTTGCCCTTAGTTGCATTTACTGATTTCTCCTCCACCATTTCTCCATATTTCTTCAGCACAGGTTGTGACTCTTCTTTTTGTCAATATATATAGTGATATTCTGTATATTCTGTATAAGAGTATAATACTGTATATATTTAGTCTATCGGCTAACTGTAAGCTAAGAGGACTCTGGTGCTCCACAACTCCTTCTGCTTTTATACCAAAGCATAATCCAACCCATTCTTCTGTATTGCGCCACCTGTTTTTATAACACACTCTCTATTAAAAACCATACAAAACTCACCCATAACCAGCACCACTACAAACATAATTGGCCAACAACCACCCTCACTGAGCTGAATAACAAGGCCACAATATGCATTGCAACCTCAGTAAAACAGGACTCTAAACACCCACTACATGAACATCTCACACCGCTGACCTCAGGACACAGATATCGAACACTAAGATGCAGATTGATGTTATGTCATATCACGTTTTATTCTGTTTTGTATAATGCTGTTTAAGTATGGCGTCTATTACGTATGGATCTATGAAAAAGAAAAGAAGAAAAAGAATTTCCCCTCTGGGACAATAAATTCTAAAGTCAAAAGTCGAAGTCTAAAGTCTTTGATTTGCTCTGGATATACACTATAGATATAGGGTATATGATGTGTCCTGTATATATACACACAGTATATACATAATGTTTTCTGTTTATCTGTACTGTGCTGTACACATGTACCTGCACAACAGCTGTCTGTGAGTTGAGAGCAGTTCAGTTCTTAAAGGTCGAGCTGACCTCTAGTGGCCAGAAACACAACCTGCCCTCAGTCCTCATCTCCCATTGGCTGGTCAGTGTCACAGACAGGGACACTAAATTAATTGGTGACTCTAAATTACTTGTAGTGTGAATTGGTTTGCATAGTTTTATGTGAGCCTATGGTAGAGCCTCATACAGTGCTGGGACATACAATCCTGTATGGATAAGCAGTATTATTGAGCAGTTTGGATGAAGAATGAAAACAGGAAGTAGTTGGGAAACACTAGAGGAGAGAGTAAATTCAGCTGATCAATCAATTCTAACCCTACTCTGCTCAGACATATAGTGGACCAAGGTTTTCATTTGCCTTGTGTGTAATGACTCCTTTTTTGTATTGCTGTTTTGTTATTAATCTCACAGCTTTTATCCTACTGTGGATTGTGTGAATAATGTCTTGCTTGTGCAGCTCTCACTTCTGTACCAATCCCTAAATCTACTGCAGTAACACACTAACAATGACCTCATACATCGTTCATGCATTCATTCATTCATTCATCTTCTACATTGTGGGGTCGCAGTGGATGCCAGAGCCAATCCCAGCTCACACTGGGCAAGGGCAGGGTCACCCTAGACAGGTTGCCAGTCCATCACAGGGCCAACACACAGAGACAGACAGAGAAAAACAACCATTCACACTAAGACCTACGGACAATTTAGAGTCACCAGTTAACCCAAACATGATGTCTTTGGACGGTGGGAGGAAACCGGAGTACCCGGAGGCAACCCATGCAAACTCCGCACAGAAAGGCTCCAGGCCAGGAACCGAACCCGCAACCTTCTTGCTAACCACTATGCCACCGTGCTGCCACTTCACACATCAAATGATCAAAACTATCTCTAAGATTTACTGCAGGTACCAGGCCCCTTGATCCAGCGTCAGCACACCTGAGTGTATGTGTGTGTGTGCGCATGTGTGTGTGTGTGTGTGTGTGTGTGTGTGTGTGTGTGTGTGTGTGTGTGCGTGCGTGCGCACTCACAGAAGCTGGAGGCATAGGCTGCAGAATTGACCTTGAGCCCAGTGCAGCAGATGATCAGATCTGTGGTCACTGTCTGTCCTCTCTCAGTGGAGACCACCATGTTCTTCTGGGTTACATTCAGCTGCAGCTCAGACATGTTTCTCACTTTCTGTCCTACAACATGTGAGAGCAGGTTCAGAAAGCACAAGCAGGGCCTGTTCCGAACTGAATCAAACAGCTGTATTAAACATACCCAGCAGCAGCTCTACTCCCTTCTCCAGCAAGACCTCTTTTGCCTGTTGTCGGACACTGGGCAGCAACTCAGAGTCTGCCAGGCCGATTCTGGAGTGAATCAGAACCACCTGAACATGAGAGTAAACTGTAAATCATGAGGATCACAGAATATGCTTTCAAATGCTACTTTATTTCTATCTTTGTTAGCTTCTTCTACTTTAGTCAATAATTGTGGTGAGGGGGGTACACTATGGATGTTTTAGGAGAAATTCTGTTCTGAGCCCCAATTTTCATTAACCCAGCTGTGAACTGAGCTGAGAGAGCTGAGAGATGGTCCACCTACAGAGGAGGGTTGTTACAGGCCTCCCTCAACCAAACCACCCTGCAGTAGGTGGTCAGTGTAATCTCTCTGTAGCCACTATTCACCACCTGGATAAAATGAGTTCAACTCCCCAACAGTTAACTACCAAGAGCAATAGTAGAAGCACTAAAACTATGAACGTAAATTTGAGAATTATATCTGTATCAAAGTAGAGGCTATCTCAGTAGGAAAATTACAGAAACAGTATAATTGCATTTTAAGTAATATTTTTCTGACAGACATCACTGCCAGAGGTCAGAGGTGAGAATGACTCACTAATCTGAGTTTTTGTCACCTTCTTGTCTGGATACTCTGTCTTGATCTCAGCAGCCATCTCCACACCAGTGGACCCTCCTCCCACCACCAATACAGAGTCTGCAGCCCGGATCTGTGTAAACACAGACACAGACACACACACACACACACACACACACACACACACAGACACACAGACACACACACACACACACACACACACAGCTGAATGCATGGATAGTAATATACAGGCTCTCTGCACACCTTAGTATCCATCTCATTATTGTACCTGATTGACAAAGTCATCATATTTCTTGATGGCAGTCTGATATGACACCACAGTGTTCCCGGGGAACTTCCCAGGAAATGGACCATTGGTCCCAGTGCACAGGATGAGGTGGGAGTACTGGATTTCCTGCAGCATAAAGAAACCAGCTTTGATTTTTTTATTTTTTTATTTTTTTTTATTTTTTTGTCATTAAATTCACAAGTAAAGATTGAATTGTCTGATTTCAGTGAAAACCTCAAGGAAAAATCCTTCTAAAGGATCGGCTGTTTAAGATCTGTGACATTCATGCACAACCTGTTCATTCATCCATTCATCTTTTACCACTTATCCGTTTCTACGGGGGTGCTGGAGCCAATCCCAGCTCACACTGAGCAAGCGTAGGGTACACCCTGGACAGGTAACCAGTCCATCACAGGGCCAACACACAGAGACAGATGGAGACGAACAACCACTCACACTCAGACCTACGGGCAATTTGGAGTCACCAATTAACCCAAACATGATGTCTGTGGACGGTGGGAAGAAGCAGCAGGAAACTGTTAGCCTGGCTTAGCAAAAAGAAGCAGAGAGAAATTGTTAGCCTAGCTTAGCAGAGAGAAGCCAAGGAAATCTGTTAGCCTAGATAAGCACAAAGATCAGATGCAAAGTGTTAGCCTAGCTTAGCACAGAAAATCAGAGGGAAACTGTTAGACGAGTTTTGGACAAAGTCAGGAAGCAGTCTGTGTCCCTGTCTCTCTGTCCTCACCCTCCCTCCCTGCAGGATAACCATCTGTCTGTGTGTGTCCACTCGCTCTACTCGACCCCGAACAAAACTGTCTCCAAAAGTCTCAGCATAGGGGATGAAGGTCCTCTGGGCAAAGCCTGCAGCCAGGACACAGGTCAAAGGTGACACACAGTGTACACAATGTTGTTAACTCTGTTTAGGTTGGTATTACTTGTGACACAAAATAAAAGTGAACACATAAAAAAATTAATTGATAACTAAACCAATTACTACAATATAAATATGGGCTTTTGAAAAATGACAAAATAAATAAAAAAATATATAACCAAAACTAAACAGAGATATAAGTACTAAATAGGTAAAGTGTGTAGTCACCAGGCTGCACAGATGCTCTGAGTGCCGCCACGTTGTGATGGAAGGCGTCTTTCAGGTCGACCAGGGTGAAGCTCAGGCCCAAATGCTGCAGCTGCTGAGCAGCAGCGATGCCTCCGAACCCACCACCCACCACCACCACATGGACCCCCTCCACAACTGAGACCAGAGCCCCCATCCCTGCACGCACACACAGACACACACAATATGAATTGACAATACAAACACCTGTACTTCTGCTAAATACTTCTGCTCTTTTAATTAAGCAGTCTGACAATTTTATTCTGTGATAGTCAAAAGAGGAAGAAGTAAAAACAACTAGAACATTTCCTACGAAATGTTATGAGTGCCACAGGGGGCTCTGTCTGTGTGTGTATGTGTGTGTGTTTGTGTGTGTCTATATGATCTGGACTTCAACAGAAATCTCAGCACAATAGTTGATAAACTGCCTGCATCCCAGTAGAGTCTCTAAATAAGTCATTGCTTTCATTGACCTCTGAGTTTACAATGGCACCAGCCTGAGAGCAGAGACAGAGAGCCAAAAACATGCTCAGTTTTGGCTGGGCGGAGCTCTGACAACAGGGCTATTTTTGACCAGAACAGTATATCTTATCAGAAAAATGACCTGATTGTCATCACTTAGACAACTTCCTCAAGCAGTGGATGTCTTTGGTACTTACGTAGAGCAAATGTCGACAAGATATGTAAAAACATGTAAAAAAAAAAACAAACAAAAAAAAAAAACAACAGAGATCAGCTCTAGCAGATGACAACACCACTCTAACTCAACATTCTACGCAATACACACAGGGTGGTAGAAGTAGTAGTGCAAGCTGAAGTACCAGTAATAGTATTTATTATTAATATTGTTAGCAGTAGCACTAGTATTGGTGGCAGTAGTAGTAGTGGTAGAATATGGTAGTAGCAGTATTAGGAACAGTAGGAATAGTAGTATTAATAGTAGTAATGGTAATAATAGGAATCGCAGTAGAAATAACAAGTAGAAGGAAAAATAACAATAATATCAATAGTAGTAATAGCACAGCTGAATGATTTTTGAATGACTAAGTTTGACTGACATCTTTAGGTGAAACTGCTGAAGAAGTAGAAATATTAGTGACAGTTTTATAAATGGTTAAAGTTTGAATGACATCAGCAGGTGAAAGTGTACTGAAGCAGAAGAAGCCCACTGAAGACAGTTTTAGGCAAAAATGGCTTCAACTCAGTCCACCAATCAGAAGAGAGAAACAAACTGCCTGAGTCCACCAATCAGAAGAGGGAAACAGACTGCATGTTTAATTATTTGATGAGCAGCAGCTGTGTAACTGTCGATGCTGCCTGAACGGCAGAGAAAGAGCCTCTGGGGCACACCTCGCATTAGAAGGACTGAGGAAAAGCTGAAGGTTGTATCATTGAAAGAACAACATTTTAAGAGGACTGAGGTCTTGGTGAACAGGTTGGTGTGTTTTTAGAGAGAAAGTAGCATGAGCACCAATGGGGGAGATGGGTGGTGTTGCTGTGGAATTTGCCTTCCTATAGGCAAATTATAAGGCTGCTTGTTTTGTTGTCAACACCAATGGGAGACACTCACGTTTTCCATTGATTTAAAATGATGTGTGTAGAGTCAAATTTGAAGGAGTTAGGGTGAGTTTAGGGTTTTTCGACTCCTCTCCACTCTTGTGATGATATCATCCACTCTAGCTGTGAAAATTCTGTCCCATGACGTTTCTAGCTGAAAGTAGTTTCGAGGATCGAGCAGTTCAAAGTTTAAGTATGAAGAGCATTTAAAGATTGGTCCCATTGATTTGTAGTGGAAAAAAGATTAAAAGTCCTAGCCATCATGTCTTGAACAAGCCGAACGTTTTCATCCAAGTATGTATATTCTGTTGAAACGAGAGCGAGAAAGACTGTCCCTGCAGCAGTGGAAGCGTCTCTACTCTGACACTGATGGTCCGACACAGGACACGGCACTTGAACTCACCTGTGGCAGGTAAGTGTGTCCGGGCCAGATGATGTTCTGAAAAGTTCTCTGTGCTGATCCACGTCCGCTTCCTGCTCTAGTTTTCTCCTCTCAGCTGCCACACGTCACATCCAGAAACTCACCAATTCCTGTTTAGCTCTGCACATTTAAGGAAATGGGGGCGGGGCAAAAACTTTTTTTTTTTTTTCGGGCACACATACTTTCTTTACATAAACCATAGTGCAAGGGTTAAAACGGAATTCACCTTCTACTTCTTCTACTCAACTGCCAGAATTACAGAAAACCCAAGAGAGAAAGTTACCAGTGAAAAACAAGATGATTTTTTTCAGAAATAATCACGGCTGGAAGTCTGATTTGATGGTTTGTATTTTCTAAATCTCACAGCTGAAACTATCAACACGGATCTGGGAGGACTCGGCTCAGATCTGATAAAACCTGCCTTGGAGACAAACGGCCTGGATCTCTGTATCAGTAAATAACTTAATGAAAAGATACCAGACTCTCAGTTTTGTAACAGTGACATGGCTTGAAATGATGTTGAGTCACATGGCATCAGCTGGTATTTGCAGAACTAACGCAGTCTGAGTGGAGACGGTTTATAAAATGTGAAACAAGTGATGGGGTCCAGACTTTCTGAATGCTCCATATAGGGACAATATACAAAAAAAACCAACTATGGAATAATAGAGATACATAGAGGTGACTGAATAATAATGTAAAAATATAATAATAATAATAATAATAATAATAATATAAAGAGTAAAGGTAGTAAATAGAACTGTTTAATATTTGTACATCTAATATTGTAAAGATAATTACAACTACCTCTAAAATGTAACTAAGTACTAAAATTGTTTTGTGAGAAAGAAAATCGGTCATGCTCTTCCTATTGGTTGAAACAGACTTTATCGTTGATAAAGTGATCAATAATACCTGATAAAGTATACTTTACAGTAGTGATGGCGAAACCGAAGTTTTCTGAACCAATATGAAGCAATTGTGTTGAAATGGTTCAGTGTTTCGAAGCATTTGATTCAGTTAAATATGGCGACATCTGCTGGCTAATTTTAAACATAGCATTTGCATGGAACAACAAAGGGCAAGGTCTCATGAAGGTGTAAAGCACTGTTGTGTGTTTAACAAGTAAGGTTTATATGTGCCTCTTTAAATTTTTGACAGCTTTTTTTTTTTTTTTTTTTTTTTTACATTAACAATTTACAATATATTATAATACTTTGTTGTAATGTGATTGTGCCACCATAAAATACTGTATGTAATAAAGATAATCTTTTGCAACATTGGGAAATGCATGTGTAGTACAAAATGGTGATGATGCTGGTAAGGGGGGATTCAAAGATTTTTATTTAAAAACAATATCATTTCACTTGAGTTTGGCTTAAGCCTGTTTCTCTTCTTTGTCACTACCTCCCCAGCTTTGAAGAAGACTTTTTCACGTGGCAGTGAAATATGTATAGTGTTTGAATATCTATGTCCCAACGTACATGTATAACTGTGGCTGTTAATTGTGTGCTAATCTTACCTACACCTCACTCTCCCTGGTTGTAAATCAATGAAACTATAGCATTAACGCACACAAAACTCTCCTCTCAAAAACCCACAAAGTTTAGATGAGAATTGTGCCCGTTTATAAGCATTGTGGGAGTTTGAAAGCCCTGCCCTCAATTTAAAAACTGCCGCGACACGTCACCGATACGTGTGTGACGTAATGAAGCTTCATTTGGGGAGTCACGTATTTTTCGCGTAGTGAAGCGAGGCATCGAAACATCTTGCCGCGATACTTCTGCTTCAAAAGCTCGATGCTGTTTTGAGTCGCCTTCTTTGAGCATAACATCACTACTTTACAGTATCACAGTCTGTTTCTTGTCATAGTATCTTCTCAAAATAAAGAACAAAATATAGTACTGCTTTCAGGGTAATGGTGTGAACGTGACAGCCTGGATGGGACATTTTTTTAAGGAACTAGGTAGGTAGTTGAATGTTATTTTGCAGGTCTCAAATTTTACTTTTTTGTTTTGCATTTGTAAAAAAAATGCAACATCAATAATAATGAGTTTGACCATAATAATAACACATGGCAATAGCAGCAATGTGATAAATAGTATGAAATTAATGGCAAAGTACCAAGAGCTATTCATAGTTTCAGTCAGTGTTGTGCAAGTTCATAGTTCTCATGAACTAGTTCAAAGTTCAATTCACACAGTATAAAAATGAATAGTTCACCATTTCAATTCTGAACTAGTTCAAAGTTCAGTTCATTTAAATTTTTTTAGGTGAAAAGTGAGAATGAAAGACTGACCTTGTTTTTCAAAGAAAGCTATGACGTCCATCACCACCTAAAACTGTTCACTGTTTACAATTATGTATTGTCCTAGTGGAATTGTAGAAGAATATTGAATATAAAGTGGTTTTCTTTATTTATGCTTTTTAGCCTATGCATGTTTATTGTTCAAACCCTGCAAACAAAAGCCACAACAAATTATAGTGTTGTGTCATGCAATTAAATCAATTATACTAGACCTTAAATTCTATCACACAAAATGGATTAAATTATTGCATATGGAACAAATGTGTGGACAATGGACACATTTTTTGTTTTGTTTTGTTTTATTCATCTGTTTCCCCAATACTGTTCCTCTAGAGAAGGACTTCAATTAAGAAATAAATCATAAAATCATAAATTCCTTTAGTGTAACAGAAGGGTATTTTTGTCAAACAGCTCAAGGTACTATACTCTTTTCAGATTATCTCTTTCATTAAATATTGAAGAAAGAAAAAAATATGCTCCAACATGCTGAAGTATTGCTTAGACAGCTTGACAAATAGGCTATGATATCATACTGCATTTGAAAAACATTAAATAAATCATCTTCATCTTCACAAGAAGGGGCAGACTCTGATTCATTATCTTCAGTTGCTTCATCAGCTGCTGCTGCATTAATAGAAACACTCTCTCCAAAACAGTTAAATGCTTTCATCAAAATTTGAAGCATTGTCAGTCACTGTGCACACAATATTGTTTTGATTTTTAAATTCCTTATACACATCTGCCAACACTTTTGCCAGCACGTCATGTGTGTGTGCTCCTCTGACACGGCGGCATGCAAGGGCTGCTGATCTCCTGTGTGACACATCATTTTTGTCAAGCCAATGAATGGTAATGCCCATAAATCCCTTGTTGACAGCTGACCAGCAGTCTGCTGTTGTGCATACGTAGTCAATATCAGCAAGTTCAGCTCTTAGGTTAGTAATAACCTCACTGAATTCTTTATTTAACAGTCCCTGCACCTGCCTACTTGAAGGCAGACGTCTGCTTGGTTGCACCAGACTGGTGCCAGTCCTTCATGAAGGAGGGTTTTTCAACCTTACTCAGAGGCTGTAAATCTCCAACAATGTAGTCCATTATTAATTTATCTACCTGTTCCTGAGAAATCATACCCCTGAAGGCTGCAGGCAGTGTGACTTCGGCCGTTTGGGCCTGGCAGGGGTTCTTCTTGCCCTTTCCTGATGGCTTTTTTTTCGATTATCAAGGACTTGAAGATATTTTCTCACACTGGACGGATGCTTCAGCTCCAAATGTCTTTTCAAATTTGAAGTTGACGAGACTGACGTGCGGACTTGTTTTTTCAGCGCAGGTGGACATAATTTGCACAGAAAGGTTAGATTTTTACTGTCAGAATCTATAGGAGATAATACGTAAAATTCCCGTAAATAATCATAAGTGGGAGCATCTGTGCTTGCAGCTGAGCCTGCAGTGTCTCTCCTTTCTTCATCTTCACTTGACTTGCCATTTGACTTGAGAAGACTGCACCGGGCCGGCGTTGGCATGGGAATGCTGGTTTGTTATGCTAGTGTGCGCAATGATTCGTGGGTAATGCAGTGTGAAGCAAGTCGAGTACCTTATGTGTAGCACCGCCCGCTAGTAAAATGTGGGCAGTGACAACAACATGCAACAACTGTTGCAGCAGGAGTGCAAATATCCCTCGTCAGGAGAAGGAAAATTGCGTAATAATTGGACCTAAACAGTGGCGCTGATTCCCACATAATCTGAACGAGTTCATGTTAAAGTTCTTTACTTACAAATACGTTCAACATTCTTAGAAAAATTAACGTGTTCAGTGAACGCGTTCATGCACAACACTGGTTTCAGTCAGGTCTACACGTTTATACATTTAATAATAATAATAATAATATGATTATGATTATATTGATCACAAAGCTTTCTGTCATTTTGTAGGAAGGAGCAGATACACTTCTAAATTTCCTTCAACTGTTTTAATTGTACAGAAGATACTGGCGGTGTGAATCTGAATTTCATTATATTAATGAATAAAACAATCATTTCTTGGCAAAAATGCTGGAAATAAGCCAACATCTGCATCAAATTGGGTTTAAAATATACTGTATACATCAACAGCAGGAGAGACTTAGTAGTGTATGAGCAGCTTGTATTGTGAAAGGCCTGACCGGAAGCCCCCCCCAGGCCCGAGCTGCTTGTTGGTCAGTGTTTGCCAGCCTGCTCCGTTACTCTCGGTACATGTTGGTGGGTCAACGGCGGAAAGTAGGGAGCTCCAGAGAAACGTTCATGGAGGAAACGGGAAGTTTTACCAAAGAGGACCGGAGGGGGAGGAGAGAGAAGACAACTTTTTCTGTGGTAAGCATAAAACTACAACTGATATTACTAATATTTACCGTGGACTTATGGTAGTTACCGGACAAGGTGGTATTCCCGTCATTCTGTGGCGTTTAGATGGCTTTCGTATTGAACCGCGTGTGTTAGTGTTTGCGTGTGAAGCCGTGAGGCTTTTGTCCCTGCAGCTCCGTTCCCATGGTGAAGCTTCATATCGGCTCGCGAGACTGACTGGACGGACCCGAGAAGTTGTAGGTGTTTGGTTTAGGGTTACTGCGGACTTTGGCGTTTTCTTTAAGGCCGTGTGGGTTTAAAACTGAATCTTCCTCTGTGAAACGATTAGAACAAACTTCAGGCTTTATGAGTAAGGAAGATGTATGATGATGACAACAGAGGTAAAAACTAAACAAAAGAGGTAAAACAGGGATGCAAAATCGATACAGACGGAATATAGTGATATAAAATTAACACAGAGCAATGCATTGTGACAAGTGAGTGATGATGATGAAGTGATCACCAACAGATGCAGGAGGAGACAGAAACGACTTCAAAGGCCCTCAAAATTGAATACCAATGGATGTCAAATGTGTCTGGGATGAACGTCAAAGTGATATAAACACGTTTAAAGTGGCGTTTAAAGGAACACACGACTAGGAGATGCAAAATGAGTAAAAACAACTGACTATCGCAGACTATCGAATTCTTAGAGTGACACGATGGAACCATGAGAACCAGTAGTTGGATATGGCTTTATTCCTGCATGTTAGATGGTGTGTGTTTTGACTGAAAAAAAATTTCAAACAAGGATTAAAACCATTGACAAGTTGATGAAAATCTTCAGGGAAGAAATTTAGCTATTTTTGTTTCATTAAGAAAAGCAATAACATGGGAGGTGGTGGGACGGGTACTGACAGACTGCACCACATAGAGTGGTGCCTGACAATAAGGAAAGAGCAAAGAGCAGGTCAGATCCAGACGCCACTCCTCCTCCGCTCCACTTTCTCCTCCAAATATGGTTTCTACTGGTTCCCCTGGTTTAAAAGAAACAAGATGGTTGACAGAAAAAAAATAAATAAATAAAACAACAACAGCAGGCCAGATGCTGTGTTGGCTGCAATGATGCTTACGGACGTGGCCTAATGACAAAACTAACATCACTTGGCTTCATTAAAATTGACATTTAAAATTAAAATTTGAAATGTAACAGATGAAAAGTTTTATGGCTGCAATAATTAGATCTACAGCTTTTTTCTCATCTTTCATAATGTATCACATTGTTTTGTGCGTGTCGAGTCCTCAGTGAATTTCATTGTGTCTTGTGTTGAGTCCTCCAGGTGTTGCTTTTGCAGTGTGACACGTTGTGATGGATGAAGCAGATTATAGTCACTACGTCGCTCAGTTGAAGGCAGAGTTCGATAGCTGTGACACAACGTCCACCGGCTTCTTGGACAGAGAGGAGCTGACGGTACTCTGCCAAAAGCTGCAGCTGGATGCTCACCTGCCTTTGCTTCTTGATACGCTGCTGGGAGAGCGAACCTACACCCGGGTACGAGACACTGTTTCTGTCATGTATCACTGAACTAGAAACATCATCAAACAACATATCTGTTTTAGTACAGATTTGGTAATCCTTATTTCTACAGCAAAAACAAAACAAAAAAAAAACCAAAAAAAAAAACGCAAGCAATTTAATCAACAGGTCCCAAAAAAGGAAATCAGTTAAAATAATTAGCTGTTTAAAAATCAAAACAGTAATTTTGAGAGGAAGCCTTCAGATACAAGTATGTTTAAGGAGGAGAGTGAAAGAAGGTCACAGATTAAGTTAATTTAGTTTCTTCTTGTAGATCATTGTATGGCTTCAGCTCCAGCTAACTGCTAATACTTAAGGTGTCAGCCAAGGTTCCATAACAAATAAAATCTCAAACTTTGATAGTGTCTGCTAACCATTTTCTATTAAATATATTTAAATAAGTATTAAAAGATAAAACCCTTCACTGTTTACAGAGTCGAAGTACAGCTCCTAGCTATGTGTCCTTATATTTAGTTATTTAAATACATTTAAGTTGTAGAAAGACATTGGTTTTCATTTGACTAAAACAGCAAAAATGGGACCTTCAGGGGGGAATTTAGGGGTGTTATCAGTATTTAAACAGATTACTGTTTAAAAACTTCACTACCTATCTTAAACTGGGCCTTACATTTCCCTTATGTTACTACAAAATTCCATTAAAATGACCTGTATGTGTAAGAGATGTTGAAGGTAGAAACTCCTCATTGATGAGGAGCTTTATGTGGCTTTCCAACCTCTTTTATTCTCACTTTAGTTTTATTCCTGTTTGGGTTACTCTTTGTGTTTTGAAAAAACTGCTGTAAACAGCCTCTGTACACTTTTAGGTAAGCAGCAAACATTAGACGGACTCAGTCAGAGTATTTAGTGAACATACAGGAATATTTAGCAGCTGAGAAGCCAGATGGTTCCCTGAGTAACAGGAAGAGACCAAGCAGAGCTAAAAGAGTGGAAACACTGTACTTAGCTTAATCAGTTGATACAGTCATGACAATGCACGGATCATCGTGTTGATGGGTAACTACTGCAGGTTGAAATAGGCATGTATGATCACATATTACACACATTTTAAAAGTTGTGTTAAAGCTTGTTCTGTTGCCAATAACACGGCAAGTGTAACATGAATGAGCTGAATCTTTTCTATCTCTCTCTCTCTCTCTCTTTCACCTTTCTTCCCTATTTGGGGTCACAACAGCCAGTCAGCTGTGTCACTTGCATGATTGATTTGGCAAAAGTTTTTACGGCAGATGCCCTTCCGGGCTCGGGACAAGCCCAAGCCTACCACTGCTAAACATGAATGAGCTGAATTTATCTGTTTTTATTCCTCAGGTGAACTTTGAAGAGTTTAAAGAAGGCTTTGTGGCTGTCCTGTCTCGCTCTCTAGACTTCAGCACATCAGATGATGAGAGCAGCTACCTGGAACCTGGTAAGAAACATCCAAGGATGAGAAAGAAACTAGGCTTTGGTGATGTGTAGACAAAGAAAGAGTTGGAATAAAAGCAAATATAAATATTACATATATGTGATATTTTTCTTTCTTTTGTAACACAGTGGCTGGGCGCTGACTGTGTGTGTGTGTGTGTGTGTGTGTGTAGGTAACTCCATAATCCTCCTGATTTTACTTTAGGTGGATCATCTGCAGCTCAGTCATGCTTCACCAGTCAGCACATATTTGCAGAGTGGTTGTGATAATGGTTTGATGAATTAATGATTGTTATATTTCGTATGAATGACAGACATACAGATGAAAAGGGTAGGTAAGAAGCCGAGGCTTATGGTAAACCTACCCTTTACAACTATTACATTAACAATCAATCATGCCTTAATCATTGATCTACTGTCAAATGATCAATGGGGCTGATCAGGATCAGTGGTTCTGTATTAATAAGTTTGGTGTTGACAGTCTTCTGAAAACAGGAAGTAGATAAAGGTTTTTTTTACACTGTAGCTACACTCATCTTCTTTACTTTTGTGATTAGCTTCCTCTCACTTTGATTGATCCCATTAATGACATCAAGATGCTTCACTTTCATTTTATTTCAAAAATAGGGAATGTTTCTATTTTCTGTCTGGATCTTAGGAGTTTGAGTTGAGTTAAATTTTCTACCGCTTATCCATTTCCAGGTCGCAGGGGTTGCCCAGCTCACTCTGGGTGAGGGCGGGGTACACCCTGGACAGGTCACCAGTCCATCACAGGGCCAACATAAAGAGACAGACAGAGACAAACAACCACTCACACTCACACTCAGACCTACGGACAACTTAGAGTCACCAATGAACCTAAACATGACGTCTTTGGACAGTGGGAGGAAACCGGAGTACCCGGAGGAAACCCATGTAGGCAGAACATGGAGACTCCACACAGAAAGGCCCCAGGCCTGGGAATCGAACCACTGATGATCTTATTGTAGGGTAACAGTGCTAACCATTATGCCGCTGTGCTGCCCTTTGTTGAGACATGAAGGTTTTGATTTGTGGTTTAAATTGGAAAATTTAAATGCAAATCGTTGTTTTATATATAAACTTTGGGTAATTGGGTTTTGGTTAATTTAAAAAATCTGGGATGAGTTGAGGTGTATGTGTGACACATTACTGACTGATTAAAGGTCCATATAGTCTAAGGGTAGACATGTATGTCTTCTTTGGGTCATATTTATTTTATTTATTTTGGGTCATTATTTGAAAGCATCAAAATGTTCAGTCCACAGAGAAATGCACACAGCCTCTATTCAGACCTAAACTGAGCATTAAAATCAGCTGTGGGGACTTTTGATACATTGTGATGTCAGAAGTATTGGAAATGAGTATTGGATAATTTAAGGTGTAAATTATGGAACCTTTAATTCATTTATTTGGGACTCTGAGAGTCAGCAGCTGAAAAAAACATTGTAATGCAATAAATGAAGTTATACTTATCCTGCTGAAGAAGAGATGGAGACAAATGATCTTAAAACCACATTAAAATTACATGACTGAAAAACCTAAGGGCAGGCAGGGCGGCCTAGTGGTTAGCTCTATTGCCCGACAATAAGAAGATCGCAGGTTTGGTTCCCGGCCTGGCACTTTTCTGTGTGTTTGCATGTTCTCCCCGTGCCTATGTGGGTTTCCTCCCACCGTCCAAAGACATCATATTTAGGTTAACTGGTGACTCTAGATTGCCCGTAGGTCTGAGTGTGAGTGGTTGTATGTCTCTCTCTGTCTCTGTGTGTTGGCCCTGTGATGGACTGGCAACCTGTCCAGGGTGTATCCTGCCCTCACCCAATGTGAGCTGGGATTGGCTTCAGAACTCCCCGTATCCCGGAAATGGATAAGCGGTTGAAGATGAATGAAAAAAAAAACAAAAAAAAACCTAAGGGCAAAGTAAAAGGCATGATTTACTAACACAACACACTACTGTAAATGACACCATTTCAAATAATTTATAAAATGATGAATTAAAAAAAAAAATCAAGTGGATTAAGTGTGATTCACTTTACAGCTCAGCTTTTTGACTGTTTAGTTTTCCAATCACTGTGAAACAAAAATCTAAATATGTCAACAAGCATGTCTCATTGAGTGTTTTATAAAACTGAAGGGAAGAACTTAGGTAATTTAGTTTTTCAGTTTCCTAAAATACAGGCTGCAGAAGATAACACTGTGGTAAAAGATTTGTGTTCTAACCTCTGTGCTGGTCTCAGTCTGCTTAAACGCCTGGTCCTGCTGCCGAGGATTCTTGTGTGACAGATTTTGGCTCCAACCATTCATTAACTTCTTTTTTCTGGTCTCAAATCTCCTCAGTGACTCTGCAGATCCTCTGACCTACATACAACCTGCCTGTTAGTTAGTAACTTTCCTGCTTTTCCTGGTCTCTGCAGTCAGCCCAGAGGAAGTGGAGCCAATATTTGTGAAGGGAACAAAGCATTATGGTCAGCGCTCTCGTCCTGATGGTGAACTTGATGCTGCAGTGACCTGTGACTCAGAGGATTCACCACCGTCTAGGACCGAGGCCACAGATTCATCACCACCTGGTGTCTGCAGGGCCAAACTGAGACGGTCCACATCTCTGGACAGTGTGGAGGTAACATGGTTTTAATATGTCCTCTACAGTGTGGGTCCTGATTTCATAGTAATTTAGTTTAATTCAAAATTGTATTTCTGGCCTTACAGTTGTAATCTTTCTAAAAACATCAACGCTTCACAGATTTTTCTGTTAAGCTCATGATGTATAACCTTCAATGGCCTTTGGTGGGCAAGTGGGAAATGGTGTCATATAACCATCACATTATATTATTTCTTTGAAGTTTTTTAATAAGGGTAAAAATGTTTAGTCAGACTGAATCTTTCATCTAACCGTGTCAAGTTCAGTGTTGAACCATTTCAGGCTCTATACCACTACACTTAAGTTTGCAAACTCATTTTGCTATGTTTTTAACCCCTCAAGCATAAACTTTCAGACTCTACTGAACCTGGTAGGGAGAGAGTAATTTGGTCAGTGATTAAGAGAAACCACCCCTGTCAACTACACAGTTCATTTAATCCTTTAGTGCCTGATTCAAGAAATTTAGGACAGAAAATTTATTTTTTTTAATCTAAAGTCATTATTTGGCCCTTTAACAAAATATAAAGAATTAGTTATAATAATATTTTTTTATTGCATATTTGCTTTTCTTTTGTAGCAAATTTAATACATTGGGCATTTTTTTCTTCTTGGCCATCTGTAACAGCTTCATATTTAACAGCTGCTTTTTTCAATCTCGTTTTCTTTTATTTTGCCAAGTGGTGGTCTAAGAAAAATCAAAACATATCAAAATCGTAATATGGCAGAAAATTTCAGATGAAAGTAAAAGGTCTCACAATATTAAATCAGGTTTATTTATATAGCGCCAAATCATAACAAAGTTACATCAAGGCTCTTTACATATAGAGCAGGTCTAGACCAAACTCTTTATAAATTTATTTAAAAGACCCGACAGATCCCCCCATAAGCAAGGAAAAACTTCCTTTAAGAGGCAGAAACCTCGGGCAGAACCAGGCTCAGGGTTTGAATTATTTTAGTTATTAAAATATAAGTGGGTTTTTCAAACAGTTGTGCCAGAGATTCATCCCTCAACACCTATTTCACATCTAAAATCTTGAGGGATCTCTCTCTACAATCATAATCACTGTGATTAATAAAGAAGTCTGGGCTTTTTTCCCTTTACAGTTTCAGTTTAGACTGTGAGTGTCTGAGAGGGGACGATGAAGTGAAAGAAAGCAGGAGGCTCTAGCTGTGTGATTATAGACTCACACACACATGTGCACACATATGCATGCATGCACACACTCAAACCCACACATACACACTTGCGCACGCACGCAAACGCATTCGGAATGAAGGCCACTGTTTGCTTTATTTTGGCTGGGTGAGGTGCATCTCATATATCCAGACATGCTACAGTTTCTGAAGCTGAGGCAGTGAATACCTGAGGGGGGAGGACAGGGGGAGGTCGGAGGAGTTGGCTGGGGGAGGTTTGGTGGTTTTTCGGGGCGTTGGAGGCTTTTCAGGAAGTGGGATTTTGAGGAATGTGCCCACTGGCAGAAGCTTGCCTCTGGTTTGAATGCAGATCAAAGATGTATCACTTTATCTCTTTGGGACAGTTTTGACTTTTGTTTTACTGGAAAAGAAACTTTTCAGCTGCTTTTTGTACTCAAAAAGGTCCAGAGCACGCTGTCATCTGTTTGAGCTTCTGGCACCAGCAGGTATTTTCCTTAAAGAAAGACATAAAAACAAACACACTGACTGGTGACTGGATGCCTAATGTGGTTGTTGTCAGACTTCACCCCCTTTTCATCACAGTTCCAGATAAGCAAAAAGGAGCTGGTGTCCCACTGATGTCAATGTAATCATCATCTGTGTAGGTATTACCCTGTCTGCACAGTGTCTGTATCAGCATTGATGAGTGATTTGCCTGATTCACCAATGATAGTTATCACTGATATTGCAGTTGGTAGACAGATACAACTACTCCTTTGTTTCTGGGTATTAAAAAATAATTTCCTCCAGGGGGTTTCAGAAGGCTTTTGTAGCTCTTGTGTGGTTGATGAAATCAGAATCAGAAATCCTTTATTAATGTCTGGTGGGAAATTCTGCTGTTTGTAGTGTAAAATTCTAATAGTTAAGGTGTTGTGAAGTCTGATGGCAGTTGGAATTAATGATTTTCTGTATTTTTCTGTCCTGCATTGTATCTGGATTAACTGTCCACTGCTGTGGTTTCTCTGATTAAAATGGTGTTATGAAATAGATGGTCTCAGTCTTTTACAATAGCTGCTGCCTTCCTCTGTGTTCATAGCACCACCACAGCAGCCAGTGAGTATAATCTGGTTCCAATCACAGAGCCAACTCCACCAGTTTGTCCAGCCACCTTACATCCTTTTAATAAATTATGATGACGATGATGATGATGATGATGATGATGATGATGATGATGATTATTATTAATAATAATAATAATAATATATTTTATTTATAACCCCTTTTCAAGACACTGAATGACACTGTACAATGAATAAAGACTACAATTAATAAAATCAACATACATAAAAGAAACAATGGAGAGTGTAATAGAAGTCAAATTGAGTGAGCAATCTTAAACAGGTGAGTTTTGAGTTTTCACTTGAAGATGGGGAAAGAGTCAGAGTTGCGGATGTGAGGAGGCAGAGAGTTCAGGAGGTGGGGAGCAGAGTGGCTGAAAGGTCTCCTCCCCATGGTGCTGAGGCGGGCAGAGGTGACAGTGAGGTGGATGGAGGAGGAGGATCGGAAGTAACGTACTGGAGTGGCAATGTGAATAAGGTTGGACAAATACAGAGGGGCGAGGTTGTGGATGGCCTTAAAGTTGTACATGAGGAGTTTGAACATTGCTCCACCTAGAGCCAGTGGAGTTGCAGGAGGATGGTGGTGATGTGTTGTTATGAGGGGGTTTTGGTGATGATACAGGCAGCAGAGCTCTGAACCATTTGCAGTTTATGCAGGGGCTTTGGAGGGAGGCAGAAGAGAAGAGAGTTGCAGTAGTCAGTCCGGGAGGTCACAAGGCTGTGGACAAGGATGGAGTCGATTAATGTTACGTAGATGGAAGTGTGCAGACCAGGAAATGTTATTGATGTGGGATTTGCTAAAGATCATGTGCTGTTGAGGATGACACCCAGGCTCTTAACCTGAGGAGAGAGGAATCAATGTCAATGGTGAGGGAGATGGTGTCAGCTGCAGACAGTGTGGATTTGGTGCTGATGAGGAGAAAGTCAGTTTCGTTGCTGTTCAACTTTAGGAAGTTTGAGGTGAACCAGTATTTTATTTCAGATATGCAAGAAGTGAGAGAGGAGGGAGGGAGACAGGAGTTCAGTTTGCAGGATGAGTAGAGCTGGTTGTCATCTACAAAGCAGTGGAAAGGAATGTTGAATTTGCAGAAAATGTGGCTAAGGGGAAGGCGGTAAGTGATAAAGAGAAGGCGCCCCAGGACAGAACCCTTGGGCACACCTGAAGTGACAGGAAAGGGGTCAGATTTAAAGATTTAAGTGTATGAACTGAGTGCAGCCTAAGAGATAGTAGTGAAACCAATCCAGGGGGGTTTGAGTGATGCCAAGGGAGAAGAGTCGGCTGAGCATGGAGACTAACCCGGAGTCAGCTGCAAGGAGGAGATCGTTTGTAATTTATAATAGGGTAGTTTCAGTGCTGTGCTGGGGGACGGAAGCCAGATTGGAAACACTCATAGAGGCAGTTTTGAGTTAAATGTGTGTGTAGCTGAGTGGTGACTATTTTCTCAAGAATTTTGGAGATGAATGGTAAGTTAGAGATGGGGTGGAGATTGTTGTAGTTATTGGGATCTTAACCAGGTTTTTTCAGTACTGGAGTGACTTTTGCAGTTTTGAAGAGTGATTGAAGAGTGCCAGTGGAGAGTGAATAGTGGTAGATATGAGGGGAAGCAGACAGGAGAGGCAAGATTTGACCAAGGTTGTGGGGAGGGGATCAAGCTGGTGAATATTGTCTATTTTTTCATCGAAGAACAGCATTAGAGATTTACAGGTGTCAGTTGAGTACAAATGGAGGGATAGGGAGTTAGATAGCTAGAGGATTTTGTTGAGGGGCAAAGACAGTGTTTCCTTCATTGGAGATGATTAAACCAGAGTAGTAGATTGAGTTGGTAAAAGCAATAGAATCTTTGTAGAGTAGAATATGGGTCTTGCGCATATCTTTATGAACAGTGAGACCAGTATTTCTGTAGAGTTGCTCAAGTTTTCAACCCTTGGCTTCCATTGTCCAGAGCTCAGGGGTTTACCGGGGGCACTTGAGGAGAAGGAAACAGACCGTGTTTTCAAGGGGACAAGAGAGTTGAGAAAGTTTTGTAAGCCATTGTTGTAGTGTGCTACCAGTTCATCAGGGTTGGAAAGATAGTCCGGGATCAGAAAATTGCAGATATTGGAAAGGACAGTGTCTGTATTTATGTCCTTAATATTCTGAAATGAAATTGCAGATATTGGAAAGGACAGTGTCTGTATTTATGTCCTTAATATTCTGAAATGAAATAAGACGTGGAGACTTGATTGCAGATAGGCAGATTACAGCATTAAACGTAAGGAGGAAATGGTCAGTAACAGGAAGTTCAGGAGGAAGTCAGAGCAGTTGGAGGGGACGAGTCCACTCAACCTAGAACAAGTGCATTGAAATCTACAATAGTATACTTGCAACCACAGGCTGGTAAAACATCTGCAGCATCTTTCTGTAGATGTCTAAGGATCTGAGCCTCCTTAAGGCAAAGAGGCTCTGCCCCTTTCTGTGGAGTACACCAACGTTAGGGGACCAGAAGTGTATCAATACGTAATATTACTGTGTTTGGCAGTTTTATATGATTATATGCCATTCAGTCTTTACACCCTCAAAGTAAATTCAGGAGGAACGATACAGCAGATGTGATTCTTTCACCTGATGGAGTAGTGTAGCTGTAAGGAAATCTCTCTGGTTTAAACATCGTACAGCTTCAACATAAGTATAACTGGCATCTCCATTCTCCTGAACCATACATTGCACCCCAAACAGATGCCTATCCCTTGTCAGATCTCCAGTGTAAGCCCCTGTTACAGGACTCCACCGGACCAGCTCTCCGTTTCAAGGGTCCGAATCTCCAGTTCTAACAGGCTCAGACCTGAATAGAATCTCTAAAGATTTATTTAAGCTGGTAACGAGGAAACTCGCCTAGCTTCTAACTGTGTTCATCCAGGCGTCTGCCCTGCTCCCTCCAGTGGTCAATACACAGTAGAGTAGCTGGGTCAGCTGTGATCACCTACTGGCCGCGCCCGTTAACGGCAGCTTCCCTCTCAATGATCTTGGCTCTTGGTGAATCGCTAGGAATTGTTTAAAAGTTTTGATACAATAGCTCTAAGGGTCTGTTCATAAGTTCATTAAAGTGGAAACATACAGTAAGGTAACCTTTAAGAACCTCAAGATGTGTTGCTCAGCCCAAACTCATCCTTTCACACTTGGTGAGGAGAAGCTATGGTGATAACAATAAGGGTGAGATCAATAATCTTTGCTGCAGCACGCAGTGGTTTTATTGCAGGTCTTATATTCATAGGGTTAATACAGCAGCGCAGTTAATACGATAAATCTTCAATTCAAATCAACCAAGTTTATAATAGAAATCCTAAAATCTCAACACTACCTTAAATTTAGCTTAAATTCATTATGCTGGGTGGGATGAGAGCAGCTAGCATGGCCAGTGCCAACCAGTTCGTTCTGCCGAGGGAGAGGGAATCTCTGCTTCGTTGACAAGGCGTCTGATGTCCGACCCTCGGGAGTGGCAGATCTGATATCACTTCCCCTTTTCCCCTCGGCAGGGGGAGCGGAGGCTAGCCGTAAGCCAATTCTGGACAGGAGAAGGCCTCTTTGTGTTCTACACCAGTCGGTCGTTTCTTCTTACTCCATCAGTTGAGTCGTTTCCTTTGTCAACTATCCACCGATTCCTCCGTGTGTTGGGTGTCGGGGAGGAAACTCCTGAAGCTGGGTCCCTCGCCGAGTTCCTCTTTCTCCGGGGATTTGATCTGCGGTGCACCCTCACTGCTAGCTGCTATCTCCGTCGTTGCTAACGCGAACCTTTCTCAACACCCTCCTTTTATGCTAGACATCGCTCCTTCCACACCCAGCTATTCAAAGCACCAATCATTTTATCCTTACCTCATTTAATTACCATAATGCTTTTCTATTTTGTTCTGGTAAGTTAGGTACTTTTCCATTAGCTCAGACTGGCTCCAGCAAATGCTCCCCTTTTCCGGAGACCATCTGGTTACATTTCCGCTTCTATCAAGCCATGTTTGCATTATCAACATTTTCCATTGTTATTCATCCATCTTAATCTTAACTTGGCTATCATTTCACACAGTTAGTATTTCACAATCACAGTGTCAGATCATTTTAAGACAATCATCTTACCCTTATAATAATTCAACTTTTGAACTTATCATTCTAAAAATTTGGTTTTCTCATTTAGCATTTAGTATTATTATTAATTTTTACTCAACCACTCATTATGTTATTTACACACACATATAATCATATTTTGCCGTATTCACCTCGACTCACAGTTCTTAGAGGCTTTTATGTGTTCAGAGTGTCCAGTCCCGGCAGGGGCTATTCCCTGGGGTCTCAACTTCACCGTTCAAACCCAGTGCTACTTGACACCCTACAGTGGGGGGCTCACAGGGAGGGGACTCCATGTGATTTCTGCAGGACTGTGTCCAACTGGACCTCATAACCACGGCCCAGTCAGTCACCAGCCAGTCAACGATGAGCTCCCATTGTAATCTTGGATGCCCCTGTTTCCATAGTCTGAGTGAGGGACACCATCTCAAAGACTGCCTTCCATCTAGCTATTGCTGTTGAATTGCTCTTAGCCTGGCTCCTCCCCTGGAACCAGTTTGACAGCTTTCTTTTTGTTAGGATGAAGTGTCCGTTTCAAGTGAAGAAATGTAAGTATCTCCATGTCTTGATCAAGGGTACAGTAGATGGCAGATGATTGACCAAAGAATTGATGCAATCTCAGTTGTAGAGTGAGCACTTTACTGGACTGTCATGGTGAACAAGGTGAAACTGTCGATTTACCATCCTCATCTGTTGTCATGAGCTCTGAAAAGAATTAGAATGACATCACAGATACAACCAGCTTAAGTCTTTTTCCCCACAGGGAGGCTGAACTCAGTGTTAAGAGACAGGATGCGGAGCATTTGGCTAGGATTACTACAGACCACCTTGCTTTGGAGGTCTTGCAGGCCTCTGGATAGACCTGGTCTCAGAATCCTCCAGGAGCTGGAAAGTATTGCTCAATACGGGAACATCTGCACTACATTGCCTAACCTGCTACCAGCAACACCTGAACCAGGATAAGCGTAAGAATCATGTAAAGTGCCTTGGTGTAACTTTGCTATGATTTGGGGCTTTATGAATAAATTTGATTTGATTTGATAAGGCAGCACGACAGCATAGTGGTTAGCACTGTTCCACAATAAGAAGGTCATGGTTTCGGTTCCCAGGCCTGGGACCTTTCTGTACAGTGTTTGCATGTTCTCCCTGTGCCTGCATGGGTTTCCTCCCAAAGACATCATGTTTACGTTAACTGGTGACTCTAAATTATCCATAGGTCTGAGTGTGAGTGGTTGTTGGTCTCTGTCTGTCTCTGTGTGTTGGCCCTGTGATGGACTGGCGACCTGTCCAGGGTGACCCTGCCCTCACCCAATGTGAGCTGGGATTGGTTCTAGCATTCCCTGCAACCCGGAAATGGAAAAGCAGTAGAAGATGAGAGAATGAATGAATGATTTGATTTGACTTGAATCGATTAATGGATGGGTGGGTGGATGAATAGCTGGATTAATGGATGGATGAATTGATCTGTGGGTCGATGGATGGATGGGAGGGTGGGTGGATGGACAAATGGACAGATTGACAGCTATAGTTCACCTTAAAGGCATTTAAAGGGTAAATGAAAACATGGTGAGTTACAAATGCTCAGTCAGACTTATCCACAGCCTGAGAAGCTTTCTACTCATTTGGCTATTGAGAAGAAAATTGTTGGGACTTGCAAAGAGTTTGTTTGAATTGGATGCATCTGTGTGATTACCAGACTATCAGCTGTGTCCACTGTTACTGGAACAAAGTAAAGTCAGTAGAGACAAACGATTGTTACATTATTTCACTTTCACTCTGTAAAAGATTGAACAGTTTTACTAGGCTTTGGGATGCCTGCAGATTAAATACTGTAATTTACGCTCTCACTCTCTTATGTTTTTCAGTAAATTGGATGGCATTCAGGTCCAGCAGCTGAAATCCCCTCTAAATACTCAATATTTGCAACATTTTGACAGTTATATAAAGGGTTTAAAGACTGAAAGACACACCCACAGACAGAGCTCACAGTCCAGAAAGAGTCTCTCTGTTTAAGGATGGTCTAAAGTCAGGATGGATGTTGGGGAATTTAGGTTGTTGTGGGTCAGAGCTGAGTGGTCAAGTTTATCGTATTTCCTGTCTAGCAAACATAGAGCAACGTGACCATTTATAAAATTTCAACAGAAAACACATTATTGAATTCATACTGTGATTTGTATTTCACATTTTGTAATACAACAACCTCTGGGTTGGGAGTTTGATCCCCAGTTACTCTTGATGTTCAGATGCAAGATAACAACCCCAAATATGAGTTGTCTGTGTAACAGGACTGGAAAATCCTGAAATTCAGGGGTCCCAGAGGGAAAAAAAACACAACCCCCAGAACCAACGTCACTGTTAAATATTGAAGACAATTGTGTAACTGGTTTCACTAATGTAGAGTCTGAAAGAAACATGAAAACTGTGTGTTTGACAGATGTAGGCTAATGTTGCTAATGCAGCGCTTTCTATAACACTGTGAGGTCAATGATTCATCTGCTGCTGCTCAATTTTTCACATTAGCTTTATCCCCTTTTTCTTTAATCACTACAGCAATTACATAACAATGACTCAGTTTATACGTACTGCATACAGCTTGCATATGAGTAGGACAGAGATATTGTCAGCTCCACTCAGACAGGAAAGAGGCATGTTTACAGGCCACTGCATCACATTATGTGAATGTTTGTAGCAAATGAACAGTTTAAGTGTAGCTCTAAATAAACTGATGTGATTAAAGACGTTCTGATTCTCAACAAAAACTAATGGTCTGATAATTTCAAAATATCAACCAAAACACCAGCACAAGCTGAAATTAAGACACAGAGGCTTCTGTTTTTGTCTTTTAATCAAAGTCACAGTTTGATTGCTGGTGCAGATGATCTAAACAGTCTAAACAGATACCTATACATTTCTACTGACGATGATGGCCTTGGTATTTTTATTGTTAGCAGCAGAGAGCAGACACAGAAAGAATTTAGTAGGCTAGTGGAGTAATGAGTGCAGGAGAATACAAGAGAAGACCAGTAATAAATTAACTTAAGGAACACTTAACACTAGAAATTTTATTGAACAAGAGGAAATAGCTGAAAACATAACTGACAATCACTAAGAACCAGGGTCACAAAATGTAGAGCAATACAAGGGTAAAATTTAGCAACAGTTTGTCTAATTGAAAAAGGTAAAAACTGGCAGACATCGGGAAGCCGAATCAGTTAACATACTAGAACCTCAAAGTGAGGAATGCCGAAATGCTGACACAGGGGACAAGATGATCTGACACAGGAAGGAAGGGGAGCATGTCGAATACACACAAGGAAGGGGATAACAAGACATCGGTGCAACGCGTTAAGACAGGGACGCAGTCACACAGGCAGAAAAAGAACTTGATACGAACTTAATAGCGCATGTTTCCTCTGATACTAAGCTGCTATGTCTATATCTAGAACTCAGAAAACTCAGTGTTTTCCCTTGCTCATGGAAAGATGAATTGCTTGAAAATTTAAATTTCATTGTATTCATTTGAATTTGCTTTGAACGGCTTCTGTAATGAATTCTGCTGGAAAAGTCGTAGGTTCAAATTCCAACAAATATAGTTAAATGCTAAGATGTTTAGCATGACAGCCTTGGTCTATACACTGAACCCCGACACACAAACAATATGCTCAGTCTGGCAGAAGTAATGAATGCTCAGGAAACCCTTCTGATCACTGTTTGGTCTGTTGGCATTACTAAACACACACACACACACACACACACACACACACACACACACACACACACACACACACACACACACACCCTTCCATACTTCTCTCTGAGCAACCTCTTTTCACATTCTGCTGTTAGTTCAAACAAGTTTAACAGGCTGGTTAACACATAGTGATAACAGCGTGGTGCAGATTTCCATTGATTTCCATGTTTTTCTCTGCAGAGTCTGAAGTCTGATGAAGAGGTTGGAAGTCATAGGGAGAACATCCAGCCAGAATTTCCGTCTAAAGGTACTCTTTATATTAATTTATGTTTTTACTGCAGAAACGTAGCTACCTGTAACTTGGTTACTCTCATTACTGACTCTGAGAGCCATATTACTCTAGATTTAAATTTGCTCTCAGGTTTCTGTACAGTCCATTAACAAGCAAAGAACTCCTACGTGATGGAGTCAACCTGGTGTGGAACAGACCACAGAGTGACCATGATATTGTTACTTATTATGTTTCCCATTTATACAATGTACACTTTACATTTAATAAATACACATATATTTATTTCATTTATCTATACAGATCAATTTGGAGAAAGTGTGAATTTAAGGGAGTAAGTTCAAAATTTTGCTAAATATTAATCCGACTTGGGTCTATTTAGTTTAACATGACACTCACCAGAACTAGTACTGGTCTCCAACCAATGTACTGGAGAGGTTTTAGTTTGGTACTATTCACCGGTAAACCAGGGGAGGACATAATAGTTCTGTGCTCTGTCTGAAACATCACCTTTCACCACTAAACACCACCAGATTGTTCAACACTGTCGTTTGACATAACTGAGATAAACAAGTTAGTCAGAGAGTGTTGCTTAGAAATTGATTTGGTTTCCTTTGTAAAGAGTGAAACTATCTGTTTGCTTATTTTTTCCATTATTTAGACAAACTAGCAGCTGGCTGTAATGAACAGGGTTTCCCAAATGTTGAGCTTTTAAACTTTTGTTTGAATGTCTGAATGTTGTCTGAATTTTTGTGCTTTGCAGCGGATCAGCAGGAGGATGTGGAGCAGAGCATTATCAGAGGAGGAGGAGGATCAGGGGTCCATGTAATGACGGCAGCTTGTGAACATGGCCTCCAGCAACTTAACACAGATGTAAGACCCTGCTCACCACCTGCAGGATCTTCCAAGACCTCCAGGGTCAGTTTGGCTAAATCCAAATATATCATGATATGAAATAACATGACCCTGTGTCAAATGGTGACATTCAACATTATCAAGTCTCTAGAAGGATGAAAATCACGAGAAGACTAACATTATGCATTTTGCATTATGCAATTCTACTTTTAATTACCGGGGGAAAATCATTTTGATTCTTCACTTCAAAGAGAATGGAGGTTCTCTCAACAGCTGTTCTTACTCCATGTACCTTAGGCTGAGTGGATACAGTGTCTTTATGGCCATGTCTCACATTGCAAAATATGTATCTTCAGCAAGCTGGCTCAGTATTCTCAGTACTGACCATTAATTGTAATGCAGACCTAAACAATGATGGCACACCTCAAGAGCCTGAAAGCTACATTCTATCTAATGACAATCTTTTTAATAGTTGGAAAAAGACAATTGTATACAAGTCAGGTCCATTCGTCACTCCCCCTCAGTCCCACCTTCTCCTCTAGAAATGGTTTCTTCTGGTTTAAAAAATATGGCACATATAAATTCAAGGCTTCAAAATGTTAGTTCAGAAATCAATGGGTGAAGTCATGGTCGTTTAACACTTGGGTTTTTCTGAGAGAACCTTGACCAAATTCAAAAAGCAAACTTTTACAGGCCTTGGCTGTAATGGATTTTAGCGGCTTTGTTGTTAACCTTCTTTTCTTTCAGGTATCCTGAGATGCACCACTGATTACCGAGCCATATAAACAGGCCACACCCACCCTCCTGGCTCTCTCTCACATACTCAGCTGCCAGTGCCATGTGGCAGCTCAGGCAGCTTACTCCCATTTACCCTTTTCCCCTTTACTGAATTAAAAACATTTCTAACTTATGTTTTGTTCTATGTTGTGTTGCTTCCCATTGAGCCAGGGTTGCAACACACACCCTTTCTCTCAGAACAAGACATTACATCACCTGTGGCTATCTTATTGCTTTGTTTGAACAAGAGACTGACACATTGTTCAATAATGTCAACTGGTATATTTTTACTGATAATCAGGCGATCAACTGCACCACAAAGCCTATAATCTGCCAAATGCTGCTGGTGAACATTCACTTTCCCTGATTATTACTAAGTCTGAACAAGACTGCTGTGTCTTCGAACTGCAAAATGGGACTTCTGTAGGAAACCAGCCGACTGATGGTACACAGTTAAAACGTTGCCTGTTACAGATTTGGTATGGCAACTTACTAGGTTATTTCTACAACATTTAATATTTAATTTTAAGAGGCACTGCTGGGATTCAAACTCAGGACCTCCTGTTTACTAGACTGGCACTTTGACCAACTCTGTGTCACTCTGTGGTGTCCGTCATAATGTAGTATGACCTTCACAGTCACCAGATGTCAAGAACTTTTAAGAGATATCTGAGCCCTGTGTGATACAGTGCCTTTCACCATCAACATCAAAACACCAAATGGGGGCATATGTTCAGGAAAACTCCTGGTCAATAGTAAAATCGTAGGTCAATAAACAACTCATATGTTAAAAGCTAACCTATAAAGGCACATTTTTAAGAGCTTTTTAAAAGAGGACACTGAGGTAGCTTGTTTAATGGTCAATGGCCGTGCGTTCCATAATCGAGGTGCTCTTGTCACAAGTGCTCTACCACCCTCTGTCTTGAGCCTTATTCTGGGGGCTGAGAGCAACGGCTGGTCAGCAGATCTAGTGCAAGAGAGGGTGTATGGGGAAAGAAGAACACTAAAATTTTGAAATCAATTCTGAAGACTACAGGTAACCAGTGCAATGAGGCAAGAATAAGGGAGATATATTGTGTTGGCAGGTTATAGTGATGACCCAAGCTGCAGTGTTTTGTACAAGTTGGAGACACTTTAAACATTTCTGTAGAAGTTCAGCAAACAATGAGCTGCAGTTGTCTAGATAACAAGAGACAAAAGCATGAGTAAGGGTTTGAGCATCAGTGAATGAAAGAAATGGTCTGATTTTGGCTTTGTTCCTAATTTGAAATAAGGCTCTCTTGGTGATATTGCTAAAATGTTTGGAAAAGCTCACGTCCAAGTCAAACATAATTCCCAGCTGTTATTGCTGTTAAGCAATAAGAAGTTGCTGTACATCCAGGCCTTAATTTTTTCTAGACAGGATGTGAGTGGGTTAACTGACATGAAGTCTGATGCATCTGTACATAAGTAGATTTGAGAGTCATTTACATAACATGGACAGAAATGTTGGAATTTCAGATACCGACCTAATGGTAACATGTATATTGAGAATAGTAAAGGGCCAAGAATCAATCCTTGTGGGAAATAGGTGATATTTTCCTAACTGCAGAGGACATTACCAACAGATACGGAGACGTTTCTGTCACTTCGGTACAACCTGAACCGATCCAGACCCCAGTCATGCCTACCAAATTTTCAAGAAGGTCAATAAGTATGGCATGATCGATATTATCAGATGCAGGAGAGAGATCCAACAACACCGAGACAGTACAGTTGCTGCCATTTGAGTTCATCCTGATATCATTCAAAACCTTTAGTTGTCCAGTTTCTGCGCTATGATGACAACTGAAGGTTGCGATTTTTTGGTAATGGTTGCACAATTGCTGATTTAAAAACTGTGGGAACAGCCCCAGAAGAGAAAGACTTATTAAAAACGGGTTTAATATCTGATGATAAAAAGGCAGAAAGCTCTTTAAAAATCTTGTGGGTATAACGTCTAAAGGAGAAGAGGAAGATTTCATGTTGTTTATTGTCTTCAAAGGATACTGCATAAAATGAATTAAAGGTCTGATTTACTTCTTTGTATGGTAGAGTACATTCTGAGCTCTAATGTTTGAGGTCTGAGTGCGGCACACAGGAATGCAGAAAAAGTCTGGGTTATTTCTACACAACCTAATATTAACAGTGAGGCACTACTGAGAACATGCAGACTGCACAGAAAGGCCCCAGGCCCAGGAAACCTGCAACCTTCTTGTTATGGGGCAACAGTGCTAACCACTATGCCACTGTGCTGCACCCCGAAGCCGGTTATCAACTTACTAATTGAACCCAGGGTTTTCCCACCTAGATCAGCGTGTGCTCATATGCAAGAGGCGGGGTTTGCTGCATAATATCAATCGGACCACAGAGAAGACACAAAGACATAAAGAGCAAGCTATAATATTAAAAAGATATGAATCCTATAAATCAATCATTCAAACTGAAGGTAACACAGTTGCAGCTGCTAGAAGCTGCACAAATTGCTGGAAAAAAAACTGCTGACTCTGTCAATGCGTAAATTACTGGGGTTATAATATTAAATCCCCACCACGTCAGCAAACTTTACTGTGTGTGTGTCCATAAATTTATTTTTCAGATTTTTTAATCGCTTCTTTGACAATTTTAACCTCATTATTTCAGTTCCAATCCCCAGTGGAGCAAGTCCGTTCACCTTGTTTGGAAAATCAAATGGATTAATTCAGTTACCAAATGTTCTCTCCCTCTCTTTAGAGCTCTTTTCACGGTTTTACTGCCCACATCAATGGGCTAGTCTGGGAATAGACAGGCCATTTTCCAAGAAAATTCATTGGGTAGTAGGCAGTCTAACATATCAAATCAAATCAAATCAGATTTATTTGTATAGCGCCAAATCATAACAAAGTTACATCAAGGCACTTTACATATAGTTCAGGTCTAGATCAAACTCTTTGTAAAATTATATCTGCTTAGCTCTTATCCTGAACTTGTGTTCCCTGTTCCCGGCAATGTGCTCCAATAGAAAGTAAACCACCTTCGTAAGACAAACCCAGGGTTAAACCTGAAGTTACCTCATTAGGTGATACCCAGCTTTGTGATACAGGCCTCTGGTCTGTGGTGGCTTGTTTGGTTTTACCTGCTCCACCGAAGTTGAGGCTGTACCACAAGGTGAGGTGAAGACAATGGAAGTTTTTGTTTGGGCAGAGAGACTGCTGTGTCTTCGTAGTGTAAGATGGTACTTTTGTAAGAAACCAGCCGAGTGATGGCACACAGGTGATAAAATGCTGCCTGTTACAGATTTGGAATGGAAACTCACTAGGTTATTTCTACAGCATCAAATACTAACAAAGAGGACCTGCAGGGATTCAAACCCAGGGCCTCTTATTTACTACACAGGCAGTTTGACCAACTAGGCCATAGTGCCATTAGATGTTGTAAGTTATATGGTATGACCTTCACACTCAACAGAAATGTCAAGAATTTTGAGAGCTCTCCAAGCCATTGTTAGTGTTTTTTTTGAGTGAGGTCTGGTCTGCACCTTAAACATATTCTCATGAAGTTGATATTTCGGACCCCATGACAGAACTCCAAGTCCATGAGCGTGCAAGTGTGGTGAGGTCCAGACATTTGGATACCACCTAATAGCATTTGACTGCCTTTTGTTTTGACCATTGAACTCTTCAGGATCTGGACTCGCTGCTGAGAAAATTGGACGCCAACCTGGATCCTAGAGTCAGCATCAGGAATTTCCAGTTTTTTGGTTCCAACCCGCTATCCTGCTCCACCCCAGTGCGACCAGCTGACCAACAGAGGACACCAAACAGGGTAGAATGCGCACACACACAATACAATACAATAATACTTCAGATAGAGTAAAACCTGCATCAAAATCTTTTCACCTTCTTCTACCCTTTCATATTCTTCATTTGTTGCTACTAGTTTTCAGAAAATTAAATACAGCAGCAGTAAAAAAGCTAATTTACCACAGCAACATTTTGGGTGTCTGAGGAGCTCCTGAATGCAGCTTCAGTAGAGCTCCAATCTTGGGGCTCTGCTGCAGCTGAGAGCAACAACTCCAATCAGGTTCTGCAGATGAACAGGAAGCTGTTCAGACAGAGAAGTAGAAATCATGTACTGCACATCAGGTCTGATATCAGGCTGTGGTTTATTGAAGTGGGTGAGGACAGACAGGACTCACACAGGGACGTACTGCTACATGCAGGTGAAAGTGAGCCATTGTTTAAATTCAAACTTTTTCTCTCTGTGTTCTAGACTGGTGGGTCTGGATGTTTTTCCCAGGGCTCATAATTGAATTTTGAGTGAAAGTAGGCTAATCCAGATTAGGGATTACCACATTACATCATAACAGTGGGTCTTTATGAGGGGCCTGTGAAATCTGTTCATTAGAGTTGGTTTTAAACCCCTGTGTAGAAACCAGAGGTTCCAGCTCCAGTTCTGTTTGAAACCAAGGAGACTCACACCTTAACTTCTCATCTTTGACTGTGGTATAGCAATTGTTTGACTCTGGTTTCTGGTCATCCATGCAGTCACAGTCACTGTTAGAGGAATGCTCAGCTCGCTCCACCTCACCCTCCTTTCTCACGGCCACAGTGGGTCAAAGGATTTTCAGCCAGCTGGATGATGGCTCAGGATGCACCAGCCCAGAGCGGATTGTCGCCCTCTGGACCGAGGAGGGCGTCCTGAACAGCCGGGACATCCTGCAGGTCAGTACGGTCCAGAACCAGCCTCCTACTTTTAGTTAGACCTACAATTACCTTCAGAGTCATGAACTAAAGTAAACTTTAAATTTTTTCAAGAGGAAAATTTTTATTTTGCAACTATTATCCTAACAATATATATTTACTTTTACATAGTTTGTACATACACTTTTACAACAAATTTCTACAAACAATAAAACTACCCCTGCATGTCCACTCCAGAAAATATCTGGACCTGGTCACAATTCTATGATGGCCAGTAATTATGATTTAAAAAATTCTTAAAATATATTGGTCAACAGACACTAGCTAGCTGCAGCTGATTTCAGAAGCTTGTCACCAGCTGACATGCTTGAGGGTTTGAGGAGATGCTGGTTTTCATCCAGAGGCATGAGGAAGACTTGTATCATTTAGATATATATAATTTCCCCAGTTTATCAAAGCATTCAGCATAAGATTTTCACCCTAAACTCTGAGAAATAAAGTCACACTTTCAGGTCACCTAATTTTTCATGCAGATGTGAAGCTTTATGTATGACAAATCCCCCTGTCTGTAAAAATGTTACAGCACTTCTAATCATCAGCAGGAGAACACTGTGTTTGGGGGGGGTGGGCGGGAATATATATATAAATTGGGGAAGAAATATTGGGGATTCAAGTGAGAAATAAACATGTAAAGAACTAGCTCTGGCTGCAGGTGATTATTATTTTTTATTTATGATTGTTCCCCTTTAGACTCTGGACTTCTCTCTGGAGGAGCGTATCAGTCTGGAAGACTTGACCCTGGCCCTGGACAATGAGCTGCTGGTCAGTGGGAATGGCATCCTCCAGGCGGCGCTCATCTCCTACAAGAACGAGATCCAGCACCTGCAGTAGGTTTACAGAGCTGAATCATTCTTCAGTGCAAATGTGTGGATCAATTTCAATCAAGACCTTGACCTGTCACTGACGTGATATACAAACCAGCAATAGCATTGTGTTGGTGTTCACCTGTGCTGATTAGCTCTGTCCCTGTGTTCACCTCAGGCTGGAGCTGAAAAGCAAAACAAAATGGATTTGAAGATTGATCAGTGCATTGATCACACTTTTGTTCAAACATAACCCTGCTACAAGCTAGGCTAACAATTTCCATCTGCTTTCAGTCATAATATTAAGCGAGGCTAAACACAGATGACTTCGAGCTGAAACTAGAGCAGCAAAATGTTAACTGTCCTTATCAAATGTAACCAGTGAACTAAGTTCTAAGTGACATTATTGATTTCCTGCCAGATCTACTGACCTTCAACTCAAACTATTTCACAGCTGTTCAGTCTACTGGGGCCTGGAGGTCAAACGGCAGATCAGCATTATCAGACATCAGCACTCTTTGAAGGGGAAATTGGGGAAAAACATGTTTATAAAAACTGATGTGCAGTTCAGGAGATATGGTCACTGGTCACCAGTATCAAAGTGGTTGTAATGAGTAGCAGGCTGATGCACAAAGGTGAAATTCTGATTGATTCCTATGGATGTTAGGTAAAATAATATCCAGGTCTGGGCTAGTTATGACCCTGGATTTCTACAAAAACATGTAACAGTCTGTTTAAAGAATACTTACAGGAGTCAAATAGATGTTCAAGAAGAAGCAGGAGATTTTCAAGATATGATGCAGTAGAGTTTATTCCTTGTAATAAGGTATAAACCTGAGCCCCTTCCAGAACAGAGTAATTGGTGGTCACTGACACACACTTGTCGTTGTCAATACTTAAATTCACAATGTAATTTTCCAGAATTAAAATGGTCGATCAGATCTTCATCACCTGTTGTTTAGTAGTTCATTCAACATTGATCCCAATATATTTTGCCAGCACTGTAGTGAAGAGGGTTTCCACTCTGGGTATGGAAACCCTGACTATTAGAATATATAATTGATCACTTAAACACTTTTGTTAAAAGATAAATGTGACCCAATAATGAGGGGTTATTGTTACTTGTGTGTGTTTAGAGTGGTAGCAGAACAGGCCTGCAAGGAGCGGGACAAGGTGAAGGCAGACCTGGATCTGGCCAATCAGAGGAACCTGCAGCTGATCGGGGAAGTGGATGACCGCAATGCCAGCATGGAGTTGCTCAACCAGAAAATGATTAGGTCAGACCTGCCATGAAGCTTTATTCTCATTCTGCATACACATACCTGAACTATGTCTGTCTACAGCTGAGGCTCCATGGTTATTTGGAGCAGAATTGAATATCTGCTTAGCTAATATTTGAGATGTTACATTAGCGGCTGAAATTTATATTGTGGCTCATTAATTGACTTAATTAAAAATATCAATTTGGCATAATGTTGTAATAAGCTGATTCTGAAAATTGGTGCAACAGGGAGAGAAAATTGTGAATAATTGAGACACATGGATTTTATTTCCTGGTTGAATTGAGCTTCATAAAATTTTAGCTGACACTGAAAAATTTTCCTCTTGCTGAAGTAGCTAACATTACCTTCATTATAACAGCAAAGGAATCCTGAAATGTGGTGGTATTGATTCTGGAGATTTAAGTGGCATTGACTGCTGGGTCTTGACAAGCTGGTATTGTGATTGGTAGGGACCTGGAGCAGGATTTCCGTGATAGGTTAACAGCTCTGCGCAGTCAATCAGAGCAGGACAGTGAGGCTCTGCTGCAGCAGGTGGAGAGAGAACGAAACAATCTGCAAAAGGAGCTGCAACTGCTCAGAGGGCAGGAGGCTGAGTTGCAGGAGGAGCTCAGCAGCGTCACAAAGGTCAGTAAACAGCAGTCATCCTCCTTTGCAGGAGCTTATTATTTAAAGATAATGAGCTGAGCAAGGAAGATCCACATTTTATCATGCAAACTGATGCAAGCAGATTTAACCAATATGTAAAGTCTTTAAGATGAAAGCAGCCTCCCCCCACCTCACAACCATCATTTTCAGCCACTCTGACTCATAGCACAGTAACTGCACATAAGTTCCAATACAGAGAAGTTTCTATAGATTATTCTAGGTTTTTGATTGAGGAATCCTCAGAAATGTGGAAACAGAATATACATTAATTAATCCATCCATCTTCATCCACTTATCTGGGGTCAGGTCACGGACATTAATTAATCTGCCTTAGAAATTCTTAAACACTAAAGATATATATATTTTAATTTTCAAGTTTGGATAGCTGTACAGATTTGTCAAATTGTAAAGTTTTCCATCCAATCTTAGTTTGCTAATTCATGTTAAATTTAGTTGTTTTAGGACGTCAGAAGAGGAGGTCCTTCAGAGGACACCAGTAGAGTGGGCAGTCTTTCAGAGGATGTTGGTAGAGGAGGCTGTCCTTCAGAAGGCACATTTATAGTAACTTTGCCAAAAGAATGTGCCCATATTTGGTCCAGAAGGCTTCTGTGGTATGAGTGATCGGACCTCAAACTGTGTCACATTGAATCCCCTGAGGCAGATTTAATGCCAGGTGTTTGTTGTCTTTTTGTGTTGTGTGTTCAGGAGTGCAGACATCTTGAGGATGAGCTGACTGCTGTGAAGCTGAAGCTGACTGATGCAGAGAACTTAGTTAACAAACTTCAGAGCGACCTAGACCAGCTGCTGCACGACAAGGTAACACAACACACAAGTTTGTTAAACCAATATTGTTAAAGTCAGAGCTGAGAGTTTCAGTTCATTCACTCATTCATCTTCTACCGCTTATCCATTTCCGGGTCCTTGAGGGTGCTGGAGCCAATCCCAGCTCACACTGGGCGAGGGCGGGTCACCCTGGACAGGTCATCAGTCCATCACAGGCCCAACACACAGAGACAGACAGAGACCAACAACCACTCACACTCACATTTACGGATAATTTAGAGTCACCAATGAACCTAAACATGATGTCTTTGGACGGTGGGAGGAAACTGGAGTACCTGGAGGAAACCCGCGCAGGCACGGGGAGAACATGCAAACTCCACACAGAAAGGACCCAGGGATCCGAACCCATGACCTCTTTATTGTGGGGCAGCAGTGCTAACCACTCTGCTACCGTGCTGCCATTTTCAGAATAGTATAAGAATAATATAATACTTATAAGGATAAGGTGATTGAATAAGGCGGGGTGTTGGGGATAATGGTGTTAAAATAAAAAGTATTAACCTTTCAGTAAAGGCTAATCTAACTAATTTCTCCTTCCATCATTGCTACGCCATTATCATTACTGACAATTACATGGAGAGCGTTACTATAACTGAAACCGTATCATAAATGATGATGATATGCTAAGGTAGAGGAAAATTGTTACGGTAAGCCAATGGAGGCAGAGGTGGCTGGGTGTTCACGCACGAATGACAATCTCACACACACACGAACTACCAGGACACATGCAGTAATGGCAAATCCAGACAATTCAAAGGTAGCGTTTACAAACTGGAAGTACAGACATCACAACGTTTTCTGTTAATAATTTACTATATAATCCATCCATTTTATGCATTTAAAAATGTATAATAATCTTTTTTATATCAAATAAATTGAAAAATGTAATCTGTTGAATTTAAAGTTCCATTGAAGGGAAAAATCTAAAAAAATAATAATAATTATTCTGGTGCATAAGAATAAATTGTAATGCAATAGTTAATTGGCCTGGTAACTAGTTATTCTTATAATGCTGAAACGCAATTACAAACTTTGTTACTTTTTGATAGAAGTAACTAGTAACTATAACTATACTGCAACTTTAAAGTAACGTGCCCAACACTAATAAGGATACAATAGGTGAGAAAAACATAATTTTTTGGTCGCTAGGGGATGTTCCTGTTTATTACTATAACCAGAGTTTGCGCGTGCGCGCACACACGCGCACGCACACACACACACACACACACACACACACACACACACACACACACCACCAGTGGTGTAACGTGACTCATCTGCTTGTAACTGATGAATAATTTAAGACAGCTGCCCCTGTGACTTCATTTCACTCATGGTCTTTTTGTCTCTGCTATGAATGCTGAAGATGACTTTTTCCGTTTTATTTATTTGTTGGCTGTTTGACTATGACTTTAAACCAATTTAGTGTTGTTTTGCTTGATTGTCAGTTTGGCAGCTTGGACCCGGCTGGTGCTGGTCTGGGTCATGAGGAGCGATTCACTGAGCTCATCAAAGAGTACGAGCTGCAGTGTAGGGTAAGAGTATGTGTGCAGCCCTCTGTCGATGTAAACTGTGCTACTCATGTAGACCCTTGTTTTTGTTGAATTCCATATCTAAGTGAATTGAAACAACACAAACGTACAAAGGAGACGTGAATGAGAAAAGAAGTACTATGTCTGTTTGTGTTTGTGCTCCTGAATGTGTCGTGGTGAGCCAACAGAAAATCAAGGTGGAAACACCTGAAGTCATTACACATCCACAGGTATCAGTCAGCTGATACTTGTGGATGCACCTGAGCTGTGAGGTGGTCACTGATCAGCATGTGTTTTCACAACCACAAAAATGACTGAGAAACGTCTCTATTGTTATCTTCTTCTTCCTCTTTTTCTTTGTGCTCTTCTTCGTCTTTCCCTTCTTCTTTTTCTTCATCTTATTCTTTGTTTTTGATGTAGATCATTTAGTTTGTTACATGGGCTGAGGTTTGATGCATAAATCCTGTATTAAATAAAGAATTGAAACCATGATCATCTGGCATCACAGCCTCCAAGCATGCACTGGGGCTAGATTCATTGACACATTTCTAATTGTGATGTCATGTTATTGTGGACTTACTTACACAGTGTTTCTTACTTCCAAAGCTAGTCAATGTTTCACCAGGTGAACCAAGTGAGTGTGAAGATGATGGTTTGTCGCTGATGAACAATTTCTGACTGCTACAGATGTTTTTGGTTTTTTTTTTTTTTTGGACAATGAGTTTCCTGCTCTGAGGAATCAGTGGCGATGGAGTATGTTGCTCCACTATGTCTGTAAATGCTAAAAACTTGTTCTCAGGAACTGCGGGACAGAAATGATGAGCTGAGCTCAGAGTTGGAGTTTCTGAAAGGTCAGAGGGGCGACAGAAAGACCAAGAGACCTGCAGGAGAATCCACTGCTCTGAGCTGGACTGAACAACGCACTGACAGCACAGAGTCTGATTCTGGTAAAAGTGCAATGCACCCCTCAGTGATGAAGCTGCAACTAACAATTATTTTCAATCTGCTGACTGTTTTCTTGGTTTATTTGATTGCTTCGAATTTGTTTTTGCTCTTTTTTGGGGGGGGTGGGGGGAATTTGAAATGTTGAAAATCCCCAGTGGTGGATTGTTAAAATTGCTATTATTTAAACCCAAATATTCCCTTTTAAGACATGAAAAAGAAGACGAGCATATTGTCACATTTGAGAAACATGAAATAGAAAATGTTTGATTTTATCATTGTAACTCAACTGGAGAGTAAGCTCTGGCATCGTGACCATCTTGGATCTGGCAACAACAATGATTCTTTGGTCAATCCAATAAGTTCTTGTGGAATTGATTCTGTTGAGTCAAAACCATGAGAACTGTCACTTGTTTCTGACAGAAGTTCGAGCCAGTTCAATAACTAGTGCAGAGAAGTTTCATTTGTGAACAGATACTGCAATCCAGTACCTGCAGAGCAGGTCTAATCTGTTCAACTAGTCATTGACACACCCACCACACACACACACACAGATTCTTCGTTTCTTCAGGTGTTCAGTGTTTGTGAGTCGGCAGGTTTCTTTCTGTGGTGTTGTGGTTCAATCTCATCATGTCCCACAGTAAGTCTCTGCTCGTTAGTGCTATTTGTCTGTGACCTGCTGCTGCAGTCTGTTCATAGGTTAACTTTGTATTTTTATTTGTTGTGTTGTCCAGGCGATTCGGACATGAAGCATAACTCATCCCCTCAGGTGAAGAAGAAACTGCTGCCAACTGATAAAACCAGTGAGAGACACAGCACAAACCAATGCCCACAAGCATCGAACAGATGGCGCTTTAAATCCTAATGGAGCATTTATTTTGTGAATGTGTTTTTGTGTATGTTTGTATGTGTCTAGCTCTGTGTTCCCTGGATAGTGTTTCTGGTCCTGCTGTCAGTATCCAGACTGAGTTGGCTCTGGAGCAGCTTAAGCAAATACACAACCAAGACCTGCAGCAGCTGCACATCCAGCTTGAGACGCAGGTACACTATTATTATTATCATTATTATTCATCAAAGTTTTGAAGTCACTGTGACTACACACATGAAGCTCCATTTCAACTAATAGTAGCCAAGTGCAATATAGACCAGTTAAAGAGAACAGTGACATAAAAAAACAACTCACAACCACATTCATTCATTCATTCATTCATCTTCTACTGCTTATCCATTTCCGGGTCCCGGGGGGTGCTGGAGCCAATCCCAGCACACACATAGGAGAGGGCGGGGTACACCCTGGACAGGTCACCAGTCCATCACAGGGCCAACACACAGAGACAGACAGAGACCAACAACCACTCACACTCGCACTCAGATTTACGGATAATTTAGAGTCACCAATGAACCTAAACATGATGTCTTTGGACGGTGGGAGGAAACCGGAGTACCTGGAGGAAACCCACACAGGCACGGGGAGAACATGCAAAATCTGCACAGAAAGGCCCCAGGCCTGGGAACCAAACCCATGACCTTCTTATTGTGGGGCAACAGGGCTAACCACTATGCCACTGTGCTGCCCCTCATTGGACATATTAACTTTTTACTTCAGTCTACATTCAGGCATTAGTCATGACAAAGAGAAAACAGGTTTTTAAACACTGACAATCAATCAAAAGCCCTCTGTGTGCAAAATGGTAAACATTTTTGGCAGGGCCATTCTGACAGTGAAGGAAATTTTGCCCCCTTAGTTTGTGTACCTGGGATTAACAGCGGGTGATATAAGAAAAGAGGGACATCTCGAGGACATAATTGGAACAAGACAATGCTTGAACATTGCAGAGATGATGTACTCCGAGGGAAAAGCTGACTTCACCTACAAGCTAGAGCAGAGACCACATTCAAGGACAGATCCAAGTCTCATCAGACTAGAAAGGAAGAAAACATTGTTTTCTTTTCTTGTTATGTATTGTTTGGCCTTTTCTGTATAATTGTAATGAAAAAAAAATGGTGTAATTTAAAAAAAAAATAAAAAAATTACCTTTCTTCCTCAGATGAACTACTATGAGCGCAGCCTGGAACGGATGAGACAGAGTATGGAGGTGGAGCGTAAAGACATCTCTCAAGTCTTCAAGGTGAAAACTAAATGACTTCAGTTTTGCTGTGAATCTACATGACTATGAAAGCTTTTTTAGTTTTTAATGTTTGCTGGCTTGTGATTTGATTTATCTGTCTGTCAGTTGGAGATCAGTGAACTGGAAGAGCAGAAGGCTGAGGCAGAGCAGCAGGTGAAGCAGCTGAAGGAAGCTCTGGACAAACTACAGATTGAGATCCAACATGGAGGAAGAGGCGGACGAGGGTGGAGCAACGAGCAAGAGCACAGGTGAAGAAGATGAAACAGCACAGTAAAAATCATAGGTTTCAATCTTTTTGTGAAGGTTTCAGTGGTACAAGGTTACATAAAGTTGTCTTTTCCAGGATGCAGTGGGAACGGGCAGAGCTGGAGCAGAACTTTGCTAGAGAGATCAGCAACCTGGTCCAGAGACTGAGTGCTGAGAAGGAACAGTTGCAGGCTGAAATGAAGCTGAACATGGACCAAGAAGTGATGCTGGTCAGGTGAGTTATATGGGTCTGACAAATAGGCAGGACCACAGTCTAATGCCCATCATGCAGGTGTGCATTCTCAATCAGGAACATTTTGTACTCCCTAGCTCCAACATAAATATATCTCTAATTCTGAGCCTAGTTCTCCTGCTTTTCAAGATCTGGGCAGTGCTGACTTCACTGAATCAGATTCATGTTTTAGTTACGGTACTTTCTTTGACTTGACCTTCCTTTTCTATCTGAAACTGAGATCCCAAACACACATCGATATTTATGATGAGCGAACTGGAGCGGCTTCATGTGTGATGACATGTGAATGTAATGTTAAGCATAGCGTAAATGGCTCCTTGATACATTTGTGAACACTGAGCAGGGAGGAGTCTGAGCAGCAACTTTGTCAGATGAAACTGCAGCATGCTGAAGATCAGCGCAACTTCCTCCATCAGCTCCATCATGAGCACCAACAGCTACAGGAGCAGAGAGGATTCTGGGAAAACCAGCTCATACTTTTGGAGCAGGGAAAGCTGCAATGTGAAGAGAGAGCCAGGGAGGATCCGGCCAGGATCTGTAGTCAGTTCAACTCAGAGAAGAAGAGGATGGAGGACCAGCATGAGGAGGCAGTCTTTCAGCTGAAGGAGAAGGTCTCAAGAATAAAGGAGATCATACAGAGCTACAAGCTACAGATCAGCCAATCAGAGACCAGTTTAGAGGAGCTCAGGGATCAATGTAGTCAGGGTGGGGAAGAACTTATAGCATCGCAGGAGCGGTGCACTGAGCTGGAAGCCAGGCTGATGGAGGCCTGCATGCAGCTGGTTGAGAGTGTCGCCTTCCTTGAGTCTCATGAGGCTTTGAGCAAAGACCTCTCCTCAGAAAAGAGCTCAGTGAAGGAGAAGCTGCAGGTGGTGGAGGCCAGAGAGGAGCAGCTTAAGACTCAGGTGACCCAGCTGATGGAACATTTGAGAAACCACCAAGCCACATCAGACAGCATCATACAGGATCGGGAATTAGTGGAGCACAACTGCAGCTTCCTCTCCAGTGCCTTCACCCAGCAGCAGGCTCAGCTCAGAGCTGGAGACCAGACTGTCACTACCCTAAGGGCTGAGCTTGAAAACCTGCAGGAGGCCCTGAAGACCAGGGCTGAAAGTGTCTCGAAACTGGCTGCTGAACTGGACTTATTAAAGACAGACCGAGCCAGACTGATCCAAGACCTGAAGGACCAGGCAATGGCAGTAGACAACCTGCAGCTGGAGCTGGATGGAGCCTCAGAGGAGTTAAAAAAGAGGAGTAGCACTGAGGATGGTCTGCAGGAGGCTTTGAAGCAGGAGCAGATAAGGATGTTGCAGCTCCACTCCACTCTGGATGAAGAGAAGGAAGAGGTCTGTCGTCTAAGCCAGGAGAATATCAGCTACATCCAGTTGGCTGACCAGCTATCCACGCAGATTGTAAAGATGGAGGAGGAGATTTCTACTCTAAGAGACTGTTTTAGAGATCTCAACTCTCAGCTCAATGAGACTGCAGACCTGGTCCTGGAACTCAGGAGGCAGCTCAACTCCAAAACCAATGAGGTAGACCGGCTTCGGGCTGAGGTAGCAGACAGTGCTGAACCTTTCCATCAAGCAAAGCCTTCCTTAGAGAGGCAATGCCGAGATGTTCAGCTGGAGGCCAAAGAGAGGGACCTGGACTGGGCCAAGGAGCAGGTGAACCAGCTGCAAAAGGCCCTGCAGGACTCACAGTACCTGATGAGAAAGACAGAAGAGAACTTGGAACAGGAGAAGAGGAAGATGACGCAGCAGCTGATGGATCTAGAGAATCTAGTCCTTGCTCTGGAGGAGGTGATGGACCCAGCCAGTTCACACAGGTTTGTTGAGCATGAGACTGACTCAGAGATCCAAAACCTGGTCAAGTCGAGAACTAACCTCTATCTGCTGCTCTGCTTGAAGCACTGAGTAGGTTTAAGACTAATCACATCCATAATGAAACTGAAGCTCTTTTCCAAAGAGGGAAGCTGAATGAAATGCTGAATACTTTATCACCCCCAATGCACTGCTTACAGGTTAACTCTACAGTCTGATTGTCTGGAATGCTTTAACTCTTCACCTCATCCCTAACCAAATGACGAACATCTAAATGCATGAAAGACTGCTCATCACTCTGAATAACTCACGATTCTTCGTCGTCATCATAATCAACTGTCTGTGGTTCTCTGTTCATCTGAAGCTCAAAGTAAAAAAAAATTCTCCAAATTCTGCTCTGATGCTTTTTATAAAAATGAAAGGTCATTTTTAATGTCTGGTCTTATTCAAAGAAACTGGAGAATGTGACACCTAACAACTAGAAAACACTGAAGATATATCGTTATGGATTCTAAACTTTCTTGACACCATTAATGGACTTAGACAAGGCTATATATCTGACAGTAGCTTATTGTAGTTCAAATAAGTGTCAACACAAAAACGTTCAAGATGTTTTGAAAATATTTTAAAAACATTTCCATATCATAATTGGTCTACCAGAGAGCCAAGACTTTAAAATGTCCAACTCACTTCAGATGGTTATTATTCTTCTTACTCTTACTCATTCATTCTACTTACATTTTTTTAGATATTTTAATATATAACAGTATAATTACTTATCAAATCACATCTTAATGTAAAAATGAAGACTGAGACAATCATAAAACTACTGCAATCTGCAAGATGGAGAAGGCTTTGCCCAGTAATCAGGAGTCTTATGTTGGTGTTGTGTAGATGTGTTATTAGATTGCAAAGATTCAAACAGTGGTCGATGGTTCAGTTTAAGGAGTTATTTATCAGGATCACCTGGCAGGATGGATACATAAATCTGAGTGTCATTTGAAAAATGAAATGCACACTGAAATTAAAGTGTAAAAACCAACACAGGGCGAGGATTATTCAATCAAACAACAGCTTCCCCAAATTAATTTCACTAATGAAATCAGGTTTTCATTTTCAAAGAGAGTATTTCATCATATTTCTTTAATATTTACCAGAGAGTGATTTTCCTCCACAATCATAAGCAAGTTTGCTGAATGTGCTCAGGTGCGTTTGAGCAATAGCTTGTCTTTCAGCTCATGTTGTTGGCTTTAGGACTCAGCTGGAGGAAGTTCGATCAGAGAAAGGAGCTCTTCAGGAGCGACTCAACATCCTGCAGCAAGAAATCCAGAACCTGGAGGATGATATTGCCAAGAAAGGGTGAGAAAACACTGTTCTAAGAATCTGGGGCATGGAGCACACAAACATTTTGCCTTAGAGTGGCTCTCCTGGGGGACACCTGTCTTTACTGAGCTTGACATTAGCCAACTTGGATTACCTGGATCATTTAAATGATCTTGTACTGTGTAAATTAGAAAGGGAAAGTGATGTCTGACTGTACTGGTCATTATCAGAAATCACAGGTTTAGTTTTAGTCCCAGTTACTGTCACACAAATGTCTCTTCGGGTAGTTCTGAGCTGCTTGTTCTGAACAAACCAATCACCACAAAAGAGAGTATTCTATTTGAAAATACAAAACAGTCGAAAATACAACTGACAATTATAAAAACCAGGAGATAACTGAACTGCTGTCAACTGAGATACCAAAATCCCTAAAATGAAACACACACACACACACACACAAAAAAATACTTTTAGTATTACCAGTTTAGATCTTTTTCCAGTGATGTTCTCAGGAATAATTTTGACCTCTGCTTCCTCTCCTGTTAGGAGGAAACTGGAGGGGATGGAGAGAGAACACGAGAGGAGCAGAGAAGAAGAAGAGAGGCTGCACAAAGAGGTGAGGTAGTGTATGTCTTGATTTGAGAGCAATTTAGCGACACAATTGGTTCTCCTCAGCTCCAGGCTGTGACATGTAATCTCTGGACATTAACTAAGCTGCGGTTTCTTCTTTTGCAGAATTCCAAATATCGAGAGGAGGCTCTAGATCTGAGCAGCAGGAATCTGCAATTGAGCAATGACAATGCTGAGCTCAGTGCCCATCTCCATGGAGTTCGGGAATCCGTCAGGATGCTACAGGAGCGCCTGGCGACTACGTCCAAGGAGCTGGAAGAGGGAGATGCTACGGTGTGTTTTATAGAGTTTAGCCATTTTCTCTCTATTCAAAAACAGAAGATTTCAATGTTTGAGCCTTGGCTCAAAATGTCTCTAAACCATAAACTCTATCTGAAAGTGGATATAGACTCTGGGTCTGAACAGGGAAGTCAGTGCTGAATACCTTCATTTTATCTAATGATCGTCAGGGGATGACTACACTGGTTGTAAATCAAACTCAAATTGAATTGAAGTGTATGTGAAAATGCTCCTACTTCTCCCTGAGCTCAGTAAATGTTTTCCAAATGAGTTTATGGTCTCAGTCTCTAGTTTCAAGTCTTCAATACAACATGATGTTTATTTTTTAGATGAAGGTCCCATTTAGAGGAAAACAGACCATAAAGAAGGGGATAGGTTAGGGGGTGTAGCTACTGTGAAATTGACAGACTGTACAACACAATCAGGATGCAGAACAGAGCGAGTCAGACCGAGCGCTTACTCCTCCTCAGCTCCGCCTTCTCTTCCAAATATGGTTTCTTCTGGTTTCCAAAAACAAGATGGCTAATGGGCCAATTTCAAAATGGAAGCTTCAGTTCACGAACAGCAGCTCACAAACCAATGGGTAACATCACAATAGGTTAACACTTCACTGTTCAGAGAGACAATGAAGTAATATGTGATATCACAGACCAAAGCTTTGTCTTGGAATTAATGGTGCGTGATCAAAGTGTGAGATCCTACTTGGTCATATGCTGACAAACCTGCAAATTATATATTTTTTTCCCCATGTCATGCATGTCACAAAAATGTTTAAATGTTTCAGAACTGCTGATTTGCATGTTGGGAGAGGAAAAGCAAAGTAAAAAAAAAAAAAAAGAAAAGAAACCCTTTTGTCCTACCAACATTTTAACTCATTACTAACTATCAGACAGATGAACAGGAAAAAATTCACATTGACTTTAGAATACAGATGTATCAGATGGAGTAATAACAGCTGAGCACTGTCCTGATTGGTTGACCGTCTCCTCCAGATGCGGCAGCTGCAGGATGCAGTGATGCAACAAGAGAGAGAGAAGCTTCAGCAGCAGGCAGTATGGACACAGGAGCGACAAGTGCTGGAGAGACAGCTTAGCTCCTGCAAAGACAAGGTATGCCTCAGCCTCAGATTATAATGCAAAGAACTGTAATGCTGGAAGGGGTCATGTTACAAACCCTATCATACTTTCAAAAGTGATATATATCAGGGGGCACACACATGGCTCTGATGAAGTGACTGGACATGTCTGTTTGTCCATGAGGATGGATGAAGACTTCACAGCTTCATCCAAACACAGTAGCTTCAGAAAGTCTCAGACCCCTTCACTGTAGGGTTCTCATTCCTTAGCTGGGTCGCCTGTCGGAGGTGGAAACAGAGCTCTCAAGTGTGATTCTAAGGCAGCAGTGGCTGGAGGAAGACAAGGCCAAACTGTTGAGAGAGGCAGAGGACCGCAACAACAAGGTTACAAATCATATACAAATTTTTTAAAAATTGCTACGCAAAAGGGATAAAAACACAAAATAAAGACCTTGGAACTCTTATAACGGTCTTTACTTTTTTCCTTCAGGTGGAGAAGCTGCAGCAGTCCGTTCTCTCTCTGGAGTTGGAGGCTGAACTGCTTCGCTCTCAGCTCAACACCAGCAATCAGGACAAACTTGGCCACAGCCAGGAAGTAACTGAGTTGCAGAAGAAGCTGCAAGGCACTCACAACAAGGTCAAGACAGAAAATGACAGACAGACAATCAGATATTGCTTTATTTACTTGTCCTCCACTTTGCTCACACTGGGTCAACAGATGGTTCACAGGAAATACGTTTATTCCTCATTAAATCACAGTTGAGATACACTAACTACAGGAAGTACTGTTACTGGGATACACTAACCACAGGAAGTACTGTTACTGGGATACTTGTTAGGGAGAAACAGTTGAGTTTTTTCATTCATCTGAACAGAGACAAGCCCTCTGGACCATGTCCTTCCCCTACACATCCGAACATGCTTTTGGTCCGGTCCAGACCTGGGCCTCCTAAACTCTCTGTTTCCTGTGCTGTGGTGGTTGTTAGGTGAAAGAATTGGAGACCAAAATCAGGAAGCTGATGAAGGAGAAGGACGATCTGTGTCAAGCCCTAGAGGAACAGGAGGAGAAGGCTGCTATCACCCTGCAGGAGGAGACCCAGAGACTGAGGGTCCAGAACCCGGATCTCCAACACAAGGTACCAGGCACCTTGCCAGTCACTACCAGACACTCGTTCAGTCTACCTGAACTGTGGTGATCTTCATCTCACCTGTGAATTTAACGGATGTTTCCAGCTGTCAGAGTTGCACGTCCAAGGTCTGGAGGTCCAGAAACTGACACAAGAGCAGCTTAACCTGAAGACCAAACTGAGCGAGCTAGAGAAGTCTCAGACACAGGCAAAGAACCCGGTCAGACCATCAGTTCTAAACAGTAAGGTGAAGAATCCTGTCAGCGTACCACCATAGTAAACCTTTGTGATGGTCTCTGCAGGCAGTGCGGGCAGACACAACTTTCAGCTTGATACAGATGCAGCATGTTTGGCAGCTGCAGGAGATGCAAGAGCAGGAGGGTGATGGACTCAGAGAGCAGATGGACCTGCTGCAGTCCCGGCTGCTGGAGGAGCAAAGGAGGAGTCAGCAGCTGGAGGAGACACTGACCCAGCAGGCCCAGCAGAGCAGCACTCAGATGAGCGTCAAACAGGTAAATGCCACAATGTTGCAGCTATAGCACCAGGCTAAAGGTGTGAGGCTGAAAGAGCCAGGACTCTGCTCTACCAGCCAGGTTAGCCAGCTGATGCTATCATGTTACTGTTATCAGAATGGACAACAGTCATCATCATCAGTTTATCCTCTGTATGGACATGTCAGACTCAGCTGGACTTGATCATATGTGAACTGTATCTGAAGCCCCTGAACTGTACATGCACTGCTGCCTTGTGATTGGTTGATTGGATAACAACATTAATAAGGAGGTGTATGCAGGTGTTCCAGAAAAATTCTCAGTGAGCAGATAAAAACATAAAACCTCTAAGCAAGAAACATGGTTGAAAAAAGAAAGCAGAGAGGAAGCAGAGTTGGATTATAGAGCAGGTTCACCTGTTCAGGGGTAACAGGGTCATAGGTTAAGATGGGTTCATGATCCACTTCAGGTGTGTGTGTGTGTGTGTGTGTGTGTGTCAGGATCAATATGATAAGGCCATGGCCTCGTTACATCTGAGGATGGAGGACCTAGAGATCAAACTGAAGGGGGTCCAGTTGGCTCTGGAGGAAAAAGTCCAGCAGCTTAAAGAACAGGTGAGTCTGTGTGGTCAGACACTGCTGCTGAGTCTGTTAGATTTGCTGGTTCAATTTAACAAAGAGTAAAATGTTTATTACCCAAGGCCAAACAACAGAACACACATGACGGATTAAAAATAAAAAAACTGACTTATTGGTCCAAAAAAGATTTGAAGTTCAATGATCTGGATTTAAAAAACCTTCATTCAGTCTGAGATGGAATTGATTTAAGTTGAAACACTCCTGCAACAGCAATGTTAAGAGAAAAGATAAGAATAAACTGTGATACAGTTCATTTTTGTAGAACAAAGTAAAAGTTTTCTTAATTTTCTGGGTATAACATTTAGTTATTACATTACAATTTACAAGAAAAATTGCATCATTTCACTTTAGAAAAATAATAGGTAGGTAAATAATTAATAAAGTGATATTTGAGGTACAATCAGCTCATTGTTTCTGAACAAAAATTATTTGCCTATTATAACACATTGTATATTGATTGTAAATAATATAGCCCTAACCCTAATGCAATAAAACTGTAAATATCTTGTGTGTCTGTGTGTGATTATCAGACAGTCCACACTCTTTTGCCACTCTGTGGTCTGTCTCATTTGCAGCTGGTGAAGAACAACAAATCAAACGTGCTGCTGAAGGATCTGTATGTGGAGAACTCTCAGCTGATGAAAGCTCTTCAGGTCACTGAGCAGCGGCAAAAGAATGCAGAGAAGAAGAATTACTTGTTGGAGGACAAGGTCAAGGCTCTAAACAAGCTGCTGAGGGAGATTGTCCCTGCGTCGCTTACCACGTAGTTGCTGAACGTTAGTGAGCAGACATGTTCGCATCTGAACTTGGATTTTTGTTTTTTTGATGGACAACCAGATGCACACACCTGTATGTTACACAGTTTAGCACTACTCTGAAGCATTTCAGCCATGAGGGTATTATGTTACTTTGTATATTTTTACTGTTTACTAAAAAACGAGACTCTTCTTTTTTTTTTAAGTGGAGTCAGGGATTGTAAGACGTTTGAGTGTCTGCAGGCAGCTGCTGTCCTGGTCACATGACATGGTTTCATTCTCAAGTCTGTTTTCCCCTTGGAGAGAGACCTCCTGCTCTCCCTCCTGTACAGGACAACAAACCAAACTCACCCGTGCAGTTGTCACCTTGTTGTTCTGACACTGTTGTAATGATGGCACCTGACAACCACATTAAATTATGCTTTTTATCTCTGAGTCAGCTGTTTGCTGTTGTGACCTTCGTTTACTTTACTGCAGCATTTGGAAAAAACAAATGTAACCCTGGTTAGTTGTAACCCCCCCAGGTTGTTACTGTCCCTTTAATTCAGGTGGCGGTAGTGTGTTGGTTTTCAGTGTGACAAAACCTGATCCGCGTGACCATCTCAACGTCAATATACCACTCTCTGTGCGCTCCCCGGACTGATACAGTGTGGTGTGTGTGGATGTAAGAGAAAAGAAGAGGAAACTTGTTAATAAACAGAAAATACAGAGAAAATATAAAACAGAGTTGAACACAGAAGAAAACGAGAGGAATGACGAGCTGTGACGACGCGTAACTGTTAGACCTGTAAACAATTGATCTCCCGGCTGGTTTTTTTAGTTGGAGTCCTTCCTTGTGTCTTCGGTTTGCCTACCATCTTCTGTGGTCATCTGCTGGTATCCCCGTCCTGCTTGTCACTTACCTTCAGAGGAAAAGGATCATCCACACTCACATCTCAATACCCCCCATTCCCCCTCCTGCATCGAAATACTCACCTTGGGCATTCGCTGTGAAAGAGGGCGGTAGGACTGTCTGAGTGCACTCATTTTTTTATTCTTTCAACTCAATTGAACTTCTGGAACATTTTTTTTAACATACCTGAGATCTCAGGGGTTTTATTTATTTTTTTTTTTTTTGTTTAAAGCAAAAGTAACTTGTGGTGAAGCAAAGTAATTAAGAGTGTGTATTGTGAATACAATTGGTATAAGTACTGCAGTATTTCGATCCAGTACTCATTTTGTGTTGACTTAATCTATTCTCTTGGTTTTGTTTAATTATTTAATTTTCATGAGATACTGCACTGTGAAAATTCTTCTCTGGGTCCAATATACTTTCCCTAAACTCAGTCTGTTGTGTGTGTGGTATTTGGGATGGATATCGTTTGCAACGATAATTGGCAAGGTAGATATCAGCAGTCTCCTCATCGAATCTAGAATAGAAATAACCCTCATCTTTTTGATACATATTTAACTGTCTTAAAGTGACAGGAGCAGAGAGGGGTTACACAAACATTTTATTTTTCCATCAGAAAAATACTCAAACTTGTTGAGAACATGAACATTTGTCTGTTAACTTCAAAATATGTTATGTTAAAATAAAGGAGGGAGGGTGAGGCTTTAGCTCTTTTGTCTCAGCTCTTGGATTTCACCGTCTCAGGACATGACGTGTTCCAGGACACCCTGACGGATCAGCTGTTCACATTTCCAGCGTGGTAGGAAGTGCTGGGGGCAGAGAGAGGGACAGTGTCATGAGGACTTCCTGAGAAGACCTGCAGACTGAGGTTTCAGGTGAGCACGTCATTATGCCTATATTGTATAATACAGGCATTATACAATAGGTAGTGTTTGCCTTTACTCTTACAGCCACATTGAGAGGGTGATGTGCAGTAACAGTCCCTGGCTGGACTACAGTTATGGTTAAACCATTATGGTATGTGCTCTGCTAGGTAAACTGTTGAAGCACCATACTTATATAATCTAAAGAAGAAAACCATGTGTCAGCGCAGAGCTTGTTGGTCAAACTAACCTGCTGTGGTTTGACCAGACATGGCGGCACTCTCAGCACATTGAGGACATGCTTCGTGATTGAAATGTCAACATAAATACAGGACAAATTGCTGATGATCCTGTGTTATACAGAACGGGTGGCTGACCACACCACTAGGTGAGGCGTGCCTAAGCGTGACTTAGGCTGATGCACAAATGTCCCTGCTAAGGATTAACCCCAGCAAAGCTGCTGGCCCTGAAAACATCTTTCCTGTCTTGCAGCTGTCAGAGGTGTTACCGGACTTTGTCAACATCTCCCCCTCTCAGGCAACTGTTCCAACCTGCATGAAAACATCCATGATCATGCCAATCTCCAAAAGCTCCACAGTGTCAGGCCTGAACGACTATCGTCCTTTGGCCCTCAACCTGATAGCCACAAAGTGCTTCTACAGGGTAATTAAATAAAATGTATTTCTTTAGTGCCACATCATAACAAAGTTACATCAAGGCACTTTATACATAGAGCATGTCTGTACCAAACTCTTTATGAAGTTGTTAAAGAGACCTAACAGATCCCCCGATGAGCAAGCACTTGGTGTAAGTGGCAAGGAAAAACTTCCTTTAAGAGGCAGAAACCTCAGGCAGAACCAGGCTCGGGGGGGTGGCCATTTGCCTCGACTGGTTGGGTTGAGAGAGAGAGAAGGAAGCAGGGAGAGTGAAAGAGGCACAGTGAGAGTGAGTGTGAAGGAGAGGAGAGGGGGACTTGGCAGAGGGATGGAGAGAAAACAAGAACAGGAGGAAAGAAGATGCCATGGAAAATATGAACAAAAAATACAGATAACATACAGTGATTGCAACCTGGTTGTTCTAAATGTAAAGTAGTAAATATAAGCAGTAGGGGCAAAGAAGAGGTTACAATGGAAAGTGAGTAGTAATGTGTAATGATAAGTAATGGTACTGAGTGGGAACATGGAGCATAGATGATTCAGCACCTTTACGACAGGGACAGGAAGAGAGAAGACAGGAGGGACAAAACACAGACTATGGGAAGAGACAAAGTTCGAGAAATGTAATGTTGTAATGTACATGTATGGGGGAGAGAGAGAGAGATGCTCCGTGCAACCCCCAGCAGTCTAGGCCTATAGCAGCACAACTAAAAGAAAAGAGTATTTAACCTAAAAATTTTAACTGTGCGCTTTGTCATAAAGGAAGGTCAGATAATATTTCTCTGAGGTGCTTAGGGCCAAGTACATTGACTTCAGTTTTGTCTGAGCTCAGAAGTAAACGATCACAGGTCATCCAGGTCTCCATGGCTGTTAGACATGCCTGAAATATGATTAGCTGATTAGTTTCATCCGGCTTCATTAACATCTGCATAACAGTGAAAATTGATGCTGTGCTTCCAGATAATATTGCCTAGGGGAAGCATATATAGGGTGAAAAGGATTGGTCCAAGGACAGAACCCTGTGCAGTGGGAGATTTCAATATTCATGTAGATGTAGAAAGTGACAGCCTTAGTTCTGGGTTTCTTTCATTACTAGACTCAATTGGCTTTTCCCAGCACGTGAATGAACCAACTCACTGCTTTAATCATATCCTTGATCTTGTTCTAACATATGGCATTGAAATTGACAAGTTAACAATTTTTCCTCAAAACTGTCTTTTGACCGACCATTACCTCATTACATTTGAGTTTACTTTAACTGACTGCACAGCATCGAGGAATAAATTTGGCTATAGAAGATGTTTATCTGAAGACGCTGTGGCTAAATTTAAAGAGAACATTCAGTCATCATTTGCAGCAATGCCATATCTAAATTCAAATGAGGATTTCTCCCATACACAGGTTGATGACCTTGTGACTAGCACTATGGCCACACTGTGTTCAAATCTGGATGATGCTGCCCCTCTCAAAAAGAAAGTAATAAAACAGAGGAGGCTGGCTCCGTGGTATAATTCTCAAATTCGTGCCTTAAAGCAGATGACACGGAAATTAGAAAGAAATTGGCGTTCCAGCAACTCGGAAGAGTCTCACCGAGCCTGGAAAGAAAGCTTAAAAACGTATAAAAAAGCTCTCCGCAGTGCTAGAAGATCATATTATTCAGCACTAATAGAAAAAAAAAAGAACAACCCCAGGTTTCTCTTCAGCACTGTAGCCAGGCTGACAGAGAGTCATAGTTCAATAGAACCAGTGATCCCCTTAGCTCTCAGTAGCAATGATTTTATTGGCTTTTTTACAAATAAAATCATAACAATCAGAGACAGAATTCAACAGCTCTTACCCACATTAGACAATAATCTACTGAATACAGCAACTCCTGAATCAAATGCAACGCCTATTTTACATCTGGAATCATTCTCATCTCTGAATCTCTCAGAGCTAGCTTCTATAGTATCATCATCTAGACCATCAACCTGTCTATTAGACCCAGTGCCGACCAGCCTCTTTAAAGACATTCTTTACTTAATTGAGCCCTTCATTCTAGATCTCATTAATTTGACCTTATCTTTGGGTTATATACCTCAGACTCTTAAGACCGCAGTCATCAAACCCCAGCTTAAAAAGCAGAATCTTGATCCAGATGTTTTGGCCAATTATAGACCCATATCAAACCTTCCCTTCATTTCTAAAATCATTGAGAAAGCAGTAGCAAACCAATTACACGACCATCTGCATAGGAACGGTTTGCTTGAAGAGTTTCAGTCAGGATTTAGAGCTCACCACAGCACAGAAACAGCGCTGATTAAAGTCTCCAATGATATTCTAATGGCTTCAGACAATGGATCAGCCTCCATACTTCTCCTCTTAGATCTCAGTGCTGCATTTGACACCATTGATCACAATATTTTATTACAGAGACTGGAACATGAAATTGGCATTAAAGGAACTGCTCTAAGGTGGTTCAAATCCTATTTATCGGATAGATATCAGTTTGTACATGTTAACAATAGCTCCTCCTCAAGCACTATAGCCAGTTATGGAGTCCTACAGGGTTCGGTGCTTGGACCAATCCTCTTCACCCTTTATCTGCTTCCTTTAGGCAACATTATCAGGAAACACAGCATCAATTTCCACTGTTATGCAGACGACACTCAGCTGTATTTATCAATGAAGCCAAATGAAGTTAGTCAGATAGTCAGACTGCAGACATGTCTTGAAGAAATAAAAGTCTGGATGACCCATAATTTTTTACTTCTAAATTCTGACAAAACTGAAGTTATTGTACTCGGCCCTAAGCACCTTAGAGAAACCCTATCTAATCAATTAATCAGTCTGGATGGCATTACTTTGGCTTCCAACTCCACTGTAAAAAACCTTGGAGTAACCTTTGACCAGGACATGTCCTTTGTCCCTCACATAAAACAAGTCAGTAGGGCAGCTTTCTTCCACCTGAGAAACATTAGGAAAATCAGAAATATCCTCTCTCAAGAGGATGCAGAAAAACTAGTCCACGCATTCGTAACTTCTAGGCTGGACTACTGTAACTCATTATTATCTGGATGTCCAAACAAATCTCTGAAAGGCCTTCAGTTGATTCAGAATGCTGCTGCACGAATATTAACAGGAACTAGAAAAAGGGATCACATCTCTCCTGTGTTAGCTGCTCTTCATTGGCTGCCGGTAAAATCCAGAATAGAATTTAAAATCCTTCTGTTAACATATAAAGCTCTTACTGGCCAAGCTCCAGCATACCTCAGAGAGCTCATAGTTCCTTACTGTCCTAGTAGGCCACTCCGCTCTCTAGATGGAGGTTTACTTGTGGTTCCTAGAGTCTCCAAGAGTAAATCAGGAGGCAGATCTTTCAGTTATCAGGCTCCTCTTCTATGGAACCAACTTCCAGTATCGGTCCGGGGGGCAGACTCTTTAGCAATTTTCAAGACCAGGCTTAAAACTTTTCTGTATGACAGAGCTTATAGTTAAAAAGTTAAAGTTCATTTACTCTTTAGCTATGCTGCTACAGGCCTAGACTGCTGGGGGAAGGACTGAGCACCTCTCTCTCTCTCTCCCTCTCCCTTTCCCCTCTCTCTCTCTCTCTCTCTCTCTCCCCCTCTCCCTCTCCCTCTTCCCTCTCCCTCTCTCTCTCTCCCCCTCTTCCCTCTCCCTCTCTCTCTCCCCCCCTTGCATGCGCCGTCATACCAACAACCTGCTTCTCCGAAATCCCAGTTTCTCTCAGTTCCAAGCATGTGCATTGCATTTACTAACCATGTTTTCCCGAAGTCTCCGTCTCCCCCAGCTCCTCTCTTCTCTCTCTCCCAGCTCCTCTCCTCTCTCTCCCTGTCCTCATCCTGCAGGTGATGAATCATCACCATCCCATGTTCCTGCAATGCCTGCTGCTCCCACATCTTCAAGAATTCCATACAGCATCATTCCTACGAACCTCATGCAGCATCATGTTCCTGCCTACACCTGTTTGAATATCCCCTCCTCCTGCTCTCTTTCTCTCCCTACTCTACCCAACTTTGCCCCCCCCCTCCCCCGTGCCTCTCTCTCTCTCTCTCTCCCTCTCTCTCCCTCTCTCAACCCAACCGGTCGAGGCAGATGGCCGCCCCCCCTGAGCCTGGTTCTGCCCGAGGTTTCTGCCTCTTAAAGGAAGTTTTTCCTTGCCACTGTCGCCAAGTGCTTGCTCATCGGGGGATCTGTTGGGTCTCTTTAAATAATTTTATAAAGAGTTTGGTCTAGACCTGCTCTATATGTAAAGTGCCTTGATGTAACTTTGTTATGATTTGGCGCTATACAAATAAATCTGATTTGATTTGAACTACATGATTAACTAAAGTTCATGAGGAAGAGTCATTGGTAACATGAACGAAGTGATATCAGTCTGATAAGTATGATTTAATCAGCTCCATAGTCTGAAGCCATTAGAATGTGGTTGGTAACTTTTACCAGTGATGTTTCTGTGCTACGATTTACTCTAAAACCCGACTGACACTCTTCAAACAGGCTATTCCGATGCAGAAATTCACATAATTGGCTCAAGAATTTAAAAAATAAAATGGAGGTTGGACATGGGTCTATAATTAGCCAAAACTTCTGGATCAACATTAGGTGATTTGATTAGAGGTTTAATAACAATAATCCTGAAAGGCTGTGGTACATAACCTAAAGATAAACTCACATTGATAAGATCCAGAGTGTACTTGTTAAATGTTGGAAAAGCATCTTTAAATAACCTGGTAGGTATCAGGTCTAAAAGATGGTTTAAATGATGAGACTATAGAAACTAGCTCAAAAACATTTAAGGGTGAATAAGATTCCAACTACAAACCAGGAGTTACAGTTGATTCAGAAGCTGCTGCATTTGATAGTGGAATACTGACAGTGTAGGTAAGAGCTGGTGAATTTTGGCTCTAATTGTTACGATTTTATTAGTAAAAAAGCCCATAAAATCATCGCTGCTAAGAGTTAAAGGAATCAATGGTCCCACTGAGCTATGACTGTCAGCCTGGCTACAGTACTGAAGAGAAACCTGGGATTCTTCTTGTTTTCTTCTGTTAACACTGAATAGGAGGAGCTTCTGGCGATGCGAAGAGCTTTTTTATATGTTTTTAAGTTTCTTCCTAGGCTAAGTAGAATTCATCTGCATTACTGGACCGCCACTTCCTTTGCAATATCCGTGACGTCTGCTTTAAGGCACGAATTTGAGGGCTATACCAAGGTGCCAGCCTACTTTGTTTCATTACTTTCTTTTTCAGAGGAGCCACAGTATCAAGATTTGAACACAGTGAGGCCATAGTGATATTCACAAGGTCATCAATCTGGAGAAGACCTATTGACTTTAGACATGGCAATATTCTCCTTAAATTTGGCCACAGCATTTTCAGATAATGCTGTGCAACCAATTATTGGAAACTCAAATGTTATTAGGTAATTGTAAGAGAGAAGAGGGTTGTGGGGAAATAATATTAATTGGTAAATTTCAATGCCGTATGTTAGCATCAGATCGAGGGTGTGACTGAAACAGTGAGTAGGTTCATTCACACACACTGGGAAAAGCCAACTGAGTCCAGTAATGACTTAAATGCAGAACAAAGGCTGTCACTGACAACATTTACATGAATATTGAAATCACTCATTATAATGATTTTATGTGTACTAACCACTAATTCTGATATGAACTCAGAGAAACTCTGAGTAAGGACCAGGTGGACGATATACTGTAATCAGCAGAACAGGTTTTTCAATTTTCCAGTTTGAATGGGAGAGACTGAGGGTAAGGCTTTCAAAAGATCTATAACCAGAGTTTGGTCTAGAATTGATTAATAAGCTGGAATGAAATATTGCAGCCTCCCCTCCTCCTCGACCTATGGTACAAGGAATATGAAAGTTAGCATAAGTAAACTGATCATACATCAGTTTTTGTCAGGACTCGTGTGAGCAGACCAAAACCTTTGCACATACAACAACAATAAACCATGGTTTAACACCAAACTGTGGAAACCAAGGAAGCTGAGGAGGAGGCCTGTAGAAGTGGGGACCGTGCCCTGTACAAGCAGGCCAGGAACACACTGATGACGGAAATGAGAGCAGCTAAGAGGAGCTACTCTGAGAAGCTGAAGAGTAAATTCTCAGCCAGTGACCCTGCTTCAGTGTGGAGAGGCCTGCAGGACATGACCAACTACAGGAGCCCATCCCCCCACCCTGTAGGGAACAAACAACTGGCAGAAGAACTGAACAGCTTCTACTGCCGCTTTTCACACCCATCACCCACCCGATTCACAACTCCGAACGGCTGTGCTGTACCTGCCCCTCCCACCCCCCTCCACTCAGACCCCCTGCCTGGACTGAGGATCCTAGAAAAGGATGTGTGCTGGGTCTTTCAGAGGCAGAAGATCAGGAAGGCTCCAGGACCCGACGATGTGTCTCCTTCCTGCCTGAGAACCTGTGCTGACCAGCTGGCCCCGATCTTCAAGCAGATCTTCAACAGATCTCTGGAGCTGCGTGAGGTTCCCTCCTGCCTCAAACGCTCCACCATCATCCCGGTCCCCAAGAAATCCACTGTCACAGGGTTGAATGACTACAGGTCCGCCCCCCTGACATCTGTAGTCATGAAAACCTTCGAGAGACTGGTGCTGAATCACTTGAAGGACATCACAGGACCCCTGCTGGACCCCCTGCAGTTTGCCTACCGGGCAAACAGGTTAGTGGATGATGTAGTCAACATGGGACTGCACTTCATCCTCCAACACCTCGACTCCCCAGGGACATACACATGGATCCTGTTTGTAGACTTCAGCTTGGCGTTCAACACTATCATCCCGGGAACCCTCAAGGACAAACTCACCCAGCTCACTGTGCTGGCCTCCACCTGTCAATGGATTTACATCTTCCTCACAGACAGGAGACAGCAGGTGAGGCTGGGTAGCATCCTCTCCAACACCCGTAGCATAAGCACTGGTACCCCCCAGGGGTGTGTTCTTTCCCCGCTGCTCTTCTCCCTCTACACCAATGACTGCACTTTGGATAACCCATCTGTGAAACTTCTAAAGTTTGCAGATGACACAACGATCATTGGCCTCATCCAGGACAGCGATGAGTCTGCCTACAGGCACAAGGTGGACTGACTGGTCGTCTGGTGTGGTCAGAACCACCTGGAGCTAAATCCGCTCAAGGCTGTGGAGATGACAGTGGATTTCAGGAAGAACCCCCCCCACAATCCTCAACAGTACAGTGACTAGTGTGGACTCATTCAAGTTCCTGGCAACCACAATCTCCCAGGGCCTGAAGTGGACCTCCCACATAGACTCTGTCAGGAAGAAGGCCCAGCAGAGGTTGTACTCTGTTGTTCTGCGTCAGCTGAGAAAGTTCAACCTGTCTCAGGAGCTGCTGGTCATCTTCTACACCACCATCATCCAGTCTGTTCTCTGCATTTCCATCACTGTCTGGTTTGGACAGGCCACCAAGCAGGGCAGGAATAGACTATAAGGTCTGCAGAGAAGATCATTGGGGCCGACCTGCCCTCCACCCAGGACCTTTACCGGTCCAGAGTCAGGAACCGGGCAGGCACCATCGCTGCAGACCCCTCACACCCCGAACACAATCTGTTCGGACTGTTTCCCTCTGGTAGGCGCTACAGAACTCTGTTTGCCAAAACCACCAGACTTAAAAACTGTTTCTTCCCCCAGGCTGTCTCCCAGATTTCCCCATAAGCCAACGGACAACCTCATGCACATTTGCACATAACTGCAATATTGTAAAATATTGTATATATGTATATATATATTTATATATATTGTTTTTGTCTTTGCCTTAACCCTTTAATATCCTCACTAAGAAAAAAGCAATGGAAAAATTATTTCTTTGCAATTTTTATTTCCTTGGGGCAATAATAATGACAAAATTTTTTTTTTTTTTTAAGTTTTTCAAATTATAGGCCTCTACCAAACGGTTGAGCAGGACATTAAAAGGTTAACGTGTCCAAGATAGAAACACCAAAGTCAAATTCCTAGTATGTTTACACATACCTGGCAATAAAACTATTTCTGATTCTGATAAGTGGGGGCTGTAGATTCATTTATACTAACATACTCATCCTGCTGCAGCCAGGTTTCAGTGATACAAAATAAATCCATTATATGATCAGTGATTAGATCATTAACTAGCAGAAAATTGATGATAGTGATCTAATATTCAATACTCCACATTTAATTTTTGTAATATCTAGATCCAAATTGGTGGTATTTTCAATCTCAATGAAGTTCTCATTTTTAACTCCTCTTCTGTTTACTTTTGGTTTTATGTTTACTAAATTTAGGAGGTTGGGGGACAGACACAGTTTCTGTAGACATTGGTTGTATTCTATTCTGTGCAGACAATCGCTCTGACTGAGGCACAGAGAAGAACTTTAAACTGCAGCTCTGCCTCCAGGTCTGGACTCGGGAATGCCATGGTTTATGGGCCACATCAAAGTTTCCATTGATGTCACTGTGGACCCCTACCAGAATGCCTACCGACAGAACCGCTCCACTTCTTCAACTTGCTAAAGGACTTTCTAACCACAGACCACAGACTGTCAGAATCCACAAAATCTCATCTTCTCCAATCACTGGCTCCCCTCAGGGATGTGTGCTGACCACCCTCCTGTTTGCCCTGCTGACATATGACTGCTCTGCCAAGTACTTGAGCTGTCATAGAGTGAAGTTTGGGGACAACACAGCAGTCATAGGATGCATCACAGACAATGTGGAACCCTAATATAGGGAGAAGGTGAAACACCTGGAGAACTGGTGCAGAGAAAACAACCTCTGCAACAATGGGAAAAAGCCAAGATGACTGTGGACTTCAGGAGGAGCAAACATCCCCCTCCTACCCTGAACATCGTAAGAGCAGTTGTGGAAGTGATCTTCAGCTTCAGATACCTAAGCGTTCACCTCAGTAATGACCTCACCTGGGGCAACAACACTTCCTGTCTGGTTAGGAAGGCTCATCAGTGCCTCTACTTTTTATGGAGACTGAGGCATGCAAGACTCACTGGCTCAGTACTGTTTTCATTCTGTAGATGTGTGGTGGAGAGTGTCCTCTTATCCTGCATCACCATGATGCACCGCAGCTGCTCTGTGGCAGAGAGGAAGGCACTGCACAGAGTTGTGAAGGCTGGGCAAAGGATTTTTGGGTGCAGCCTCCCCTGTATGGCGGACATCTGTAACACCAGATGCAGAAAGAGGGCCACCTGCATCATGAAGGACTCCACCCATCCTGCACATTCATTTTTTGCCCCTCTTCCTTCGGGTAGAAGGTGGCGAAGCATCTGGAGCAGTACCACCAGACTTAGGAAAAGCTTCTGTGAGACTGCTGAAATCTGGTAGTGTTCCTTAGTTTGCTTCCCAATTGGGGGTGGACAACATGTGCAATAACCAAACAAACTGGACTTATTTATGTATTACACAATCCATAAACCTCTACCCCACTCACGGCAATGAATGTACACTGTATTTATTAAATCTATTTTTGCACATTATTTCTCTGCTGTTGTACACTTCACAGGTTATACTGTGACGTACTGTGTTTTTGTTTAGTTACTGTGTTTACCTTAGTAATATCTTCTTTTTTTTCTGACTGTGTTATTAGTATTATCTTATTTTTTCATAAACTTTTCAGTTTTTCTCTAATTTATCTTGTTTGAAATTATTTATTTGTTGCTTGCACCATATAAATGTCTGTTCTTGTGGTAATTAGGGGGTCCTGAGTCACAAATTTCATTCTTTGTCATGTAAGTGCAGACTGGAATGAAAGTGAAAACCCCTTGAATCCTTGAACCAGCAGGGTTTGCTTTGCTGTTGAGCAAATAAGACAAATGTTTTTCCCTTCCTTCAATCACATGATGTGGTAAAAAGCCTAGACTACTGCAGTGCTATCTTGGTAGGTCTTTCTTTGTGCTCAGTGAAACAATCACTGATGGTCCAGGATGCGGCAGCCCATCTGCTCTTCATGTCACTCTGCTACTCATTGACCTAATCTGGCTACTCATGGTTGCCTAAATCACTAATGTTCCTTTGTGGTCCACAGCCTCTACATGACCTCAATCACCTAGCCTTCTGCTCCTACTCAGTCACTGTACTCCACCATGAATGTGGTCTGTTTTCACCATCCCTGATGAACTAGCTACCATCAGAGCAGGGACGACCATCTGCTCTGAAGAAAACAGAAAACTCTAACATGTCTAACTGCACTCCCTTTGAATTAAAGCATCTCTTACATGCGTAAACGGACCATCACACTGTTGTGGGCTGGGGTTAGGGTTAGTCAGTGTGTGTAAACTTGGTAAAGCCTGGTTTGCATTGTCATTGTTAACATTCACTAGTCATGCCTTACTGTGTTATTGGAATAATTTCAGTCTTTGAGCTCAGTTTTCCAAAGGCTGAAGGTTATCACCTGACTGTTCTTCTTCAGCAGGATCACTGTTCCATCGTCGATTTCAAACTCTCCGTGGTCCTTTAAACACCTCACCTGGAGAGCACACAGACACTTTATGTCAACATTAAGAGGTCGGACTACAGCTGGAGGGCGTCAAAGGTCAAACTGTGTCCCACCTCAATGTAGAGACTCTTTGGAGGCTTCATGTCCTGAGTGATGTCCAGACCTTCCCCTCCGCCCAGAGAGCGCATGAAGATGGCAAGAGACTTTTTATACTGACCGAACCACTGCAGCTGTGACAACACACCACCCACAATTCAATCATCAATTGATCATCACAGATAAAAGCAATATTTCTCAAAGTTTCAGTCACTTCCACATTAAAGCTGTGGTTGACGCTCAGAGCAAGGGAAAGACAGATCCTACATTTCCCATCTGTAACTGTGAGGCACCTTTCCTGTTTCCACAGCCTGAATAGTCTCCATGAGGCAGTTATACCACAGACGCGTACTGTTCATGAAAACCAGGTGCACGGCCTTTTCACACTCACCTCCTCTGCACACATTTGGAATCGAACGTTGGCGGGCAGAACACTGCCGTACTCCCAGCGAAGAGCTCTGATCCTCAGCAGCCGGTCATATCTGAAACACAGAGACATCTGAGAGGATCCACAAGTAAAGGGGCTATGTGTCTGTATGTGTCAGTGTATAAAGATGTTTTTGTCAGGTTGTAAACGTTCGCGTGTTGGTGTGTGAATGTTAAATGTTTAAGATTTGTTGAGGCAAATGATTAAGAGGGAGAATGATCAATCGATACTAAACATTGGTAATTACTTTTCTGTTAATAGAGTAAAGATCAGATGCTGGTTACATGTTGACCTGAGGGGGGTTTAACAGTTGAGAGGATCATTTAGGTTACTACAGTTCACATGAACATAGCTGTTGACATATTTCTGCCTGGACTGAAGTTATAACACAGTGAGTGCGGGCACATGATGACCAGGTGTGACAGTGTGTCGTGTGGTTACAGGTAGGCAGTGAGGCAGCGCTGGTTCCTAAGCAGGCAGCAGTGACGCAGTTTGATGGAGGGAATCAGATCGGTTCGACCTTCAGATTTTGCCTCGTTTCTGAAACAGAGAAATCAGGTGGGAAAGAATGATTATCATCACCAGTCACCACGGTAACTGCAGTCGCAATGACCCAGAACCAAGAGGAGCAACAGTCCCTGGTCTCTCTTCACTGCTTCCTACTCTGGTCCCATACAGGATTGAGTCTTTTTTTTAATTTTTATTTTAAGGTGTGTCTTTTGGGGCAGCATATAACTGTGTAGTATACTTTATATTTGGAAATTAAATCTGATCTGAAATGAGAGTGTAAAGTGTTTCTCACACGTCGTTCTGGTTCTGTTCATACAGAGCTTCCATCTCCTGCAGGACCTGTCGCAGTCCATCCTCCTGCAACACACACACATCATCACATCAAGCCAACCATAGGGTCAAAGGTCAACCTGAGCACGGTCAGCTGGGCCCACTGTACTGGCTTCAGTCTGTCAACAATACTGACTTTAAAAAACTGTTCAAGTTCACAACAGGACTCATCCATCTATACATTTCTTTGGATGGTTTCATTTTAATATGTCCAAAATAAACAACAAAAAAACCAACACTGTGAGGTACTGAGGCTGAATTTTTACTGTATCGGTCAGTGGAATGAAGGCAGTCAGTCTCGCTGTTATAACAGCAGGTTGGTCTGTTTCTGGATCCTTTTCAACGCCCGTTGTTACTTCATGGAGGTCACGGTCCGTTTCAAACTGTCCCATGTTTAAGCGGAATGTGTTTCCCAGAGAGTCGGGAGCTCACTCACGTTGAAAGTGGGCAGCTGTCCGTCATTCATCCGATGAAGCTCTCTGATTAACTCCAGGGCTTTTTCACAAAACATCCTGATGCTGAGCCGAGGAGAAGGTTCAATGTTTACTCGACCAGAAAGAGACCCAGAGTCGGACGCAGAATAAAACCAAAAGCCGTTTCGCGGCAAAATAGGAGGGCTGTGTTATGACCACGTGACGGGCTGAGGTCACGCTCCGGAAGCCGCTTTGGGACAAATTTGTCGAAATGAGCCATCGCCACCGGAAAACACCGAATCGTTAAATATTGGTGTTGTGAAGCAGCTATATGTCGCCCAGACTGGGCGGGATGTGAGGATTTTATTTACGCTGTTCATTCTACAGCTAACTGAGCTGACCATCGCTAAAAGAGCTTCCGTGTTGCCCCGCAGAGTCATTTCCGTTTACTGGTGGAAATAAACCGGTGGAGCAGCTTTAGGAGGCCGGCTCCGGCTCTTCTGCTGGGTAAGTGTTTTACTCAACTGCTCTGAAAGTGCCATTTATTCTTCACATTCACATTCATATCTCCCTTTATGGTGAAGCTGATTAGCAGAGTAGAGTTTCTGCCAACTTCGTTAACTGCTGCGTTCAAATGCCACTGGGAAAATACACCAAAAACAAACAATACTAACGTGACGTTTAAATTATTAGGGGTCCAAGCAAAGCTGGAACCCTATTGTTTTTGCTAGGATTATTATTATTATTATTATTATTATTATTATTACGCTGCTTTTCTTCTTCTGCCCATAAAACCCAGACCGTACATCGAAAAGTCATCAAATTTGGTAGGATTGTAGAGGGTCATGTCCTGAACAGTTGTGTACAAGCTGGTGTCCATAGGTCACATGACCTGGCAGCCATTTTGGCTTAAAGTCGCCATTTTCAAAAGGTCGGGCCCCTTGGCCCCTTTGAACAAACGTCACAAAATTTGGTATACAGGTTCCCCTCAGTACAAGGAACAAACTTGCCTCCTGGACCATTCAATACCGCCATATTGGATTTTGAGCTAATTTGCATAATGAGGATTTCAGCAAAAATGACATCTTCTTCAGAACGGTTGGGCCGATCGGCATGAAATTCGAAACACATCATTTTGAGCCAAATCCCGACCTAAATTGCGAAGCAGAAGATGGTACATCAAAAAACATGGCCGCCACAAGCCAATCAATTTGCTTCCTTTACTTATTAATATGCAAATGAGCCAATATCATGCACCGTTGCATCAGTTGTTCTGAAATTTATTGTGCACAATGGCAAGGCCTCACTGACAAGATATTCCAAATTTGAAAGCAATCCATCAAAAAATACACATTTTTCACAAGCACTTGAAAACGCCAATTTTTAAGATCATTTTTAATATGTGAAAAAATTACTTAAAAATGATCTTCTCATGAACCCTAACATCAACTGATGAAAAAATTGACTTGTAGGGCCTCTGGGGTATGCTCCTATCTAAATTACGAATAGTCGCTACATCATATAATGTCAGAGCTATGTGTCAATCAAATTGTAATGGTGATATAATGAGTTTTTGTTATTTAATAGTTGTCTGCTTCTGAACCACTGGCCTGATCAACACAAAACTTGGTATGGAAAACCCTTACATTGACCTCTATCTAATTTATGAAAGAAAAAACATGGCTACAACAGTCAATGATATTTACAGTGTTATTATCTGTAACCCAATAAGTCCCCCAGTAACCCAGTGTTTTTCATTAACTTTTTCTATACACTATCCTTTTAAAATATTCATCACTGATGTTTTGTGCATAAAATAAAGATCCCTATACAATTCACTTATATGGGCTTGGACCCCGTAATTGCTGCTTGCAGCTATTTTTGAAATTGTAATTGCTTCTTTTTCGTTTTCATTCTTATTTCCGTTGAATTCGTTTTAATTCAAGCAAATTCATTCTTCGATTAATTGGTTGGCCTTTTGCAGAAAAGTTGTCAGTGCCAATTTGATATTCAAGTCATCGTCAATTTCAAGAAAAAATAATGACAAAAAGCCCAATACTTTGTCAGATGAGAGCATTAGCTGCTTTTCTTACTTCTTTTCTGTGTGTATAACACATCAAGGTTTTTGTTGAACAAAACAAGGCATTTTAATCTTTGACATTTGGCTCTGATAAGACCAGAGAGTCATTTTTTATATTTCATACGTGAACAATTAATCAAATACTGTAATGTATATATAACATTGTATATAATAGAAATAATAAAATTTTGAATAAATGTCAAGACAAATATGGTGTTTTTATATTGAATTATCTTAAAATTTTATTATTTAGTTTATATACATTATTTCCTTGACTAGTATAATATTACCATAAAACATAATTACACAGTAATTTCCTATGAGACACAACTACAGATTTTTACAAGAGGTCAGAAGCCATAAATAATGGAGAACACCATGTAGAACAATGTTTTGTTTATCAAATATTTTTATTATGTAGTATAGTGAAGTGAAAAGTGCAGGATTGTAATTAACTATCCTGAAAGACATTTAAAGTATTTCATGATGTCTAAGTTCATTTTTAGTCAAAGCCAAAAACAAGCAGATCAAGTGTTTGTGTCAAATTTCCCTCAAGGCTTTACTGAGAGATCATGCTGGGGCTGACAACCTGAGGAAAACCCGATTCAACAGTCACAGGTCTCATTGGCAGCACTGTGACGTTTTATCATGTTGTTTTCAGGACGCTAACCAGGAATTTAGACATTTCAGTCAAAAAATCCAGGTCAGTTCACCACTGCAGGAGTCTTTGATCTTGATCCCAATGAGTGATCTTAAATTAGCCTAAAGGAAATAAAAATTCAGAATTGTCAACTGAAACATACATCTTGAAGTATCAGAATCAGCACTGCAGCTCAGAATGTGTATTGGCGCCATAAAGTAATATTAGGATGGTTGATTGTCTGATTTCTCTGCCACTTATTCTTTATCACAATGTTAAATGTGTGCTGCTGTGGTTTGTTCTGTCATCTTCACCCTCAAAGAGCAGAAAGTAACAGGAGGAACCGTCTGATTTGCTGCGCCCTGTTGCTGGATAAGTTTTTGAAGGCAGCATGCACTAGCTCAGTTTATATACTCCATAAACTGATTATGTTTTTATAGTCGTTTTTCCGACGCTTCTCGGAGACCATGGACGCGGCACAGTGAGATCACATGTGTGTGTTTCTGCCCTGTGATTGGCTCTGGCAGAGCGGTGCGGATCAGCTGCTGTCTGCTGGTCTCAGTGTGGAGCGCCTAGCGGCTGGAGGCTCAGCCGGGAACTGCTTCCTTCCTCACCGGCTCCTACAGCCCTGTCACCCGGCAGGCTAACAGCCTCCTCCCAGCTGAGAGGCCCGCAATTACGGCTCGTCTATCGGTCTGTTTTCTTTCATTTATTATTGTTTCCTTTCATTTATAAACATTTCCAGTGATGCGAAGGCGGAATAACTCGGTGACTACCGAGCCTGACAGCGGGAACACCGGTACTCTGCTGGACAGCGACCCGGACCTGAAGCAGCGTCCCGGCAGGGGAGAAGCGGAGCACGCAGCCGGCGGCCGGCAGGGCCCGGCGGAGGACCGGAGCATGGGGAAACCGTTCAGGAGGTAACACCGGGGTGTCAGCACAGGGACACATCTCTTTATTCACATCACTAAAATCAATCACTCAGTTAATAAAAGTTTGGAAACGTCATGAGGGTCCTTCATTGTGACAAAAGGGCAGAAAGCAGCAGTTTAGATTAAAATTTAAATAATCTGATGATATTGACTCAAACAAGAAAGAATAAGAGAGATCTTGCCTATCCCCAGCCAGCAACACTTGCTGCTCTGTTTACTGTTCCTTCTGCCAGTATCCAAGTCAAGGTGTATCCCTCCACAAAACAGTCATCAATCAAATCCATTTAAAGTCAACTCCACAAAACAAAACAATGAAGATGCCTTCAAGCTAAACAAAAGTAAAATAATTAAACATAAATAAATGATTTAAAAAAAAAGGCCTCAGCTTCAAACCCCAGCCACAACGCAAACCAGTGGTAGGCTTGTGCTGTTCCCAAGCCCAGATAAATGGGGAGTGTTGTGACAGGAAGGGCATCCAGTGTAAAAATGTAGCGTAATGTAATGCCAGATAAATCATGCAAGTCATGGAGCTGACTTGCTGTGGTGATCCCAAATAGAGAAAAACCAAAAGAGGAGAAGAAATAAAATGATAAAATAGAAGATCTAACAATAATTCGTGTTTATAAAACCTTTTCTTTGATATTGGATGTGATTAAGTAAGAATTAATTAATTGATCTTTTACCTCATATCCATTTCTGGGTTGCGGGGGTGGTTCTGAAGCCAATCCCAACTCGCAATGGGTGAGGGCGGGGTCACCCTGGACAGGTCTCCAGTCCATCACAGGGCCAACACACAGAGACAGACAGAGACCAACAACCACTCACACTCAGACCTACGGGCAATTTAGAGTCACCAAGTAACCCAAACATGCGTGTTCTTGTACTGTGGGAGGAAACCCACGCAGGCACGCGGAGAACATGGCCACAGGCCGGGCATTGAAACCACAACCTTTTTGCTAGGAGGCAAGAGCGATTTAGTAAGAAATAAAAAGCATTATTTAATATCATCTAAGTGAATGGATCCAAAACAACCTGGTGAAAAAGATAATTCTAAGTAGCAGAAACTTGATTAATAATTGAATATGATTTTATTTAGATTTTGTTCGAACACAGATTGACGTCAAACCCAGTCCAATGAGCTGACGTGACCCCACAGCACTGACTGGTTTCACTGCGACTGTGGGGCTGGTCAGACTGGAAGTATCAGATGAGTTAGAGAAGAGAAATCTTTAAGCATGTATGACTCTGACACCTCTGGACAGGAGAGACTGGAGCTGCTGGCTGCTAAGCTCCAGTTGGAGATCTGATATTAAGGAAGATCTTCAGGCCCTGAACCTGAGAAATTAGATAATCAGAGACTCCTGGAAATCATAAAACAATTATGCAACTGAGTAACTATAGCATTTACTTTGATAATCAGTTCATTGGCTGTGAGGATGTGATGATCAGGTAATTCATGTCGCATGACATTAATTTAGTAAATATGATAGTGAAACATGAAACCTGAGCAATTTCATTTCTCAAAAGCAGAAAAGTTTTTTTCTCACTACGTTACAGTCTAATCAATCATGAATGAGACTGTGTGACTTGTTATTTTGATCATTTTTAATAGCTTTAATATTTGTTCATAACTGTGTGGTTTCTCATATGAGAGGATTTGCTGTTTTTTTCCTACATGTGATAGTAAACTGCCTGAACACTTATTGAAACTTAAACAGCCATTTTCACTGTTTTCAGATTTTGATATAGTATAATTCTTGTTGCCAAATCAAAAGCTGATTGATTGACATTTATTGTTAGATCAATAAAGGGTGAAAATAAGAATTTACTTCACTTCAGTTTCCACACCAATACTGAAGCGACACCTCACAGGACATTTATGGAGAAATTTTCCTCTGGTCTTAGTACTTTTACTGCAAGTAAGGACCTGACTACTTCCTACTCTTCCTCTTTCAATTTATCTGACAGAGAAGAAATTGATGATAATAATAACAAGAGCATATTTGGCAGGTTAATCAATGATCAATAAGCCTTAAGATTTTAGATACTAAGGAGTCAATGAAGGCAGCAGCAGAAAAATAAACTTTTAACAGTTTAAGCCAGCACTGAACTGAATGTTATATAAACTTCCATCAGATACCTCAACTTTGACCCACGTCTCTTGCCGTAGTTTTGTGATATAGACTTCATGAAGTCTATATCACAAATGAATTTCAACAAGATGAAGTTCACACCCAGCAAATCCAGGAGCATATCCATTATCAGAGGGAAACTGGCAGACCAGAGATTTTACCTTGATGAAACACCCATTACATTGGTGTCAGAGCAGTCAGTGAAGAGCCTGGGACGGTGGTACAATGAAAGCCAGATCAACCAACTAAGGGAGGAAACTATCAAAGGTCTTTCCACCATTGATAAGACCTTCCTTCCTCGGAAACTGAGACTGTGGTGTCTGCAGTTCGGGCTGCTCCCCCGCCTGATGTGGCCACTAACTGTCTCTGAGGTCCCGCTCACCAAAGTGGAGAAGCTGGAGAGAAGAGTCAGTTCCTACGTGAAGAAGTGGCTAGGTCTCCCATGCTGTCTCAGCAACATTGCCCTGTACGGACGTGGTGCCCTGAACTTCCCCATCTCCAGTATCACAGAAGTATATAAGTGTAAGAAAGTGAGCTGGACATGACCCTGTCAGAGTCACAGGATGCAGCTATACGAGCAGCTGCCCACAGGCTGGCAACGGGAAGGAAATGGACCCCTGCAGAAGCAGTGCTCCAGGCTAAGGCCCAATCCCAATGTTCACCCTACTCACTACCACTAGCCCTTACTCACTACCCCTAGCCCTCACCCACTACCCCTTAACCCTCAAAAGGAAGCCACAAGGGGTAGGGCTTTGTAATCTTCCCTAGGAATTGGGACATCACTTGCTACGTCACCACGTAGTTTACGTTCGGGCACGCAAGCGACTGCGTAGTCCCAGCAGCAACATGGAGGCTACGGTTCATGTAAATTTCAAACGGCATGATTTTATTTTCGTATGTAACGCCCTCACCCTGTTCTTACTCTGTCTGTCAATGTAAATTTTGTCAATATATATAAAAAAAAACAAAAACATGGAGTCTACGGTCGTGATCGGTTGCGATCGTTTGTTTTTTTTTTGCATTCATCATGCTTTGGTTGATAAATAAACCAAGAAGTACCCGGAGAAGAATACAACATCGACATCTGTTGTCTCCTGTGAATTTTTTGTGGGTTTTTTTCTCCGACTTCTCCACATCCTCTCGCTCTCTGGGGATCGCGAAACTGGCCCTTCCGCGGGAAGTCAGCATCGGAAAACCCTCGCTCTGAAAGGCTAGATTCATAGCCCCTACCCCTTGTTATGCCCCCTACCCCTACGTGAAAAAAGGAATTGGGACACCACTACCCTCGTGGGAACGTGCAAAATTTAGGGGTAGGGGGTGTATTGGGACTGGGCCTAAATCTGCTCTCAGGCACGGGGACATAGTAGGACACATCCAACGAGGAGGAACGGGACTTGGATTTGGCGAACGTCAACCAACGTGGCACAAGGCTACACCCTCTGAAAGAAGACAGTTGGTGGTTGAGGAGGTTCGGCATCAAGAGGAGGCAGACAGACGTGCAAAGGCCTTCTCACAAGCCAAACAGGGTCAGTGGACCAACTGGGAAGAGCTTGAACACCGCAAGCGCACCTGGAGGGACATCTGGGAAATGGAGGGAAGCAGGCTGAGCTTCATCATCAGAGCCACCTACGATGTTCTCCCATCTCCCACAAACCTGAAACAGTGGCTAGGAGAGGATCCCACCTGTGCACTCTGCCAGACACCAGAGACGCTAAGAAACATCCTCACTGCATGTAAAACGGCCTTAACGCAAGGCTGTTACACCTGGAGGCACAATCAGGTCTTGCGGCAGCTGGCAATCACCCTGGAGGGAAGAAGAATCACCACAAATGCAATCCCCCCAGCGAAGCACGGACTCCCAAGTACCACTGCTTTGTTGAGGCCAGGCGAACGTCCACCTAAAACATCAGCAGGAGTGGGCCCGACCCTCCTTGACTCAGCCCGGGATTGGAAAATGCTGGTTGACCTCGATCACAAACTTGTTTTTCCCACCGAGATAGTAAAAACAACTCTGAGGCCTGATCTTATCCTGTGGTCTACCTCCCAGAAACTACTTTACATCGTGGAACTGACCATACCCTGGGAGGCAGCTATAGAAGAAGCGTACAAGAGAAAAAACCTGAAGTACGCCGAAATAGCAGCCCAAGCAGAACGGCGCGGCTGGAGTACCAAAGTTTTCCCATTCGAAGTGGGCTGCAGGGGATTTGTTGCCAGGTCCTCAACCGGGCTTCTGATAAGAATGGGAGTGAGAGGACAGGCCTTCAAGAAGGCAGTTAGGGCAACCTCAGGTGCTGCAGAAGGGGGAAGCAACTGGTTGTGGATAAAGAGGAAGGACAACATCTGGTCTGGGAAGTGACAACATCTGGTGGACGTGAATCGGAAGGGGCACACCTGGGACGCCAGGTGTTGCCAAAGAGCCCTTTGGAGGTGTCACAAGCTTAATTCTAGGAAACACCAAGGAGTGAGGGTGCCCGTCTGATGACCCTGAAGATTTACTTGTCTCCCCCACCCCTCACCAACAACACCAAGAAGTTATCCTGTGAGTATTTCAGGGATTGTAACATCTTGTCCTTCAAGCCATACATGTGCAGCTCCACCTCTGAATAATCTGTGTCCTGTCAGGTTTACGTCCTCTTCTATCTAATCCTCATTAGAGCGTCTCTGCAGATTATGCACCAACAGGAAGCTCAGTTCAGCAGCAGAAGGAGAGTCAGGTGCCAGCCTCAGATAATTTACCTGTCACCCTTCCCCTTCTCCCTCAGTGTCACCACATGCCACCACACCTGACAGCAAGTTTAAGAACATATGAAGGAAACACCAATTTCCTTTGCTCTCTGCTTATTGACCAAAACCTACAGAACTGCTCATCCCCCAGGCTTCATTAAACCAAACTTCAACAGACCAGTCATCATTAGAGCAGGAACTTTTAGACCAGGCTCCTTTAAAGCAACTTTCTTTAGACCAGACTCCAATAGACCAGTTGTAATTAGGCCAGGCTCCTTTAGATCAGTTGTCGTTAGACCAAACTCCGGTTGGCCAAACGCCATTAGATCAGACTTCATCAGACCAAGCTCCAACAGGCTAGTCTCCATTAGACTGGATTCCATTAGACCAGTTCAGACCATACAGGAATTTTTTTCTGTGTTGATGAAGAAATTACATCTGTTTAACTTTTTTATATGTCCGTGCTACTTTATGAGAATTTCTTGAACGTTTTTACAACACATCATCTTTAATTATATTTCCAAATCATCGCCTCGTGTTATTTCACACTGGTTTCAATGTTTAAGGTTGGTGGTATGTTGGTCCAGTTATTTCTGTCCTGTATTTTTCAGTAAATACATATGTAACCCAGTCATTAAGCAGAAAGAAGCTGCTCCTAGTGGCATAGTAACTTACTAGAGCAAACTACAGCACGTTCACCGGATGTTGAAATTGACTCTTAAAACTTAATTCAATGAGATTATAATCATGGACTACTGTTAGAGTGAGTGAGATCTCTGTATGGATGTATAAATAATTGGGTACAGCTCTGACAGTGTTAATGGACACTGTAAAGACTGTAACATGCCGCAATTGGTACGTGGTAAATTGTTTGTTTTAATTTGAATGGATCAAACTCTGATATTAAAACCAGTCAGTGTTTGTTGCACAGAAAAATTAATTCACCCCCTTTTTTTTTGTTTGTTTCCAAAAAAAAAAAAAAAAATTAAGTGTACAGGTAGGTGGAATCTCCTGCTGGGCATTGCTGCCTGTCGCAACTCCTCCAGTGCGCATGGGTCAGTTGCAGGGTCATCAGCCAGGAACCACCATTCACCAATGTTTTGCCCCTTTAATCCTGGAATGTCCACTGGTGGTGGAGCAGTGACAGGGACAACAATGTCAGGACAGAGAGATGTGGTGGTGATCACACTGGGGAACCGGAGCTGCCTCTTAAGGTCAACCCTCATGTTCCACTCCTGGTAAGGGGGAAAAGGCCTTGGTATTTCTCTTGGCCTGGAGTGTCTTTGCCCCCTACCTGCCATGACAATGCTGATGTGGTTCTCTGCTGGTGGTGATTCTTTGCTGCCCTGACGACGGCCCTTCAGCACCTCAGCTAGCTTTCTTAGGACCTGGTCATGGCACCATCTATAGCGCCCCTAAGAGAGACAATCTTACAGCCTGACAGGATGTGCTTGCATTGGGAGCATTGCAGAGTGAGCAGCATTCTTCACTCCCACTGGTGGAGGTTACGAGTACAGGGAAGTGCATCGTAGGCTGAGCGAATGAGGAAGCAGAGTCTTCCCTGTGGATTTTTCCACAAGTCAGACCAACTGATGTTCCGGTTGAAAACTCCTTCACAGGTTGTCCAGCTTCCTTGTTGGCCCTGCGACATGGCCTTGATCTTGTAGCACTCTTGCTCCATCCTCGTCACCTCTGCTACCACCATCCCCTTCCTCTCCTTGTGGTTGGCCTTGGACCAGAACTGTGATGCTTCTCCCCATCCTAGCCCCGTTCTTCCTGCCTAGACTCTGCCAAATATCTCCTGGTGTTGCAGCCTGCCAATAGCTCGGTCAATCTCCGTTTGAGCATTCCACTTTCAGCCAGTAAACCTTGGGGTTTGCATTCCTAAGCAACTGGTCAGTGGATTCTCTTAACTCGAGTACCACCCTTGTCTTGTCTTGCATGTAGCCCAAACCGATGGACTGTAGAGGCAGCTGCAGTGCATTCCTCCCAAAGAGGCCCATTTCAGAGAGGCACCAAGGCAGCCCCAACCACTTTCAGATGAAGAAATTGGCTTTTGCATCCATCTTGCTTGCGGTGGATGAGGAAATTTCACTAATTTTCAGCTGCCTTCTCACCCGGCTGTAAAACATGAAGTGGTTGCATCAGACCTTGTAGTTCCCAGGGAGTTGGCTTTGGTCGATCCTTGCCAGACTGTCCGTGAGCTGTTTCATTATGTTTTCTTTTGGGGGTGGGGGGGGGCTGGTCTGAAAACTGCAGGGTCGTGTTGTAGTCCCAACAGAAAATGAGACCTTTGGAAATGACACAGACCCCACAGTTCTTCCCTGATGTGCTTGGATCAGTCTGGTCTACCAGCGAAGGAACAACATGGAGGATGAATTTCAGTGTTACAGACCTTTCTATATTTCTATATTTTAATTCTACATCTTTCTAGGATCTTCACTGTTGGACTGTGACACAGTAATTTTTTTCTTCTTCTTTTTTTAGATTTTTTTTTCTGTGCTGTCCTGGCCACTTCCTCCTGCTGCTGAAAAATGTAACTTAAACAGTCTCTCATCTTAAAAAGGAAAAATTTAGAACAAAAGCTAACACTGGCAGCTAAAGATTAGTTCAGCCACAGAGCTGCTGAAACACCAGAATACTCCTTTAACTGCTGCAGTCAGTCTCTCTGCTGATGATACCTCAGGGACTGCTGATGCTGCAGTCTGGAGCTCATTCTGTCTTCATGTTCGCTGAGAAATCACTTCATCAGTAGTGTTTTCATTTAATGAACAATTCATTGCTTTATCAAACATTAGCAACGGACCAAGGTAACTGGCAGATTACAAGGGCCAAACCTGGGACATGTTACTCAGGGCTCGATGCTGACCAGGTTTCAGTTCATCTTCACAGGGAGTGGAGGGAATGAAGGGTAGAGAGGATGCTGTAATTTTTTTTTTTTTTATGACAAAGCGTCCTCGTTAAAATTGGTTTAATGTTGCTTATACAGATGTAAATACACATTATAGACTGTTTCAGAGAAATAGTAAGTAGGTATTTTCATTTAGTCTCTTTAGTTTGATGTGGGATCTGAGCGTGGGACTCAAATTCCTGCAGTGGATTTAAAAAAACAGATTTCGTGCTGTAACCATATTCCTGAGTGCTGTTTGCTGTTAGATGTAAGGGAGTTATTGTGACTGGATTCCTTCAGGTTTCTGTGTGTGTCTGCAGAGGATGCAAAGTCATCTTGAGGCAGTAGTGTTTTATAGACTTGGTCTCTGGCTGCGATCCCAGTGAGGGTTCAGGTCTCAGACACAGTGACAAGCCTCATCCTTGAAACCAATGTACCACAATAAAAAAAGGTTCCTGTTAAGTAGGAGCTTTGACACAGTGTCAAGCCTCAGGGGGAAACAGAGTAAGGTGAACAGACCTGAACCAATGTCACAAATGCTGGCTCAGTAAAAACACTGGAATCACCAGTGTATGAACCATTTCTGTGTCACAGCTGTAGCAGTGATGTGAGACCCAGGAATCAGGTGACTGTCAACAGTGTATAGTTTATCCAAGTGTTGTGTCCAGTGCAAACCAAAAATGAGCAGCAGGTTTATAAAAGTCAAAGTCAGGCATGTTAGGACCTAAGTTTACATGACAGGAGCAAACTATCACATCTTGATCTGAGTCATTTCATATCTAGATACTGATAAAATCGATAGAGGCTGTGTTCTGTAAATTCAGTGTAAAAACAGTTTTTAAAAATTACCACATACTGATGAAAGACCTGGATCTGGTTCAGTCTCTCATCAGTGGACTGTCTCCTGCGATTGTTCATGACTCACAATATAATTGATGAAGGTGTATGTTGTGGACCGGTCTGCAGCATGAGTCCATTTATCAGTCTGCGCCCCACTTTTCATATCTGAAAAAAATGTCTGTGTAAGGCAGTACGGGTCATATTCGTTATCCCCCTGTTTGTTCACTGTGAACACATTTTCCAAATGATGCTAAAAATAATAATCAGTGAATCTGTAACACAACAGAATAAAAAAAGTTTCAGTTTGGTTGCACATCATCCTATCGCAAAATTGTGGGTCTGTGTTTTAGTGTTAAATTCATTTTGATGATGTGTTTTATTATGCCACCCTGACACAGTATGTCCCACTGAACTGTAGTCATCAAGGAATTTTCTAAAATACATCAAAATCTCTTAAGAAACATGTCACCTACAGATCCATTTTAAGATTGAAGTGTTTAAAGCCCAAAGTGAGCAGCTGAGAGGAGCAAATCTTAGTTAGCTATAAACTGAGATGGTCACCTGCAACAAACTTTGCATAACAGGATTCATAACTTGTATTGATTTTAAGGAAAAGCTGTTTTTATTTTTTACAGGTGGACGCTTCTAGGCTAAAAGAATACAAATAATGAAGCAATATAGAGGAAGATTAATTATCCACCATCTTTTTTGGGGGGAGAGGCCTACCCAGAACTCAGTGTGGGTAGTGTTCAGCAACTCAAGCAATGACCATCTCCTTTAACTACTACTCCACAATTGCTTGGTTAACAGCAGACATTCTATAAGGTCTCTGCTGATCAGTAAACAGTTAGTGGTGTAGATGGTGTGCAAATCATCAGTTCTCCCAAAATGATTGGTACAGACTTTTGGGTTAAATGCTAGGAGATGCTGTGAATGTTTTTTTCTCCATCCTGTAAGTGAGCGTCAGACACTGCCATGTTAATGAAATCTTTCACTTCCCTTTGAACTGGTACTAAAGTGAGGATGGGTGGTTGTACAGAGCTGATCAGTGAAAGATTTCGACCGGGATTGTCTTTTATCACTGGGATGTTTTGATTTTGTCTGCTGAGTGGTGTTCTGTGGAAGGGAAGCACTCCCAGGCTTGGATGGATAAGTCACAGAGGGGTTGGATATAAAACTATAGACTTTATCAGCCACATTGATTATCACTTTCACACTGGAAATTAAATCAAGGCTAACAACCATACGATAGGCTTCTGGCCTGAGTACAATAACAGAGTGGACACTCTTCCCTGAAGATCAGCACAAAGGTAGCCCCATCCAATCGGAATGGCGGCTTCACCATTCGCAAGGTACAGTAGACTTTCTGCCCATGCTTGGAAGTCAGACTTTGACCTCTTTATCACCAACCAGAGATACTCATGCATGAGAGTATAGCTAGCTCTCATGTCAACTGTGGCTTTCCACGCCATGCACTTATTAAAACTGGGACAACAAGCCGTTGGGGACTAGAGGATGTAATCCAAGTGGATTACATGGAGTCTAGCAGACTGACTCTCATGATTGGTCTTCTCTGTTGAGATGATGGGGAAAAAGATTTTCGAGATTTCACCACTGACACTGAACCATTCCCAGACAGCACTTTTGATTTTTAAGCTCATGGAGGATGGGCAACCCCTGCTGCCGGTAAGAAGTGGCAGAGTTTCCACTGGGTTAACTGTAATGTGGACAAGAACGGTGATCTTGTTCACCCTTACGTCTCAACAACAAAAAACATATGGTCTGGTTTTGTCAGTAGGTTGAACAGAGGTATCGTTTTGTAAAAGGAATTAACATTCTGAGCTCCCTTCCTCTTGATATATTCAAGTTGCTGTTCATGGTCTTTCTCAAACTGATGACCAAGCTGCACTAAATCTTCAACAGTGTTAACTTCACCCCTGGAGCAAGAAGAGGTTTAATGTGTTTCAGAAGAATTTTAACAATACTAGCCTCAGTGAGATAGGTTTTCCATCTTTTACCGAGAGCACGATAAGAGAAAGCAAAGTCCCTGATGGATTCATTCTCTTTTTGTCTGCTGGTTCAGGCACATTCGGCCAACTCATCCTCATAATCTTCAAAGAGGAAAGCAGACAAGAAAACAGTCTCAAATTGGCTCCAAATTGTAACCTCTAATCGAGCAATTTCTCACCAGTCACAAGCAGTACCTTGGAAGATGGTTCTGAAAGTTGCCAGAATGTCAGAATCAGTTAAATGATGTAAGTAAGGATGTCATGGCACTTTGATCAATAATTAATTGCTTCAGGATCATCAGTAGGCCCTCCATATGTAGGAAAGGTCAACCTGATATGATCACTTTATCATAGTGGGTCTTGTAGCCACGGTTGTGGATGGTTTACTGAAACAATCACTAGAACTTGAAGAAAATTTGGTAGTGTTATGCCCCAGCCAAGGGGAAACCAGGGCAAAACATAAAAGTGTGACTCCCCTCTTTCCCAACTCCCAAAGAAGACCCACGTCAGAGCTGCTGCAATCCAGAAAATGCTTTTATTTACATTAAGTGACCAGGTAGAAATAGGTGTCAGGGAGGGCACAGCCAAAATAACAAACATCAACTAAGAATGTGAATCTAACCTGACAAAAGAAAAAAATAAAAAATAAAGAAAACATGCCTACCCCCTTAACCAAAAAACAAGAGAAAAAGTTAATGAACACAAATAGCTTCCCTCCCTTAGAGCTACCAGTTTTACTGTTATAACAAAAATAGAAGAAATGAAACTACAAATGCTCTAAAACCAAAACATGAGGTGCCCTAAGGTGGTCCAGTGTTGTGGGTAGGCAGGAGGAGGAGCCACACCCAGCTCAGCTGAACTTCCTTTGTAAAGGGGAAACCAGTCATCCTCAGCCAATCCCAATTTTCCACCTGGAAAAGGAAATTGGACACACACATACACAGGGATGACTCAAGGCAGACAACAATATATGCAAATGACCAAAGGTCATAACAGTAGATTTGGCTTCTACCATGAAAGTTTCTAGTTTTCTTTCCAGACCTGAACATTTCTGTTCAAGATGTTATAACTGTTCCTTACTTTCAATCTCTACTTTCTGAATGGTTGCATTCAGCTTAGTTCAACATTACTGGCTCCAACTGTTTTAGACAACTTGCAAATACTTTCTTGAGTAGCTGTAATCCTAGTAAAAGGTTTGCGATGATTTGCACTTATTTGATCCACGAAACACTTAAGTTGTTCATTTGCATTGTTGTTGTAAGTTGTTCAAGTATTTTGACTTCCTTTCAGGTATGCTGTCAGCTCTTTTATAGCCTCACTTTGCTCTTTCATTTCTGTGTGCATCCTGTCCCAACCTTTCTGTGTTTTTTTAGCAAGTAGATTCAGCTCCTGAGCAGTAGAAAGTAGTGTTCTTGGATGTTCATACTGATGTGGAGATGCTGAGTAAGGAAAAGAAGCTGTTATGTTTAATACTCCCCCTCCTGGATAAGATGAAGAAAGCAGAGCCACAGCCTCCACTTCTGAAGTGAAAGATTGATTAACAGATGGCAAATTATTCAAGGGAGAAAAGGATCTATAAGGGTTGTTGACATTAGATACTCCAGCATGAAATTGACTTGGATTAGGAAAATAAGTCTGTAAGTGTGCAAGTCTATTGTTTGCAGGTGTGCCACATTTATAGTATCCATTCCACCTCCTTATCATTGAGGTAATTTAATGTTTCCTGCTACAACCTTTTCAAAAGTGGGGAGTCTTCACCATTCTGCTGCTTTATTTTGACACTTACATACTTTTGTAGAGGATTTCAATTATGACTAATTTATCCAAACTATCGATGTGGCATGTTAATGCTGACAAACTTTTATGCATTTTCATCTTTGATTGCTGCTACACAGCTTCTCACTAGCATGATCAGATCACCTGTGACTCAGTTAAACATCACACATGCACAATAATAATAATACAGACTGACAGAATTTGAGCCTGAGCTTGAAGAGAAGCTTTCTGTGTATAAAAACAAGATAAGTCCAGTTGCTTCCCACTAAACACTCCAAGACTAAGATGACCTGGATGACTGAGAACCCTCACAGGCATAGCTTTCTCTGTATAGACTGCAGCTTTATTTGTGTAGACCCTAGTCAGCCTACACTGACTGGGACAGAAAGGAAGACATAAAATCTGTATATGCACACATCAGTATCTGTTTGTTCATCACAAGTCATATTGTCATTGAAAAGACAGATGACAGATTTTCTTCATAGTGCAGATCTAGTTGATATGTTTAAGTCTGAGCCAGAGTGGAGGAGGAACCGACATGATCATCATCAGACTCACTGTGACAGAGACAAGTCCTCTCCATCAAAGTGGACTCCATTCAGATCAGTTACATCTCCGTTGACTCTTTCTCATCTGTCCAGCAGCATTTTCACTGCATCAAGGTACAGGATCCTACAGCTGCCACAACTGACGGTAAAACTTCACTGTTCAGTTCTTTGCACATAGTCTTATATTTTATTTCATCACATTAATCAGAATCTCTTTGGATTTTCATGACAGCAGTTGAGACATTTGTAGGCATTACCTTGTCCTTGTCTTTACAGTTCGCCACCACTCATTGATCAAATGACTATTCGTCTCATTTATAAAATAATCTGTGGAATATTTGATAACAGAAATAGTGATTAGCTGAACTCTGTGGTTCAGATGCTCTCTACTTTCAGTTCTGTGTCTCATGACTGATTGGGGGTCTAGTGTCCTGCAGCCTTACCACCATCAACCCCATCTCCTCCACACTTTCCCCCAGCTCTCTGCAGTGGGCTCACCTCTGCTTGACTTTGAGGTTGCAGCACACAGCTTGACAACAGCTAATAATACTGCAGGCTCACTGCCAGCTGGTGCTGAAAGCATACTTTACACTGACCAGCAGACACCGACACACACACAAACACAGACTGCAGCACTGTGTGAGTAGATTCCTGTAGTTTCTGGTTTGTCTCAGTTTACAGTTTTTAAGGGATCTGCAGCTCCAGTTTCTCCTGCCAGCCTGAGTATTTTACTTTGAAAAACCCAGAACAGGACGTATAAAGTCCAGCTCAGGCCTGATGGTCCCTCTGTTGGTCTTCCCTCTCTGAACCAGCAGACAAGACTAGAGGCTTCAGATATAAGGAGGTCTGATTCAAAAGCCCTCTCTGGGATAACACAGGATGTGCCAAACCAGGTCTATGATATTAATATAGAAAATTGATGTATTTAAATATCTCACCTGTAGAGAGAAATGGGTTTGTATCAGAAGCAGATCTTTGTTACTCATTTCAAGGTGTTGTTTATTACATTCAAAGTAACACCAAGAAGTTAAGAAGAAATGGAATAAAATCAACACACTTGACAAAATGAAAGTACCCTTTGGATTTTGTTGTAGTGCCACCATCAGCAGAAAATGTCACTTATATTTGATGTTTTGGCAGTTTGAGTGCTGGTCTCAGCCCTGCTTCCCATTTAAATCTTTTCCTGTAGGACCACCAACTGTCTTCTCTCAAAGCCACCCACTGTCACGGACTGGAACCCTACAGAGGCAAGTCCAAGACCTGCCTTTATACAGCAACAGCAACATTAAAATAATTTCCATCATCTCAGAAACACCCTGAAACCTGACCTGGTCTGACCCCCGAACAGAATCTACATCTGACATGGGGCAGGTCTAGCATGTCCCAGGGAAAAATCTGTTCAGATCCCATGGAAGCCCTGTTGAGGTCCCAGGGAAACCCTTTTGAGATCCTAGGGACAGGTCCCAGAGAACCCTTGTTCAGATCAGGGGACAGTGTTTGGAGTTGATGTTCCTGATCTGAAGCAGCTTTGGCCTGTTTAGTTTTCTCTTGGTCTTGTGGGTGTCTGCGATCTTCCTCTGTGTGAACCTGACCGAACTGTTCACAATAATCTGATGGTGTTTTTACACTCACCTCAGACAAACTGCACTCTCTTGAGCTTTTTACTGAATTCCAAATGGTCAGTTAACCTGTCAGTTTTAAATTACCTGAAATCTCAAAGCTCTTCATTTTAGTTTCAGTAATGAGATGGCATTTGGTACAAAATGATTTAATTAATTAATGGCTTAATTAGTTTTCAGACTACTTGGTAGTGAATTTTTGTGGAGATCAACTCATTGATTAACTGAATAATAACAAAAATAAAAATAGTAACAAAAATAATAACAATGACTCATTTTTTGCCATGAAATTATTAAACTACTACAATAAATAATTAGCTGCAGCTAACAATCATTTATTAATCTGTTGGTTATTTTCAGTAGTGATTGATGAAAATACAAATAAGTCAGTGAATCCATTTAGGATGAGGTATAAACATAGTGTTTTATTTAAATGGGATTTAAAAAAGGGACTCAAACTGTTTTTAATCTGTTGGCTGGTCTACAACAAAGAGTGGTTGGAGAAGAGTGAAGGCTTTGCAGCGTCTAAATAATTCAAGTCATCAGACCTGCTGGGTCCTGTTACAGTATTATCAGGGCTCATCATCCTCACACACAAACACACTCACTCACCCAATAGCACCAATAGCTCCATCCATCTGTCTGGACTGGAACAGAGTGAACATGAGAAATTAATTCTGAGCGCATTAAAGATTGAAGCTGTTTGGTTTTTGATACTGTACCTGTTCTACACAGCCCGGATCCAGGTCTGTAAATTCAATGTGGATTTATGTGGATAAGAAATTCTTTGAAACCAGTCACAGGTTGAGTCTATTAAATCTAAGGATTTGCTGTAGGGGAGAACTCCTGTAAGAGTTCACGTGATGTCTAAATGATACGACAAAATAAAGAGAGTGTTTCAGAGGAAAAGTCCCTCTCTCGTCCTCTGGTTCCACGTAAATACACGGGATCATTTAATGTTGTTTGTAAAGCTGGAGTAGAAACAGTCTGATCAACACATAATGTGGATGTTTTGTGTGTCTTCAGATTGGGTCTGGTGGGGAAGCTGAAGAGACTCCTGTTGTGGTTACTTGTTGTCTACATCTCCATTCCCCTCATCATTAAACTCTGTCCATCAATCCAGGCCAAACTCGTCTTCCTCAACTTTGGTGAGTGTAGCAAAGTATCTTCTCCTTCAGGATATTTGAACTTTATCAGTGGAACCCTAGTCCTAAATAACAGGTGGAGTCAATGAAACTCAGATAAAAGCACAACCAGTTAAATGTAGACCTACAGCCAACGATTTTGGTCTTGAGATGGACTTGAATCCAGGATATCTGAGTCTAAAACTGTCAGCAGAGGACAGCAGGTCCATGTATCTGAAATCTGACTCTGGTCTGGGAGGACAGGAAGCAGGCCGACACTCACGGGGTGATCAACAGTAGATGTACATTAACTGATCATGTAACCTATCAGTAACCTCTGACCTCTGATCCCCTTCAGTGAGAATACCATATTTCATTGACCTGAAACATCCTTTGGACCAGGGACTGAACCACACATATAACTTCTATCTGGAGCCTGAAGCCGGACTCAAGATTGGAGTATGGTAAGGCACACGCACACAGGTGTCCTGGGGACAGAGCCTCTAAAACTGTTGATAAAGGCTGTTTCATGAACTGCTCTGAATAGCTGTAAGCAGTCAGCTGTGTGTCTTTCAGGCACACAGTTCCTGCTCAGATGTGGAAAGAAGCTCAGGGGAAAGAAGGCAACTGGTACGACTCCACATTTAGCTCCAACCACCCTGTTATCCTCTATCTCCATGGCAATGCAGGGACCAGGTGACAGTGCACAGACACACACACATGTGTCAGTCCTCTTCGTAATGTAAAACCTTTGACCTTTTTCTCGTTGTGTTTGTTTGCAGAGGAGGGGACCACAGAGTTCAGTTATATAAGGTAAACACACCTTGACACTGACTCTGCCAATAAGGCTCTGATGCTCCTGATCACCTCTAGAGGTCATCTGACTGACCTCCTCTCTGCCTGTCTTCCCTCAGGTCCTCAGTTCATTAGGCTACCATGTAGTCACATTTGATTACAGAGGTGAGAGACTGACTCATCCACATGTAAATAACAAAGCTGCTCCTACATAATGACAGCTGTGTGTGCATGTGTGTGCGTGTGCGTGTGTTATTTGTGGTTTGTGTTTGTGTGCAGGTTGGGGAGATTCAGATGGTTCTCCATCAGAGGGTGGTATGACATCAGATGCTCTCTTCATCTATGATTGGCTGAAACAGCGGCTGGACAAAATGCCACTTTTTATCTGGGGACACTCTCTGGGGACAGGGTAACATACATACACACACACATCTGTACAGTATGAACACGCACACATATACAGTAAAAACACCTTCACATAAACACATTTCCCTCAGCTCACAACCAGTGATTCAACCTGATCGATTTGTCCTTTGTTTTGCAGAGTTGCCACCAACCTGGTCAGACGGCTGTGTGACAGAGGTTTGACACTCACACAGACAGACCTGCACTACCAATTAGATCAGTGTTTCTCAAACTTTTTCTGTCGGGCCCCCCTTTGGAGAAAGAAAAATTTTGTGGCCCCAACAAAATTGTAACAATGGGTCAAGTGTAACATTTATTGAGAGAAACATCAATATTATAACACTTTGCTTTTCTTTGAATAATTAGTTGTGCAAATTAAAAACAACTTCAGTTTATGCTTAACAATGCAAATAAACAAGATTGCTTCCTGAGACAATACTTTTCCACATAAAAATATAAAATTTGCTATAAAGTTACTTTTTGATGTATTCATTTATTTTTAAAGCAACAAGATAGATTTTTTGAAACAAAATTATATATTTTAACATTATCGGTAACTAATGTGGGCCCATTTTACCCTGCACAAGTGCAAACTGTAAACACTGTGCAAGAACAAGTATGTGTGCACAAAAAATATGAATGCTGAAGTCACTGTATCAAGGTTTTAGTGGCTGCAGTGAGCCTGTTGTTTGCTGCAGGCTCATTACTGACACTCTCGATTCACATTCAATGTTCAGCTTAGATCTGTATTTGGTTTTCAGAGAGGCTGTAGCAGAAAAGCCAGAAAAGTAGTGCTTTGTTGTTTGTGCCTACTGTTTTTTTAAACCTTTTTCCTGTATACGCTATTCATCAAGTTTGTTCTTGAAAATGTCAGCTGGCTTATTGGTGTTACTGGGGTGTATACTTTTAAGTGTATCTTCATTTTGTTGGTTTTCATACGTTCTGCTGCTAGAGTTTTGAGACACAATACACACAGAGGTCTTTCTTTTTGTCTCCTACCACATTCACAGAGAATCTAAGACTGAGATATGCATCGTAATCTTTTCTCCTCTTATATTTTGGTAGTGAATCATCTTTCACCTTGGCCAACAGTGTCTTGTTAATTTTGCTCATTTTTCTTATCGCCCGAGTAACAAACTTATCCATTCTCCAAACCTACACTCTCTCTCTGTCACTTGTCTAGTCAGTGAGAAAATCACCATGGCAGTGGTGATGTTTGTGTATGTCCCTAAAATCGAGTTTGGGGTGCTGTAATGCCAAAACATTAGTTCCGTCTGCTACATGTTCTGACCAGAAGAAAAAAAAACAACAACAAAAAAAGTTTAAAAACAGACCAACTTTTTTCTCCATGTTTGACAGTAAAATTGAGGAAACTGATGCATTTTTTTTTATTTGTAAAAGGTTAGAGTCATGAGGGAGGCTTTTCTTTTCTTTTTTTTTTTGAGAATTTTTTAATCACTTTCATCTGACCTGATTTGTTCGTTTGTTTGTTTTTACCTCTGTATGTATGTGAGACTATCAGCTTCTGTAGTTTTAAATTTCCAGACAGTTGGAATGTCTTTGTGGACCTGGTCAGTTTTCTCTCTGCTGACTTGAGGTTACATCACAGGAGTCTCTGGTTGTGTTCTCAGGGAGTCCTCCTGATGCTATGATCCTGGAGTCTCCATTTACTAACATCAGAGAGGAGGCCAAGAGCCATCCATTCTCCATGGTAGCGTACACACACACACACACACACACACACACACACACACACACATGCACCCACATTCACTCAGCTGACGTGTGTATCTTATGTGTTTGTTTTCAGGTGTACAGATACCTGCCTGGCTTTGATTGGTTCTTCCTGGATGCCATCACAGCCAACAACATCTGCTTTGCCAGCGATGAAAAGTACATGACCTTTAACCTCAACAGTAACCTTTGACCCTGGAGCTCAAGTTCACATGTGTCTCACAACAAAAAGGTTCTTGAATCTCCAAGCTGAACCTCAGCAGTTCAGAGCTTTCTCAGGACTAGTTTCAGAGAGCAGAATCAGGAGGTTTTTCTGAGTTATGTAGTGTTTGCACAAATTTTTTCCCTTGAATTTCAAACTTACTTTTCAGACTTATGAGACTTTTTTTAGAAACACATTTTATACTCAAACTTTTTTCAGAAGAGAAAGTCATAGCTACTCAGACTCATGTACATGTATTTATATCTTTATTACAGCAGCTGACCTTTGGCCCTATTTGTCTTTCACTCCCAAATATGAACAGAAATAATGAATCAGGTTTGTGGTTAACACAACAGCTGGTGAAGGTTTTAGCTGATCAGAGTAAAATGATTATCAATTAGTTGCTTCACTTGTATAAAAGTTGGTTCATCCAGGGATGTGCTGTTGATCTGTGGAGTATTACTCTGAATCCCTCAGGTATAACTGTGTGTCTCCTCAGTGTGAACCACATCTCCTGTCCAGTGTTGATCCTCCACGCTGAGGATGATGGCGTGGTTCCTTTCCATCTGGGCAAAAAGGTACAAATAAAAAAAAGAAACAACGTTTTATGTTGACCTACAATTTTCTTCCTAAAAAACTAAACCAACCCCCCCATCCTCTATTTTCTCTCTTCTCTCTCCTCCTCTCTCCTCCTTCTCCTCCTTCTCCTCCTCCTCTTCTACTTCTCTCTTCTCTCCTCCTCCAGCTGTACAAAATAGCCTCCCATTCAAAGAGCCTCAGTGGTCACAAAGTTCAGTTTGTTCCTTTCAGCTCCTCTTTGGCCTACAAGCACAAGTTCATCTACAGGAGTCCAGAACTCCCAAACATCCTCAGGTAACACACTAACACATTCAGAAATCTAAAGTTGTGTCTCGCTGGCATAAACTGCTCAAACCTTCATTACCAGACAACTGGAACATATGGTGGGATGATGTCTTCCCAACATACAGTGAGCAAAAGCTGAATCAGCTGTAAAGAAACGAATAACATCTGGGCTCCTGTAGCCACCACCTCCTGTCAGTGTCATCTAATGGTGCTTAGGGAGAAATTAATGGCAGCAAGGGACAGGAAACATGGTCAATTGTGTATTGTTTCATTAAACAACAGTTCACTTGGATCGTGAATAAAATTTCCCAGAATGATTTTTTCAAATAACTGGAGATAATTGGCAATGATTTAAGATCTGTGTAATTTGTTTTTTCCTCTAATCGCAGTTAATATGTTTGGTTTTTTGGGGTTTTTTTTGGACACTCGTGGTCTCAGAGGGCCAGTCCTGGAGATCATCAAGGACCATGATCTGTTCTGTAGTTCCTAACCACTGAGATTAGGCGCAAACCCAAAGTGCATGACACAAATATTCAGATTGTGTCCATATTTTAACTGTGGTCCGTGCTTCAGGTTAATGGCTCAAAAGTGTTTTATAGTAACAGCCAAGGTATGGCTTGCATTCATGCAGAAATGTTTCATCTTCATCAGCATCATTATAATGAACATACACAATGTGTTTAAATAATGACACAAATTGTTGTGTTGTTTTCCCACATATTGGAAACCACATACATTCTGTTGACCAATGAATCAACAGAATGTTGGACTGGACTCAACTGAAGTCTTGATGTTACAGTTTGAAAAACGTTAACATGTTTCACTTCATTATGAGTCATCTGTTGTGACACCCAATTTAGTCCAGCTCAGCATTTCCTGACCTGTGGACTGGGGCCCACTGGTGAGCCACAACAGTATCATTAATGGGCCGCAAATCTATAGCAAAAAGTGCAAATATGGCAAGGTAGAAAAGGTTAGGAACCACTCATCTTTGTGATGAAATTGTGTGTGCTTGTTTGTAACATTGTAACCTAACCACACCTCATTTTCAGATCCAACACCCATGGGTGGTCAGATTGTTGTGAGTGTATTTGATATTTAAACAATGTGGGTGCTGAGGGGAAATGACAACTGTGTCAGTTTCAAACTATCAAAGATAGTTGTGCTGTAGTTCAGCCTAAGACCATAAACACACCCAGTGAATGTGATATATCCTGTAGAATGACTGAATTCTTTGATTTAATTCTGATATGGTGTGAGCTCAGTTTAAGTTTTTTCTTTTTGGACTCCTCAAGGTGACACCAATGTTTTTGTTTGTTTATTTCAGTGATTTTCTCGGCACAGCTCATCCCATCTCACAGTGAGGAGGAAGTAAAAGACCAAACACACCACACACATTACCATGTGTTTTCAGTGTGACTGATGGGAGTGAACATTCTCGCATGAACTGAACACAAACACATATCATTCTTTTTACTCTTTGTAAATATTTCTCACACAGCAACACACACAGCACACAGGGTAACACCTGGCCAGACGGTGGATTGTTTTTCCCTCAAGCCAAGACAACAAAGATTAAAGCAAACTGTACAACAAACTGAGACGTGAAGAGAAAATTCTGTTTTAATATTTTATCATCACAACCTGACACACACACAGCTCAATTCTTAGCATCTGCGTGGTTCAATTTTGCCTTTTCTGGTCTGATAGTTTGTTTTCAGTGTCAGTCTTTACTCTTTGACTCCATCTGATCATGTTCAACCCTTGTGTCTGGATCATTCAGGGTCTAGTTTGTTTGTAAACTTCTCAGTTTGAAGGCCTGTTATGACTTGAATTATGAATAAAAGATTTGTTCTATGTAGCTGTGGTTTCATTGTCTTACTGCCCATTGGACAGAAAAGACAGGAACAATTAGGCGACAGTGTTGTAGTGCTGTAGATACAGTATTGTGCGAAATTGTCAAAAGCTTTTTAGTTTGAGACGGATTCATGATGATTCTTAATGGACACTCACATTGCTCTCAATTCAAGTGTAACTCCTAAATACATTACCATTAACATCAATATAAAAATTGTCATATAAAAAGAGAAACAAACACTTTAACCAAATTTATTGAACAGTTAAAAATAGTGTATCATTGTTAATTCACAATATTTGTAACTGCCACACAATCAATTCTACAATCATACAACTATACTGAGTTGTGAAATTCCATCAGTGATGGTGAAAATTATTTTCTTTTGTTTTTAATCCATTATGAGAACTTCCTCAGCCTATTTGGCTGTATGAATAAAGCTTGAATTTCATGTTGTGAAAGTTAATTGAACTCATCACTTACCCTTCATTAGCCATTTTTTTTGACAAAGTTATGACTTAAGTCAATGCAGTACAATTAGAAGTTAAAGTTTCACTCCATTTGAGGTTTAATTGAGAAAACCTAAAGAAATGGATTACAAGTTAGTGGGTCAGATGTCTGAAGTGTTGAAATTCAGGAAGAAAATCTTACGGTTCCACTGGATGTCAATGGCAACACTAGCTCTGCAGAATTTGAAATCAACAGGAAAGATTTCAGAAGAAAGGAAGTTCTATTGTAAGTCAATGTCACAAATGTGGCAGTTTAAGGTCAATGGAATAATATCTGAAATAGGATAGTAACATTACAAAAATTATTAACTAATTAATAACTAAAATGACTAATTATACTATTATGATAAACTCCAGTAGAAGTTCAGGCAGAGCTAAAGGGGTCAGAAGGATTTTACCAAAAGCTTAGGCCAGCTGGTTTACTGTAAGGAGTTGAAGTCAGCTGCAAACATTGATGGTATATATACTAACTTATTGTGAACATGGAAGTCAATACCAAAAATATGGTGGTTCAACTTCAGAAGAACAATTGTTTTAACCAAATGAATGATTTTTATGGTTTAAGGTTAATTCCATTAAAAGTTCCTCTAGGACTAAATACTTTGGTTCTGGGGTTTTTTGTTTTACTTTCACTGTGAGTCAATGGAAAATAATTCTCTGGGGGTGCACAGAAGAAAAGTCAATCATCAGCTGTGAATGAATGTTCCGCTTCTGAACACGATAGAAAACAAAACAGTTTAATCAGCCAGAACCAAGTGTGAGCTTTTCGTTCGGAAGTTCAAGGTTTTTCAGTAGGAAGATTTGTCCCAAATAACAACCCACTAAAACAGCAAAGTCAAAGGTTCTTCTATCCATTGAGGTAGGTCTGAGGTTTAAGAGCTTTTTGTTGCTTGATTTATCAAGAGATGATCAAAATCACCTGATATTTATTATGAAGCTGTTTCCCTCAATGAACCAAATTGACGCTTTGTATTGAAAGAGCAGACAAGAAGTGTAGGTACATTCTAGTTGAAAGAGTCTTCCATAGAAATGTACTAGATTTTTAGTGACTGACTGTTCACATGAGATGAAAATACAAAAAAAATTTTGAACCAAAAAATATGACTTTAATCTGTAGTTTCACTTCAGGCCTCTGACCCTTTTGTATTTTCTTTTTTTTTTTTTACAAATACTTTTGAAACTGTTAAGATGTAGCTTTTGCTAATGTTTAATAATACTCCAATACTTATTTTATGCCTACAGTACAAACATGTCTTCCTGGGCCTCATCTTATCAGATACTGGCAGGAGAAACATTCAGATGGCTCCAGTTGAGTCGTTATGGGATGCAAGTGGCGGCTTGTTGGGCGTTGGGATTGTCGCATTAGAGTGTTCCACTCTCCAGATCTCATGGGCATACTGGGAGATGGTTCGATCGCTATAGAACTTTCCAGATGCGGCAATTTTGCGCATCGCCATCTTCATCCACTCTTTGTGATTCTGTAGAGACAGGACACAAAAGCTTCTGATTCACCAATCAGCAAATAATCAGTGCTGCACAGATTATTCCTTCTTTAACACGGCACATGAAGTAACATATAGATAATATTCAACTGTAAAATATGAAGTTGCTGTTGTAGCAGCATTTAAAACTACTGGTTATATTTTATCATACACATCCTTTGTTTACCAGTTATTTTCGTTGGATACTTTCCTCATAATTTCTTAAAAATCAGGAACTTTTTACCGACATATTTCCCCAATACAGGCACATTTTTCTTCTAATTATAATGTAAATAGGGAACGCATTATTACAGAAAGTGGCCCTTATTAGAACCAAACAATTTCATCCTTTATTGGAAATGTCCCAGAAAGTATCAAATTATTTGTAGGAAATGTTCTGTAAAATACAGTAAAACAAAGCGTGACTGAAATAGGGATTGTAATTATTGTATGTTATAGTTCTAAAATGTAGAACTTTATTTTTTTTATTTCTGCGGTGAGGAAAGATGAAGCTCGTTCATCACCTTGTAGACTTCACTGACTCGCTTCTGACATCTGACATAGGCTTTTCAGCAGCGTGTGGATCAGGTCTCTGAAGAGATATGATTGTATGGGATTGAAGAAGCCACTCTGGACCTGGTCCAAGGTGAGCTTCAGCTCTGGCAGGTGGTCCTAGTATTCTCTGGCAGCAGGAGAAACGGCACAGGTGAACGACTGCCAGTCTGCTGATCCCTGACCTTTCATCTGATACACTGATGGCTGAAAAGTCTCTTCCTTCTCTCAGGTTTCTAAGAGAAATGACCCACATTTATCGCAAGATCCTGCTGACCCAAGTCTCTAAATGATGAGGAAAGGCGCTTCATTGTTTCCTGATTCATCCCCTTTCTATCCTATCTCCATAGAAAACAATGGCCCTTCTTTTAGGAAATGAAAGAACGCCATCCCACAACTCCTCACCAATGCTGAAGAGCTTTGAAAATTATATAGTTATCTTGACCACAGCCCTAGTCTGCTGTATGTGACCTCTGACCTTTCATCGGTGACACTATATACAAGTTCTGCTGGTGCATTAAAGAACCTCTGACAGCTGAGAATGGAGCAAAGACTAATGCTATTGAGATATTTACTCAGTTGATCATTTGGCCCTTTGAATGCCAGTGAAAAACATCCAATCAAAGGAGAAAGCTGATGCTTCCGCTGTGACCAACTGGACTAGAGAGTTCAGGATCCTGACTCCTCACAGTGAGGATGACAAATATAGAACTATATTAGTTATGACTGTTCATTCACAGGTTGCTGCATTAATGAAAAGTTAAAAATCTAAATGAGACATATAGATCTTCTTTCGTGTTTGTGGTCAGCTCACGAGAGTAGAAATGAAGCTGTAAATGAGTATATGAGTATTTTGTTGTTAGAAAAAAAATTAATCAGATTTCAAATTTTTAAAGTAAATGGAAAATTTCCTCCTTTTTTAAAAATATATAAATAATATAAAAAAAATCCACTGCTTCTGGTTCTGAATCAATGTTGAATATAAAGATTCTCAGAGTCAGAGATGGTCTAAGTTTGATTGAACATCTTCCACAGGAGCTCCTGATTTCCTGCCAAAAGCTTTCAGTTTGTAACCTGACCAATCATCTCAGTAGTTCTGCAGGATATGATTTTACCCTCTTTGCCCCTGCTCACCCCTTCCTGTCCGTCTCCTCCACATCTGTCACTCTCATGCAGAATATGAGGAGGTTCTTCTCCCCAGCCTCCTCTGCCATCTCCACAGTGGCTCCATCCATGGTGGTGATGGTCAGAGCTCCATTTAACGAACTTCATGTTTCCTGTTCCTGCTGTGCTGATATGCTCTGACAGTTCTACAGCCGACATCACTGGGCAAAAAACAATATCCACACACAACTTTACTCATCTTGATGGAGACTCTGCAGCTACTGGTCCTGCTGTTCTACCAGGACTCTGTTTACTGATCCTCACATCTAAGAAGTCTAAGAAGCAGTTTGGTGGGTTTCACACCGTCCGATTGTCATTAGTATGCAAAGGTGTACAAAAGCCCAGTTTATTAGGAACACCTGCTGACCTAACCTGATCAACACCTGTCAACACGTGCACCGCTCTCAGCCAGATATACTCTGTAGTTTTCCAGCTAGATCACTGTCAGCTTGGCTCCCACTGCTGGGTCATTACTGATCACGTGACCCACTGAGGTGATCAGTTTAATGATCACCTTTGCCATGTGGTAACTTGGAGCTGTCTGCATGAGAGGACTGCGTTGCAGTGATGTGAACCAAATGGGTGTATTTATGCAGACCAGTAGTGTCGTACAAGACCAGCAGAGGGCACCACAAAAAACCTGGAACCGGCAGATTACAGACAGACAGAAAGATAGACAGACAAATAGATAGATAGATAGATAGATAGATAGATAGACAGACAGACAGATAGATAGATTTGTCATTGTACTGGTAGCACAATAAAACTACAATTTGTCAGCAGCACACACTCTAGCAGAAGGTAAAGGTAAAAACACTCACAGTGTATTAAATATTGAGTAAATAAATAAAAAAGTGTCAATTTACCTATTAGTGAACATCCTGATATTGCACATAATAATAAGGCGCCATCATGACTTTGCCACACTCCAATCAAATCAAATCAAATCAAATCAGATTTATTTATATAGTGCCAAATCATAACAAAGTTACATCAAGGCACTTTTCATATAGAGCAGGTCTAGACCAAACTCTTTATAAAATTATTTAAAGAGACCCAACAGGTCCCCCCATGAGCAAGCACTTGGCGACAGTGGCAAGGAAAAACTTGGCAAGGAACCAGGCTCGGGGGGGCAGCCATCTGCCTTGACCGATTGGGTTGAGAGAGGGAGAGAGAGAGAGCGAGAGAGAGAGAGGGGCACGGGGGGGCAAAGTTGGGTAGAGTAGGGAGAGAATGAAAGCAGGAGGAGGGGATATTCAAAACAGGTGATCAATCAGACTCAGTGTTCCGTCCACTTTCAGAGTGGATGTTTCAGCAGCCTGTCCACAGCAAATGGAAAGAAGCTGTTCCTGAACCTGTTTGTGTGTGCTCTGTGAGCCTGCTTGATGGCGGGGTGGAAAAGTGGGAGTGTCACTGGTGTGTGGGGTCCATGAGAATGCTTGTGTAAGCGAGCTGAGTAGATGTCCTCCATCCTGGGCATACGGGAACTGATGAACCACTGGGCTGTTTTAATCACCAGCTGCAGACTCTTCCTCACTGCCGAAGCGCAGTTTGACTACCACACTGTGCAGCAGTAAGTCATTCCTCTCTGTAGACCATTTCATTGCTGTATTTGATGAGGCCTAGATGGTCGTGTCATCTGCGAATTTAAACAGGGCGTTTGTGTTGTTGGTGGCACTGCTGTCATGAGGAAACAGGGAGTAGAGGGCAGGATTGAGCACACAGCCTTGGGGGATGCCTGTGCTGAGTGTGATGGTGGAGAAAGTGAGAGATTTAATCCTGGTGTGCTGGGGTCTATTTGTTAAAAAGTCCCTTATCCGCAGGCACAGGGGTGTTCCCAGTTCCAGTGTCCCTAGTTTCTCCACCAGCTTGTTGGGGTTGATGGAGCTGAAATCCACGAACAGCATCCTCACGTAGGTGTTTGTCTTTTCCAGCTGAGGGAGGGCTGTGTGTAGAGCCAGGGCAACTGCATCCTCTGTGGATCTGTTTGCTTTATAGGCAAACTGCTGCTGAACTACATCGGGGGGACCACGGGCCTTTATGTGGTTCAGGATCAGTCTCTCAAAGCATTTAATGATCACCGCTGTCAAGGCGACTGGCTGGTATTCATCCAGGGCTCTTGCCGCAGGGGTCTTAGGCACTGGGACGATGTTACAACCCAGCTCGCTAGGGGAAAAGGAGATTCAACATAAAGCCAGATGTTATGGTTAAGAAAAATATATTGGAGGCCTTGAATATGTACTTTTCTGTGATTATAAAATAGAAAAACTTACCCCAATTCTATCAAACTTTCATAAGCAAATGCTGTTGGCATGGTCTTTAATCTATAAACACAACTTCTCTCCACATAGATGCTTTATTTGGAATAATCAACACATCAAATATAAAAACAAATCTCTATTCCTTAATTCCTGCTTCGATAATATCATAATTTTAGTTACCCAGCTACTCAATGATAATGGAAATCTGTTAAATTACACTGAATTCCTTCAAACATATGGTATTCCTTTTACCAAAAAGACTTTGCAACTGTAATGGATGCTGTTCCCTCTGGTATCCTAACTCTATTAAGAGGTGCTAGTAAACCAATTTGTCCCCATATAGACCCTACATTAACACCAGTGGGGCATATGTGTTTCTCTGTCAAAACAAAAAATAAAAATTGTTTCATCAGATCATTGTTTCAAACAGATATCACCACCACCCCATTTGTTGTTCAGCACTAATATTGTTAATGGATTGAACTGGGTCCATATATGGAACCTCCCACACAAATACTTAATTACAAATACAGTGAGAGAAGTGTCTTACAAAGTAATTCATTGATACTACCCCACCAAACAGTATTTGTTAAAATTTAAGAAAGATTTTTGTGGGAACTGTTCTGAGCCTGAAACTGTGATGCACCGGTTCTGGAACTGTCACTCCTCTGCCACCTTCTGGAAAGAAGTACTGCGTTACATCACAATGAAGATGGACTTTTCTTTAGATTGGAACAATATACTTTTTGGTGCCCACGATGTCAAAAGTTAAAAAAAAAAAGAACTGTATGTCATACCACATACACAAAGCTAAATGTAGTCACCCAAACCCCTGTTTTGTGACATTTCAAAAGGAAACGGAACAGTACATCCAAAGCATCTGTGACTCAAATAATAAGAAAGCTATGAAAACATATCACTTGTGCTCTTTATTCTCTGTATTTATTTAATAGCCTACCCCCCTGGCTGATGTTCAATTGTTTGTATTTATCTATATTAATAGTAACTTCTTTTCTATTGAATATATTTCTGTCAATAAAGAAAGAAAAGAAACCCTGTTGTGAGTTTAGGGGGCACGTCAGCCAGAGCTGTAGTGTGTGTGTGTGTGTGTGTGTGTGTGTGAGTGAGTAAGTGAGTGAGACTTCTGCCTGCTGAACAGGAAGAAGGATCTGAAGTGCCGGTGTTTAGGCAATAAAAACCTGCCAAACTGATCCGAAACCCGCCCAGTCTTTATCTACCTGCCCAAACCCATTTTTGCCCGCAAAATAGATTGCAAAACCGTCCAATCTGAGTGCGTGCCTTCCCCTACCTGAGACCCGAGGCATTACTAATCAATCAATTAGTCCAAGTGAAGCTAGAACCCTATTGTTTTTGCTCGGATTATTATTATTATTATTAGGGGTCCAAGTGAAGCTGGATACCTGTTGTTTTTAATCGGATTATTATTAGGGGTCCAAGCGAAGCTGGAACCCTATTGTTTTTACTCGGATTATTATTATTATTATTATTATTATTAGGGGTCCAAGCGAAGCTGGAACCCTATTGTTATTGCTCGGATTATTAGGTGTCCAAGTGAAGCTGGAACCCTATTGTTTTTGCTCGGATTATTATTATTATTATTATTATTAGGGGTGCAAGTTAAAATGGAACCCGATTGTTTTTGCTCAGATTATTATTATTATTATTATTATTAGGGGTCCAAGTGAAGCTGGATACCTTTTGTTTTTACTCGGATTATTATTATTATTATTATTAGGGGTCCAAGCGAAACTGGAACCCTATTGTTATTGCTCGGATTATTATTGTTATTATTATTAGGGTCCGAGCGAAGCTGGAACCCTATTGTTATTGCTCGGATTATTAGGTGTCCAAGTGAAGCTGGAACCCTATTGTTTTTGCTCGGATTATTATTAGGGGTCCAAGCGAAGCTGGAACCCTATTGTTTTTGCTCGGATTATTATTATTATTATTATTATTAGGGGTGCAAGTTAAAATGGAACCCGATTGTTTTTGCTCAGATTATTTTTATTATTATTATTATTATTATTATTATTATTATTAGGGGTCCAAGTGAAGCTGGATACCTTTTGTTTTTACTCGGATTATTATTATTATTATTATTATTATTAGGGGTCCAAGCGAAGCTGGAACCCTATTGTTTTTGCTCGGATTATTATTATTATTATTATTATTAGGGGTGCAAGTTAAAATGGAACCCGATTGTTTTTGCTCAGATTATTTTTATTATTATTATTATTATTATTAGGGGTCCAAGTGAAGCTGGATACCTATTGTTTTTACTCGGATTATTATTATTATTATTAGGGGTCCAAGCGAAGCTGGAACCCTATTGTTTTTGCTCAGATTATTATTATTATTATTATTATTATTATTAGGGGTCCAAGTGAAACTGGAACCCTATTGTTTTTAATCGGATTATTATAAGGGGTCCAAGCGAAGATGGAACCCTATTGTTTTTGCTCGGATTATTATTATTATTATTGTTATTATAAGGGGTCTAAACGAAGCTGGAACCCTATTGTTTTTGCTCGGATTGTTATTATTATTATTATTATTATTATTAGGGGTCGAAGCGAAGTTGGAACCCTATTGTCTTTGCTCGGATTATTATTATTATTATTATTAGGGGTCCAAGCGAAGCTGGAACCCTATTGTTTTTGCTCGGATTATTATTAGGGGTCCAAGCGAAGCTGGAACTCTATTGTTTTTGCTCAGATTATTATTATTAATATTATTATTATTATTATTAGGGGTCCAAGCGAAGCTGGAACCGTATTGTTTTTCCTCAGATTATTATTATTATTATTATTATTATTAGGGGTCCAAGCAAAGCTGGAACCCTATTGTTATTGCTCGGATTTTTATTATTATTATTATTATTATTAGGGGTCCAAGCGAAGATGGAACCCTATTGTTATTGCTCAGATTATTAGGGGTCCAAACCAAGCAGGAACCCTATTGTTTTTGCTCAGATTATTATTAGGGGTCCAAAAGAAGCTGGAACCCTTTTGTTTTTGCTCAGATTATTATTAGGGGTCCAAGCGAAGCTGGAACCCTATTGTTATTGCTCGGATTATTAGGGGTCCAAGCATAATTGGAACCCTATTGTTTTTGCTCAGATTATTGTTAGGGGTCCAAGTGAAGATGGAACCCTATTGTTTTTTACGCTATTTATTATTATTATTATTATTATTAATAAAATCATTATTTTTCCGCCGCTTTTCTTCTTCTGCCCATAAAACCCAGACCGTACATCGAAAAGTCATCAAATTTGGTAGGATTGTAGAGGGTCATGTCCTGAACAGTTGTGTACAAGCTGGTGTCCATAGGTCACATGACCTGGCAGCCATTTTGGCTTAAAGTCGCCATTTTCAAAAGGTCGGGCCCCTTGGCCCCTTTGACCAAACATCACAAAACTTGGTATACAGGTTCCCCTCAGTACAAGGAACAAATTTGCCTCCTGGACCATTCAATACCGCCATATTGGATTTTGAGCTAATTTGCATAATGATGATTTCAGCAAAAATGACATCTTCTCCAGAACGGTTGGGCCGATCGGCATGAAGTTCGAAACACATCATTTTGAGCCTAATCCTAGCCTAAATTGCGAAGCAGAAGATGGTACATCAAAAAACATGGCGACCACAAGCCAATCAATTTGCTTCCTTTACTCATGAATATGTAAATGAGCCAATATCATGCACTTTTGCATCAATCGTTCTGAAATTTCTTGTGCACAATGGCAATGCCTCACTGACAAGATATTTCAAATTTGAAAGCAATCCATCAAAAAATACACATTTCACAAGCACTTGAAAACAACCATTTTTAAGGTCATTTTTAATGTGTGAAAAAAATACTTAAAAATGATCTTCTCATGAACCGTAACATCAATTGAGGAGAAAATTTACTTGTAGGGCCTCTGGGGTATGCTCTATCGAAATTGCGAAGGAATAGTCGCTACATCATGTAATGTCAGAGATATGTATCAATCAAATTGCAATGGTGATATAATGAGTTTTTTGTTATTTAATAGTCTAGGAAAGGTTGTGATTTCAAGAAACTTGGCTACCACAAGACACTCAATTAGTGTAATATATTAATTACTATGCAAATCACCCCAGTATCATCACTGTTGCATCAATTGTTCTGAAATTTCTTGTGCACAATGGCAAGGCCTCACTGACAAGATATTCCAAATTTGAACATAATCAATCAAAAAATACAGTCTCCAGAAGCACTTGAATATGCCCATTTCACGGAATTTCTTATGCCACTAAGCATTGTTTCCTGTCCCCCACTTTACTATTGTAGACACGATGAGAAGTGATTTTTTTGTGAGCATTACACTTAAACAGGTTTAAGTAGTTATTCACATTGTATGATATTGTAGTTGTTCATGTAGCAGTTCACTTACAGCTACAGAAGTAGTAACATTGCATCATAATATTAATCAACTTAGTAGGATTGTAGTGCTTATATTACTATTATGAAAATGTCTAACAGCAATATGTCATTTAACAGAGTTTATCATGCTCCACCACATGGTGGTGCACCAGCCCCGTATTCATCGTCATTGAGAGTGAGAGCGTTGTGACCCTCACTCATAGACGCTGACCGAGAGTGCCACTCATTGAGCGAGTCGGCGAACCTGGGTAAGAAACGTGATATAAACCTCACCAACTAATGATTAATATCAAAGTAGTGTATTGTGTATGTAGTATGTAGTGTATTATGGTGTATTGTGTTATGAGTTGTTGAGAGAGGAGCCGCTTCAACCTTCAACCATCATCCAACAGAGGGGTTACACTCTTGGACTCCGGTAAGAGCAGTGCTAAATGCTAAGAGGCTACATCACGTTATCACCGCGGTGAAGTTAGTTTTAAGTTGGACATTCAACAGACATTCATTCAAGATAAACCCTCCAAGGCAGTTACTGCAACAATTTCAAGTGCACCCGTATTGCAGACTTTACATTAAACAGAGGGAGACAGAAGACGGCTACAGCCAGTTCCAACTTCCTTTTTTCAAAATAAAAAAGTGGGATATTTAAAGCAGAGATACTGTGTTTAAAGGCAATAAAAACATATTACATGACCTGGAAGCTATTGAGCTAAAATGCTAATATTTACATGAAAATTTTATTAAAAAAATTTGGAGATCTAAAATGAAAAACAAAGGGGTGTATTTCATGTAGGCAGTGGAGTAATATGATCCCACACTGATTTTGAGTCAATTGACCACATGACCTGGAAGCTATTGAGCTAAAATGCTAATAATTATGTAAAAAAATTATAAAAAATATTTAGAGATTTGTCATGGAAAAACAAGAGGTGTCTCTCATGCAGCCAGTTCAGTACCATGATCCCACACTGATTTTGAGTCAGTTGATCACATGACCTGGAAGCTATTGAACTAAAATGCTAATGTTTACGTAAAAAAAAAAATTATAAAAAATATTTGGAGATTTGTAATGAAAAACCAAGACGTATATCTCATGCAGCCAGTGGAGTACTATGATCCCACACTTATTTTGAGTCAGTTGATCACATGACCTGGAAGCTATTGAGCTGAAATGCTAATATTTCATTGGAAAAATGTATCAAAAATATTTGGAGACAGGTCTATCTCATCCATATGTTTTTTCAGTCATTAGGTCACATGACCTGGACGGTGCATGATGGGAAATGTCCCCACATTTGTAGGACTGGTAATGTTTGTCCAGAGGATAAGATAAGATAAGATAAGAGGAGCTTTATTAATCCCAAAGGGAAATTCAGTTAAGCCAGTGAGCTCATTTATTTATTAAAGAGTTAAACAGTTGAATGGCTGTGGGTAAGAAATATCTTGTATATCTCTCTGTCCTGCAACAAAGACAGAGGAGCCGTCCACCATCAGGGTGGTATGAAGTGGATGATCCGTGTTTTTCAGAATGGCCTCCACCATCCTCATTGGGTATGTCTGCACCACTTATCAAGGAGAGTCCATCCTTACTCCAATCACAGAGCCATCCTTCTTAACAAATTTTTCCAGCTTCCTTGCCTACTTTCTTCCAACACTTCCTCCCCAGCAGACTGCAGCATAAACAGAACACTTGCCGCCACAGACTGATAAAACAACTGCAACATCTTACTTCAGATGTTCAGAGATTTGACCTTCCTCAAGAAAAAGAGGCAGCTATGCCCCTTTTAGTAGAGTGCATCTGGGTTAAGGGACCAGGCCAACTTGTTATCCAGGTGTACATCTAGATATTTGGAACCACCTCAGTGTCCACTCAACAAGAGTTCACAAAATTTTTTTTTTACTTAAAAAAGTAGGATTTTCATAATTCTGTATTATTATATGTGAAAATTATTTAGTAATTATTATAGGGCCATACTAATAATCCTATCAGATACGTTACCAGGCCCACATTAACATTGGCTTATAAATAAATCTTCGTCACAACTTGGCCCATCCCGCATCTCAACATATTTATAACATGCCCTTTTTTTTGTTTTGTTTTTGGTAATCCTGATTTGCAGTTAACCCTACTGTGGAAAAAAAGGGACAGTGAGGTGGTTGTTTCAGTGATTCCCTCACAGATAAAGGGGCAGAACCTCCTTATCCACCACTCAGTAGTGTGCACACTGAGGCCACACGAGTGGTTGACAGGGGAGGTACGTGTCAAGTGTGTGAATGCTCTTTTTTAACTGTCATTGATGTTTTGATCTTAAGTATTATATTATGAACTATTTTTAAAATTAGATAGTGAAGCTGATGGAAGTCATATTTCATCCTATTTGAGACTGTTTATTATTATTAATTGGACAATCAATTTGTTGTTTCTGTCAGGTTATTGAGGGCCTGCTTCATGTTTTTGCCAACACATTCAATGTGATGAACACCATCTATTTAATGAGCCACTACACAGCAGGTTTTATTCTGTTTGGTGACAGGAAAAAGCTGCCTCAACAAAGTTACGAAAGGTAAAGGTGTGTGTGTGTGTGTGTGTGTGTGTGTGCGCGTGCGCGTGTGACTGATAAGTAAGGCCTAAGACTATTTCATAATCACCCTATGAATTATTTTGACTAAAATTTTAATTTACTCACTCCTGGACAGTAAAAATAATGAAGACATTTTAAAGTAAAACACTAAAACTGGCATGACAGAGAAATACCATGGTCATAAGTGAACTGTTAGTTTGTCTCAAGAGTTTTTCTTTTTATTCAGTGATTATTTTCATACCGATGTAATTATTCCAACTGTAGGTGAACTTCAGCAACTTCGGAGCTGTTCTATCATTTGTGCTGGTCAACTATAACCACTGGAACTTGCGGGTTTGTAAATTTTTGATGTTGATCTCTTGATTTTTGTCTTTAAATGCATATCATCTCCCAAACAATGTGCCAAAAACATATTGATAGTGCCATGGGCCATGTAGTAAGGTACACTGCCCAATAACCACAGAGGTGAGTGCATAGCACAGTGAAACAGACAGAGAGAGACATGTATATATTTTTTCTATTAGAGACAGAGAGACAGACAGGCAGTTCTGATTAGGAGCCATGCTGCTGTCTAAATTCATCATATTAATATCACACATATCTCATCACCCTATGGCACTCTCAAATTTTGTAGTTTGACATTGTTTTGTCATGATTTTTTGGCTAACAGTACATACATGCTGAAACCACCAAGTGTACCTGGTGGATCCAGCGCAAAAGAGATCTGAGCTGAAGGCCTCAGAAACTGCCGCTAAAAGAATCTGGTAAAGTAATTTTAAGCGACTTGCAGTTTATGTTACAAATGTTATAAAATAAAGTGTACCTGCTTTCATTCAATGGGCCACATGCAAAGGCTCTTTTAATGATTAATAGCTGATAATTGATAATTCTAAAGGTAAAAAATGACATTTCCAAAATGGTATGGGTCAGTGTCTTTATTTACAAATAAATCATCAAAAAAGTAAAGCCAGTGATTTATACAATTGCATTCAATGTTCAGATGTTAAAGCTATGAGCTAGGTGCTCGACCTCCACTTATAAAATAGGTTATAAAAATGACCCACGGTAAATTTTTACCATCTGCAGTAGTGTCAGTTAAAAATTTTATCAATTGATGCATGTCCCTGAATACACCTTTGTAGTAAGAGCAAACAGAGAGGAAACTTTCTCTTTTTTTCTAGATGTTGACATAACTGTATGTGTCTTCCTGTTTCTGTTAGTGTGACTAGCTTACATCCACACAGAATGCAATCACTATATCCTGCATGGATTTTGCACTGTATCCTTAACAAGTCAAATATTATTTTATTTTGAATTAAAAACGGTTCATAAAATTGAACAGTGTATCCCCATCTCGGGGGTTGATCTGTAAATGGTGATGATGAATAATTATTTGTAATTAATGAAAACATTGGTTGTTTATTGGGTTATTGCAAATGTGTATAATAATCTCTAGACACGAAGGACCTGAATTTAAAGAGTATGATGAATATAAATTTTATTCAGGGAGTACTTCATGATGAGGAGGACTTGTCATGGAAAAATGGAATGGGTGGATGTCAAATGGAAAGGGGGGGTTATGTCCCATCCAATCCAACAAGATGGAAGCAGCTGTGATGTCATTGTTGTCAAGGTAAGCCAAAAACAATTTGTTTTCATTATGTGAGGTATGAATTTGAAAGATGAAATGATGTGAACCAATATCGGCTTCTTCTTCTCCTTTCGGCTTTTCCCTTCAGGGGTCACCACAGCGAATCAGTTGCCTCCATCTAAGCCTGTCTTCTGCATCCTCTTCTCTCACACCAACCACCTTCATGTCCTCTTTCACTACATCTCTTCCTACGAACACACCTTCCTCCTCTCCTTCTTCGACTTCTTCGACTTCTTCGACGAACAGTAGTCCAATTTCCACCAGTACCCTGTACGTGAACAACACCGATGGCGGTCGTTGTTAACCCGGGCCTCGACCGATCCGGTATGGAAGTCATTGATTCGATTCGCATGTTTGATTTGGCAAAAGTTTTACGTCGGATGCCCTTCCTGACACAACCCTCTGTATTTATCCGGGCTTGGGACCGGCACAATAAGGCACTGGCTTGTACCCCCTTGCGGCTACATTGTGAACCAATATCTGCAAATGTACAAATTATAGAGTGAACAGAAATAACAATTTTTTAATCGCGACCATGAGTGTATGAAATTTCTTATATGCCCCCCATTATTGTTGTAAGTACCTGCATTTGATGTTGTTTAGATGGCACAAGACCTCATGAAGGCTTTCCCAGAAATCCCTGACATGGACTTCAGCACAGCGAAAAAAGAAATGAAGAAGGAGAGGAGAGATCTGGCTCTTGACATCCTAAAAGCCTCTGGTAAAGGCAAATAGAGCATACAAATCAAAAACAAGATAGATAATAGATACATGTAATTAAATAATTTTTTTTGTTTTTTAGTCTGATGAACAAAATTGCTGTGCAAATGTGTGCGACATTTAAGCCACCAGGACCAGGAAGTGCCCTTATAAATGGGTGAGTAATTGTAAAACAGTAATAGACATGTTAAATTGTCATAGAGCCACGACAAAAACAATTATAATAATGATTAGGTGTAAAATAATAAATAATAAATTAATTAATTAATAATACAATATATAATTTGTTTTAAATCAAACAGATCCAGTGTGATGACTGCAACAGGTGGTTCCATGGCTTATGTCTGTCCATGGAGCGCGAGGAAGTAAAGAATGCCATGGATAAAAACTGGAAATGTCCGTTATGCCTATGAATCACTGCAACAAGGGAGATGATTCAAGACGAGTACAAACGTGACAATGAAAGCTGCAAGCTGCGATGATCAGGCCCTCGCACCCCGATCCCTGTCGGGGCAGGCTGCAGTCGAGTGGCTTTCACCGGTCCAGGACTGTCATACTGTACAATAGCTCCTCGCACCGTTTTGGTGCTTGGGCCCGAATAAATGTTATATATTTTTGGAAAATATATTTTCTTTATTAAAAAATAAAATCATAAGTCATTTTAGCCCTACTACTGTTGGATCATGTCACTACACTGGCAGCATGAGATACACCCCTTTGTTTTTCATTTTAAATCTCCAAATATTTTTAATTAATTTTTATGTGTAAATATTAGCATTTTAGCTCAATAGCTTCCAGGTCATATGATCAACTGACTTGAAATCAGTGTGGGATCATGGTACTGAACTTGCTGCATGAGATACACCTCTTGCTTTTCCATTACAAATCTCCAAATATTTTTTATTAATTTTTACAATTAAATATTTTAGCTCAATGGCTTCCAGATCATGTGATATAATAAATCAAAACCTGTGTTGGAACATATTGATATGTTTTTATTGTCTTTAAACACAGTATCTCTGCTTTAAATATCCCACTTTGTTATTTTGGAAACAGGAAGTTTGTACATGCTGTAGCCGTCTTCTGTCTCCCTGTGTTTAATGTAAAGTCTGCAATACGGGTGCACTTGAAATATTGGAAAGGCTGGCTCGCACTCGCACTGCATGGAACTGAAGAAGTTTAACCGGAGTGAATGTCTGTCGAATATCCAACTTAAAACTAACTTCACCGCGGTACTAACCATAGCCTTGCTAGCTGGCTACGATTTTGCTGGTGGACATGAATACAGTACAATAATATTCTACTCACAAAATACAACTAATAGTAATGTTCAATCTTATTTCTGAAAAGTAATCCCCCAAGCCCTGTTTTCGATGGTCATCCGATTTAAACAGGAATATACTGCCCACTGCTCTGGCCTCTTCGTTTATTCTGCTGCTAAGCAACTAGTACAGGGATCAGTAACCTTAAACACCCAAAGAGCCATTTGGGCCCGTTTTCCACAGACAAGAGTTCACTGGGAGCCACAAAACTATTTTGACATCTAAAATGAAGATATCATTGTATATATTGTTTCTTTACCTTTATGCTTTCTTTTTTTTTGCATTTATGAAATCAAATAAACCCAACAAAGAAAACGAAATTTTATATTTGCATGCAACAAAAACATTTTGAACTCAGAAAAAAAGACGCTGGGTTGAAGGTTACTTGCTAATAAAATACTCAGTGTCTATTGGAGCAGTCAGCTGTCAACCTGAATAAAAAAAGGACTATTTCACTGAACAATGTAAAATATTTATTTGCAAAATAATGGCCAGTTAAAATATTTATTTTATTTGGTGATTTTTGCTCCTGAACCTCAGTGAACAGCGTCTGCACCTCAGGGCTGTACGACATCATCATCATTGCAACATTTGACTTTTTGTTTGCCAATTTCTCCCCACATATTAAGCATGTAGAAAATCCCTGCCTCCTCCAAACACACATCTGCCTCCTCCCACCTCACCTAAGTGGAGGGCGGAGATGGGAGTCTATTTAGGCAGCCAGCTCACCTGGGTGAGTTCTCTTTCCCCTGTGTGAGAACAAAGGAGCTGGCAGTCCTAGTTGTTGAGCTGCGTAATTGATGTAAGTTAACCTTTTCGTTCCACACAGTCTTTGTATATTTCATGGTTGAAGTAGTAATTTAGATTCTAAGTTTTATCCTTTATAAAGTTTGAGCTATGTTTGTTTCGATTATGTGTCTTTTGTTTGATATTTATGTTTGGGTTGTGTGGACTAATATATGTTGTTCCTCCATCTTCTTTTTCCTTTTCATCAGAACACAACCAGCTTAACAATAAATGTGAGATGAACTGGATCCTTGCTGTTTGTGCCTTTGTTTAACAAGCAACCCATTGCGTTGGTCCACCTCCTCGCTACGAACTATTCACCATATAAGACAATATTTTACATGGTCCTTCGAGCTGGATAAATTCAATTCAATGGATGGAGCACAAACAAATAGGCCAGCACGTTCCCATAGACCACCTGCATATCTGAAGGATTATCAGACGCAATTCTCAGGCCCGCCTCCAGTCAATCCTCAGCCTTTTAAGTCTCATCCTATCCCTCAGCCTACAAAGCCTCCTGAACAAGCTAGAGATCCCCATGCAGCTCCAGCAGAGAGTTCAGCTGCCAGTGGCACACAGGTTCTTCCTTCTGAGCCCCCTAACCCTGCAGGGGGGGAATCTCCTAGTATGGACATGCAGGTTATGAAGAAAGAAATGGACCAGCGTAGAGGTCTCATTCTGCAGGTGGGGAAGAGTGTGGCGGCTGTGGGAGACAGTCTGGATGCCCGTTCATGTAGTGATGCATCCATTTCTCCTCATTCATTAGCTTCATTAGAGGATGATGGTGACATTGAGCAAGTCCCTCGATCTTATGCTCTCCAGAAACCTCCTCCTATAGTGCACGAACTGCGTGAGACGTTATGTGAGCATAACATTCCCATCATTCATTGTGTCTCTCACCCTCCTTCACCACCAGCACCCAGTCATCTTTGTTCCCTTCCACCACCTCCTAGTTCTTTACTGACTACTCCGCAGCTTACTACGTCTAAGTTGTCCCAGGCAACCCAAGTCACTGGGCATCATGATGAGTATCAGTTGAACTTTGATATTTCCAGTGAACCTGCTGACTTGCAGCAACCGGGTCAAGGAGCTACAGCAGCTCTACCTTACGGCGCCTCCCCAGATCTATCATCCAGGCATCAGGAATATTATGAGCCCCAGCCTACTGTCAGAGCAAAAGGTCATCTTTCTCTGCCCTTCCCTAGGGCCTAAGACTTCTGAGCATCCCCTGCTTCTCAGCCCCCTCAGCTGACTGTTCAGCTTCCTCCAGCGACTTATCCCTCTTCCACGGTTGTATTGGCTAATCGTCCTTACTCGCAGCCTCCTTCACAAGTTGCTATCCGTCTTCCTGGGCCTTCTTACCTGCAGCCCCGTGCCCCTTTGTATCAGCAACAGTTGTCCCCAGCTGCTTTCCCACATCCTCAGGCCGCATCAGCCTATCGTTACACTGCTCCCTCTTTCCAGAATGTTCGCTGTGTAGACGCTACTTACCCAGCTCAGTCAGTGTCTCAATACGCATCACAGCAACCACAGCAGTCCCAAAGAGTTCATCCAGTTGCAGCCCCTTCCTTTCTCTACCTTACCCATGAGGATCCAAGACAGTTAGATCTGCTTAAGATGGCTCTTACAAATCTTCTACCCCATGATGAAAGTGAACAGTTTAAATACCACGTGCTGTTGGACCACTTGAAGATGGACACAGCCTGTCACCTCCCCTTGGCCTATGCCCATCATCCCCATCCTTACACCAGAGCTATGCTAGCCTTGCAGCAGAGATATGGTCAGCCACAGCAGCTTGTCTTGAGGGAGATTACAGCCATCCAGAATCTTCCCTCCGTAAGTCCTGGTGATTCTAGAAGCTTCGGTGACTTTGCTATCCGAATCTGAGCTCTTGTTGGCATGCTCCAGTCACTAGAGAATGGTGAAGGGGATGCAGAGTTGGCTTGCGCCTCTCATGTGCAGTAGCTTTTGGGCAAACTTCCTTCTGAGCATGTTGCTAATTATGCCCGCTTCAGCTGGGCTACCAAGCCAGGTGTCCCTTATAACTTGGTTGACTTTTCCAACTGGCTTGAAGAAGAAGCGGAGTGTCAAGCTATGGCCACACAGACACGAGACAGGAGAGGGCCCCCGGAGGAACGAAAACCCATGAAGTCCACTACCCAAAGCTTAGTAATCCAGTGGCTACTATCCTTCGTGGCACTAATTACCCTCAACGCCAAGCTCAGAAACCTTCAACTGATTCTGCTACATGTCGTAGCCAGACATGCCCTTATTGTAGTGTCCCTGGTCATCATATAATCGTCTGCCCATATTTCTGCCAGCTGTCAAGGAACACATTTAAGAGATGGATCCAAGAGAAGGCATGTTGCTGGAAATGTGCTCGTGAACACCGGGCTCGAGACTGTGATCTGAAGAAATGCTGCCCAAAGTGCAACGGAAGGCACCTTTGAATCCTTCATGAGGTGAATCAGCCACAAAGTGATTCAAGTACCTCCTGCCTCATTCGCTCCAGCTGCAGTACAAGAGTCATTTTGAAAGTGGTTAAAGTTCTGCTAAGTTACAGGGGGAGAGACCTTGAAACTTATGCAATATTAGACAATGGGTCCGAGAAAACCATGCTTTTGGCAGCTGCAGTTACTTCTCTTGGTCTTGACGGGGCGGCTGAGGAACTGAGACCCTCACTGACACGACCGTTACTTTCAATATTTCCTCAGCAGCTAATAAAGACAAGACGTTTATTATAAAGGATGCCTTTACTGCTGAGAAACTAGGTCTGGCTCCACACATATTCTCCAGAGATTCAAGCATCTGCTTGACTTACCACTCCAAGCTTTCCAAACGGTGCAACCCCTCCTCCTTATCAGCTCAGATCATCCTCATCTTGTGTGCCTTGTGGAACGTGTCCGTCTGGGTCCAGGGGGTGGCCCAGCAGCGGTGTACACACCTCTTGGTTGGGCTCTGCAAGGACCCACTATGCTCCCTGAGGATCTCCTTGCCACCTCGGATTGTTCTTATCGTGAAGCTGAAAGATTAGCTACCCAGTCCTTGTTCATTTCCTGTATATCCCCAGATGCAGACCTGTATCCTGCCGTGGAAAAGCTGTGGAAAGTAGATGTATTCCCTTACCAGAGTGAGAAAGTCATCACACATTCCAAACAAGACCACAAAGCACTAGCTCTACTGGATAACCACATCGTGAGAGTGGACATCCATGGAGTCGGTCGCTATGCAACCTCTCTACTCCATAGACCAAATACCCCCAAACTCCGAGCTCCAAAGGAATCAGTCCTGCCTGCCCTCAGACGCATTGAACGGAGACTGTTAAAGAACCCAGAGCATGCAATCATATACAACAACGAAATCAACAAGTTGCTGGAGGCTGGATATATAAAGAAACTTAACCCCCAAGAAGTGGTCCAGAACAGTGAGTCATCATGGTACATACCACACCACCTTGTGGAACACAATGGTAAACACAGATTAATGTTCAACTGCTCATTTCAATACCACGGCCAAAGCTTGAATGACTGTCTTCTTCCTGGTCCCATCCAGGGCCCTTCCTTAATGGGTGTTTTGCTGCGCTTCCGTCAGCATTCTGTTGCCATCTCTGGTGACATTAAAGGCATGTTCCACCAGATCAGATTGCTGGCCGAGGACAGACCCCTTCTCCGTTTCATTTGGCGAAATATGCATCGTGAGGAACCCATGGCGGTTTATGAGTGGCAAGTTCTGCCATTCGGGACCACATGCAATCCTTGTTGCGCCACATACACTCTTCAGCGACATGTGAAGGATGGGGGAGAGGAAGACATCAAAACATCAGTCCTGCAGTCCTTCTATGTGGACAACTGTCTGCAGAGTTTCACAACAGAAGAGGAGGCCAGCAGTCTCCTTGACCGCCTTCGAGCGAGGCTTGCCTCTGGTGGCTTTGAGATCTGCCAATGGATCAGTAACGTCCCCTCAGTGGTTCAGCGCCTTCCCAAAGAGGCCTGATCCGAGAGCACCGAAATGTGGCTCATCCAAGACCATACTGACCCCTTGGAAGGAGCCCTGGATTTAGTATGGTTTTGCTCTTCAGACACCTTGGGATATAAACCTAGACCAGTCAGTCACCATCCTCTTACCCTCCGGAACGTTTACAGGATACTGGCCATGCAATATGACCCTCTGGGGTTCATCATCCCCTTTACCACCCGAGCAAAGGTTCTTCTTCAGAAACTGTGGTCTAAGGAGCGGGACTGGGATGACCCCTGCCTTCCTGATGCCTTTGTAAAGGCCTGGACGTCATGGGAAGAGGAACTCCCACACTTGTCCAGGATCAGACTCCCATGCTGTTATGGACTGACGGAGGACCAAGACCCTTCAATGACCAGAGAATTGCATGTGTTCTGTGATGCGTCTGAAGCAGCATATGGCTCTGTTGCCTATCTGACGACAGTGGAGTCCAAGGGACAGGTTCATGTTTCCTTTGTAATGGCGCGCTCCCGGGTGGCACCACGACAGCAGATTACTATACCCTGTTTAGAGCTGTGTGCTGCTCTTACTGGAGCCCAACTGGCCGGGATGCTGAGAACAGAGTTGACTCTTCCCCTCCACTGTCTAGTGATGTGGACAGACTCAACCACCGTTCTAACCTGGCTGCACTCAGAGACCTGGCAGTAATAGATCTTTGTCGCTCATCGTGTCACAGAGATCCTTGAGCGTACTACTGCCTCAGACTGGAGGTATGCAGATTCAACCAACAACTCTGCAGATGACATTACTGAGGAAAAACCCTCACAGAGCTTGCTGCGCACCATCGATGGAATCAGGGCCTTCCTTTCCTGTACTTGTCCCCTCATCAGTGGCCCTTAAATCCCTCCTCACCTTGTACTGAAGCAGCCACAGAGTTGAGGAAGTCAGCTTTCTGTGTTAATGCTCAGGTACCGCCCTCTAGTGTTCCCCCAGACCTCCTGCAGTTCCAGTGCTGGGAGGATTTCGTGATTAGCACCTCTCAACACCTCTCGTCATCCCTGACTGCAGATTCTCAGCCTCCTGAGAGACCCCACGTGGAAACTATTCTCCTCCAGCATGCACAAAAGGAGAGCTTCCCCGAAGACTATGCTCTGCTCCAGGCAAAAAAACCAGTTTCAAAGCAAAGTCCCCTGAATAACTTGGCTCCAGAGTTTGATCACACCACAAACCTAATCAGAGTGGGAGGTCGGCTGCGTAAAAGTGAGGGTTTGGATTATGGCAACATGCACCCTGTGGCCTTGGATCCAAAAAGCTATATTACACAACTGCTGATTAAGGATTATGACCAGCGGCTGCACCATTCTGGCCCAGAGAGAGTTTATGCCAGCCTAAGGAGGAACTATTGGATTTTGAGAGGGAGACAAGCAATAATGAAACACCAACATTCATGTATGGACTGTAGGAAATGGAAGGCCAGACCCTTGATCCCTCGGATGGCTGACTTGCCACCATCCCGCCTGCAGCTCTTTAAGCCACCCTTCTGGTCCACGGGGACGGATTGCTTTGGCCCCTTCCTCATCAAAATTGGCTGTTGGCGAGAGAAAAGATGGGGAATTCTCTTTAAATCTCTCACCACCCGTTGCATCCACCTCGATCTTCTCCCAACCTTGGACACTGACAGCTTCCTCATGTCCTTCCGCCGATTTGTGGCTCGGCGTGGAACCCCCTTTGAGATGCATTCTGATCAGGGTACAAACTTTGTAGGAGAGAGAGAGTTGCAAAAAGCCTTTGATCAAATGACCCCTGACCTCCAGGAACAACTGATGAAATCCAGGGTTCGCTTCCTGAGGAATCCACCACACACTCCTCACTTCGGAGGAACCTGGGAAAGAGAGGTGAGAGCGATCAAATCTGCACTGTGTGATGTTGGGTGATCAAGTTGTTACTGAGGAAGTGTTGAACACCGTGCTCATCGAGGTGGAGGAAATCTTAAACTCAAAGCCCCTTGGATATCATGGATGTCATCGGATGTGTCTGACCCTGAACCAGTCACCCCCAGTTTCCTCCTCATGGGGCGGCTTGAAGCAGCCCTTCCCCAAGTCATGTATACCTGTCCTGACCTCCTGAGAACCAGAAGATGGCGTCACAGTCAGGTACACGCTGATCATTTCTGGGCAAGTTTCCTGAGACATTATCTGCCAACACTCCAACCACGATAAAAATGGAAAGCGGAAACCTCAAATCTCACTGTGGATACTGTGGTCATGATTGTGGATTCGAATCTACCCAGGGCCTCATGGCCAATAGGTAAAGTCCAGAAGATCCTCCCGAGCTGGGATGGAAGAGTCAGAGTGGCCAAGATAGCGGTAAAAGGAAAACCTTATGTTCGTCCAGTCAGCCAGCTGATCGCACTCATGGAGTTTAAGGATGACCCCGACTCTCCTTCGTCATAAGGATTTTCTTTCAGATCAAATATGATCCACATATTTGAGAGGCGGCTGTAGAAAATCCCTGCCTCCTCCCACCTCACCTAAGTGGAGGGTGGAGCCTGGGAGTCTATTTAGGCAGCCAGCTCACCTGGGTGAGTTCTCTTTCCCCTGTGTGAGAACAAAGGAGCTGGCAGTCCTAATTGTTGAGCTGCGTAATTGATGTAAGTTAACCTTTTTGTTCCACACAGTCTTTGTATATTTCGTGGTTGAAGTAGTAATTTAGATTCTAAGTTTTATCCTTTATAAAGTTTGAGCTATGTTTGTTTCGATTATGTTTTTTTTGTTTGATACTTATGTTTGGGTTGTGTGGACTAATATATATTGTTCCTCCATCTTCTTTTTCATCAGAACACAACCAGCTTAACAATAAATGTGAGATGAACTGGATCCTTGCTGTTTGTGCCTTTGTTTAACAAGCAACCCATTGTGTTGGTCCACCTCCTCACTACGAACCATTCACCATAAGACAATATTTTACAAAGCATGCTGGTAAACCAAATGAAAGCAAATGAACTTCCCACGTATCATTAAACATTCTGTTTTCTCCAGAAAATTTTCTTTTCTTGGATTTATCCATGGTTGGCCTACCTGGAGTTGAAAAAGTTAAATAAATCGCGCGATGATGGGTGTTGCACATCGGCGGTTGTGATGCATATTTTGAGCAACAAAATTAAACACGTTTTATTTTAATAACACAAGATCACCATACTTTTCAAATTTAGAATTACATAAAAAAAAACTAACATACTAAAATAAAATAAATTAAAACTAAATATTAATTATTTTCCAAAGCGACAGGGAGCTGCAACAGAGGGATGAAAGAGCCACATGTGGCTCCAGAGCCGCAGGTTGCCGATCCCCGATCTAGTAGGATGACCAGTGTGTCAACCGATTTGGTTCCGGCAAGATGGCGGAGGGAGCAGACATACTTTAAACAGCTTCGTGTAGCGAAACCTTGAAAACAGGTAAAAACGGACTCAAAACTCACAAAACGTCTTTCTGTCGGATATAGAAAATACGCAAGTCAAGTCAAAGCCGCTCAGCTTCTAGTAAATAATCTCGGACACTTTGTAACAACACCAAAAACAAAGTACTCCATGGCTAAAGCTAGCGCTAAAACTAGGGCTGTACTGCAACACGATTACTGTGGACCAGTATGACCAGTAGGACCATGGAGACAAACGCCAAAGGCACAAAAAACTTTTTAACATCGCCGTCTAAGCCGTCAGCTCCACAGAAAAAAACAAAGAGGAGAGAAGAACACAACTGCAGAAGCTCATGCCAAATATGCTTCAAATGTTGCTATTCTGGCTGAAATCGAGACACTTGATGGAGGACTTCAAAAAAGAAAAAAAAAACTAAATACACTCACCATGGCCAACATTGCAAAAGTGGTCGAATTTAACACAGCTGAAATCAAAGAATGCAAGGAAAAAAAAACAAGAATTGGGTACAGAAGTGAAACAATGAAAGGAGAAAAACATAGAGCTGGAGAGTTGGAGAGATACAAAAGGAAATGGAATTCAAGACTAAATGGCCTGATTGAAGAAAAAGAAGAAAACACACATCAGATAATCAAGGACATAATTGAAAAGATTGCTCCACGCTGGAAGGAGAACATGGATTTCATCTTAGACTCTGCGCATCGTCTAGGACCAAACGCCACCAACCGTCCTTGCCAGATCATCATGCAGTTCACTGGAAGGCACTTCAGGGATGAACTCTGGCATGCCACCAAACATCACGCAGTCTGCAAGGAGCTCAACATCTGCTTTGCAGAAGATCTCACCAAAGAAGACAGAGGCATGAAAAGCTGTATGGCCAAAAATTGAGCAAGCGAGGAAGGCAGGTCTTAAGACTATGTTCCAAGGCCCCCATGCCTTCATTAATGGACAGAGAGTCACACCATAGTCAAAATAACCTGGGATATTTAATCCTACAAGCAAGTGAGTTTTGATAAATTAATTAACATGCTACCATAAACGTTCAGTATCTTTAGTTAACACTTTATTCCTGCTCTAAAACAGTTCAGTTAATTCATCACATTGTCTGCTTGTTTTGTATTATATGTTCCATTTAAAAAAATTACATTTCTCTCATGTCTATTAATGCAAGGGGACCAAGAGACATAACCAAAAGTAAAAGCCTTTTTTTCGTTTTGTAAGGGAAAAAATGCTAATACTATTTTTCTGCAAGAAACGCACTCCAAGGTTGAAGATGTCACCTTCTGGTCTAAACAATTGGGAGATGAAGTTTATTTCAGCCATGGCACTTCAAGATCAACAGGGGTCGCCATCCTACTGAAAAACTATAAGGGTCAGGTTATTTCTCATATGGCAGATGTTAATGGTCACTGGCTGATGCTTATACAGGACCACTGAAAATAAAAACCTCTTTGAACAATTGGCTTACAATTAGATAATATTAAATCAACATACTCAACTGATAACGTTATAATTGGTGGTGATCTTAATTTAGTTCATGATGAATTTTATAATAAATTTCCTTCCAGATTCTCTGCAAGTCATCCAAACAACACTTTTACTAATTTTTGCAATGACCAAAGCTTAACTAATTCTTGGAGACATTTAAATCCAGGAATATTTAAATTCTCATGGTCCAACTCCAATTATAAATCCAAAATTGACCACTGGTTAATTGCAAACCACTTACTATGTTATGATCTCAGCTTGGATATCTCTGCTGCTCCACTAACTGATCACAGTGTTATCTATCTATATGTGAAGCCTAACAACAGGATAACTTACTCAAACAAATATTAGAAATTTAACTCTAGTCTAATTAAGAATAATGATTACTGTCAAAAGATTAAATCACTTCTTCTTCTTCTCCTTTCGGCTTTTCCCTTTAGGGGTCGCCACAGTGAATCAGTTGCCTCCATCTAAGCCTGTCTTCTGCATCCTCTTCTCTCACACCAACCACCTTCATCTCCTCTTTCACTACATCTATAAACCTCCTCTTAGGTCTTCCTCTAGGCCTCCTGCCTGGCAGTTCAAAACTCAGCATCTTTCTACCAATATATTCACTATCTCTCCTCTGGACATGTCCGAACCATCTCAGTCTGGCCTCTCTGACTTTATCTCCAAAACCTCTAACATGTGCTGTCCCTCTGATGTACTCATTCCTGACCCAATCCAACCTGGTCACTCCCAAAGAGAACCTCAGCATCTTCATCTGTGCTACCTCCAGCTCTGCCTCCTGTCTTTTCCTCAGTGACACTGTCTCTAGACCAAACAACATCGCTGGTCTCACCACAGTTTTGTACACCTTTCCTTTCATTTTAGCTGAAACTCTTCTATCACACATCACACCTGACACTTTTCTCCACCCGTTCCAGCCTGCCTGCACACGCTTCTTCACCTCTTTTCCACATTCTCCATTGCTCTGGACTGTTGACCCTAAGTACTTAAAATCCTCCACCTTCTTTATCTCTTCTCCCTGTAACCTCGCTGTTCCACTTGGGTCCCTCTCATTCACACATATATACTCCGTCTTGCTGCGGCTAACCTTCATTCCTCTCCTTTCCAGGGCAAACCTCCACCACTCTAGCTTCTCCTCCACCTGTTCCCTGCTCTCACTACAGATCACAATGTCATCTGCAAACATCATAGTCCATGGAGATTCCTGTCTAACCTCATCTGTCAGCCTGTCCATCACCATAGCAAACAAGAAGGGGCTCAGAGCTGATCCCTGATGCAGTCCCACCTCCACCTTGAACTCCTCTGTCACACCTACAGCACACCTCACCACTGTCTTACAGTCCTCATACATGTCCTGCACCGCTCTAACATACTTCTCTGCCAATCCAGACTTCCTCATACAATACCACAGTTCCTCTCTGGGCACCCTGTTATAAGCTTTCTCCAGATCTACAAAGATACAATGCAGCTCCCTCTGACCTTCTCTGTACTTCTCTATCAACATCCTCAAAGCAAATACTGCATCTGTAGTACTCTTTTTTGGCATGAAACCATACTGCTGCTCACAAATGCTCACTTCTGCCCTTAGTCTAGCTTCAACTACTCTTTCCCATAACTTCATTGTATGGCTCATCAGCTTTATTCCTCTGTAGTTGCTACAACTCTGTACATCTCCCTTGTTCTTAAAAATGGGCACCAGCACACTTCTCGCCCATTCCTCAGGCATCTTCTCACTATCTAAGATCCTGTTGAACAACCCAGTCAGAAACTCTACTGCTACCTCTCCTAGACACTTCCAGACCTCCACAGGTATATCATCAGGACCGAGTGCTTTTCCACTCTTCATCCTCTTCAATGCCCTCCTCACTTCATCCTTACTAATCTTTGCTACTTCCTGGTCCACAACAGTCACCTACCCTTCGTTCTCTCTCATTTTCCTCATTCATCAACTCTTCAAAGTACTCTTTCCATCTTCCCATCACACTACTGGCATCTGTCAATACACTTTCATCTCTATCCTTAATCACCCTAACCGCCTGCACGTCCTTCCCATCTCTGTATCTCTGCCTTGCCAACCTGTATAGATCAGTCTCTCCCTCCTTACTGTCCAACCTAGCATACGGGCCAAGTCATCGTAAGCCCTTTGTTTGGCCTTTGCCACCTCTACTTTCAAAAGATTAAATCACTAATTACAGAAATTATAAACTTGGAAGAAATAATTAAACCCGTCAAAAAAATGGGAATTTTTAAAATATAAAATACACCAATTTACCATTTCATTCAGTAAAATGTTTAAAAAAGATTTGGAGAAAAAGGAACTAGACATTATCAAACTATTAAATGTTTACTGTAGTAATCTCAACCCTACTGAAGACGATAAACAGAAAGTATTAAATCTTCAACTTAAATTGGATGATATGTATATTCAAAGAGCACAAGGGGCCTTTATTAGATCTAGAGCTAAATGGATAGAGGAGGGGGAAAAAAACCCAGCATATACCCATCCCTACTTTTATCTCCACCTCTTCTATTTCTCCTCCCTACCTGAACCAGGGTTTGTATCCCCACCCCGCTTTTACTGGTGCAATTGGTGAGAGGTCTGAGTAGTTGACGATAGTACTGTTTGAGATAATTGTCTTGGTGTGAGGAGCAGTGATAGCTGGCATTAGGGGGGTACCTCTGGGATACCAGTGATCACTGTCTAGCCTCCTGGAGGTGTCATGGGACCAACTAGACGAAACAATGGTGAAAGGAGGTTCCCACCTGATGACCCCAAAGACATGTTAGTTATCACTGCTCACTGGGCTAGCTAGATATAGTTATCTTTAGGGCACGTAGGGCAGGTTGCAAGGTTGTTTTTAAGTTTAGGGAGTTAGTCACTGAGTCTGTTCCTTTTTTGTAGCACAAATTTCTTGTGTTTACTTTGAATTGCGGTCTTCAGAAAAAGAAGACAAGGGAAAAATAACATGAGTTCCTTCATAATTGATAAGGTAGAAATCACAGAACCAAAACTAATCTCTTCAGAAATCCTCAAATTCTATAAACAGCTTTACAGTTTTAAATTCTCTAGTGAAGGCTGCCACACATTTTTAAAAGATATAGAAAAATATATTCCCAAACTCAGAGAAAACTTCAAACAAACATGATAGTCAAATAACAATTGCTGAACTGGACAAAGTGGATTCTGTCGAACACCCATTTATCTTCCAAGTTCTTGAACATTTAGATTTTCAGTCAAATTCAGGAATTTAGTTGGTGGACTGTATAAGAATATCAGCAGCTGTGTCATACTACCTCATGGCACCACCCCCAGCTTTAATGTTAATGTAGGAATTCCACAGGGCTGTCCCATTTCACCATACTTATTCATATTAGTCACAGAAACGTTAGCAATCTACATTAAAAATTGTAATGACATTGAGAAATCAAAGGTACCGATATTGTCATCAGTCAACTAGCGGATTGTACAACAATTTTCGTAAAAGACAGATATCAAATTCCAATATCTCTTGAAAAAATTAAAAAATTCTCCAAAGCTTCAGGGTTAACTTTAAACTTAAAAAAATGTGAACTATTGGCAATTCATGATACAACACTAAAAGACATCTATAATATACCTATCAAGTCAGAAATCAAATACCTACGAATCTACCTTACAAAAGACCAATAAATAAATAAATAAATAAAACCTTGAATATAGAAAAACAAATAAAACAGAGTTAAGCCAAAATAAAATTCATGGGTCCAAAGAGACCTTTCGATATTTGGCCGAATTTACCTAACCAAGATGGAATGTCTATCAAGATGTATTTATCCAGCCTACTCTAATGCCATCCCAAATAATCTAATAAAATCTATTAACCAAATTAATCTAAATTTTATCTGGAGAAACAAACCACACTATATGAAAAAAAGCAATATGACTAAAGAATTTAAGGATGGAGGCCTAAAAGTTATTTATTTTGACTGCCTTAATGGAACTTTAAAATTTAATTGGCTGAAATCTTGGATCAAACATAGCAACTCATTTTGGTTCTGTATTCCAAATTCACTATTCAATAACATTGGAGGATTGAAATATCTTCTTAGGGTGGACTTTAATATCGATAATATAATATAATTAATAACTACCTACATCATTATCAGAGTTCCACAAACAAATTCTATTATACTGGAAAATGTTATATCTGCATAATTTTTCACCCCACACCACTATGCTTTGGAATAACAGATATGTTTTGTGCCGAAATAAGTCTTTATTTTATCAGGATTGGTATGGGAGAAATATATTATATATAAATATATATTTTGCACTAAACACAACTTCAACCCCTCAAAATCAAACTTTATTAAATTAAACAAAGCACTTCCTCAAGAATTTGTATTTTTAACAAAAAATATATTATATCAACCTATAATGCCAAATCTGGCCCCACTGTCAATACAGGGGATTTCAATCCTGGACAAAAAATTTAACAATAATTTTATAAGAAACTGCCTCACTGGAATATTATTCCCTGGCAGACAAAACAAAAATGATATCCTACACAAATTTGATAAAAAAATCAATTGATAAACTGAGAACAATATACTTAACATTTCGTATACCCCCCAAAATAAAAGAAACACACTTCAAAATTATGAACATTTATCCATCTAAAGAATTACTTAGACTACGTTTTAATATCAATGACAATATGTGCACATTCTGTGAAAAGGACATTGAAACTACGGACCATATATTTTTCTCATGTGTGGTAATTCAAACATTTTCGCTTAATTTTCACAAATGGATCAAACAAAAAAACGTATTGTTTCCAGCTTCTATCTCTAGAGATGACTTAACTTTTGGTTTGATCTTACAAAACAAAAATGATGAACTCTGTTGTAATGTAATCCTATGCCTAGCAAAATTCTTTATCCACATGAATAGAGTACTGAAATCATCCCCCAAATTTATTGTCTTCATGAATGAATTTAAAATGTACATGAAATCTCTAAAACTTCTAAAAGGTGTAAAAGCACAAAAAATATATATTTTAAGTAACTTCCCTACTGAAATGGATTGCTAAAATTGATCTGAATCCCCTCTTGTGAAATCAATGATTATTTGTCTTGTTTTATTACTGTATTCAATCAGTTATATTTATTTTATTGATATGTTTATTTAGTTTTATTTCAATCCATTTTGAATTTATCATATTAAGCACCAACATACACTATACTCTGAGATAATTTGCACTAATGCTAAGTTGATGTTCCCTTGGCAATCTCTTTAAACTGTTACAATGTATGTAAAATGAAAGTTGCCATATTTGTATGTTTTCAATAAAGCATAAAAAAAAAGGATGACCGGTCCAAGATGGCGGCCGCATTTCTTGCGCCCCAGCAGCCAATGCGGCGTCTACCCTTTAGATGTCTATTTCCATTCCAGTAGGTGTCTAGGGTGACCAGATGTCCCGCTTTGTGCAGGACAGTCACGCATTTCCATTACTTTTCACACGTCCTGCAAATTGAGACGCTGTCCCGCATTGTTATTGACAGTCTGACTCCAGTTTTGAAATGCGTGTGTTACGGCCCTGGCCGTATTGTGTCTGTTCTGTTTTGTTGTTCCTGTGTTGTCCTTCTGTTTGGTTCCCATTTCTGTGTCAGAGTGAGTCTTCTTCTTTCTTGTAGCAGCTGCGCTGATCCTGCCTTCTTCCTGACAGCAAAGGGTGTCGCTGTCCTATTGGTCCCTGCTGCTGCATCCAAAGATTTAAACCGAGGGAGTCCAGTCACCAGTGGGAACTCGACTCGACAGCAGTGGTGTGTTTTTTTTTGGCGATTTACAGTTTGAGAACTTTGTCCCCAGATCTTGTGTATAGCTGTGTATTTGGCGATTATTGTTTTAGTTTTGGTGGTGGGTTTTGAGCTCTTTTTGTTAGTAGTTATAGTTGATCACTGTATATATCTAGCACCGTTTTTTTGTGTGCTCTGATTACTAGTCCTTTTTACCTGTACATCAGGCCTCTTTTTGTTAGGAATAAACCTGTGGCTATTCTGAACCTGGTTTTGGACTGTTTTGATTTGGAGACAAAGTAAAAATTTTTTTGTACTCTTTTATGTTGCATCCCTGCTCCCCTAGACTGGGGCGTAACACGTGTTTTACCGTATAATCTGGCATTTATCAAATGGCTGTGTGTGGAGAAAGCAGTGTGAGCTGTCATCAGGGGCCGGAGCGGGTTGTGTGATGATCATATCAATTAAACTAGGACGCGGACGCAGGTTAAGGATGCTGACGCCACAATAACTAACAATGCTAAATGCATCGGCATGCAGGAGACATGGAGGAAAGGGATGAAAGCATGACCCGTACATCTAAGAAAAGGAAATGCAGCTAGAAACAAAGACTGGGAAACTATGTTTGGAGTTGTGCTGGGGTTGTGTTGTTATCTGTTGTTGAAGAAAATACAGGTAAGCCATACCCTTTTAAAGCACATTAAAGTACTCTACTTGAAATAACAACTGTAGCCTTGCCTGTCTATTCTGTTTGATTGTACACAGTCAGGTGTGTTAACTTGAGAGGCACTGTGAAGTGTTTGAGCGTTTCATGCTTACTATGTTTTCTTATGTGAGAGAACGTGAGAATGTTGCATTTAAATAAGACATATTTGCTAAGTTTGTATTTGCAGTCTGTTATGTGCTATTGAATCAACCACACGGCAAAGCATAGTACTATTATAAGCTAGGGGGCGGAAAAGAAATGTTGTTGTTTTTTGTTTGTTTTTTTTTTAAATCAAATCAAATCAAATCAAATCAGATTTATTTGTATAGCGCCAAATCATAACAAAGTTACATCAAGGCACTTTACATATAGAGCAGGTCTAGACCAAACTCTTTATAATTTAAGTTATTGAAGACAACCTCGATGCATTGGTGTCCCACATTGTCCCACGCAAACGTAGTCTTTGTCCCACATCTGGTGAATTGGGATCTGGTCACCCTATAGGTGTCTGCAATGACAGGTAACTGCAATTGGGAAATTATAAGAGATACAATAATAGGAAGTGACCACTATCCAATAATAAGTGCAGTAGGAATGGAGGTAGACGAGAATGGTGATTAGAATGATAGATTAGATAGATGGGCTTTCAGGAGTGCTGATTGGGAAAAATTTAGGCAGATATGTGCTAAAGAAATGCAATACATTGATATTAATCAAAACGTCGAAGAGTTAAACCTCTCTGTTTGTGAAACTATCCTAGGGGCAGCAAAGCAAGCAATTCAAAAGAAAGGAGGTAAGAGTAAAAAGAAAATCATGCCATGGTGGACAAAGGAATGAGAATGCAATAAAATCTCAAAATAAAGGATTTAAAGTGTTAAAAAGAACTCATTTCCAGACTCTTATTGAATATAAAAGGATGCAAGCTAATGTAAGGAAAACTATTAAAAATGCTAAGAAGGACTTTTGGAGGAAATTTTGCAATTCCATTGGAAGGGAAACAGATATTACTAAAGTATGGGGAATGATAAAAAGAATGAATAGAATTAAAAGAGAGTATGATTATCCAGTATTGGTTGAAAATGGAAGTACAGCTATGACAGATGAGGCAAAAGCAGACATGTTGGCACATACCTTTGTCAAGGTGCATAGCTCAAATAATATTAGTGAAGAGGGGAAAAAGAGGGAGGGAAGTTACAATAACTGAAAACGAGCCATTACTGCAATTGAATGAAGACACTAAGACACTGATTTATTAAATATACCACTTACAAAGGCAGAACTGAATCTTGCTCTCAGGAAAACTAAGTTGTCAGCACCTGGAAAAGATCAGATATGTTACATTATGATAAAACAGCTCAGTGAATCATCTAAAAATACCTTATTGGAATTATACAACAAAGTGTGGGAGAAAGGGAAATTGCCACAGATACAGAAGGAAGCAGTGGTTGTGCCGATACCTAAACCAGGAAAAGAAACTATAGGCCTATTGCCCTTACATCTAATATTTGCAAGATAATGGAGGGGATGATAAATGAAATATTAACATATTTTATAGAAAGCAAAAGGTATGTAGCAAGATATCAGAGCGGTTTTAGGAAAGGAAGAAATACTATGGATCCGGCTTTATGCCTGGAACATGAAATAAGGAAAGCACAAATTAGTAGGGAAAGTGTAGTGGCCGTCTTTTTCGATATAGAAAAAGCATATGATATGATGTGGAAAGAATGATTACTAATTAAATTGAACAAATTGGGGATTACTGGCCCGATGTATAGGTGGATCAAGGACTTTTTATTTTCCAGAACAATCCAAGTAAGGATAGGAAAGAGTTTTTCAAATAATTTTATTGTAGAAAATGGAACGCCTCAAAGCAGTATAGTAAGTCTGTTGTCATTTTCCATCATGATAAATGATGTTTTTTTGAGTTTGGAGAAGGGGATGGGATTTTCTCTTTTTGCAGATGATGGGGCAATTTGGAAGAGAGGAGGGAATATAAAATTCATTGTGAAGAAAATACAAGAGGCTATGGATAAAATAGAAGAATGGTCGTTTAGGTGGGGATTTACATTTTCAGTAGAGAAAACAAAGACAATGTTCTTTACAAGGAAAAGAGTTGACAGTAACATAACACTAAAATTATACCAACAAGAAGTGTAAAGAGTGAAACAATTTCAATTTCTAGGATTGTGGCTAGATGAGAAAATAACATGGACGGTGCATATTCAGAAAATAGTTGACAAGTGTAAGAAAGTTTTAAATGTTATGAGATGTCTTGGTGGAAGCGAATGGGGGTCAGACAGAACAGCATTAAAGACCATTTACACAGGACAAGTAAGACCTATATTACATTATGGGAGCATCGCATTTGGATCTGCAGCACAGACAACTTTAAAAAAAACTGGACAACATACAATATCAGGCATTAAGATTGTGTACAGGTGCAGTTAAAACAACCCCGACTTCAACATTACAAGTGGAAATGGGAGAAAGGCCTTTAGAATTAAGGAGAGTACAGCTTGCTCTAAGTTACTGGGTGAATTTAAAAGGGCATAATAAAGATCACCCAGCACAAGAAGTACTGAAACTGTGTTGGGAAAAGGAGAGGAGAGAAACATAAAGCTTTGGGTGGACAATAGAGGGAAAAGCTAAAGAACTTGATATAACAGCAATAAACATCAGTCCAACAGTTCCACTCTCAGTGACACAACCTTGGATACTTCCTAAACCTAGCGTGGACCTCACTCTGGTAAACAAAAAGCATAAAGATAAGCGATTTAATCTACAACCACAAATAATAAAGGATTACTCTGACTCCAGCTCATCTCTGATGAGCATAAAATACGCACAATCAGACAGCCGAAAAGATATATTATTTGAAAATTCAACAAACATAATTCAGAATCCAAATGATGGGACTGAACATAATATTAGTGTGGAAACTTGCTCATATAGGAATAACTGGGAATGAAACAACAGACAGGTGGGCAAAAGAAGGAACAAGAAACAATCACATCAACATTCAAGTTCCATTTAGTAAAACCGAAATGAAAACCAAAATTAAGCATAAGTTAAAAGAAAGGTAGCAAAAGTAATGGGAAGAAGAAAGAACAGGCAGATGGTTTTATAGAATTCAAAGAAGAGTTGAAATCACAAGAGACAGCAAGATCCTGCAGAGAGGAAACAGTAATATCAAGGTTACGATTTGGTCATTCAGGACTTAACAGCACACTGTATAAAATAAAGAAACACGTATCAGGAAAATGTGACTATTGTGATCAGCAGGAAACAGTAGAACATGCTATACTGTACTGTACAAAGTATAAGGAAGAAAGAAAAGATCTAATTTTGAGCCTTACAAAACAGAAGCTGAGGTTAGATTTAAATGACATGCTACAGAGAGTTTCGAGTGAAAAATGTTATGAGGCTCTGTTACAATATCTTAGAACTGGATTGATTAAAAGAATATAATTTTGCTTTGTTTAATTGTATACATTTCCTTAGCTAGAACGACTAAGTAATAATCTTGGTCCACACTCCATACCAGTCGGTGGCGGTATTGCACCATAACGTTTTTTGCCAACCGCCATTAAACCCAACAAGAAGAAGAAGAAGAAGAAAAAGAAGAAGAAGAAGAAGTAGGTGTCTGACGACTTTATAACCGCGAGACGGCGACCGAGGCTTAAACAAATCGTCTTCCGCAAATTTTGCCATTAACCACGATTGGCGCTTTTTTTAAGGTGAATGCGGTGTTTTGAGGGGGGCAATGATTTCGGTGAATTATATTCTGCTATGTGGACAGTTGCTTCTGCTGCTGACCGTCATTTTCTTACAATGTCTGGAAGGAATTCACTCCCAAAACTCGTCGACAGCGGAGCCTCTAGCGGCGTCTCCCGGCCCGAGGGCCTCGGTGTTCCCGTTCAGAGATCAGCCGCCCCACACGGAGAATTATGAGATACCGGTGGACAGTGCAAATAATTCTGAGAAGTTTGAGTACAGACCCCCCTCACCTGTCGTGCTCTGCAGTTACCTGTGAGTAGCACTACAGCTGGTTTGCTTGAATGCTAACGTTAGTGCTAACCTTTAGCTGCTGCTGACAACAGACTCTGAATATAATGATATGTTATTAATGTCTAAGCCATAGCAGAGTTGGCTGCAATACTCAAATAATTTCTATAATTATTTATGTCTTATTTCTAGAACATGATATTTTATCCAAATCAAAGTTGGTCTCAATGTGATCTGCTGTAAAAAATAAACGAGGGTACAGATTGTTAATACCTTGCTAGGTGTATTTCCTTAAAGATCTTAATAAATAGTGGGTCGTGGATTGATTCGTAACTGTCAACTTTTATCAATGAAGTTTGGTGTCTGTGAAATCTTTGAGTTGTAGTTGGTTGGCAGTGATATTCAGTATTGCTCTTTCTTTTTGATATGTTCAATGTGTGATAAAGACCGGAGGAGTTTATTTACTGCCAAGATCCTGTGGATCACGCAGGCAACCACAGTGCCTATCAGGAGTTGGGCCATGGCTGTATTGGGGTAAGCGCTGTTTTCAAGGCAGACATTATGTTGCTGATTTACATGGCACTTAAAATAACTTCTTTTTTTTTTTTTAATCTTCAGTGGGGCGGCCAGACTGAGAAAGAGGTGAACCACACTCCTGTTGTGTGCACTGCACTCGATGATATAGAGTGTGCCGGATCAAGGGAGTTCCTCAGGGGAAATGTACCCTGCATAAAGTAAGGGAACCACACTCGGCATACAACTGCACAACTCTATATATGCAAATAATTCCTCTCTAAACCTAATGTAAAATATATGATTCCTAAACTTAGGAATAGATCCTTTTGGTCAGCTGTTGTGTAAATGTACTATTCAGGTAAAGTCTCACTTTTTTCACCCCTCTGGCTTTACTAGTTCTCGGCACTGAGTCTGTCTGTGTGACATGCATTTAAAATGTAGTAAATTCATTTAAGTTAAATTATATTAGTTTACATTCAAAGAATACCTAAAAATTAATTAACAGGTACATTCATGCATCCATTATCTATGCCGATTGTCTGTCAGGGTAAGCTCAAATGGAGCATGTATTGTAATGATAGGAAAGTTTACATAGATTTATTTTGAAAAGTTTGATTTCTATTATTGTGATATAGATGAAGTAGCAAAGTGACCGTTCAAATGCTAAAATCTACCCATTGCCTGTAGCACCTATCCTGATGTGTAATTTCAGATGCCAAAGGAATGTTCAGTTGGTCTGATTTATTTAAGCATTGCTTTAACTAAAGGCACTAGTGTGCTGGGGTCAAGTCTTACAGAGCTGCTGGCATAGCTGAAGCCACGTGCCATGAATTCCATTAAATTTGAACAACTTTCACATCACATAGCACACCAATTATACATACTAGAAAAATGACAATTTTCTAATTGGAAATTAAGCTATGCTTTCATCTAAAGTTGTACTTTATGGAAATTTTCTGACTTAACACAGCTAGAGAGATGATAATATCCAGGATCCAATCCTCTAAATTCACACACACATTGGGATTATCCCCATGTGTGTACCATTAAGGTTTAGTCCTAATGGCAGTGTCCTGGGTTCTGGTTAGACCATTAACTACATGTCATCTCTCGTCTCTCTCCTCCTTCCCCCTCTCTCTGTCTGTCTGTCTAAATGGCCTAGTACCTCAAAAAAATGCATCCATGCTATTAGTTTAATGAATCAGTGCAAATATAGGAGCATTTGTTGATGGAAAAAGAGAATGTGGGTGGATTATAGTGAGACGTAGATACTAAGGTTAAAGCATACACACTGATAACTGGAACCAAATTGAAAAAACATTTATAGAATGAAAGGTTTGAATTAAAGATCTTCAATTTTCACTGTGGGAAAACCCATTCAATCCACCTATGATCTTTTAAAGTCAGCAGTACCTTACCTGATCCAATTCATTCAGATTAAATTCAGAAGTATCATAATCTCCACTAGAGGGCTATGTTTACAAGTGTGTGGAAGTTACAGGTTCTTGGTTCATGCATTTGGCTGGACATGGTAGGAGCATCTGAACAGAGACATTGCTGCAGTGCTGCGTGACACTTTCCAACCATTCCACCGATGCTTTGCGTGTGTTCTTATGGAATGTTCTGCAGTAGTTTTTGTCATTATCATTTAATGATAGTATCAGTTTAAATACTGGATTGTGTGCAGTTGCATATTAATCTTTGCAGAGACCATCTACAGATAATTAAAATTCATACTTAATGTTGTACATTTGTCGTTTACTTTCACCCATGTTTCCTTCCATCTGAGTTTAATTGGCTTTAAATGTCATTGTGGACTTTTGCTGTTGGTTCTCACAGATACACTGGACACTACTTCATCACGACGCTGCTCTACTCCTTCTTCCTGGGCTGCTTCGGTGTTGATCGTTTCTGCCTGGGCCACACTGGCACTGCTGTAGGGAAGCTGCTCACCCTTGGAGGACTGGGGATCTGGTGGTTTGTGGACTTGATCCTGCTCATCACTGGTGGTCTGTTGCCCAGTGATTACAGCAACTGGTGCACCTACTACTGAGCCCTACATCAGAGTATAACCAGGAACCCTGCCCACCTCTCTGTCAGATATTCCCAGTTATCAGAGATGTCAGTGTTAAGGATCTGTGGGCTGGCTTGTTTTAAAATTTACAGCTCTGACAGTGTCTACAGTGCGAAGTGGAGCATGAGGTCCTCTGGGCTCTCAAAGAAAATCGAGAATGATTTCCTTCTAATTTCATTCACTTGAAATTCACCACCTTGCGGACTCAGGAGAATTACTATGATATCAACAGTTTTCAATGATCTTAGTAGGGCTAAATTGTCAACTAAGGTCACTACAATGCCTGTTTGGTTCTTTTGACCCAAGCAGACAAGTTGTTGCCTATTATTACTCATTCCGTTGGTTTCTTCACACTGGTTTTGTATATCCAAACCAACATGTCAACATGAGTCCGTTGGGCTAACAGAGTGGACCATACTGATGGATGTTGTCCTGCATCAGCAGTGCTACATGGGAAAAAGAACTTCCAAAAACTGAGGAGCTGTCAAAATGCATGGAGTGAGACACAACTTTTCTACAGCTAATGTGTTTCATTGCTTATATGAATGCTTTGATAGCTCAAAATCTGTGGATGGAATTAATATTTAAGCTTTTGAATTCATGCAAAAATCTGATATAAAACAATCCATAAAATTATAAAACCCCAAAGTAAATGCAGCAGCTTGCTTGAAAGAACAAGATCCCCTGAGAGCTCTAATCCACTGAGTCTAGAATAGAAAGAACCTAATCTCTTTGGTTAGGTATTACAGGTCTAACTGCTGAAGTGGACTGTGAGATGGTCTAAAAGCAAGATGACCAACTGCAGAACTTTATGATGCTAGATATAGTATGTGACTCTATAACTATTAGATTCATCATTATAGCCGCATTTAGGTCCAGTTAGTGAACGCATGATAAGACTGCTGCCGGAGCATTTTGTGATACCAAGTGAACACTATAAACTGCTGTCAGTTTTCCCCACATTTAGAGCTGACAATTATGACTTCATGTTACATCCCCTGGTTTGTTTGCATTAAATTAGTGTGAACACAAACTGAATCAGAACGCAAAGATTACTTTTTTTTTTTTTTCCCTCCCGTGAAGTCCAGGCATTGAAGTGACTGATGACCCCACTGCATGTTCGTACAGTGCATAGTGAAGGACTTCCTGGTCTGTGGCCTTTTTTGGCAATTGGCTTTCATGTCCTAGAAAAAGATACTCCACGTTCTCCCCCACCTCCGAAAACCCCATCAGTCATTCACGCAATTGAGTGTAGCAGTCTTGTCGACGTCTTTCCTCAGATTACTAAACTCTTCATCTCTGACCCTTCACTGTTCTCAGCTGATGAAGGCCTACTGAAATTTGTATGTTCCTCTGCATTTTCACTGTATTCCAGCTGGGCTTAGACTGACTAACATTACAGCTTGAGCAAGTATGAGCATGCAACTACAGATGGATCGTAACCATATAAGTCACACTGATGGAGCGGTGATTTAATGGTTGATAGTGTCGGCTCAAGGAATCCTTTGATATGTGCACACAGTAAATTCCCTTACCTCGGAGGGGAAAAAAAACCTATTTCTCATCTTTGCTTGAACTGAAGGTTTATGTGCTCTTGGAGAGCTGGAGCAGATGTCATTACCAACGACCAATGAAACCCTTGACAGTCATCATGTCGACTGGAAGCTTTCAGCAGGAACATTATTTCAGGTGGCTAAACATCTTATGCAGTGGCAAGCATTAAATAGCTTTACAATTTTCCTCTTAAAAAAAAAAAAAAAAAGTGTTACACGTATGGAATGTCAGTTTTTACCATGTACAAAGTCTTCTCCAATTTGAATGCAATTCTTCAGTCTCTGCAGAGTGTTCCTTCATTGTCATAACTAGAATCTGATATTGCCTGTTCCTGTTTTAAAGTTTTGGCTTTGTAAGTTACTGTACATAACATTGATAGTCTTTATATTGTTGGACTTTAATCCAGTGTACTATTTATTTATTTGCTTACATTTTTTGTGCTTTGGGTGAGACGTACTCCTGCAGAGAGAAAAAAATATTGCTGGACTCCAATCATCTGCTCCAGGAAAACCAAATGTTCTCTGCTTTAACAGTGAGAAGGAATCCCAAGTGTCTCAAATTTAAATGTTTCACTCTCATATGACTCAATAAAAAAGTATCTGCTAGAGTGTGTCCCCATCCTCTGATTAGACTGGATTTGATCTTGTAAGGCTTGTGGACTGACCTTCTGTTGGGGTTGTTTAGACTCTGTATGAAGACATAAAGTTTGCTTCATGGTGCTGGCTTATCCTTGGATATTGAGAGTGACAACTCACAGTATTCCGGCTGGTTCCAAATCTGTGCATTTATTTGTATAGCACCAAATCATAACAAAGTTACATCAAGGCACTTTACATATAATGCAGATCTAGACCAAACTCTTTATAAAATTATTTAAAGAGACCCAACAGATCCCCTGATGAGCAAGCACTTGGCGACAGTGGCAAGGCAAAACTTCCTTTAAGAGGCAGAAACCTCGGGCAGAACCAGGCTCAGGGGGGGCGGCCATCTGCCACGACTGGTTGGGTTGAGAGAGAGAGAGAGAGACACGTGGGGGGGGGGCAAAGTTGGGTAGAGTAGGGAGAGAAAGAGAGCAGGAGGCGGGGATATTCAAACAGGTGTAGGCAGGAACATGATGCTGCATGAAGTTCATAGGAATGTTGTTGTATGGAATTCATGAAGATGTGGGAGCAGCAGGCATTGCAGGAACATGGGATGGTGATGATTCATCACCTGCAGGATGAGGACAGGGAGAGAGAGGAGAGGAACTGGGAGAGACAGTAGTACAATTATAAGGACATTACATTTGGCCTCTCAGTTGTCATGGCATCGCATTTATGACATTTCAGGTGGGCTGAAAGGTTGGAAACCACTGTATTGGGTCAATAAAATTTTCTTTATTATGTGGTAAAACATAAGTGGAAAATTTTCTATAATAGTAAATGTGAACTTTAGCACAACCTATATGATGTTGGGGTGATGTGCAAATCCAACTCCTGTTGTCCAATGAAAATCATCATTAATGTTCACTTCATACTTCATATATTAACCATTCAGTGAACAACCCTCTTGTTTATTGCTAACTGTAGCTATGATCTAGCTATGCAGATAGTTTTGATTTTATCCGTCAAGGTCTGAAGATAAGGATCTGTGGCATCTTCTGTTTCTAGTAATGGTTCAAATATTCTGTTCCCATGAAACTCAGAGAAATCCTCTGCTTTCAGAACCAACTCTTTAATCAAATCAAATCAGATTTATTTGTATAGCGCCAAATCATAACAAAGTTACATCAAGGCACTTTACATATAGAGCAGGTCTTGACCAAACTCTTTATAAAATTATTTAAAGAGACCCAACAGATCCCCCGATGAGCAAGCACTTGGCGACAGTGGCAAGGCAAAACTTCCTTTAAGAGGCAGAAACCTCGGGCAGAACCAGGCTCAGGGGGGGGCGGCCATCTGCCTCGACCGGTTGGGTTGAGAGAGGGAGAGAGAGAGAGAGAGAGGCACGGGGGGAGGGGGCAAAGTTGGGTAGAGTAGGGAGAGAAAGAGAGCAGGAGGAGGGGATATTCAAACAGGTGTAGGCAGGAACATGATGCTGCATGAGGTTCGTAGGAATGATGCTGTATGGAATTCTTGAAGATGTGGGAGCAGCAGGCATTGCAGGAACATGGGATGGTGATGATTCATCACCTGCAGGATGAGGACAGGGAGAGAGAGGAGAGGACCTGGGAGAGAGAGAGGAGAGGAGCTGGGGGAGACAGAGACTTTGGGAAAACATGGTTAGTAAATGCAATGCACATGCTTGGAACTGAGAGAAACTGGGATTTCGGAGAAGCAGGTTGTTGGTATGACGGCGCATGCGAGGGGGGGAGAGAGAGAGGGAGAGGGAAGAGGGGGAGAGAGAGAGAGGGAGAGGGAAGAGGGAGAGGGGGAGAGAGAGAGAGAGAGAGAGAGAGGGGAAAGGGAGAGGGAGAGAGAGAGAGAGGTGCTCAGTCCTTCCCCCAGCAGTCTAGGCCTATAGCAGCATAGCTAAAGAGTAAATGAACTTTAACTTTTTAACTATAAGCGCTGTCATACAGAAAAGTTTTAAGCCTGGTCTTGAAAATTGCTAAAGAGTCTGCCCCCCGGACCGATACTGGAAGTTGGTTCCATAGAAGAGGAGCCTGATAACTGAAAGATCTGCCTCCTGATTTACTCTTAGAGACTCTAGGAACCACAAGTAAACCTCCATCTAGAGAGCGGAGTAGCCTACTAGGACAGTAAGGAACTATGAGCTCTCTGAGGTATGACGGAGCTTGGCCAGTAAGAGCTTTATATGTTAACAGAAGGATTTTAAATTCTATTCTGGATTTTACCGGCAGCCAATGAAGAGCAGCTAACACAGGAGAGATGTGATCCCTTTTTCTAGTTCCTGTTATTATTCGTGCAGCAGCATTCTGAATCAACTGAAGGCCTTTCAGAGATTTGTTTGGACATCCAGATAATAATGAGTTACAGTAGTCCAGCCTAGAAGTTATGAATGCGTGGACTAGTTTTTCTGCATCCTCTTGAGAGAGGATATTTCTGATTTTCCTAATGTTTCTCAGGTGGAAGAAAGCTGCCCTACTGACTTGTTTTATGTGAGGGACAAAGGACATGTCCTGGTCAAAGGTTACTCCAAGGTTTTTTACAGTGGAGTTGGAAGCCAAAGTAATGCCATCCAGACTGATTAAATGATTAGATAGGGTTTCTCTAAGGTGCTTAGGGCCGAGTACAATAACTTCAGTTTTGTCAGAATTTAGAAGTAAAAAATTATGGGTCATCCAGACTTTTATGTCTTCAAGACATGTCTGCAGTCTGACTATCTGACTAACTTCATTGATAAATACAGCTGAGTGTCGTCTGCATAACAGTGGAAATTGATGCTGTGTTTCCTGATAATGTTGCCTAAAGGAAGCAGATAAAGAGTGAAGAGGATTGGTCCAAGTACCGAACCCTGTGGGACTCCATAACTGGCTATAGTGCGTGAGGAGGAGCTATTGTTAACATGTACAAACTGATATCTATCCGATAAATAGGATTTGAACCACCTTAGAGCAGTTCCTTTAATGCCAATTTCATGTTCCAGTCTCTGTAATAAAATATTGTGATCAATGGTGATCAAGTATGGAGGCTGATCCATTGTCTGAAGCCATTAGAATATCATTGGAGACTTTAATCAGCGCTGTTTCTGTACTGTGGTGAGCTCTAAATCCTGACTGAAACTCTTCAAGCAAACCGTTCCTATGCAGATGGTCGTGTAATTGGTTTGCTACTGCTTTCTCAATGATTTTAGAAATGAAGGGGAGGTTTGATATGGGTCTATAATTGGCCAAAACATCTGGATCAAGATTCGGCTTTTTAAGCTGGGGTTTGATGACTGCGGTCTTAACAGTCTGAGGTACATAACCCAAAGATAAGGTCAAATTAATGGGATCTAGAATGAAAATTAAGTAAAGAATGTCTTTAAAGAGGCTGGTCGGCACTGGGTCTAATAGACAGGTTGATGGTCTAGATGATGATACTATAGAAGCTAGCTCTGAGAGATTCAGAGATGAGAATGATTCCAGATGTAAAATAGGCGTTGCAGTTGATTCAGGAGTTGCTGTATTCAGTAGATTATTGTCTAATGTAGGTAAGAGCTGTTGAATTCTGTCTCTGATTGTTATGATTTTATTTGTAAAAAAGCCCATAAAATCATTGCTGCTGAGAGCTAAGGGGATCACTGGTTCTATTGAACTATGACTCTCTGTCAGCCTGGCTACAGTGCTGAAGAGAAACCTGGGATTGTTCTTGTTTTTTTCTATTAGTGCTGAATAATATGATCTTCTAGCACTGCGGAGAGCTTTTTTATACATTTTTTAGCTTTCTTTCCAGGCTCGGTGAGACTCTTCCGAGTTGCTGGAACGCCAATTTCTTTCTAATTTCCGTGTCATCTGCTTTAAGGCACGAATTTGAGAATTTGTGCCTTAAAGCAGATGATTTGATTTGAATTGATTATCCAGCTTGATGAACAAAGCAAGATTTCAGAGTAAGATTAAAGATTGCAGTCAAAGGAGTAACATAGCAAATTGTTTCAGCATTGGAATTGCAGACCACTGATGCATGTTTAAAGCTTGATGCATCAACGACACAGCAGGTAGTGCTTGATTATTTATACTATTGAGTCTAAAGAGGGGCAGCACAGAGGCTTATTGGTTAGCACTGTGTGAATATTACATGCATGTCATGTCCAAGTGTTGTGCAGGTTTTTTAATGCTAATTATTAAGCTAAAATATTTCTTGTTGTAAATAAAGCAACAATTTAACCAGATTAATTTTATTCCTGCTGCAACTATTTTATAAAAGCTGCACTTGTCAATAAATATAGTAAGTGATGGTTGTTGTGATGGATCTTATTTGTTATGTCAAAGTTGATGCTCTCAGTAAGGAGAGTATTGTTACCTTACTTCTCCACAGGTAGAAACACAACTCAAAAAATATAGCTGCAAGCAGCAATTATGGGGTCCAAGCCCATTTAAGTGAATTGTTTAGAGATCTTTATTTTATGCACAAAACGTCAGTGATGAATATTTTAACACGAGAGTGTACAGAAAAAGTTAATGAAAAAGATTGGGTTACTGGGGAATTTATTGGGTTACAGTTAATAACATTTACTGTTGTTGATTACAGCATTGTAATAAACACTATAACTACTGTAACAACTTTTTGCTTTTGTGTTGCTTTTGCAAACCATTTCAACCGAAGAAAGAGCCTTCTTTTGTAAAAAAAAATGCTGTCTTCACTCATCCATATGGTAGAGCCTACATATATATAACATTACAAATTTTGCTGTTAGACATTTTCATAGTATAAGCACTGCAATCCTACTAAGTTGATTAATATTATGGTGCAATGTTACTACTTGTTTAGCTGTAAGAACTGCTACATGAACAACTATCATACAATCTGAATAACTACTTAAATCTGTTTAAGTGTAATGCTCACAAAAAAATCACTTCTCATTTCTACAATAGCAAAGTGGGGGACAGGAAACAATGCTTAGTAGCATTAGACAGAGTAAGAATGTTACATACCAAGTTTTGTGCTAATCAGCATAATGGTTCAGAAGCACATAAGTATTAGACCTCTAAGAAACTCTTTATGTCACCATTGCAATTTGATTGACACATATGTCTGATGTTATTTGACATAGCCACTATTCCTTCACAATTTAAACAGAGCATAAAGAAAAGGCCCAATACGTGAAATTTTGCATCAACTGAAATTACAATTCATGAGAAGATAATTTTTATGTATTTTTTTCACATATTAAAAATAGGCTTAAAATGGGTGTGTTCAAGCGCTTGTGGAGTGTGTAATCTTTGATTGATTGATTCCAAATTTGGAATATCTTGAGAATGAGGCCTTGCCATTGTGCACAAGAAATTTCAGAACGAATGATGCAACAGTGCATTCACTGATACTGGGCTGGGCTGATTTGCAAAGTAATCAGTAAATGAAACTACTTGAGTTACTTGTGGTAGCCAACTTTTCCTTCATAAATTAGATAGAGGTCAATGTAAGGGTTTTCCATACCAAGTTTTGTGTTGATCAGGCCAGTGGTTCAGAAGCAGCGGACTATTAAATAACAAAAAACTCATTATATCACCATTCCCATTTGATTGACACATATCTCTGACATTACATGATGTAGCGACTATTCCTTTGCAATTTAGATAGAGCATACCCCAGAGGCCCTACAAGTCCATTTTCTCATCAATTGATGTTACGGTTCATGAGAAGATAATTTTTAAGTATTTTTTTCACATATTAAAAATGACCTTAAAAATTGTCGTTTTCAAGTGCTTGTGAAATGTGTATTTTTTGATGGATTGCTTTCAAATTTGGAATATCTTGTCAGTGAGGCATTGCCACTGTGCACAAAAAATTTCAAAACGATTGATGTAACGGTGCATGATATTGGCTCATTTGTATATTAATGAGTAAAGGAAGCAAATTAATTGGCTTGTGGCGGCCATGTTTTTTGATGTACCATCTTCTGCTTCGTAATTTACGTCGGGATTAGGCTCAAAGTGATGTGTTTCGAATTTCATGCCGATCGGCCCAACCGTTCTGGAGAAGATGCCATTTTTGCTGAAATCGTCACTATGCAAATTAGCTCAAAATCCAATATGGCGGACTTGAATGGTCCAAGAGGCAAATTTGTTCCTTGTACTGAGGGGAACCTGTATATCAAGTTTCATGATGTTTGGTCAAAGGGGACAAGGGGCCTGACCTTTTGAAAATGGTGACTTTAAGCCAAAATGGCTGCCAGGTCATGTGACCTATGGACACCAGCTTGTACACAACTGTTCAGGACATGACCCTCTACAATCCTACCAAATTTGATGACTTTTCGATGTACGGTCTGGGTTTTATGGGCAGAAGAAGAAAAGCGGTGGGAAAATAATCATAATAACAATAATAACTAGAAAATTCCTTGGCAGAAATTTCGAGAGTGACTCGGGGGGCTGCTGCCGGGACAAGGAAAGACTTGGCGGAATTCGAGAAGCAGGAAGTCTGCGTGTGCGAGTGCGCGCGGGTCAGACTATTCAGACCCGCGCGCACTCGCAAAATTTTTACGGAAAAGGAATAATAACTAGAAAATTCCTTGGCAGAAATTTCGAGAGTGACTCGGGGGGCTGCTGCCGGGACGAGGACATTGATTTCTCAGAATCAGAGAAGAAATCATTAAAACTGACGGCCACAACGTTAACTGATAGCCGTTCAGTTCCGTGGCACCAGCCTCTTGATGCTTCCTAACGGCTAAGTAGATGCCTCATTGGCTCTGTGTCCTGATTCTCCCTTCTCCCCCCCAATTCCGTACACCTCTGCATAGGCGTAGGAATAATAGAGACAGGCGCATTTGTTCCACTGAAAAATTATACAGCGGATGAGAAACATATTTAAATTAGAAATTTTTAACTCACATGTTTTTATTTTGAAAGCACAACACAACGTCACTGGCCCGCCCCCTCCCTCACCGGCTCTGAGTCAGGAGACAGCAGCAGTCCACAGTAGGTTGTCTAATGACACAAACTCTTTAGAGTGAGGTGAAGCCGTCTGTAGGGAATGTTGCCATGAATAAGGCTTGTTTATAATGTAATGTTGTTTGTTACTCTCATATGTTTATTTATATGTGCGCCCCCCCAATGTTAAACTCATTCCTACGCCCTAGTGTCATTAAATATTAGACTAAACCACGCCCTCACCAGAGCCAATCACCGCTGCTGCTGTTCAATGGACAGGTGCAGTTAAACAAGGCAATCAACAGGTGTCCTCCAACCACTGGAAGGAAGGGGGAGGAGCAGAACCACAAAGCACACACACACACACACAGACTCTGTGACACCATTCGAAAATCTGAAAAGGGCTGTCTGTCTATATATTTGTGTATGTTTGTGTGTGTGTGTGTGTGTGTGTGTGTGTCTGTCTGTCAGACCAGTGAGGACTAGTCAGACCGATGCGTTACGAACTGATGAAGCCCCTTGTATAAGAGGCAAAAGGTCTTAGACAAAACCTAAGTCGTAGGTTTGGTTCCTTTCGAGTCAGTTGTTGGCCGGATATGACTATGACCTGTATGAACGAGAATATATACAGAAATACGTCTGTTTTTAGACATATGTCTATTTCTTTCACACATACACCCTGTAACACTATTGTAATAGGGCTGTATGTCTGTGTGTGTGTGTGTGTGTGTGTGTGTGTGTGTGTGAACTATGTGTATGTGTTTCTGTGTCTCTGTGTGTGTTTGTGTGCGTGTTTGTATGTGTGTGTGTGTGTGTGTCAGCTGTGTCTTTGTGTCTCTGTTTGTGTGTGTGTGTGTGTGTGTGCTTCTGTATGTTTGTCTCTGTGTGTGTCTTTAAATGTGTGTCTATGTCTCTGTTTGTGTTTGTGTGTGTGTATGTCTGTTTGTGTCTATATATGTGTGTCTGTGTTTCTGTGTGTGTTCGTGTGCGTGTCTGTGTGTGTGTGCTTCTGTATATTTGTCTCTGTGTAAGTGTGTGTCTGTGGTGTCTGTATATGTGTGTGTGTGTGTGTGCGTTTGTATATTTGCCTCTGTGTGTGTTTGTGTCTCTGTTTGTGTGTGTGTCACTGTGTATGTCTGTTTGTCTTTGTATGTGTGTGTCTGTTTGTATCTGTATATGTATGTTTCTGTGTGTGTATTTGTGTGTGTGTCTGTTTATGTCTGTATATGCGTGTCTGTACGTATGTGTATGAGTCTTTATATTTGTCTCTGTGTGTGTATTCTTCAGTTTAACAGAAATGTCAGTAGTAACACTTGATCAGCTGCTCTCATATCAGAGGAGTCAGGGATGAGTACATTGATTTGTCAGTCGGAGAAGAAATCATTCAAACTGATGGCCATAGTCAGAGTGTTATTCAGCTGTTTGTTTGTGTCTCTGTGGTTTTTTTTTGTGTGTGTCTGTATGTGTTTATGTGTGTGTGTCAACTGTGTGTGTTTGTGTATCTGTTTGGGTTTATGTGTGTCTGTTTTTGGTCCTTATATGTGTTTTGTGTTTGTGTGCGTGTCTGTTTGTATGTCTGTGTGTGTGTGTGTGTGTGTGTGTGTGTGTGTCTGTGTTTGTGAATGTGTAAGTGTGCGTCTGTATATTTGTCTCTGTGTGTGTTCATGTGCGTGTCTGTCTGTATGTGTGTGTGCGTCTGTATATTTTTTTGTGTTTGTTTGTATGCATGTCTACTTGTATGTCTGTTTGTGTGTGCATCTGTCAGTGTCTGTATATGTGCATGTGTGCGTCTGTATATTTGTCTCTGTGTGTGTGTCTGTCTATGTGTGTGTTTGTGTGTGCGTCTGTCTGTGTCTGTATATTTGTGTCTGTGTGTGCGTCTGTGTCTGTAAATGCGTAAGTGTGCGTCTGTATATTTGTCTCTGTGTGTGTTCGCGTGCGTGTTTGTTATGTGTTTGTCTGTCTGTATGTAATTGTGTGTCTGTTTGCATCTGTATATTTGTCTGTGTGTGTGTGCGTCTCTAATCGTGTCTGTATATGTGTATGTGTGCGTCTGTATATTTGTCTCTGTGTGTGTTCGCGTGCGTGTTTGTTATGTGTGTGTCAGTCTGTATGTAATTGTGTGTCTGTTTGCGTCTGTATATTTGTCTGTGTGTGTGTGCGTCTCTAATCATGTCTGTATATGTGTATGTGTGCGTCTGTATATTTGTCTCTGTGTTTGTGTGTGTGTCTGTATATGTGTGTTTGTGCATGTTTGTATCTGTCTGTGTTTTTGTGTGCGTGTCTGTCTGTATGTGTGTGTATGTGTCTGTGTATGTATGTATGTGTGTGCGTGAATGTCAGTAGTAACAGTTGATCAGCTGCTCTCATATCAGAGGAGTCTAATAACATCATTGCTTAGAGTGGCTGATTACATGGTTGACTGCAGCTGTGTGTCTGAGCTTGGATTGCATCATCTTTCTCAGAGCCCCATTAAAAAACAGGTTCATTCAATTAGGCGAGCCTCTCACTCTGGCTCAATTTGTGACAAAACGGTAACTCTTATCTGAAAACTGAGCAGACGCTGAGTGCCACAATAAGTTTCTGAAGCTTTGTGTGTATTTTGGTGTTTCTAGGATGTAAAATGTGGACACGGGGGTGAGTTAAAAACATATGAAAATTTGGAGAGCTCTCCTTCCCCCCTGAGAAAAATACATGGAGAGATATAGCAGAGACGAGGGGTGAGCATGTCCTTTAGAGGGGCACAGTTCAAATTTGGTTTGTCTGACTGTTAAAGTAGACACATTTCTCAAGAGAGGTCAAGAATCTCTACTACTTTGGAGAAAATGATGGGTGTACCTCAAACTATGTGCCCGTGAGAGCGATTTACAATTTTTTTTTTACATAAACATCACCTCACCCTGCCACTCTAACTGAAGATTCCTCCACTCTAAGCCACGAACATTCCATGCAATACACACACATGGGAAACTAAAACTTTCAGGAGAAATGAGGTGAAACGAGCATGACACTTGAACAGTCGCTGATCAAAAAGTATAAAAGATATCAGAAAGCTGAAAACAGGACTTGGTAGAGAACATATTTTCCTCCATTTTAAAGGTTAAATGGACTGTGTAGCTGTAAGTATGGCGAAGTATCAGAGATTTGAAAAAGCCTGAGATTTTCGTCGTCTCTCATTAGAAATGAATGGAGTTTTTTGGCCGTGTTTTCGCCGTTTACGCCGCCAAAATATGGTATTCTACCCTGAAAATCAATCGCACACCGATCCCAAACATGCCCCAGATGATGGGGTTTGGTCCGTTGGGGTGAATTCAAAGCCCTCCGACGAGTTTGCAATCAAAATTTTTACGGAAGAGGAATGATAAGAAGAACTAGAAAATTCCTTGGCATAAATTTCGAGAGTGACTCGGGGGGCTGCTGCCGGGACGAGGACATTGATTTCTCAGAATCGGAGAAGAAATCATTAAAACTGACAGCCACAATGTTAACCAATAGCGTTAAACGATCAAAAAACTGAGCTATCTAGGAAACAGCCGCTGCGGTGCATCCCCACCATGTTCTCGTTCAGCTGCCGTTCAGCTCTGTGGCACCAGCCTCTGGATGCTTCCTAACGGCTCCGTAGATGCCTCATCGGCTCTGTGTCCTGATTCTCCCTTCTCCCCCCCAATTCCGTACACCTCTGCATAGGCGTAGAAACCGGGGATGGGGGAGTCTATCCCCTCAATAATAGAGACAGGCGCATTTGGCCCACTGAAAAATTACACAGCGGACGAGAAAGATATTTAAATTTGAAATTTTTAACTCACGTGTTTTTATTTTGAAAGCACAACACAACGTCACTGGCCCGCCCCCTCCCTCACCGGCTCTGAGTAGGGAGACAGCAGCAGTCCACAGTAGGTTGTCTAATGACACAAACTCTTTAGAGTGAGGTGAAGCCGTCTGTAGGGAATGTTGCCATGAATAAGGCTTGTTTATAATGTAATGTTGTTTGTTACTTTCATGTTTATTTATATGTGCGCCCCCCCCAATATTAAACTCATTCCTACGCCCTAATGTCAATAAATATTAGACTAAACCACGCCCTCACCAGAGCCAATCACCGCTGCTGCTGTTCAATGGACAGGTGCAGTTAAACAAGGCAATCAACAGGTGTCCTCCAACCACTGAAAGGAAGGGGGAGGAGCAGAACCACAAAGCACACACACACACAGACTCTGTGACACCATTCTAAAATCTGAAAAGGGCTGTCTGTCTATATATTTGTGTATGTTTGTGTGTGTGATTGTGTGTCTGTCAGACTAGTGAGGACTAGTCAGACCGATGCGTTACGAAATGATGAAGCCCCTTGGATGAGAGGCAAAAGGTCTCAGACAAAACCTAAGTCCTAGGTTTAGTTGCTTTTAAGTCAATTGGGGCCGGATATGACTATGACCTGTATGAACGACAATATACACAGACATACATCTGTTTTTAGACATATGTCTATTTATTTCACACATACACCCTGTGACACTATTGTAATACGGCTGTATGTCTGTGTGTGTGTGTGTGTGTGTGTCTGTTTGTGTATGTGTATTTGTGTGTGTCTGTTTGTGTATGTGTATTTGTGTGTGTCTGTTTATGTCTGTATATGCGTGTCTGTATGTATGTGTAGGAGTCTTTATATTTTTCGCTCTGTGTGTATTCTGCAGTTTAACAGAAATGTCAGTAGTAACACTTGATCAGCTGCTCTCATATCAGAGGAGTCAGGGATGAGTACATTGATTTGTCAGTCGGAGAAGAAATCATTCAAACTGATGGCCATAGTCAGAGTGTTATTCAGCTGTTTGTGTGTGTCTCTGTGTTTTGTTTTGTTTTTTTGTGTGTGTGTCTGTATGTGTTTATGTGTGTGTGTTTGTGTATCTGTTTGGGTTTATGTGTGTCTGTTTTTTGTCCTTATATGTGTTTCTTTATGTATGTGTGCTTATGAATAGGGCTGTATAAAGGGCCCTCCACACCAAAAACTACAACTATAACAATAAAATGCCAGCATCCACACCACTGAATGATATTGTTGTGTTGCTAGGTTACGCCAAGCACACTGAGTGCTCGGTGCAACGGTCAGAAGTGGAGCAGAGATTTATTTATTCCAAGGGTGTGTCCAATTCCGTCCCAGATGTCCCTCTTCTTGGCGGCATCTTTATAAAGGTCTGTCATTCTTGTCATACAGAGCTGGATTTTTTTGTACCTCAGTGATAAGCCTCTATGCTACGTCGTCCGCCATTTTGAATGAGTGTGTGAGTGACATAGTGACATGAGGAACGTCTCGACCTGTCATTCCTGATGGATTTTGATTTGCTGTCAGTGTTTTTATTGTTCATCAAATTGCTCCGAACGATATCGTCCAGCACTATTGTTTTTGTTATAGTTGTAGTATGGACGCTGCCATCCACTTGAGTTAAGATCGATTTTTAGAACTATATATTTCTAGTTATATTTATAGTTATTGGTGTGGACGGCCCTTAAGGCTGTCTTTCTGTATATTTGCGTCTGTTTGTGTGTGTTTGTCTTTTTCTGTGTGTATTTGTGTGTCTGTGTGTTTGTGTGCGTCTGTCTGTGTCTGTATATGTGTACGACTGTATTTTTGTCTCTGTGTGTTTTTGTTTAAGTGTCTGCTCGTATGTCTGTGTTTGTGTGTGCGTCTGTCTGTGTCTGTATATTTGTCTCTGTGTGTGCGTGTGCGTCTGTATATTTGTCTGTGTGTTTGTGTGCGTATCTGTTTGTATGTCTGTGTGTGTGTGTGTGTGTGTATGTCTGTCTGCTGTGTTTCTGTTTGTGTCTCTTTATGTGTGTTTCTGAGTGTAAATTTGTGTTTGCGTGCGTGTCTCTTATGTGTGTGTGTCTGTCTGCTGTGTTTCTGTTTGTGTCTCTACATAAATCAAATCAAATCAAATCAGATTTATTTGTATAGCGCCAAATCATAACAAAGTTACATCAAGGCACTTTACATATAGAGCAGGTCTAGACCAAACTCTTTATAAAATTATTTAAAGAGACCCAACAGATCCCCCGATGAGCAAGCACTTGGCGACAGTGGCAAGGAAAAACTTCCTTTAAGAGGCAGAAACCTCGGGCAGAACCAGGCTCAGGGGGGGCGGCCATCTGCCTCGACCGGTTGGGTTGAGAGAGAGAGAGAGAGAGAGAGGCACGGGGGAGGGGGGGGGCAAAGTTGGGTAGAGTAGGGAGAGAAAGAGAGCAGGAGGAGGGGATATTCAAACAGGTGTAGGCAGGAACATGATGCTGCATGAGGTTCGTAGGAATGATGCTGTATGGAATTCTTGAAGATGTGGGAGCAGCAGGCATTGCAGGAACATGGGATGGTGATGATTCATCACCTGCAGGATGAGGACAGGGAGAGAGAGGAGAGGAGCTGGGAGAGAGAGAGGAGAGGAGCTGGGGGAGACGGAGACTTCGGGAAAACATGGTTAGTAAATGCAATGCACATGCTTGGAACTGAGAGAAACTGGGATTTCGGAGAAGCAGGTTGTTGGTATGACGGCGCATGCAAGGGGGGGAGAGAGAGAGGGAGAGGGAAGAGGGGGAGAGAGAGAGAGAGAGAGAGAGAGGGAGAGGGAAGAGGGAGAGGGGGAGAGAGAGAGAGAGAGAGAGAGAGAGGGGAGAGGGAGGGAGAGAGAGAGAGAGAGGTGCTCAGTCCTTCCCCCAGCAGTCTAGGCCTGTAGCAGCATAGCTAAAGAGTAAATGAACTTTAACTTTTTAACTATAAGCTCTGTCATACAGAAAAGTTTTAAGCCTGGTCTTGAAAATTGCTAAAGAGTCTGCCCCCCGGACCGATACTGGAAGTTGGTTCCATAGAAGAGGAGCCTGATAACTGAAAGATCTGCCTCCTGATTTACTCTTGGAGACTCTAGGAACCACAAGTAAACCTCCATCTAAAGAGCGGAGTGGCCTACTAGGACAGTAAGGAACTATGAGCTCTCTGAGGTATGATGGAGCTTGGCCAGTAAGAGCTTTATATGTTAACAGAAGGATTTTAAATTCTATTCTGGATTTTACCGGCAGCCAATGAAGAGCAGCTAACACAGGAGAGATGTGATCCCTTTTTCTAGTTCCTGTTAATATTCGTGCAGCAGCATTCTGAATCAACTGAAGGCCTTTCAGAGATTTGTTTGGACATCCAGATAATAATGAGTTACAGTAGTCCAGCCTAGAAGTTACGAATGCGTGGACTAGTTTTTCTGCATCCTCTTGAGAGAGGATATTTCTGATTTTCCTAATGTTTCTCAGGTGGAAGAAAGCTGCCCTACTGACTTGTTTTATGTGAGGGACAAAGGACATGTCCTGGTCAAAGGTTACTCCAAGGTTTTTTACAGTGGAGTTGGAAGCCAAAGTAATGCCATCCAGACTGATTAATTGATTAGATAGGGTTTCTCTAAGGTGCTTAGGGCCGAGTACAATAACTTCAGTTTTGTCAGAATTTAGAAGTAAAAAATTATGGGTCATCCAGACTTTTATGTCTTCAAGACATGTCTGCAGTCTGACTATCTGACTAACTTCATTTGGCTTCATTGATAAATACAGCTGAGTGTCGTCTGCATAACAGTGGAAATTGATGCTGTGTTTCCTGATAATGTTGCCTAAAGGAAGCAGATAAAGAGTGAAGAGGATTGGTCCAAGCACCGAACCCTGTGGGACTCCATAACTGGCTATAGTGCTTGAGGAGGAGCTATTGTTAACATGTACAAACTGATATCTATCCGATAAATAGGATTTGAACCACCTTAGAGCAGTTCCTTTAATGCCAATTTCATGTTCCAGTCTCTGTAATAAAATATTGTGATCAATGGTGTCAAATGCAGCACTGAGATCTAAGAGGAGAAGTATGGAGGCTGATCCATTGTCTGAAGCCATTAGAATATCATTGGAGACTTTAATCAGCGCTGTTTCTGTGCTGTGGTGAGCTCTAAATCCTGACTGAAACTCTTCAAGCAAACCGTTCCTATGCAGATGGTCGTGTAATTGGTTTGCTACTACTTTCTCAATGATTTTAGAAATGAAGGGAAGGTTTGATATGGGTCTATAATTGGCCAAAACATCTGGATCAAGATTCGGCTTTTTAAGCTGGGGTTTGATGACTGCTGTCTTAAGAGTCTGAGGTACATAGCCCAAAGATAAGGTCAAATTAATGAGATCTAGAATGAAGGGCTCAATTAAGTAAAGAATGTCTTTAAAGAGGCTGGTCGGCACTGGGTCTAATAGACAGGTTGATGGTCTAGATGATGATACTATAGAAGCTAGCTCTGAGAGATTCAGAGATGAGAATGATTCCAGATGTAAAATAGGCGTTGCAGTTGATTCAGGAGTTGCTGTATTCAGTAGATTATTGTCTAATGTGGGTAAGAGCTGTTGAATTCTGTCTCTGATTGTTATGATTTTATTTGTAAAAAAGCCAATAAAATCATTGCTACTGAGAGCTAAGGGGATCACTGGTTCTATTGAACATGTGTTCACACATGTGTGTTTCTGAGTGTAAATTTGTGTCTGTGTGCGTATTTGTGTAGATGTGTGTGTGTGTCTGTGTCTGTGTTTTTGTGTGCTTGTCTGGCATTATGTGCATGTGTGTGCGCTTGTAAATTTGTCTGTGTGTGTGTGTCAGCTGTGTATATGTGTCTCTGCTTGTGTGTGTTTGTGTATGTGTCTGTGTCTCTGTGTGTGTTCATGTGCGTGTATGTCTGTTTGTGTGTGTGCGCGTCTGTATATTTGTCTGTGTTTGTATGTGTGCGTGTCTACTTGTATGTCTGTTTGTGTGTGCGTCTGTCAGTGTCTGTATATGTGTATGTGTGCATCTGTCGGTGTCTGTACATGTGTATGTGTGCGTGTCTGTATATGTGTGTTTGTGCATGTGTATATATGTATGTGTGTGCGTGAATGTCAGTAGTAACAGTTGATCAGCTGCTCTCATATCAGAGGAGTCTGATGACATCATTGCTTAGAGTGGCTGATTACATGGTTGACTGCAGCTGTGTGTCTGAGCTTGGATTGCATCATCTTTCTCAGAGCATTAAAAAACAAGTTCATTCATTTAGGCGAGCCTCTCACTCTGGGTCAATTTGTGACAAAACGGTAACTCCTATCTGAAAACTGAGCAGACGCTGAGCGCCACAATAAGTGTCTGAAGCTTTGTGTGTATTTTGGTGTTGCTAGGATGTAAAATGTGGACACGGGAGTGAGTTAAAAACATATGAAAATTTGGACGGCTCTCCTTCCCCCCTGAGAAATATACATGGAAAGATATAGCAGAGATGAGGGGTGAGCATGTCCTTTAGAGGGGCACAGTTCAAATTTGGTTTGTCTGACTGTTAAAGTAGACACATTTTTCATGAGAGGACAAGAATCTCCACTACTTTGGAGAAATTGACGCGTGTACCTCAAACTATGTGCCCGTGAGAGCGATTTACGAATTTTTTTTTCGATAATCATCACCTCACCCTGCCACTCTAACTGAAGATTCTTCCACTCTAAGCCACGAACATTCCATGCAATACACACACAGGAAACTAAAATTTTCAGGAGAAATGAGATGAGCGACGAGCATGACACTCGAACAGTCGCTGATCAAAAAGTATAAAAGATATCAGAAAGCTGAAAACACGACTTGGTAGAAAACATATTTTCCTCCATTTTAAAGGTTAAATGGACTGTGTAGCTGTAAGTATGGCGAAGTATCAGAGGTTTGAAAAAGCCTGAGATTTTCGTCGTCTCTCATTAGAAATGAATGGAATTTTTTGGCCGCGTTTTTGCCATTTACGGCGCCAAAATATGGTATTCTACCCTGAAAAACAATAGCACATCGATCCCAAACATGCCCCAAATGATGGGGTTTGGTCCGTGGGGGTGAATTCAAAGCCCTCCGAGGAGTTTGCAATCAAAATTTTTACGGAAGAGGAATAATAATAAGTAAGAATAATAAACGCACAGGATAACAATAGTGACTCTGTGCAGAGCCCGAGTCACTAATAATAAGTAAGAATAATAAACGTGAAGGATAACAATAGTGACTCTGTGCAGAGCCCGAGTCACTAATAATAATAATAATAATAAATGCGCAGGGTAACAATAGTGACTCTGTGCAGAGCCCGAGTCACTAATAATAAGTAAGAATAATAAACGCGCAGGATAACAATAGTGACTCTGTGCAGAGCCCGAGTCACTAATAAGTAAGAATAATAAACGCACAGGATGACAATAGTGACTCTGTGCAGAGCCCGAGTCACTAATAATAAGTAAGAATAATAAACGCGCAGGATAAAAATAGTGACTCTGTGCAGAGCCCGAGTCACTAACTAGAAAATTCCTTGGCAGAAATTTTGAGAGTGACTCGGGGGGCTGCTGCCGGGACGAGGACGTCGACTTGGCGGAATTCGAGAAGCGTGTATATCTGCGTGTGCGAGTGCGCTCGTCAGATTATTCAGACCGAGGCGTTATGAATTGATGAAGCCCTTTGGATAAGAGGCAAAATCTCTTTGACCAAACCTAAGTCCCGAGTTCAGTTGCTTTCGATTCAATTGTTGGCCAGATATTACTATGACCTGTATGAATGAGAATATACACAGACATATGTATGTTTTTAGACGTACAGTACGGGCCAAAAGTTTGGACACACCTTCTCATTCAATGCGTTTTCTTTATGTTCATGACTATTTACATTGGAGATTCTCACTGAAGGTATCAAAACTATGAATGAACACATATGGAATTATGTACTTAACAAAAAAGTGTGAAATAACTCTTAACTCTTAAATAGGTCTTATATTTTAGATTCCTTAAAGTAGCCACCCTTTGCTTTTTAATAGCGCTGCAAACCCTTGGTGTTCTCTCAATGAGCTTCATGAGGTAGTCACCTGAAATGGTTTTCACTTCACAGGTGTGCCTTGTCAGGGTTAATTAGTGGAATTTCTTGCCTTATTAATGGGTTTGGGACCATCAGTTTTGTTGTGCAGAAGTCAGGTTGATACACAGCCGACAGCCCTATTGGACAACTTTTAGAATTCATATTATGGCAAGAACCAATCAGCTAAGTAAAGAGAAACGAGTGGCCATCATTACTTTAAGAAATGAAGGTCAGTCCGGAAAATTGCGAAAACTTTGAATGTGTCCCCAAGTGCAGTTGCAAAAACCATCAAGCGCTACAACAAAACTGGCTCACATGAGGACCACCCCAGGAAAGGAAGTCCAAGAGTCACCTCTGCTGCTGAGGATAAGTTCATCCGAGTCACCAGCCTCAGAAATCGCAAGTTAACAGCAGCTCAGATTAGAGACCAGATGAATGCCACACAGAGTTCTAGCAGCAGACACATCTCTAGAACAACTGTTAAGAGGAGACTGCGCGAATCAGGCCTTCATGGTCAAATAGCTGCTAGGAAACCACTGCTACGGAGGGGCAACAAGCAGAGGAGATTTGTTTGGGCCAAGAAACACAAGGAATGGACATTAGACCAGTGGAAATCTGTGCTTTGGTCTGATGAGTCCAAATTTGAGATCTTTGGTTCCAACCGTCGTGTCTTTGTGCGACGCAGAAAAGGTGAACGGATGGATTCTACATGCCTGGTTCCCACCGTGAAGCATGGAGGAGGAGGTGTGATGGTGTGGGGGTGCTTTGCTGATGACACTGTTGGGGATTTATTCAAAATTGAAGGCATACTGAACCAGCATGGCTACCACAGCATCCTGCAGCGACATGCCATCCCATCTGGTTTGCGTTTAGTTGGACCTTCATTTATTTTTCAACAGGACAATGACCCCAAACACACCTCCAGGCTGTGTAAGGGCTATTTGACCAAGAAGGAGAATGATGGAGTGCCGCACCAGATGACCTGGCCTCCACAGTCACTGGACCGGAACCTAATTGAGATGGTTTGGGGTGAGCTGGACCGCAGAGTGAAGGCAAAAGGGCCAACAAGTGCTAAGCATTTCTGGGAACTCCTTCAAGACTGTTGGAAAACCATTCCAGGTGACTACCTCTTGAAGTTCATCAAGAGAATGCCAAGAGTGTGCAAAGCAGTAATCAGAGCAAAGGGTGGCTACTTTGAAGAAACTAGAATATAACACGTTTTCAGTTATTTCACACTTTTTTGTTAAGTACATAATTCCACATGTTCATTCATAGTTTTGATGCCTTCAGTGAGAATCTACAATGTAAATAGTCATGAAAATAAAGGAAACGCATTGAATGAGAAGGTGTGTCCAAACTTTTGGCCTGTACTGTACGTCTATTTATTTCAGACATCTATTTCACACATACACCCTGTGACACTATTGTAAAAACTGACAAGTGCTGTCTATCTGTTGTGTGTCTGTGTGTGTGTTTGCGTGTGTATCTGTGTCTGTGTGTGTCAGCTGTGTTTCTGTTTGAGTCTCTTTATTAGTTTTTCTGTGTTTAAATTTGTGTGTCTGTGTGCATTTGTATATTTGTGTGTGTGTGTGCGCATCTGTATATTTGTCTGTGTATGTGTGTGTGCGCTTCTGTATATTTGTTTGTGTGTTTCTGTATATGTGTGTGAGTGCATCTGTATATTTGTCTGTCTGTGTGTGTGTGTGTGTGTGTGTGTGTGTCTGTGTGTATATGTGCGTGAGTACATCTATATATTTGTCTTTGTGTGTGTTCTGCAGTTTGACAAATCAATGTACTCATTCCTGACTCCTCTAATATGAGAGCAGCTGATCAAGTGTTACTATTGACATTTCTGTTAGAGTCGGAGAAGAAATCATTCAAACTGATGGCTGTAGTCATAGTGTTCGTCAGCTGTGTGTTTGTGTCTGTATATGTTTCTGTATGTATGTGTGTACATATGAACAGGGCTGTATAGGGCTGTCTTTCTGTATATTTGTGTCTGTTTGTGTGTGTTTGTGTTTCTGTGTGTATTTGTGTGCGTGTCTGTATGTAAGTGTGTGTGTGTGTCTATATGTGTGTGTGTGTGCGTGGCTGTTTTTGTGTGCGTGTCTGTATGTAAGTGTGTGTGTGTGTCTGTGTCTCTGTGTGTTTGGCTCTGTTTTTGTGTGCATGTCTGTATGTAAGTGTGTGTGTGTGTCTATATGTGTGTATGTGTATCTGTGTCTCTCTGTTTTTGTGTGCGTGTCTCTCTGTATATGTTTGTTTATGTGTGTGTGTCTGTGTCTGTCTGTATATTTGTCTCTCTTTGTGTGTGTGTGGTTTTGTGTTTCTGTGTGTATATTTGTGTGTATATGTCTGTACGTGTGTGTGTCTGTGTATGTCTGCATATGCATGTCTGTATGTATGTGTATGCATCTGTATATCTGTCTCTGCGTGTGTTCTGCAATTTAATAGAAATGTCTGTAGTAACAGTTGATCAGCTGCTCTCATATCATGGAATATTATAAGCTAATGCTATTAAGCTGGTAAAGCCGAAGAGAGAAACACATACACTTACCTCTGATGTGATCAAAGGGGACGAGCCTCGCTGCTGAAGGGTTTTAAATCCCAGGGGAGAGCAAGTGACCAATCAGAATCCTCTTGTAACGGGTTATCCAATCAAATGACGATCGGATGATCGTATGACTGGTTGTATCTAGGCGGATTTCACACGTAGTAGTAGATAGCCTAAACCATCAGGTGCATAGTTTCGTCTTCTGCTGTCATCGAATAACACAATTGATTCCTCAGAATCGGAGGGGAAATGATTCAACCCGATGGCCAAAATTTTAACCAATCATATTGTTGAGCTATCTTTTTTTTATGTGTTGACAAAACATTAACGATGTAATTAAAATTGACAAGGAGGAAAACAGTGGGTCCTTTCCAGTCTGCCCACTGACTGGCCTGAAGAAATAATAATAATAATAAAGACATAAAAACTTCCGAGCGATCTAGCTAATATGAATAAAAATGATTGAAAAATCCAAAAATAACAAAAAAAAAAAAATGGTGGGGGAGGGGTTGTAGTAGACCCCTATGACGTCATTCTAAAATCTGAGAAGGGCTGTCTGTATGTCTGTATATTTATTTGTGCCTGTCTCTGTCTGTGTGAGTGTGTGTGAGTGTGTGTGGGTGTGTGTGTGTGTGTGTGTGTGTCTGTGTATGTCTGTATATGCGTGTGTGTATATATGTGTATGAGTCTTTATAATTTTGTCTGTGTGTGTATTCTTCAGTTTAACAGAAATGTCAGTAGTAACAGTTGATCAGCTGCTCTCATATCAGAGGAGTCAGGGATGAGTACATTGATTTGTCAGAGTCGAAGAAATCATTCAAACTGATGGCCATAGTCAGAGTGTTATTCAGCTGTTTGTTTGTGTCTCTGTGTTTTGTTTTGTTTTTTGTGTGTGTATGTATGTGTTTATGTGTGTGTGTCAGCTGTGTGTGTTTGTGTATCTGTTTGGGTTTATGTGTGTCTGTTTTTTATGTTTCTGTATGTATGTGTGCTTATGAATATATTATGTATAAGGCTGTCTCTCTGTATATATGTGTCTGTTTGTGTGTGTGTGTGTATGTTTGTGTGTCTGCTTGTATGTCTATGGTTGTATGTGCATCTGTCTGTGTCTGTATATTTGTCTCTGTGTGTGCGTGTGCATCTGTATATTTGTCTGTGTGTTTGTGTGCGTGTCTGTTTGTATGTCTGTCTGTGTGTGTGTGTGTGTATGTGTGTGTGTGTGCGCGCGTCTGTGTCTGTGAATGCGTAAGTGTGTGTCTGTATATTTGTGTGTTTGTGTGTGTGTCTGTTTGTATGTCTGTCTGTGTGTGTGTGTGTGTGCGTCTGTGTCTGTGAATGCATAAGTGTGCGTCTGCATATTTGTCTCTGTGTGTTTGTGTCTCTTCATGTGCGTTTCTGAGTGTAAATTTGTGTCTGTCTGCGTATTTGTGTCGATGTGTCTGTGTCTGTGTTTTTGTGTGATTGTCTGGAAGTATGTATGTGTGTGTGTGCTTGTATATTTGTCTTTGTGTGTGTTTGTGAACGTGCCTGCATGTGTGTGAGTCAGCTGTGTATATGTGTCTCTGCTTGTGTGTGTTTGTGTATTTGGATGTGTCTCTGTGTGTGTTCATGTGCGTGTCTGTCTGTATGTAAGAATAATAAACGCGCAGCATAACAATAGTGACTGTGCAGAGCCCGAGTCACTAATAATAAACGCGCAGGATAACAATAGTGACTCTGTGCAGACCCCGAGTCACTAATAATAAACGCGCAGGATAACAATAGTGACTCTGTGCAAAGCCCGAGTCACTACTGTCTCTACAGCCAAAGGCTATAAGAGGCAGTAGTGACTCTGTGCGGAGCCCGAGTCACTAATAATAAGCAAGAATAATAAACACGCAGGATAACAATAGTGACTCTGTGCAGAGTCTGAGTCACTAATAATAAGTAAGAATAATAAACGCGCAGGATAACAATAGTGACTCTGTGCGGAGCCCGAGTCACTAATAATAATAATCCGAGCAAAAACAATAAATATAGCTAAATATAAATATAGCTACAAGCAGCAATTATGGAGTCCAAGCCTGTGAATCTGAGGAGTTATAAAGCCATTTACAAACAATTTGAAACCAATCATTCCACTGTCCAATCAATAATCATAAATGGATAAATTTCCAGACCGTTCCAAACCTGACTAGGACAGTATGTCCCAGCAAATTCAACCAGAAAGCTAACATAAAAATGCTCAAACACATTTCTAAGAATGCCATGGTAATATCAAGGAATTAATAGGACTCTATTGCAACAAGCAATGTTGAAAGTATATGAATCAACTGTTTCAGATACTTTACAAACAGCCTACATAAGACATCAATCATGCTTCCCTCTCCTTTACTCTCCCCACCTTCACCCAGTATGTTGATTGCCACACCAGAGACAATAGGACACTGGACTTACTGTATGCCAATATAAAGGAAGCATACACCTCATCACCCCTCCCCCCACTTGGTCGCTCAGATCACAACCTGGTCCATCAGTTTCCTGCTTACACACCTATGGTGAATAAACAACCCCCAACCAAAAGGTGTGTGAGGAAGTGGTCCGAGGAGTCTAGTGAGGCTCTGAGAGACTGCTTCGAAACAACTGACTGGGAAGTGCTCTGTGGGCCCCACGGGGAGGACATCGACAATCTGACACACTGCATCACGGACTACATAAACTTCTGTGTAGAGAACACTGTGCCAATCAGGAAGGTACGGTGCTTCTCCAACAACAAACCCTGGGTGACCCCAGAGCTGAAGGCCCTACTGAACGAAAAGAAGAGGGCTTTCAGATCTGGGGATAAAGAAGAGCTGAGGAGGGTTCAGAGGGAACTCAAATACAAAATAAGGAGATCCAAGGACAGCTACAGGAGGAAGGTGGAGGAACACCTTCAGCAGAAAAATGTCAGAGAGGTTTGGAGAGGCCTGGAAAAAATCTCAGGCCACAGCAAAGGTGGAGGGAGGGGTCCAGAGTCTGGTGACCAGAAGTGGGCAAATGATCTGAATCTGTTCTTCAACAGATTTGATTCTGGCCCCACCGCCCCCCCCTCCCCCCAGTATCAATCTCCCCTTCTCTGGCAAATGCTCACCCCCTCCTCCGTGGCTCCTGGGACATCATCTGCACCCTCCTCACCCCACCTCCTTCAACCAGGACCAGGCCCCACCCAGAATCCCCCCCTCTGTCTCTCCCTAACAGCTGATCAGGTGAGAATGCAACTAAGGAAGAACAATGTTAAGAAGGCTGCAGGTCCAGATGGCCTCAGCTCCAGACTGCTCAGGGACTGTGCGGACCAGCTCTGTCAGGTGGTCCAGTACATCTTCAACCTGAGCCTCAGTCTGGAGAGAGTTCCAATGATGTGGAAAACTTCCTGTGTGGTTCCAGTGCCTAAGACCGCACACCCCAGGGAGCTCAACCACTTCAGACCTGTGGCCCTAACTTCTCACCTGATGAAGACCATGGAGAGACTCTTACTTAGGCACCTCCGCCCCGTGGTGAGCCCTAAACTGGACCCCCTGCAGTTCGCATACCAGCCTGGCATCGGGGTAGATGACGCAGTCATCTACCTACTACACAGATCCCTCTCACACCTGGAGAAAACTGGGAGCACAGTGAGGGTCATGTTTTTTGACTTTTCCAGTGCTTTCAATACTATACAACCATCACTGCTCAGAGGGAAGCTGGAGAGAGCGGGAGTGGACTGCCAGCTGACTGCATGGACCATCGACTACCTCACCAACAGACCACAGTATGTGAGGCTTCGTGACTGTGTGTCTGATGTGGTGGTCTGCAGCACGGGGGCACCACAGAGGACGGTGCTCTCTCCCTTTCTGTTCAGCCTCTATACATCTGACTTCAGACATAATACAGACCACTGCCACCTTCAGAAGTTCTCTGATGATACAGCCATCATCGGATGTATATCAAAAGGGAACGAACAGGAATACAGGGGGGTCATCACAGACTTTGTCTTACCGGTGTTGATGTGGAGACGATTCTGCTCACACCAGTCGACAAAGGAGATGGTGATTGACTTCCGCAGGAAGAAGCCCCAAACCACACCTGTGAACATCCAGGGTTTGGACATTGAGATGGTGGAAACCTACAAATACCTGGGTGTTCACCTCAACAATAAACTGGACTGGTCAGACAACACAGATGTCCTGTACAAGAAGGGCCAAAGTCGTCTTCATCTGCTGAGGAGGCTGACGTCCTTTGGAGTGTGCAGGACACTGTTAAGGACTTTCTATGACACAGTGGTGGCATCTGCCATCTTCTATGCAGTGGTCTGTTGGGGAGGAGGATGCACAGAAAGGGACAGGAATAGACTAAATAAACTGGTAAAGAGGGCTAGCTCTGTCGTGGGCTGCCCTCTGGACTCCATAGAGGATGTGGGTGAGAGGAGGATGTTGGCCAAGCTGACATCAATCATGCACAACACCTCTCACCCCCTGCACGAGACTGTGGGGGCCTTAAACAGCTCCTTCAGCCAGAGACTGATACACCCACAGTGCAGGAAGGAACGCTATCGCAGGTCCTTCATCCCAACTGCAATAAGACTCTTTAATTTAATTTAATTTTTGTCATGTGCAATCCACACTCATGTCTATTACTCATTCATGTCATGTGCAATTTATCCACCAGTGCTATAACCATCCATGGTATATCTATATTTATATCTGTATATATGGAGGATGTATATATAGTGTATTATTTGTATACAGTGTATTTATGTATATAGTGTATTTATGTTATGTCTTTTATATTTTATCTATTTCCTTTGCGCTCTTTCTCATATCTGTCATACTGTGGAGCTGCTGTGACAGTAAATTTCCCCAATGCGGGATTAATAAAGTTTATCTTATCTTATCTTATCTTAAGAGAGATGAACCCCCTACACTCATAAAAGAATATTAAATGCACAATTGAAGTCTATCAGTTTGAAGAAGTGGACTACTGTTACATTGCTCAGTGGCCAAATGAGTCATTTGCAATGCCAGAGGTCATGTTTGCCAAAAAACAAACACTAACTTTAAACTGAAACTGAATCAAAAATGTATCTTAGTGTAGCACTTTTAACCTTAATGGAGCAAGCAAACCACATTCACGCTAGGTTCAGAAAGTTGGACTCTGGCTGGAAGTTGACTAGTGATCATTTATTGCCTCCCAAATAATTTTTATTTTACAGTGCACTGAATTAGAAAAACAAAACAACAGAGCTCCTTCAATTAAAAATAAAATTAAAATAAAATAAAGTTCAAAAGAGTGTCCTTTCTTCTAAATCAGAGGATGGAGTTCAGTCCTGTATTAGGTGTGTATATACAGTGGGGCAAAAAAGTATTTAGTCAGCCACCAATTGTGCAAGTTCTCCCACTTAAAAAGATGAGAGAGGCCTGTAATTTTCATCATTGGTAAATCAGAGGATGGAGTTCAGTCCTGTATTAGGTGTGTATATATATGTCTGTTTGTTCTACTACCCAGATAAGTGATGTGGTGAACATTCTTATCTGTGTCAGAGTGGAGTGAACAGATGTCTGTGGTCTTCAGAGTGGATCCCAATCTCTGTTCACTGTCGATGGCTTGGCTCACCACTGAACTGCCAACGGTTCAGAATCATACAAATTAATCCCTGATCCAGCAAAAAAAAAAAAAAGAAACAAACAAACTACAGGCATGGTTAAGAAAACACATTTCCATTACTATTGCGTCCATATTCATCACATGACTTTCCACTACTCCTTCTCTGATTTTCTGCATATTCATTACCAGATGCAGTACATTCACTGTCACACTTACAGTAAGAATTATTTTAACACAATTATTCATCATGAACTTGTATTTTAACATAAAGATTTATTTATCTATATAAGCAGTATTTATATTTTTAAACAGCTTTTTTCTTTTCAATATTTATCTTTTTAACTGTAAATAAACTATATCAATTCAATTTTTAATCAAAATGAGGATTTAAATAACCACAATGAAATAAATCACATTATGTACACAGTAAAGTACACCAGAACAAGACTATTACAACCTGACATCACATTCAATCTCTGTTTCCCTCATTATAATGATGGTAGCATGGTAGCTTACCAGCTACACTAAAGTATATACCTGAGCTAGCTTAGCGGCGTCACTCACGGCTAGCATTAGCGCGTTAGCTAGCGATCTTTCTAAAGTAATTTTTACACATATCACAATGATACAATAGTAACACATTGGGTTAAAAAATAACGGATAACATCTCTGCAACTCCACATGGTTTTATGAAAGTATCTCAGTAGCTGCATTTTCACATCAGCTAACATCAACAAGCTGATAACGTGATCTAGCCTCTTAGCATTTAGCACTGCTCTTACCGGAGTCCAACGGAGGGCTTACAAGGTTGAAGCGGCTCCTCTCTCTCTCTCTCAACAACTCATCAGACTCTCTCCTAATAAACAAAAGATTAATCAATACACTACATTGATAATAATCATTAGTTGGTGAGGTTTATATCACGTTTCTTACCCAGGTACATCAGCTCACTCAACGAGTGGCACTCTCGGTCAGCGTCGAGTGTCACAACGCCCTCACTATATACTCTCACTGTATTGTACAGAAACACATACACAGACACACACACATACATACACACAAACCCAAACAGATACACAAACACACACATAAACACACACAGACACACAAAAAAAAGAGAGACACAAACAAACAGCTGAATAACACTCTGACTATGGCCATCAGTTTGAATAATTTCTTCTCCGACTCTGACAAATCACTGTACTCATCCCTGACTCCTCTGATATGAGAGCAGCTGATCAACTGTTACTACTGACATTTTTGTTAAGCTGCAGAACACACACAGACAAATATACAGACGCGCACACACACACACACACACAGACAAATATACAGACACACACACAGAAACACAGCTGACACACACATACAAACAGACGCAGATACACACGCAGACACACACACAACAGATAGACAGCACTTGTCAGTTTTTACACTAGTGTCACAGGGTGTATGTGTGAAATAGATGTCTGAAATAAATAGACTTATGTCTAAAAACATGTATGTCTGTGTATATTCTCATTCATACAGGTCATATCCGGCCAACAAATTAATCAAAAGCAACTGAACTCAGGACTTAGGTTTTGTCTAAGACGTTTTGCCTCTTATCCAAAGGGCTTCATCAATTCGTAACGCCTCGGTCTGACTAGTCTGACACACGCACTCATACACACAAATGTACACACTTCTCGAATTCTGCCAAATCAATGTCCTCATCCCGGCAGCAGCCCCCCGAGTCACTCTCAAAATTTCTGCCAAGGAATTTTCTAGTTGTCATTGCTATTGCTAGTGCTGTAGCTACTGCTGCTGCTGTTTCCCACTTGTCAGATTGGCCGGCAGTGGCTTTAAGTTTTTTAAGAATGAGGCATGAGATGGAAGTTTAAAATGCAAACACCAAGGTGCCATTTATTGTTCTCTGCATGAGGCACCAACAATCAACTCTTGTTAAAAATCCCTGGCTGCCTTTTCCTCCCAGCTGCAGGAAATTAGACAGACCAGCCCACAGAGTGTAGGTGACACCACAACCATATTCCTCAATAAATATTTGCCAACACCATCTCAATAGCATACCTTGAATAAATATTTACATAAATACAAACTACTATGCTAACTCAATAATACATTCACATGCCTAATCCTCTACATGAACATGGCCTGTTCTTGTACCCCCCCATCTAGGAGTAATGGTTTGCTCCTAGAGCTCTGAAGGAGCTTTCTTGGGCCGTTCTCACCCTTTTGCCTCTGCCCCCTACCGAGGAGACAACCAGGAAGAGGTGAGTACTGACATTGTTTGCTGAAATTGCTACACACAAATGAAACAAACTTGTTACACACAAAATACCATGCCATGCACAGTGATTACCACTGACTGACACTGGGGTTTTCATTTTACACAGGCAGGATGGCCAGTCCCCCTGTGCTTCTCAGCCCCCCCCTCAGAACTTCCACATGGTACAGAAAATGTTTCAAATGTTTGCTACTTCAATAAACCTTACCAGTAACATGTGTGTGCCTATCATTTCAATGTACTGTTTGTATCAACACAAATACAACATTCAATTAATCATTTAAGTAATGGAACCCCTGGTTTCCATTATACCGCTACAGCTATCGCTAATGCTAATGCCATTACATGTATATTGCCTGTCGTAGTTAGTAATCAGTGTTTAGCTTTTGATAATTTAATTATGATAGCCTTTATACGAGGTAATGTCTGTGTATATTCTCATTCATCCAGGTCATAGTCATATCTGGCCAGTAATTGAATCGAGCGCAACTGGACTTAGGACCTAGGTTTCTCAAAGACGTTTCGCCTCTTATCCAAGGGGCTTCATCAGTTCGTAACGCATCGGTCTGACTAGTCCTCACTAGTCTGACAAAACAGTGGAGTTGGACCCAAGTATTTAACCTCTGTGGGAGTGTTCACGAAGCTCCTTGTGACAATAGCCCGTTAGTAGAGTTTCACTGACCATTGTTAGTCATGTGAGGCCTCCAGTGAATGGCCGTCGTTAGGAGTCATGTGAGCCCACTGGTGAGCGACTGTCGTTATGGCCGTTGGAGTCACATGCAATCAGTTTCGGGCAGATGTTGTTGGAGGCTGAGTTGTTAATTCTCCTGGGTATGGTTGACAGGGCAGCATTGTAGATGGGAGCTAGTTGGTATCACAGACCCCCTGCCCTGTTTAGAAAAGGTTTATCCACTTTTACATAGATGGCTTCCTTTACTCCTCTTTCAAACCACCTGTCCTCTCTGTCCAGGATTTTAATATTGCTGTCCTCAAAGGATTGTGCCTTTTCCTTTAGGTGTAAGTAGACAGCTGAAACTGGATTTATACCTGAATACTACATATTCAAGATTCAAGAATTTATTGTCATTTTCACTGTGCATTTACATACACAAGAGAACGAAATTTCGTTTCTCGATCAGTGACTGCAGTGCAAAAAAACCATCAATAAATAGTAAAAATATAAAATAATAATCATATTAAACATCGTAATAGACTAATAAATAAAATCTGATAAAAACAGTCCATTCTTTCAAGTGCATTTAGTCTCTTGACTTGACAGGTGACTAGCTGTCAAGGGTGAGTGTGGGTGTATATGTGGGGATGGGGGACAGTCCATTAACAAGTCTAACAGCCTGGGGGAAGAAGCTATTCAGCTTCCTACTAGTTTTGCAGCTGATGCTGCTGTATCTTCTTCCTGATGGCAGAAGGGAGAAGATGTGGTGGGAGGGGTGGAATGGGTCCATGATGATGGAGGTGGCTCTACTGATGCAGCGCTGCTGGTATAGCTCCATCAGGCAGGGGAGTGGGGCACCAATGACTTTGCTGGCTGTCTTGACCAGTCTGTTAAGCCGCTTTTTGTCCTTTGGGCTGCAGCACCCGAACCAGGCGGTGAAGCCATAGGTCAGTATGCTTTCGACGGTGCCCCTGTAGAAGGTGGTAAGGTGTGTGGTGGGGAGGCCTGTTTTGCTGCACCATGAACTCAGCTGTTCCACCTCTTCCCTGTATGCAGACTTGCTGTTGTCCTTAATGAGGCCCACCACCGTTGTGTCATCTGCAAACTTCAGGATGTGGTTGCTGCAGAATTTGGCAGTACAGTCAAAGGTGAGCAGGCTGAAGAGCAGAGGGCTCAGGACGCAGCCCTGCGGAGAGCCTGTGCTCACTGTGATGGTCTTTGATGTGCGGCTGCCCACCCTGACTGTCTGCTGTCGCTGAGTCAGAAAGTTGTAGACCCAGTTGCAGATGCTGTCGTCCACCTTTAGCAGCTGCAGCTTTTCCACCACCTGCTGTGGAATGATGGTTTTGAAGGCACTGCTGAAATCTATGAACAGGAGCCTGGCGTAGGTGTTCTTCTGCTCAAGGTGAGACAGCATGAGGTGGAAATTGCATCTTCCGTGGATCTGTTTGTTCTGTAAGCAAGTTGTAGCGGGTCCAGGTCAGCAGGGAGGCAGTTTTTAATGTGCTGCATGACCAGATGTTCAAAACATTTCATTACTATAAACGTGAGGGCTACAGGGCGGAAATCAGAGAGGCCGGTGGGATTTGTCTTTTTTAGGACAGGAATGATGGTGGCACTTTTGAGGCAGGTGGGCACCACAGCCTGTTGGAGTGAGATGTTAAAGATGTCTGTGAAAACATCCTTCAGCTGCTCAGCACAGTTTTTCAGAACCCGTCCAGGGATGTTGTCTGGCCCTGCAGCCTTGCGTGGGTTGACGCCAGCCAGGGCCTTCTGTACTCCAGCTGTGGTGAGCTGTTGTGTCAGGTCATTCAGTGCTGGCAGCAGTGTCTGCACTTGAGTGGTATTTTTGGCCTCAAAACCTGCATAGAAGGTGTTCAGTTCATCTGGAAACAAGTGACTCATCCACAGGGGGGGGTTTATAGTCAGTGATGGAATGAAAGCCCTGCCACAAGTGACATGAATACTTAGCTTCAGTGAAGTGGCTGTTCAGTGTTTGTGCGTACTGCCTTTTTGCCCCTTTAATGCCCTGGGCCAGATTGCTTCTTGCGAGTGTGTATGCTGCAGAGTCTCCAGCTCTGAATGCCTCGTCCCGTGCTCTAAGCAATGAGCGCACCTCCCCCGTCAGCCATGGCTTCTGATTAGCACGCCTCTTGATGGATCTAACCTCTGTTACATTGTCAGTACACTTCTTGATATAACTGATGACAGAATCTGTGTATTCCTGTAAATCTGTCTTTCGATCATGTGTTGCTCCCTCTCTGAAGATGTCCCAGTGTGTGGTGTCAAAACAGTCCTGTAGTGCTGCTGTTGCTTCCTGTGGCCACATTCTGACCTCTCTGACCACTGGCGTGTCCCGCTTCACTCTGGGTCTGCATGCTGGTATGAGTCTGACAGTTATGTGGTCTGATTTACCGATATGGGGGAGAAGCTCCGCTCCATAAGAGTTTTTAATGTTTGTATAGGCCAAATCCAGAGTGCCGTTTCCTCTGGTCGCAACATTTATATGTTGGTAGAATTTAGGCAGAACAGATGTGAGACTTGCCTGGTTGAAGTCGCCAGCTGCTATGAAGAGAGCATCTGGGTGTTCCTGCTGCTTCTCGCTGATGTTGTTGTAGAGCTCCAACATAGCTTCCTCCACGTTAGCACTCGGTGGTACATAAATGGCTGTTAGGAAGACAGCCGACAGCTCCCGCGGCAGGTTGAAGGGTCGACACTTCACAGGCAGTAGCTCTATATGTTGTGAGCAGCGAGTGGAAGCAGAGACGGAGTCCTGACACCACAGCCTGTTGATGTAAACGGCCAGGCCACCTCCTCTCTTCTTGCCATTTAGCACAGCTGATCTGTCTGCTCAGTGTAGCATTAGCCCCTCCAGCTGTACTGCAGCGTCTGTGATGTTCTGGTTCAGCCAGGTCTCACTGATAACAGTAGCGCAGCAGTCTCTCACATCTCGTTGGGAGGCTCTCCACAGTCTGATGAGGTCCATCTTATTGTCGAGGGATCGGACGTTCGCCAACAAGAGTGTGGGTATGGCTGGCTTATGTTGATTAGTGGCTAGCCGAGCCCAGATCCCGCCGCACTTGCCCCGCTTCCGCGACTTGTCACACCACTTATGGTGCCTCACCCTCGGCTGGGCTCCCGGAGTGTGCCTGCCTTGGCTCCTGTGGCGAAGCAGGCCGAGCTCGCCCAGTACACTCAGCAAGTGTTTGTCAAAGCCACAGACTCTGTTTTTAATGTCCAGCAGAAGCTGATGCTCATACCGTCGCACAGACACACACTTTCCTTTCACACATTGTTCACTCACACCATTCGCTCCACTAACACTCAGAAGCACTGTGTTTCCACTGAGAGAGGCTGCCGCAATCGTCGGTCGCGCCGCCATGTTGGAAGAAAGTATAGAAAATAAAAAGAAAATATTTCCAGTTCAACTATGACTTCTACAGAAAAAGTATGGCTGTGCCATGGGCTCACCAGTGTCCCCGATTGTGGCCAATTTATACATGGAAATGGTAGAACACAAGCCCTAAACTCATACAAAGGAACACCACCGAGCCATTAGTTCTGGTATGTGGATGACATATGGGTGAAAATCAAAACCCAAGACATGCAGGCATTCACTGAACACATCAACTCTATGGACAAAAACATCAAGTTCACTAGAGAAGATGTTAAAGACAACCACCTACCGTTTTTGGATTGTGATGTACACTTTGGTGAATACAGGAGCCTCCACAATGGGGTATACAGGAAACCCACGCGCACACACATATACCTTCTCTTTGACTCACACCACCCATTGGAGCACAAACTGGGAGTTGTCAGAACCCTACAACACAGGGCCAATAATGTACCAACCACCACTCGGGACCAAGAGAAAGAGCATAAGCATTTAAGGGGAGCTCTAAAATATTGTGGCTATCCGAGTTGGGCCTTTAACAAAACAAGAAGACGCTCCAAAAAGAACACCAACACAGAGGGTGCAGAAACATAATGATTCCATATGTGTCTGGGGTGTCGGAGAAACTCAGAAGGATTTTCAACAAACATCAAATCCCTGCATGTTTCAAACCTAGCACTCTCAGGCAAAAACTGGTACATCCCAAAGACAGGGTACCACAAACTCAAAAGCAACCTGGTATATGCAGTCCAGTGCAGTGAGGAATGCAAGGACCTATACATTGGTGAAACTAAACAACAGTTAAACAAACGCATGGCCCAACACAGAAGGGCCACATCCTCAGGTCCAGTTACAGCTGTCTACTTACACCTAAAGAAAAAGGCACATTCAGGAATGTTAAAATCCTGGACATAGAGGACAAGTGGTTTGAAAGAGTAGTAAAAGAAGCCATCTATGTAAAAGTGGAGAAACCTTTTCTAAACAGGGCAGGGGGTCTGTGATACCAACTAGCTCCCATCTACAATGCTGCCCTGTCAACCATACCCAGGAGAATTAACAACTCAGCCTCCAACAACAGCTGCCAGAAACTGACCTCATGTGACTCCAACGACCATAACGACAGTCACTCACCAGTGGGCTCACATGACTCCTAACGACGGCCATTCACTGGAGGCCTCACATGACTAACAATGGTCAGTGAAACTCCACTAACGGGCTATTGTCACAAGGAGCTTTGTGAACACTCCCACAGAGGTTAAATACCTGGGTCCAAATCCACTAACGAGCTATTGTCACAAGGAGTTTTGTGAACACTCCCACAGAGGTTAACTAGTCAGACCGATGCGTTACAAACTGATGGATAAGATGTATTGGATAAGAGGCAAATTGTCTTTGAGAAACCCAAGTCCAATTGCGCTAGATTCAATTGTTGGCCAGATATGACTATGACCTGGACGAATGAGAATATACACAGACATATTGCTGAGAATTTTGGGTTGGATACCCTTAAAATGGTGCAAGAATATGAAAGGTTGGCTCGGAAAATTGCAGACTACAGGAACCATTTACGGTTTAACCTGAGATGCAGACAAAACCAGCTAATACCAACTACCCTTCAACTGCGTAAATAAATAAATAAATAAATAAATAAATCCTCTTACAATTTAATCTGTCATTGTCTGTGACTGTTGTGGTTATATAATTGTGACAGCTGCTGGATTCATAACAGTCAGTGCTCGAGCTCCTCCTTTAGCAACCTTCTGAGACTGGATTCCAGTTTTGTAAATTTGGTCATTGATGACAGGGTGGTGCCCCGAGATTTCTTATTTGTAGAAGATATTATTATTATTATTATTATAAATTTTATGTCTAAGTGCACTTTACATAATTAATAATTATTCCCCTAAATTATGAATATTAATTGCCAATAACCAAATTGCCCATACTAGTGCAGAACAACTCTATGTGTGTGGTGAATATTCTCTTGCCTCTGACGCTGGACCTGACTGGGTTAACAAAGGTGGTGGCAGCTTCACACTACCTCTAAAAATACATATAGATCTCAACAAAATATTACAATACACCGGCAAGCATACCTGGCTTTTGAGTGTGTCTCCCAAGGTTGTAATGATTGAGAGCCAGTGCCTTCCTCCATTATTTACCTCCGATGATCCTTTCTCTCACTTCATCCTTGAATCCACTGCACCGTCCCGTGTTGTTTTACTTATTGCCTTTTGTTGACAAAAATGTAGTGACTATCAAAAACAAAGCAGTCGCTGGGAGGCTAAGCGCAGGGTGTTTGTTGACTGTCTGACATGCTGTACTAACAAAATATTTGCTGAGATAAAAAAATGTGTTTACAGGTTTTTATTTAAGAAGTAGAACAACTTATTATAACATGCACAAAGTATTAAAAAAAATCAATCACAGTGATCAAAAGCAGAAAGAGCGGTCAACAAAAAAATACGGCCTCCCAATCACTCACCCTCTCTCTCTTTACGAATATATACGAATGGATGTCTAGCAATATTGCAGATCATTGAACAATTTTAAAAGCGTCATCCTTAGACCTATATGACACGAGGTCAGAGTCTCTGGTAAGAGATATAATTTGTTTCTTCTCATTGTAAGGGTTTGCACAGATATAGTTGTGGGCGTATGTGTAAACATTTTTTTTTCTTTACCTTTGTTATCTGTCTCATACAGCTGTCACTGAATAATACGGCGTTAAAATTAAGCTCTCTCACGTTCATGTTGCAAATTTATTGTGGATTATGATGTAGTACTTCAGTCAAGATTTAATAACGGACTTATAGCATTTTGCAATGGATATAAGCGATATGTAAAAAAAACCCCAGGGAAAGGGGAGTTGGCTGGCCTGGAAGGCGCAGCTGAGGGAACCATGTATGCTACGGAAGGTTTGATGTTGGAAAGTAATATGTTTGTAGGCTGCTGTTGCAGTGTGTTTCTATTTTTTTAATTGTTTATTTGGTGTGTAACCCTAGGTGTCTCATGCAGATTTAGTCTGTATATTCGTAATCCTGTGTTTCTGAAAACTTCTAATATCAGAGGAGGGTCAACAACGACAGTGGGATATTTTATTGTGATGGTAGTAGAATAATATCTTACCAGAGGAATATGGAGCTGTTTAAAATTGTAACTTGGAATATATCAGGGTGCAATAATGTGGTCAAAAGGAAAAAAATCCTCACATATCTGAAACAAAAAAAGGCTGATATAGCCCTCATTCAAGAAACCCACCTTAATGATGAGGAAGCTGCCAAACTCAAAAGAGAATGGGTTGCACAGGAATATCATAGTAAATTTTCCTCGAGAAAAATGGGAGTGAGTATTCTGATAAGGAAAAATATAGACTGTGTATTATGAGTACATAAATATGTCTCACACAAGGCAGTTAGATGGGTTATTTTGGATGTCACTTTAGAAGGTCAAAGAATGACTTCTTCTTCTTCTTCTCCTTTCGGCTTTTCCCTTCAGGGGTCGCCACAGCGAATCAGTTGCCTCCATCTAAGCCTGTCTTCTGCATCCTCTTCTCTCACGCCAACCACCTTCACGTCCTCTTTCACTACATCTATAAACCTCCTCTTAGGTCTTCCTTTAGGCCTCCTGCCTGGCAGTTCAAAACTCAGCATCCTTCTACCAATATATTCACTATCTCTCCTCTGGACATTTCCGAACCATCTCAGTCTGGCCTCTCTGACTTTATCTCCAAAACCTCTAACATGGGCTGTCCCTCTGATGTACTCATTCCTGACCCTATCCAACCTGGTCACTCCCAAAGAGAACCTCAGCATCTTCATCTCTGCTACCTCCAGCTCTGCCTCCTGTCTTTTCCTCAGTGACACTGTCTCTAGACCAAACAACATCGCTGGTCTCACCACAGTTTTGTACACCTTTCCTTTCATCTTAGCTGAAACTCTCCTATCACACATCACACCTGACACTTTTCTCCACCCATTCCAGCCTGCCTGCACACGCTTCTTCACCTCTTTTCCACACTCTCCATTGCTCTGGACTGTTGACCCTAAGTACTTAAAATCCTCCACCTTCTTTATCTCTTCTCCCTGTAACCTCACTCTTCCACTTGGGTCCCTCTCATTCACACACATATACTCCGTCTTGCTGCGGCTAACCTTCATTCCTCTCCTTTCCAGGGCAAACCTCCACCACTCTAGCTTCTCCTCCACCTGTTCCCTGCTCTCACTACAGATCACAATGTCATCTGCAAACATCATAGTCCATGGAGATTCCTGTCTAACCTCGTCTGTCAGCCTGTCCATCACCATAGCGAACAAGAAGGGGCTCAGAGCTGATCCCTGATGCAGTCCCACCTCAACCTTGAACTCCTCTGTCACACCTACAGCACACCTCACCACTGTCTTACAGTCCTCATACATGTCCTGCACCGCTCTAACATACTTCTCTGCCACTCCAGACTTCCTCATACAATACCACAGTTCCTCTCTGGGCACCCTGTCATAAGCTTTCTCCAGATCTACAAAGACACAATGCAGCTCCCTCTGACCTTCTCTGTACTTCTCTATCAACATCCTCAAAGCAAATACTGCATCTGTAGTACTCTTTTTTGGCATGAAACCATACTGCTGCTCACAAATGCTCACTTCTGCCCTTAGTCTAGCTTCAACTACTCTTTCCCATAACTTCATTGTATGGCTCATCAGCTTTATTCCTCTGTAGTTGCTACAACTCTGTACATCTCCCTTGTTCTTAAAAATGGGCACCAGCACACTTCTCCTCCATTCCTCAGGCATCTTCTCACTATCTAAGATCCTGTTGAACAACCCAGTCAGAAACTCTACTGCTACCTCTCCTAGACACTTCCAGACCTCCACAGGTATATCATCAGGACCAAGTGCTTTTCCACTCTTCATCCTCTTCAGTGCCCTCCTCACTTCATCCTTACTAATCTTTGCTACTTCCTGGTCCACAACAGTCACCTCTTCTACTCTTCGTTCTCTCTCATTTTCCTCATTCATTAGTTCTTCAAAGTACTCTTTCCATCTTCCCATCACACTATTGGCATCTGTCAATACACTTTCATCTCTATCCTTAATCACCCTAACCGCCTGCACGTCCTTCCCATCTCTGTCTCTCTGGCTTGCCAACCTGTATAGATCAGTCTCTCCCTCCTTACTGTCCAACCTAGCATACAAGTCATCGTAAGCCCTTTGTTTGGCCTTTGCCACCTCTACTTTGACCTTACGCTGCATCTCCCTGTATTCCTGTCTACTCTCTTCAGTCCTCTCAGTGTCCCACTTCTTCTTAGCTAACCTCTTTCTCTGAATACACTCCTGCACCTCCTCATTCCACCACCAAGTCTCCTTATCCACTTTCCTTCCAGATGACACACCAAATACTCTCCTACCTGTCTCCCTGATCACATTAGCTGTAGTTGTCCAGTCAACTGGAAGCACTTCCTGGCCATCCAGAGCCTGTCTCAACTCCTTCCTAAAAATCATACAACACTCTTCCTTTTTCAGCTTCCACCATTTAGTCCTCTGCTCTGTCTTTGCCCTCTTCATCTTACTCACCAACAGAGTCATCCTACACACCACCATCCTATGCTGTCTGGCTACACTCTCACCTACCACTACTTTGCAGTCACTGATCTCCTTCAGATTACACCGTCTACACAAGATGTAGTCTACCTGTGTACTCCTACCTCCACTCTTATAAGTCACCCTATGTTCCTGCCTCTTCTGGAAGAAAGTATTCACTACAGCCATTTCCATCCTTTTTGCAAAGTCAACCACCATCTGTCCTTCTGCGTTCCTCTCCTGGATACCAAACCTGCCCATCACCTCCTCATCATCTCTGTTTCCTGCACCAACGTGTCCATTGAAGTCTGCACCAATGACAACTCTCTCACTTCTAGGGATGCTCTGCATCACTTCATCAAGGTCCAACCAGAATTTCTCCTTCTCCTCCAGCTCACATCCTACCTGTGGAGCATACCCACTAACAACATTGAACATTACACCTTCGATTTCTAGCTTCAGACTCATTACTCTATCTGATACTCTTTTAACCTCCAGAACATTCCTAACAAACTCCTCCTTCAAGATAACTCCTACTCCATTTCTCTTCCTATCTACACCATGATAGAACAACTTGAACCCTGCTCCTAAACTTCTAGCCTTGCTACCTTTCCACCTCGTCTCCTGGACACACAGTATGTCTACCTTCCTCCTCTGCATCATGTCAACCAACTCTCTACCTTTCTCTGTCATAGTTCCAACATTCAAAGTCCCTACTCTCAGTCCTAGACTCTTGGCGTTCCTTTTCTCTCTCTTCCTACGAACACACCTTCCTCCTCTCCTTCTTCGACTTCTTCGACGAACCGTAGTCCAATTTCCACCGGTACCCTGTACGTGAACAGCACCGATGGCGGTCGTTGTTAACCCGGGCCTCGACCGATCCGGTATGGAAGTCATTGATTCGATTCGCATGTTTGATTTGGCAAAAGTTTTACGTCGGATGCCCTTCCTGACACAACCCTCTGTATTTATCCGGGCTTGGGACCGGCACAATAAGGCACTGGCTTGTACCCCCTTGCGGCTACATTAAGGTCAAAGAATGACTATTGCCAATATTTATGCACCTAATTCTGTTAACCCAGAATTTTTTCACGAAGTCTGTAACCTAATTAGAAATATGGGGAACAATAATATAATTTTAGGGGGTGTATTTTAATCTAGTCAGGGATCTAATATTGGACAAAACTCACCAACCCACTCAACCTAACACTGCCGGTATTATGGCAATAGATGTATTGTCAGAAGAGTTGGGTTTTGTTGATATTTGGAGATTAATGCTAATTCTACTATTGGAAACATAGCACTGTCAGACCATGCACCAGTGGATCTAGTCCTCTATCCTCTAGATAAAACAGAAAAAAGTTTGAGATGGTGTTTTAACAACTTTATGCTTAACAAGGAAGAAAATGGCACCTTTATTAAATTGGAAATGCAGGAATTCTGGGAGCATAATGAAGGCTCTATAGAGGACCATGGGGTAATGTGGGATGCTTTTAAATCATCGCTGAGGGGGCATATTATTCAAAGAAGCTCACTTATTAAAAAAACAGAGGGTCAAAGGATACTTAAATTAGATCAAGATATCAAAAGGCTTGAAAAGCAACACATGCAGCAACAAGACTCAGATACATGGGGTAAACTGAATGAACTTAAAATAAAATTAAATGACATACTGAACAGAAAAAAACGAATTTGCCCTGTTCTGTACTATGCAAAAATATTACGAGCGGTTAGGGGGTTAGGGTTAGGGCGATGAGACTCACTACAGGAAGGAGGTCAACCTTCTGATCGACTGGTGCAGAAACAACAACCTCCTGCTGAATGTCAGCAAGACCAAAGAGATTGTTGTCGACTTCCAGAGAAGCCACACCAACCACCAGCCACTGACCATCGATGGTGCTGCTGTGGAGAGAGTGAGCAGCACCAAATTCCTGGGGGTGCACATCAGTGAGGCCCTTTCCTGGACAACCAACACCACATCACTGGCAAAGAAAGCCCAATGGCACCTCTACTTCCTGTGCAAACTCAAGCGGGCTAGTGCTCCACCACCCATCATGTGCACATTTTACCGAGGCACCATTGAGAGCATCCTTTCCAGCTGCATCACTGTGTGGGGCGGGAGCTGCACTGACTACAACAGGAAAGCCCTGCAGTGCATAGCAAACACAGCCGGAAAGATTATCAGTGGCCCACTCCCCTCCCTGCAAGACATATATACCACCTGTCTCACCCGCAAAGTGATCACAATCGCAAGCGTACAAGCCACCCCGCACACAACCTATTCAGCCTCCTGCCCTCTGGGAGGAGGTATAGGACCCTCCGCTCTCGCACCACCAGACTCGCCAACAGCTTTATCCACCAGGCCGTTAGGATGTTGAACTCTCTCCCCTCTGCCCCCCCCCCCCCAAAAAAAGACAACACTCTGGACTCTGAACCCTCTGAACCTGTGACCCACAAAATGACTGTCTTTGCACTACTTTGCCATTTTGCACACTTAGTCAATAATAGCACCGGAAGTTTTCTGTTTGACATGTCTTTGTACTATTACATTTCAAACTATACAAAAAACTTTTGCTGCTGCTCCTACCTTTACACTGTGTATTTTATTGTATTTATTGTTTACTTAGTGTTAGGTTGTGTAGTGTTAGGTTAGTATCAGAAATGTCTTGTCCCAGAAATATTTGTGCACTTTACCGTATACCTTAATGTCAGAAATGTCCTGTCTTGTCTCACCGTGGGATAGTGAGAAATGCAATTTCGATTCCTTGTATGTCTGGCACATGTGAAGAATAAGGACATAAAGCTGACTTTGACTTTAATTAAGGGATTAATTGGGGTGTAATATAAAAAAATGTTTTCAGTTAAATGCTTCATGCCATGCATGCCATTTTAAGTAAATATACACGGCGGCGTAAGTGCGTAAGTTTACAATAGGTTACTGCTGCCTGTGGTCTAGGAGATGGGTGTGTCTACATAGTTGTTTTATTTTAGTTTAGTTTTTTTGTCTGTTTTTACTCACTAGAGGAAGACGCCAAAGTGTCCTAGTGTTAATCTCATCAGAGTTTTGTGTTTTTGCCTCCACCACAAGATCCAAAGTCAATTGCACTGTAAGTGCAATTAATTCTGCTGCTTGTGCAACAAAGTATGAAGTAAGTCTACCACTAATGAGTAAATCATGTGACCAGTGCAAATTCAACCTGACTTTTGCCGGTTTTGGGTGAGCAAGAGGGGGAACCCTCAACAAATAGCTGAAGATCTGCATTGGCAAGGGGTGTGCCAACAGATCAGGCCTTCAGGCAGATGTTTATTATAGAAATTCAACGCAATCAAGTGGTTCGCCATGATTTGCAGTTGGAAGAAGTTTTATGTTAGGCATTTCTAACAATGTAATGTGATATCTGAACCACCTCTGAGCAGAGACATGTAACCTAAAGCTTTCTCAGCTGCTGCCACAGCTAGCCAACAGGGGGTGAGACCAGCTGTTAAGGGCGCCAGCGGAAAAGTAGGCTACAGGTGAAAGCTTCCCTCCATGATGCTGACACAATACAGATGTCATGTAGCAGTCCTTCTGGTCCACAAACTTTGTAACTGGTAAGTTGATTCTAGGCAAGGCCAAAGTCGGGACCTGTGTTAAATAAGTTTTTAAGACATCAAATACTTTTTCAGAATTTGGAGTCCAAGTTAGTTTGTCATTGATGGTGAAATAAAATCATCACTCTCACACACATTCTCTTGAAGTCAGCGTCTCTTTATTCAAGCTGTGCACAGGATCTCACGCAACAAAATTATGGCCGAGGAGCTCCCCAAACAGAGAGGGGCAACAGATTTTATACCCAATATAACAGGTCCCTTGACATCATACTTCGTGTGTGAACCCGGTTCTCTGGAGTGACACACAGTGATAACACCACTCAGCCACTGGGTAGGCTGGGTGAGGAGGCAGCAGGAACAGAGTCTCGAAAGAAGTAGCAGGCAATTCCTACCAGGAGAGCACGTGGTCAGGGATAGGCAGAGTTGATACCAGGAGATCTGTCTGGAAAAGAGTGCTGGAGAGTAGTGCATGACGCAATGACAATCTGGCAGTGTCGAAGGATCCGAGCTGTTAAAATACTGGCTGGCTGATGAGTGGAGAAGAGCTTCAACTGGAGAGACCAAGTGTAGGACATTGTGATTCATGAGGTGGTGAGGCAGGAGGTGAGCAAGTGTGGGCTGAGTGTGACAAGAGGTGCCTCTTTTTCTGAATAGTTTGGGATCCACTACCTACAGTATGACATTGTTTCTCAAAAAACACAACATTCGTTTCTTTGTAATTGGTTTAGGTACCAATTGGATTGTTGCTCTACTGTTGGGAGACAGGGATTTGCATACTAACCTTATGTCCATTTTACTATTGTATTTTTTACTATTTACTATTAATTTTGCAAGCTTTTTCTGATGGATATCATCATATAATCAACATAATTCAAAAGGGCTGATCCTGCAAGGAGTTAGAAATATCCACCAAGGGTCCTGTGAAACATGCCAGGACTTAAATTGTACCCCAACTGGTCCATGTGTATCCATATCCATTGAAGGAAAAGCAAGACCAATATTGACTATCTGGGTGAACTGAAATGGAAAAAAAAAGCATTGGCCAAATCTACAACAGAAAAGTTGGTGCTGCCTGGCGGGTTAAATGACAAAATAGTAAATGGATTAGAAATTGAAATGGCTAAATGTAGTGCTTGCAAATCCTGTACAAATCTCTGCGGGTTCACTTTTGTCTCCAATCTTTTTAACTGGGAAAATGAGCATGCACACAGGGGAATCACCACAAGTCACTATAATGCCAGATTTTTATAGATTCTAACGGTTTTATCCCATCAATGGCCTCTTGTTTTAGTGGACATTGGTTAAGGCCTGGGGCAGCATGGTGCAACATAGTGTTTAGCGCTATTGCCTCACAGCAAGAAGATCATGGGTCTGATTCCCAGCCTACATTCTTAACCCGAACTAGTTGAGTTTACTAGAAAATCATGTGGAAACCCGTTGCCTTATACCGTTTTAGTTTTTACAAAACATGAAACTGTTTAAGTTGTATTGACATAGATAACTTGGACATATTCAAGTTAACATTAGTAGTCTTTACTCAAAATCATTACTTCACATAAATTATCTCTTTTCTGAGGTCTAACCAACCATTTTAGGTCAAACAAATATATAAAATAACCCATGTAACATTATTTAGCACTACTTAAAATCATTTGTTAATCAAGTAATGTATTTTCTTCTAAATTAATGAATGAATTATACTGTTTTGATTTAGAGATTGTATTAAATACATTGTTTCAAGAAAATTGTATGGAAAGAAGAAATTAAACAATACATTTAAATTGCTCAAGTAATTTTATTCCAGAAAACACTGAAATTAAATACTTGCCACAAATATCAGTAAAATATAAATAATAATAAAAAAAAAAAACGTTCCGACCAAAACACAAGTACAAGACAGAGAGCTACTGCCCTGCATGTTTTAGGTATTTCCCCACTCCAACACACCCGATTCAAAGTATTAACTCCTTACCAAGCTGCTTAAGCTCGTTAAGGCGCTTGATAACAAGTTAATAATTAGAATCAGGTGTGTTAGAGTCAAGAGATATTTAAAACATGCAGGGCAGTAGCTCTCCGAGAGCAGGATTGGACACCAAGCACATACTGAACATACAGTGCTAACATATCACTACATATGTAGTTGATCAGATGCAAGCAGACACAAAACAGGCTTGCTAAAACAAAAAGATTTCTTTTTACATAGAAGCACTACGCAGATTTTGCTTGTTTGTGCACAATCTCCTTTGAGACAATTCCATATATGACCTGTGACCTATGACCTTTACTTTGCGAGCTGGTTTTTCAATGTTTGTAACTTTGGTTTTAGTTCACTGTGGCCCAACTCGAAAAGTACCTGCTCCATGAATTGGAATGTGAGCTTCATAGACTCCGGGTAGTTGAGGTGCAGTGCATATGTGAGCCCAAATAGAATGCACATAGCTTTGGCAGGTCTTTGATGTCACCTATGACAACTTCTCCCTCAATTATGATTTTCAATGAGGCCGGACTTTGATGCACAGAGGATGACGTTGCATCACCTTCCCTCTCAATGAGGAAAATCCCCAAGCCCACGTTGCAGAATGAGTCATCATCATCCGAGTCCTTCAGAAACAAACATAAGAGCACAATAAGTACATTTTACATAATTTGAATTATTGTAGCCTAGTCAGAGAGGCAGACACAAGAGGAAAGGTGTTGATTGGTTATCACATAGAAACTGGATGGCCAAATTGCACTATTGATAAATGGAACAGTATGCTATCATCTTGTATAAAACTAAGCTCACAGGGTTAACAAAAATAAACTAACAAATACTGGTGAAAATGAAAAATTAAGATCAAGGGTGTCAAACATGTGGCCCGTAAACCAGAACCGGCCTGCCAAGGGGTCCTGTCCGGCCCACTTTCCTTCCTTCCCTGCTTGAGTGCCTCCTTTTTTCCTTCCCCTCATTCTTTTCTTCCTTCCTTTCATTTGTCTTTCCTCTCTTTCTTCCTTCTGGCCTTCCTTCCTTTCTCCCTCCCTCCCTTTCTCCCCTTACTTCTTTTACTTCATTTCCCTCCTTCCTTCCTTCCATCCTTTCTGGTCTGGCCCACATGAGATCAAATTAGGCTTTATGTGGCCATTAAATGCAGTGAATTTGACACCCCTGCTTTAGATACTTTGTGAAAAAATAAGAGATAACTGCACAGGTGACTGAAAAAATCTTCTTCTGTGCAGGGGGCAGAAAAATCACAAAACTGACAGTGAAATGTAACTTAAAGTTGTGCATCCTGGGCTTTTTGGTGCATCTAATTTAAGTAGACTTTCAGTGCATTAAAGGACTTAAATGTGCATATACAGTCTTGGTGTAAGCAAGGAAAGGGTACAGCTCTACAGTAGCTACCATTTTTTAACCTGCAATTTTTTAAGAGGTATCCCCTTTTATCAGATATAAACTCGCAATTTCTTCCACTGCATCTTCACAAGAACCTGGAAAAAAATAAGAAACCTTTTAGTTCAATGTCTCATACGCTGCTGTGCTAATAATTACTAACGATATAGTCATTTTAAAAGTTCACCAAGTTACGGCCATTTTGAATCCTCAGACATTTGCATCCAATAGCCACAAGCACGTGTGCAAACACACATTACATATAACTAACTTATCATTAAGCAAACTTGTTGCAACCAAACCAATAATTGCTTTACACGCTCATTTGTAAACTTGCTGTAGTCAACACTACTTTAAAAAATCCACAGTTTATTTTCAAATACACACTTCAGTTTTCTCAGTGTAATTTTACCATTACATTGCCGAGCGCAACAGCTATAAAGTGAACCGCCAAAAAAACTTTAGTATATTAACACAAAGTTTTCTTTACTATTTAGTAGGGTTGAGCCGGATACTCGGCATATCTGGTACAGATATAGCAATTTTGACGAGAACGAGTACCATACGAGTAATATGAGTCAAAATCCGTGCTCAGGCTGAAGGAAAATCCTCCTCAGGGCATCCTGTTATAGAGACAGAGCGCAACGCATCATACTCTGTAAGCCACGCCCACCGGAGGGGAAAACAATTGGCAGCACAATTTAAAATACACTGTCCAGTAGTTAGCTTAAAACATTTTTTCAACATGTCAAATTAGTATTTTAACCACTGTACCGGAGAAAAAACGGTACAATGAAAAACTCACATATGTGGGTCTCTCCCATTGTCCATTCTGTTTGCCCTCATTTTTATGGAGAAATGATCCCACTGAATGGCCGGAGGTGACATACATCAATATTTACAACTACCTGATGGAGTCCCCCGGTAAGATCACCATTTAACCTAATAGCAATAAAAAGTTAGGCTACATCCACACTACTACATCATTTAAAAATAGCTACTTTATAACCCAAACGTTTCAAATCTGCCCCACTTTATGGGATTATGGGGTAAAAACTTGATTCGTAACAGAAGCAGTGCTTGTGTGACGAGACAGGGCTGCAAGCATCCCGCATCGCGTTTCCCATTTCTTAAAAAACCTGACCTGGTGTTTCTTCACCAGGTCAGGTTTTTTTTCCGGTCGGGTCGCTATTCTTACCTTGGTGTAATACAAATTAAGCTGTAAATAAAAACATATTTAGACTTACAATAAATATAGCAATTTCTGATCAACCCATATCAATTTCAGGCTTAAAAATACAACTTTCGTATAAACCAGGACCACTTCTGGTTTAAGTCCCGCCCCTTCCGAGTACAAATATGGATAAAAATAATGTAGATGGTTGAACAGATACGGATAGTGGTGTACTCGCTCATCACTACTATTTAGCTGACTTGTTAACAATGGACCGTGTACTAAAATTTCCTCAAAAAGCTCTCCACAAATACTTAAAATTCGACGTTATGTGACTTGGCTTCGGACAATCCTCCACTTTCTCCAAAAGACGAGCAGGTCATACTCTCACACACAGGACTTGCCCTGACATGTCTCAGTTGAACTTCAAATAGGCCCCTCCCCTCCCTCACAGAAACAAAACTTTATAAGTAATCTCTCATGATCATTGCATTGTATATTTTCAGTTTTCTAGTGCAAACAACTAATTTGGTTTAGTAATGGCATTGCTTTTTAAAAAACATAATAGAATAAGTAATGAGCACTAAAAAGTTTAGATACAATCAAAATGCGGGTTTACAGTGTAGGGCCTTTCTGTGCAGAGTTTGCATGTTTTTCCTTGGCTTTTGCGTGGGTTTCCTCCTGGTACTCTGGTGTCCTCCCACACTCCAAAGACATGCATATCTAGTTTAACAGTTGTAATGTCCCTTTAATAATGTAAACCTCACCATGACGTCTTTGGGCGCCTTTGTTTTAGCCAGTTGAGAATATGAGTACATGATGAGTAGACGCCATTATTGAGCTCCCGTATTTCTCTTTTTTTTCTTTGATTCTTAACTCAGCTAACAGTGAGTAACTTGAGACCACTTTTTTCATGTATGATACTAACATGGGGTTTTGCTCAATAATATAAAAACCATTGTGAAGTCCCAAGAAACCTATTCCGTGGACGTGCCTTTTTTTCCTGCTCACACCACCACTCACAACCGAACTGCTAGCTCCAAGCATGCCTTAAAAAACATTTGCTTTGTATATGCCATGCTGTTGTTGAAGCCAGAGGAGGATACTTTGAAGAAAGCAAAGTCTAAGCAAGAAAAACCCAAAAACCTGATAATTAATAGTAAAAATGTATTGTGATAAGTGACTCTTTATATAATAATCATGTCTATTTTGTTGCAAGTATAACTGTAGAGTTTTCCAATAAGACTCTTCTAAATCCATAAAATGTATGTCTTCTAAAGGGTATAGTTTTGCAGATAAATTTGAACAAAATACATGTCCAAACATAAACAAAACATAAACACATTTTTTTTTTGTATTCTAAGCTTATCCTATCTCTCTCTCTCTCTCCCTCTCTCAACCCAACCGGTCGAGGCAGATGGCCACCCCGCCAAGCCTGGTTCTGCGCGAGGTTTCTGCCTCTTAAAGGAAGTTTTTCCTTGCCACTGTCGCCAAGTGCTTGCTCATCGGGGGATCTGTTGGGTCTCTTTAAATAATTTTATAAAGAGTTTGGTCTAGACCTGCTCTATATGTAAAGTGCCTTGATGTAACTTTGTTATGATTTGGCGCTATACAAATAAATCTGATTTGATTTGATCTGATTTGACATGTCCACACACAATCAGGAAAGCATGAGACTCCTAACCTCTTGTTTCATCTCGTTTCAGCAGCAAATACCAACCTGCTCTCAAAGCTACACGCTCCTATTTCAGTGCAGCATGAAATGTACTACAGTCAGGTCCATAAATATTTGGACAGTCACACAATTTACACTTTTTCAGATCAGTAAACCACCACAATGGATTTGAAATGAAACAATCAATATGTGCTTGAAGTTTAGACTTTATATTTGAGTGTGTATTTTGAGAATATTTCCATCCAAATCAGGTGAACGGTGTAAGAATTACAACACATTTTATCAATGACGAACTTAATATTAACTTTTAAATATAACCTTATACTTGTAAGCAAAAACATAAGAAGGGCAAATGGTGCCTACAATATCAATTAAACTATAATAATATATATATATATATATATATATATAATAATTTTTTTGTAGTTAAAGTACAAAGTTACAAAGATATTTAGATAGAAAATAAGAATACATATATAAATAAGTCAGTCAGTCCTGTGCACGGTATGCAGCTACAGCTTGTTCAGCTCTATAGTAGCAATAGGAACAAAAATGTTCCTATAACTTTTGGTCTTACATTTTGGGACCAAATACCTCCATCTAGAGGGGAGACCGTACTGGATACAGGAAGTCATCCTAATAGACAAACATCATCTGATTACTGCGCATCATATTAATTACAGGATTTGTTTTCTTCGATCATACACTGCGACATGACGTATAACTGGTTGAGCTTGTTTAATGCCACACTGTGGACATTCAAAACAGGAAGTCCTTACAACTGCATTATACATTGTCCCAAATTTTGCAAACAAGTTAAGACTTCCACCCTTAACAAGCCTTTGTATCAATTGTGAGTGTAGCACAGAGCACCACCTACTGGACAAAGGAAATTAGCCTCATGAATAAAATTATCAGATTTGTGCAACACTACCACATGACTTATAACTGGTGGGTGTTCTCTAGCACCACATGGTGTACACTTGCAAAATGTTCATTATCTAATTACTCGCATATTATCATCTCATCGATCTATTTTGTATCACAGAAACCTGGCTGCAAAAAGATGAGTATGTTAGTCTAAATTAATCTACCTCTGGTACACACGATAAAAGAAAATGAGACTTTATTGAATCCACTTGGGGAAATTTTCTTGTTACCATAGATCTGTAGCCAGAATAGAAACAAAATAAAATGAAATGCAACTACAATTCAAAGAAAGAACACCATATACAACAGAGAAAAACAAGAAACAAAGACACTATATACAGAAAAACATTCAATATGCATTATGGGTGACTGGAGTGGAAAAATGTGTATGAAAGTATTACAATTAGAATTAGAATTAGAATGTCTTTATTGTCATTGCACAAGTACAATTCAATTGGATGCGGTCCTGAAGGTACTGATTTAAAAACAATTCATAAATACTTATAAAACACAAAAACACAACAAATGACAACAATCACATTCTGTGGGTACTGCACAGGTTAAAAGTGCAGTTATTGCATGGTGCATCATATTGTTTAAAGTGACTGACCTGACTCACATGTTGGCTATGTTAAGTGCAGCTATGACTCTAGCATAAAGACTCATTCCTGAGTCTGTTTGTGTGGGTTTTCAGTGCCCTATAGCGTCTGCCTGACGGCAGCAGTTAAAAAAGTGAATGTCCAGGATGAGATGGGTCCCCAACAATCTTTTGAGCTTTCTTAAGACACAGGGTGTTGCACAGTTCCTCCAGGGAGGGGAGAGGGCAGCCAATTATCCTTTGGGCTGTGGTGATGACTATCTGGAGTGGTTTCCTGTCTGCCACTGTGCAGCTAGTGAACCACACACAGATGCAGTAGGTGAGAATGCTCTCAACGGAACAATGGAGTAGAAAGTATTTACAAAAGTAAATATATATATATATATATATGATTAATTTGAATACAAATTTTTGTACAGTCAACGCTTCTCATATTCTCGAAAAAAAAAATACAAACAACAACACGTCTCTGGTGATGGATTTCAGGCAGTGGGGTAATGAAGTCTGTCCAAGCGGATTTGCCGTAAGTCACTGTCCAAGATGGCGGCTAGCAGTACAGGGCAAAGTCGAGCATTAGAATGCAGGACTGTCCCTTGGAGAGGGCATAAACCCTGGAGTAAGTTACAATAAAAGATTCAGAAGTGACACATGCGCTTCCATTTTGCTTTTATTAATTAGTATCGATACTTTATTAGAATAATAAATAACCCGGGCCTCGACTTCCATACCGGATCGGTCGAGGCCCGGGTTAACAACGACCGCCATCGGTGCTGTTCACGTACAGGGTACTGGTGGAAATTGGACTACTGTTCGTCGAAGAAGTCGAAGAAGGAGAGGAGGAAGGTGTTTTCGTAGGAAGAGAGAGAAAAGGAACGGCAAGAGTCTAGGACTGAGAGTAGGGACTTTGAATGTTGGAACTATGACAGGGAAAGGTAGAGAGTTGGTTGACATGATGCAGAGGAGGAAGGTAGACATACTGTGTGTCCAGGAGACCAGGTGGAAAGGTAGCAAGGCTAGAAGTTTAGGAGCAGGGTTCAAGTTGTTCTATCATGGTGTAGATAGGAAGAGAAATGGAGTAGGAGTTATTTTGAAGGAGGAGTTTGTTAGGAATGTTCTGGAGGTTAAAAGAGTATCAGATAGAGTAATGAGTCTGAAGCTAGAAATCGAAGGTGTAATGTTCAATGTTGTTAGTGGGTATGCTCCACAGGTAGGATGTGAGCTGGAGGAGAAGGAGAAATTCTGGTTGGACCTTGATGAAGTGATGCAGAGCATCCCTAGAAGTGAGAGAGTTGTCATTGGTGCAGACTTCAATGGACACGTTGGTGCAGGAAACAGAGATGATGAGGAGGTGATGGGCAGGTTTGGTATCCAGGAGAGGAACACAGAAGGACAGATGGTGGTTGACTTTGCAAAAAGGATGGAAATGGCTGTAGTGAATACTTTCTTCCAGAAGAGGCAGGAACATAGGGTGACTTATAAGAGTGGAGGTAGGAGTACACAGGTAGACTACATCTTGTGTAGACGGTGTAATCTGAAGGAGATCAGTGACTGCAAAGTAGTGGTAGGTGAGAGTGTAGCCAGACAGCATAGGATGGTGGTGTGTAGGATGACTCTGGTGGTGAGGAAGATGAAGAGGGCAAAGACAGAGCAGAGGACTAAATGGTGGAAGCTGAAAAAGGAAGAGTGTTGTATGATTTTTAGGAAGGAGTTGAGACAGGCTCTGGATGGCCAGGAGGTGCTTCCAGTTGACTGGACAACTACAGCTAATGTGATCAGGGAGACAGGTAGGAGAGTATTTGGTGTGTCATCTGGAAGGAAAGTGGATAAGGAGACTTGGTGGTGGAATGAGGAGGTGCAGGAGTGTATTCAGAGAAAGAGGTTAGCTAAGAAGAAGTGGGACACTGAGAGGACTGAAGAGAGTAGACAGGAATACAGGGAGATGCAGCGTAAGGTGAAAGTAGAGGTGGCAAAGGCCAAACAAAGGGCTTACGATGACTTGTATGCTAGGTTGGACAGTAAGGAGGGAGAGACTGATCTATACAGGTTGGCAAGGCAGAGAGACAGAGATGGGAAGGACGTGCAGGCGGTTAGGGTGATTAAGGATAGAGATGAAAGTGTATTGACAGATGCCAGTAGTGTGATGGGAAGATGGAAAGAGTACTTTGAAGAACTAATGAATGAGGAAAATGAGAGAGAACGAAGAGTAGAAGAGGTGACTGTTGTGGACCAGGAAGTAGCAAAGATTAGTAAGGATGAAGTGAGGAGGGCACTGAAGAGGATGAAGAGTGGAAAAGCACTCGGTCCTGATGATATACCTGTGGAGGTCTGGAAGTGTCTAGGAGAGGTAGCAGTAGAGTTTCTGACTGGGTTGTTCAACAGGATCTTAGATAGTGAGAAGATGCCTGAGGAATGGAGGAGAAGTGTGCTGGTGCCCATTTTTAAGAACAAGGGAGATGTACAAAGTTGTAGCAACTACAGAGGAATAAAGCTGATGAGCCATACAATGAAGTTATGGGAAAGAGTAGTTGAAGCTAGACTAAGGGCAGAAGTGAGCATTTGTGAGCAGCAGTATGGTTTCATGCCAAAAAAGAGTACTACAGATGCAGTATTTGCTTTGAGGATGTTGATAGAGAAGTACAGAGAAGGTCAGAGGGAGTTGCATTGTGTCTTTGTAGATCTGGAGAAAGCTTATGACAGGGTGCCCAGAGAGGAACTGTGGTATTGTATGAGGAAGTCTGGAGTGGCAGAGAAGTATGTTAGAGCGGTGCAGGACATGTATGAGGACTGTAAGACAGTGGTGAGGTGTGCTGTAGGTGTGACAGAGGAGTTCAAGGTGGAGGTGGGACTGCATCAGGGATCAGCTCTGAGCCCCTTCTTGTTTGCTATGGTGATGGACAGGCTGACAGACGAGGTTAGACAGGAATCTCCATGGACTATGATGTTTGCAGATGACATTGTGATCTGTAGTGAGAGCAGGGAACAGGTGGAGGAGAAGCTAGAGTGGTGGAGGTTTGCCCTGGAAAGGAGAGGAATGAAGGTTAGCCGCAGCAAGACGGAGTATATGTGTGTGAATGAGAGGGACCCAAGTGGAAGAGTGAGGTTACAGGGAGAAGAGATAAAGAAGGTGCAAGATTTTAAGTACTTAGGGTCAACGGTCCAGAGCAATGGAGAGTGTGGAAAAGAGGTGAAGAAGCGTGTGCAGGCAGGCTGGAGCGGGTGGAGAAAAGTGTCAGGTGTTATGTGTGATAGGAGAGTTTCAGCTAAGATGAAAGGAAAGGTGTACAAAACTGTGGTGAGACCAGCAATGTTGTTTGGTCTAGAGACAGTGTCACTGAGGAAAAGACAGGAGGCAGAGCTGGAGGTAGCAGAGATGAAGATGCTGAGGTTCTCTTTGGGAGTGACCAGGTTGGATAGGGTCAGGAATGAGTACATCAGAGGGACAGCACATGTTAGGGGTTTTGGAGATAAAGTCAGAGAGGCCAGACTGAGATGGTTCGGACATGTCCAGAGGAGAGATAGTGAATATATTGGTAGAAGGATGCTGAGTTTTGAACTGCCAGGCAGGAGGCCTAGAGGAAGACCTAAGAGGAGGTTTATAGATGTAGTGAAAGAGGACATGAAGGTGGTTGGCGTGAGAGAAGAGGATGCAGAAGACAGGCTTAGATGGAGGCAACTGATTCGCTGTGGCGACCCCTGAAGGGAAAAGCCGAAAGGATAAGAAGAAGAAGACTTTATTAGAATAACCGATACTCAAATGAGTTGCGTGGGAGTATCGATATATCAATAATTGGATGCACCAAGGACACTTTTGAGGCTGTGGTGGAGAGGAGGACACTTAAACTGTTATCCATCATGGATAATCCTGACCATCCTCTCCATCACATACTGGACAGACAACGGAGCTCCTTCTTCAACAGACTCCTACAGCTTCATTGTCATAGCAACTGCTACAGGAAATCTTTCCTTCCCCAGGCCATAACACTGTACAATAACTCACAGCTATCAGACAGAGAGAACTCTGAAGTCTCTATTGTTTAGTTCAGTCACTTGCACCTTCAAAGCCTATCTGTTTTATCGATTTAATTGTTAACTTCTTCAAAAACATACATCCCACTTTATTCTTATTTTTCAGAACTGACTTCGGTCCACGCTTTGCAGCTATAACAGCTTCAACTCCTCTGGGAAGGCCTGGTATGCCAGGTTTTGGATTTTGGATAATTCCATGCTCCCAACTTTGTTGGAACAGTTTGGGGATGGCTCCTTCCTGTTCCAACATGACTGTAACCCTGCTTTGTATTGGCAAAGAGCAAGTCCAGAATTTTATTGCCCCTTTTGTGGCAATCAACATACTGACAGAAGTCTGGTAGAGTAGTACACAAGGAAGCATGGTTGAAGTCCCCAGAAATAATAGTAAGGGACTGTGGATTGTGCCGTCTGCAGCTGAGAAACAGTGGTGTGAATGGACTCACAGGCTGTCGTAGCGTTGGCCGAGGGTGAGATGTAAACAGTTTACACAATCACATGTGAAAACTCACGTGCCAGGTGGTACGGTCGAATGCTAACCACTAACAGTTCAATGTCTTTGGTACAGCGCTGCTCCTTCACTGTGATGTGCCTGGGGTTACACCATCTCTCATTCACGTACATCACTAATCCACCTCCTCTCTTCTTACCACTCTCACACTTCAGTCCGCTTTCAAACATTAAAACCCATCCAACTTGTGAGAGCAACGGGGTCCGGTGTGTTGTCCGTGAGTCTTGTCTCTATAAATAGCAGGAGGCTGCGCTGCTGGTATTCCCACTGCAGTCTGGTTAATGCCATTTGCTCTTCCATCTTGTTTGGTTAAAATCTTGCATTTCCCATAACAACAGATGGAATGGTCTGTCCCGTCTCCTCCTCTCCCGGTACTATGCTCAAAGTCTGCAGCCCCTCTTCCGACGCTGCACCTCCTTGAAAATCTCCCGATAATGTTCCCCCAGGAGTACCCTGCTGCAGCTCAGCGATACTAGCTGTTCTCTGCTGTAGACAATGGAGTGACTCACAGGAGCGCCAGATGAAGTTGTGAAAAGTCCAAGAAAGACCACAAGCCACACTACTACTCTCACCAAACCTAACAGATCCATAGTAGACCAGTTAAGAAAGCCCTCTGCAATGGCAGAAGCTCCAACATTAATAGAAGAAAACAATTACAACCGCATATTTCTCTTCAGTACTGTAGTCAGGCTGACAGAGAGTCACAGCTCATTCTCAGTGAGTTGGAATTACATTTGACCTGGCGAAGGTGTGACTGGGAGGAATGGCCTGCCCAATCTAAAACTGACTTCTGTGCTAGTCATGGTCTGTCCCTAACTAACGCCATATTCATATATACAGGTTTCCATCAGTGCATCAGGCACCAGGACACCCTAGGTCGCAGGTCAGTGATCAACTTTGTAGTCATATCAGCTGATCCATAATGTTTTGGACGATCAGGTGAAGAGGGGAGCTGAACTGTCACCTGATCGCCACTTGGTGGTGAGTTGGATCGGATGGCTGGGGAGGAAGCCAAACAGATCCCACTGAAATGGATAGTGAGAGTCTGCTGGGAATGTATGGTGGAGGACTCAGTAAGGTTGGTCTTCAACTCCCATCTCTGGCAGAGCTTCTGAGAAATGTCGTTCTGCCGTTCTTGAGGTTTAGAACAGTGTCCGTACAACTGCCAGTGCTGGTTGTGGCTGTACTTGCTGAACTTGCTGGTGGACACCAGATGCGAGGGATGCTGTAAAGCTAAAGAAGCTCAAGGTCAAAGTCAACTTTACTATTCCCAAGAGGCATATTGTGGTACAGCCAGCAGCAAACATAAGGTTCAACACAATAACATAAAAAGGCCATCAAGACTTTGTTTAGGCCACAAAGAATTCTAGCAAACCATTGAGCACCTTAGGAGGGGAAAGCGACACTGCGTCCACACAGTTACAGGGTGAATGGGGAGCTGCTGATCTGCATAATTAGCCAAAACATCTGGATCAAGATTAGGTCTTTTGAGGAGAGGTTTAATAACAGCAATCTTGGAATGCTATGGTACATAACCAAGAGATAAATTGATATTGATCAAATCGAGAATATACATGTTCATTAGTGGAAAAACATCTTTAAATAGCCTGGTAAGTGTTGGGTCTAAAAGACAAGTTGATGGTTTAGATCATATGTGTCAAACTCAAGGCCCGCGAGAGCTTAAAAGGTCTGATTGTCTCAGAGCTGCCAACTTCTCAAAAAACCTTGGAGTGAGATTTTGTCAAAATCGTGTGTCACACGGCGAAATCGTGAGAGTTGGCAGCTCTGAGTTTACATTCACCACACTAAATCAAGTTCACATGCACAAACACAAACGAATAATTTCTTTCAAAATTTAAAGTTTAAGAGAGCGAGTACTTAATTGAACGACATGTCATTCATTGTAACATACCTAGTCTCTGTTCAGAGTGAAGATGAAGATTTTCTTCAGCGATACTCTTCTGGAGTTTCTCCCAGGTTGTCGTTTTATTTCTTCTTCTGTCGCTGACTATGGAAAATAGGATGTATATGCAGCAGTGGCGCTCCTCAGCGCCATCTACCGCCGGGGAGTTTGAAAAAAGAACTAAAGAGTCTCGGCCCAAGATCAGATTTTTTTCTTGCGTGAGAAATTGGATGTGTGGCGTGAGTGCGTGTGAAAACAGTCAAAATCGTGTGTCACACGGCGAAAGCGTGAGAGTTGGCAGCTCTGTTGTCTTAAAATAAATAAGTCAAAAGCGTGCATTGACCATAAACTACATTTCCCACAATGCATGCCGATTATGTTACCCGCGAAGTGACGACACCCCGCCACTAGATTGCAGTGTATCCAGATCAATGCGATTTTCAACAATTGGAATTGAGAAATACAAAATGTCCAAGAAGAGAAAAATTGATGCAGATGGAAGGCTGTTTTATGAAAGATGGGAGGGCAAATACATGTTTGTGCTTCAAGGAGAAAAACCGGTATGTCTTTTGTGTTATGAGGCGGTGTCTGTTTCAGTACAATCTACGTCGGCATTTTGACACCAAACATGGAGCTAAGTATGCCAAAATTAGCCTTCCAGAAAAACAACAAATTGTCACAATTGTTGGTTGTACCATTATTCTGCCCCTCTTAACCACGACAAAAAAGTTTTGAAGAAAGTTAATGTCATAACTGGTGTTGGGTGATATTTTTCTTTGTTCACTTGGATAGTTTGATCGTTGATTGATGGAGTAATGTGGGTTTCTTAACCTGACAAATTAAAAGGATTTATGTCATAATAACAGAGCAACTAGCAAATATATTTTTTTTTACATCTATGCAAACACATATGTAATATTTGTAATTTGAATAAGTAATAAATTCAGAGTTATTTAACATTAAGGAGTAGTTACATTTATTTTACATTACATTTGGTTGCATTTAGTTACATTTATACTGCCTTACCCTCCCCTTTGAGGGCAACCATTATGCTGATATTCTCATATGTTCCTACCTGCACCTGTATTGAATATCCCCTCCTCCTGCTCTAATTCTCTCCCTACTCTACCCAACCGAGAGAGCGGAACTGCTGGCGCTGAGGAGAATGAGCGCTGCCAGCGTGTATCACCTCATCCCAAGGGAGCTAAGGCGGAAGTACCGGGATTGCAGAGCCGGAGCAAAGGTGAAGACCGGTATTACAAACGCTAAACTACGTAGATACAAGCCCTCTGTCCCGTCAATACTAATGGGAAATGTTAACGCGCTCCAGAATAAAGTGGACGAGCTAGCGGGGCTGATGAAAACCCAGAAACTCTATTGGGAGAGTAGTCTGATCTTCCTCACGGAGACGTGGCTGACTAGCTGCGTCCCTGACGCTAAAGTGGAGCTGCGAGGATTTACATCTGTGAGAGCTGACAGGGACACCAAAGGATGCGGTAAGCGCAAAGGCGGGGGGCTTATACTGTATGTGAACAACAGATGGTGCAATCCTTCCCACTTCACCATCAAAGACACTCTGTGCTGCTGTGATTTGGAACTATTAGCGGTTAGCCTGCGACCATACTACCTGCCCAGGGAGTTTATACACGTCATCGCTGTGTGTGTTTACATCCAGCCCAGAGCTGACGCTGTGGTGGCATGTGAAAAGATGCACACAACAGTTTCACGGCTACAAACCCAGCACCCCGAGGCGCTTTCTCTTTTATCTGGAGATTTTAACCACGTCACCCTCACATCAACCTTGGCCACTTTTTATCAGTTTGTGGACTGTCCGACCCGCAAAAAATAGGACTATTGACCTGCTGTATGCTAACATCAAAGATGCATACACTGCGTCCCCCCTCCCACCACTGGGAAAATCGGACCACAACTTGATCTGCCTGTCACCCCAGTACACACCTCTGGTGAAGAGGCAGCCGACTACATCCCGTACATTCAGGAAGTCGCAAGATGGGGATGAGGAGATCCTCAGGGACTGCTTCCAAATCCACTGACTGGAATGTGCTGTTGGACTCCTTCGGGGAGGATATTGAGGGCTCCACCCACTGCATCACGGACTATCTGACTTTTTGCATGGATGCAGTAGTTCCGGTTAAAACGGTACATTGCTTCCCAAATAACAAACCCTGGATTACCAGTGAGGTGAAAGCTGTGCTGAACCGGAAGAAAAGGGCCTTCAAAAATAAAGATCCAGAGGAGATGAAAAGAGCCCAGAGGGAACTAAAGAACTGCATCAGGGAGGCCAAGGATTCCTACAGGAAGAACCTGGAGAGGAGGCTCCAGGCCAATAACATGCAGGAGGTCTGGGCTGGGATGAAAACCATCACGGGCTGTAGGTCAGGCAGCACTGCAGCTGAGGGGAGCAGGGAGAGAGCAAACGAATTTAACATCTTTTTTAATCGGTTTGACTCAACACCTGCCCCCCCCCACTCACCTACCCCCCAGCCCCAGCTTCCCTATCCAGCCCTCCTCCTCCTCCTCCCCTCTCTGACTCCTCCAATCCCTCCATCTCCTTCACCACAGACCAGGTCAGGCAGGAGCTGAGGAGACTCCACCCCAGGAAGGCAGCTGGTCTAGACAGGCTGTGTCAGAGGCTGTTGAAGGCCTGTGCTTCAGAACTGGCCGAGCCCCTGCAGCACATCTACAACCAGAGCCTGCACCTGGGGAAGGTCCCCACCCTCTGGAAAACATCATGTATCATTCTGATACCAAAGAAGGGACAACCCAGTGACCTGAAGGACTTCAGACCTGTGGCCCTCACTTCCCATCTGATGAAGACTCTTGAGCGGCTGGTGCTAAACGTCGTAACACCTCAGGTGCAGCAGGCCCAGCACCGCCTTCATTTTGGCTACCAGAAAAATGTGGGAGTTGAGGACGCTGTGCTGTACCTCCTGCACCATACCCACACATTCTTGGACAGAGAGAGTGGCACTGTGAGAATTCTCTTCATAGATTTCTCAAGCGCCTTTAACACCATACAGCTACTACGCCTGAGAGACAAGCTCACCACTATGCAGGTTGACCCACCCCTCGTATTCTGGATCACAGACTACCTCACTGACAGACCTCAATTTGTCAGGTTGTGGTCGGTAACATCGGACATGGTGACCAGCAGCACAGGGGCGCCACAGGGGACTGTGCTTGCCCCCCCTCCTTTTCACCCTGTACACAGCAGACTTCATGCACAACACCAAACTGTGTCACATGCAGAAGTTTTCAGACGACACTGCCATCGTCGGGTGTATTAGGGGGAGTGATGAGGGGGAGTACAGGGCCCTTGTGAAGGACTTTACCTCCTGGAGTCACCTGAACCACCTGCAGCTCAACACCTCCAAAACAAAGATGGTACTGGACTTTAGGAGGCACTGCGCATCTCCTCTGCCTGTCAACATCAGTGGCGTGGAGATTGAGGTGGTCACCTCCTATAAGTACCTGGGCCTGCAGATGGACAATAAGTTGGACTGGTCTGTCAACATTGACCTCGTGTACAGGAAGGTGCAGAGCAGACTGTACTTTCTCAGGAGACTGGCATCATTCAATGTCTGCAAAAAAATGTTGCAGATGTTTTATCAGTTGGTGGTGGCAAGTGCACTTTTCTACGGGGTGGTGTGTTGGGGGGGAGCGCCAAACAAAGGGACACACGGAGACTGGACAAACTGATCAAGAAGGCCTCCTCCATCATTGGTGCAGAGTAGGACTCTGTGGCGTCTGTGGCAGACAGGAGAGCACTGCACAAACTCCTCTCCATCATGAACAACAGCAGCCACCCACTACACAAGCTGGTGGTGGGGCAGAGGAGCTGCTTCAGTGAAAGGCTGATCTCAGTGAACTGCTCCACTGAGAGATAACGCAGGTTCTTTACGCCCAGAGCCATGAGACTGTACAATGCATCATGTGGGAGAGGAGGGGAAAGGAGATGAATGGTGGGGCAGGCTCTGTATACTGTACCTCTGCACTAATAGCTGGGTAATTTTTAGTATTTGTATTTGTAGCACAATATTTTAGTATTTATTGGCTTTTTAATATTCTTAGTGTAGTATTTTAGTATTTATTGTCCATTCATTTATCTTGTTGCACTTTCGCACTTTTTAGAGGTAACTGTGTGTGTGTATGTGTCAGCGAGCAGCTGAACAACTGAATTTCCCACTGAGATTAATAAAGTATAAATCTATCTATCTATCTATCTGTTGCCAAGTCCTTGCTCATGGGGGGATCTGTTGGGTCTCTTTAAATAATAAGAATTTGGTCTAGACCCTCTCCATATGTAAAGTGCCTTTATGTAACTTTTTTATGATTAAGGGCTATATAAATAAATATGATTTGATTTGACTTAAATTTGGTCACAGCATTTTCAGATAAATATATACTATAGCTGTATTTATTCCCAGGTGCTTTGCAGCCATTTATTGTAAACTCAAATGTTAAGTAGTAGTTGTAGAGAATAGCGCTGTGTTTTCAGTTTTCACTGGGTTTCACTCAATGACCAGGCAGTTCTTTCCTTTTTTCCTTCCTTAATGTTGCAGGTGCAGTAATGTAGTTTGATGGTTAATCGAAGGTTCCATTTGGATTGGCTTTTGCATTATTGGTGTTCAGTCCATAGGTGAAAAACTTTTGAAGGATTTTAAACATAGAAAGGGAAATATTATATATACCATGCATATAGTATACTCTATTACAAAGATGACATGATGTGAATAGAACAAATCACTAGAAAATTAAACAAATTTATAAATATTATGAACCCATGCAAAGGTCTGCAAAAAACTTAGTTTGTGCCAGCTCTCTTGCTCCCACATACTCTTCCCTCGCTCCTCGCTATTGGTTCCTTTCCCCTCATGGCCCTGAGTTCCCCCCTGGCCCTGAATACTCTCTTGGCTTGGATGCTGTGAGGCCTCTCTTGGATTTGCTCTCCTGACTCAGAAGTCAGCCCTGACCTCCTTTCCAACTATTCACTCTCCATGGTAGCGATGCATGGTCCTGCTGTATTTCCATGTCACAATTTGAAAGCCTGGAGCTTAACCTGCTCAAGACTGCGGAGATGACAGTGGACTTTTGGAGAAACCCCTCCCAAAGCCCCCCTCCCCTTCTCAACATCCTCAGCAACACAGTGCCTACTATGGATCACTTCAGATTCCTAGGATCCACCTTTTAGCGGGATTTGATGTGGTCCTTACACATAGACACTGCCCAGAAGAAGGCCCAGCAGAGGCTGTTCTTCCTGGAAGTTCAACTTGCCACAGGAGCTGCTGGTCCTCTTCTACACTGTCATCATTCAGTCTGTGCTGTGCACATCCATCACTGTCTGGTTTGGGTATGCCAAAAAACAGGACAGGGCCAGACTACAATTGACACTCAGGTCTACAGAAAAAATCATTGGTGCTGATCTTTCACCATCCAGGACATGTACAGGTCCAGGGTCAGGAAACGGGAAGCAAACATATCTGCAGACCCCTCACGTCTTGGACACAAACGCTTTAAAATTCTTCCTTCAGGCAGGCGCTACAGAGCGTTGTTTGCAAAAACCAGCCAACACTGAGAAACTTTCTTTTCCCAGGCTGTCACTCTGATGAACACTGTGGAGTCAGAGCCCTCAAGTACAGGACTGTAAATAACCCGTAGTTTATTTATTTCTGAGGTCATTTGTACATTTGCATATTTTTTCAAACTGCTGTGTGATTTAATAATTAAGGTTATATTTTTTATATTTTATTCTTCTCTCTCTTTCGTCCCTCTTATTTTGTATTTTTATATCTTTACTTTTATCTTCTTGTGTACATATTTCCTTGTGTATATATTTTCCATATAAAATTGCTTGCATGCTGAGAGTGAAGTGAACTGGAGTCAAATTCCTTGTTTGTGTGCACAAGCATTAAAGATAATTCTGATTCTGACAGACAGAGACGAACAACCACTCACACTCACACCTACGACCAATTTAGAGTCACAAATCAACCGAGACATGCATATCTTTGGACAGTGGGAGGAAATCGGAGTACCCGGAGGAAACCCATTCAAGCATGGGGAGAACATGAAAACTTCACACAGTTGCCCAGAACTCTATGCGAGTTCTGAACCCAAGACCTTCTTGTGAGGCAACAGCACAAACCACCATGCCATCCTGGTGCCCAACCTGGAACGTTTTACTTCCAAATTCAGACAAAACTGAAGTTATTGTTCTTGGCCCTGAGCACCTTAGACAAGCATTATCTTATTAGGTAATTACTCTGGATTGCATTAACTTGGCCTCCAGTTTGTAAAGAATCTTGGAGTCATTTTTGACCAGGACATGTCCGTTCCCTCACAACCATCTTTCACCTGCGTAATATTGTGATAATTAGAAATGTTCTGTCTCAAGTGAACGCAAAAAAACTAGTCTATGTAATTGTTACCTTGATACTGGACTTCTGTAATTTATTACTATCAGCATGATCAACAACTCTCTGAAAAGCTTTCAGTTGACTCAGAATGCTGCTGCACAGGTATTAACAGGAATTAGACAAAGAGGTCATATTTCTCCTTTGTTAGCTTCTCTTTATTGGCTTCTGGTAAAATTTATAAAATAATTTAAAATCTTTCCGTCAACATACAAAGCAATTCATGACAAAAGCTCCATGGTATCTCAGACAGCTCATACTGTAGTTCCTTATTGTCCTAGTAGGTTTCCTCGTTCTCTTGATGTAGGTTACTTGTGCTTCCTAGAGCCCACTTAAGACATCTGCATATTAATATGAAGTCACTGTGCCACCTGCTGAAAAAGGAAGTAACTCTCGATCAATAATCATCCTCACATTACAGTCCACACTTTGAAAAAAGACACATGTTCTGTGCTCATTTTGTAGTTGCTTAGGTATTTAGGTATGCATAAATGAGACGCTGGGCTACCTCTTGTCCACTGCTATATGATGCGTAAGTCACCATATAGCGGTAGTAGTATTATACTTATATACTTATACTTATTATACTACTACAGCGTAGTAGCACAGGAGTATTGGGCATTGAACAAATGCTCAGGTACCATTCAACACTTCAATTCAGAACAGCTTCTTTAACAGCTTCTTCCTGTCTGTCTCGCTCTCTGAACCGGAAATGTTACTAAATTTTTTTGAATGTTATTAAACATTGCTAAGTAAAAATTTGGCTTCAGAAAAGCTATGTTTAAAAAAGAACAAGCTTTTATAGTTGGGCAAGTGACAGTGTGGTGAGGCTTACAGTCAATATGGTAAAATAAACAATGTTTTTTTTTTTTATTATTTCTTGTGGCTTATTGTTGGTGTATTTTTGAGAAACTAACCCATGATTATTGTGAATAAAAACTGATTTTGCTTAAATACCAACTGCTGTATAATACCCCCTTCACCTTAGTAAACTGATTTCTAAAATTAAAATCAAATCAAATCAAATCAGATGTATTTATATAGCGCCAATATCATAACAAAGTTACATCAAGGCACTTTACATATAGAGCAAGTCTAGACCAAACTCTTTACAAAATTGTTGGTTTGTTTAATTTATTTAGACAACTGCTTTTTGTTGTGTCATAAGATTTGTTGAAAATGAATTTTTATTTTATAGATCTCAAGGAACCAATTCTATTTGTCTGAAGCACAGTGTAACATTGTTTTCTCTATTGTTGCCTGTCTTTGTGATAAATTTTGAAATAAAAATTTGAAAATGTAATAATTCACTGATTGTTGAGATAAGGGACAACACAAGTGTGCTTGGTTCACAATCAAACAAAAGCACACAGAAATTCAATTGAGACCTCCAATGAAAACACAGTCATTGTGCATGTTGACTTCTCTGAATCCTGGAAGTGCAAGTATGCCTCTGAAATTCAAGCCTGTCATTTCGGCCAAAACTTGCCACAGTTGAATCTGCACACTGGAATGTACTACACTAAAGGTGAAAAGGCAGCATTTTCCACAGTTTCCGAGTCCAAGAAGCAAGATGCAGCAGCAATCTGGACACACATGGATCCAGTCTTAAATGCTATTCGAACAAAATATCCATCAGTTACCACTGTGCACTTTTGGTCCGATGGTCCCAGTAAGCAGTATAAGAACAAAAAGAACTTCTTTTTCCTTTCTGAGGTACCACCCACACTTGGCTTCACCAGGAGAACATGGAATTATTTCCCCACATCCCATGGCAAGGGTGCCCCTGATGGAATTGGAGCAACAGTAAAACGAACAGCAGACAAATTGGTTCTACATGGAAATGATATAACAAATGGAAAAGTGTTCTTTGAAAAGATCTCAAACTGTTTTGAGTGGCGTGCAGCTGTATCACAGTGAGGAAATAGACATGGAAAAATATGACAGACTTCTCATGCAACAACTCGAACAGGTTCCATCCAGAAGAAAATACATCAGGCCATCCCACATCAAAATAGTGTCTCCCAAAGACAGCTGTCATGTTTTTGCAGTGAGCCAGTGAAGTGCCAGTGCTTACCCCGGCAACTTTCCTTTTAAATGACAGATGAACAACAGACTGAAACAAAGGCCAAAAAGAAAGGCCCTTTGGTCATGTTGATGGAGGAGATGGAAAAGGAGATGGGGGAAGGAGAAGACTTGATGGAGTGGGAAGTAGAGGAGCAGCCAGTGAGAGGTCCTGAAGGCACCATAGTCAAAATATCTATTGACAGCATTGAGGTGGGAGACTGGCTTGCTGATTACCACTGGTGGCTAGCAAAAGCCATGGATGTAGACAGTGAGCACCAAGATGTGAGAGTAAAGTTCATGCACTCTTGTGGTCCAACAGCTAATATTCATCCCAAACGTGGGAGGAGGGATGTATGTTTCTGTCCAGTCACCAACATCCTTCTGAAACCAACAGGGAAGGCATCTCCCTTCCAGTTAAGCTGTACAAGAGAACTCTATGTAATGGACTTCATAGAGCATGAGCATGTCCAACGCATGCTGCTGAAAACTCTGGGGATGCAGGTGACATGAAAATTAAAAATGTCAACTGACACAAAGATCTTTAGTGCATTTTAACAGAGGCTAAGTGATGAGAAGAGATCTGTTTGTTCTGTTATATGTGACCCTCTAAGATAGAGATTGTGGCCATTAGTTGTTTTTTATGCCAGGTAAATCCTAGTTTTCTCACTTCTGCCACGAAATCCTGGTGCCAGATGTTCTTTGGCTATCAACTCTTTTCCATTACTTGATGGTTCTATGTAAAAGTTTAGTAAAATTTGTGTAAACATGTCATGAATTTCACCATCTGTCAGCTGTTTGTCAACACTGTCAGATGAAGGTTTTTGTGCTTTTATGACAAAATGTATTACCCTTTGTTCAATTAAATGTGTTTGTATATTAAAACACCTGATGAACTACACACGATGATGTATTTTTTATGTAATTACATAAAAAAGACGGATCCATTTAATTTAACGGAGAGAAGCATGGTTGATAACATAGCAACTAAATGTGCATTGGTAAGAAGTCGTCTTTATAGTCCTAGTCAGTTGGAGTCTACACAGCTAATTGTATCTGACCCTCTCTGTGTGTGTGAACAATTAAACTGTTTTTATCTGCTTTATAGAATGTTTCACCTTTCCATGTATGGTAATGTAAGACATTTTAGAACCAGTCTCAGATACGGTACTCGGGTAATTTTGTGATTAGGATTACAGATAGACCATGTGTGTTGTCTGAGTGATTACCGACTGTCCTCTTGTCCCCCGCAGCAAGGTTCCCTTTCGGCGGTGGCCTTCCCCTCCAGACTCCCTCCGCCTCCTCGCATATCCCGTTACCCGGTTCCCTGTCACACCAGCTGGCCAACGGCGGTATGAAGCTCGAAGCGGTCATGGAGAATCTGCAGCGCCAGCAGGCAGCCAGGTTGGCTTTTGAGGAGAAGCTTCGGCATACGGAAAAGGATAAAGACCTGAGATGTATGGTGGAATCGCAGATACACCAACAAACCCTGGCTTTTCGCCATTACCAGGCGGCGATGCAAGGCGCCCTGGTCGCCGGAGTCTCCAGCTCTTCCCAGGTGGTGACGCTCCCTCGTGCGGAGGTCCGCAGAGTGGACGTGGACGGGAGCTCTTCCCGACCGGCTAGAGACCTAGAGCGGAAAGAGGAAGGCGAGGAAATGAAGGAGCAGGGGATCATAGACGAAAACGAAGAGGATGAAGACGTCTCCGGATTGAACCACTATCATTACTGACACTTCTCTCTCCAGGGAGCCTGCCTTAACCAGAAAAGTGCCCAAATGTATGTCCCCCGTCGAGTTTCGACTGTCCTGAGAGTATCACAAGTGGACGTATGAGGAGCAGTTTAAACAGGTAGGCTAAGACCACTGACGTTCGACTGATGCTGATTAAACGTTATAAAGGTTTAGAAGCTGTACCGACCAACTGTTATTAATGTAGCTGATGCATTATTATTAAAAAAAAATTTTTTTGAAGTGGGGAAAGTCACTGCAGGGGATCTGGAAACTAAATTACAACCGACAGGTTGGGAATAAAATAATTAAAAATGATAGCTGTTAGTCAGAAGGTAAAAGGTCACTTGATCCAATTGATTAGTTATTATTGAAGTTTGATCATTGACCTGGAGCACTTTGATGGTTTATTAACTATTAATAAATCCGTAATAAAAAATTTTGAGTTCCTCTTGTTAATGGTAACAATCAGTCTGTTTCCTGCTGGCAGCAGTGGATCTATAGCCGCGGTGCTCCATTTAATGTCTTATTTATAATGCATGACTCACATACTTCTCTAAATGCAATGGGTACATTTGTGACTGCATTAATGCTGCACATTACAGTGACCCGATATATGGAAATGCTTTTTCAATAACGGCTTAAATTAATGACAGAGATAGTGAAGGACAGTGAGATTTGCCAGTGGAGAGGACACTTGTTCTTTATTACGGGTGAAGTTTGCGTGTGTATGAATGGACAGCTCCCTGTCAAACCATGTGATGTGAGTTTTACTTGTTTAGATTCAAAACATGTTCTGATCATTATCTAGCTTTTACTTTCACTTGAACACATTTATTTTTGTTATGGCTGACTACTTATGGAAGTGCGTGGGTCCTTTGTGAAATCAGCCTGTATGCTTCAGAAACTTTTGAAGGGGGGATGTCATTTGTATATAGTGGAACAGGATGCTTGTGACTGCTGGGCAGACAGACTGGAGCCAGCATAGTAAGCATGCCCAAAGCTGCAAAACAAAACCACATTTGGAAGCGGTATATGCATCTTTGGAAATACGATCAAGATGTGGGAGTCCACAGTGTGGCAGTCCATATATGTATATGTATATTCAAATAGTGAAAAAATGACAGAATAGATAGACTGGATTTTTCGTAGTGTTTGATAGACTGTAATTTGCTTTGTTTTGTTTATTACATGTATAAAATTAAATGATTATATTTATTTTATTAAAAAGAACCAAGTGCAGTTTTAGACATCAAAATCTGCATGTGATACTCTAAGACAGATACAACATGAAGGCTTCATCCTTCATGTTTCCTGAGTACAGGAGACTCAGACAAGAGTTTAGTAGTTCAAATATACTGTATGCTCTCATTCATTCAGTGTAAGTCCCAACGATATGAGAAAAAATGGGCTGTAAATTGTAAAGTGAAAAAATCTTTTATTTTGGATGGGTTTGATTGAGTATTTTCTCACATTTTATTTGAAATCAGTTAATATTTTATCATTAAAGCTTTTGCCTTCAGTGAACCGACCAGTGAGTGCTTGTTGTAGTGTTCCCTATGATTACATTTTCAAAGGTCTGTGAAAACTGTTAATTTCCTTGAACAAAATGAACTTGGTGAATTTCTCACAGTGCAGTGCAGCTTCTATCTCATTCAGTAGTTTCTAGAAGGTTCTTGTGGCTGAACAAAAGGTGAGGGGATGCGTTGTTTTTACAGTGTGATTCAGTGTATGGAAAGCAGGGACAGAGACTGAGTGAATAATGTTATAATCATGTTGGAGTATGGTTTGTGGTCTTTGCCCCCTGTTTTTCTAACTTAAGAAAAGTGTTGGAGGCGGAGCTCCAAGTGTATCATTTCATCCCCTCCCCTTGGCACTCAAATCACATTGCTTAATGATGGCCCAAAAAGCAGCCATAGTCTTCAGCCATGACCAAAGCCCCACCCACCATTCATCCTTGCAGATTTGGTGTTTCTAAGTGTTTACCTAAAATATGCTGTTTATTTAGTTGATGACTCAGAAGACACTCAGCAAATTAGAGGACAGGCTCGGGGCCTCAGAGCAATGTAAAAATATCCTGAGATGAGTTCTTCACACAGAAACATATCTACGACATATCATGGGCAACAACATTTCAAAATGTATTCGGTGTAAAATATGGACCCTCATATTTTCATTTGTTCCTCTTCATTAATGAGAGGCTGCTGGAGACATTGATGATTGAGTGATTTCTTTATATTGGTTTGAAAATCACTTAGATTTACGTAACATTTCACATCAACCACATATCAATATTCAGCATGAATATGATTGAGAAATTAATGATAGGATGTTAGAGCCCAGATACATTTATCCAGCAGGAGATGTGAAGGACTCTGCAATAAACAATACTAAATCCTTTAACTGAATATTAATTCAATATCTCTCAGCCATTCATTAAAAGTTGGTTCAAAAGGAAATCAGGTCTCTAATGTGACCACTCCCCTACACACCTGCACCAAGTACTTTAATGCTATCATAAAAACCAAGGTGGAAAGCGTGCATGCTGCTGTAGCACTGTCAGTAACATTGAGACTCAGTCACCTCTGATGGAGCTACTGTAAAACTCTTGAAATGCTCATCATGGTACAGAGCCAGTTTATTTATTGTTTTTTGTCAGTGTAGTCAGTCACCAAAACAGCGTGTGAGGCCCCAGCAGCCCCCTTTTAGAATTGCTGGCTGGTAAAACTCTAACATTAAACTGGCTGAAAGTACCAACTGCAAAGCTGCAGTTGGTTTGGCTGTGTGTTACATTTTAATGTGTTTGTATCTGGTAGTGTGACTCAGTTTTGGTGTAATTGTCTCTGTTTTGTAATGTTGCCAACAGTCCACAGACTTGATGGGTACATGGAGACATTTCAGACCAAACAGTTTTTTGTTTTTTTTTCCCCCCACTTTTCTGCATTTAATAAAATGCTTTAATATCAAATAAACAATTGGTCTCAAAGTTCAGCATTTGATAGAGTCATTGTTATCTAAGGACAACAACATTCACCTTATGATTTTTCAATTGTTCCTCTTCGTTTTGGCCTCGAGAGGTCACCAATAATTAAACATGATAGTGGGCCGTAAACAGCTGCAGCACAAACAACCTGCAGGAGGACAATTTTAACAGCATCTTCACCCCTGGATCACATAAATGTCAGTTACCTGCAAGGGCTAGCAAAGCCTTCTCTGTTGGCCTAAACACAGAGGCGAACCGTGGACCCAGACCTTGGCACTTCAATAGGACCACATGTAGCAATAAAAGATTAAACATAGCAATACAAATAATAGCCAGAGCCCTGTTACATGGATGTTCAGCATATTAGAGGTTTATTTGCCCCAACTGGCTTCACAACACACCAAGGTGATTCTGGAAAAACAGAAATTCAAAGCTGGCTATTATGACATCATTTAATTACAAAAACTAAATGAAACAAGCAAATCACACATTCATTTACCTCACATATTTGTTTAGCTGGAATGAAAGTATGAAAGTAAAATGTCTCGAATAATCATTACTGTTCAACAACTAAAGATGGATCCAATGCTGATCCAATGTTTTTTGTGTTTGTTCAGCTTAGACACAATTGAATTTCAATGTAGATTTAATATTTCTGCCAAAAGTATATCACAAACACCTCCTGAGGTGGAATGGGAAAAGGAAAAAGCTCTTTGTATTCAGAGTAAACACAAGAAATTTGTGCTACAAAAAAGGACCAGACTCGGTGACTAACTCCCTAGCCTTAACAACAACCTTGCAACCTGCCCTACGTGCCTTAAAGATAACTATATCTAACCAGCCCAATGAGCAGTGATAACTAACATGTCTTTGGGGTCATCAGGTGGGAACCTCCTTTCCTTTGGTCCCACGACACCTCCAGGAGGCTAGACAGTGATCACTGGTGTCCCAGAGTCACTCACCTAATGCCAGCTATCACCGCTCCTCATATCAAGACAACTATCTGAAACAGCGCTACTGTCAACTACACCGACCTCTCACCAACTGCACCAGTAAAAGCGGGGTGGGTATACAGACCCTGGTTCGGGTAGGGGGGAGAAATAGAAGAGGTGGAGATAAAAGTAGGGATGGGATACAGACCCTGGTTCGGGTAGGGGGTAATGAAAGTATAGAGGAGGACAAGGTACACAAGATACACAAAACAAGCTACACTAGCAGATTCAGCAAACAGACTCACCTAAACTGTCCTATAATCCAAGAAAGACAACACAAGCCAAGTCAAACCAATACAGGCCAACTCACCTGGAATAACCACATGGTGTCAAAGAGGCTCACACAGGCCACACCCTCCACTTAAATACACTTCCTCTTCCTGCATTTCTTCCTTGCTTCTCTCAAGAGTCTGTCTATCCTAAGTGCTCCCCCTGCTGGGCCCCCAGCTACTATTACTTCTTCTAATCCAAATCCACTGACTGGATCTTACTGCTTCATCCGACATTTCCTTCACTATTTTCCTCACACTCTGTCCCCTTCCTCCTAACTCCCTCAACAAAGAGACAACAGACCTTGCTACAAACCCTCTACATCCTACTTCCACTGGACAAATCCTAACTTTTCATCCTCGCTGCTCAGCTTCAGCCCTTAAGTCTGCATACCTAAGTTTTTTCCTTTCATACGCTTCTACAACTGATTCCTCCCACAGCACATTCAACTCTATGAAATATACTCTCATTCTACTCCTAGACCACAAAATTATATCAGGCCTCTGTTTTGTACAGGCTATTTCCTGGGGAACAACAAGTTTTCCTCCTAAATCCACTTGCATCTCTCAATCACAAGCATCCTCTAAGCTGCCTTGCCTCCTTGCTGTCTTATTAACTTTCTCACCTTCTTGAACAAACTGAATTGCAACTCTCTTTAACTCTCTTCAACTCTGCCTCCGTATATCTTCAATGCCTGCAGCTAAGCTTTTTAAAACCTGGTTATGTCGCCACGTATACCGTCCTTGTGCCAGACTAACCTTACAACCTGACAAGATGTGCTTTAGAGTTGCAGTACCTGAACACAATGAGCATAGCGGGTCATTTACCCAGAGTTTTAAGTTCTGGGGAGTTGGCAATACATCATATGTTGCCCCTATCAAAAATCTAATACTACTTTCCTCCATACTCCACAGCTCTTTCCAACTAAGCTTTTTCTTCTCTACACCTTCCCAGTTCAACCACTGTCCCTGCTTAGCCTGAGCCACTGCCTTTGCACTCCTTAATATTTCCTCCTGTCTACGAACCTGCTCCACAACTAGCTTCCTCTTCTCTTTGGGACCTGCTCTACTCCACACCGGTTTGCCTGGGCCAAGCCCCAAGCCTCCCCAGCCTATTTGCACATTACCCACAATCTCTATATGCCTAAGAGTTGCTTTCGCTTCCTGCACTGCCATTCTTGGATTCCATTTTCTCCCCTTGGTTGGGTTTGGAACCACCTTACTAACAACCACATCTTTACTCCCAGATAACAGGAGCTCTGTCCTAACCTTAGTACATTTAAACTCCTCCACTAGACTAGATACTGGGAGCTGAAGTATGCCTTTCCCATACAGTGCCAGAGTACTTAAACATCTAGGAACACCTAGCCACTTCCTAATGTAAAAGCTAACTAATCTTTCCATTTTCTCTGCAGCAGATAATGGAATCTCATATACAGAAAGTGGCCACATCAACCTGGGAAATAATCCGAACTGCAAACACCACAGCTTCAACTTTCCTGGAAGCCCTGATTTATCTATTCTATCCAGTCCCTCAGCTACATCCTTCCGAAACTGCACTACCTGCTCTCCATCATGCAGGTCTGCCTTGTACCACCTACCTAGACTCTTTACTGGTTTTTTCCTAATTATTGGAATTTCCTCTTCATCTATTATAAACTTTCAATCACTTAATCTCCCTCTACTTATTGAGATGCTTCTAGACTTACTAGGCTTGATTTTCATACTAGCCCACTTTAAGTTTTATTAAGTCTCTCAAGTACTCTTTTCATACATGGCACCAATGTCATATCATCCATGTATGCCCTAATTGGTGTGAGGCGCATCCCATCCTGTCGCCTCTCTCCACCTACAACCCAGTTAGAAGCTCTAATAATTACCTGCATCGCCATTGTGAATGCTAATGGAGAAATCGTACACCCTGCCATAATGCCTATTTCTAACCTCTGCCAACCTGTTGTAAAGCCTGCTGTGCTTAAACATAGTCTGATATCCTGGAAATATGCTCTTACTAAATTGACAACTACTCCTGGCACTCTAAAATAATCAAATGCCTCCCAGATAAGGCTATGTGGCACTGAACCAAATGCATTTGCTAAGTCCAAAAATATTACGTGCAAGTCTCTTTTCCCATTCTTGGCTGCCTGAATCTGATTCCAAATCATGCTAGTGTGCTCTAAACACCCTGCGAAACCTGGTATTCCTAACTTCTGTACTGCAGTGTCTATTAAGCTATTCCTTTCTAGGTAACTAGCTAGTCTCCGTGCGACTACACTAAAGAAAATCTTCCCCTCTACATTTCGGAGAGAGATCATCCGAAACTGACTCAGGTCTGAAGACTCCTTCTCCTTTGGAATAAGAACACCTCCTGCCCTACGCCATGCTCTGGGAATAAACTGTTTCTCCCAAACTATTCTTAATTGCCTCCACAAAAACCTTAGGATATCAGGTGCGCTTTTATAAACCCGGTAGGGGACTCCATTTGGCCCTGGGGCCGAAGAAGCCTTTGCATGCCTGACTACCTCAACCTCCTTCCACCTCGGTGGTCTAACATCCATGTTGCTGCTCAAAATCTGAATATTTATTTCTTAGGTACTTTTCTACCTCTAACTTTGTTGCTTTAAGCTGCCCTCCCTTTTTCTGGTTAAACAACCCTTTAACAAACTTAAATGGGTCCCTGTAAAACGCTGTTCTAACATATTCTTTCTTCTTTCGCTTGTTCCTAAGATATTCTCAATTCCTCTTGTAACACATTAATTGCGTTCCTCTCTTCCTCTGTAGCTTTTTTCCACTGCTTTCTTAGTTGTCTTCTTTCCTTAACTAATTTCTCCATTACTCTTTGCCGTCTAGACTTAATTAACTGTACTCTTTCAACCCTCTTTCTGTCTTGCACCCCAAATCTTTTGTACACCATAGGAGTAAATTATACCTCCCATCTTCTCTAATCTATCGCTTCTGTTTCCTCTTAGTCTGCTGAAAATTACTTACAAATCCCTGTTGACTGTCTCCCATTCTTTGCTGCTATTTGCCTTAGGCCATTTAACTCTAGCTTTCTGCTCCATATTTCTCTCTTTGACTGGCCTGTTCACCTCAGTATCAGCTGCATCCCTTCTTATAACCTCCTCCTCCACCTCTGTAGCTGTGTTATTGATATCCTTCGAACTGTGGTTTTCTACCTGTCGCCGGATTTCATCTGACTTACTCGATTGACTTCTTAACAAGTACTGATCAATGCGGCCACACTGCCCTTCTTTTCCCACACACCTCTTTCTTCCCTGATGCACTCTAAGACCCCAAACTGATGTTACTTTCTGCCAACCAACTTTCTGTAAGTTATGCTCAGCCATTTTTCACTGGCATTAATGGCTATAAAACTGTCTGAAAATCATAGGTTTTGGCCTTGTCACGACCAGTCTAGGGCTTAGGACACAGATGCAGGGTTCAGGTGTAACAAAGGACTCTTTATTTAAGGTTGTACAAGTTGTACAAGTGTGGGTATATTTGTGCATCCTTTGTTTTGGGTTCCTGGAGTTGACTACAGTAAAATTGTCAGGTTGCCCCTGACTGGCACACCAGAGAACAAAAAGCATAATACAAATTAAATTAGTTGCTCCACAAACCGTCACAACATGTATATGTTATAAACCAAGAATATACTTAGAAATCAATTATGCATGCAGTACAAATGTAGGTGTCACAGAAGTTGATAAATAAGGAGTACCTGTCCTGTTGTACTGAAATAACTGGACTGGGTGTTTGTATGTTTCTTAGTTGTGTTTTTTATCATCATTTGTACTGTGTTTTTTTTTTTTTTCTTTTACTGTCTTTTGTATTGTTTTTTATGGACCTAATGTGAAAAGATGTAAATTAATCCTGATTTTTTTTTTAATTCTATGTCTGAGTAATATTTAATTAGAACTTAGTAAATTGATCATTAATTAACTATCAACATTGTCATCAATTATGTATTTATTAGCTAAAATAACATTTTATATTTTTATATTTAGTCGTGATTATATCAACATTACAACAACAGCAACATTTTCAGTGAGCAAATGATCTTTCTTACATCTTCAGGACCATTTGGAGAAACTTTATCCTCTCTTCACCCTCTGAAACGACCTGGTACCTCTCCACAGAGTGATTGGGCTGGGTCTTCTCACTCTTATCTGTGTGGGAGTTGGCATGCAGTGAACACTGGGGTAGATATAATTGCACAAGGGAAAATTCCTTGTCTGTAGTAAAAACTGTGGGAGACTCCCCCCCGTGCCACCTCATTAAAAACAGGGGCAGGGTCAGCCTCTTCAAACACCTGCCTTCCCCTCAATGTGGGTGTTACTTTTTAATCACAGTAGACTGGAATTTCTGCAGCAGCTGCCCTCTCCTCTGTTTATAAAGATCTTAGTTGTGGGCAAACATTGCCTCAGCGCTGGGTTTTTCACAGCATGCACTATGACAATCTGTTATTTTTTAATTAGATCCACATGTGTGTCAGGTTTTAGCATTGTTGTAGGATAAATGTAGTGTGAACACTTTGTAATCATGCAGTAGTTATGGGCCACAGAGTCCCTTTTTGATTGAGTTCATGGATTTAGAGCAGGTTCATTATTAGGGCATGATTTCACCAATATTAATGTGGTGAAGAAAATCAGGTGAATCTTGATATCATCTTAACAATTAACCCTGTGCATTGTTGCCATTCCTTCCACAACTGCAAGTATGCAGCTCATATGTTCAGGGTTAGCAAGGCTTTAGATTTCTGAATTATTTTTGAGTGTAGTTCTATATAGGTATTTAACATTGATTACTTGAGACAGCTTGTTTTAGCAATATTTTAATATCCACTTTTACACTTTTACAATTCAACTATATATTTAAACCAGACGAAGAAAACAAGCAACCTGTATCGTTGGCCAGATGAAAGGAGCGAAAAGTATGAGTTGAGTGGATGACTGGGATCGAGTGCTATGGAGTGTGCTCTGCGTGCAGTGGCTGTGCTATTGAGGTCTGAGAGGTTGGGGTTGGGGAGCCTGATGATCTTGGAAGCTTTGTGTGTGATTTGTGTCAGTTTGTTTGAAACAATAAAATTCAGAATAGAATTCATAATCCTTCTCCTAACATACAAAGCTCTCAATGACCAAGCTCCATCATATCTCAGAGAGCTCATAGTTCCTTATTGTCCCAGGAGGTCATTTTGCTCTGTGGTTGTAGGTTTACTTGTGGTTCCTCAAGTCTCCAAGATTAAATAGTGAGGCAAATCTTTCAGTTATCAGGCTCCTCTTCTATGGAACCAACTCCCAGTATCGGTCCGGGGGACAGACTCTGTCACAGCTTTTAAGATTAGGCTTAAAACCTTCCTTTATGACAAAGCCTACAGTTAAAAACGTAAGGTTTAATTCCCTTTTTTGCTTATGCTGCTATGGGCCTAGACGCTGAGCACCTCTCTCTCTCTCTTTCTCTCTCTCTCTCTCTCTCTCTCTCTCCCCCTCCCTCCCTCCCTCCCTCTGTTTCTGTCTCACTGTGGCTCTCTCTCTCTCTCTCCCCCCCAGGCATGTACATCACAACATCACGTCACAAACTTTGTTTATTCCCATAGTTTGCGTTGTGTCCCTCCTGTCATCTCTCTTCTTGTCATCTCTGTTCCATGTTTCTGCTCAATACCTGCTGCTGCAATAGTTAACATTACACCACTACTCATTTCCCCTTGTTACTTCTTCTGCTAAAAAACATAACCCCTACTGGGGGAACTATAGTCCCCACTGCCTCTGCTCCTCTCACTGACCCCCCTCAACCCAGCCACTTGAGGCAGATGGCTGCCCTCCCTGAGCCTGGTTTTGCCTGAGGTTTCTGCCTCTTAAAGGAAATTTTCCCTTGCCACTGTTGCCAAGTGATTGCTCTCGGAGGGATATGTTGTGTCTCTCTAACAACTTCCATATAGAGTTTGGGGTAGACCTGCTTCATATGTAAAGTGCCTTGATGTAACTTTGTTATGATTAGGCACTATATGAATAAATTTGATTTGATTTGAAATCTGTAAAGTATATATACAATGTACATATACTTCATACTACATACATATACTTATTTATTATTATTTCATGACCCTACCTTCAATGATCAAGGATTCAAGGATTCAAAGAAGCTTCATTGTCATACCCACAACGTATACATGCACATGAGGCAGGTACAAAATTAAGAACTGAGGCCTGGTCAAGCCAAGACAACTAAGAAAAGAAAGAAAAATACAATATAAATTTAAATATATACAGCGTGCTTTGGTAATAAAAAGTACTGTATTTACATAAATAGTGTATTTTCCTCATTGTTTATTTGCACCACTACTTAGAGTAATGTAAAGACTGCAGTCATTTTCCTTGTATGTGTGCACATACTTGGCCAATTTAGCTGATTTTTACTCTGATTCTAAAAGTTGCTGGGAGTTTAGTTGCTTGACTGGTCTTTGGGACTCATCCTTTATACATCCTCACAAAATCAGCCAGTTACTCCAGACAGCTTGCGTTGCTTCCACAGAGCTACTGAAGGTGAAACTTCATTGAAACTAGGCTATGAAAACTTAGCTGTTAGTTTTGCATGACTGTGTCAGGGTTTTTCCTGGCTTAAAATGAGGTGGTGGTGGTGCCTGATCATGGGCTCACGCTCGCACGTGTACCTTGCCTTCAACTAGCTCAAGCAAATGTTTTACTAGCAGTTTATTTTAGGAGTTATAATTGCATGATTAAAACATGAAAAGTACTATTTTAAAGTATATTCATTTATTTTTTTAAGTACTTCATTCAACAGTTGGTACAATATCCCTCAAGGATCTGAGAGATCCCTGGACCTCCCTTTGAGGTAGCATCATGTGATCCACTTCTTCTTTTGGATTTATTGGTGGTTTTTCTGTATCAAAGATACTTTGATATGACAGCCTATGGTGGTTGGCCGTTGAGAGACTCTCCTTCATTCATTCGTAGTACCGGTTCATCTGCTAATTTTGGCACAGCACCACCGCCACTGCCACAACTGGTGGTTGCGTGCAACTGTAGTTACAAATGACTGAAATAACAGATCCCGACAGGGAAACGCTTGATGGAATTTCCAATTAAAAACACTGAGCTGTGAGCTAGTGGCGGCAACAAATTTGGCGGTGGTGGCCGCCACCAAATTCTCTATGCAGGAAAAACCCTGTGTGTGCATTGTAGATTTTCCTCTGAATGGATGTTTCTGATGCAGCTTCATTTACTCAAGCCAAGTAAATTAACTCATTAAACACATAAACTAACCGTGTTTATTCACCTGCTGCTCAATGCTGATAACAACCCACTACGTGGTGGTATTGGATAATTATTGAGCTGCATATTTCTTACATTCCTCATTACATCATTATAAACTGTCAATAAGGTCAGTCTGAAATTGGATCATACGATCATAGTTGATTGATGTAAATGTACAATATACAATAGTAGGATTTGTCCCACCCACTTTTAATGTCATGTGTTTGGACCCCGCCACTTTTACCATGTTGATAATCATTAGATCAGTCAGTACTTCATCATCAAATCCAAACCAAAATGAATTAAACGCCGTCAAATTCTGACCAAATTCTGATAATTTTAATGATTGAATATTTCCTTCGAAACACTGAAAATTTGTCACAGTGACAAGTAACCATTTCTCTTAGCGTTTGACGGTGGGTGATCTTCCCAAAAAACTTCATCGCAATCTTTTTATCTCACGATTTGGATCAACAATCTGAACCGTTAACTATGTATTACACAATAGTCAGTGCTCTAACCCATAAGATAGATCTGACCTCTGTTATCATTTGCTGCTTTGAGCATATTTATTTAACTGATTGAGTGTATCTCTGTGGTTGAATGGCATTATCATGTCACCTCTGCCTTCGAATGCTTTAGAAATATCTGATTATGTAACCAAATTTTATCTTGGTTGTTGACATTGTTGGCATTCTTTCTTGTTTTGCTCTAGCTTCCCATTCGCCAATCTGCTAGTTCTCCTTGGGGCGTTTTTCAATATATTACACATGGAATAGACGCACTTATGAAAAACATTCATTCATTCATTCATTCGTCTTCTACCACTTATCCATTTCTGGGTCGCAGCAGCCAATCGCAGCTGACATTGGGCAAGGCGGGGTACACCCTGGACAGGTTGCCAGTCCATGGCAGGGCCAACGCATAGAGACAGACAGAGAACAACAACTGCTCACACTCACACTCAGATAATTTAGAGTCACCCATTTACCCAGACATGCATGTTTTTGGACGTAGGGGGGAAACCAAAGCAGGTTCGAACCATCCGCGTTGGTGATTTTCACCGAGGTGCAGCAAGGTGTCGTTCAGATCCAGATATTTGTCACCATCTCCGGGTATGAAAAACTCTATGGGACCGCCGTCCGTAATGGTGGATAAAGGCAGGACCTCTGAATAGTGTTTTTCTTCGATAGACAGCTGGGTCATGGGCGCTGAAAATAAATCCAGCTCGGCCATACTGCATTCAGCCGATTTGTGGCCATCCTTTATTTATTTATTTATTTTTTCTAAAGAAATATGTCTCTGGAGCTCAAGTTCCTGGCAGACTTCCTCCCTTTAGGATGGTCTCTTCCGACTGATTTTTTCTTGACGCCTCCTCTGCGTTTTTTTACCACCGCTCCTCCCAAAACAACACGCTCCCCGGGAGGTCTCTTCCTAGATCTTCTGGCCAAAACCATGATACCTCCAGCTCCCTACTGAGATCCTGGGTTCTCTCGCCCATCACCGGCTAATTTACCTACGGCATGGGTAAACACTTCGGAGGCTATGTTTTTGACAGCCGCTTTTATATGAGGTTTAGCGACGGCAAAGCCTTTTCTCACCAAAGGCGCTACAAAACGAAATAACTTTGAAAATACAGAGCCTATACCTCTCCCGTACATCACGGGGGATCCGTAAAAGCCGGGAAGGGCTCCTCCTACTTGATTTTCATAATAACTTACAAAACGGTGAGGGTTGAGTCTGTGCCGAATTTTTTTTTTTTTTTTCTGCCTTATAAACGCAGAAAAAGTTTTGATGGGTCTGAAATTTAATTTCACCACCGTCCTGCCAAAGGTGAAATCGATGGGTAGGTTTTGATCCGATTTAATCTCTACGCGAATGTTTTCAATGTGGTTCTTGGCCACGGTAGTAAGTGGGGCTGAAATATTGGGTGATCACGTCCCCGTATGTTCCTTGTACATCAACGAGCATAAGCGCCCACCACCTGATGTCGTGCCACGTCGCTGTAACCGTAGAGGTGGTACATCCCTGCCTTTATATCCGGCGGATAGGGAGCCATCCTCTCGTCAAACAAGATCCATTCTCCGGGCTTTACGCCCATGATGTAAGCCGCGGGCAGAAAAAAAACAAAGATGAACACGACCCCCCGGCCTGATATTCAAATCTCTTGTGAATGTCGTTAAAGACTATTTTAACATCCGATCCGATTGTCTAAGAAAATAGTTCAACTCGTCAGCATATTGCCCCGTGCTTCTGTAATAACCTTCCGTAAATCTTTGACGATGAACCGCGGTCTCTTTCACAGCCTCATCTTTGGGTTTTCTCTCTCTCCCATCAAAGTATCCCGTCTCTATAGGAAAAAAGTTCACCTCGTCCGCAACATGCCCCGTGTTTCTGTAATCAGCTTCCTTAAACCTTTGACCCGATCCGCTGTCTTTTTCTCGGCCTCATCTTTGGGTTTCTCTCTCCAATCAAAGTATCCCGTCTCTGTAGGCACATTAAACCAGGTGTGACGATATGAAATTTCCGTCAAGGCTACCTGCCACGAGCCCTCTAAATCAATGTGTTGAGGTAAATCCACCTGGAAACTGGAATTGGTATTATTTTTAAAGATGTTGTGGCTGGCGTTGGAGGGGAGGGTGATGTAAAAACCCTCGCTATCCGTTCCGCTCATGATTTTTTTACTTTTTAGAAGTACAAGTATGAGGAGAAGAAGGAAGAATGGAGCGTGTAGGGGGAAGGTGGGCGGGGTGTATTTTTATAAATTTTTCAGGTCGTCGGCTTTGATCCAGCCGTTGAATTTTTTGGGCCAATTTTTCCATCGTACCAACACTTGCTTTTCACCTCCCACAACCCTCCTGGCTAAAATTTTCTCCACTCGATAGAGCTTGTCCGGCCCTGTCTTTACTTTTTGCAGCTCCGCTTTGTAAAAAGTGTCCTTGATAAGTTTGCTGTCGTAGTCTTTGAGTTTGTACATGGGGGGTAGACGAGGAATGCATTCCGACAAGGTAAATAGCTCGTCGGTAAAGCTCTGTTTGTATTTTTTAATCAAATGCTCCTCTCAGTTGGGATATTCTCACCGTGTCCCCCTGTTTCAAAGTCATCTTGAACTTGGCTTTGTATCTGAGAGGAAAAGAGCTGTACAGGTCTTGAAAAACTTGATCGGTATTTTCCTCGGTCACCTGTCGAGGAGTCATTTTTATACACTTATGGTAGCTGTTGTTAGAACTTTTCACCAAATCCTGTAAAACCTCCAAGTACATGCGGGTGTTTTTAGCGGTAAAATACCTCCACATTCTAGTTTTCAGCGTACGGTTAAATCTCTCCACCACCGAAGCTTTCAGATCGCTGGCCGTGGCAAAATGTTTGACATTGTGTTTCTTCATCAGGTTCTGGAAATTCTTGTTGAAAAATTCTTTACCAGACTCCATTTGTAACTTTTTGGGGATTTGAATCTCTTTAAAAACAGATTCAAAAGCCTCCGCCGTCTCTGAGGCGCTTTTGTTCTTTAAAACTCTCACGTAAGACTTTTTTGAAAATACATCTATGACTGTCAAGAGATAACGATAACCGTCATTGTGTTTAGCAAAGATCGGCCTGAAATTGAACCAACGGTCGTGGTACAAACACTCTATTCCGGGGAAAATGTACTCTGACCGGTTTATGCAGAGTATGAGCGTCCTGCTCCGATAGAAATTCTTTAACTTTTTCAAAAGTTTCTTTCAAAAGTCTATCCGCTCCTCCAAAGCTACCCGGGTGAGCCGGGTTATAATACGCTTTTTTCATGACACTTTTCTCAGACATGTTTGCCCCCTGCCCCTCTCCCGAGTTTATGGAAAATCAACGAGACGTAAAATGTTTTTTATACAACTTTTATTTTCAAAGAACATGTTGGCCGTCAGCATCAAAAAATTCTACACACCAGTACAACGCACTAGTATAAAAACATTAAAAATATACATAGTAGCATTAAAATTCTACACACTAGTACAAAGTTTAAATGTCGTCAAGGCTGGACAGAGCGGTCCTCAACACCGAGGTACCGATGGTCAATCTAATAACATAGTGCAGTCTCCACAATTCAGTTGAGACGTCTGTAGGTACGTTGTTTTGTACACGGGAGGAGGAGGAAGGCATGTTAGGAACGCTCTCTGCGTAACCGTCAGGGAACTTGGCGGTGCATGATATCCGATCGACGGATAAGGAGCGCTCTGTGTGAGACACCTTCTCCGGTGAGACCACAAGGGTTGCGGGTTAGGAGGAGTGGGTGAGCGAACCGTTTTGGCTGGAGAAGACATTTTTTTAAATATTCTTCTTCTTCTTCTTTTCTCTCTTTTTTTAATCGTGCTGCGGGGATGGGATTGGTCAAGAGGAGGAGGAGGAGGAGTTATTCGTAGACCAATGGAACAGAAGAGGAGGAGTCCGATACAACAGAACTTTTCTTCTTCTTTTTTAAGCATGCTGGGATTGGTCAGGAGGAGGAGGAGGAGGAGTTATTCATAGACCAGTGGAACAGAAGGGGGAGGAGTCTAATACAACAGAACTTTTCTCACCAGCAGAATGTCTCTGGAAGTCTTACTGCTCACAAACAGACTTTTAATTTTCTCCACGTATTCCTCTAATTTTCAACCAGTTCTTGAACGGAATGCGCAAAGATGTCTGAAACACACCTCATTCTTTGTTGAAATACTCCAAAACAAATTCATCCTCAGACTCTACGTTGACCTAACAGGTGGCTCTGTAGTACCATCGACCCGAGGGGGTACTCTTGGTCTCCCACACAACGCTGGCATGACAAAATTTTACTTTTTCAGATTATTTCATATTATTTAATGGTCTCTGTCAATTGTGTGTTGTGCAGTCAACATTTGGTCAACACACTTCTACTTTCGGCCCTGGAACACTCTCATTGGTCGTGACCTCATCGCTAGGGGTGTGGTTAAGGGGGAGGGGGACAATCTCATTGGTCGGTTAGGGTTAAGGTCAAAGGTCAACAAGATCAAAGGACCTGTCAAGTTTGACAAGGTGTTCATATAACTCTCTTTCATCAAGATCATTAATTTTGATTATTTGTAAGTATCAATACTCCTGCCTGTAATAGATGACAATTAATAATTTGGCTATTGCCTGACATATGATGGTAATCTGTGCAATATTATGATGTGAACACAATATTACATATCCTTAGCTGACGTGTGTGAGCTAACACCGGTCTCTCACCAAGACATCTGCCCTGCTCTCCACTGATTGTCCTGACACCACAGCTCTATCTCTCTCCTCTGACCATTTACTCTCCCCCTGGTCTCTCCCTGCTCTCTGGGGCACATAACAGGCTTGTAGTTATAGGGCTGCGGTCCGTCAAATGTGTAATGGTACACATTTAAAGTTTCTTCTGTGTCAGAACTGAGATTGGGATCCATTGTTTTCCAATTATTCAAGTTCATGTCACGGGAGATGCAGGGGTAACACTGGGGTGAGGACCCAAATGCAGGAGCCAGAGGCAGTAGGGTGAAGGTGAATATTTTAATGAAATACAGAACATAGGAGAACAGGAAGCCATTACTTTGGCTTCCAACTCCACTGTAAAAAAACCTTGGAGTAACCTTTGACCAGGACATGTCCTTTGTCCCTCCCATATTCTAATGGCTTCAGACAATGGATCAGCCTCCATACTTCTCCTCTTAGATCTCAGTGCTGCATTTGACACCATTGATCACAATATTTTATTACAGAGACTGGAACATGAAATTGGCATTAAAGGAACTCCTCTAAGGTGGTTCAAATCCTATTTATCGGATAGATAATCAGTTTGTACATGTTAACAATAGCTCCTCCTCACGCACTATAGCCAGTTATGGAGTCCCACAGGGTTCGGTACTTGGACCAATCCTCTTCACTCTTCATTTGCTTCCTTTAGGCAACATTATCAGGAAACACAGCATCAATTTCCACTGTTATGCAGACGACACTCAGCTGTATTTATCAATGAAGCCAAATGAAGTTAGTCAGATAGTCAGACTGCAGACATGTCTTGAAGACATAAAAGTCTGGATGACCCATAATTTTTTACATATAAATTCTGACAGAAATTGAAGTTATTGTACTCGGCCCTAAGCACCTTAGAGAAAACCTATCTAATGAATTAATCAGTCTGGATGGTATTACTTTGGCTTCCGACTCCACTGTAAAAAACCTTGGAGTAACCTTTGACCGGGACATGTCCTTTGTCCCTCACATAAAACAAGTCAGTAGGGCAGCTTTCTTCCACCTGAGAAACATTAGGAAAATCAGAAATATCCTCTCTCAAGAGGATGCAGAAAAACCTAGTCCACGCATTCGTAACTTCTAGGCTGGACTACTGTAACTCATTATTATCTGGATGTCCAAACAAATCCCTGAAAGGCCTTCAGTTGATTCAGAATGCTGCTGCACGAATAATAACAGGAACTAGAAAAAGGGATCACATCTCTCCTGTGTTAGCTGCTCTTCATTGGCTGCCGGTAAAATCCAGAATAGAATTTAAAATCCTTCTGTTAACATATAAAGCTCTTACTGGCCAAGCTCCGTCATACCTCAGAGAGCTCATAGTTCCTTACTGTCCTAGTAGGCTACTCCGCTCTCTAGATGGAGGTTTACTTGTGGTTCCTAGAGTCTCCAAGAGTAAATCAGGAGGCAGATCTTTCAGTTATCAGGCTCCTCTTCTATGGAACCAACTTCCAGTATCGGTCCGGGGGGCAGACTCTTTAGCAATTTTCAAGACCAGGCTTAAAACTTTTCTGTATGACAGAGCTTATAGTTAAAAAGTTAAAGTTCATTTACTCTTTAGCTATGCTGCTATAGGCCTAGACTGCTGGGGGAAGGACTGAGCACCTCTCTCTCTCTCCCTCTCCCTTTCCCCTCTCTCTCTCTCTCTCTCTCTCTCTCTCTCTCCCCCTCTCCCTTTTCCCTCTCCCTCGCTCTCTCTCCCCCTCTTCCCTCTCCCTCTCTCTCTCACCCCCTCGCATGCGCCGTCATACCAACAACCTGCTTCTCCAAAATCCCAGTTTCTCTCAGTTCCAAGCATGTGCATTGCATTTACTAACCATGTTTTCCCGAAGTCTCTGTCTCCCCCAGCTCCTCTCCTCTCTCTCTCCCAGCTCCTCTCCTCTCTCTCCCTGTCCTCATCCTGCAGGTGATGAATCATCACCATCCCATGTTCCTGCAATGCCTGCTGCTCCCACATCTTCAAGAATTCCATACAGCATCATTCCTACGAACCTCATGCAGCATCATGTTCCTGCCTACACCTGTTTGAATATCCCCTCCTCCTGCTCTCTTTCTCTCCCTACTCTACCCAACTTTGCCCCCTCCCCCCGTGCCTCTCTCTCTCTCTCTCTCCCTCTCTCAACCCAACCGGTCGAGGCAGATGGCCGCCCCCCCCTGAGCCTGGTTCTGCCCGAGGTTTCTGCCTCTTAAAGGAAGTTTTTCCTTGCCACTGTCGCCAAGTGCTTGCTCATCGGGGGATCTGTTGGGTCTCTTTAAATAATTTTATAAAGAGTTTGGTCTAGACCTGCTCTATATGTAAAGTGCCTTGATGTAACTTTGTTATGATTTGGCGCTATACAAATAAATCTGATTTGATTTGATTTGATTTGACCCCTTGTTTTTTTGTGGGCCTAGAGGTGGAGGCCACAGGCTGAAGGGAGGGTTGCACAATGTCCTCTCCCTGTGACATTAATGAGCAAGAAACTTAATTATTTATAATTTAAAAAGATGAATTTAAATTTTAAATTAAATTCTTATTTAGATTATTAAGATATCTACCCCCAAAGGTACCTCTGAATACACTGAAAGTGTCTCCTCATCATTGATCTCCACCTGTGGAATAGTTTAAGAGAAATGAATAAAGTGGATTCAACACAGCAAACAAAGATAAGAGTACATGACAACTTGCTTTGACAGTTACCTCTGTGTGGGGGTCAGCAAGGGTGTGTGTTGGCGGCTTGAGCAACACTACAGTGTCTCCTTCAACTGTAAATTAGATTAAAACGTTTCTCATCTGAGATACAATAAATATGTATTTAGTATTTTACCACCGAAGCACCGATGCATACCCTGGACAAAGAATTGCTGCTGGGAGCTGCCAGCAGCAGGTCTGATTGAATCCCCCCTTGTACCCCCTCCATGATCGGCCGCCCTTCATCTATTGCAAGGGCCAGCTCCTCTGAGGCCATGTAATCGGCTGGAGCGGGGCCCCCTCAAATCCTTCTTCTCTCATTTTTCTTCGTGTTTACTTCTGATAATTTTAACACTTAATATGTTACGCAGTGTATCATCCACATTACACTAAAAGAGTGATGAATGCACAGCAAATACATACCACTTTGAATTATATTTTTGTGCTTGGTCCAGATTTGCTGCCAGGCCGTTTTGCAGTGCTGGTATTACAACAAATAGAGCACCAATTAGAAAATTGGACAAATCAAATTAATTTCACTTTGATTTGGCCCTAATTTGAGTGATTTCCATGTATCCTTCATTGTGAGACAATGTCAGGGAGGGAATTAAAGTTATATAGTGATATATAATATTACATAGGCTATATTAACTTTTTTTTCCAGACTTCCTCTCTTGCCTTGTTTGCAGCAACAGTGTTGCTTTTATCTGTTATTATTGGTCCGAACTCTTCATAGCTCTCCATTATCATAATCTGCTCCTATGGCTGAAATATGCGGCACGTAATTGGTCCAATTTTCTGCGGAAATAGCGTCAAATGACACCTAAACACCCCTTTTTATCTGAATGCGCGCAGAGACTGATGAGTCAGGCCTGGGTCGACAAATCAAGCTGATAACCACCGTCCTGATACTCGTTATCTGTGGTTGGAGCTTTTGGCTTTTTCGAGCCAGCTCACCCAAAGAAAGCCCGGCTCTGTTGGGCTTCCTTTGGGTGTGGGTGGCTTCCAGTACACCCCCCAGGACTGGGCAGAAACCAAGACTTAAATACAAACTGAACTAACACACAACAGGGAGCAGATCCGGAACCAGGGGCAGGCAGGGAGCGGATTGGCTGGGAAGACACAAGGAGGAGGGAGACAACAAGCCACAGGTGAAACACATTAGGTCAGGGAAGGCAATCCACAGGCGGGAAACTTGACAGGAAGACAGGGGTGAGACGAGGACTTCAAAATAAAACAGGAAGTGACAAAAACTAAACTGACCCTAACAAAAGACACTAAGACTGACTGAACCTGATCGTAGAACTGACTGACCCTGACAGTTCACTGCTCTCCCTCTGCCTACGTCACCTCCTCTTTAGCTTTTTCAGATGCGGAAGTAAAATTTTCTCACAAAAACAACTCCAGAAGCCTAATGTATCTACCAATATATTTTGAAGAAAAATTTGTTCATATAATATTTTTCCAAACATTGATTCAATGCAATATGCCTTTTAAGCTCACTATTGGAAAAAAAAAGAAAAAACCTCACACTATTAGAATGACAGTTAGTTGGGATTAGCGCTAGTGTTCGTTATATCAGTCATGCAGGTGAAAGACGTGCCCTCATGGGCGCATGATCTTCAAGGAGGATGTATGAGACAGCCACAACGGACATGTCAACCAGACGCCATTTGAGGTGAGTGTCCCAGATAACACCTGTGAATGATATTTTAATTCATTTTCATACCTCCAGTGGAAAGCCTTTAAGGACCGTTAGCATCCCTCTGATAAATTGCTACCCTCACATAAACTATTGTTAGCAGATAGCTATCGTTTAGTTAGGAATTGTGCCGAAGTGACTGATTCCTATTTGATTTAAGGTACATATTTTGTTTATACATTGTGTCATTGTCTTTTTTACTTGGGGAAACCACAATAATGCAGCAAATCAGTGTAGATGGACAAGAAATGATTACTAAATACCCTTAATTAACAGGGATTGTCCTTAAACGTAGCTATTTTTGATGTATTTGTAATGTTTTTTGTTGTTTTTCCACTGTCCAATTGTTGTTTTTTAATCTACTAATTCTCTAAAATGACAGATAAATACTGTAAATTTGCATTAAATAACATTTATCTTTAATTTTATTATCCTAGTTCATTTTTATACGTTATAATGTTGTCATTGTACATGGGGAAAATATAGTATTTTAACATGAAATTACTGTAGATAGGCTGTTTCCTAAAATAATGTATACCATGAAATTACAGAGATTAATCTGAAAGGTATCTGATTCTAATGTTTTTTTGACATATGTATGTCATTTTACAGTATAATGGGAATTTATCAACTATAATATGCTGTATTTTAATTGATTTTGACTGTAAAAATTTACTCTGTATTTTTACAGTTATTGTATGTAGTTCTGTGATACAGTTATTTACTGTAATTGTACGGTATCCGTTTGGAAACTTTGCTGCCAGTGTTATTACCGTTTTTTTACAGTGTAGGATTTTTGAGTCTCCAGCCATCGCCAAGTCCAAAGTCATCCATATGTGGCTGATTGCGATTTTTTTTGTGTGTGTGTGTGTGTGCTGAGTTATGGGAACGATCTATAGAAGGATTCAGGACTGTGTTAAAGTCCGTTCCGATGATTGTAGTTGGGGTGACTGATATGTCAGATAATTGTGAAAAAACTTTGTGGAAGAAGGCCGGTTCATCGTTATTAAGAGCATAGATATTCACAATTGTTTATAATTAATTAAAGATTGATGCCTGAATAATGATGTATCCGCCTTCTGGGTCTGTTACCATACTGTTTAAAGTAAATAGTAGTCTCTTATGGACCAAAATGGAGACTTTGTCTACTATTGTAACAGGATGAAAAGATTTTGTTAAAATTTGGATCTGTAAGAGATTTTTCTTCTGAATCTTGTAAGTGGGTTTCTTGAATGAGGACGATAGCTGCTTTTAACTTGGAGATAATAATAATTTTTTTTTTTTTTTTTTTTTTTTTTTTGCCTTGTGAGCCAATGCCATGCACATTCCAGGATACTATAGTCAAGTGAGATGTGGAGAGAGTATTCAATCATTCTCTGTATGAATGTTAAGAATGGTCTGCATGTGTCTCTAAGAAACCTTCTACTGCTATCAATATATAGGGGGGTACAGTGATTTGAGTGGACTCTGTAAGTGAACGTTGGAGTACTGGATTATAAATGTATGGATATGTGAGGGAGGTGAGTACAGAAAAGTCACAGGCAATGTCATAAAAACTGAACATCCAGGCCTCATTTATAAAAATGCATAGAATCGTTACTAAAAGTGTTTGTACACCCAAAAGCCAAAGTTTGCGTACGCCAGAAAATATTGAGATTTATAAAACCCTGCGTATGCACACTTAAACCAAGCTTCCCTTTATAAATCACAGACTTCACTACAAGTGTGCGCAGCTGTGTCAGCTTCATGTCATGCCCTGTACACGACTATTTTTAACCATAAATGGTCAATACAAAGCACCTCATGAATGCGGCCTGCATATAAAATAAGACTCAGATACAAGTGTTATGTCTTGTTGGAAACGATGGCGGATGCAGGAAGAAAAGGCAAAAAAAGAAAATTTTCTGAGTCTTGACAGGCTTGTCGGTGAGGTCGAGGCCTGAAAAATCATCCTGTTTGGAGGTCATAGCACCGGAATCACAAACCAAAGGAAGCAAAGTGAGGCAACAGGTTGCTGCAGCTGTGAACAGCTGTGGGCGGTCGGGTGTTCACCGATACAGTCCTGTACGAAGGGAGACAATACAAGCAATCAACAACCTGACTGAGGATTTGAGGCAAATGAGAAATGTAATGGTTGGAATTGCAGAAATATTAAAAGGCAATGTGCAAAAATTAATCTAGTTGTCTTTATAAATGCTGCATGAGATCCTGACAGAGTCTTGCACCCTTGCACATACGCACAAAACGGGACCTAAAACTTGCGTACGTCACTTCTACGCAAAGGTTGTGATCTATAAAAAACAGACTTGACGGAAAATGTGTGCACCCCTACGGAAACTTTGACCCATGTGTACGCACAGTTTGGAGGAAAAGGGGAATTGGCGACACAGACGGTGTGTCTAGACCAAACTCTTATAAAGAGTTTGGTCTAGACCTGCTCTATATGTAAAGTGCTTTGATGTAACTTTGTTATGATTTGGTGCTATACAAATAAATCTGATTTGATTTGATTTTTGGTGACGGGTTGTTTGCCAGAAGCTCCACTTTAACTCCATTTTGTCATGAACCAAGTTTCATGACAAATTGGTGTGTAGGTCAGCTCACCAGTTTGCCAGCTTACGTTAATAAAAACTCACTTCACCACAGCGGACTTCTGAACTGGATTTAACGTTTTCTTCAGCAGTGGCCATCAGTGTTCACCAATACAATACATCAATGTTTTACTCTTTGTGTAATGACTAAAACACCATAGTTTCTTCTTCCAGGCACTTCCTATGCCATGACTAAGTGATGAAGTCATGAAATGCTGCACAATAAAAAAAAAAAAGATGAAGTCCTGCGATGTTTCAAACTCTTTTCTTACTGTGCTGATTAATTATTAATTGCATCTAAATGCTGCCACTGAAGTTGTTTGATTGTTATCGCACAATGAATGGCTGCAGTCATGTCTGTTGCTGAGGTCAATGGCAAGGTTAGGCGTGTCCTGTTCATTCATAGTGTCACGGGGGCAGAGTGTATAAAGCCCAGCTTCAGCAGGTAAGTCGTTCACCAGGTACAACAGGGTCCTAGCAGCAGCTCTTGGATAACTCATGTGCATCATGCTCCATCTCACCCACGGACTCAAGCTCGTCGTGCTCGTGCTGCTGATGGGCATGAGCAGCTCAGCTTTTCACAACGATGCAACAGACTCCATCGGGACTCCGCCGGTGTCCGATAGCGAGGGCAGGCAGGGCAATGATGACGCTAATCAGGCGAGAAACGGCGGGAGGTGGCAGTCTGACGCCACGCGAGACGGTGAGTGTAAGGGATACACGATGCACGAAGTTTTTCTTTTTTAAATTTTGCTGAGTTATACTGACAGATACCGTTTCTCATTGGTGTCAGAGTAAAGCGATGACGTCACCCCCTGTATGCACCAGGTTGATTTTCAAAACGCGTCAGAGGAATGTTCACGCTTTAAAATTTTATAAAATAAAAAAATTAAATTAAGTAACGTGTCATCCGCAAGCAAAGCTGATCAGTAACACTGACATTGTCCTTGCAAACATTTGGTTACATTTTGGTTAAAAAAAAAGAAAAATCTTTGCTCCTGCAGCCACAGACAGTGGATGATGGTCCTGCACCTGTCTACAAAGTTGGAGCCTGGTCCAGATCTGACAAAACTACAGAAAGCAGCCAAAGCAACATAAAATAAAACAATAACTATAACTCAATGAGCACAAGATATGTTGTTGATTGTGGTGACAGACAGAGACAAAAGCAGGAGTCACTCTGCTGCTGATTATGAAATCACCAGAAAACATGAGGATTCATGAGGTTCATCATGAATTTTCGGGTTGATTCTGATTCAGCTAATGTCATTAATTATCAGAACTGAAAAATATTTCAACAAGACTAATCAGTCTCGACTGTGCTAAGTACATCCCACATATTCCGTTTGTTCATAAGTCAAAACTGATGTAGCTGATGAAGGTTAGAATGGTCGAAGAAAAAGTCAGCCTCATCCCCCTGTCCGTAGTCTAAATCTCGGACTTTTCTGTAGTCTGAGCGTACAGAGCCAAGTCAGGATGAAGTGGAGCATATGTCTAATTTTGTGTCCCGCCTCAGACGCAGACCAGAGCCAGATGGGCTGCAGGGAACTGCGTTCCACAAAGTACATCTCTGATGGTCAGTGCACCAGCGTTAACCCCATCAAAGAGCTGGTCTGTGCTGGGGACTGCCTGCCGACCCACCTGCTGCCCAACTGGATCGGAAGTGGGGGTCACACTGCAAGGTACTGGAGCCGCCGAGATGCTCAGGAGTGGCGATGTGTCATTGATCGGACCAGGACCCAGCGTATCCGACTGCAGTGCCAGGATGGGAGTTCCCGAACCTACAAGATAACTGTGGTGACATCCTGCAAATGCAAGCGCTATTCCAGAGAGCAGAATGACTCGGGACACAAGGACACATCTGGTCAAAGTCTGCTCAGTGGCAAACAGAAGAAAAATATGGAGATGGCTGGACCCCCTGAGGAGAGAGGTGGGAGGCAGGCTGACAACTAACTCCCATGCCACAGCTTCAGTGGAACCCTCCAACAGCTCCTCCTGTCTCCATTATTATGTTTATGAATTAATTGTGCGCAAATATAAAGGACAAGGCCAGGCAGAAGAAACAGTGAGTAGAATACAAGCAAATTCACATGAGGCAGAAAACTTTCACTACTAACAGATTTTAACTACTGATCTTGAGTTGAAAAAAGATTAAGCTTAATTTAGCGTAAGGACCGTAAGCAGGTAAACAGCCAGTCTATCTCCATCCAGAGTTAGATTGATCAACACAAATTGTATCTTGTTTGCTCAGTTTGTTCATAAAATGAAATATAAGGCGTCAATCAAAGGTTTCAAATGTCTATCCAACAAGATCCAGTTTCAAATCCAGTCAGTGAGCTCTGTTGTCTCTGTACCAAACTAATTTCAATGTGATAATTATGACCTCAAGAGGCTGCACCAAGCTCCTGTTCATTAGGGAACAACAATTTTATACAAAGAAACAAAAAATATGGTGATTAGTGAGGTTTACATACTTTCCGCTTCCTGGTGTTATACTTAGCTAGGCTAACCACACTCTGACTGAAAATTTTGAACTGTTCATTTGATATGAACCAACAGCTGACTACAGCACAGTGCGTCAAAAACTATTTAGAGACAATGTTGAAAGTCTGACTGAGGACAGACTGACTGCATCACAAATCAGAAAAGGGTCTAACCCAGCTGTTGTAAAATGGAGCAGTCACTTCTAACAATATAACATTACTTATGACACCAGCAGACGGTAAAAACCCCCTGATATCATAGTACCTGAGTGGTGCTTTCACATCAGATGCAGGGTAGTCAGTGCAGGGCCCCGATGTTATTTCTAAAGAATACTGGATGCACTTTCTCAAGGCACACACCACACTGATTTTGAAAACAGAGCCCTGAACCCTGACCGTGAGTCCCATCCCAGTGTGCTGTGACTCAAGGTTTTATGATCATAATTTTACTGCCAATCGGGATTTTATTTTTCCAACAGGATTTAGCGAAAAGGTCTAAAGAAGGCTATGTCAGAGTCAGAAGTTACATATGATATAATGTATCTGTATATGTCTATGTGTGTGTATGTATATACATTTTTATATACATATATATTGCAGTCGGACAGTGTAGACATGTAAATTAACACAATATCCTCATGTCAATAAAACCATAATACAATCAGCCACATGTTTTATGTGTTTTAAAGGACCTGGAAACTCTCTGTGAGAAAGGTTTGGATAATGTGTGTGTTCACTATTCACTCTTGGACATTTGCTCTCAAAGCACCGTAAAGTCTCTATCGCACTGCAGCAGGGGGAGGGGTATTATGTCACCAGAGTGCCAGCACGTCATACGAGAATTTACAGATTTTAAAAGAGATAAGTTTAAGTATTTGTTTATTGAGCAGGCAAATGTGTCGTACAAATCAGAAACAATCAAAACTATAAAAGTTAATATGTTAAGTTTTTATGTTTATCTACAAAGCAGATAATGACGGTGACATATTTTTGTCACTGAAAAAAAATAGCTGATGAGTTGTATGAATCTGTGTATCAGACGGATAGCAGGCTCTCTGAAAACAGGAACTCCTGAACAACAGAAGTCAGTTATGAAACTCTCTTTATTTTATTGTTAAGGGTATACCTTTACCTGCAGGCTAGTGGAGCTTGCTCCAGCTGCGGCAACATGTTAAAACGTTTCATTGTCTCATGTGTCCCTTCATGTTTTTCTTCTGAATGTGGGCTGAGGCAGCGATGAATAGAATCACCTGCAATAGATGACAACAGGATATTTGCCTTGTGTTTCCCTGGAGGAAAAAGGATTGGCGTCCCTTTGTTAATAAATACTGTAAGTGCAGTGAGGGGTCAGGGGTTCGAAAACATATTATATCTTTCTTGGGCGGCTAAAAAAACATTAGCTACAGCTTACACACTAATACCCGTAAGCTAAACATTACACTTCCATGACTCAGCAGTGGTGTGCAACTCAGATATTCACTCACAAATATCTACTCAGTAGCTGGTCTGAGCTAACCCTGCTCCACCACTGACTGGGACTGTCTGCTACTCAGACTCATCAAGGAAGTGAGTTGACAGTTCACTGAAATTTGATAAATTTCTCAACATTGTAAATTGAAAACTTAATTGTGGGTTGCTCCTCAGTGGTCCTCCTGTCCTCCTGCTTACAGGATCTTATCTCTCAGACCAAGAGATAAACTGTTACTCCACCTTTTGGTTTAAAGATGCATTCTTGTCCAGTGCAGTGTTGATTGACAAAAAACATCCCATTTGTTTCTTTCACACAATTAGCCTATCAAATTTGTATTTTTTATATTTTTTATATATTTCAAGTCCAGGCATGAAATTGTGGGTGTCATCCCACAATTTCCCCAATAAATGCCAAGTTTCATAGTCATCATATCCTCTAAATAATCATATCTGAAGAAAAACAAACAGAGACAGAGTTATTATCAGTTATTTGCAAGGGGACCCTATTTGGGACACCAGGGATAGTCCTCAAGCTTGTGAAAATTGTGAAGAGCAGAAATTATGTAGTTTTTAATGTATATAATCAATTATGCTTTAAGCAGTCAATACCTGTCAATTGATACATCTCTCTTAACTTACCTTTTTACCTTACCTTTTCTTACCTTTTTCTGTGCAGCCTCCACATGAATGTTGTCTATCTATGAATACAACACAAACATTCCTGCCTATAGAATTCACATATTGCTGAATGTGAGACTCACATCATGTATAGGGATAGTGTTGGGTGTCAGCAAGCTATCTGATCACTATCCAGACCAGAGCAAGCAACACATTGCAACATTCACAGCCACATCATAACATGGCCCCTCTCTAAGTGTTAATCTTCCTATTTCCTTTGTTGTGAACCTAATCAGTAGGTAGATTTCTGGTGATGGGTACATCAAAGAGAGGCCAAGAACCACATCAAAAGCTGCTGAAATTCATCTTCCACAAACATGTTAAGAAAAAGATGAAAATAGAATCATACAAAAGTCCACTTTGTTGGGTGTCCTGAGGCCTGAAGCCATGAAAGGTGGTGCTGCTGGATGTCTAACAACCTGTGTATTCTTCAGTCAATAGCCTTGGATAGTCAAAGAGAATTGAATCTCAGACACACCTGCTCCTTGTTCAGGCAGGATGTTGGTGAAGGATGCCATCACAGCCACAATCCCACACAAAGCCACACTGTGTTTTATAGCCACACAGAAATCACATACCTGCATCCTGTAAGATCATGTCTAAACCCTCAGAGAAGGAACTCGGAGGACAAAGGTAGAACTTATCTTTGCCATTTGAACTTTGCACATGAAGAGGACATTTCCATACAGATAATGTGGTATTTCAGTCACATGAAATACCTAGGATAAAGACCTACTTGCTGAAAAATGTAAAGAGTGGCAGAGAGGAGGCTTAGTGACAACTCTGGATGTTAACTGTTAGGCTCTAGATGGTGATCAAGTGTACAAAACTCACACTCTTCAATTTCTTACTCAAAGATACACAGAATATGCATCCTAGATATGATCAAAGGACCAGACTGAGCTATAGGCTTATTGCTCAATGCTGGATGCAGTTCCTCTCAATCTGCAGCCTGTATAAGGGGCACAAAGCAAAAGTCAAAAAAATAATGGAGCTGTCTATCAGTCAAGGCAAACCTATCTACAGCCTTGACTGGGCCTCCAGATATGTCCAGAATACACACAGCCTTGTCAGCTTTCCAAAACTCACCACTGGCACTCAGTGTGGGAATGAGGAGATTAATGTAAAACTCAGGTACAGAGATTCACTTGGAACTGAGAGGCTGGAGCTTTCAGATATAGTTGTCAGAGGATTTCCTGAAGTCCTACTTAATCAAATCAAATTTATTTACATAGCGCCAAATCATAACAGAGTTACATTAAGGCACTATACATAGAGCAGGTCCAGATCAAATTCTTTATAGAGTTATTAAAGAGACTCAATGAATCCCTCTATGAGCAGGAACTTGACAACAGCAGCAAAGAAAAGCATCCCTTAAGTGGCAGAAACCTTGGGCAGAACCAGGCTCAGATTGGGAAGCCATCTGCCTTGACTGGTTGGAAGGAGAGAGAGAGGGAGAGAGTGAAAGAGAGGGTGACAGAATGAGGGGAGAGGCAGAGGGTGGGAGAAAGAGAGGAAAAGAGGGAGAGAGGAATTGAGAGAGGCCAGTCGAAGAGAAAATGGAGTCAAAATACAAGCAAAAACATACAGATTTAAGAAAGGATTAACATTACAGTACATTAGCAAATATTAACAGGAAGTAAAAACAGGGTATTTAGCAAAAGAAATCACAATGGGAAGTTATTAATGTTTAATGATAACTAAAGGTAGCTATTGCTGCAGCAGGCATTGCGGAGGAACAAGATTCACCACCTGTAGACAGAGGACAGAAGGGAGAACACAGACTACGGGAAGACAAAAAATCAGTGACATGTAATGGTGTTATACACTGCTCAAAAAAATAAAGGGAACACTTAAACAACACAATGTAACTCCAAGTCAGTCACACTTCTGTGAAATCAAACTGTCCACTTAGGAAGCAACACCGATTGACAATCAATTTCACATGCTGTTGTGCAAATGGAATAGACAACAGGTGGAAATTATAGGCAATTAGCAAGACACCCCCAATAAAGGAGTGGTTCTGCAGGTGGTGACTACAGACCACTTCTCAGTTCCTATGCTTTTTGGCTGATGTTTTGGTCACTTTTGAATGCTGTCGGTGCTTTCACTCTAGTGGTAGCATGAGGAGTTTACAACCCACACAAGTGGCTCAGGTAGTGCAGCTCATCCAGGATGGCACATCAATGTGAGCTGTGGCAAGAAGGTTTGTTGTGTCTGTCAGGGTAGTGTCCAGAGCATGGAGGCGCTACCAGGAGACAGGCCAGTACATCAGGAGACGTGGAGGAGGCTGTAGGAGGGCAACAACCCAGCAGCAGGACCGCTACCTCCGCCTTTGTGCAAGGAGGAACAGGAGGAGCACTGCCAGAGCCCTGCAAAATGACCTCCAGCAGGCCACAAATGTGCATGTGTCTGCTCAAACGGTCAGAAACAGACTCCATGAGGGTGGTATGAGGGCCCGACGTCCACAGGTGGGGGTTGCGCTTACAACCCAACACCGTGCAGGACGTTTGGCATTTGCCAGAGAACACCAAGATTGGCAAATTCGCCACTGGCACCCTGTGCTCTTCACAGATGAAAGCAGGTTCACACTGAGCACATGTGACAGACGTGACAGAGTCTGGAGACGCCGTGGAGAACGTTCTGCTGCCAGCAACATCCTCCAGCATGACCGGTTTGGCAGTGGGTCAGTAATGGTGTGGGGTGGCATTTCTTTGGGGGGCCGCACAGCCCTCCATGTGCTCGCCAGAGGTAGCCTGACTGCCATTAGGTACCGAGATGAGATCCTCAGACCCATTGTGAGACCATATGCTGGTGCGGTTGGCCCTGGGTTCCTCCTAATGCAAGACAATGCTAGACTTCATGTGGCTGGAGTGTGTCAGCAGTTCCTGCAAGACGAAGGCATTGATGCTATGGACTGGCCCGCCCCGTTCCCCAGACCTGAATCCAGTTGAGCACATCTGGGACATCATGTCTCGCTCCATCCTCCAACGCCACGTTGCACCACAGACTGTCCGGGAGTTGGCGGATGCTTTAGTCCAGGTCTGGGAGGAGATCCCTCAGGAGACCATCCGCCACCTCATCAGGAGCATGCCCAGGCGTTGTAGGGAGGTCATACAAGCACGTGGAGGCCACACACTCTACTGAGCCTCATTTTGACTTGTTTTAAGGACATTACATCAAAGTTGGATCAGCCTGTAGTGTGTTTTTCCACTTTAATTTTGAGTGTGACTCCAAATCCAGACCTCCATGGGTTAATAAATTTGATTTCCATTGATAATTTTTGTGTGATTTTGTTGTCAGCACATTCAACTATGTACAGAATAAAGTATTTAATAAGAATATTTCATTAATTCAGATCTAGGATGTGTTATTTTAGTGTTCCCTTTATTTTTTTGAGCAGTGTATATACAGCCAGCATGTGTGGGTTTCTCAAAACTGGGGAGGGGCTTACCTGAATGCAGGATCTGAATCTGAATACAGGATGTGATTTTAAAATGTGCAAACATATAAACAGAACACTCCAAAAACTTTATCTCAATGAGGATATCTGTGTGGTTTTAACTCAGTCACATCACTGTGGAGGTATCAAGGAACAATACCATGGTTGTTTTTTTATTCGAAAGTGACTAATGGTAAAATTGTAGCCATAAATTTCATCTAAAAGGTATGTACTTGGGGTATGATGTCACTGTAGTTTTTTGTAAATTGGATTATACAGAGTAGACAAAAAGTTGCATTTCAACTTTTACCTGCACTTCAGAGTAAAAGAAAATGGATCATATTGGATTAATCAGTAACCTCCAGCATATGTAATACATGGCATAGTTTAATTAAAAACTCCCTTTTACTGTAGCGGTTGTTAATTTATAGGATTTTAACAAGAATACAATAACATCAACAGTGACTGTTTTTTTATTTTGTTTATTTTGCCCTCTGCTTCTGTGGTCAGGGATCACTATTTATGATTCCCTTAAATGACTACCTCTTACTAATAATCTTTTACCTTAGCTTTGCCCAGAGGACCACTGCTAACCAAGATTGGTAGTCATCTATTCCCACTTTATCATTAGCTTTCTGTACTGGATGTGCATCTTGAGTTCTTAAAGGCTTGAGTAGTAAGCAGTTGTTAATTGACCACTACAACAACTATTAAACAGTATGGTGTAATTTATCTTTTAAATGTTTACAGGTGGATTACTACATGTTACCATTGCCACTATGATCTTTCAGAAATTAATACAATAACAATATCTAAAAATGTATTTTGTAACTTATTAGAATGTGTTTTATGTGTTTGCAGGCCTGCTGTTAAGATGACTGCCAAAAGGCATGGAAAAGGAAAAGCTAGTAAACTTGAGGGTACGTGAAAATATTTATATTTTACAAACTGAGTGTCAACTTCAGATGAAAGACAGTTTCAATCGATCAGATATGTTGTGAAATACAGAATTTTGTGTATGGCATATAATAAACACATTGGGCAAATGCTAAATTGCATGAAACACATTTATGTATGTCATATGTATGTGTGAATGCATGAGAGTTGTTTCTGCCAACATGCCTCTTATAAGTTTGAATGTAGGAGAGGGTTTTCACCATGGACTTTGAAGGTCAATAGCATAGTCTTATGTCTGCTTGGTACTTAGAAACCTCGACAGGAGTAGTGTGAATCTTGTACATGTTATGCTTTCCAGGTGAAGTTAAAGGGTAAAACTTATCAGCTTGCACCACCACCACATATCTTTCTGCATCTGACGATAAAATGGCCTGTCGGCCCCTGTGGACCATTCTGGCTGTTGACACTTGTTAATAAAGATTTCTTTATTAGTCTGAGACAGTCAGAATTTGGTTTACAAGCAGTAATGCTAACAAGGCAGAAATGTGCTGCCTCAATCATCTGTACCATCCTGTGTGCTGAAACTAATAAATAAAAGAGGTGTGGGCATACATGGACATATGCTCCATATGCTCATGGTAGCTGAAGATATGGACAATATGGCTTGTCCATTTTGCTGAGAGAATTGGAGTTAAGTGTTTCACTTTAGGTTATAGATTATTAACTTGATGTTCTGAGCTGTCAGAGCAGTCAGTCAGTCAAGTCTGCAGCACAATCAGCTCTACCTGAAACATCTTCTCATCTCTTCCCCCACATGTGACAGTAGAGACAGAGAGTGTGGGCACCCAGTGTGTATGTATGTGTTTAGAGTTGGTGGATCAGCGTGTGGCTCTGTTTCAACTGTGTGAGCCTGACAATGTTCGACCAAGTTTGACATGTCAGAAATTTGTCAGACGGTCCATCAGCTGTTCGGGAGCAGTTAATTAATTCCTTGTTCCCCCTTGTACAGTGCACAGCAAATTACATGTGATGCAGCTGACATTCGGTCCAACTCTAAAATGAGTGTTCTGGCTCAAAAATCGGGTCAGAAAGGGGCTCAATTATTATATTGTATGCCCAGTTTAAGAGATTTTGTTCTTTTGTGAATGCAATGCCCTGCCTTAAAAATGGGCACATTATATGTTTGCTTGTTGTTGTTTTTTTTGCTGTATTAGTCATGCAATTTATTTTTTAATCTAATTTACAGATTGCTCATACCACAGTGCCCTGGAGGTTTTTCCAGTACAATATGCCTCAAAACAACGTGAAAGAAAGGTTAGTGATTTAAGAGTGAATGAATTTATGTAAACATGGCTTTATGAATTGTGTTTAAGTTGAAACCAGTCAGTTACTGGATGGGAGAAGTGACGTCTGTCATTTTCCCTCCAGTGGAAAGAAGGTGAGTCATAGGCACTTGGTGTTGCTACCCAATTTTTGTGTTTTTAAAAATCATCAATAATCATTTTATTGTTTTCAGCAACTGACAAAAACAACTAAGAAAAAATAACACATTTTTGACCATCCATTGAGATGGTTCAGTCCAACTCATCGCTGAGCAGAATGACCGCATCGAGAGAGAGAGACAGAGCGGAGAAAGTGACTACCAAGCAGTCAAATGTTCAGGAGTGGAAATTGACTTATTTAGACTTCCACATGATACTTTGTTTTAGTTTAAGTTTTAATCAGATTTTGGATGGAATTATTTTTACATACAATGTACACATTGTTCCTTGTAACAATATCTCCTTTCATCCAGCTGCTCTGTGTAGTACTTTCATCATTATGATTATTCTCTCATTTTCTCTTTTGACATAACACATAAATTGATTCTCCTTCATAGTTATCTAGCATCACTGTTAACAATATAGTTATTATTATTTGTGTTATTAATTTAACCATAGCCTCTGTTTTTATTCTAGGGTCAAAAAGAAGTCCTTTTCCACTGGCTTCCGTGTCCTGCATGGTAAGTAAAGGAAAAGTGAGCATACTCAGATATAACATGACCATTAAGTAAATCAAAGTATACAAAACCTGAATGTGTGTGTGTGTGTGTGTGTGAAATAATTTTTGAGTTTACAGTTTACTTTTGAATAGTATAACCTCATAGCAACCACATAATATTCTGTTTGTAATCACATTAGGCTATCTTCAGTTTCAATAAGCTTTTTGGCATCGTCTTTTTGGCTGACAAGTATGTGCTGTATACCGTCATGGGAACCGGCACAAAACATATCTTTTACATTGTCTACTACTTAGCTTTTTTGTTTTGTTTTGTTTCTTTGTTGTAGGTTTTTGCTTTTAAAGTAACTTTCATTTTGTGTTTACTTTACACTGTTTGTGTACAGTATTTTCTATGTAAATTTCAATGTGTTCTTTATAAAAATGAATTCTCAATCAAATTGAATTTGTTTGCTGTCTGTACATTTCTACATACATTATTGTTTATGTCATACAAGATATTCTCTGGTTTCTATCACAGTACAGAAATTACTGTAATGATCTTAGGCATTGTTTGCACTCAACTGTAGTATTACTTACCAATATTAGTTGAACATCTTTAGCAGAATTATAGTTGGAAACAGAGACCATTTTGTATACTGATTAAATGGGACTATACCATAGATTCAACATGTAAAATACACAGTATATGCTTGATTTCCTCCATTGAGTTTATTAACATACATGTCGAGGGCTGCTAATTACAGCCATTAGGAACAGGTTAGGACTGAATGTTAAGTAATCCCATTATGTCTTGCCTTTCATGGACCACAATCTGCATTTCTCTAATTTCCAGATTATCATATTCTTTCACTCAAAAGTCCTTAACTTTCAAGCTTACATTTTTTTAAAAGTCCAAGTTAAGGTTAACAAAAAAGAAAATCACATGCATAAGTATGGAAACTACATTTTCATTTGTTGAATCACATAATTTAATCAACATGAGAGCTGATCATGGAAGCAGTTTGTGTTCACCTGCTATAGTCAAGGTAAGTCCAAAGACTGGAACTGTAAGACAGTCATAAAGGAATGCTTGAAATAATAGTTATAATAAAAACTTGTATTTATATAGCACCTTTCAAGAAAGCCAAGGTCGCTTTATAGGAGGAAGGGAAAAAAACATGAACACACAACAAGGGAAGGGTAACCTAAGGAAAACAGTTAGTCAGGAAGGGCAATGGAGAAGAGGTGTGTTTTGATTTGTGATTTGAAACTGTCCTGAGAAATTGGATATAACCCCTAAACCTTGACATTTCTGTGACATAACTAAATCTTTGATTATTATAAACATACTGATTTCTATTGGCATTCATGAAAGAAAGAACTGCAGGAGGGAAATAAATACACTGATATATAGACTGTCAATTTCTTTAAGAAATGACATGTAAGCTCTCATTGGAGACTACATAGCCTGTTCTGTTACAGTTGTTTATTTTTAGTTTTGTGTTATTTTTGAAAAGATGTACATTCACTGCTTTCTTTACTTGGTAGTATCTCTTTAAGAGACTGTTGAATTTTCGGTAACAGTTGGTCATGTGACACAGGTCATGTGACTTCTTTCAGGAAGCGCGCTAGTTTTCGTTCATTGCAAACACTGTCTTGGCACATGGGTGGACGGCTAAGCTCCTGTGTGTGAATCTGCAAACATCTGTTTTATTTTCTCCTTATTGAAGCATCGTTGGTATGTATTGACTGCCTTGGTTCTAGTCTTTGATTGCAGATCATTATTTTTGGTATGGTAGAACGTTTTTGTGAAGTTTATTCTAAAAGGCTTGTCTAGTATGTTCGGTCTAATTCCCACCTGGGATTACCTGCAGTAACTACCTGAGTTTGTCGTTTTCTGTAGAAAGGCCTGTTTTGCACAATATGTATTCTTTATGTTATACAACAGGGACATTTGATGAGTGATTAGACATTTGCATTTTGTATTTTAATTCTGACATTAGAGTGCAGGCATTAGTAGCCTTTAAACGTTACATTTGTCTGATGTTTGTAATCTGCAATGAATGCATATGCAAATGTTACAGTTACACTAGTCATATAATCTGCCTTACTGCTGTAATGTTGTTTTGCTCACCTGTGATGAGTATGTCATTTTATTGCACCAGAATTGTCTGTTATATATTATTCATTGTGTTTTGTGATACAGTACATGAGTAATATAACTGACACGCAGTTGTTTATAGTAAGCATAGTTTTGATTATGCATTTGTCTACTTTTCAGTTTTACCCTTCTTGTCCGTAATTAAAACATGTAGACAAAGTGAAGACGTCTCCAGAGTCTTAATGGAGAGAAGGCGTTTATGCTTACTGCCAAGTTATCCCAACTACATAACAAGGGCGGCACATAGCCTGTAGTTGTTATGGTGGTTGCTATGGACGCTGTTCCTGGAACCACGTAGTTTACATGTGTTATTCGTTGTTGGTGTTATCGTATCTGTTGTGTTATTTTATGTAACTTTTTGATGATGTTCTTTCAATAAAATAAATAAATTGAATTTGAAATCCAAAATTTTAAGTTGCCATTGACTGACAGGAAGACCCAATCGGAAGTATTTTCCTAAAATGTCACTTTGTTCAGGTTTTCTTTTAATATCTGAACATTACTCAACACATAAACACGAAAGTGTCTGTGATAAATCAAAAATACGATTGACTAATGTTAAGGCCATTATTTCTCTATCCATTCAGAGAAATTTTTGTCAGTTTTTAATAGCGGAGGTCTACGGAAGTAGATTGGACGGAGGGTGGCGCGTTCGGTTCCACTACTCCTGAGCTGTCTGCCGTAACTGGGCGTCATTCCATTTCAAATTGCGGACTGACCCAAGTTCTAGAATAATGCTTAAAATATCTAAAATTAACCAACATGTTTACTTTTTCTTAACGTAGATCATCTAAGTGTAGTGTAATTACCAATTCGGCTGTATTCTATGTTTGATATATTCAGTAGATATATATTTTCACAACCCTATGTTATAACCCTAGTTTGTAATCCAAAAGAACTACAACTATGGTACTGATTTGCATACATATACTTGGCGCGGCTGTAGGGAATTGTATTTTTTTTACAAATATGAGTGTTTTTCTTTGAATTGTAAGCTGTAATACAGAAAAGACAGTATACTCAGTGCGTTAAAGGGATGATCAACACATTTACATAATATATTTTTTATATGTAATTGTTTAATCGGTGAAAATAATTTTTTCCATATTTTACCCATACTTTATTGCACCCCCTATTGTTGACTACACTGTCCATAATACAAAACACCTACAGTAAATAACACCAATCTTATAAAACCACCATTATCTTACCAGTACTGGCCCACTCCTTGACCTCAGATACCCACTGTTTCAGTGTGTCATCAGAACACAGCCATTGTTCCTGCATGTTCTTCAGGGTCACTGCTGCTTCATGGGTGTTTTTTAATGTCTGTGTAAGGGTTAAAACAAACCATGTCATATATATATATATATATATATATATATATATATATACATACATACATATATATATATATATATATATATATATATATATATGTTTGTGTGTGTGTGTGTGTGTATGCAGCACTTATGTATATATAAGTGCTGCAATTACTGGACAACACACTCAACCTCCTGAGCCAAAGCTGCTACCTATATTTATCACAGCCAAAAATGACAACATTTCAATAAGATCAATGCATATGCATCCAACTGGTTGATAGAAAATCTTAACAAACCTTTTTGTATCTTGACAACAAGGTTCTGTGGAGGTTGTTCCTTTTGTGGTCATTCCACCCCATGGCATGGATTGTTAACATGTCTGTTCTTACTGTTAAGTATAAAATAAAAAAACTGAATTGGCATTCAAAGGCATGCAAGCAGGGTATATCACAATGTAAATACTTTCAGACGGGTTCTGTGGCAAGTTTGTCTTCAGCAGGTCACCTACAATAGGCAGTTATAGAATTTAATACTAGTTAAAGCCCAAAAGGTTCCCATTTTTGCAGAAGTGACAATTTATAATTTAGACAGTGCAAAAACAATTGTATGACTTATGAACACACATTTCTAATAGGCATGTAGATTTACAAATCTGACTTGGACATGTATTTGGTGGTCGCAGCACATCTTTAGAGAAAGCTGTTCACTTGCTCAACTTCCTCACCAACGGTAGTGCCTAACCCTTCTTGGGTTTCTTGCACTCAACTTTATCTGCAGGGAGATGTGGAGTTGGTTAACAAGGAACTAAAAAGTAACTATGCATTCATATTTTGTGATAGTATTGTGTTTTTCCCCCATATCCTAGAGAGGCTGTTTTTACATTTTTTCAATTAAAAAATCCTCAAAATATGCTTTTTTATATGAGGGCAGTCTGAGTTCTGACTTCTTGTTAAGCAACATTGTATATAATGAATAATATTTATCAAAGTTTTTATGTAGAGCCTGCATCTATGCTGTTTCTGCCTATTTTTTAAGATAGGATATACATTTTACAACTTGAGAGAGAGAGATGAGATCACAAATTTGAAAAGAATTGTAATTCTGAAAGACATTACCTCACATTTTGTGTTGTGTGCTTTAGCATGCATGACAGACAAGCATGGCTTCATTTTCTCGAGAGGATTCAGATTGTGTAGCACTTCAGTCACTTTTAAAAGATAAGGAATGTACCGGCAGGTCACATCCATAGCAACAAAGTTGGAGGCAAGAAACTCTCTTTGCAGGAACATTGGGTACGCAAAGATTTCGCCCCGAAACATGTTCAGACCTTGAGGAATGGAATAAATAATAAATTAACATATTGAGCATCAAAAACAAGATTATATAGAAATATTTAACATTCGAATGTAAAAAAACAACACGAAAGAAAAAGAAACAAAGAGATACCTTTCAGAAGAAATCCATGTCTGCAAACGGCGATTTCCAAACCCTCTTCATCTAATTTTTTAGCCTGCCTGGCGGTTTCTCTGGCTGCCGTCCAGTGGGATTCTCCACACATGGCTTTTCCACTTGTCTGTCAAAACAAAGATAGTGACATAGAGTAATCAATGTTCGAGCCATCAATTCAGATTTTTTTGTTTTGTTTTTTGTTTTCTCAGTCTTTAACAACTGGCCAGTCTTTATCCTTCGTTTGAGAAATATCTTAGAAGTCTTAGAGCTGTGAGTCTTACCAGTGAGTGAGTCTTCCTCTTTGAGGAACCAAAAAGGAAATTTTGTATTAAAGTATATATGGGTACTGTTATTATGATTTTTAAACGGATCCTCAGGCACTTTGCCATTATTAATTATTTGTATTTCTTACAGCAGAGAAATGACACAGAATACAGGAAGAGAGGTGTGAAATTACAAAAATTCTCTGCAATCCCTGTTCCACCAGGGCTCCTTGTCACTGGCTGTAGAACTTGATAAGCTTGCTTCTGTTGTTGAGAACATTCAGACTAGTTCTCATTGCTTAACATCTTCTTCTCATCTCTAAAGAGAGTCATCTGACAAATGGGAAAATCGTTTTGCTGAGATGTATGCAAAAAACAGACCATAATGTTACAATTTGCTTATTTTATTTAGACTGATGATAAACTTACACTCTTGACTGCTCCACGGACCTCCTCAACAAAACTTGACACCACACAGTCCTTCGCCAAAAAGATACCATCAAAAAAGCCAGGCTCCTCATCCCTAATGGAAAACATTCCAATATTGCCAACACATAAAAGCGACTTTGTTCATAGAAAATGAAAATGTGAATTACTAAGGTTTACTGTTACCATAGCAAGTCACGTTACATATTGCCTTTATTGTGGGTTGTCTGTGTGTACATAAAACTCACCGATTTCCACTTTGGAACCTGTATACCTTCCTGTTGCCATCCAAGGACACAACTAGCTGATCAGGGACACAGGCAAGACAGACAAATGAGTCTAATCCCATTAGTTGCCTCTCCTCAAATTTGCAGTAAATATACTGCAAAAAACTCCTTTGGAAGGCATTGGAATTAACCTTGCCTATCTGCAATATAAAAATAAATACACAAGTTTATATAGATGCTGCCTTTTAAATATAAAATAACACTGTATGTCTGCGTCCCCTCTCAGCTACAAAGTTGTGATTAATTGTGATTGTGATTACCTTATACTTCATCTATACTTAATTAATTACCAAATATTCTTCATTTCCCACATCTCTGTTACACATTGTAATAATAAATGTCGATTGTAATACTCACTCTTCCAAAGTGCTTTGTCCTCTGGTCCAGCATTGCTGTGAAGGCCTGTCAGGATATCCCTGGAGCTGTAGTCTTCATAGCCTCAAAAGACTCAAACAGGTCCTGCTGGAACAATGTCTGTGCCTGCATTGTGCTTGGCCAGTAGCCACTCTTAACAAAATCACCTACATCAGGAGTCCACTGACCCCTGCAGTGATTGCATGTGACCTGTGGCACATGAAGATCATAATGGCCTGAAAGCAGTAAAAACATAAAGAGAAATTAAAACTTAATGGCCAAGTAATACATATAAAGGTATTATTAGAATAAATTCAATTTACACACCATTAATGCAAACCAAAATGACAGGTCTACCAGCAGACAGAGGGAAGTCAGAGTCACCACAGCAAACTCTGGGTGGGAAGGTGACAGGTGACATGCTGTAGGGACGAGCAAGGATCAGAATATTATTCTCATGAACATCTGCGTCACAACAAATTATCAGGATTAAAAAATCTAGAGAGAAATATTTACCCTGTTCACAGATGCTATACTTCCCATTCGAAAGAATCACTGCCTCTGATGGCGGAATGTATTTATAAAAACCATTGATGATGGTTTGCCTGTTGTGCAGGATGTGCTGTTTATGGACAGTCCGGTCACATTCTGCACAAAACCACTCAACAGGCATACATTCTTTGCAACAGATGACAGCTTCCTCAGAGTTACAGTGACCACAACATCTGTCTGTGGTGCTCTGGGCTGCCAGCAGGCTGTTGAGGTTTTGCTGTGTTGACTGTTGCCAGCGTTGCCTAACCTCCCTCTGCCTTTTGCTCCAACTAGACGATGGGGTCTATTGGCAATCAAGAGTCCTATCCTCCTGTAGGAGCTCCTCCAGTCTCTTAAGAGTAAAGTCTTCACCAAAAAAACCCCAACAAAAACAAAACATTGTTATGGTGGCCGTTAGGAGTATTAGTGCATTGCAGTCTCATTAGGACACAGTTACTTAGCAAGTCATTAACTTAAAGTTCCCCTCCAGGCATGTTTAAGATGTATATAAAATACTCTACTTTGAATAATACACTGCTCAAAAAAATAAAGGGAACACTAAAATAACACATCATAGATCTGAATGAATGAAATATTCTTATTAAATACTTTGTTCTTTACATAGTTGAATGTGCTGACAACAAAATCACACAAAAATTATCAATGGAAATCAAATTTATTAACCCATGGAGGTCTGGATTTGGAGTCACACTCAAAATTAAAGTGGAAAAACACACTACAGGCTGATCCAACTTTGATGTAATGTCCTTAAAACAAGTCAAAATGAGGCTCAGTAGAGTGTGTGGCCTCCACGTGCTTGTATGACCTCCCTACAACGCCTGGGCATGCTCCTGGTGAGGTGGCGGATGGTCTCCTGAGGGATCTCCTCCCAGAGCTGGACTAAAGCATCTGCCAACTCCCGGACAGTCTGTGGTGCAACGTGGCGTTGGAGGATGGAGCGAGACATGATGTTCCAGATGTGCTCAACTGGATTCAGGTCTGGGGAACGGGGCGGGCCAGTCCATAGCATCAATGCCTTCGTCTTGCAGGAACTGCTGACACACTCCAGCCACATGAGGTCTAGCATTGTCTTGCATTAGGAGGAACCCAGGGCCAACCGCACCAGCATATGGTCTCACAATGGGTCTGAGGATCTCATCTCGGTACCTAATGGCAGTCAGGCTACCTCTGGCGAGCACATGGAGGGCTGTGCGGTCCCCCAAAGAAATGCCACCCCACACCATTACTGACCCACTGCCAAACCGGTCATGCTGGAGGATGTTGCAGGCAGCAGAACGTTCTCCACGGCGTCTCCTGACTCTGTCACGTCTGTCACATGTGCTCAGTGTGAACCTGCTTTCATCTGTGAAGAGCACAGGGCGCCAGTGGCGAATTTGCCAATCTTGGTGTTCTCTGGCAAATGCCAAAAATCCTGCACGGTGTTGGGCTGTAAGCACAACCCCAACCTGTGGACGTCGGGCCCTCATACCACCCTCATGGAGTCTGTTTCTGACCGTTTGAGCAGACACGTGCACATTTGTGGCCTGCTGGAGGTCATTTTGCAGGGCTCTGGCAGTGCTCCTCCTGTTCCTCCTTGCACAAAGGCGGAGGTAGCGGTCCTGCTGCTGGGTTGTTGCCCTCCTACGGCCTCCTCCATGTCTCCTGATGTACTGGCCTGTCTCCTGGTAGCACCTCCATGCTCTAGACACTACGCTGACAGACACAACAAACCTTCTTGCCACAGCTCAAGTGAAAGCACCGCCAGCATTCAAAAGTGACCAAAACATCAGCCAGAAAGCATAGGAACTGAGAAGTGGTCTGGGGTCACCACCTGCAGAACCACTCCTTTATTGGGGGTGTCTTGCTAATTGCCTATAATTTCCACCTGTTGTCTATTCCATTTGCACAACAGCATGTGAAATTGATTGTCAATCAGTGTTGCTTCCTAAGTGGACAGTTTGATTTCACAGAAGTGTGACTGACTTGGAGTTACATTGTGTTGTTTAAGGGTTCCCTTTATTTTTTTGAGCAGTGTAATTTGTGTCTATTATGTTTTTTCCACAAAGAAAGTAAATTGTCTAGTTAAATCAGAATCAGAATCAGAATCAGAATCACAATACTTTATTAATCCCCAAGGTGAAATTGCTTTTTGTAGCAAAACATCTCCTGCTCAACTTGTAAAGAATAAAACAAAAAAATTTATATAAATATATAAAAAATATGTACAAGAAAAATAGAAATAGAAATATTTAAAAGTAGCATTAAATATTAAGTATTATATACAGAAGAAGAAGAACTTTGCTTAAGGGGTGAATATGAGTTATAGTTTTGGGGGCCAGCCCACTGACTCAGGGTGTCTGACACTCAGCGTGAGGAGTTATACAGTCTGATGGCCACAGGCAGGAATGACTTCCTGTGTCGCTCTGTGGTGCAGTCCAGTTTATTGTCGATGTGAACCCCCAGGTACTTGTAGTCCTCCACCATGTCCACCCTGACCCCCTGGATGGAAACAGGGGTCACCGGCACCTTGGTCCTCCACAGGTCCACCACCAGTTCCTTGGTCTTTGCCACATTGAGCTGGAGATGGTTCTGCTCACACCATGTGACAAAGTTGCCCACAGCATACCTGTACTCCTCCTCATCACCCTTGCTGATACATCCAACTACTGCTGAATCATCCGAGAACTTCTCCAGATGACAGGTCTCTGTGCAGTAGTTGAAGTCGCTGGTGTACAGGGTAAAGAGGAAGGGAGAGAGGACAGTCCCCTGCGGGGCCCCGGTGCTACTGACCACCCTATCTGACACACAGCGGTGCAAACGCACATACTATGGTCTGCCAGTCAGGTAGTCCACAATCCAGGACACAAGGGGGGAGTCCACCTGCATCACCGTCATCTTCTCACCCAGTAGAGCTGGACGGATGGTGTTGAAGGCACTGGAGAAGTCAAAAGACATGACTCTCACAGTGCTCTCCTTCTTGTCCAGGTGCTTGTAGATGCGGTCAAGCAGGTAGAGGATGGCATCCTCACCTCCAAGTCGGGGCTGGTAGGCGAACTGGAGGGGGTCCAGATGAGGTGTGACCATAGGCCTGAGCTGAGCTAGGTCTTCATGATGTGGGAGGTCAGAGCCACCGGTCTGTAGTCCTTGGGGCTGCCGGGGCGCAGCGTCTTCGGCACCGGAACAACGCAGGACGTCTTCCACATCACGGGGACCCTCTGCAGACTCAGGCTCATGTTGAAGACATGTTGGAGAACTCCACAGAGCTGGGGGGCGCAGGCTCTGAGCTACTGGGGGCTGACACCGTCAGGGCCCCCAGCCAAATTCACTGAAAAGTCCATTCTCAGATATATGAGCACTGGCAGCTTCAAGTTCACACATCACACAAGTTGAATATTTGACCAGGATTGTCTTCCAAACTATTAGTGATGTCACAAATCATGTTCGTAGGCCCACCCTTTATTGGATTTTCAGTGAGTACGGAGAAACTTTCCACTTTCAGTAGATGAATGTGTAAACAGCTTTCGAGTGTCAAACTCTAAACATACATTATATATGTATTCTGCACAGTGAAGTTTCAAACACCCAATTTTAGGAAAAAGAAAAAAATATTTTTAAGTGGAGGGGAACTTTCAAATCTGAGTAACACTCAAAATGTGAAAAATGTTAAAACTGTACTTTCAACTTACCAGCATCTAGGTATGTGGTGGACATTGAGGTACAGGGGGAGGGACTTTCAGGTGCATGAGCACCTGGATAGAGACAAAAATAAACAATTAAAAAGTGAGCCCTCTTTGATTGTTGAATTATTCAGTTATTGTTATAAATTCTCACATTGAAAGACAGAACAAGCTCTACCAGGCATGATTAAAAATTGCTGTTTAATGTCGCTTTAAAAGGTCACAGATTATGCCAAATGCACCTTTTCATTGATTTTCAACATAAATGTGTGTAGCCGCTGTTTCTAGAGGTGTAAATGGTGCAATATAAAGATAGAGGAATCTATAAAAGGAGACACTTACTAGAAGTTGATGCCTTCTTCCTTCTCTTTGTTTCATATACCCTCTGTCCATCCCAATCCCTTTTCCACCACTTCACCTTGGGACGCTCTGGCACTGTGCTGAGAGACCCCTGAGACCTCTCGCTGAGATTTTCTCTCTGCACAGAGAACTTCTATAATTAAAGACTCAAGAAGATATGAAACTTAATGATCACTCTGTTAATTTGTATAATATTGTAGATGTAAAGGCCACTTGCCTGCAACTCTTCAATAAATGCATCACCCAGTACCAGCAGGGCTTCTAATTTGGGCTGCGAAGTCTCTGAATTTTTGTTTGACATTCTGTACATTAAAAAAGAAGGTTTACATGAAGATTTTAAAATTAATTCCTGGTGACAAAAAAGGTCAAATTGTGCTTGGAGAATAAATGCATGAAGAACAAAAATGACAAATTCCACAGTAAGTTAGCATATGAACACACAACCATCACTTCCATTTGCTGAATAAAATGGGACACCTAAGTTACATGTTCTGTTCGTGTTTTCAAGAACTGCGCCATGTCATGTTGTCACCATGACAACCATGGACACATTTGGCTGAAAGGCACCATTAACAAGATCATTGATTAAACCAAAACACCACAATTACACATCTGTTCACCGTAAGGTTAATATTACAGCTGCTGTCATCAGCTAAGTCTAACTTTCACCACAACAACGGACACAAAACAACGTTATGAATAAAATGGGATGCGGGTAGGCGTGTGCTAGCACCGCCATATTGAACTTGCCGAGAGTTTCGGCTGATCCCAGAACAGTTTTACATTGCGCACACACAACCCTTATCTTTGCTTGACAAACTGATCTGAGAAAAACTAATGTCAGCCAGGGTCTGCATGCCAAGCGTTCCCCTTTAGCTGATATAAAAGTAAACGCAATTTGATTTAATATAACGTTACTAATGTCAAAGCAGCTACTGTCATCAGTCATGTCCATAAATGGTCATGTTAGCTAATGCTAGCCAACGCTAACGCTTTTTCATTAAGACCTACCATAACATATTGCATATCATGAAAGCTAAAAAAAAAAAGAAGCAAAACGTGTAAAACAAAGTGACTTATAGAACTAAAGGTACTTACATTCATTTATTGTAAAATTATATATATGAATTATATATAATATGTGTAAAGATAAACAGGACCACATACCTCTCGTATCTCGTAGCTCCTCTCGTCTACCTGCGCATGTGTGTTCCAGGTCTCGCGCTATAAAGTGATTCGTCATTTTCCGTAAGGTCCGAGCCTTTCCGAACACGTTGGCATTAGGATTATATTGGGGCGCTGCACGTATCATTTGCACGCAGAACTGAATTTTGGCGTATCCATTGCACGCATTTTCAAAATGTAAAGTCGTGTTATTTGTATGCTATTGGGTGAGACTGGGTTTCAACGAGTATAATCAAATCAAATCAAATCAGATTTATTTGTATAGCGCCAAATCATAACAAAGTTACATCAAGGCACTTTACATATAGAGCAGGTCTAGACCAAACTCTTTATAAAATTATTTAAAGAGACCCAACAGATCCCCCGATGAGCAAGCACTTGGCGACAGTGGCAAGGAAAAACTTCCTTTAAGAGGCAGAAACCTCGGGCAGAACCAGGCTCAGGGGGGGCGGCCATCTGCCTCGACCGGTTGGATTGAGAGAGGGGGAGAGGGAGAGAGAGAGGCACGGGGGAGGGGGGGGGCAAAGTTGGGTAGAGTAGGGAGAGAAAGAGAGCAGGAGGAGGGGATATTCAAACAGGTGTAGGCAGGAACATGATGCTGCATGAGGTTCGTAGGAATGATGCTGTATGGAATTCTTGAAGATGTGGGAGCAGCAGGCATTGCAGGAACATGGGATGGTGATGATTCATCACCTGCAGGATGAGGACAGGGAGAGGGAGGAGAGGAGCTGGGACAGAGAGAGGAGAGGAACTGGGGGAGACAGAGACTTCAGGAAAACATGGTTAGTAAATGCAATGCACATGCTTGGAACTGAGAGAAACTGGGATTTCAGAGAAGCAGGTTGTTGGTATGACGGCGCATGCGAGGGGGGGAGAGCGAGAGGGAGAGGGAAGAGGGGGAGAGAGAGAGAGGGAGAGGGAAGAGGGAGAGGGAAAGAGAGAGAGAGAGAGAGGGGAAAGGGAGAGGGAGAGAGAGAGAGAGGTGCTCAGTCCTTCCCCCAGCAGTCTAGGCCTACAGCAGCATAGCTAAAGAGTAAATGAACTTTAACTTTTTAACTATAAGCTCTGTCATACAGAAAAGTTTTAAGCCTGGTCTTGAAAATTGCTAAAGAGTCTGCCCCCCGGAGCGATACTGGAAGTTGGTTCCATAGAAGAGGAGCCTGATAACTGAAAGATCTGCCTCCTGATTTACTCTTGGAGACTCTAGGAACCACAAGTAAACCTCCATCTAGAGAGCGGAGTGGCCTACTAGGACAGTAAGGAGCTATGAGCTCTCTGAGGTATGATGGAGCTTGGCCAGTAAGAGCTTTATATGTTAACAGAAGGATTTTAAATTCTATTCTGGATTTTACCGGCAGCCAATGAAGAGCAGCTAACACAGGAGAGATGTGATCCCTTTTTCTAGTTCCTGTTAATATTCGTCCAGCAGCATTCTGAATAAACTGAAGGCCTTTCAGAGATTTGTTTGGACATCCAGATAATAATGAGTTACAGTAGTCCAGCCTAGAAGTTACGAATGGGTGGATTAGTTTTTCTTCATCCTCTTGAGAGAGGATATTTCTGATTTTCCTAATGTTTATCAGGTGGAAGAAAGCTGCCCTACTGACTTGTTTTATGTGAGGGACAAAGGACATGTCCTGGTCAAAAGTTACTCCAAGGTTTCTTACAGTGGAGTTGGAAGCCAAAGTAATGCCATCCAGACTGATTAAATGATTAGATAGGGTTTCTCTAAGGTGCTTAGGGCCGAGTACAATAACTTCAGTTTTGTCAGAATTTAGAAGTAAAAAATTATGGGTCATCCAGACTTTTATGTCTTCAAGACATGTCTGCAGTCTGACTATCTGACTAACTTCATTTGGCTTCATTGATAAATACAGCTGAGTGTCGTCTGCATAACAGTGGAAATTGATGCTGTGTTTCCTGATAATGTTGCCTAAAGGAAGCAGATAAAGAGTGAAGAGGATTGGTCCAAGTACTGAACTCTGTGGGACTCCATAACTGGCTATAGTGTGTGAGGAGGAACTATTGTTAACATGTACAAACTGATATCTATTTGATAAATAGGATTTGAACCACCTTAGAGCAGTTCCTTTAATGCCAATTTCATGTTCCAGTGTCTGTAATAAAATATTGTGATCAGTGGTGTCGAATGCAGCACTGAGATCTAAGAGGAGAAGTATGGAGGCTGATCCATTGCCTGAAGCCATTAGAATATCATTGGAGACTTTAATCAGCGCTGTTTCTGTGCTGTGGTGACCTCTAAATCCTGACTGAAACTCTTCAAGCAAACCGTTCCTATGCAGATGGTGATGTAATTGGATTGCTACTGCTTTCTCAATGATTTTAGAAATGAAGGGAAGGTTTGATATGGGTCTATAATTGGCCAAAACATCTGGATCAAGATTCGGCTTTTTAAGCTGGGGTTTGATGACTGCGGTCTTAAGAGTCTGAGGTACATAACCCAAAGATAAGGTCAAATTAATGAGATCTAGAATGAAGGGCTCAATTAAGTAAAGAATGTCTTTAAAGAGGCTGGTCGGCACTGGGTCTAATAGACAGGTTGATGGTCTAGATGATGAGACTATAGAAGCTAGCTCTGAGAGATTCAGAGATGAGAATGATTCCAGATGTAAAATAGGCGTTGCAGTTGATTCAGGAGTTGCTGTATTCAGTAGATTATTGTCTAATGTAGGTAAGAGCTGTTGAATTCTGTCTCTGATTGTTATGATTTTATTTGCAAAAAAGCCCATAAAATCATTGCTGCTGAGAGCTAAGGGGATCACTGGTTCTATTGAACTATTACTCTCTGTCAGCCTGGCTACAGTGCTGAAGAGAAACCTGGGGTTGTTCTTGTTTTTTTCTATTAGTGCTGAATAATATGATCTTCTAGCACTGCGGAGAGCTTTTTTATACATTTTTAAGCTTTCTTTCCAGGCTCGGTGAGACTCTTCCGAGTTGCTGGAACGCCAATTTCTTTCTAATTTCCGTGTCATCTGCTTTAACGCACGAATTTGAGAATTATACCATGGAGCCAGCCTCCTCTGTTTTATTACTTTCTTTTTGAGAGGGGCAGCATCATCCAGATTTGAACACAGTGTGGCCATAGTGCTAGTCATAAGGTCATCCACCTGTGTATGGGAGAAATCCTCATTTGAATTTAGATATGGCATTGCTGCAAATGATGACTGAATGTTTTCTTTAAATTTAGCCACAGCGTCTTCAGATAAACATCTTCTATAGCCAAATTTATTCCTCGATGCTGTGCAGTCAGTTAAAGTAAACTCAAATGTAATGAGGTAATAGTCGGTCAAAAGACAGTTTTGAGGAAAAATTGTTAACTTGTCAATTTCAATGCCATATGTTAGAACAAGATCAAGGATATGACTGAAGCAGTGAGTTGGTTCATTCACATGCTGGGAAAAGCCAATTGAGTCTAGTAATGAAAGAAACCCAGAACTAAGGCTGTCACTTTGTACATCTACATGAATATTGAAATCTCCCAGTATAATGATTATATCTGTACTAAGTACTAACTCTGATATAAACTCAGAAAACTCTGATAGGAATTCTGAGTACGGCCCAGGTGGACAGTATACTGTAACTAGCAGAAATGGTTTTTCAACTTTCCAGTTAGAGTGAGAAAGACTAAGAGTGAGGCTTTCAAAAGACCTACAGCCAGATTTTGGTCTAGGGTTGATTAATAAGCTTGACTGAAATATCACAGCCACTCCCCCTCCTCGACCTATGGTACGAGGGACATGAAAATTAACATGAGTGGGGGGTGTAGCTTCATTAATACTAACATACTCATCCTGCTGCAGCCAGGTTTCAGTTATACAAAATAAATAAATACGATGATCAGTTATGAGATCACTGACTAATAGAGATTTTGATGATAGTGATCGAATATTCAACAGTCCACATTTAACTGCAGTATTATTTGAGACTGAATTTGTGGCTGTTTTGATTTCTATTAAGTTTTTGTTTTTAGCTCCTCTTCTGTTTAATCTAGGTTTAATAACTTTTCTAAATTTAGGTAGTCGGGGGACAGACACAGTTTCTATAGACCTAGACATAGACAGAGACTCTATTCTATTCTCGGCAGGGAACCGCTCTGACTGAGGCGCAGAGGAGCGTGTTAAACTGTGGCTCTGCCTCCTGGTCTCGACTCGGGGTTGTCAGGGTTTTAACTTTCTAATAAACTCGGCCATATTCCTAGATATAAGAGCGGCACCACCCACGGTGGGATGGACACCATCCCTCCTAATCAGACCAGGTCTCCCCCAGAAAGTGTTTCAGTTATCTATGTAGCCCACATTGTTTTCGGGACACCACCTCGACAGCCAGCAGTTGAATGAAGACATGCGGCTATACATGGCATCACTGGTCCGATTGGGGAGGGGGCCGGAGAAAACTACAGTGTCCGACATTGTTTTAGCAAAGGTACACACCGATTCCACATTAATCTTTGTGACCTCCGACTGGCGAAGTCGGGTGTCGTTACTGCCGACGTGAATAACAATTTTACCATATTTACGCTTATCCTTAGCCAGCAGTTTCAGGTAAGATTGGATGTCGCCTGCTGTGGCCCCCGGGATACACTTAACTATGGCCGCCGGTGTCGCTAACTTCACATTCCTCAGAATAGAGTCACCAATCACTAGAGTCGGCCTTTCAGCGGGTGTGTCGCTGAGTGGGGAGAACCTGTTGGAAACGTGAACCTGTTGGTGGTGAGCCGGGGTCTGCTGCCTACGACTATGCCTCTTGTCTCGGACAGTCACCCAGCCGCCCTGACTAGATCCCGGCTGCTTGGGAGCCGCTGGGGGGGAGGAGACTCTCTCGGCTGCCGTAGGAACTGGTCTAGGTCAGCCCGCACTGGCTAAAGGGGGGCGGCTAGCTACACTAGCATAGGTTGGGCTAGCTAAGGTGCGGAGCCGCGACTCTAACTCACTAATTCTTGCCTCCATTTCTACCATCATCCTGCATCTATGACAACAAGTACTATCATAAAAGGAGGCAGAGGAGTAACTGGACATGTAGCAGACAGGACAGGAGAGAAGAGGAGAGGGAGAAGGAGGAAGAGACAGTGGAGAGAGAGAGCTGGAGGCCATTGCTAATCGTTCAGTTCAATTAGCGGAGCTACAGTATCGTTTATAGGCTTAGGAAAGGGGAAGGATATTGAGTTCTATGCTAGTATAGTTTAATAGCAGTTTGCTGTCGATTAGTCAGGTGAATAGCAAAGAATAGCAAAGAAATAGCAAAGAAATAGCAAAGACATCACACGAGGTAACACAGAGAACAACCACCAGTTACCGGAAATGACGTAACACGCTTACCGCACGTATGATGACAGACTGGACCACCCAATCAATATAATAACTTCAGTTTTGTCTGAATTTAGAAGTAAAAAGCTATGTGTCATCCAGACTTTTATGTGTTCAAGACATGTCTGCAGTCTGACTATCTGACTAACTTCATTTGGCTTGATTGATAAATGCAGCTGAGTATCGTCTGCATAATAGTTAAAATTCATGCTGTGTTTCCTGATAATGTTGCCTAAAGGAAGCAGATATAAAGTGAAGAGGATTGGTCCAAGTACCGAGCCCTGTGGGACTCCATAATTGGCCATAGTGTGTGAAGAGGAGTTATTGTTAACATGAACAAACTGATGTCTATCTGATGAATAAGATTTGAACCATTTTAGTGCAGTTCCCTTAATCCCAATTTCATGTTTCAGTCTCTGTAATAAAATATTATGATAGATAGTGTCCAATGCATCACTAAGATCTAAGAGGAGAAGTATGGAGTCTGATTATTGTCTGATTAGAATATCATTGGAGACTGCCTCGACCGGCAGATGGCCGCCCCCCCTGAGCCTGGTTCTGCCCGAGGTTTCTGCCTCTTAAAGGAAGTTTTTCCTTGCCACTGTCGCCAAGTGCTTGCTCATCGGGGGATCTGTTGGGTCTCTTTAAATAATTTTATAAAGAGTTTGGTCTAGACCTGCTCTATATGTAAAGTGCCTTGATGTAACTTTGTTATGATTTGGCGCTATATAAATAAATCTGATTTGATTTGATTTGATTTGATTTGATTTAACCAGTGCTGTTTCTATGCTGTGATGAGCTCTAAATCCTGACTGAAACTCTTTGAGCAAGCTGTTCCTATGCAGATGGTCATATAATTGGTTTGCTACTGCTTTTAGAATGATGAATGATGATTTTAGAAATGAATGGAAGGTTTGATATGGGTCTATAATTGGCCAAAACATCTGGATCAAGATTCTGCTTTTTAAGTTGGGGTTTGATGACTGCTGTTGAGTCTGGGGCACATAACCCAAAGATAAAATCAAATTAATCAGATCTAGAATTAATGGCTCAATTAAGTGGAGAATGTTTTTGAAGAGGCTAGTTGGTACTGGGTTTAATAGACAGGTTGATGGTTTAGATGATGAGACTATAGAAGCTAGCTCTGAGAGATTCAGAGATGAGAATGCCTCCAGATGTAAAATAGGCATTGTAGTTGATTCAGGAGTTGCTGAATTCAGTAGAAGATTATTGTCTAATATAGGTAAGAGCTGATGAATCCTTTCTCTGATTGTTATAATTTTATCTGTAAATTTTACCATATTTACACTTACCTTTAGCCAGCAGTTTCAGATATGACTGGATGTCACCTGCTCTGGCCCCCAGAATACACTTAAATATGGCGTTGCTAACTTCACGTTCCTCAGAATAGAATCACCAATCACTAGAGTTGGCTTTTCAGTGGGTGTGTTGCTGAGTGGGGAGAGCCTGTTGGAAACGTCAACTGGTTGGTGGTGAACCGGGGGCTGCTGCCTACGACTATGCCTTTTGTCTCGGACGGTCACCCGGCCGCCCTGACTAGACCCCAGCTGCTAGGGAGCTGCTGGGGGGGAGGAAAATCTCTCGGCTGCTATAGGAGCCGCTCTAGGTCGGCCCGCACCGGCTACAGGGGGCAGCTAGCTACAGTAGCATAATCTGGGCTAGCTAGGGGGTGCGGAGCGATTCTAACTCACTAATTCTTCTCTCCATTCCTGCCATCATCCTGCATCTATGACAAGAGGTTCTATCATAAAAGGAGGCAGAGGAGTAACTAGACATGTAGCACACAGGACAGGAGAGGAGAGGGAGAGGGAGAAGGAGGAAGAGAGAGAGGAGAGAGAGAGCTAGAGGGCGTTGCTAATTGTTTAGTTAAATTAGGGGAGCTACAGCAATATCTGAACAGTTTAGGAAAGGGAAAAGAGGTTGAATTCTTGGCTAAGTATAAGTTTGATAACAGTTTACTTTCTACTAATCAAGGTCAATAGCAGAGACAGCACACGAGGTAAAACACAGCACAACCACCAGTGACTGGAAATGATGTAACACGCTTACTGCAACACACTTGTATATGGAGGATTGAAAGGGACAGAATGAAATATATAAATAAATCTTTAAATAATTACTTAAATGTGTCATTAATTCATTAAAATGCCAGTTCATTTAACATAAAAATATTTACAATTATTTAATTAATTATTTCATGGTGCTTTTGCAGTGCTTCATGAATTTATTTTATCTGTCAAACTCACCCATGAAAGTCAGTTGGCAGGGCTAACGCGAACCGAGTCTAATCGATTGCTTTGAGCTGAAGCCTGGAAGTCTTTGAAAACATTGTCGCTCCGGACGATGTGCCTCAACTTTCTCAGGAGTTGGTGATAGACATTTTAGACCTTGCAGAGTATGTGGAAGCGGGACCTGCTGACCCAGAGCATGTAGCGTGTAAAGCAGAGGAATTTATTGAAGTTGTTGGCGTTACTTCCGCACTTTCTGACTAAGATTGACTCCAAATTTAGAAGAAGTACTCCACCGCTTCAGACACAACAACACACACAAGGACCGGGACGTTTGGTATTTAACATATCGACTGCAGTTCTGGAGCAACGAGTTCTTTCTGGTACACCAGCTTGTCAAGTTGCAGCAATGTTCGGAGTGTCAACAAAGACTATCAGGAGGCGCATGCAACAAAGCGGTCTAAGGTTTTTACACTTAATTCATGAGTTTTCAGTTTATGAATTGCTGGTCTCATCCACATATTACGCCTAGTCAGTATTTTTGGTTTATTATTACTGTGCACATTTTGGGACACCTTAACCTACCTGGACTCCCATCTCTCCAGAGATCTACACAGAAACCCTTTGGACTCTCTTAATCCTGAGTGAGGTGACAGGAAACGCACAGAATCCTTAACTCCACCAGATCTTAACAGCATCACTTGCTTCCCTTCTCCTGTCCCTCCTGCCACATCTTCTCTGTCCTTTATAACCCCCTATATTCACTGAGGTGTAGCACTGCCCTCCCTGCCACTCAATGGTCATTTTACTCAATAAAGATCAACAAACTAGCTTCCAGGGAGGGCTTGTGATGGTCACACACGTACTGAAATAATAACATATTTAGCTGCAAGACTATAACTGCATCAATCTCATATAATGTTGACACCCTGTGGTGTTAAACTATGACGACAAATGCAGAAAATAAAAAAATAAAAAATAAGTAAAATAAAAAACAAGTAAAAGTTTAATTAAAGCTGCAAGCAGCGATTCACCGGAGGCCCCTGGATTTGCCCCACCCAAATGCATTAAAACTTAAAATGTTTTGTTGTGAGTGGTAAGCAAGCAACATTTTTTGAATCTCCACTATGTGGCACTAGAAAGCACCTATCAGTATCACATCATGTGGAGATGTGGAGATGTTTCAGTAATGAGGTGCACATTACACGTGGCTGCATCCACACTGAGTGGACAGTGAACAAGAGCTGGAGCCACAGGGCACACTAAGCAGGGCGCCGGAGAACACCCACATGCAAGGGGGAGGGAGGTGGGCCAGGCAGACCCCTCAGAGCCAACGCAGGGTGAGAAGGAGTGGACAAAGACAGATCTGTTTCCCATTTTGATATTGATATATGCATAGAATTGGTGCTTGAGAGTAACTCATTTACCTTAAAAAGGTTTTTCTTCTTTTTTGGAGAGAGCTTTTTGATGTTAATGACCTTCTGGAGGTTGTATGGTATTCTGGAGCGCTGGAATTTTCTTCTTAATCGTCTTTATCACTTTTGGGTACTGGAAATAATTTCCATTATTTATTTCAAAAGTTTCAACTAAATCTGTGTGCTTCATAATTACGTTGTCCTGGAAGAAGTGATGGAGATGGATGATTCCTTTCTGCTCCCAAGTGCTAAAATGAAGAGGGACTTTGTTATTTACATAATCTAGGTTTTGCCAGATATGGGAGAACATACAAGGTACCAGCTGGGAATCGGTGGTCTCCATAGTTTTCCACCAAGCAGAGAGGCAGGAGGCAATCACTGGGTATTTGAAACGCTTATGATGCTTGAGGGCCATGGTAATGAATGGGAGGTCAGAGATTCTTTTTTTTTCTTTCTTTTTTTTTTGTCTGCATTTGTCCTCATAGTTTAACATCACAGGGTGTCATTATATTATATGTCACATTATATGAGATTGATGCAGTTATATTCTTGCAGATAAATATGTTATTATTTCAGTGCGTGTATGTGACCATCACCAGCCCTCCCTGGTAGCTAGTTTGTGGATCTTTATTGAGTGGAATGACCTTTGTGTGGTAGGGAGGGCAGTGCTACACCTCAGTGAATATAGGGGGGAATAAAGGGCAGAGCGATGGACAGGGGAAAGGAAGCAGGTGGTGCTGGTAGAAACTGGTGGAATGAATGATCCTGTGCTTTTCCTGTCACCTCACTCAGGACTAAGAGAGTCCAAAGGGTTTCTGTGTATATCTTTGGAGCGATGGGAGTCCAGGTAGGTGAAGGGGTCCCAATAAAGGAGCTAAGTTAAAGATAGGGTACAATGTGATGGAATGAAAGAACAGCTCAGCCAATTTTAGGCAGGATTCATCAGTTCTTCATGATGTGATGATGTGCATGTGGGCATTCCCTAAATATGAGTGAGACCATCACCAGGGCCCAGAGTCAGGTCAGGGGCCCCCGGCTCCCCTTGCCCACCAGCCCTGTGTGTGGGAGCACATGAGGTACCAAGCCCAGAGAGCCACAGCAGTGACGTGGTACGCCACAGCCCCCAGTGTTCCAGGAGCACTGGAACACTACCCTGAACCCTATCCTCCATCCACCGGATGAGCCGGAGGCACCCCGCCGACTGAAGAAACCCACCCGGGAGCCACATGCCCCTGCAGGTGGACAGTGGCAAAGCGCCCAAAGGGGGAAGGGCTGCAGGGGCGGGGGCCCATGGTGCCAGACCTGCGCCCCCAACGCACACAGACCAAGGAGACCACAGGAGGAGGAAACCTTCCAAGCACCGTGCCATGCTACTGAGGTAGTCGCATGCAACTGTTCCCCCAACGCTCTAAACAATTCACTGCTGTAGTTATTGTACCTCTGTTGATTGTAGTAAATGTAATTTATCCAGGCCACATTCTTATTAATTGTAATCCAGGGCAATATGGACTCTAATCCTGCCTTCACCTCATTTTGTGCCTTAAATTCATCGGGAATTCCTGTTGGCAGTCCTATCGCATCTAACTGTATTCCTTCATCCAGAATTAAATGTCGCTTTGACCTTCGAGGTAGAGCTGACTCCATTTCCTGCTTGACTATTTCATTCACTCCTTCATACATAACTACCATTGGAATTCGCAGTCTAACTAAAGCACATAATCCTATCCACCTTAATGGGAGAACATTACACAACACATCCTCCCCACACATCCAAAAACTCAATTTTCTTATCTGAGGTTGGAGTGATTTCTTCAACCTTAATATTTAATACTTAATACTAAGTTTTGGCTCAGTGGTAACTGTATGGACAGTAGTTACTATTTTCTCAGTCATAACTATCGGTTCTGTCGTTACTATGGTCACAGGGGTCATTGTCTTATTGGCTTTTACTGTAGTCGTAACTGCAGTTGCTTCATTTGACTTAACATCACTTGGTATGGTCTGGTGTGTCACCCATTCCCATGCAGTGTACTTGTCTCATCTAACTTGTGTCTCAGCATGTTTTTTACTTGTAACGGTTGGTGTGCCGTGAACCTGGTGTAGGAAATCTGGTATGGGGCCCTAGCACTGTCTGGATGGACGTGTTTGTTTTTGCATCATACTCATCTGAATCATTGGGAGTGGCTCCTTTCATGGTCTGGTGCTCTCCTTCTGGTGTCCTGCAGTCGCTTGGATCTTCTTGGGCCTGGCAGGGGCTGGTTGGTACTGGCTTCATCTGTCCCAGATTGCCTAGTGACATCAACAGGAGAGTGCTTGTCACTATTTTGCACCACACAGTCATTCTCCTCATCGTTCTCTGTCAGTTTTATACTGGCCTTTTTGTCTTTCAGAACCTTTTTGGTGCAGTGATTCAGGTGATACCACGTCTTGCTTCCTTCCACCTGGACAGCCCTTGGTGTTGCTCTTACAACTTTGTAAGGTCCTTCGCACCTAGGCTTGTGCCACTTTCGTCAGAAGACTTTCACATACACCTGATCTCCTGCCCACCACTGGTTGGGCTGGACCCTGGTCCTGGTTGACCTCTCAGGCTTTTTCCTGCAAGTATATAGATTTATGGATACCAGTTAGTTGTTTCATGTATGCTTTTAGCTCATCTTGCAATTGCTCAAGCGATGGTCCCTTATGAGGACCTCTTAGTTGTGGTGCAGGCATAGGTCTACCAGTGAGCATTTCATGGGGTGTTAGATGCGTACTTCTATGTGCTTGCATGCAATAGCTCATTAGTGCGATTGGCAAAGCGTCAACCCAGCTCAGTTTGGTAGAAGCACATATCTTATTCAGTTTTGCTTTTAAGGTACCGATGATTCTTTCAACTATTCCTTGACTTTGTGGATGATAGACAGCTCCTAATCTGTTTAATCTTTAACTGCTGCAAAATGCCTTTTGCAACTTTTTCCACAAATGCTTTGCCATTGTCAGAGCTGATTTCTGACGGAATACCAAAACGTGGGATGACTTCTCTGATTAGGAATTTGATAACAGTTCCTGCTCCTAGATCTTTTGATGGAGTTGCTTCCACCCATCTGCTGAACCTGTCAATGACTACTAACATGTACCTTTTTCCATGGACTGGTTTTATCATGTCAACATAGTCAATCACTAGGTGTTTGAATGGACCTTCTGGAACTGGAATGTGTCCCACAGGTGTTATTGTTTTTCTCACATTGTTTTGAGCACACACTTCACACTGATTCAGCACTTCATCCACCATGGCTTGCATATATGGTGACCAGTATCCTTGTTGTTTTATTTTCCTTAACACCTCCCCAGGCACAGTGATCAACATTGTGCACTTTGGAGATCAAAATGGTTAATAGCGTCACAGGTGCCACCAGGAGACCGTCATGCAACCTCCATAGTCCTGTCTCACTCATCGTAGCACCTCTTTGTCTCCAGAGGTTCTGCTCACTCTGATCTGCTTCTTTTTTGCATCTAAATAATGTCCTCTGGCGTAGCCATTGGTTCAAGTGACACCAGTGGTGTCATTACTGCTGCTTGACACCTGGATGCCAGTTTGGCTGCCTCATCTGCAGCATTGTTTCCTCTTATGACATCCACTTTTCTGTGAGCTTGACATTTTATCATTGCTAATCTCGTTGGTAGCATCATTGCTGTAAACAGTTCTTTAAGCTGCTTGCCATGTTGCACCGGGGTCCCATGAGCTCTCTTTTAGCCCCTTTGTTTCCAAAATGCTCCACACAAAAAACAAACACCATGAGCATAAGCAGAGTCTGTGTAGATATTTGCTGCTTTTCCTTTGGGTAACTTGCATGCTTCAGTTAACGCTTTTAACTCTGCTAGCTGAGCCGAACACGGCTGCTCACATTTTTCTGCTTTTTCTGTCACCCAAGCATCCATCTGTTGCCTCACTACTGCATAGCCAGCAAGATTTCCCACTTAATCACGATAGTATGAACCATCTACAAAGTAGGGTGACATCTGCGTTTCGAATGGGGGATGACTCTAGATCAGGCCTGAGCTTGGTGTATCTCATAGTTTCTGCTACACATTCGTGAGGTTCACTTTCAAACTCAAATGGGATTGTCATTGCTGGGTTTAGAGCTGAACACCATTTGATGGTCACATCTGGATATGTTAGGAGTGGAGCGTACTGCAGACAACGTGCCTGAGTTACCACAAATCGTCCTCGATTGATCAGTTCAGCTATTTTGTGTGGTGTCATAATGATAATTGGATACTCCATCGTTATGACTGATGCTTTTTCATACGCATAATAGACGGCCGCTAGCCCCTGATAGCATGGAGGCCATCCTTGTGCTACATTGTCCAATTTTGTGCTGTAATAGGCCAGAGGTTGCTTCTTCCGACCTTCACATGTTCAGCTTCACATGCATCAGCACCGCAGACACATATTTATCACTTCTAATCAAATCAAATCAAATCAAATCAGATTTATTTGTATAGCGCCAAATCATAACAAAGTTACATCAAGGCACTTTACATATAGAGCAGGTCTAGACCAAACTCTTTATAAAATTATTTAAAGAGACCCAACAGATCCCCCGATGAGCAAGCACTTGGCGACAGTGGCAAGGAAAAACTTCCTTTAAGAGGCAGAAACCTCGGGCAGAACCAGGCTCAGGGGGGGCAGCCATCTGCCTCGACCGGTTGGGTTGAGAGAGGGAGAGAGAGAGAGAGAGGCACAGGGGGAGGGGGGGGCAAAGTTGGGTAAAGAAAGAGAGCAGGAGGAGGGGATATTCAAACAGGTGTAGGCAGGAACATGATGCTGCATGAGGTTCGTAGGAATGATGCTGTAAGGAATTCTTGAAGATGTGGGAGCAGCAGGCATTGCAGGAACATGGGATGGTGATGATTCATCACCTGCAGGATGAGGACAGGGAGAGAGAGGAGAGGAGCTGGGAGAGAGAGAGGAGAGGAACTGGGGGAGACAGAGACTTCGGGAAAACATGGTTAGTAAATGCAATGCACATGCTTGGAACTGAGAGAAACTGGGATTTCGGAGAAGCAGGTTGTTGGTATGACGGCGCATGCGGGGGGGGGAGAGAGAGAGGGAGAGGGAAGAGGGGGAGAGAGAGAGAGGGAGAGGGAAGAGGGAGAGGGAAAGAGAGAGAGAGAGAGGGGAAAGGGAGAGAGAGAGAGAGAGAGAGGTGCTCAGCCCTTCCCCAGCAGTCTAAGCCTATAGCAGCATAGCTAAAGAGTAAATGAACTTTAACTTTTTAACTATAAGCTCTGTCATACAGAAAAGTTTTAAGCCTGGTCTTGAAAATTGCTAAAGAGTCTGCCCCCCGGACCAATACTGGAAGTTGGTTCCATAGAAGAGGAGCCTGATAACTGAAAGATCTGCCTCCTGATTTACTCTTGGAGACTCTAGGAACCACAAGTAAACCTCCATCTAGAGAGCGGAGTGGCCTACTAGGACAGTAAGGAACTATGAGCTCTCTGAGGTATGACGGAGCTTGGCCAGTAAGAGCTTTATATGTTAACAGAAGGATTTTAAATTCTATTCTGAATTTTACCGGCAGCCAATGAAGAGCAGCTAACACAGGAGAGATGTGATCCCTTTTTCTAGTTCCTGTTAATATTCGTGCAGCACCATTCTGAATCAACTGAAGGCCTTTCAGAGATTTGTTTGGACATCCAGATAATAATGAGTTACAGTAGTCCAGCCTAGAAGTTACGAATGCGTGGACTAGTTTTTCTGCATCCTCTTGAGAGAGGACATTTCTGATTTTCCTAATGTTTCTCAATAGTGAAACATTAGTGGAAAATAGTGAAGGAAATGTCAGATGAGGCAGTAAGATCCAGTCAGTGGATTTGGATTAGAAGAAGTAATAGTAGCTGGGGTCCCAGCAGGGGGAGCACTTAGGATAGACAGACTCTTGAGAGAAGCAAGGAAGAAATGCAGGAAGAGGAAGTGTACTTAAGTGGAAGGTGTGGCCTGTATGAGCCTCTTTGACACCATGTGGTTAGTCCAGGTGAGTTGGTTTGTATTGGTTTGACTTGGCTTGTGTCTTTCTTTGATTACAGGACAATTTAGGTGAATCTGTTTGCTGAATCTGCTAGTGTAGCTTGTTGTGTGTATCTTGTCCTCCACCTCCTGCACCCTCTATACTTTCATTACCCCTACCCAAACCAGGGTCTGTATCCCATCCCTACTTTTATCTCCACCTCTTCTATTTCTCCCCCCTACCCGAACTAGGGTCTGTATCCCCACCCCGCTTTTACTGGTGCAGTTGGTGAGAGGTCGGTGTAGTTGACGGTAGTGCTGTTTCAGATAGTTGTCTTGGTGTGAGGAGCGGTGATAGCTGGCATTAGGGGAGTGACTCTGGGACGCCAGTGATCACTGTCTAGCCTCCTGGAGGTGTCGTGGGACCAACTAGATGAAACACCGGTGAAAGGAGGTTCCCACCTGATGACCCCAAAGACATGTTAGTTATCACTGCTCACTGGGCTAGTTAGATATAGTTATCTTTAGGGCACGTAGGGCAGGTCGCAAGGTCGCTGTTAAGCCTAGGGAGTTAGTCACCGAGTCTGGTCCTTTTTTGTAGCACAAATTTGTGTTTACTCTGAATTCAAAACTAGTATAGCTAGTGACTGCTGTGAATAGGGCAGCTGACAACAAGGGAAAGACCATGTGACAGCCTGGACAGACAGCTGACAGGAGGCAAAGACCCCAAAGGTGCTGCCATGGGCTAGCAATCCATGGTAGCAGTGGCAAGGCTTAGCAGCTTTGTTACAACCAGCAGAAGCTACAAGTAAGATAAGGAAAATACCCCAAGGGTCAGCGAGAGCAGGGGTTGAAGATGACTCACAGGCAGACTACACGGTAACAGACACTGGAACGGACAAGACTATGAGTTGGACATGTGACTCAGTGAAGGATAGGGGCACGGACCTATTCTCTAGGGCCAGAATTGGGCAGAATAGTTCGCAGGGCAAAGAGAGCGTGGCTGGAGAAAATGATAGGTTGGAGGGAAACAGGCTCCAGGTTTGTCTTTGTGGTTGGCAGAAAGTAACATCAGTTAGAGGCCTTAGAGTGCATCAGGGAAGAAAGAGGTGTTTGGGAAAGGAAGGGCAGTGTGGCCGCATCGATCAGTACTTCTTAAGAAGTCAATCGAGTAAGTCGGATGAAATCCAGCGACAGGTAGAAAACCACAGTTTGAAGGATATCAATAACACAGCTACAGAGGTGGAGGAGGAGGTTATAAGAAGGGATGCAGCTGATACTGAGGTTAACAGGCCAGGCAAAGAGAGAAATATGGAGCAGAAAGCTAGAGTTAAATGGCCTAGGGCAAATAGCAGCAAAGAATGGGAGACAGTCAACAGGGATTTGTCGGTAATTTTAAGCAGACTAGGAGGAAACGTAAGCGATAGATTAGAGAAGATGGGAGGTATAATTTACTCCTATTGTGTAGAAAGATTTGGTGTGCAAGGCAGAAAGAAGGTTGAAAGAGTACAGTTAGTTAAGTCTAGACGGCAAAAAGAAATGGAGAAATTAGTTAAGGAAAGAAGACAACTAAGAAAGCAGTGGAAAAAAGCAACAGAGGAAGAGAGGGAGGGAATTAATGTGTTGCAAGAAGAATTGAGAAGCAGGTTAGCAGTGCTCAGAAGGGCCGAATATCTTAGGAAAAATAGAAAAAAGAAAGAATATGTTAGGACAGCGTTTACAGGGACCCATTTAAGTTTGTTAAAGGGTTGTTTAACCAGGAAAAGGGAGGGCAGCTTAAAGCAACAAAGTTAGAGGTAGAAAAGTATCTAAGAAATACATATTCAGATTTTGAGCAGAATAAAGTAGTAGACCTTCCGCCTGACATGCCACCATTAGGGGAGATAGATCAGGAGATGGATGTTAGACCACCTAGGTGGAAGGAGGTTGAGGAGGTAGTCAGGCGTGCAAAGGCTTCTTCGGCCCCAGGGCCAAATGGAGTCCCCTGCCGGGTTTATAAAAGCGCACCTGATATCCTAAGGTTTTTGTGGAGGCAATTAAGAATAGTTTGGGAGAAACAGTTTATTCCCAGAGCATGGCGTAGGGCAGGAGGTGTTCTTATTCCAAAGGAGAAGGAGTCGTCAGATCTGAGTCAGTTTCAGATGATCTCTCTCCTAAATGTAGAGGGGAAGATTTTCTTTAGTGTAGACGCACGGAGATTAGCTAGTTACCTAGAAAGGAATAGCTTAATAGACACTGCAGTACAGAAGGCAGGAATACCAAGTTTCGCAGGGTGATTAGAGCACACTAGCATGATTTGGCATCAGATTCAGGCAGCCAAGAGTGGGAAAAGAGACTTGCATGTAATATTTTTGCACTTAGCAAATGCGTTTGGTTCAGTGCCACATAGCCTTATTTGGGAGGCGTTTGATTATTTTAGAGTGCCTGGAGTAGTTGTCAATTTAGTAAGAGCATATTTCCAGGACATCAGACTATGTTTAAGTGCAGCAAGCTTTACAACAGGTTGGCAGAGGCTAGAAATAGGCATTATGGCAGGGTGTACGGAAGAAAGCTGCCCTACTGACTTGTTTTATGTGAGGGACAAAGGACATGTCCTGGTCAAAGGTTACTCCAAGGTTTTTTACAGTGGAGTTGGAAGCCAAAGTAATGCCATCCAGACTGATTAAATGATTAGATAGGGTTTCTCTAAGGTGCTTAGGGCCGAGTACAATAACTTCAGTTTTGTCAGAATTTAGAAGTAAAAAATTATGGGTCATCCAGACTTTTATGTCTTCAAGACATGTCTGCAGTCTGACTATCTGACTAACTTCATTTGGCTTCATTGATAAATACAGCTGAGTGTCGTCTGCATAACAGCGGAAATTGATGCTGTGTTTCCTGATAATGTTGCCTAAAGGAAGCAGATAAAGAGTGAAGAGGATTGGTCCAAGTACCGAACCCTGTGGGACTCCATAACTGGCTATAGTGCGTGAGGAGGAGGAGGAGCTATTGTTAACATGGACAAACTGATTATCTATCCGATAAATAGGATTTGAACCACCTTAGAGCAGTTCCTTTAAAGCCAATTTCTTGTTCCAGTCTCTGTAATAAAATATTGTGATCAATGGTGTCGAATGCAGCACTGAGATCTAAGAGGAGAAGTATGGAGGCTGATCCATTGTCTGAAGCCATTAGAATATCATTGGAAACTTTAATCAGCGCTGTTTCTGTGCTGTGGTGAGCTCTAAATCCTGACTGAAACTCTTCAAGCAAACCGTTCCTATGCAGATGGTCGTGTAATTGGTTTGCTACTGCTTTCTCAATGATTTTAGAAATGAAGAGAATGTTTGATATGGGTCTATAATTGGCCAAAACATCTGGATCAAGATTCGGCTTTTTAAGCTGGGGTTTGAAGAGTCTGTCTTAAATCTTAAGAGTCTGAGATACATAACCTAAAGATAACATCAAATTAATGAGATCTAGAATGAAGGGCTCAATTAAGTAAAGAATGTCTTTAAAGAGGCTGGTCGGCACTGGGTCTTGTGTTCGCTATGTACAGGTAGAAAGGCTTGGTGTAGTCTGGTGTAGCTAGTGTTGGTGCGGTTTGCATGTTCTGTTTTAGTGTTTCAAATGCTACCATAGCGTCAGTTGTCCATTTCAGTCGGGTTGTCATTGTGGCATTATCAGACTGTTTGATTAGATCTCTGAGAGGAGCCACTTTTTCTGCATAGTCCTCTATCCACTCAGAGTTAAAACCTCTTATCCCCAAAAATGTCATCATTTGTCCAACAGTCTGAGGGCATGGGGCTTTGCTCACACCTTCTACTTGTGATGATGAGATTGCAGCTGTGCCGTGGGAGACAGTTCTCCCCAGATACTCCACCTGTGTTTGACAGTACTGAAGTTTTGTTTTGGACACCTTGTGTCCTCCTTCAGCCAACCTTTGTAGAACCTTTACCAAGTCCTGAAGGCATTCTATCAAGGTAACTGCGCAGATTAACAAATCATCCACATATTGTAACAGGTTGCTGTTTAGCGCCAGACCTTCAAGATAATTTTTTTACATTAGGTTAAACATGTGTGGTGACCATGCAAACACTTGTGGGAGGCAACTATAGGTGTACTGTTTACCTCTGTATGTGAACGCAAACAGATAACGGTACTCTTCTGACAGTGGTATACTGAAAAACGTGGAGCACAAATCAATTACTGTGAAAAATTTTGCTTCAGGTGGCACGTTCGTGAGTAGTGTGTGAGGGTTGGGCACTTGTGCTGGTAACTCTTCCACTATTTCATTTATTATTCTCAGGTCATGAACCAACTTGTGTCTTAATTTGTCTGATTTTAACACAGGAAAAATAGGGGTATTGCATACACTATGTGTTTCAACCAGTACTCCTGCTTCGATTAACCCTGTAATTGTTTTACTTACTCCTTCTTCTGCTTCTGGTTTCAGTGGATATTGAGCGCAGCAAGGGAGTCGCACGCCTGGTTTTAGTATGGGGTTGGCAGATTTCACCAGGCCAACGTCAGTATCATGCTTTGACCACAACACATCTGGAACATGTCTTCCTTCAACTCCACATTTGTCTGTTCTGTTTCATTGGTTATTAGAACAGCTTGAGTTGGGATCAGTATCACCTCTTGGGGTTTTGCCAACATTGATGTGCCACACAGGATCTTCATCATGTTCACCTCTGGGGACTGAAAAATCAGTGGGTTATCAGTTTTGTCCCACTGGAGTGTAGAGGAAGTTTCCATCATTGGTCCCAAGTCTTTATCTTTAAAATTTTCATTTTTTAGCAGGGTAATGTGTGGTATTGATTTTGGCACATTAAACCATTTTGTGAGGAATGGGTTACATTCTACCTGTAATGCAGCTCCTTCTTGCCCAATTACAATGTACTGGGAGATCAGCTCAACTTTGATTCCTTTTGTCATTTTGTCCCAATCCTCTTCAAATTTCTCACTTTTTGTCTCATCATAGAACATTGTGCAATGATAGTCAAACAATGGCTTAGAGGCTGTTGGGATTTGGGCCTGGATGTACTTTCCCCACTTCTCTAACACCTGTGTTACTGGTGTAGAGATTTCCCCCAGCCAATAAACTTTAGTCCTTTCAGTTCGTTTTCTCATCAACATCTGATACCCCAGGCGTCTTTGTCAACATAAACTCCCAAAGGAGAGCACCAAATTTTAAATTTTAATTTACACAACGCATCTCTTCCTAATAAATTGATTGGAGTTTGGCTTGACCCTAATATTGGAATTTTGATTTCGGCCTTATTAGTGGCAATTTTCACTGGAGCGGTCTTTGGAATTAGATAGATAGATACTTTATTAATCCCCGGAGGGAAATTCAAATTAGCTGCTTTATTCCCGAGAATCCTACAGTCTCAACAAATTTTTCAGATATGTGGAGGTGAGTGGCATACTTTGGACTTACAGGTGTAAGTTGCTCCAGTGTCTACCAACATGGGCTTCTGCTTGTCTTCTATTTGAACCTGCAGCATTGGTTCTTCATCAGTCCCTATGATAACGGTTGGGAACTGACCCTCCCCTTTAGGATTCTCTGGGCAGCATTAGTAGCCGAGATTGGGCCCTGCCCATGGGTTTACCGGGCCTCCAGCTCCACCTTGCTGAGGCTGGCCACGGCCGTATTGAAAGTCCCCACCAGTTCGAGGGTGTTGGCACCGATCAGCAATATGTCCATATTCACCACAATTCCAACACCCCTTTGTGGAACCACTACCACGTCCACCTCCTCTATACACCCTCTGAGGTCGATACGACCCCTGATAACGATTGCCAGGATGTTGCATGTCAGGTGGTTGCTGATAGACATTGACCACTGGTGGTGGCTGAGTTTGGGAGCTCCAAAAGCTGGTGGATGTGTCAGTGGCTGGGGTGGCATAACATTCTGTGCCCCCACCGCCAGGACAGGTGCAGTGAGTTCACTCGGCTGCTCCTTTACTGCTTGAGGGCCCTTGGTCGCCATGACTGCAGCCTGTGACTTTGCCTTTGTCTTTCCTTGCAGCTCATCCAGCTGCAAATGTGCAATTTTCCTTTGCATGTTTTTGTCCTGCTCACGCATTTGTCTTTCATCCTTCCTGTGTTTGTCAACAGCATGCACCACATGATCACGAAACTGTTCATGTGGCATGGATGTCAATCCCACAACATCATCCAACCTGCTTCGGACAGGGGCTGGCAGTGCTTCCACTATGGCGTTGCGAAACAACGTGGTCAACACCAAGCTCTTGTCTATTTCTTCTTCTGTCTCTTGTTTCCACCCCCTCATTTGACATGTTATGTAGGCTGCAGCATTTTCAGTCTCTGATAGGGGCTCCCCTTTTAACACTTTTGTGTCTATTTTTGTTGGATATTCATCACAACCCAACCGGTCGAGGCAGATGGCCGCCCCCCCTGAGCCTGGTTCTGCCCAAGGTTTCTGCCTCTTAAAGGAAGTTTTTCCTTGCCACTGTCGCCAAGTGCTTGCTCATCGGGGGATCTGTTGGGTCTCTTTAAATAATTTTATAAAGAGTTTGGTCTAGACCTGCTCTATATGTAAAGTGCCTTGATGTAACTTTGTTATGATTTGGCGCTATACAAATAAATCTGATTTGATTTGATTTGATTTTGATCACACAGTGCTTTCCAGAGTATGGATCGATATGCATTGAACTCAGTTTCATCTGCTCTGGGGTTCAACATCCAGTCATTTTTGTTGGCTTTTAGTATGTTTTCCATAACAGGAGCTCCACAACACTGCACCCATATGGCTTTAATGTCCCCCAGGGCCAGCAGTTTGCCCACAGTTTCTTCCTCAAAAGCTCTGATCCATTTGTTTGCACCTTTATGGATATCAAGCAGCCGGCTAACCAGCCCAGCGAGGTCGAGTGTTTGCCACGGTACATAATGTCCTTCAGTTCCTTTAATTAGTATTGGATATTGGCCGTCTGCGTAGCGATCAGGTTTTTTAGATTTGGTCTTGGCCTAAAGTCATACGTTTGACCCCGATGTTGTCCTACTGTTGATTTTTTTAGCAGGTTTGTTCACGTTACTGGCTACCTATGCTTCCTCCAGGTTACATTTCTTATTATGTAAGCTGTGTATCTCTTCCTCAATTTCTTGAATCACTGTGCAATTTTTTGTCTTTGCAAGTGTATTCCTGTTTGGTAAAGTTCTAGCCAGTACGACGACCCCCCCGCACACTCATTATGTTTTGCATAACAGTCTAGCACTCTTGGTTGTTTTCTTTCAGTGCTACAGTATATTGGGGGCATGGTTATGTCACTCTGTGGTGTTTGAATCTGAGCTTGGCTTGCTGTTCTGTTTAACCCTGTTGACTGACTTCTGTTTATCTGAGAGTTCTCCTGGTTGCCTGCATTATTGTCCAGGACTGCATTGCCATTAGCATTATCATTTCTCATCTGAGAGTTTCCTTGTTTTCTTGAGCTATCATTCGGGTCACGCTCGCCCAATACAGCCTGCGGTAAAAAGTCAAAATCACCTGAAAAGTTGACCATCCCAGCCAGGGATGGATACACCCCTGCTGGTTCCTGCTTGGGGTTTTTGTAACGCTTATTTTGTTTTTCTTTTAATTCAGTCAAACCTTCCTTCAGGAAATTCCTGTAGTTTTCTCCTTCTTTTTTAAACATGTTTAAAATTTTTATCTCCAAGTCTCTTTTATCTTGTCTTTTATTTTATGATTTTTGATTTGCCTTTCCATGTCCTCACACACTAATACATCAAACGTGCCATCCTTGGGCCATGCAGAGGTCATTCCTTTCGTTCGCTTCTCCCGTTTTTTAGACATTTTAGTAATTTGTTTCAAAAATTTTGGATATTTAGCCCCGATCAGGGTTGTTGGCACAATACTCATCTTGCTATTAGCGCTTTTTAAAATTATGTCAACTGATACATAAAGAAAGAGAGGAGAAGAAGAAAAAAAAAAGTTCTATGTCTCTGTACAGGACTTGGGAAAAGCACAAGGGAGGGGGGACCATTTTTAGCCCTCTGCGTCTGTGTACTTTCCTGGGCCAGTTACCAACTGTGAGTCGACTGTACTACCACGCCCAAACACGCCTTCTTCACTCCCACTGGCCACTCACACCAATCACACTTGACTAGGAGGAGCCCAGGGGCGTTCCTCTTCGGTCATTCACCCTTTTTCTTTAACTCTTTAACTTTACTTTAACTCCTTCGATTCTGACTTCACAACTTCCTTTCTGTGCCACAACCTGGCCTAAACACCTCACTCTATTTGTTCACTTCCAGCGGTCTCCCTTCAACCATGCAACACAATTCTCTCTCATCCATTCACTTATGTCCAGCCTTGCAGATCAACATACATTTATGCATTTTTTCAAAACAACCACACATTGCAGATTTACCAAAATAAGACAGCTTGCATTATAAAAAACCTTATGTTCATGGAATGGAGTTTTGTTCATGCAAAATACTTTCAGAATTTTAGAGTTGCTACAGTATATTCAGTGACACAGCATATCAGCACAGACAGCTTTGATTTGTTCTGTTGAAAAGTCATGTCTGGTTAGTTGTCTTTGTCAGGGGAAATTATCTACATGCATTTGTTTATGATTTATTTTATGTCCTAATTTTTGGGGTTTTTAACCCACTTGGTTATTCAGGAGATTTATGGAACTTGATTTTATCGTTAACCAACTAATTTATTGGGAGTGGGAGAACTGGCTGGCCACACCAGTTCCCCCCTGTTATGACCTCAAATTTTTCTCCTGTGTGAACTTTTGTAAGTTGGAAATTAGAGAGGTCTGAACTTCACTCTTAGCTAGGAGTTATACACAGGTTTTATAATTATAACTTATTTAATTATAAATTGCCCCAATCCAGGGCTGAGGACTGATTTTCTTGGACGAAATTGAACTTATAGGTCGCAGCTTAGCTGCTTCTTTCTCTTTTCTTTTGCACTGCTACTGAAATGCATCTGTTAAGTTCGGCTCGTTCCTTGACTAGTGGATGAGGTGTGATACTCCACCACATATATATTTATTAATAGGTGAGTACAATTTGGGTTAGGGTTTCCCAGTTAAGACTATTGCCGCCCAAAGATACCATAGCCCCACCGATTTACAGCATAGCTCACGGCGCGCTTCCCATCTCAATTTTATCCTCAGCCTGCAGTTATTACACGCACACAAACCAGGGGGCTCCTGGCGCTGGCTCTTCTCTATCATTCAGCGCTTCACAAAACTCTTATTTCCACAGCACACAGCTCGAGCATCTCCGGCTCCGTTCTGTGGTTGGACAGCTTAACTTTTCAAACATACAAAAGGGATCCAACTCGTCCCTCCTTTCTCTCAGACAGCCTATCCAAGCACTATGACTGACCAGTCGCACCGCCAGATATGTCCAATCAGCCAAAATGGAATTCACACCTACGTTGATCAAGCTGTCACAGAGCACCTTCCGTGCTTCTCATAAATAAATAACCATAATAACACAGCACACACTTTTACAGAATTTGCTGGCAGAACCTCCATGTGCAGGTTTCACCTAGGACCTGTGTCCCCCTCTGATCCTCCACCAGTCTTTCCTTCAACAATGCTTCAACAATGTTTTTGCTCCAATATCCTCAAATCAGGGGTATAGCAAATGGTTTTTTTAAATCAACCATTCATTTCGAGTGCATCCACAATAGCTGAGACTTTAGCCGTCACCCCCCGCAGCGAGTGTACTGATGTAGGTTTAATTTAACCTACCTTGTGCTGCAGCTTTGTTCAGTGTGGGACGCGGCGGCCTCCCTCTCAGCCCAGGATCCAACCTCGATCACGTCGGGGTCACCAATTGTGTTGGGGCGGAAAGAGGTGGAAAAGAAGAAATCAGGTTGTCCGGACACAGGTGTCCGATGGGGAATCTCTTTATTCACATCAGCCCTACTAACAACGTAGTCAGAGACAGAACCACCAGAAAAACATGTGACATGCTTCTTATACCTAAGACAGGTTACGTGTGTGTGTTGTGTGGATAGCCTTTGCCCTTATCTTGAACTTCAACCATGGTGATTGTGCAGCACTATGTGTGTGTGTGTGGTGTAGTTCTCTTTCCTGGCACCCCAGATGTCTTCTACTTGTTGTTTTGACTTGTTTGGCGCCAGAGCAGGTCCTGATGACCTGACTCTCATATTGACGCATGAACAGAGACAAGGACTCTGGAACCTGTCTTTCCCTTACAGAGTAACAACTTTTCCTTCAGAAATTAGACAGATGTCAGTGTAAGGGTTTTCCATACCAAATTTTGTGTTGATCAGGCCAGTGGTTCAGAAGCAGACAACTATTAAATAACAAAAAACTAATTATATCACCATTCCCATTTGATTGACACATATCTCTGACATTACATGATGTAGCGACTATTCCTTCGTAATTTAGATAGAGCATACCCCAGAGGCCCTACAAGTCAATTTTTTTTTCAAATGATGTTGCGGTTCACGAGAAGATAATTTTTAAGTATTTTTTTCACATATTAAAAATGAACGTAAAATGGGCGTTTTCAAGTGCTTGTGAAATGTGTATTTTTAATGGATTGCTTTCAAATTTGGAATATCTTGTCAGTGAGGCATTGCCACTGTGCACAAGAAATTTCAGAACGATTGATGCAATGGTGCACGATATTGGCTCATTTGCATATTAATGAGTAAAGGAAGCAAATTGATTGGCTTGTGGCGGCCATGTTTTTTGATGTACCATCTTCTGCTTCAAAATTTAGGTCGGGATTAGGCTCAAAATGATGTGTTTCGAATTTCATGCCGATCGGCCCAACTGTTCTGGAGAAGATGTCATTTTAGCTGAAATCATCATTATGCAAATTAGCTCAAAATCCAATATGGCGGACTTGAATGGTCCAAGAGGCAAATTTGTTCCTTGTACTGAGGGGAACCTGTATACCAAGTTTCGTGACGTTTGGTCAAAGGGGACAACGGGCCCGACCTTTGGAAAATGGCGACTTTAAACCTAAATGGCTGCCAGGTCATGTGACCTATGGACACCAGCTTGTACACACTTGTTTAGGACATGACCCTCTACAATCCTACCAAATTTGATGACTTTTCGATGTACGGTCTGGGTTTTATGGGCAGAAGAAGAAAAGCAGCGGGAAAATAATAATAAAAATAATAATAATAATAATAATAATAATCCGAGCAAAAACAATAGGGTTCCAGCTTTGCTTGGACCCCTAAATAAATGTCTGTCTCACCAGTGATCCAAACATCGGCGATGGTGAAGTTTAACTCTGTGCGTCCTCGAAATGATCCGGCCTTTGGAGCAACTTGTGTTCTCTATGGAAGTTCTTAATTCCCCAGCGTTGCCAACTTTATTTTCTGTCACATGACAACCAAAGGAACATTGAATGAACTTAAATGCAGCTGCAGCTTAAAAACTGGGGCCACCCTGTTCAAACACTCCTATCCAGTAGGGATAAGCGAGTACACCACTATCTGTATCCGTATCTGTATCTGTTCAACCGGGGTGGGGCTTAAACCGGAAGTGGGCGTGATTTATACCGGAAGTTGTATTTTTAAGCCTGAAATTGTTATGGGTTGAGCAGAAGTTGCTATATTTATTGTAAGCCTCAATATATTTTTATTTACAGCTTAATTTGTACTACACCAAGGTAGGAAGAGCAAGCTGACCGGAAAAAAAAACCTGACCCGGTGAAGAAAGAGTTAGAATGAGAAACGCAACACGGGCTGCGTGCAGCATTGTCTCAGCACACAAGCACCACTTCTGTTATGAATCAAGTTTTTTTCACGGAGTAACTCTGCTGATAATACGTTTCGAGGTAGGAGTATGCTGAAGAAAAATTGATAGTAACGAGCAAATGATGTGAGATGTTGCTGAGAACAGAGGTGTCGGGGAAAATGAAGACAGGCTGTCACTGTGTGCTGTGTGGGGCTGCAGTGGGTAGGGGGGGCACGGTCTGTGACGATCCTATCACAGGATGTAGACGCACACAAACACACTCATAGTTCCCTGAGGAGGATTTTCCTTCAGCCCATGCATGGATATTGACTCGTATTACTCGTATGATACTCGTACTCGTCAGAATTGCTATATCCGTACTGGATACTCCTTTCAGCCGAGTATTCGGCTCAACCCTACTACGCAGTTTCTCCCTCATCAAGGACCACCTCTCCGTCACCAGCGCACCTACCTAAAACAGGTCGGCTGCTCAGTGACTGGTTAGAGGGAGAGTTGCAGTCTTAAACAGACAAACCCCAATATCTCTACCAAAAAACATACCAGTGGAATAAATCTTATCAGAGATCAATACATAGCCAATCTATGTATTCCGAATAACCTCTGTATTCTTTATTTATCCCTCTTCCTATGATGCTTATATTAATGTGACGGTGTCACAAAGGCCTGAATGTCTTCTAGGTTTGGGTTGTTTGTTGTTGAGTATAGATTTTGATAAAAACTGTATTATTGATTTCCTGGGGTGACTGCGTATGTTTGCTGTTTGAGTCCTGAGTTGCAGTTAAGAGATTTTTCTCTGTTGCATTGGAGTTGGTTTCCAAAAATTTTGCCTGATTTGTTGATAACAACAAATCAGGCAAAATTTGTTTAAGTATATAACTGTTTTTTTTTTAAAGGATATTTTCTAGTTGTAATTTGGCGTTTTGCAGTTAGGTCCATAATTATCCGTTTGGTTTCATTGCATATTGTTCTGTTAGTTCTTTAATCTTTTCTTCAATGTTTTTTTCAGCCAGATGATCCTGATTTTTTTCTTGTAAGAGGAATAAGATATATTTTTGCCTCTGATCACAGCCTTCACAGTTTCCAAAATCACAGATAGAGATAAGTTTCCAAAACGTTTTTCCATTCCTTCCTTATTAACAAGTCAAATTCTGCATCCCTTAGTAATGAGGTGTTAAAGAGCCAAGTGGTGACGGTTTCAGGGTGGGTTTTTGTGCGATAGAGTTGTTTGACAGGAAAAAGAGAAAAAGAGCAGTGCACTGGGGAGAAGATGGTGTATTCCTTTTTGTAAGATTTTTGAGGCTCCAGCCATTGCCAAGCCCCAAATTATCCATATATTCCTTAAGGACTTTGGCTGATTGCGATTTTTTTTGTGTGTGTGTGTGTGTGTGTGTGTACTGAGTTATGAGAACGATCTATGGAGGGATTCAGGACTGTGTTACAGTCCCCTCCAGTGATTGTAATTGTTGTAATTGATATGTTAGATAATTGCCAAAAAAGTTTGTGGAAGAAAGCCAAATCATCGTTATTAGGAGCATAGATGTAACGGGGTAGCCCGTGCCCTATAAAGTGACATGCATTAAAAATATATATATAAAAAAAACAGGAACTACCTTCAAAATATTTATTTGTTTTAGTCTTCAAGGAGCCAATTGTTTGTAACCTGTTCTGTGGTGGTGGTCTTGCATGCCTCTGAGATTTGAAACTGCCAAAACATACTGACAGGTACCATTGGGTTTCAAAGGGGTATTCCCCAGAGGAAGCTGCCAAGTATTGTAGAAGTGGAGGGGTGTTTTTGGTGTGATGAGTATTTAAACCTTAAAGCTTGACAATGAATGACAATGACAGGTATTTTAGACCGCAATGAGGAAATTCCAGGACAGAGTTAACCCCTTTGATTTTCCAGACAAGGTTCAGTACAAGAGATACTGATCCGTAAATTGCATAGCATGTATGCTGGGAACAACAGCTCGCAGTTGCATGCTAACAATGCTCCAGACTGGATGTGTTGCACTGCGGTTCTTTACCTCAGGTAATTGATTACAGTTTTTGTTTGTTCGTTTTTCATTTACTATAATTAATTTGTAACCTTCTTGTGATGTCTTATAATCCCATATTCAATGGTTTACGGGGCAAGAACGACAGGAAAATTATATGTAAATTATTTATTGTTTGTTAATTATTTGATTAGATAATCCATTCATTCATTCATTCATAGGTACATTCATGTATACTTTTGGAAACGCTGAGAGCCTCAGCAAGCAGCAAGGCTATCCACTATGCAAAAAGTTTGAGCAGGGTATGGCAACTATACACTGAATGTTATCTTCATTATGTTCTCAAACTGCGTTATATTACACTAATCAAGACTATTTCTTTTTAACTTTAGGGCAGTTCAGTGAAGTGCCACCCGAATTTGATTACCCCCTGCCCTGATCCGGTTCAATGTGAGCCTCTCCAAACCAGGGTCAGGATTGAGATGGCCTTTAGGGTCATCAAGGCCCATTGCATCTGTCTCCGTGGGCTGAGGATGGTCCCAAACCAGGCATACAAAGGAATTTCTGCGTGCATTATACTACACAATATAGCGACCATGCGGAGGTAGAGGATCCCTCCAGTAAACCCACCCGCCCCTGATGTGGAAGGCCCTCATCACCCTTGATTACCCCTCAGGGAGGGCCGTAAAAAAAGGACATCATTGAACATTTTTGATTTAAGCACAAAATGTTTATCTTTTTTTATTTCACTGTTTCACTTTCTTCTCTCCAGTTCCTGTAAAAAAACTTCGTATTTCAGCTTCATTGTCTGCGATGCCTGAGAAAATAAAACACTGAATAACCTTTTTCTCATGCTCTATTTTTTCCACCTCAAGTTAAAATGTTTAAATGAGTTTAAAATTTTTATACTCTAAATCAAGCTCCAATTTTTTTTGTAAAGTGCTCTTGCAGTGTCAGCACCCACCTGAAACAAATTAAATACTATTGTGGCGGAAAGAGGTGGAAAAGAGGAATCAGGTAATCCGGACACAGGTGTCAGATGGGGAATCTCTTTATTCACATCAGCCCTACTAACAACATAGTCAGAGACAAATCCCAACATGCAACATGTGACATGCCTTCTTATACCTAAGAGAGGCTATGTTTGTGTAATGTGTGGATAGGCTTCACCCTTATCTTGAACCTCAACCATGGTGGTTACGCAACACTATGTGTGTGTGTGTGTGTGTGTGTGTGTGTGTGTGGTGTAGTTCTCTTTCCTGGCACCCCAGATGTCTTCTACTTGTTATTTTGACTTGTTTGTTCATGCGTCAATATGAGAGTCAGGTCATCAGGACCTGCTCTGGTGCCAGAGACAACGCCTCTGGACCCTGTCTTTCCCCTACAATACATACTACAATGGCTTTAGCAAAGTACAAGCTCTTTGTATGGTTCACTTTAAAATAATGCCAATATCATGCTGACTATCCTATGAAATAAAACTATTTATCTCATGACTGCCCCCCCACCCCCGCCCAATGTACGATCAGCAGCAACAGACATGGCCCTCAGTTGGAAGCGGAAGGAGAAGAACAAGTGGGAGGCGGTCCGACAACCTCCCCTCTATGTAGTATACTGGCACTGGCCAGTCACGTCTCGCAACCTGTAACAAGGGCAGAGAGAGAAACAAAACACACACACATCGCTGGACTGCACCCCTTGTGCCTAAGAGGGTACACAGCAACAAACACATCCATCAACTATAATATAAATGACTAAGAGTCATAACAATGTAAATGTATGTGATAGGTTGAATTTACTTCTCTGGAGCATTTTTGGTTAAGGTCTCACTATCCACTGTGCAAAATACAACTTACTTTCACAGTAAAAGGATAACTGTGTTTTGGCAACACAGTGTTTTAACTTTGGCTCACTGAAACATACCATGTACAAATGTGGTGCTTTGTGAGCTGCCACCTCCACCAGGATCTCTACAGCCTCTACAGCCTCTTTCAAGAGGAGCCTCCATTATTTTAAAGGGCAAGGAGGGTAATCCTGAGTAGGAGCCAAACTTGCAAACCATATCAAATCTTTACCATTGTGATGATCCTAAAACAAAGAGAGGGTGTAAAAATAAGTACAGCTTGATACATGTTGGTTATAGCCCACATCAGGGACACATACACAGCCTATAAGATTTTATAGTAGACCTGCTGACCACTTTAAAATATGTTCTTATATGTATTTTTCATTTGCTCCCAAGTCCTTTTTGCTCAATTGAAATAATGAGGTTCAAATTGTACAACAGGCAATAAAAAATTTGAAACGTAAATTTATGGAGCACATACATTAATCTTGCCGATGTGGTGGAGAATTAATATTATAATCCCACATTTCCAGCATTCTTTGCTGCTTTTTGCTGCTGCAGCTGTTTTACTCTTTGCTTGAATAATGGATTTTCGGTATAACACACTTTGCTCCTCAATTTTGAAATACACTGCTCTTTGCGTCTTCTCCAGGGTCCAATTGGTCGGATATAGCAAACCCTGCCCTTTTATGTGAACACGCACTGATCTAGATGGGAAAACACTGGGTTCAATCAGCAAGTTAATGAGCGGCTTAGTGACACCGCTTTTCCAGATTGAGGATGTCTGGGTAAGTGCAGCAAGATAATGAAGAGATCCCAGGCATGTTTTGTGATACAGGGCCCAGGGGTTTGTTTCAGAAAGCAGGTTAGTAAAAACTCAGTTTGCAAACTCTGAACTGAAGGAAACTCATAATTTTCCATTTCAGCAAGAAAGGCTACTTAAACTCTAAGTGAGTTACTATGGAAAGTGAGTCTGCGAACCTTACCTGATAAGAAGCAGGTTTTCTTTAAGAAACTTAGAGTTTCTCCTGACCCCTCCTTACAGAGCCAGAAATGCTGTTTTTTCGTTTCCTTATTCTTCGAGTCATTATGTACGTATTGCACACATTTTAGACCATCTGTCTGAATAAACATCCACAGGGTTCTCAAGTTTTGAAGTGAGTTCAGAGTGAGATTTTACCAGCGGCGACGGGGATTTGGTTGAGGTGGGGATGGATGTCTGACAAATGATGCATAAATTCATTCGAACAAAAATATTTATTGTCTTCAGCATTTTACTGCATGTGTGTGTGTGTTATTTTAGTGCATGTTTGCGTGTGTGTGTTGTTTATTGTAAGTGTTTGTGGCTTGCTTTGAGGCCTTTAGGATAGGGGTTGGTGGCTCCCACTTGAAACATTGTGGTTCCAAACCAGCCATTTTTACTGTCATGATTGATGACAGAGTGCCATTAAGTGCCAAACTGTTTCTTGTTTTGGTCTTGTTTAGACCAACCATGGAGAACACCCTCTCAGTGTCAGCGTTTGAATGTTGGAGCACAAGCACTAATGCAGCTATCTTTGACAGCCTCCCAAACTGTCTCAAACCGGTCACCTTTGAAAAAATAAACCAAAAGTGTCTATTACTCTAATGCTTATCTTTTATTATTTCATATTAATTATATATATCATGTATGGGCAAAATATTTCTTACCTTGCTCTTTGTTGAGGACATACTCCCCCAAAACTCCTCAACATTAAAGGTGGTGGGATCTTGGGGCATGGGGATGTCCATGAGTTGGTAGTCCAGGAACTCCTCCCTCACCTTATCCTGTTCCTGTGGCCCATGGAACGGAAATAGTTCCTGAAATCTAAAAAAAAAAGCACCATGTGTGAAGAACTAATTAATTTGTTTTGTGACCCTGATCAAAATTGAACTTAATAAGTATTAAATATGTGAAATCCTGGAAAATGTGGAAACCCTTGCCTGTCTACAAAGTATAGGGCATCTTCCACCCCACACTCAGCCCTCTGCTGGACATCAACAAATCTTGCATGTCTCAGAACGGCCTCATTGACGGGGAGGTTCTTGAGCCCATACTCCACTGCCCTGACCAGAAATGCAGTGCTGCCTTCTCGAATAGCTCCATCTCCTGAGCTGTGATGTCTCCAGCCTCAAGGAACCTGTTGAGGGTACCTCTAGTTGTGAAGCCAACATTTACCTTTTCTCCTACCAGACAGAAAACAGAAAGAGATAAAGATAATTAAGTACATTAAACAATATCCCAGAAACAAAATCACATTTTATTCACTAAATGCATCAGGGTAGACACACAGGAATTTGACTGTGCAATCAGCATTTTAATGCAAGACTAGACAGACATACAGTGAGGGCACAGATTCAGCAAGATATGCACAATAAGTGCAAGTGATTCCTCTGTAAGCATGCTATTTTACCCATAGACTACATATACATTTTATGACTTTTCCATCACATCAGATATATCACCCAACTCATAACAACAGTCTTTCCAAAAAGTATTTGAGGTCAATGAGAAATGTATCTCCTAATTTGAGACTTAAAAGTATTACCTGGTAGTTGGTTTTGTGGGTCTTTGTAGGCGATGTCGTAGACTTCTCGGCCCTGGAGTGCTGATGGCTTCATGAACCTCGCACACAGTTTCTTGATGAACTTTGTCATCTGCAAATTTCTAGTTAATAAAAGACTTACATGAATTACTGAAAAAGGGACTTATCAGCCAATCAAAAATGAGCAGACATATTTGGCAGCAGAGTAGGCCAACCCTTGCATTTTACCTCTCCATGGAGCAGGAAGATGGAAGACCTTTCTCTCTGGAGAAGGAGGTTCAGTGTGGAGAACACTGGAAGCACTGCTTGAAAGAAGAGGAGGTAGACTTCTGTCATCGGGTTGGAAAATGCATCCACAAGGCCTTCTAAACCTTGGTTGATTCTGATCTGTAAATAAAAAGATGTTATGCTTAAAATTATGTATTTAGTCTGGTGTAATGCAGCTGTACTACTGTCAATGAAATAAACAACATACTTAAGGACTTAAAATAGTTGGTAAGTGGTCCAAACTGCCACAGAATTTGTGTGATGCACATCTCTAGGCTTAACCATCGCACTGAAACGTGTAGCAGAATCTCCATATACTCGCTCCCATTGAAGTCACAAAATTCTAGAATGGATAAGATATATATATATATATATATATATATATATATATACATAACAATAGCAAAGAAATGAAAAAATTTTTGTATTTGTTGTACAACAATAGAGCTGGTTGAATCACAAAGCTGCAAGGTAACCTTTACGGTTGGTGCTTCCCTTAAACCAGTACCCCACATCCACAATCACCTCTGGATCAAATCCGGATATCTGCAATATATTATAGATTTATTACAACACTATACAGCAAACAGTGTCACTTGGCATTGGGCTTGACAGACTGGGAATGTAAAGAGTACATATTTGAACTTACTTCCAAAAACTTCTGCCCTGCATGCTTGGCAGTGTTGTGTACAACATGACAGGGGCATCCATGTATGTAAATGCTGCCATTTTCTCTCAGTATACGGGCTGCAATTGAATTTGTGGCACCTGTATTTACAGGAGCATTATCGATGGAGAGACCTACACAATTTATCCAAGGGATATTATTTTCCTGCAAGGTGTCATTGATTTTTTTATAAATCACTTCTGCAGTGCCACAGCTCTTTCCACTGGTGGTGCACATATCAAGGAATCTGTGCACAACGTTGCTCTTGTCAAATATTCTCACTGTGAGGGGATTCATCTTCTCTAGACCTGTAACAATAACGTGCATAACTAAACTTACATCTTGTTCGAAACTTGTATGAGTGTGCATGAAGAAATGGATACAAACTTAAATTACTGCTAGTTTTTAAACTCATACCAGTATCATTTGAGCCATCTGTGACTAGTGTGAAAGGATTCTCTCTCATCTTCATCACCAGTTCCTTCTTGAAATGTGGTGCCACTGCTTCATTTATGATGCACGTTGTTTTTGTACTTGCGCTCTTAAAGCTCTGAGCCGTGGGGGAGTTTCTAAAACATTCTTTGTACAAGGGGCTGAAATGGTCAGCAGCAGAAAATGGAATATTGTGCTACACCATTGCAACAGCAACCTTCACCCCAGCGCTCCTTGTCTGCAATAGAAACAATTGATTAATAATCATAAACATTAGATAAGTTTTTATGGAAATACAACAATTTGATGGACACTGCAATTAATAAAACATTTCCATCAGCCATTTGGTTTTCCTGTGCTATGTACCTTGGCCTCTTGTACACTCATGCTTCCAACAAAGGTTTCTGGTGTGTAGAACTGTGTAACACTGCTGGCTGAGTTTAGAGCCTGTTCTTTGGCACGATGTCCCTTGCCTTCTTGACACAATCTCTACTGGCACCATAGCTGTCTTCTTCGCTGCCTCATCTACAACCTTTTCTTCAGTGTCCTCCACTACTGCCCTCTCCACAGTTTCCTTTTCTTGGCGTAATCTGGCCACCTTTTTAGGGAGCTGGGAGAAGCATGACAGGATGCTTTTTTGCCTCTTCCCTGACATCTTTAAAGGCAAATGCAATAATTACTACTATGCATCGTCTGGATAAGATACAATGAAATATTTGTCACACACACACACACCAGAGATGGAAATTAACTTTTTTGTCAATTTTAAAATCTACCTTCCACTACCAGCCACTTTTATATTCAAGCATTGATGTGTGTATAGAAACATATTTTTGATCACTTACTGTAATCATCGGGTCTTTTTCGTCCATATGAAACCTGCTTCATTTCAGCGAGTGTCCGTCTTCTTTTGTAGCCAAACCGCGGGATATCAAAATCTACCCGGATACAGCAATGCTACTTTTTGATTGGCTGTTCGGTAGATATACTTTATTTGATTGGCTTGCACGTGGCACGCAGCTTCTGAACTCTCGGGGGAACTCACTTGATTCCTACCTGTTCCATTGTTAAAGAGGTGCAAGTTGGTGGACGTCATCGTGGTAATTTAAAATCGTGAGAAATACAATGTGTGAGAGTGTGAACGGGTGGGAATGCGTGTGTCACACTCCAATGCATGAGACTTGAGAGCATTTGAAATGCACCCTTTTCAAACCCAACAAGGACAATAAATGTCTACCTATCTATCTATCTAGATATACATTCATTTATTCATTCTGGAGACAATCCCAGCTCACATTGGGCAAGAGCAGGGTTCACCCTGGACAGGTCACTTGTCAATCGCAGGGCCAGCATACAAAGAAATTTAGAGACGAAAAACCACTCCCATTCACACCTATGAGCAATTTATAGTCACCAACTAAACTAAACATACATGTCTTTGGACATTTTTTTTCCCGAACATGGCATGTCCTTTAGTTGAGGATACTGTAGATGAAGAGGCTGCGTTACTTAACAAGGAGTTAAATATAAATTAAAAAAGGGAATTAAGTAATCATCGAGTTGATTTTGAGGCTCCAGGTAGATGTGTTATCATTTCCAGATTACTGTTTTTCTTCACATTCTATTCAATATAATTTCCACAGGATTGTAAATTGAAATACATTTTGTATGAATGATTATAAATTAAATTCTGTAAATAACATGGTCCTGCAACCTCAGACTGGGATTATTATGATATATATTATGATTATTTGAATTTCTTTTAGGATTTCCCAAAGTGATTGGCTGCATCAATGGCACTCACATTCTATCACTGCTCCTTTACAAAATTAAGCAAATGATGTAGGAAGTAGGAAGTCCATCCACAGTATTAACATTCAGGTATTGACTAAAGTCTCAAAATTTCAAAGACTACATCACAACACAACAAATATCTTTGCACTGCGTTGACAGTATCTCTGCACTGTCAAGATTAATATGTGATGTTACATATATTATTACCAAAGTCTAGGCAAAGTGTCCTGGGACTGTGCTTGTTTCACAGATATATGGTGAATCTACCCTGAGCAACAGAGGGGAACATGGTGTTTAAGTTTTGTCTTAAAGCACTCTGAACAACAATTTAGTAAACACGCAAAGACCACTGATTGGTTGGAATGAATAAGTATATTGCACAATATAGGAGACAACTTATGCACAGGAAGATACAAGCAGTGTCTCAGAGTTCTGCACAACAGTTATATAGGGCTTCTGAACGCATTCCTGTTCCAGATAATTTTAACTACATCCTTACATGGGGGTTCAGGAGGCCCATCTCCAGGTTCAAGTTCAGGTCTCGTCAACTACCCGAAATCTTCTCTACATATAGGTACAGAAGTTTCAGATTACTTACAGTTATATGAGTTACAGTTGTTTTTCAAAGTAGCAGTTGTTTTGAATGATGAACCTCCTGCTTTTCCTTATCAATGGTCGACAGCCTAAAGCTTTGTACAATATAAGTCACTTGTCTCCTTCACTTAAGAAATACTTTCCCATGTATACAGTACATACTTGCTTTATATGCCCAGATAAAGCACTTTGTGATATGAATAGGACTATATGATTAAATGCTGCTTACTTACAAGATTTCTGCTGGGTGACAGGGGGTACCTATGTAAGCCCACTCTGCTGACCCTTGACCCCTCACCCTGAGCCAGGCCCCCAACAGGACTTTACTATGGCCCATTGCAGGATGAGAGCCTTGATGGGGATTACTAGATGCCTGCTGAAAGCCTGTTTCCAGTGTTTATGTCACCTCAGGGTAACCCCTGAGAGGGCCTGTGACATGATTGTGAGATGTATTGTTCATAATTATGCCACAATTAGAGGGGAACACTGCCCTGAGCTACAAATGGAAGACCCCAATGAGGACCCCATCCACCCTGCAGATTTTCAGGATGGAAGTCAAGTCAGAGACATTATACACCAATCAGGCATAACATAACATTACTAACAGGTGAAGTGAACATCACTGATTATTTTTTCATCATGTCACCTGTTAGTGAGTGGGATATATTAGGCAGCAAGTGAACAGTTTGTCCTCAAAGTTGATGTGTTAAAAGCAGGAAAAATGGGCAAGCTAAAGGATTTGAGCGAGTTTGATAGGGGCCAAATTGTGATGGCTAGACGGCTGGGAACTCAGAACTGGACAATGGAGGAATGAAGGAAGGGAGCTTTGTCTGATGAATCATGTTGGTTTTTTTTTACATCTTGTGGATGCCTGGGTGTGTGTGCGTGGGGAAAATATGGCACAGCAGTAGCAGTGTGACACTTTGAGCAATGTTCTGCTGGGAAAACCTTGGGTCCTGCCATCCTTGTAGATTTTATGCCACAAAGTAAAAATGGTTTGAGATGCTGACTTGGCCCCCAAATTCCCCAGATCTCAATCCAACTGACCATCTGTGGGATGTGCTGGGCGAACAAGTCCAATCCGTGGAGACCACATTTCCCAACTTACAGGGCTTAAATGATTTGCATCAAACATCTGGGTACTAGATACCACAGCACACCTACTGGGATCTAGTGGAGTCCATGCCTTGACTGGTCAGGTTTCTTTTGCGAGCAAAAGGGGTACCAAAACAATATTAGGCAGGTGGTCATAATCTTATGCCTGATTCATGAAAATTTAAGGAAAAACCCAAGACGGTCTGTGAATACTCATTTGGGGTCAAACTGTACTTGTACTCATAAGATCCATGAGCCAATAAGATTGCTTGATTTGAGCTACCCATTTTATAATTCACTTTAAACTGCTTCCAAGTCCTGTGGGATTGTACTAATAGAGATGGGACTTACGCCTTTTTTAAGGGAGTGGGATGTTGTCGATCTGTGTTCAAAAGACTGGCTCATTTTTATATTTATTTATTTTTAAGAAGCTAGCTTGGGGATAACTCTCCAGGAACCTCCAGGAAATAATCATAGGGAAGAATGATAGTGTAAGATTTGGATCCGAATCATTAAAATTTAGACATTCCACCAAAATACATTCTAATGGTGGGATATCTATATGTAAAGTGCCTTGATGTAACTTTGTTATGATTTGATGCTATATAAATAAATCTGATTTGATTTGATTTGATATCTGTGTTTGAATTATTCTAAAATATTGATTATAATTTCATTTGGCAAATGTGGACTAGATTTTCATGCCTGAGTGCCAGTCATGGTAAATTCCACAAGATGGCACCATATCCCTCTGCTATGACATTCATTTATTCATTCATCTTCCACGGCTTATACATTTCCGGGTCGCGGGTGGTGCTGGAACCAATCCCAGCTCACACTGGGTGAGGGCGGGGTACACCCTGGACAGGTTGCCAGTCCATCGCAGGGCCAACACACAGAGACATACAGAGACAAACAACCACTCACGCTCACACTCAGACCTATGGACAATTTAGAATCACAAATTAACCCAACCATGCATGTCTTGCCATGCTGCCCGCTCTGCTTAGACAGTGTGTCACCATTTTGGATTTACCCTTTGTATAAAATGTGCATGTATAAATAAAGCTACCTTGACATAGTATTCATGCAACCCCAAAAAAATCTTTGCAGCACAGTAAAAAAAACTAGGCAGGCTAAAATGAATTTCCAAGGAAAACATCATTTAGTGAAAATTTTTTGCACACAAGAACATATTAAACAGTAAAGAAAAAAATGTGAAAATATCTATCAAATGGCCTATTATAAAAAATTAAAGGTGCTGGAAAAAAATTCTAAGCAGCTGGTTAGTAGCATGGATCTCCCAATCCCTCAGTTTTGCATTTAGACACAAATTTTCTGGTGGGAAACCATATAAGGAAAAAAAAATTTTGAAAAGATTTGTTTGCTTTCACTCTGTGTCACCTGGGCACATGAAGAAATGATGTGCAGAAAAGATTAGCAGTCAAGTTTGTTCACTAAAGCATGTTACCATATTGTCACAAGATAGTTGGCACCTGTATTGAGAAGAAAACGGGGCTGTGTGGGGGGTTCCGCTGGCACAAGTCACCAAAACCTTGGTCAGTTTTCTGTACTCTCTCTCCTCCCCATGTGTGATCTGTGATGTGTGGATGAGTTGTGGGAGAAGTCTGTAGCTTAGACAATGAAGAGGAACGGAGCAAGGACCATTCCCTGCAGGGGCCCCTGTACTGCCGATGGCCATTTCAGACACACAGTTCCATGCCCTCACACAATTTGTGACTGCATGTGTGTTTGTGAGATAGTCCACGATCCAGGAAACAAGAAGAAGTTCCACTATTCCCAAATTCAAGCAAAACCAGTTTTGCTAGTGACTGCTACTATATTGTCCACCCGGTCCTAAATCAGAGTTTCTATCAGACTTCTATCAGACATAAAATCATTATAGTGAATGATTTCAATATTCAAATCAGATCAAATCAAATCAGATTTATTTATATAGTGCCAAATCATAACAAAGTTACATCAAGGCACTTTACATATAGAGCAGGTCTAGACCAAACTCTTTATAAAATGATTTAAAGAGACCCAACAGATTCCCCCATGAGCAAGCACTTGGCGACAGTGGCAAGGAAAAACTTCCTTTAAGAGGCAGAAACTTCAGGCAGAACCAGGCTCAGGGGGGTCTGCCTCGACCGGTTGGGTTGAGAGAGGGAGAGAGAGAGCGTGAGAGGGAGAGAAAGAGAGAGAGAGAGACACACACGAGGGGGGGCAAAGTTGGGTAGAGTAGGGAGAGATGAGAGCAGGAGGAGGGGATATTCAATACAGGTGTAGGCACGAACATATGATGCTGCATGAAGTTCATAGAAATGATGCTGGATGGAGTTCATGAAGATGTGGGAGCAGCAGGCGTTGCAGGAACATGGGATGGTGATGATTCACCACCTGCAGGATGAGGACAGGGAGAGAGAGGAGAGGAACTGGGAGAGAGAGAGACTTCGGGAAACATGGTTAGTAAATACAGTACACATGCTTAGAACTGGGAGAAACAGGGATTTTGGAGAAGCATTGTTATTGATATGTCGGCGCATGCAAGGGGGAAGGAGAGAGAGAGAGAGAGAGAGAGAGACAGAGGAGAGGGAGAGAGAGAGAGAGAGAGCGAGAGGGAGAGAGAGAGAGAGAGAGAGAGGTGGTCAGTGCTCCCCCAAGCAGCCTAAGCCTATAGTAGCAAAGCTAAATGAACTAAATGAACTTTAACTTTTTAACAATAAGCTCTGTCATACAGAAAAGTTTTAAGCCTGGTCTTGAAAATTGTTAAAGAGTCTGCCCCCCGGACTGATAATGGAAGTTGGTTCCATAGAAGAGGAGCCTGATAACTGAAGGATCTGCCTCCCAATTTACTCTTGGAGACTCTAGGAACCACAAGTAAACTTCTATCTAGAGAGCAGAGTGGCCTACTAGGACAGTAAGGAACCGTGAGCTCTCTGAGATATGATGGAACTTGGTAATTAAGAGCTTTATACGTTAACAGAAGGATTTTAAATTCTAATCTGAATTTTACCTGGAGCCAATCAAGACATTTTAAGAAGAAATGTGATCCCTTTTTGTAGTTCCTGTTAATATTCGTGCAGCAGCATTCTGTATCAACTGAAGGCCTTTCAGGGATTTGTTTGGACATCCAGATAGTAATGAGTTACAGTAGTCCGGCGTATAAGTAATGAATGCATGGACTAGTTTTTCTGTATCCTCTTGTGACAGGATGTTTCTGATTTTCCTAATGTTTTGCAAGTGAAAGAAAGCTGCCCTACAGACTTGTTTTAAGTGAAGGATAAAGGACATGTCCTGGTCAAAAGTTACTCCAAGATTTCTTACAGTGGAACTGGAAGCCAAAGTAATGCCATCCAGACTGATCAGTTTTGTCTGAATTTAAAAGTAAACTGTTTCAGACTTCATCCAAACTTTTATGCTTTCAAGACATGTCTGCAATCTGACAATCTGACTAACTTAATTTAGCTTCATTGGAAAATACAGCTGAGTATCGTCTGCATAACAGTTAAAAATTGATGCTGTGTTTCCTGATAATGTTGCCTAAAGCTGTGAAGAGGATTGGTCCAAGTATCGAGCCCTGTGGGACTCCATAATTGGCTATAGTGCATGAGGAGGCGCTATTGTTAACACTAACAAACTGATGTCTATCTGATAAATAGGATTTGAACCATCTTAGTACAGTTCCTTTAATCCCAATTTCATGTTCCAGTCTCTGTAATAAAATATGGTCAATGGTGTCAAATGCAACACTAAGATCTAACAGAAGTATGGCTACTGATCAATTGTCTGAAGCCATTTGAATATGATTGGAGACTTTAACCAGTGCTGTTTCTGTGCTGTGATGACCTCTAAATCCTGACTGAAACTCTTTGAGCAAGCCATTCCTATGCAGATGGTCATATGATTGGTTTGCTACTGCTTTTCGATGATTTTTGAAATGAATGGAAGGTCTGATATGGGTCGATAATTGGCCAAAACATCTGGATCAAGAATCGTTTTTTTATGTTGGGGTTTGATAACTGCAGTCTTTACAGTTTGATTTGATTTGATTTGAAGTGCTACCAAATAAACACCTGACATCATTACCCTGAGTCCTGATAAGGGATTATTCTTCCCTTTTAAAGGAGACAATGAAAGAGTACAAATGTCATGTAACTCCACTTTAGTCGTTTTTCAGTCCTTGGTTTCTGCAAAATAACACATAAGGACAAAGTCAAGAGGTTTTTTTTTTTTGGGGGGGGGGGGTACTAAATCTGAGAGGCAGTTTAACCTCCCGGCCCCTTCAAGTCAGTCGGACAGGTCTCTGAGGAGCTGGAGAAGGAGGAAGAGGCCCCAGGGCGGGACCTGGTGATGGCTGACACAGCGATGGCTCTGGCAGGGCAGCTGTAGTCGTGGTAGGGTAACTGCAGGGCTGCGGTAGTGAAACAGGCACTGCACAATGCTGTTACTCTGTTGCATCGACTGCCTCTGTAACCAGGGTGGTTTGGACCCAAAAGCAGTACACTGGAGAACAGGAGACAGTTGGTAATGACCTTTATTGTCAGGGAGAGGGGCAGAAAAAGACCGTAGTCTGCAGAGTCGGTCACCGGTGCTGAGGTGCCGACGAGGAGAGAGCAGAAGGGTGGTCAGAGACAGGCGGATGGGTCGTAGCTGGGAGAGCAGACAGAAGCCAAGGACGCTGAGGCAGAACTTGTGGTCAGGGATGAAAGTCAGGCGGGTATACCAGGGAGCAGACGTGAAGAGCAGGTTGGGAACAGGCAGGTTTGGCCGTGGGAGATCAGAGAGGGAATAGAGCGCTGGAGAATCTTGCATAATGCTAAAGAACAATCTGGCAAGGAGTGAGAATGGAGCTGGTGAATATATACTGGGGTTTATTGCAGGGGATGGGCTACAGGTGTGCTGATGGCTGAGTGAGGGCAGGTGTGGTGTGAGCAGTGGAAAAGTATGAGTCCAGGGTGAGAGACAGGGGCAGACTGTGACAGCCTCAGGGGAAAGACCTGGAGGTGTCGTATGTTACAACGAGTCACAGTGCCATTGTACATTTCCACAAGACAGGATCTGGGCTCCATAGATTTACACATGATTCTGGCAGATGCTGTCCAAACTTTGTCTTTGTCAAGCTTCACCTGACCTCCTGACCAGGACGCAGCTCAGGGAGTGGACAAGCTGAATGTCTGTGGTTTTGGAAGTACAAGTAAGCCTCCTTTGCAGCAGCATCTTTCTGGTAGATGAGGTCATGGTTTACTTGGAGTGGCTAAAGTCTTTTCGAGCACTGGGACAGTGGTGTGGATTTGTCTCCCTGTCATGAGCTGGGCAGGGCTTGCTCCAGTTGCAGTGATTGGTGTATCAGGTTGTTTAAGGATACAGTGAGTACAAGTTAAACATGGTCACTTCACTCGCGGGGCGTGAGACTCACGCATTGCGTGAAATGTAAGGCACAACTGTAACCACTAGCTGGAAGCATACTACTGAAATGAAGCTCAAAAGATTTTGGGACAATTCCACGTTTGACCACAATGTAGCTGCAATGGAGAGTGGCACTGTGAACGCTGTTATTAGCTGCTGTGGTCGAGATAGCTATAGAGTGAATGAAGAGAGGGACCACTAACAGTAGGAAAGCCGGTGAATCAGATCAATAAAACATTATTTTTCTGATTGTTTCACAGCGGTTACGTTCAACAGCACAAATAAACTCCACAGTTTAAGCATGGACCTCAGTTTGTTTGTTTGTTTGTTTGTTTTTTTTGCTTTTTTTTGTGTTGTTTGTTGGGAACATTTGTTAACTGGTAAAATAAAAATTCCCAACCTGAATTATTGTCCCCAAAAAAATTTAAAAAATAAATAAAACATAATTGCGAGTAATTTGCTCAGTCTAGGGTGGTTGTTTAGGAGTACACAAAAACTCCCCCCGTCTCATCCAATGACTGGACAGTTTCAATAGGGTGCCCGAGGCAATGCGCTCCTGTCCTACTTGTTACCCTCCTCAAGACAATTCTTCCCTGTCCATTGTCATTCACAATCACACACACCCAAAGAAAAATCCTTCACACCTTCCTTCTGTTTAGTTAATAGCCTAAGTTGTTGTAACTTTCATTAGCATACAAAAAAAATTTATCACTAGAAGTTTTTTAGTGTTTCTACTCCTTTTTATCTGAGACTGATTATATTTTTGTGCTGTATAATTTATTTTAAATTTAATAGTTTGTAAAAAAAAAATGTAATTACATAGAAAAAAATTACAAAGTAAAAATACAGTACAATAGTCTACTATATAATAAAATACAGTATTACACATCTTTGGAGAGATGGTGTCCATCCCACCGTGGGTGGTGCCTCTCTCATATCTAAGAATATGGCCGAGTTTATTAGAAAGCTAAAACTTTGACAACCCCGAATCGAGACCAGGAGGCAGAGCCGCAGTTTAACACGCTCCTCTGCGCCTCAGTCAGAGCGGTTCCCTGCCAAGAATAGAATAGAGTCTCTGTCTATGCCTAGGTCTATAGAAACTGTGTCTGTCCCCCGACCACCTAAATGTACTAAATCTAACTTAAACAGAAGAGGAGCTAAAAAAAAGAAAACTTAACTGAAACCAAAACAACCACAAATTTGGTCTCAAATAATACTGCAATTAAATGTGGACTGCTGAATATTCGATCACTATCATCCAAATCTCTACTAGTCAATGATCTCATAATTATCATCTTATTGATTTATTTTGTATCATTGAAACCTGGCTGCAGCAGGATGAAAAGGTCAGTAAAAATTAATCTACACCCTCCACTCATGTTAATTTTCACATCCCTCATACCATAGGTCGAGGGGGGGGTGCCTGCAATATATCAGTCAAGGTTATTAATCAACCCTAGACCAAAAACGTGCTATAGGTCTTTTGAAAGCCTCACTCTTAGTCTTTCTCACTCAAACTGGAAAGTTGAAAAACCCAGTTCTGCTAGTTAGTTAATACCGTCCTCCTGGTCCGTACTCAGAATTCCTATCAGAGTTTTCTGAGTTTTATCCGAGTTGTTACTCAGTACAGATAAAATCATTATGCTGGGAGATCTCAATATTCATGTAGATGTAGAAAGTGACAGCCCTAGTTCTGGGTTTCTTTCATTACTAGTGTTGTGCCTAGGATTGTGTATATTATTGCTTCTTATCAATTCTCAATCTGGAAGGGATGTTCTCTACTGTGGATTGACTTTAAAAAATTTATTTTTAAAATTTTTAAAAAATTACTGAAGGAAAGAGTGTAACAATGGTTGTAACTCTCCGAGGGGGGTCTGGCAGGTCTTGCTGATTTGTGGTGTGGGCTGCAATTTAGTGCCTGGGAAATCAGGGCCTCCTGATGCCACAGTCAGATAGGAGCCTATGATGGCACTTAGCGGAGGTCTGTGAAATCTCTGGTTAGAGCAATAGTCCCTTTGAAGGTTTGAGAGGTGTGGGAGATTGAACTCTCCCCCCCGGACCTCATAACAATCCCCCCCTCGGTCCAATAGACCGGGCAGTTCGTGTCTATCTGGACCGATGAGGTGAGGTCCGGTTCTTTTGAGAGGTAGTTGGCTGTGGATGCGTCGAGGGTGCTGCTGAGTGGTCTGAAATGGTTAGCGGGCATGGCTACATCTATGTTAAGGAACATAAGGTAATATAGGGTCTAGGGTTGTGCTATATAATCACTATAGGTTATTTCAGCTACAAGTCCTCTAAAGCTAAACAGGAGTAACATGTGTTGGCTACTAAGGCGTGGGATTTACTACTACTACAAAGCAAAGTAACTATTCCTGTATATCTATTGGATCGTCTAATTGTCTCCATGCACAAGCTCTAAGATACCAGGAGCCATCGCTACGTTGTCAGTGGTGGACTCTAAGGTATCCTCTCTAAGTTCTCTGAGCTCTGTGGTTTGGTATTGGACGGGGACTCTTTGCCTGGCAATCTTGCTCAAGCCATGGTTACACTTATCCAACTTCCTTTGCAGAGTCTGTTTACGCCTCAGGCACAGTGTGGTAACTACCAAGATTAGCGCATAGCTGAGGCACACACTAAGGGCCAGGATAGTATCGGGGGCTGACCAGGCATACGCGAGCGGCTATTTGACAATGTTGCCTTGGGTCATGATTTCCCTGAGGACATCGTCTATTGGTGCGACGTCAACAGTTTGGGTTGCTCTATACTAGACCTGAAGGAGTGTCTCAGGTGTTAGCTCAAGAGCATGCGTGCAAAAGAATTCAGAGATCTCAATTTAACTTTTGTATTGGTCAGGGTTCAAGTAGTAGAGGGCAGAATAACCTATGTGTAGTATGGCCTCAGGAGGAATAGTGGCCCATAGGGTCTGGCCGGGAAGTGTGAGTCAGGTAGCGGTGTTGTGCTGATCATACATTAAAAGGGTGGTGTTCGCTGGAGTATTAACCAACCAGCGGCTACCGACAATCTCGGCATGCGTGTTGGTGACCTGGGTTCGAGGCGTGATGGTTGTGGGGCATTTAGCATTGGCAGTCATAGTCGTAAGGCCGCATATCCCATCCGTATTTTCCTGAACGAACGGCTTACTGGGACACAGGTAATGAATGTCTTTGGTGATTGTACACGTGTAAATTTGGGACCAGATACAATTCTGGGCTGCTGTCTTGGTAGGCGATAACCGGAGGAGTTTGGATTTTGACATGGGCGTCTCCTTGCCAGACCCCGACGTTTATTACCGTTTTTAATTGGTATATGCTCTCTGAGGCAATGATTGGCAGATTTAGGAGGAACCCGATTTCTCTCAATTTGGGATCGACATGAATGGTTACGGCGCTCCCAAGAGTGTAGGCCAAGTGAGCTTGGAGGGAAGTGACCGTGTCTCTGGTGGCGGAGGCTAGGATGCTCTGGACCAGTGACAGGGGCACTAAGTATGGGGGAATTTGACTCATAGCCAAGCTATCTACGGATGAAGTTATGCCGCAAAGCATATCGGCCATTAGAAGACTGACGAGTTGAGTGTGGGCATAGTCTACAGCAACAACTGACAATAGAGTATCTACAGCGCGCATAGTCTGATTCAAAGCTTCGCTGTGGGTGTTAACTATCAGGATTGTTCCTTTTAGCGATTGTCCAATGGTTTGTAGTTCCTGCTGTTGTTTGTAGATCAACTTCCTAAGTTTGGGGATCTCTGCTTGCATTTCCCCCACGTGACGTTGCACGGCCGCTACATTAACCGAATTGTACGCAGAGAGTCCTAGACCAAACAAGGATCCCGCCAGGGAGGCAGCTGTCAGCAAGCCTCCGATAAATCGCTTGGATCTCTGACTGGTCCCGCTTAATTTTGACTGAGTTACAGTGAATTTCTGGAGTTGCCTCAGTGTGTGGGTAATGTCCATTTCTGCATGTTCGGTGGCGGTGCGCTCCCACTTCCGACCAGCCCAGCTAACTCGGCTAGCGGTGGTAGGGACCATTTTGTTACATACCTTTCAGGGGTTTAACCTTACGAACACCTTCTGGGTATGTAGGCGGCAATTAGTGATGGGGAGCCCAGGTTGCTTCTTCAGGACGATTCCAGAACTCGGGCCCTGCTCTACGATCTACGAGCGGACTACCACGAGTGCCAGGCTGAGGGTCAGGAGTACCAGTGGTTTCGCCAAGATACAGGCGGTGGTTTGCGCTGTGTCATTAGGGGCCGGCAAGCATTCCGCCCATTTGGTGAAGGCGCACGTGACCGACGGGAAGTATTTATTACCTGTGGTGGATTTGGTAAGGGGCCCCACCCAATCAACTTGAAGATCTGACCGGGGAAAGGAAATGCCTCTGGGATGCAGGGGCACTCTGTGGCGCGGCTTGGACAGTTGAAACTGGCTGCACACCAGGCACCCTTTGACGTAGTCCGCCACATCTTGTTGCATGTGTGGCCAAAAGGCCACTTGTTTTAGTGCGGCATACGTCGCTTTGACGCCTTTGTGCCCTGCACACAGGGAGTCATGAGTGTGTGTCAACATCAACCCCCTGTGGCTCTGAGGCATGACGAGTGCGGGAAGCGAGTGATCATCAGAGACATGGAAAAGCAGTCCCTTGACCACGCGAAGGGAAGAACGGACATGGTGTAAGTGTAGCAAGCCAGGAACATCGTCCAGGTCCGTGCCAGACATAAGCGAAGTGGCAGGATTATTGAGGGAGAGCAGCATTCTGCAAATAGCAGGGTCGCGGTTTTGGAGGTCCGTGAGGTCAGCGTCAGTCAGTGCAAGACAAGGACCTGAATCGGCCGACGCCGCAGCGGGCTGCAAACGAGACCAGGAGACCACCGCGATGGACGGGGTGGGCGGGGTGGGGAACAATTCTGGTAGAAATTGCCAAGGAGTTCTGCTCACTGCTCCCTCTTTTGCTACAGTGTCCATGAGGTCGTTCAGCTCTTTGTCCACCCCCCCGTCAGGGGAGTGGCCGCGGACTTCTTTCCAGAACACCTGCCTGTTGTGTTTTTCTACCAAGTGGTCACAGGCCAAGATAAGATCTATTTGTTTAATCAGCCTTTTGGAAGCTGACGTGAAATTGTCCTGTCTCCATACAGGAAGGTGGCAAATGAAGGAGAGGTGCGCATGTAAGGAGTCTATACGAATGACCAAGGACTTCATGTTATGCGCGATTGTCATTTGGGACACAAGTAATATGCTTGCCATTTCTGCGTATTGGGACGTTTGCGAGCCCAATTTGAATCATTGGGGTTTGGAAGGCAAGTTGTTGACACACACAACACTGATCTGTATTTCTCCGAGTCTCCCTTGCCCCTCATTGGTTTTCAAACTGTTGGCTTCGGTTAACACCTTCTCAACACGGGCTTCAAAGTCGGCGTCAGGGTTTCCAGTGGTGGGCGGGGTGGCTTCTACTGACCCCCCTGTAGTATTGTTACAGAGCAGTTGCTGGGGTGCCTCCCGTGGAGAGTCTAATGACAGTACGTCAACGGCTTGTACGACCATCTGGTCTTGGTTGTCAACCTGAGTGTCCATCCGGACCAGGATGTCGCCACCCACATATATATTTTGTGTTAAATCTGGGAGAACTAAGAAGGGGTGGCCAAGAACTCGATTGTTCCAGCATACCGACACCGCACAAGTTCCAAGGGCAGTAGCTACTGCATCTGAGGTTGGTTCCAGCGAGAACAGGAATGATTTATTGACCCGTTCTAGCCCAGGGTTTGATTTTTTCAGCGTTTCGTACACTTTCTTGCTCATAGCGGACTTATCACCCCACAGTGCAAGCCCCACATCTTTGACCACGATGCCCTCAAGGTGGAGACCATGCTCTATTCGCAGGGCGCACTTGCCACTTTCAGAGAGGTCGGTGAATCTATCTGTGTCTCTTTGAGCCTGAACGTCTGTTTCGGCTGCCTCTGATGGTGGGCAATTGGACTCGTTATCATCACCATGTGCGCCTTTATCGAGGACGCAACACTGGGCTTCAATGATTTCAGGAGTAGAGATAGGTCGGGGTCTGCGCACTTGTGCGTAGATTTTCATATGCTTCAAGTCAATAAGCGGTTCAATTCGATTAAAAGAGGGATGGAGTCAATAGGATACACGTTGACCAGGTGGACCAGAACCATTGGTCCAAGAGTGAACTGGATCATTGCCATGGACGTCAAGGTTGTTTTGATAGGGGCGTATGGCCTGACGTCAAGAGAACACTTCTGCAGTTTCAAGTTTCGTTTGGAGGAGCGTGTCATGGACTGAAATCTCCTGAAGAATGTGGATGACATGAGGGTTATGTCTGCAGCCGTATCGAGCAGCGCGTCCTGTGTGGGCGTGTTCTCAAGTGTAGTGGGTAGATAATACTTTCGTGTTACCCCCCTTTCTACAAGGTTGGCGATGAACCGCATTACCGTTGGCTCACCTTGATGGAGGGATGGCCCTTCGTTTGAGGGGGTTGTTTCGGACTCAAGCTGGACTACAAGAATTGCGGTGGGGGACATTTCTTCACTTACCATGGTTTCGGTCGTGTCTGCCGGTGCAGAGGCTACTGTTGGTTCATCATTGATTGCTCCCAAGGTTAAAGCTAACAGATCTGCTTCATTTTCTCAAGTTTGTTTTCTGCCGCAGTATCAGCGAGGATCTGTCTGATTTCGGCTAGTTCTTTCGGCTTACCGGTTGTGTTGCTGTTTGTTCCTTGAGGCGTAGGTCCGTTGTCCTCATCTCTTCGTCCCCGGGGTCTCCTGCATTGGCATGCCGCAATGGTTTGCCCTGATAGGGGGGATATCGGGAGTCTCGTCTGCCCCAATCTCTACCGTGGCGGGCTGGCGAGGCTTCACTGTAGTTGCTCTGAAACCTCACTTGGCGTGAGTCGGAATGATGACGCCTATGGCCTGGCTGGCTCTGGTTTCCATTATGCCAGGTGGGTTGAGATTGTCCGCGGTGATAATTTCTCAAGGGCGAACATGCGTTTTGGTAATACCTACCTGATGCTGCGGAGGAGTGTGGCCGAGGGGGAGATGCCCGCACTGGCGGTTCTGAGGCCCCTTCCAGCTCTAGTGATGGGGTCTCAGTGTTCACAGTTAAGACTGTGGGTTCAGGTGCTTTAGCCATGGTTTGTTTCTGTTTCACGTAGCCCTTCAGGGCTAGCTCGCAGAGCGCACGACTCGTGTTCGTGGGCAGGCGGAGACGCCAAGGTGATGACTCCTGGTGGGATGGAGATTTTGTATGAAGAGGGATTTGAAGTTCAAGTCTTCTTCCATCCCCACCTCATTCGTTTGACCGAAATACGCCTGTCTCAAGCGTTGATAATAAATCATCGGATTCTCGTTCCTTGCCTGCTTGACTGTTAAAGCCACGGCGAGACCGACCTGTGACAAGAGGTCGGAATATTCTTCGACTATGGCATGTGAGAGCATCTCATAGTCTTCTCTAATGCAGGGGGGCTGCCTCTTGATAAAAATACGTACTTCTTCACTGGAAGTGCCCCTACTGAGATAGATCTTGTCATCTACAGTGGCATCAGGGAACTTTCGCAAGTAATAGTCGATGTTGTTGAGATAGCGTTGTGGGTTGTGAGTGCCTATGGGTTTGGGGTCAAACTGGGTGATGTTGCGAGCGATTTTGTCAAGGTCTCTATCAGTAGGCATGCACCCTGATATGGGGTGCTGTTTAGTTTTAGCTAATCGATCCTCAGAAATGTTCACCGCCCTTTTCTTTTCTTTTAGTTCGCCGACAGCTGTCTTAGTGATTTGGTTCGCATGCTTATACTGTGCTGCCAGCAAGGTGGCCAACTTACCCAATGCCGCAGCTTGGGGTTTATCTTTCAGGGTCATTGTCAAGGCCTGGCCTATGATTTCGGCTATAACTTGGTCTACGCCGGGTGCGTCGAGTGCAGCGACCTTGCCGATATAGCTGGGTATGCCATTTTGGGTCAATTCCGCGAGTGCGTTGTCGAGGTTATCGAAAGGATCGACCAGGCTCATGGGAGGAGAATTAGTTCCCTCAGCCATGTTTTTTCTTAGCGTGGTTGGTCTGGTTGAGGAATTCCTATCTTTTGGCAACGGCAGTGCACCTAGCAAAGGACACAGCGGTATTGATGTGACAAGCAGCAGCCAAGGATATCCAGCAGGCTATGCAGTGACCCAGAGCATCCAGAAACACAAACAGATTTTAGCAGATGTGCAGTTGATCGGGCGAGCGAGTTGGTGTTTGGATGTTCCTGTTAAGCCTCTATATTGTAGGAATTATGCATGCAGGTTTAGTATATTTGGGTAAGGGAAGCAGATGTATAAGGGATTAAGTTGTGTTCTCACGAGCACTACTGAGATTGACAGTGATTAGTGTGCAATTTCTATGATAGTGTTGCTATACACGTTAATCAAAACACAGCAGCTTCTAAGGATGCAGTCTCTTCCTGTTATGTAATTAGGCCAGTATTATGTGAGGGTGCACGCTGTTGATTTAGGGCTATGCAGTTAAAAACATTCCCTTAGTCACAGTTCATTATTAAGACACTGCAATAGACAGAGGTTAACCAAATCAACCAGCAGAGTGTGCTATAGAGAGCAGAGACGATTTCTCCGCCCTCTAGCACGGGGTAGCGCGACGTCACGAAGAGGGGCGGTTCAGCTCCACCTCCCGAATGGCCTCAGGGAGCAGCAAAGTTCCTGCCGGCAGAATTCTAAGACTCAGCTCAGAGGCACTTCCGGTCCAGCTCTTAATTTGTAATCCAACCGACAAAAACAGGAAGTAAGATCGACTGTGTGGACGGTAACTTGCGGTTACGCAGCGGCTTAAAGTCAAACACTTCCCTGGCTCTATAAGCTTTATTCTGCACAAAACCTGCGCAGCCTAAGTGATACATGGCTCTGCCATGTACAAACAGCAGATTCAACAAGACTAAGCCCACACACTTTGCATGAGCTGTGTGCGAGCAATAAACGGAACAACTTCCCTAATTTTCAGCTATTTTGCTCTGTAGAGAACAGAGAAAAAACTATTAAACGCCACTTGTCCTGTGATGTTAAATTCACGCTCTCAGCTCTTGTCAAAAGCACAAGACAAAAGCCGACAGTGTCTTCATCGCACCGTCTGTCACAAATAATCTGATAAAGTTGATCAAGCCTAATCAAGTCTCTCAGTTCTGGGGCCTAGAAACCATTGGAAACTCGCAAACTTGTCCTATCCCACAGATGTGATATTGAACCCTGGCACAGCACAGACAGTTCTTAATCACCCAATTAAACAGTTTTTTTTTTTTTTTATTGTAACAGTTAATTCAACTTGTCATGAACTGTTCCCTCTGACAATTCCTGACAATCACGGTTCAGGCATCAATCTTCACTGATGTCTGACCCAAATCTAGCAGCTCAAATCAATTATTAATTTCATAGCTCAGACATTGCCTTATCAATGCTCCACTCAGATTTAGCAAATCTGACCACAGCGCAAATTTACGGATAAGACATCAACTCTCAGCTTCAGCGATCGCAATGCATTCGCAGGACATCACTCCATCCGTTTACAGTAATTAATTAAAGTTTCTCACAATAGCCTCACACGGGGCTTCAATTTGTTGTGCCTAGGATTGTGTATATTATTATTGCCTCTTATCAAATCTCAATCTGGAAGGGATGTTCTCTACCGTGGATTGACTTAAAAAAATTACTGAAGGAAAGAGTGTAACAATGGCTGAGTTTTAAGGTTTTTATTAGCTCATAAGTGAGGAGTCAAACGTGTTCATTTTATAAAGGTGGCAAGTTAAAGTATGCGTTAAATGAAATAGGGGAGCTCGGACATGAAAAGAAACATAACGCAACACAACCAAGAAGATTAAGCAGCTAGTACCTAAGTCGGGAGTTTGGGCGAATGAAAGGGAAGTTGTTCAACAAATGCGTTGCAAATCTATCTGAGGAAGGAGAGCTTACTTTTCTTTTAAACTAAAATTTGGGACAATGTTGTCTAATTGCCATGCCTCGCACCACTCAGAACAGCCAGCTAGGAGAGCAGATAAACGCAACCTTACTTTGGGCTGGCGAATCAACTGGTCACGAAAAGGTCAGAGGAGATATCTGACGAGAGCGACCGCGTCGAGGTCCTTCATCGTGGCCTCCTAAGTTAGACTGGTCCTCGGCTGAAGTGGCTGTTGGTCTGTCTCGTCCCTCTTCACCGGCAATGTTGTCCCTCGGGCAGCTGGCTTGGTGATATCCGAATTATTCCTTTCTATTCTGATGAGGGAACAGATGGGAGCAGCGCGCAGCACCAGTGGCTCTGGTTGCCAAGGCAACTTGAGACGCTGGGAACTGGGTGCAGTGCAGCCAAACTTGTTCCGATCACCGGTAGTCTTTGCTTCAAGTCTAAACTTAGGCCTTGTTGCTAAGCGGGTAAGTCTTGACTTCTGGTTTTTGAGCCATGTGAATTTTTTTTTTTTTTTCATTAAAGCTTCTCCATTAAGCTCTCCTCTCCAGAACTTTTTCGCCAAATTTCTGCCCCTTGTAATGTTCGTATTGACTATTTATTGGGGGCCGACCCACGGGCATGGTCTGGTTATCGGCGTGAGTTTGGTCCAATCAGATTTCTCCCTCTAACTTTAGGGCGTACGAAGGAGGTTTTCCTTTTCTCTTTTCAAGTTACGCCTTTCATTCACCCAAGTTTAGCCACATATAAAATAAAGGGAAATATGTGATTTTGATGAGTATGGTTTGTCTCTGCTTGCTACGGTTGAGTCAGTGGACAGGGGTTTCTCTTCTCCTCCTATCCACTGCAAAACACAATTAAATGGTTATTTTTTACTCCTGCCATCACAGAACACACAAACAGATGAAACAGGGAAAGAAAATTTCATGCATATCTTGACTAGCTGTGGGAAATCAGAATTGCATGACTACGGACTGTGTATGAAGTTTCTTTTTCTTTTTACAGAACATTTATAAGCAAGACAAAATAAGCACATAGGTTACGGTGCTCAGGCAATGCGCCATCGGTTCCGGTGGTTCGCAATTCAGGTGGCGCTGTGGTTCTATAAATGGAATAGTCCATTCTTTCTATCTCCGCCAAATTAGCTTGTAGAAAGGTGGTTCAAACAGCTGTGAAGTCCTCTTCTTGCAAGGAAATCAGTTCGGCGTGTTTACAGTCTCTTGTTTGATGAGAATAGTCCTTTTTTCTTTTATATCAGTTTTGTTGTTCTTACTGGCTTGGATACATTCCATAGCGGCAGTTTATGACCGCCATCTGCTAGTGTTATCAGTTCATCCTGGGAGTAAATGTCATAGAGTTGTACCTCTCCTAAGGGAGGTTTGGCAGGTCTAACTGATTTGTGGTGTGGACTGCAATTTAGTGCCTGGGAAATCAGGGTCTCCTGATGCCAAAGTCAGATAGGAGTCTAGGATGGCACTTAGCGGAGACCTGTGAAATCTCTGGTTAGAGCAATAGTCTCTTTGAAAGTTTGAGGGGTGTGGGAGATTGAACTCCCCCCCGGACCTCACAACACACTCAAAGTACTCAACAGACAGACAAAAAATTATATTATCAAAGACAAAATGCAGTACAAAGACAGACTAGAGCAAGAGTTTAGGACCATGAACACAAAACAAGCATTTCAAAAAGTAAAAATACTGACTGGCCAACAAACAAGACAGCACAATCTCACAAATACATACCCACTCAACTTTGCCAACTCCCTGAACAGTTTCTTCAACCGGTTTGATACCCAGGATTACACCACCGTCTGTGAGGAGCTACTCAAAGCGTTCCCCCTGGAGGAACCCCAGCATCCACCCTTCACTCAGGAGGACGTACAGCAACAGCTGGCCAGGTGCAAATTTGGCAAGACACCAGGGCCGGATGTTCATCCCAGCAAGGGTGCTAAAGCTTTGCGCCATGGAGTTCTCCCTGGTCTTCCATTCCATCTTCTGGGAATCATACCGCACAGCTCAAGTTCCCACCCTCTGGAAGACCTCAACCATTTCACCTATACCCAAAAAACCCTGCAAACGAAGGGACAGAAGGTGAAGGTTACGTGATGAAGGGTGATACCTCTAAGGATGCACAATATCCAAAGGACTCCCCATCTGAATCCCCATCTACCAATATCACTCACCCTAATGAGGAGTCTGTTGAGAACACTCGTCTCGAGCCTGTGAGACACACCAATACTTTCAGGAAGATTTCAGAATGGTCTATTAATGTATGCAAACCTGTAGTTATTATAGGAAATTCTAACCTCTCCCGTATTCCCTCCTTCACTAACCCGCAAGTCCAGGTAGGCAGTTTCCCTGGCGCCACGTTCCTCCACATTAACGAAATCCTGAAAAAGAATTCCCCTATGCTGAGAGCTGAAAGAGTCATTTTATCACTAGGGCACAATAACTGTCTGAAAGGGCATAACAGTTCCACTTGTAATAACCTGATTTATATCAGTTATGTTTCACATCAGTTATTTTGTTATATTCGTTTCTCATTTTCATTGTTAATTATTGCAAGTGTAACGATGCATAACTCGTATTGAGGTGATGGTAATATGTGTTAGATTTATTAAAATGTTTGTACATTTATAATAAGATTTATCTTTTCATTATGCATACTTTTCAATACGTTTTAAGGGTTGTTATGTACCTGAAAAGTTGGAGTTGACTTCCTATTTCCTGTTTTTATGTGTGTAATGCAACGAAAACGTACTCTCGGGCACGAGCGAACGGACACGCTGAATGCAGCAGAGCAGAGCGGTCGTTAGACCGATAATTTAAGTTACAAACTGTGTTTTTGATACTTTTATGTTTAACCAAAGACTGTGTTAAAGTAACGCGCTCCTACGTGAGAGAGCCAGAGACTGTTTACTGCCGTGAGTGAGTTGGAGACTTTTTTTGCAACTTCGAGGCAGGCTAATTAGCTTAGCTCACCTGCCATCTTCAGAGGGCTGGCCTCATTCTTTTTCACCTGCCGGACGAGAGGGGAGACCGCGGTCGGGAGGAGCTGCAGCCGACGTCACGGACGTGTTGCTGGGTCCTGAGTGCTGTCTGCTGCCTGCAGAGTGGAGTTTTCCTGCTACTCATTGCGGTGCTGCTGTGCTGCTGCGGTCTGTGCTGGGGCTGCCGAGCGGATTTCTACAGACTCGGTGGCGGGGTTTTTTCTCTCACAAGAATGTAACAGTAACACTACGGCTGGTTTGTTCACGAGCTCCAACGTTAAGCGCGCCAACGAAACTTAATGCAAGCTTGCTTATAGAACAAAAACTAAAACTTAAAGAGTGCACTAAATTAACTCAGACTAAAGACTAAAAATACCCGGGTCTTTTGTTTGGGGTTTATTATTTTTCATACTGTGTTTTGTATTCTGCATGTGAAATACCTGCAATTTCATTGAATACACTGTAAAAATTCAGCTACTGTGTTTGTGGTATTATTAATCATATTTTGCTGAACAACTGTACAGGTTAATTCATTCATTTCAGTAAATAAGAACATTTCATTGGTTTATTACAACCAGAGTTATTCCCATAGCCTCTCAGTGATTACTTATAAGAGTGAGACTCAAAGTCTACCCTAGACACGTTATTTTACAATGAGATGTCTCTTTCACCCTTTTGAACCTGTAGATGGTCTAGTAGTGAACTGTGTAGTGCATAACCTGATCATAATAGTACGAGTCTAGGGTGAAAGGGTTACACACTATATGGAAACAGTTACAACAGTTACTGAAAACCTGTGAGACAATATTTCCAAAAGCACAGATATTTGTCCCCCTCATCAACTATTCACAGAAACTTAATAAAGTACAACAGGAACGCCTAACAACTCTAAACAACACTATACAACAAAAATGCCTGTACCTACCAGATATCAACAGGCTCCTGTTCAAGATGGAACCACATGACCCAGTCCACTGGACAAAGGAGACAGCATCTAGGTTTTTAGAGTTCTGGCTTGATCAAATAAATTTTTCATAGGGGAGAATTGTTCCATCACTACTCCCCCCCACTGCAATATGAATCTTTCTTCCTCCTTTATACTTTCCACCCAGCAGGCGGAAGTACTGGAAAAAGGCCTCACCTTTATTCCCACTCCCACCGAACAAGACCGGATGGAACTTCATATGGACCTATATAAATACCATAGATGGCTGAGAATATTAGATTACTTCAAGTATGAATCTAATTTCTCCTATCTACCGTTCATCAGTCCCTCCACTTGGACTCCTCCCTCCGAAGGGGCCTCTGAGAGCATCAAAACCTTAATCCAAAAGGACATCCAGGCTCTCTCCACCCTCAGGTCACAACCCCCTCCCCAGTGCAACCTGACAAAAGAACAGCACAAGGCCCTTAAAACACTGGGCAGAAATAAAGCCATAATTATCAAACCAGTGGATAAAGGGTCACAGTTTTTATTATGGACAAATCACAATACCTGTTAGAGGCAAATAGACAACTAAACAATAATTAACACAATGCTCCTCTACCTCAACCCATCCAGGACAACCATACCAGATCCATCATACAAGAAATTCTGACACAATTGTTGAATGATAAATTTATTACAATAAAACAATACAATTATCTCCTAGGACCAGATGAACCAAGGGCTAGACAATTCTATCTCTTACCAAAGATCCACAAAAATCCTCAAAGCTGGACGGTCCCATTAAAGGTTCCAACAGGCTGTCCTACAGTTAGTGATTGTGGATCTGAACCATACAGAGTAGCAGAATTTATTGATTACTACATTTACCCCTTATCTCAAAAACATGATAGTTATGTTAAGGATACTTACGACTTTGTAGCAAAACTCATGACGTGTAGGTGGGGTGGACCAACAGTAGCGGAGACAGACACTGACAAACAGTTTCAGTATATTTAATGAACTGAGAAGGTTAGCAGGGCAAGGTGCAAACAAAAAGGGTCCAGCTCTTCAAAAGCTTGGTGGGGGAGACAGGAGACAGTCGAGGCAGAGGTGCTGGCGAAGAATGGCAGCTCAGGCACTGGTGACGGGGAAACACAAAAACTCAGCGAGGCACACACTGGAACAGGAGAGGGACAAGAGATGAGTTAGTGAGAAGAAGACTGCAACAAAAACTGACTCTGAGCAAAAAACACTAGGGGTTCTGCAGAGGCACTGCCGAGCAGATCGGAATTATCTGGCAAAGTGGTGGAGAGATGACCAGGGTTTTATGGAGTGGTTGATTATGACAAACGAGAGCCAGGTGTGCCTCCGCTGTAGGCCTGGGAAGGTGGAAGGTGGAGAGAGGGTCGGCCACGCCTCCTGCACACAAGCTGAACACAACACAAGAGGGAGGGGGGAAGGGGAAAAGAAAACCCAAAACAAAAGCAAAAAAACCCAGACCCTGACAACTCAAAGCAATAAGAGCACCTCCAGAGGCCTTCCTTTTTTCCATTGACATCTCCTCCTTGTATACAAATATAGACACTGGATTGGGACGAAAAGCAGCACAAAAAGCTTTCAGTACTTACCCTGATTCTACCCGTCCAGACCAGGCCCTTCTACAATTATTAAAACTTAGCCTCACTTGCAATGACTTTGAATTCAATGGCAAGTTTTATTTACAGATACATGGCACAGCCATGGGCAAGAAATTTGCCCCTGCATATACTAATTTGTATATGTGCCTCTGGGAGAAAACTGCCTTCCTTAAGTGTAAAACCTTACCTCTACTGTACTTAAGATGTCTATATGATATATTTGGCATCTGGGGAGCTTCCAGGGATGATTTCAAGGCCTTCCTAGACATCCTCAACACACACCATTCTGCCATCAAAATCACACATAACATACAAAATGAACAGCTAGAATTTTTGGGCACACAGGCTCATTGTATTTCAGACACAACAGAGGGGAAAACACTGGGAACAAGAGTATGGTTTAAGGACACTGATAGACATGCTCTTTTACATAAGACCAGCTTTCACCCTAAGCACACTTTCAGGGGCATCATTAAAACACAACTGATCTGGTTTTACAGGATCTGTACTTTTCAAGAGGATGTAGAAAGGGCTATACACACACTTTTCAAAGCACTAGCATCTCGGGGTTACACCAAGAGATTAAGGTATATTAGAACTGAGATCAGAGAACTGCTCTCAGAATCAGGCACTTAACAGAAGATAAGGGATGATAAATCTTCCATACCCTTTGTATCCACCTATTCACAGGCCACCGTGAAACTGGGCTCTCAGCTCAAGGCCCATTTCCAACAGGCCCGGGGGAAAACACAGCCTTAAGAGATTTTAAGATCATCTCAGCATATAGGAGAAATAAGAATCTCCAAGATATGTTAGTACATTCTAAGATGAAGAGTGAAGCCCCTCCCAGAATGGAACATTTCACCCACCTTAAATTCCTCACCAATCCTCTGACAGGTAAGAGTGCCCCAATTTGCCAAACCATCAACCCAAAAACAACAAATGTGGTCTATGGCATAAAATGCCTACCGTGCCAAAACATCTATATTGGGGAAACCAAAAATACATTGGAGAAGAGATTAAAGCAACATCCATACAAAATCAGAAAACAAAGTAAGGAATGCCTCCTTTATGCACATTTCCAATTACATTTAATTGGCAGTGTACAAGCCTTCGGTCTGGAGAGCAGGAGAGATTGGCCAACCTTTCAAAGGAAGAGAACAGAAAGGAAATGGATCAATATTTTTAATTCCATTGATCCATTAGGTCTCAACATGAAATAACAGACACACCTCGATCTCGGAACTGCTCCATCCTGTCCAGTACACGCCCCCCGATCACTGGACCAGGAACCGCTACTATATTAAAGCACTTATTACTAACATATATATATATATATATAATTTTTTTATCCTGTGTGCTGTATAGATATCTATGTTTTATACATTGTGTTTGTGTGATGGCACTTATTCTACTAATACTTAATAACACTTATTTTATATAGTGGCCCCATTCCCTAGCGATCCGGTGAGGCTAACAGCTAGCTGTGTGTTACCCGTTGACCTACTTCCTATTTTAACTGAAAGATTGTTTATCCTCCTTTTAACCCATCATCCAAGGCTTTTACAGTTTTATTTTAACATGCAGGCTTACCAACTTGGTCCTGGAAATGTTTTTCTTTTTTTATTATTATTTTATGGGTGTTGTGGCGGAAAGAGGTGGAAAAGAGGAATCAGGTAATCCGGACACAGGTGTCAGATGGGGAATCTCTTTATTCACATCGGCCCTACTAACAACTTAGTCAGAGACAAATCCACCAAAAAAACATTTGACATGCTTCTTATACCTAAGACAGGCCACGTGTGTGTGTTGTGTGGATAGCCTTCACCCTTATCTTGAACTTCAACCATGGTGATTGTGCAGCACTATGTGTGTGTGTGTGTGGTGTAGTTCTCTTTCCTGGCACCCCAGATGTCTTCTACTTATTGTTTTGACTTGTTTGGCGCCAGAGCAGGTCCTGATGACCTGACTCTCATATTGACGCATGAACAGAACCAAGGCCTCTGGACCCTGTCTTTCCCCTACATGGGGAAAACAAACGGAACCAAGGCTGTGTCCGAAACCACCCCCTCACTCCCTACTCCCTACTCCCTATATATGGAGATGAATGTAGTGGACTATATAGTGAACTCATTCACAAAATGAACAATCGCTTTCGGACACTACTTTGGCACCGTTAATTGCATAATCGCTGTCGCGCAATTAAAACATACCCCACTAACGGCTAAAGACAGAAAAAAAAAAATTCTTTTTAGCATTTTGTTAAAGGCTTTTGATAATCTGATGTCCGATTATACTGTTTTGCACGATGTTAATGCTTTTTACATTCATGTAAACAGTACGTTTAATTGCCTTGTTTTTGAAATGTGCTATAAAATAAACTATTCTTTTCTGCTGGAATCGGCATTTTTGCCGTGAGCACAATGCATCGTGGGATATCTTGCTTGGGTTAGTGACCATCGGCTATTCAGTACTTTTCACAGTGCATTGTGGGATACTTTCAGTGCATTACATTTTGTCGCAAAAGATTTCAGACACCACTAGAAAATGACAAGCTCCCCAAATAGTGCACTAATTAGGGATTAGGGAGCGGTTCAGGGAGGCTTCAGGGGACCACCCTGGTCCCAACTTTTCTGGCGATGGTATTGATTTTCTTTCTTCTCGTTTCTTGTTCCGGATTTGACATTGGCATTGTTGTGTTAACAATGCCAATGACATTTGAGTCAATTGTATATGTATATATATTTTTTTCCTCCCCCTCCTAGGTGGCGCTACACACCCTGAGATGGTTATGGTCAGTAAAAATGTCTAGTTCAGGTGCAAAAACTTTACCTGAACTCTACAGAAGGGTTAGGGTTAGTATATTACAGGTAATTATATTATAGATACCAGGTAGTTTTATCACAAGTAAGTGGTGAGACCCTTTGGTCTGGCCTCTGGGGTCCTGAAGGGTCTCCAGAGTGGTTCTGTCCAGCAGAACATACTCATGCCCTTACCAAACAGGAGTAAACTCCGCTGGACAGAACCACTTTGGAGTCCCCCCCAGGATCCCAGAGGTATATAGGCCCCCACGCTACGTCAAGGCAGGGTCCCATGTAGAGGTTTTTTTGTTTGTATTTTTTAAGTCAGGGCTTGTTTTTTCAGACCAATCCTGAGAGACTATTAACAAAAACAACCCAGAACAAGTATGAACAACAAACGAATCTTAATAAGCTATAGCTGTATAAGCTGTATATACATACAGTGGGCACCAGAGGGCATCTGTGAGCAGGAGGATGCCACCATAAGACAGTAGCAGGGAGCAGTGAACATGGGGACAGAGTTGCTCTGGAAGTAAGTGGCAAAGTAGTGTTCACAAAGCTGGTGTTTCAGTTTAATTGGTGACCGTACAATAACGTATATTGTAATGTGAGATAGACACCAGTTAAACCAAAACACCGGATCAACTGACGCTGTGGTGTGTGCTAGAGAGTGAACAGGGAGAGGAAGCGGTGAATCAGATCAATAAAATGTTATTTTCTGATTGTTTCACAGTGGTTATGCTCAACAGCACAAATAAACTTCCCCACACACTTCCACTCTGCTTTTACAGGGTTAACAGCACACTGCAGCAACATTATGCTCGTTTGGTTGGTTCAGTTTAAAAAAACAAAGGCTTCATGAGCGATGTTCCTTATTTCCATCTGTTCAATAAATCAACTCTGATCCTGATCCAGTCATCGCAAAGTCAAGTCTTTTATTGATAAGCAAAGACAGTTTAGTAATTTGAAAAAACACGATGTAGAAAAAGATGTGTATACTGTATTTTATTATATAGTAGGCTATTGTAGTGTATTCTTAGTTTATAATTTTTTCATATAATTTTTTTTTACAAACAATTACATTTAAAATAAAAAGCACAAAAATATAATTAGTCTCAGATAAAAAGGAGTAGAAAACTTCTCGTGATAATAACATTTTTTTGTATGTTAATGAAAGTCACAACAACTTAGGCTCATTAACTAAACGAAAGGAAGGTGTGAAGGATTTTTCTGAGGGCGTGTGTGTGTTTGTGAATGACAATGGACAGGGACGAATTGCCCTGACGATGTTAACAAGTAGGACAGGAGAGTCGCAGAAAACGTGTGTTTGTCCGCGCATGCCTAAGGCTCCCTGTTGAAACTGTCGAGTCATTTGATGAGAAAGGGGGAGTTTGTGTGTACTCCTGTACACAGGGTAATTCAAAGTGCTTTACAGATACAAAAAATTACAAGAAGGCAGATAAAATCATTACATAAAACATAAAATAATCATTGAATAAATTAAAAGCAAAAAAAAGTGCAGATAAAATACATTCAGCTGTCATATGCATACCTAAATAGAAATGTTTTCAGCCTGGATTTAAACGTTGTCAGAGTTGAAGCCTGTCTCACATCTTCTGAAAGACTGTTCCAGATTTTAGCAGCATAAAACTGGAACACAGCCTCACCATGTTTAGTCCTGACTCTGGGTACCACCAGGAGACCACTCCCTGAGGTTCTCAGAGCCCGAGATGGTTCATATGGCTATACCATTTCAGAGATGTACTTTGGTGCTAGACCATGAAGAGACTTGTACACAAGCAAAGCTGTTTTAAAGTGTATTCACTGAGCGACAGGAAGCCAGTGCAGAGACCTGAGCACTGGACTAATATGGTCGTATTTCCTGGTTCTAGTCAGGACTTGAGCAGCAGTACTCTGGATGTACTGCAGCTGTCTTACAGCTGGTTTATAGAGTCCAGTGAGCAGGCCATTACAGTAGTCTAATCTGCTGGAGACAAGACAAACGCATGGATTAGTCTCCCCAAGTCTGGTTTAGACACTATTCCTTTGATTCTGGCAATGTTTTTTAGATGATAAAAAGCTGCTGATGTTATTGATTTAATGTGGCTGTTAAAGTTCAGGTCTGAGTCTAAAATTACTCGGACTACATTATCGGACCACAGAGCAACAGACCACGTGATCCTACGTCATCTCACAAGGAAGCAAATGTAAACAAAAGTACAAAAAATTGAGTCTAGTGCGGTGCTGCTAGGTGTAGCCATTATTTGCAGTGACAAAATGAAAAAGTAATAATAGTAATAGTAATAGTAATAATAATCAGGCCCGATTGTCGGGAGTGCTGAATCGGGGTAAAATCGGCCCGAGAATCCTATAGTGTGAGCCAGGCCTTAGACCAAACATTTCAAAGAGAGCAGTGAGTTTTTTATCATGTCTGTCATTGGCTACATCCACATGCACATTCAAGTCACCTGTAATGACTAAACAGTCAAAATCAGTGCACACAACTGAAAGTAATTCAGTAAAATTGTCAACAAAACATTCTGTGGTGGTTTGTAAAGGGTGATATAAAGTATGGAATGTTGTTTTAGCTCCATTTTGAATGATACATAATCAAATGATGAAAAAACCCCAAATGACAATTTGCGGCTGAGTATGTTGTCTCTGAATATGGCACAAACACCCCCACCCCTCTGGTTTTGTCGTGTTTCAGACACAAAATTGAAGTGAGGTGGACTAGACTCAATTAAGACTACATTAGCAGTGTCTTCGTCGAGCCATGTCTTGGTTAAAAACTTAAAATCAAGATTGTAAGAGGAAATAAAACTATTAATTAAGAAAGATTTGTTGTTTAAAGATCTGACATTGAGTACTGTGTGTTTAAGATTAGCTGGAGTCGAACTGGATGGTGCGTTCTTGCAGTGGATATGGATTAGATTTCTCTGATCGGACAGTCTAACTGTCCCTCTCTTATCTAATCTGTGTGGTTTGACAGTAGTTATTGTTTTAGAAAAGAACCCTCCCTCTCTGGACCCCTGGTTGATATGGGGCTTAGCAATGCAGAGGCCCTTGGCGTCCTAGACAACAGCATTGATGCTGTTGGAGATAACAGCTGTGGGGGTTAGGTTAGGATAAAATCGCAGTACTCTAGAACGAGTACTCAGAGGGTGCTGGCTCTCGGGGTTGGGTATATCAAAATATATAAAAAATGTTTATTTAATAAAAATGAACAATTTTAAAAGCCCTGTTAAAATGTAATTAAAATCTGTAAAGTAAATTGGGTCACAGGGCAGGGCCGCAGTGGGAATAAAGTTTTAACCAAGTTCACCAGCCTCACAGGGTCTCTGAACCCACATTCCCAGGTGGCTAGGTACCATCATAATGAAATGGGTTAAAACAACCTGTGTATATATAAAAACAATATATTAATTATATTAAAATATATATGAGAGAAAAATAAATAGCACACCCTGGATTTCAAAAAATAAGTTTAATTAAAAAAGAAGGGCAGGTTAAAAAGGTGTTATAAGTATTTGAATTAAAAATTTAAAATAATTTTGTATTTAAAATTTAAAAATATATTTACATCTTATACAGTTAAAATCACCATGAATCGGTAGATAAAATTCATAAAAATACAAACACATAAAAACCATGTCAACAAAATATAAAATATAAAAAGTGAAATAAAACATGCTGTCCAAATATGCATAAATGCATGTCAAGCAATCTAAAATATATGTATGTGAAATTTTCAATAAAATAGAAAATCATTAAATAAAATAAATTAACTAATTAATAAAACAATTCATAAAATCCTTAATTCAGGGGGGACGAAAACTGCATAAAATTAATTAATTAAAATAATTTAAATAAAACCATTGTTTTCAGGTCGAGGCAGATGGCCGCCCCCCCAAGCCTGGTTCTGCCCGAGGTTTCTGCCTCTTAAAGGAAGTTTTTCCTTGCCACTGTTACCGAGTGCTTGCTCATCGGGGGATCTGTTGGGTGTCTTTAAATAATTTTATAAAGAGTTTGGTCTAGACCTGCTTTATATGTAAAGTGCCTTGATGTAACTTTTTTATGATTTGGTGCTATACAAATAAATCTGATTTGATTTGATTTGATTTAGGTCCTGCATCCTTGAGTATTCCATAGTGTGTGCCCTACGGAAGAGAGGCCCTGGGAAGCTAAGGAGATTCATTTCTAATAAATATCCCAAAATTGTTGTTCACCAAATGGAAGTGGATCCATCAGTTGTATTTTTCATTTAAACCTGTAGGATGTATTGTCTTTAGCCAATGAATCCACTTCCTCTCCGCTGCTTGTCTCTGACCTGTGGTCCAATACTTACTGCTCTCCAGGCCCATGCTCTGCACAGTGTGTTGGCCGTGGAGTTTAAAATGTGTATATAGGACACTAGTGCCAACCGCGGTGTTCATTCTGATAAAATGCTGTTTGATTCTTTCATTTATGGCATTCTTTGTCTCCCCCACGTACAGTTTGTGGCAGGCATCTAATGCATCTAATTGCATAAACTGCATTTTTAGTTGTAAGTTTCAAGGCCTGCCACGGATTCACCCCTGTTTGGTCATGTGGGTTAAAAATGTGGGGGAGGGAAATAAAACCAATCGCCAAGCCTCGAAGCGCTTCCCCACTGTGTGCTTGTTTATTCAAATTGGAGTGAACCAAAATATCTTTTTATTTTATTTTATTTTATTTCGTCGATAGGCAGAGATCAGCCGACACTCCCTCAGTGACTCACAGTGACAAACATGGAGGAGATCCTTGATCCCCTCTGAAAATGTTCGTACTAAAAGGACGAGGGTAGGGCCGGTCTGCCAAGGGGTGATTTGGTTGTATTTATCTTTAAAGGTACGGCTGACCTCTGCCTTGATGCTTCTGAGAGTAGCCCCTAGGCCTTAGCGCACTAAAGAGGGTCTTCCGGGAAGGTGCAGATTCTGTGGAAGCGTATCAGCTGGGATTTTATCAGACCTCTGTACGTGTGCCTAGGGTGGTAACTGGTCTTGTGAAGGAGTGCGTGACGGTCCATGTCTTTGAAATAAACTTTTGTGGCCAGTATCTTGTCATGGTCACTGGAGTCACGGAAGAAGACACTTGTATCCAAAAATTCAGCGGTATGTGGGTGTAGATTGTATTTGAGTTTTATTTTGGGGTGGTGTGAGTTAAGTGTGTCGATGAATGTAGTGAATTGTTCCAGTGTGTTGTCCCAGAGGCCAAAGATGTCGTCCAAGTACAGGCAATACAACAGCGGTTTGACAGTAAGTTTGGTTAAGGCTGTTTTCTCCCAATGGGCAAGATATATGTCAGCATATGATGGAGCATACTTCCAGCCCATCGCACAGCCGCACAACTGGAGATAGTGCTGATCATTGAACATGAAATCATTACAGTTGAGGGTGATATTGAGCAACTGTAAGATATGGTTGTCAGGTCTGAATGGGTTGGGGTGTTTATTGAAGAGATTTTGAATTGCAGCTAGGCCACGTGGAGTTCATATGTTGGTGTATAAAGGCCCATCCCAATGTTCACCCTACTCACTACCACTAGCCCTCACTCACTACCCCTAGCCCTCACCCACTACCCCTTAACCCTTGAAAGGAAGCCACAAGGGGTAGGGCTTTGTAATCTTCCCTAGGAATTGGGACACAACTTGCTACATCACCACGTAGTTTATGTTCGGGCACGCAAGCGACTGCGTAGTCCCAGCAGCAACATGGATGCTACGGTTCATGTAAATTTCAATCGGCATGATTTTATTTTCGTATGTAACGCCCTCACCCTGTTCGTATTCTGTCTGTCCATATAAATTTTGTCAATATATGACAAAAAAAACCAAAAAAAAAAACATGGAGTCTACAGTCACGATTGGTTGCGATCGTTTTTTTTTTTTTAGCATTCATCATGCTTCAGTTGATAAATAAACCAAGAGGTACATGGAGAAGAATACACCATTGACGTCTGTTTTCTCTTCTGAAGTTTCTGGGTTTTTTTTTTCCAACTTCTCCACATCCTCTCGCTCTCTGGGGATCGCGAAACTGGCCCTTCCTCGGGAAGTCAGCATCGGAAAACCCTCGCTCTGAAGGGCTAAATTCATACCCCCCACCCCTACGTGAAAAAAGGAATTGGGACAACACTACCCTCGCGGGAATGTGCAAAATGTATGGGTATGGCTAAAAAGTAGGGGTAGGGGGTGGATTGGGACTGGGCTAAAGAGTCTATATCTATTGAAAAAAGGTGAGTGTGGCTGAGAACCTGTAGGTTTTTGATTTTATTGACAAAGAAATATGTGTCCTTGATGTAACTGGGGTGAAGTTTGGCCAGTGGATTGATAAATTTATCGATATATTCCATTATTGCATATGTTTCTGAACCGCAGTCGGTGACGATGGGACGGCTGACCAGGACAACAGAAGGGACCGTCCATGTTTCAGGGTGCTCGTGGATCTTCGGTAAAAGATAGAAGAGGCGGGGCCTCGGTTCATCTGGACGGTCCAGATATTGTTTTTGCTTGTGGCTTCAAATCAAATCAAATCAGATTTATTTGTATAGCGCCAAATTGAATGAATTATGAATGCATTTTTATTATTTTATTATTATTATTATTATTATTTATATTAATTTATTATTATTTATGAATTTTTGTCTGTATAATGTTTCTGTAATGTTCCTAACTAGTGTTTGTGTTTCTAATTGTAGTGAATGTTGAAGTGGTTTGTAATATGTGCTGTTGTTTAACTGTCTGTGTGCCTCTAATATGTAGTTATCTCTATCCTGTATAACTATTTGGCCCCCCTTATCTGCTGGTTTAATAACTATGTGTTTGCAATTCCCTAATGTGCTGAGGATGTGTTTATGTTCCTGACTAATGTTGTGTGCTCTGTGTGGACGGGGATGCCAATGTGTGAGTGCTTGGTAATTGTTATGGATGAGTTGTGCTATTGTGGGTGAGATGTAGTGAGTGTGTGGTTCCCAGGTGGACGGTCCTGTGAAGCCTCTGTGGCCCCTGGAAGTGGTCCTTGAGTTTTAGCCTTCTATGGAAGGTCCCTTCTGAGTTCCGGCCGGGTAGGAGGGTTGGGTGTGGGAATGAATGTGAGACCTTTTTGCAGTATCTCCAGGTGTGCGGCCGTGAGGGAGAAAACAGCAGAGAGGTTAGAAATATTGGAGTTTTTGATTGGTGAAGGGGAGCTGTGCAGTTTTCTCCCATTACATGTTTAAGTGTTGTTGCCGGTACCTGAACAGCATCTCGGCCATCTGGGCAGTCCAATGTATATTGTCGGTGTCGGTCTGAAAGAGTAGTGGATTAATTTCTGGTATGTGATTGTACTTGGAGGCGATGATGTTATTGAGTTTGGTGAGTAATGTTTTCTTGCGGCTGTCAAATCTGGTAGAAAAGTTTATGATGGGTATGTAGATGGTGGCGTTGGGGAAGGTGATCTGACAAGTGTTCCACATTAACTGTAACTGTTTGATGATTGTGGAAGGTTCATGTTCAGCGAGACAATTGTTGAGACCGGCAGAAAGTATAACCTGGGTGACTGTGTGCTGAATTGGAAGTTTTTTAATAATAGCGGTGACTTTAGGAGAGGGAGGCAATAGGAGAGGTAGGAGGGTTAGGGTTAGGATAGGAGTGGGGGGAGATAGTAGAAGGTATCGGGGAGGTAGGACGGCTCGGGTCAAGAGATGGACAGGAAAGGTGAGGAAGGCGGGGGAACCGAGGTGGTTTATCCTGGGCGGGTGGAGAAGTTGTGGGTGGGTGAAGTGGGAGAAAGTCCAGGGGGGACAGGCGAGTCAGAGGAGCGTCCCCTCCCCCCGCTCCAGGGCCCCCTGTCAGGATGTCCCACAAGGTGGAGAGGGAGGAGGAGGTCAGCTTCTGTCTGTATCTCACCCTCCCCGACTGGACGGCCCTGTCGAACGCTGTTTGGTTAAATGGGGGGACATTTTCCAACTCTGCAGCAATAACTGTATCAAAGTGTTCCCTGAGTAAAAGCATGTTATTGTGCATCCAGTTGTCTGTGTTTTGTCGGACCTTGTCTTTTATGGCGGTGTTGGGTGAAGCGGGTTTGATGAAGTCGGACAGTCGTTTGACCTTCTTCATCATCCCCTGAGGAAATGTGCCTGTGGTAAATGTGCTATGGAGGATTTCTGAATGGTGAATGGCCTGTAAGAGTTTGAAATGTTTTTTAGATAGAAGGTGAATTTGGGGTGGAAGATTACCTGATGGGTGGGTGTTCACTCCCATGGGGAGGGAAGCAGGGTGGGCCCTTTGAATGGTGCCCCTATCCCTGCCACCCCCCTCCCCAGGAGGAACAGCCAGTGGTGCATATCTGTCCAACAGTGTGATGACCATGTGTTTGCAGAGTTGGAAAAGGGGAATCCCAGCTGATTAAAACTATTCCACAGGTGGATATTAATGTCTGTCAGCTCCCAGAGTAAAAAAAAAAAATTCTGAAGAAAAGTCATAAAAATGTGGAGGGAGGCTTACATAAAACTGCAATGATAGGGTTAAAACGATGATAAAAACTAATTTTAAAATAAAAATAAGAGGCAATAAATGTTAACAATATGTAGAGGAAATTAAAAGGAGAGATGCTAGAGTAAGAAAAAAAGGGAAAAAAAGGAGGGGGGGGAAGGAAAATGGGTTAAACAAGAGGATTTAAAAAGTGATTTTTATAAATAAACTCTAAGAACTCACAGGTCGGTGGCCTGGTTCCGGTATCGGCCTAAAATTGTGACTGACAGTTGGGGGGGGGGCTCTGTTTGTAGATGCTTTCAAGGTGATCAGGAAGTCTCATGGGTGACGGTGGAGATGAGAACAATAGTGAAGCTTCTCTGGAGGGTGTAGATGCAGCAGGTGGGTCCTAGGCCTGTGGTGCAGGTGATGGAGGAGCTGCTGCATCTGAATCCTGTTTTGGAGATGCTTTAATGGGTTTCCTGACAAAGACTTATTTGCCTGATATTAATTGATACATGACTTAGGTCTTAATGAACACTATTTCTGTTTTAGAATAAGGGGTGGTGGATGTCACAAACTGATTTTACAATTTTACAAGGGCCTGAGGGGTACACCTATGAGACACTCAAAGTGGCATCCAGCAGTGGCAAGAACACTTTCTAGTTTTTATTTCTAGTTCCACTACGGGAGCATCTGTGTACTGCACCACTTCCCTATGACTCTCCAGAGTGCGCCAACATGCCAAAGGCAAACTGCATGAAATGTGGAAATCTAATGCCTTTGCAGCTGTTACCGTTACATGTGGAGGGATGCAACTTTCCTCTAATTTCTATTACTTATATTTGTTGTTTTTCTTGTTCTCGTGTGCAAATGATTGTTAGAATGTCTACAGCTCTAGCTTTTTTTTTAAAGGAGGATGAATTTGAGTCATCTCCTTATGAAGACTGCACAGTTATTGAGAAGCTAGTTCTCCGAACTACAGCTCTCTCAGACCTTCCTACAACTGAGATTGGAGAATCCACAAAGATAGGAGAATCTATTAGGATGGAAGAATCCTGTGAGGTAATCAGGGCAGTAATAAAGGCTTATTCTTTATCCACCATAGGAAGCAAGGTAGCATAAGTTTTACTTCATAGTAATGTGGTGATTAAAGGTGTAAATAGGTGGGGTATACTACCAAACTAATGTTATGTTAAGGGACACACACATCCATCCATCCATCCATCTTCTACTGATTTTCCTTTTCCGGGTCGTGGCAGGTGCTGGAGCCAATCCCAGCCAACGGGGACACACACAATGTGCTCAATTTAGATCATAGACATGCAATATTTGCTAGCTATAGTAAATATAATTCTGAGGTTCATAAACTGACAGTTTTCTTATGTGGGTTTTGTTTTTTTGTTTTGCAGGTTTGCTCAATCTATCAGGCAGTGTACCCAATTGATGCCCTTCCATTTCATGTCAGCTTGTGTGATGAAGGGTAAGAAGTTTATGACTAAAATCCAGATAAGGTGTCTATGTGTGTGTGTGTGTGTGTGTATATCTTAGGGCTGAACTGGATACTCGGCTGAAACAAGTAACCGGTACGGATATAGCAATTTTGATGAGTACGAGTACCACCCAAGTAATACAAGTCAATATCTGTGCTTGGGCTGAAGGAAAAACCTCCTCAGCTCGTCCTGCGATAAAGACAGAGCGAAACGTGTCATGCTCCGAAAGCCACACCCAACGGAGGGGAAACAATTAGCAGCACAATTTTAAAAAAACTGTCCAGTACTTAGCTTAAAACATTATTTCAACATGTCAAATTATTATTTTAACATAGTAGCTGTACCGGAGTAAAAACGGTACAATGAAAAACTCACATATGTGGGTCTTTCTCTTTGTCCCTTCTGTTTGCCTTCATTTACATGGAGAAATGATCCCACTGAATGGTCGGAGGTGACATACTGACATATTTAAAACTACCTGATCGAGTCCCCCGGTAAGATCATCATTTAACCTTGTTCTTCTTCTTCTCCTTTCGGCTTTTCCCTTCAGGGGTCGCCACAGCGAATCAGTTGCCTCCATCTAAGCCTGTCTTCTGCATCCTCTTCTCTCACACCAACCACCTTCATGTCCTCTTTCACTACATCTATAAACCTCCTCTTTGGTCTTCCTCTAGGCCTCCTGCCTGGTAGTTCAAAACTCAGCATCCTTCTACCAATATATTCACTATCTCTCCTCTGGACATGTCGAAACCATCTCAGTCTGGCCTCTCTGACTTTATCTCCAAAACCTCTAACATGTGCTCATTCCTGACCCTATCCAACCCGGTCACTCCCAAAGAGAACCTCAGCATCTTCATCTCTGCTTCCTCCAGCTCTGCCTCCTGTCTTTTCCTCAGTGACACTGTCTCTAGACCAAACAACATCGCTGGTCTCACCACAGTTTTGTACACCTTTCCTTTCATTTTAGCTGAAAATAAGATCATCATTTAACCTAATAGCGATAAATTAGGCTACATCCACACTACTACACCACACTACACTAGATCATTTTCAAATAGCTTTTTATAACTCAAACGTTAAAAATCTGCCCCACTTTATGGGGTCATGGGGTAAAAACTTCATTCGTAACAGAAGCGGTGCCTGTGTGATGAGACAGGGCTGCATGCAGCCTGCATTGTGTTCCTCATTCTCACTGTTTCTTCACCGGGTCAGGTTTTTTTCCGGTCAGCTCGTTCTTCTTACCTTGGTGTAATATAAATTAAGCTGTAAATAAAAATATATTGAGGCTTACAATAAATATAGCAACTTCTGATCAACCCATATCAACGTCAGGCTTACAAATACAACTTTTGTATAAACAACGCCCACTTCCAGATTAAGTCCCACCCCTTACGATTACGAATACGGATACAGATAATGTAGATGGTTGAACAGAGATGGATAGTGGTGTACTCACTCATACCATACCATACACTTTAAATCAGTGGTTTTCAACCTTTATCATATCAAGGACCATTATTTAGTCGCCATTAGAGCCACCATTTGATAAGATATAGACTCTCAGACCCAAAACTTATAAGATTTTGTCCAAAATTCAATGCTGTGTTGCTGTGGTAAACAGATAACAACAGGTAAACGTTGATAAAAATAACAATTCTTCTACATTCTCCAATTGTGTAAATTTCTTGTAAGTAATGCAGGTATTTGAGAATAACTTAACTCTTGAGTGTAAAATGAAACCAGATGGACCCTTACGTGACAAGCTGGACCAATATCACATTGAGAACATGCAGGCAGAGACAGTTGATGAAAGAAAGGACTTATTTTTAAATGGTCAGGAAATTAGTTATGATTTTCAGTTGTTGATGTTTAAAGAATTTGACTACCTCAACAAAAAAAGCCTCCTGTGACCTTTGGCTCACTCCCATGGGGACCATGTTGGAGAAAACTGCTGTAATATTACAGCTGTAGCTGTAATAATAAAGTCTTAAAGAGGCAAATACGTAGGGCTCCAATTTTATACCTTTGTTTGGTGTTGGCTTTAGGCAGGAAAAAAATATGTGAACAATAAAAAAAAACGTGTTTTGCTTTGTTTCCCATTTCTGCAAGTATTTCTTTTTTTTTATGTCTTAAGAATGGACATTGCTACTATGTGCAGGGAAGCAGCCAGTCTGACAAGTGGTGAGGAATTGCCAGGACCTTCAGTTCCAAGATTGTCTACACCACCATCAGCTGATAATTTATCCAGAACAATTACTGCTATGGTGTAGTTAGAAACTGGACCATTTTCTGGTTCTAATTGGTTTAAGCAAGTGTCTACTTGTAAACAATAACAATGATCCCCTAAATAAATATTTCTGCAAGAACTTGGATTCAATAATGTAAAAAAAGGTGCTATACCTACATTTACCACTTGTACAAATATGATTGAGTGACAAATAAACCCTTTTGAAAACTACTATGTTGCTTTAAAATGCAGGGCATCCTAAACTTCACTGTGTTACAACTGTCATTGCGTTTATAATTTTCTTGTAGGAGTGTGTGCTCTCTGTTGCCCCTTTTCCCATCTTCCCATGCAAATAGGTGTGTGCTGTACCCGACATGGGATTGGCTGGAGTTTCCCTAACTTCCTGCTGATTGGATAATCATCCAGGAGAGGCCTTTTTAAACCCCCAAGATGGTGGCAGTCAGCGAGCTCCTCACCTTCTCCAACCTCCAATTGGCCACCACTTATGTTGCCTGTGTAGTTTTCGGTTTGATTCATGGTTTAAGAGCAGTAGGAGTGAGCTGCCATTTTTGTTACCTTGTTTTCTCCTGTGTTTGATATGCTGAGGCAGGTAAGAGGTTGTCCTTTGGTTTCTTCCCCTGTCAGGTTAGATGTTTGTTTTCTGTTGTTAGCATCATTTTATTTGTTATTTTGGCCTTAGCTCACTCTGAATTATATGCTGATTTATATATTTCTTTTCCTTGTAAAATAAACACCTTTTGTTCACTTTGTGATACACTTTTGTCCTTTTGGCTACTTGGGACTTGGGGAAGATGGGGCCTCGTTTGTGTTGCTTCCGCAGTTTAACACACTCCTCTGCGCCTCAGTCAGAGCGGTTCCCTGCCGAGAATAGAACAGAGTCTCTGTCTATGTCTAGGTCTATAGAAACTGTGTCTGTCCCCCGACCACCTAAATTTAGAAAAGTTACTAAACCTAGATTAAACAGAAGAGGAGCTAAAAACAAAAACTTAATAGAAATCAAAACAGCCACAAATTCGGTCTCAAATAATACTGCAGTTAAATGTGGACTGTTGAATATTCGATCACTATCATCAAAATCTCTATTAGTCAGTGATCTCATAGCTGATCATCGCATTGATTTATTTTGTATAACTGAAACCTGGCTGCAGCAGGATGAGTATGTTAGTATTAATGAAGCTACACCCCCCACTCATGTTAATTTTCATGTCCCTCGTACCACAGGTCGAGGAGGGGGAGTGGCTGCGATATTTCAGTCAAGCTTATTAATCAACCCTAGACCAAAATCTGGCTGTAGGTCTTTTGAAAGCCTCACTCTTAGTCTTTCCCACTCAAACTGGAAAGTTGAAAAACCAGTTCTGTTAGTTACAGTATACCGTCCACCTGGTCCGTACTCAGAATTCCTATCAGAGTTTTCTGAGTTTATATCAGAGTTAGTACTTAGTACAGATAAAATCATCATAGTGGGAGATTTCAATATTCATGTAGATGTAGAAAGTGACAGCCTTAGTTCTGGGTTTCTTTCATTACTAGACTCAATTGGCTTTTCCCAGCATGTGAATGAACCAACTCACTGCTTTAATCATATCCTTGATCTTGTTCTAACATATGGCATTGAAATTGACAAGTTAACAATTTTTCCTCAAAACTGTCTTTTGACTGACCATTACCTCATTACATTTGAGTTTACTTTAACTGACTGCACAGCATCGAGGAATAAATTTGGCTATAGAAGATGTTTATCTGAAGACGCTGTGGCTAAATTTAAAGAGAACATTCAGTCATCATTTGCAGCAATGCCATATCTAAATTCAAATGAGGATTTCTCCCATACACAGGTTGATGACCTTGTGACTAGCACTATGGCCACACTGTGTTCAAATCTGGATGATGCTGCCCCTCTCAAAAAGAAAGTAATAAAACAGAGGAGGCTGGCTCCGTGGTATAACTCTCAAATTCGTGCCTTAAAGCAGATGACACGGAAATTAGAAAGAAATTGGCGTTCCAGCAACTCGGAAGAGTCTCACCGAGCCTGGAAAGAAAGCTTAAAAACGTATAAAAAAGCTCTCCGCAGTGCTAGAAGATCATATTATTCAGCACTAATAGGAAAAAACAAGAACAACCCCAGGTTTCTCTTCAGCACTGTAGCCAGGCTGACAGAGAGTCATAGTTCAATAGAACCAGTGATCCCCTTAGCTCTCAGTAGCAATGATTTTATTGGCTTTTTTACAAATAAAATCATAACAATCAGAGACAGAATTCAACAGCTCTTACCCACACTAGACAATAATCTACTGAATACAGCAACTCCTGAATCAACTGCAACGCCTATTTTACATCTGGAATCATTCTCATCTCTGAATCTCTCAGAGCTAGCTTCTATAGTATCATCATCTAGACCATCAACCTGTCTATTAGACCCAGTGCCGACCAGCCTCTTTAAAGACATTCTTTACTTAATTGAGCCCTTCATTCTAGATCTCATTAATTTGACCTTATCTTTGGGTTATGTACCTCAGACTCTTAAGACCGCAGTCATCAAACCCCAGCTTAAAAAGCAGAATCTTGATCCAGATGTTTTGGCCAATTATAGACCCATATCAAACCTTCCCTTCATTTCTAAAATCATTGAGAAAGCAGTAGCAAACCAATTACACGACCATCTGCATAGGAACGGTTTGCTTGAAGAGTTTCAGTCAGGTTTTAGAGCTCACCACAGCACAGAAACAGCGCTGATTAAAGTCTCCAATGATATTCTAATGGCTTCAGACAATGGATCAGCCTCCATACTTCTCCTCTTAGATCTCAGTGCTGCATTTGACACCATTGATCACAATATTTTATTACAGAGACTGGAACATGAAATTGGCATTAAAGGAACTGCTCTAAGGTGGTTCAAATCCTATTTATCGGATAGATATCAGTTTGTACATGTTAACAATAGCTCCTCCTCAAGCACTATAGCCAGTTATGGAGTCCCACAGGGTTCGGTGCTTGGACCAATCCTCTTCACTCTTTATCTGCTTCCTTTAGGCAACATTATCAGGAAACACAGCATCAATTTCCACTGTTATGCAGACGACACTCAGCTGTATTTATCAATGAAGCCAAATGAAGTTAGTCAGATAGTCAGACTGCAGACATGTCTTGAAGACATAAAAGTCTGGATGACCCATAATTTTTTACTTCTAAATTCTGACAAAACTGAAGTTATTGTACTCGGCCCTAAGCACCTTAGAGAAATCCTATCTAATCAATTAATCAGTCTGGATGGCATTACTTTGGCTTCCAACTCCACTGTAAAAAACCTTGGAGTAACCTTTGACCAGGACATGTCCTTTGTCCCTCACATAAAACAAGTCAGTAGGGCAGCTTTCTTCCACCTGAGAAACATTAGGAAAATCAGAAATATCCTCTCTCAAGAGGATGCAGAAAAACTAGTCCACGCATTCGTAACTTCTAGGCTGGACTACTGTAACTCATTATTATCTGGATGTCCAAACAAATCTCTGAAAGGCCTTCAGTTGATTCAGAATGCTGCTGCACGAATATTAACAGGAACTAGAAAAAGGGATCACATCTCTCCTGTGTTAGCTGCTCTTCATTGGCTGCCGGTAAAATCCAGAATAGAATTTAAAATCCTTCTGTTAACATATAAAGCTCTTACTGGCCAAGCTCCATCATATCTCAGAGAGCTCATAGTTCCTTACTGTCCTAGTAGGCCACTCCGCTCTTTAGATGGAGGTTTACTTGTGGTTCCTAGAGTCTCCAAGAGTAAATCAGGAGGCAGATCTTTCAGTTATCAGGCTCCTCTTCTATGGAACCAACTTCCAGTATCGGTCCGGGGGGCAGACTCTTTAGCAATTTTCAAGACCAGGCTTAAAACTTTTCTGTATGACAGAGCTTATAGTTAAAAAGTTAAAGTTCTTTTACTCTTTAGCTATGCTGCTACAGGCCTAGACTGCTGGGGGAAGGACTGAGCACCTCTCTCTCTCTCTCTCCCTCCCTCTCCCCTCTCCCCTCTCTCTCTCTCTCTCTCTCCCCCTCTCCCTCTTCCCTCTCCCTCTCTCTCTCTCTCTCTCCCCCTCTTCCCTCTCCCTCTCTCTCTCCCCCCCTCGCATGCGCCGTCATACCAACAACCTGCTTCTCCGAAATCCCACTTTCTCTCAGTTCCAAGCATGTGCATTGCATTTACTAACCATGTTTTCCCGAAGTCTCCGTCTCCCCCAGCTCCTCTCCTCTCTCTCTCCCAGCTCCTCTCCTCTCTCTCCCTGTCCTCATCCTGCAGGTGATGAATCATCACCATCCCATGTTCCTGCAATGCCTGCTGCTCCCACATCTTCAAGAATTCCATACAGCATCATTCCTACGAACCTCATGCAGCATCATGTTCCTGCCTACACCTGTTTGAATATCCCCTCCTCCTGCTCTCTTTCTCTCCCTACTCTACCCAACTTTGCCCCCCCCCCTCCCCCGTGCCTCTCTCTCTCTCTCTCTCTCTCAACCCAACCGGTCGAGGCAGATGGCCGCCCCCCCTGAGCCTGGTTCTGCCCGAGGTTTCTGCCTCTTAAAGGAAGTTTTTCCTTGCCACTGTCGCCAAGTGCTTGCTCATCGGGGGATCTGTTGGGTCTCTTTAAATAATTTTATAAAGAGTTTGGTCTAGACCTGCTCTATATGTAAAGTGCCTTGATGTAACTTTGTTATGATTTGGCGCTATACAAATAAATCTGATTTGATTTGATTTGATTTGATTCCCAAACCTCTAGACTGGGCGTAACAACTGTTAATACAAAATACGCTGACTTTGCAATGGCAGCTGATATTATGTTTTTATTACATTTTCAGCATGGGAGATAAAAGCAGACCCCAAAAAAGCATATCAGTTGTTCCGACAACTACTGGAGCATAAATCCAAATGTCCAAGCCTCTTGCTGTCAATCAACATGTTTGATCCTGAAGAAGAAAAAGGACAGCTCATTGTTTGCATTCTATAAAAGGAATAATGTGAACTGGGCAGCTCCATTCAAGGGGAGGCTGACAGGTATTTCAACCTCCTCCACCCCTCAATTTACTTGTGTAATGGAAGTTGAATGCATGTAACAATTCACAGACTGAACTCTGTGTGTATATTCTTGTTGCTGTACATTTTAATCTGGGATCTTTATTTTCAAGGAGATGCAGCAATCGGTGAAGGTGTCAATCAACATGTTTTGTCAATGGCCATGCAGAAATTGAAGACTGGTTTCAATATTAATTTAGGTTGGTATATGTTGGTGCACAAGTTGATACACTTACAGAAAGGTTTGGAATATTGGCATTATCTTATGTTAAAATGTGTTCAATTGCACTATTAATTGAAGCCCATTACTTGACAATAATTAATGAAGGAAAACTTTAAGGAAATTAGATAATAGGACTGAAATGTAACCAGCTTATTCTAAGAAATTACAAGATTTAGTGTTGGTTTTTAAACAAATTGGTCAACATTATGTTGACTGTTGCAATTCCTTCCTCAGTGGCCTCCTGGCATGATCACTGTAGCCACTCCAAATGACCCAGAATGCCACAGCACCCCTTATCTTCAACGTAAATTTTCCCTTGTATCACCCCTTTGCATTCAAGGCTATCAAGGGCATGGCATCCCTGTACCTTCAGGACAGTATGTAACCCCATCCCGCTCACTTTGAACAGCTAGCACAGGAAGTCTGTTTGAGCCTTTCCTAAAGCTCCCTTGTGCCAGTGCACCGCAAGTCTTTAGACTCTCCCTCCTGTGTTCCAACCTGTCAACAAGCCCCCTCGCAGTCAGAACTGCAGTCACCCCACCTTACCCCCTAGCATGCTTCTCTCCTTGTCACCTTTTCGATAGATAGCTTGTTTGGACAGATGCTATGTTTACCTGGTATTTAATTTTTTTATTTATTTTTTGCACTACATTGTTCTTTTTGGCCACTATTTAAAGAGACTATAGTACAGTACCCTATCATTTTGTGGCTAGGGTACATGCATACTGGAGTAATAAATTTTCTCTTTTTTTTTTTTTCTTTTATAAGGCTCTGCTTGTTATGTGAAGAACAGAGTCTGGACCCAAGAGCATACACGGAAAGCTCAGGAGATGGTTAATAAAAAATGTATTGACAAAGTAACAACAAATGAGGAAACAAACAACAATAAACAAAGCAAACAAACTGGAGGGCTGGATGGGGCAGTAGCTGAGCCTTTAAGAAAGTAAACAAAAGAAAAATAAGGCAAAACAAAAAGTGCTGGAAACTCCAGGGGCAAAATGCTATAAGAAAGTTTCAACGAAAAATCACTAGCAACGCTAGTAGAGATACTTAAAGTTATAAACAGAAAATCACTAACAATGTTAGGAGGAGTATTGAAAGTAATCAAGAGAAAATCTCTAGAAATACTAGGCAAAACAGGAACAAAGTAACAACGGAAAAGCACTAGCTTCACTGCTTCAATCATATCCTTGATCTTGTTCCAACATATGGCATTGAAATTGACAAGGATTCTTCCTCAAACTCCTTTCTGACTGACCATTACCTCATTACATTTGAGTTTACTTTAATTGACTGCACAGCATCGAGGAATAAATTCGGCTGTTGATGTTTATCTGAAGATGCCGTGGCCCAATTTAAAGAGAATATTTAGTCAGCATTTGCAGCAATGCCATATGTAAATTCAAATGAGGAATTCTCCCATACACAGGTTGATGACCTTGGAATTAGCGCTATGGCCACAATGTGTTCAAATCTTGATGATGCTGCCCCTCTCAGAAAGAAAGTTATAAGACAGAGGAGGCTGGCTCTGTGGTATAATTCTCACATTCGTACCTTTAAGCAGACGTCACGGAAATTCGAAAGAAAATCGCGTTCCAGCAACTCAGAAGAGTTTCACAGAGCCTGGAGAGAAAGCTTTAAAAACTTATTTTAAAAAAGCTCTCCGCAGTGCTAGAAGCTCATATTATTCAGCACTAAGAGAAAAAAACAAGAACAACCCCAGGTTTCTCTTCAGCACTGTAGCCAGGCTGACAGAGAGTAATAACTCAATTGAACCAGTGCTCAATTGAACCAGCTCTCAGCAGCGATGACTTTATAGGCTTTTTTACAAATAAAATTATAACAATCAGAGAAAGAATTCATCAGCTCTTACCTACATTACACAGTAATCTTCTACTGAATTCAGCAGCTCCTGAATCAACTGCAACGCCTATTTTAAATCTGGAGTCATTCTCATTTCTGAATCTCTCAGAGCTAGTCTCATCATCTAAACCATCAACCTGTCTATTAGACCCAGTACCAACTAGCCTCTTTAAAGAGATTTTCTACTTAATTGAGCTGTTCATTTTATATCTGATTAATTTGACCTTATCTTTGGGTTATGTACCTCAGATTCTTAAGACCGCAGTCATCAAACCCCAACTTAAACAGAATCTTAATCCAGATGTTTTGGCCAATTATAGACCCATATCAAACCTTCCGTTCATTTCTAAAATCATTGAAAAACCAATCACATGACCATCTGCATAGGAATGGCATGTTCAAAGAGTTTCAGTCAGGATTTAGAGCTCATCATAGCATAGAAACAGCGCTGGTTAAAGTCTCCAATAATATTCTAATGGCTTCAGACAATGGATCAGCCTCCATACTTCTCCTCTTAGATCTTAGTGCTGCATTTGACACTATTGATCATAATATTTTATTACAGAGACTGGAACATGAAATAGGGATTAAAGGAACTGCACTAAGATGATTCAAATCCTATTTATCAGATAGACATCAGTTTGTTCATGTTAACAATAGCTCCTCCTCACGCACTATAGCCAACTATGGAGTCCCACAGGGTTCGGTACTTCACCCTATATGTGCTTCCTTTAGGCAACATTATCAGGAAACACAACATCAATTTTCACTGTTATACAGACAACACTCCGCTGTATTTATCAATGAAGCCAAATGAAGTTAGTCAGATAGTCAGACTGCAGACATGTCTTGAAGACATAAAAGTCTGGATGACCCATAATTTTTTACTTCTAAATTCTGACAAAACGTAAGTTATTGAACTTGGCCCTAAGCACCTTAGAAAAATCCTATCTAATCATCTAATCAGTCTGGATGGCATTACTTTGGCTTCCAGCTCCACTGTAAGAAATCTTGGAGTAACTTTTAACAGGGGCATGTCGTTTGTCCCTAACAAAAAACAAGTCACAAGGGCAGCTTACTTCCCCCTGAGAAACATTAGGAAAATCAAAAACATCCTGTTTCCAGAGGATGAAGAAAAACTAGTCCATGCATTCATAATTTCTAGGCTGGACTACTGTAACTCATTATTATCTGGATGTCCAAACAAATCTCTGAAAGGCCTTCAATTTATTCAGAATGCTGCTGCACGAATATTAACAGGAACTATGAAAAGGGATCACATCTCTCTTGTGTTAGCTTCTCTTCATTGGCTGATGGTAAAATTAAGGATAGAATTTAAAATCCTTCTCCTAACATATAAAGCTCTTAATGGCCAAGCTCCATCATATCTCAGAGAGCTCATAGTTCTTTACTGTGCTAGTAGGCCACTTCAGTCTCTAGATGGAGGTTTACTTGTGGTTCCTAGAGTCTCCAAGAGTAAATCGGGAGGCAGATCTTTCAGTTATCAGGCTCCTCTTCTATGGAACCAACTTCCAGTATTAGTCCAGGAGGCGGACTCTAGCAATTTTCAAGACCAGGCTCAAAACTTTTCTGTATGACAGAGCTTATAGTTAAAAATTTAAAGTTCATTTACTCTTTAGGTATGCTGCTATAGGCCTAGACTGCTGGGGGAAGGACTGAGCACCTCTCTCCCTCTCTCTCTCTCTCCCCCTTTCCCTACCTTTTGCATGTGCCAACATACCAATAACCATGTATCCCCGAAATCCCTGCTTCTCCCAGTTCTAAGCATGTGTAACTATTTACTAATCATGTTTTCCCAAAGTCTCTGTCTCTCCCAGTTCCTCTCCTCTCTCCCTGTCCTCATCCTGCAGGTGGTGAATCATCACTACCCCATGTTCCTGCAGCACCTGCTGCTCCCACATCTTCATGAACTCCATACAGCATCATATCTATGAACTTCATCCAGCATTATTTCTATGAACTTCATGCAGCATCATATGTTCCTGCCTGCAGTTCCTGTTTTGAATATCCCCTCCTCCTGCTCTCATTCTCTCCCTACTCTACCCAACTTTACCCCGCCCCCCGTGCCTCTCTCTCTCTCTCTCTCTCTCTTTCTCCCTCTCCCTCTTTCCCCCCAATCGGTTGAGGCAGATGGCCGCCCCCCCGAGCCGGTTCTGCCTTTTTTTAGGTGTTTTGGGGAGAGGCCACATAACTGCAATCTTGAAAGGCCCTGGTACAAACCTAAAGATAAACTCACATTGATCAAATCCAGAATGTTCATGTTATCCATCCATCCGACTTCATCCGCTTATCCAGGGTCGGGTTGTTGTGGAAATTCTCTGCTGTTGGCGAAGGATGAAATAGAGACTTCTGCCAGCCGACAAGTTTTTATTTTCTTTGCAAAGAAAAGGTCAATCATCACACGAGCGGTAAAAACGAAGAAAGACACCAAGCATGGGGAGAGCTAAACATTTATACTTGAGGAACGCCCCCCCAACCCAAAGGTGTGTTTTCACACCCTCTGGTCTGCTGTAGGTGTTGGTGCCGACCCCCTGGTGTGTGGTCCATACCAGAGGTATCCTGCAGGGTTTTGTATGTTGATGTTAAAAGGTCTAGACATCACAATTAAAAACTCAAAAGGATTTGACATCCTGGTGAGGAAAAGGGAAATTGGGTCTCTCAAGTTGATCAAATGTAAGGAACTGAAATTACCATTACAGGGTCGCGGGGGTAGCAGCTTCAGCAGGGATCCCCAGACATTCCTTTCCCCGGCCACATCAACCAGCTCTGAATGGGGGATCCCGAGGTGTTCCCAGGCCACAGTGGAGATATAATCTCTCCACCTGGTCCTCGGTCTGCCCCGGGGCCTCCTCCCAGCTGGATGTGCCTGGAACACCTCCCAAGGTAGGCACCCAGGAGGCATCCTGACCAGCTGTCCGAACCACCTCAACTGGCTCCTCTCAATGCAAAGGAGCAGCAGCTCTACTTTGAGCGGGTTGTAGCCGATTCCGTGGTCTGTCCTGAGACCATGGTCTCTGGCAGGGACCAGTGGTCCCAGCCACTAGGGGCACTAGAGACACTGGTCACAACCAGCTGGTCTCTGGCACAGACCAGTGGTCCCTACCAGCTTCCCACTGGTCTGTCCTGTGGTCCCTGTGGTCTGGATCACTTAGTAAGTGGTATGTGAAGCAGCTCTTGTAATTTAAATACCACCCTCTCCCTTTTCCGGCAGTTTTGGTGGCACTCTTAGCTGGATAAATGTCAGAGATCATAATCTTTTGTCCATAAAATGCAATCGTCTATTATTTGTATTATTTATGCAGGTCCATGTAGTCGGGACCAGCTCCTCAGTGTTTGCGACCAGCTGGTCTCTGGCACGGGCCAGTGGTCCCTACCACTAGGAGCACTAAAGATACTGGTCCCTACCAGTGGCACAGTGGTTGCGACCAGCTGGTCTGTGGCACAGACCAGTGGTCCCTACCAGCTCCTCACTGGTCTGTCCTGTGGTTCCTGTGGTCTGGATCAGTTAGTAAGTGTCTGTGAAGCGGCTCTTGTCATTTTAGTACACCTTCTCCCTGTTCCGGTAGTTTTTGCAGCAGTCTTGGCACAAAGGGCTCCTCTGTGACCTGTTCTGTTGTCTGGACCGGTATAGTCATCTGTCGAGTGTTAGTTTGCTTGTGTTTATTTTTAATAGAACCTTTCCCTTTTGTCACTGCAACACTGTCAGATGAATATATTTGAGAAGCCATAACCGTTTGTCTAGCCAATGTTATTGATCACTATTATTAATCAAAATCATAAGAGAAATGTTTAAATTATTATTATTATTATTAGTCATAGTTGTGCTATTGATTACGCAGGTCCATGTCTTCCTGACTGGTTTAAACTTTACCAATGTGTTGCATTTAAAAGCTTGAACCTTGGCATTTATATCAAATCTTGATGTAGAAACTAATGTCAAATAAAAGTAGTGAAGGAAAAAAATATACAGTTGAGCAATAAAGCAACAGTGAATGGAAATGGAAACAAAACTGCAAAAGTTTAATTGCATATTCAACTGAAGTAGCATTGAGTGCAGTAACAAAAAACAGATGCGTCTTCTTTGTTGATTTTGCACCTGATCACTCAATGAGGGTTCCTAGGATTTTCTCTGCGTATAGTCTTGAAAAAGCCTCATATTTCATAAGGATGTCAATGGTGGCCTGCATAAATGAAAACCTTTTAGGTCAGGACATCATAGGAAAACATAAAAAAGGAAGAAGACACATTACCAGCTTTATTAATGTTAAATTAACAGATGTAGCTGGGCTATATTTACAGGTGATCAAGTAACAGCAAGCCAGATTCTGTTGGAATGGTAGAACTGTGACATTAATAGATACCCTTATGACTTTGTTAACTAAAATTGGAGCATACCTCTGATGACAGAGAGCACTACATTGTCAGGGTCAGTCTGCTACTGTCAGGGTCAGTCAGTCCTTGTGTCATTGTGTTGGGGTCAAGTTTAGTCTTGTTGTCGCTTCCTGTTTTATTTTGAAGTCCTTGTCTCACCCCTGTCTTCCTGTCAAGTTTCCCGCCTGTGTGATTGCCTTCCCCGCCCTAATGTGTTTCACCTGTGTCTTGTTGTCTCCCTCCTCCTTGTGTATTTAAGCTGTGCTTCCTTACCCTTCGGTGCCAGATTGTCTTTGTGCGTTCACCCCAGCCCTTTTGCCACAGCCTTTTGCCACAGCCTTTTGCCACAGCCTTTTGCCACAGCCTTTTGCCACAGCCTTTTAGCCACAGCCTCTTGCCAAAGCCTTTTGCCACAGACCTTGCCACAGCCCTTGCCACAGCCCTTGTCTGAATTTTGTGTTCTTCTTCCTCCAAGTGAGTGATTTTGAGTTTGTATGACCCTTTTTGTCTCACCGGTTTTTGTAGTTCTGCCTTGCCCTTTTTGGATTTGTCTGCCTGGTTTTGGACTGCCTTCCCATGTATGACCCCTGCCTGTTCATCATTTAAGATTCTCGGAACCCTGAATATGTGGTGTTGTGTGTGTTCTCTGTGACTGGGTCCCCTGGAAGAGCCAAGGACGTGACATACATCTGTTTTTTCTGTGCTTTTGAGTGATCTTACCATGGGTTCTCAGATGTTTCTCAAAAGTATGTTTTCCTTGTATAACCGATTGGCACTTGGGACAGTGCCAATGGCTCCTTTGTGCCAGCTTCACCTCACAGTGACAGGGTATGCTGAAAGTGTCTGTGTAAAGATGAAAACAAATGTGACCATGAACACATTGGGCCAAGAACACAGATTGATGTGACACTGGAAGCTTTAACAAAATTTAACAGCCATGGTAGACTTCTTATGCTTACCAACTGCATTGTCACTGAAGCACACAGCATATTTTAAATGGATCTTGTTCAGGTGTTCTCTGGTTTCCACTGTGGTCACATTACAGTAAGGGCAGTTTTTCTCCTCATTCTTGTAAAAATCCTCTACTGATGTAAATGCTGTAAACAACAGTACAAATTGGTATTATTGGTATACTGAAATTGACTTTGAAAATATCACATGAAATGAAATTGTTTACCTGCAGTCATATTTGCCAAGTAGCCTTGCTCACTGTCAATTACAAGGCAAAAAATAATAATTTTTTCTATATAGTGTCATTCACGAAAGACTAACAGCTACAGCACATAAGCGTTTTCCAAGGTAATCATTAGCCTACTATGACTAGTATTACTCGCTACTGTTTTTACTTCTTAATAATATTATTATTATAATTATTATAAAGGATATGCAACATGAATAATTCTGTGACGTTTTGGGGTTTATAATCAATGACATTTCAGTTAGGCTAGTCAAAGACACACAAGATGGCTCAAATCTAAAAAGAGTCGGAAAACGTAAGCATATCTCAACAAATAAAAATGATAACATTATAAAAGTCTAAGATTACTTACACAGATCGTTGAAATGGGCCTGTGAATGCAAGGATTCCAATCCAAGCAAAGATAGAGTATATCCAAAAGACCAAATTTTCCACTCTTTGGTTTTAGAGGTTGTAAACAAATGGCTTATGATCAATATAGTCACCCCTGCTATCCAACTGGATCTTGCTCCTGATTGGCTAGGAAGTTAATCACGAACCGTTTCCTTCAATTCATTGGTTTAAAGGCAGTGGTCATGCAGCCATGAGATGACCGAGAAACCAAATGTAAAGCAACCCTCAATCTTCTTTTCTTAAAAAAAAATAAATAAATAAGTGAGGCTACGTAGTCCTGATCTATTGATGATCAAAAACAAATAATTTAAACATTATTATTATGATTTCAGGCCCTGCGATGTACTGGCGATATGTCCACGGCGACCCCACCATTGTCCGCTCTGAGCTGGGATTGGCTCCATTTATGAAAAATGATTTATGATTTCTATTAACAGTTATGATCAATAATATCACACATATATCACAGACAAAAGATTATGAGTTTTTAAATTCATTTATTTTTTTACATTTGTTCAGCACGGTGTTGCCAATGCAATGAGAAAAGGGAGAAGGTGTACTAAAATTACAAGAGCCGCTTCACAGACCACTTACTAACTGATCCAGACCACAGGGACCACAGTACAGACCAGTGAGGAGCTGGTAGGGACCACTGGTCTGTGCCAGAGACCAGCTTGTTTTCGACCACTGTACCACTTATAAGGACCAGTATCTTTAGCGCTCCTAGCGGTAGGGACCACTGGTCTGTGCCAGAGACCAGATGGTCGCAACCACTGAGGAGCTGGTCCTGACTACGTGGACCTGCATACATAATACAAATAATAGACGATTGCATTTTATGGACAAAAGATTATGATCTCTGACATTTATCCAGCTAAGAGTGCCGCCAAAACTGCCGGAAAAGGGAGAGGATGTATTTAAATTACAAAAGCCGCTTCACATACCACTTACTAAGTGATCCAGACCACAAGGACCACAGGACAGACCAGTGAGGAGCTGGTGGGAACGCTAGTCTGTGCCAGAGACCATGGTCCGTGCCAGAGACCATGGTCCGTGCCAGAGACCAGCTGGTTGTGACCAGTGTCTCTAACGCCCCTAGACCATGGTCTCAGGACAGACCACGGAATCGGGTACAACCCCCTCTCACTCTGAGCTCCTCTCGCATGACCAAGCTCCTCACCCTATCTCTAAGGGAGAAGCAGAGGGGACATGGCTCTGCAGTTTCTTGCTAACGTGTGATTGGCCGTTCCCGCTGTCACTCCATCTGGTTGTAAACAGCGCTTGGACTTCCACACCGGTGTTTGGCTAGATGGCCAGGAGTCCGTGTTTATCTGCCACTGTAAGTTGTTGACATGTTGGGCGTTTGTTCTGCGTCACGTCAGCTAGACGGATTTTAATATCAGAGGTTTCATTTGATTCATTAACATTTGAATCTGTGTCTGTGTGCGCGCATGCGTGTGTATGTGTGTTTGGTAATTAGGCGCAGCCAGGTGGCAGGGTGTCTAAGAAAAGAAAAGTGGACATAAGAGACTTATTTAGAAGTCAAAGTGTAAGTTACTCAAAGGAACACATTACACTCCGATCCTCTGGAGCTCCTCCCCTCATCCATCAGAAATTCAGACTCACTCCTTCTTCTCTTTCTCCTTTCGGCTTTTCCCTTCAGGGGTCGCCACAGCGAATCAGTTGCCTCCATCTAAGCCTGTCTTCTGCATCCTCTTCTCTCACGCCAACCACCTTCATGTCCTCTTTCACTACATCTATAAACCTCCTCTTAGGTCTTCCTCTAGGCCTCCTGCCTGGGAGTTCAAAACTCAGCATCCTTCTACCAATATATTCACTATCTCTCCTCTGGACATGTCCGAACCATCTCAGTCTGGCCTCTCTGACTTTATCTCCAAAACCTCTAACATGTGCTGTCCCTCTGATGTACTCATTCCTGACCCTATCCAACCTGGTCACTCCCAAAGAGAACCTCAGCATCTTCATCTCTGCTACCTCCAGCTCTGCCTCCTGTCTTTTCCTCAGTGACACTGTCTCTAGACCAAACAACATCGCTGGTCTCACCACAGTTTTGTACACCTTTCCTTTCATCTTAGCTGGAACTCTCCTATCACACATCACACCTGACACTTTTCTCCACCCATTCCAGCCTGCCTGCACACGCTTCTTCACCTCTTTTCCACACTCTCCATTGCTCTGGACTGTTGACCCTAAGTACTTAAAATCTTGCACCTTCTTTATCTCTTCTCCCTGTAACCTCACTCTTCCACTTGGGTCCCTCTCATTCACACACATATACTCCGTCTTGCTGCGGCTAACCTTCATTCCTCTCCTTTCCAGGGCAAACCTCCACCACTCTAGCTTCTCCTCCACCTGTTCCCTGCTCTCACTACAGATCACAATGTCATCTGCAAACATCATAGTCCATGGAGATTCCTGTCTAACCTCGTCTGTCAGCCTGTCCATCACCATAGCAAACAAGAAGGGGCTCAGAGCTGATCCCTGATGCAGTCCCACCTCCACCTTGAACTCCTCTGTCACACCTACAGCACACTTCACCACTGTCTTACAGTCCTCATACATGTCCTGCACCGCTCTAACATACTTCTCTGCCACTCCAGACTTCCTCATACAATACCACAGTTCCTCTCTGGGCACCCTGTCATAAGCTTTCTCCAGATCTACAAAGATACAATGCAGCTCCCTCTGACCTTCTCTGTACTTCTCTATCAACATCCTCAAAGCAAATACTGCATCTGTAGTACTCTTTTTTGGCATGAAACCATACTGCTGCTCACAAATGCTAGCTTCTGCCCTTAGTCTAGCTTCAACTACTCTTTCCCATAACTTCATTGTATGGCTCATCAGCTTTATTCCTCTGTAGTTGCTACAACTCTGTACATCTCCCTTGTTCTTAAAAATGGGCACCAGCACACTTCTCCTCCATTCCTCAGGCATCTTCTCACTATCTAAGATCCTGTTGAACAACCCAGTCAGAAACTCTACTGCTACCTCTCCTAGACACTTCCAGACCTCCACAGGTATATCATCAGGACCGAGTGCTTTTCCACTCTTCATCCTCTTCAGTGCCCTCCTCACTTCATCCTTACTAATCTTTGCTACTTCCTGGTCCACAACAGTCACCTCTTCTACTCTTCGTTCTCTCTCATTTTCCTCATTCATTAGCTCTTCAAAGTACTCTTTCCATCTTCCCATCACACTACTGGCATCTGTCAATACACTTTCATCTCTATCCTTAATCACCCTAACCGCCTGCACGTCCTTCCCATCTCTGTCTCTCTGCCTTGCCAACCTGTATAGATCAGTCTCTCCCTCCCTACTGTCCAACCTAGCATACAAGTCATTGTAAGCCCTTTGTTTGGCCTTTGCCACCTCTACTTTCACCTTACGCTGCATCTCCCTGTACTCCTGTCCACTCTCTTCAGTCCTCTCAGTGTCCCACTTCTTCTTAGCTAACCTCTTTCTCTATATACACTCCTGCACCTCCTCATTCCACCACCAAGTCTCCTTATCCAATTTCCTTCCAGATGACACACCAAATACTCTCCTACCTGTCTCCCTGATCACATTAGCTGTAGTTGTCCAGTCAACTGGAAGCACCTCCTGGCCATCCAGAGCCTGTCTCAACTCCTTCCTAAAAATCATACAACACTCTTCCTTTTTCAGCTTCCACCATTTAGTCCTCTGCTCTGTCTTTGCCCTTTTCATCTTCCTCACCACCAGAGTCATCCTACATACCACCATCCTATGCTGTCTGGCTACACTCTCACCTACCACTACTTTGCAGTCACTGATTTCCTTCAGATTACACCGTCTACACAAGATGTAGTCTACCTGTGTACTCCTACCTCCACTCTTATAGGTCACCCTATGTTCCTGCCTTTTCTGGAAGAAAGTATTCACTACAGCCATTTCCATCCTTTTTGCAAAGTCAACCACCATCTGTCCTTCTGCGTTCCTCTCCTGGATACCAAACCTGCCCATCACCTCCTCATCATCTCTGTTTCCTGCACCAACATGTCCATTGAAGTCTGCACCAATGACAACTCTCTCACTTCTAGGGATGCTCTGTTTCACTTCATCAAGGTCCAACCAGAATTTCTCCTTCTTCTCCAGCTCACATCCTACCTGTGGAGCATACCCACTAACAACATTGAACATCACACCTTCGATTTATAGCTTCAGACTCAATACTCTATCTGATACTCTTTAAACCTCCAGAACATTCCTAACAAACTCCTCCTTCAAGATAACTCCTATTCCATTTCTCTTCCTATCTACACAACAACTTGAACCTTGCTCCTAAACTTCTAGCCTTGCTACCTTTCCACCTGGTCTCCTGGACACACAGTATGTCTACCTTCCTCCTCTGCATCATGTCAACCAACTCTCTACCTTTCCCTGTCATAGTTCCAACATTCAAAGTCCCTACTCTCAGTCCTAGACTCTTGGCGTTCCTTTTCTCTCTCTTCCTACGAACACACCTTCCTCCTCTCCTTCTTCGATGAACAGTAGTCCAATTTCCACCGGCACCCTGTACGTGAACAGCACCGATGGCGGTCGTTGTTAACCCGGGCCTCGACCGATCCGGTATGGAAGTCATTGATTTGATTCACATGTTTGATTTGGCAAAAGTTTTACGTCGGATGCCCTTCCTGACACAACCCTCTGTATTTATCTGGGCTTGGGACCGGCACAATAAGGCACTGGCTTGTACCCCCTTGCGGCTACATTCATCTTAAAAGAGAATAATATTCATATAATGGCTGTTACAGAAACACACTTAGATAGCACAATAGATGATTCAGAAGTTGCGATAGATGGTTATAATTTATTCAGACTAGATAGGGACAGATTTGGCGGTGGTACTGCTTTCTTTCTTAAAGAGAATATTCCAGCCAAAATCAGGAACGATCTAGGAATGAATGGTTTAGAAGCCTTATGGCTTCAAATTCACATACTGCATCACAAACCAATATTGACAGGCTGTTGTTATAGGCCACCGTGTTCAAATGCTGAGTATTTGAACAATATATGCAACATGCTGCAGAACGTAATGGATAAAAATCATGAAGTTTTCTTGGCTGGAGATATGAATATCAACTGGTTCTCAAATAACTGCAGTTTGAAAAAGAAGTTGAGTGATGCAGCCGCTGTATGTAACTTATCACAGATCATAAATGTACCGACAAGAATCAACATGAACGGTGATAGAACCTCATCATCAACCTGCATTGATCACTTCTTTACAAATACTCCAGATAATTGCTCAAAACCAGCGTCTGTACCTGTTGGATTCAGCGACCACAACATTATTGCTTTAACAATAAAAACAAGAGTTCCAAAATCCAGACCTATGATCATATTTAGATGAATGTATAAGACATTCTCTGAGAAGGATTTTATAGAAGACTTAGAAAATGTAAATTGGAAAACTGTTCGCATGCAGAGAACAATTCTAAATTCTGACAAAACTTAAGTTATTGTACTTGGCCCTAAGCACCTTAGAGAAACCCTATCTAATCGTCTAATCAGTCTGGATGGGATTATTTTGGCTTCCAACTCCACTGTAAGAAACCTTGGAGTAACTTTTGACCAGGACATGTCCTTTGTCCCTCACATAAAGCAAGTCAGTAGGGCAGCTTTCTTCCACCTGAGAAACATTAGGAAAATCAGAAACATCCTGTCTCAAAAGGATGCAGAAAAACTAGTCCATGCATTCATAACTTCTAGGCTGGACTACTGTAACTCATTATTATCTGGATGTCCAAACAAATCTCTGAAAGGCCTTCAGTTGATTCAGAATGCTGCTGCACGAATATTAACAGGAACTAGAAAAAGGGATCCCATCTCTCCTGTGTTAGCTGCTCTTCATTGGCTGCCAGTAAAATTAAGAATAGAATTTAAAATCCTTCTCCTAACATATAAAGCTCTTACTGGCCAAGCTCCGTCATACCTCAGAGAGCTCATAGTTCCTTACTGTCCTAGTAGGCCACTCCACTCTCTAGATGGAGGTTTACTTGTCGTTCCTAGAGTCTCCAAGAGTAAATCGGGAGGCAGATCTTTCAGTTATCAGGCTCTTCTTCTATGGAACCAACTTCCAGTATCGGTCCGGGGGGCGGACTCTTTAGCAATTTTCAAGACCAGGCTCAAATCTTTTCTGTATGACAGAGCTTATAGTTAAAAATTTAAAGTTCATTTACTCTTTAGCTGTGCTGCTACAGGTCTAGACTGCTTTCCTCTCCCTCTCCCCTCCCTCTCTCTCCCTCTCCATCTCCCCTCTCCCTTCCTCTCTCCCTCTCTCTCCCTCTCCATCTCCCCTCTTGCTTTCTCTCTCCTTCTCTCTCTCTCTCTCTCTCTCTCTCTCCCCCTTGCATGCACCAACATACCAACAACCATGCTTCTCCGAAATCCCAGTTTCTCTCAGTTCCAAACATGTGTACTGCATTTACTAACCATGTTTTCCCGAAGTCTATGTCTCTCCCAGTTCCTCTCCTCTCTCTCCCTGTCCTCATCCTGCTGGTGATGAATCATCGCCATCCCATGTTCCTGCAGTGCCTGCTGCTCCCACATCTTCAAGAATTCCATACAGCATCATTTCTATGAAGTTCATGCAGCATCATGTTCCTGCCTACACATGTTTGAATATCCCCTCCTCCTGCTCTCTTTCACTCCCTACTCTACCCAACTTTGCCCCCCCTCTCTCTCTCTCGCCAAGTGCTTGCTCATGGGGGGATCTGCTGGGTCTCTTTAAATAATTTTATAAAGAGTTTGATCTAGACCTGCTCTATATGTAAAGTGCCTTGATCTAACTTGGTTATGATTTGGCACTATACAAATAAATCTGATTTGATTTGATTTGATGCAGAGGATGCATTATTCACTTTTATGGAGTTATTTTCTGCTGTCTGCGATAAGCATGCTCTAATCAAGAAGTTGTTAGATCAGTTAAAGCCCCCAGGATTGACAATGAATTGAGATGCTGTATGAAACAGAGAGATTTACTGAAAAAATCTGCTATTGCATCGAGTAATGTAGACAAGTGGCAAGCTTACCGATCACTCAGAAACATTTAAACATTTAAGAGAACATTTAAAGAAGCTATAGGTAAGGATAAAGGTAACAAAACATCTGGATTCATTGAACTAGATGGTGCATATATAACTAAACCATTTGATATGGCAAATTATTTTAATAATTATTTCAGTAACAAAGTAAATATAATAAGAAACCACGTGTTGCCAGGGTGTGGTAAGCTTTCTGATTCCATTATTAAAAAAGAAATTATGCTGAACAAGGAGTGCATCTTTCAGTTCAAAATGATCAACAGGGGAGGGCTTGAAAAACTGATTCTAACAATCAAATGTGACAAACCCTCTGGTATTGATCTAGATGGAAGACTACTACAGCTAGCAGCTGGAAGTGTGGTTGAGCCCATATTTCATATATCCAATTTATGTTTTCATGATTGTGTTTTTCCTCAGTCATGGAAGATAGCAAAGGTAACTCCATTGATGAGAATTGATGAGAAATCAGTGGTAGGAGCTGTACTGTTAGACTTCAGTGCAGCTTTCGACATTATAGATCATGAGTTATTACTTAAGGAGCTATTGGTTTACAGGTTTAAAGATTCAGCAGTTGATTTTATGAGAAGTTACTTGTCAAACAGAAAACAATGCATAATGTTTAATGGTTCTCTTTCAAACACTGTCACACTGGAAATTGATATTCCACAAGGGAGCTGCTTTGGACCTCTACTCTATTCCATCTTTGTTATTGACATGCCATATGTACTAAAAAATGCGAGTATGGTGATCTACGCGGATAATACCACAATGCATGTCTCCGCAGAAAGTATTGACTCTGTTAACAAGTCGCTACAACAAGAGTTGATGCTGGTTTCTAACTGGGTAGTAGAGAATAAACTAAAACTAGACATCTTGAAAACTAAATGTCTTGTTCTTGGTTCTCAACATTATCTTGGTCTTCTCATATTAATAATATAGTGTCTAAAATGAGTAGTAACATCTCTAATATTAGAAGAAGCACCTATCTGCTGAATGAAACAACTATCAAATTATTAATTCAATCTTTAGTCTTGTCTCATTCTTGACTACTGCTCAACAGTTTGGTCCTGTGCCTCGAAACAAGAACTTGTAAAACTCCAGCTCACTCAGAACAGAGCAGCGTGCCTTGCTCTCCACTGCTATTAGAAGCAGTGTTGAAAGCATGCATGCCGAGCTGTCTTGGATGATGGTGGAGCATAGACTAGCATGCAACCTTATTCTGTTTTTGAAAAACATCTGGATCTTACGCAAACCTGGCTTCTTGCTTATGCAGCTTATACCAACAAATAATAGATACAGCTATGATACCAGACTGGCCCTAGGTAATTGCTTTACTCTGCCTCTGCCCAGAACCAACGCATTGAAAAAAACGGTAATGTATAGAGCAGTCACATACTGGAACCATCTCCCCCGATATCTAATTGCAACAATCAAAATGTCAAGTTTTAAAGAAAAGACTAAAGCAAGTTGTAGTTGGAAAGGAAGTTAGGATCGATCCTATATAAACCCTGTAATTATATTACAAATTGTAAGTATATTATAAATTAAATAGTAAATATATATTATAAATTACATATTATATACTACAAACTGTTATTATATACCATACATTTATATACTATGGCAACTACTAATTTAAAAAAGCTGCAATTGAATAGATATTAGGATGGTTCCTATGTAAACCTTGTAATTTTGTTATTATAAATTATCTTCGATTGTTCATAAGAGGATGCAGATCTGGTGATAGTAGCAAATATTGTTACTTAAAGACTACTACTATTTAAAGTTACTTGAAGACTAATGGGGATCCTTATCAAATAAACAAATAAACCATCACAGTTGCAGGCATGCAGGCTGCAGTAGATTACGTCAAGACAGTTCTGCAAGAGAAAAGAACAGAGGAAAGATTCCAACAGATCTTTGACAGTGCAACAGAGCTGGTCACCTCACTAAACATCAACCCAATTGAAATGCCTCGTATCCGTAGGCCACCAAAACACCTAGCTGGTGAAGCTGCAGCACATGCCCCAGCAGCTTCTGTTGATTACTTCAGAAGGGAGTTCTTCAAGGTACTTGACACAGCAGATGTGCAATTCAGAGAGCAGTTTCATCAAACAAGCCTTGAGGTTCTTCAAAAGTCGGATAATGTGCTTGTAACTGGAAAAAGTGATGTCATTGTGGACTACTATCCAGAGATTAACAAGAGGATGTTGGATGTGCAGTTAGCCATGTTCAAGTCAAAGAACACCTACATATCAATCACAGAAGCTGCAGACATCCTGAGAGGCATGCTGCCTGAAGTCAGACGTCTTTTTGATCAGGTGGAGGTCCTTTTTAGGCTATTGTTGGTTGTTCCAACATCGTCTGCTGAAGCTGAGAGGAATTTCAGCACACTGAGGAGGTTAAAGACCTGGCTTTGCAACTGCATGAAACAGAAACGCCTGAACAATGTGCCAGCTTGTCACATACACCAAGAAAGGGTTGATGCGTTGGACAGGAAAAAACTGCCAGGAATTTATCTCTGCGAATGATCGAAGCAGAAATGTGTTTGGATGCTTTGGATGAGTTGATTATGTTGAAATGTTAATAGTTAACCCTTCTGTGGTCTTTGAGTCAAATTGAACCATGGTCACTTTTCTTTTATATCAAAATTAGATTTTCTTCCATATAACTGCCTAAAAATCACAGATGCTTCTCTTTTACACTGATTTCAAATAAAATTGATGATCACTACTTGCACTGTTTTATTCAATTTCTCCCCTCCTGTGATATTCCCGGGTCAATTTGACCTGCCCACCACTGGGTGGTGCTGGGTGGTGGTCCAAACATTTGAAATCATTTCATTTCATTTTCACGTATACCAGTCTGTGATAGTCCATCCATTTATATGCCTCTGAGTTTAACTGTAGTCAAAATAATTCAGAAATTTCTGCTTATTTTTAGTCAAAAATTAGGTATAATTGTATGTAAATGAGGTCTATTGACCATACATTCCAAAAATAAGTGTAAAATTGGTGGTAATGAGTTGGAGTGAAATTGACTAACAAGGTGAAACACAGAATTGGGTGATAATTTTATGCTACATGCTTTACAACCAGTCAAACCACAAAGGGAACAGTGAACTGAAAAGTAACAATCGAAAACTAGAAGAACTACTAGAAAACACAGTGAACTGAGTTCTTTTTGCTTTTAACTTTTTGCATACTTGTTTCTGTTTATGACAACTTTGTATTTAAAAGCCTATAGACTGTAGTTTTATACATATTTTGACCTTCATATTGCTTTAAGGTGTAGGGAAGATATCAGGGCACTGTTCAGGCAGTTCAAGCCCCCCCCCTTACTCAAGCCAGTTGTGTCCCCCCCACCTCTGAAATCGAAAATTTCATCCCTGGGCCTGACCCTCCTTTCCAGCACCTTGGAGTAAACTTTCCCAATGAGGCTGAGTAGTGTGATGCCTCTATAGTTGGCACACACCCTCTAGTCCCCCTTTTTAAAAAGTGGGACCACCACCCCGGTCTGCCACTCCTTCAGCACTGCCCCCAACCCCCACGTAATGTTGAAGAGGCGTGTCATCCATGACAGCCCCTCAACACCTAGAGCCTTCAGCATTTCAGGACGGATCTCGTCAATCCCTGGGGCTTTGCCACTGTGGAGTTGTTTGACTACCTCAGTGACTTCCCTCAGCGAAATTGACAATGACCTCATCCTCCAGCTCTGTCTCTGCCCCAGAAGGTGGGTACGTCGGGTTCAGGAGTTCCTAAAATTGTTCCTTCCACTGCCCGACAAACTCCTCATTTGAGGTCAGCAATGTCCCACCCTTGCTGTACACAACAAGGATTGGTTCCCTGCTTTCCCCGCCTGAGGTGCTGGACAGTCTTTCAGAACAACTTTTTTGCCGTCCAAAAGTCCTTCTCCATGTCTTCTCTGAGCCTCTCCCGAGTCCGCTGCTATGCCTCTGCCACCCCTGAGGCCGTAGCCCTTCGGGCATGTCGGTACCCTGCAGCTGCCTCAGGAGTCCCCCGAGATAACACACCCCGGAAGGCCTCCTTCTTCAGTCAGACGGCTTCCCTGACCACCAGTATCCACCACGGTGTCCAAGGGATGCCGCCCCTTGAGGCACCCAGGACCTTGAGGCCACAACTCTCCACTGCAGCTTTGACAATGGAGGATTTGAACATCGACCACTCGAGCTCGATGCCACCAGCCTCCACAGGGATGTTGGAAAAGCTCTGCCGGAGGTGGAAGTTGAAGGCCTCCCGGCCAGGGGGCTCCTCCAAACGTTCCCAGTTCACCCGCACTACACGTTTGCACTTACCAGGTCTCTCTGGAGGCTTCCCCTGCCACTTGACCGAACTCACCACCAGTTGGTGATTAGTTGACAGCTCAGCCCCTCTCTTCACCCGAGTGTCCAAAACATGCAGCCTAAGATCAGATGATACGATAATAAAGTCGATCATCGACCTTCGGCCCAGGGTGCTCTGTTACCAGGTACACTTATGAGCCTCCTTATTTTTGAACATGGTGTTTGTTATGGCCAGTCCATGACTAGCACAAAAGTCCAACAACAAACCATCACTCGGGTTCAGATCGGGGAGGCCGTTCCTCCCAATCACGCCTCTCCGAGTTACTCCATCATTGCCCACGTGTGCATTGAAGTCTCCCAGTAGGACTATGGAGTCCCCTACCGGGGCCCCATGCAGGACCCCATTCAGGTTCTCCAAGAAAGCCGAATACTCCGAGCTGCTGTTCGGTGCATACGCACAGACAACAGTCAGAGTTTTCCCCCCTGCCACCCTAAGGCGCAGGGAGGCGACCCTCTCGTCCACGGGGTAAACTCCAACACAGCGGCACTCAGCCGGGGGCTTGTGAGTATCCCCACACCCGCCTGGCGCCTCATGTCTTGGGCAACTCCGGAGAAGAAAAGAGTCCAACCCCTATGAAGGAGCATGGTTCCAGAGCCTCGGCTGTGCATGGAGGCAAGCCCCACCAGATCCAACCAGTAGCGCTCCACTTCCCGCACCAGCTCCGGCTCCTTCCCCCACAGCAAGGTGACGTTCCATGCCCCCTGGGCCAGTCTATGCCACCTGGGTCCAGTCCACTGGGACCCCCCGTTTCCACCGCCACCCTTTTGGCAGCGCATCCGACCCCATCGGTCTTCCCTGCGGATGGTGGGTCCACGGGGGGGCATTATCCACGTGGCTTCTTTCCCGTGGCAGACTCGGCTAGTAGGCGCTCATGTACGGGCTCACCATCTGGGCCGGGCTCCAGACCAGCTCCTCTTGCTCCCTCCTCTCTTGCTCATGGGGTGTTTGTGGATCATTCTTTGTTACTTAATGAAAAAACATCTTGAAATAGCCTGGTAGGTATCGGGGCTAAAAGACAACTTGATGGTTTAGTTGATTCAGAAGCTGCTGCATTTCATAGTAGTTTACTGCCAATTGTAGGTAAGAGCTGGTGAAATATGGTTGATTGTAATAAGAAACCTGGGATTATTCTTGTTTTCTTCTATCAACGCTGAATAGTAGGAGCCTCTGGCATTGTTACATTGCTGCATTGCAAGAGCTATTTTATATGTTAGCTTTGTTTTCAGGCTGAGTGGAGTTCATCTACATTAGTTGTCCGCAAATTCATTTCTAAATTATGTGACGTCTGCGTCTCAAAGAGACTGACAAACTGGTTGAAACAACAGGAACTGCTGGTCCATTCAATCTGTATTTTGTCAAACTCAAGGAGAAAATACACTCGAAGCCTTTTCATACTAACATTAGATACGGACCATCAAACACTGGGTCTGAAATACAATTCTGATATTTCCCAATGCATATTTTGGACTACACAGATTAAACATCTGTGAATATGATGTTAGCTACACTACTTCATTTGGTTGACTGTAGCTGATTGTAGTCTGAAAAACGTTTTAGTCTTAATGTTTACCAGGAGTTCAGGTGTGCCAAACCCTGCCAAGATAGTAACTGTAGAGCAGCTCACTCTGAGCTTCAAAACCAATCCTGGTAACATAGTTGTTGAGATCTATAAATACAAAAGCATTACAGTTCTTAACAGGATCAACTGCGTTGCTGGATTCTCTTTTTAAATTCAAAATCCTGCAATTGAAGTTTCTTTTCAATACCTCATATTGTTCATGTGCTAGGTACATTTAAGATGATATTGCAATAACGATGTGTATCATCCCTATAATAACCACCAGCGGTCCTAGCTACAGTTCAAAAAAAGTAACTGGTACCAAACAAGAGTCAGGTTGAGTTCATGAGTGGAAGATGAAGGAGCTGGAGCTGAATCCAGGTCAGAGTGAAGACACACAGAGAGAACATCTTTCAAAGGTTTATTACAAAATGCAAGACAAAACATGTCAACTGGGTTTATTCTATTCAAACACGATACAATGACGAACAACCTTCTATCTGCAGGTGAAGCTGAGAAACCACCAACCAAACAAAAACAAGCCAACACAACATGGATCTAAATGCAAAACTCTGCTTTGGACAGGACAACGGCAGCTTCAAGGCCTGTAACAGAAGAGACAGAAACTGGAACATGGAATAGGGGTGGGGGCCAAGTGCTTCTTTTAATTTCTATGGGAGGTTCGTAGTGTGACACAACAACCTGCCGTCTACTCACATTTATAAATAGGTCACTGTTAAATTAAGTCCAATTCACACAAGGAACCATTAATCACAAACTCAGTGTTCGTTGCCGACAAGACGGCTCCACAAGCAGGAAACAAAAGTGGGTGGGGGGGGTCTTGTCACATCCAATGATGATGCTTTTAATTTGGTGAAAGCAGGTCCATTTGTCAGGGAGTAAAAACGCTGACAAATCTGATAATCTCGATTATTCTTGATGTTTGGTCCCAAACATCCATTTGATTTTCTGTGGTCAGGAACAAGATCCCTCACATACAAACTATCCATTTGAGTCCACATCTGTTGTAAATCACCAAAATTTAATATTCTGTGCTTGCAAACAACTAATTCAACAACTAATTCCTGTTTTGTTTGCAGCTTTTTGTCCATGTTATCAGATTGAGACATCCTGTTTTTGATGATTTAGGTCTACATGTTGTCTCAGACAGACGTCCAAAGATCTATCACCAGATGGAAACAGCTCATTTGTGTTTTTGCCTCACCATGGAATTCACTAGATTTTGCATTAGTAAATTGGACGTGAACATTTTTGACACCAGAATCATCTGATTAATACCTGGACAAGCAATACTTTGTTTCAATTGACCATTTTTGTCCAATGTCTCAGATTGTCATCTCTCTTTGAGGAAATGGATATTTTACGTTGATTGTGTGAAGGAGCTGCTTGTGTTTGTACCTTCTCACACAATTTGTTAAAGTGGCAACTTTGGCATTAACAGCATCTTTTGTTTCATTGAAGTCCAAATGTCTGTTTGAGAAAAAAAAAAAATTGTTTCGTTGATAAAGTCATTTTGAGGCTTTGTAAAACCGGATGTATACTGAGTCTTTTCCTGTCTTCCACTAATAATGATGACAATGCTAAATGATGAAGATGTCTGATGTTGCTACGGTAATGAGGGCAGCTAGGCCAGGCAAGGCTTAGACACTCTCTTGATTTTTTTTTTTTTAACTTGTGAATCACATTTAAATACCATTTATATTTATATATTACAACATTGTTCCAAATTCATAAATAAGTAGTGCAGTTTCCCCTTCAAGCTCCACCAACACCCTGCTGCTAAAACGAGAAACCCAAACGTCAGAAGCTGCAGGTCGGTCATGAAACACATCCCGCTGAAAAACTACAAATATGGCCGACTAGCTGCAAGTAATAGTCTTCATGCATACATTAATGTGGAGGAACGTCAGCTCCAACCGATCAGCTTGTCTGCCCAAATTTCACATTTTAACCTTTAAAAATGTCATATAGCCAACAACAGATAACCAATCAGAACTTTGTGCCAATAAGAACTTCAGCCAATCAAAATCACTCAGGGGCATGTGGGTGGGGGGACTGGGTGTTGACATCCTAGAGAAAAAATGAGGAGAAAGAAAACAAACATGGAGAATTAGTGATTGCTGCTCTGATAGAAACAAGATTAGAACTTTATGGAAGTTTATCAACAACAAAAAATTCTGTAAGAAAAACTTTTGGTTTGGTTGTAAAAAATTTTTTGTGTTGTAGAGTTGAAATGATGATCAACTGAAAGACATTTCAATTTCAGATTATGATTCCAAACTCTTTGTTAGAGACGTACGCCCAATGAATAAAGAGAATACAAGAAACAACCTCGATTTCTGAAAAAAAAATTGAAACGGAAAAGTTGGACGTTGTTTTTTCAGGATCCAGACTAATCTAAGTGAATTAATTTCCTGATTTATCTAAAATAATGAAAATACTGTCATTAATAAGCTTCCATAAATCAAACTGCCCTGCTGCTGTCTGATCTCAGGATTTATAAAGAGAGTCTATAATCTGTAGAGACTCTGTTTTCCACAATGCTCTGCATGCTTTCAGAGGTCCTGGGGCTGACGGGAACAGGTGGTAACGAGTGAGTGTGGCCTACCACAAACAAGCAACTGACTTTGATTCCCAGCAGCTTTCCTTGGGTGGCCGATGAGAAATGGAGTGTGGCAAGGGCACGATGCACTTGCCCAGCAACCTTACAGACAGGTGGATGAGGGCGTGGTTGTGGTGGGGCTGGTCAGGACAGGGCTGTAGGGGTTACACTTTAAATCTAATTCCATCCTGAAGAGCAATTAGCTAAAGGTCAGTTATGACATGCCATACAACCATATATGGATGTCCTGCTGCTATCTACACCAGAGAAGAATCAACCTGTTCAAGCCATCAAGACCTGGACAACCAAACTGCCTCGAGCAGCCCAGAATCTCTCAAGCACTGGTCTAGAACTGGTGGAGAACTGGTCCAGAACTTTTCCAAATTAGAACCTTTCTAGAACTGGTTCCAAACCAGTCCAGAGCCAGTCAATGCTAATTCAGAACCAACCCAAAACAGGTCCAGAACCAGTCCAAACCCTGTCCAGTGCTGGGCGATATCACTCGGAGTCAGATTCCAGTGGAGCAGTTTCATCTAAGATAGGTCTCTTCCGGCGTTTGGCAGCAGCGGCACGGGCCCGCTGCTCCTCCTCCATATGTGCCTTCTTGTGGCGGGAGAAGCTGGATGAGTGCATGAAGGTCTTGTTGCAGGCCGCACAGGTGTAGGTCTTGGTCTTGGTTGCGGGAAGTCCGGTCTTGGCATGAAGTTGCTTCCGGTGTTGCTGCACCTTCCCCCGCCCACTGGTGTCCCCCACCCTGTGGGTCTGCTGGTGCCGTGCCAGACTAGAGGCATGACTGAACCGCTTTCCACATTGGCTGCAGCCATGGCGACCAGCTCCTCCTGCATGTCTTCCTCCTCCATCCTCCTCCTCAGAGGTGGTAGACCCTCGTTTGCCAGTCCGACCTCCCCGGCGGCGGCGATTCTTCTTACAGAGGGTGTAGAAGTTAGGCTTGTCGCGGGAGCAGAGCTTGAGGCGGATCTTGAGGTCAGATGACGTCTCCCCAAGGTTCTCCTTGCCGGGTGTGTAGTTGTCCAGCAGCTCCTTGACATGGGTCACCTGGTGTTTGGACAGCTGTGTGGATGTCCTGAAAGTCATGTCACATTGCGGACAGGCATAGAACTTGTCGCCACCCTGGCTCTGAATGATGGCGGTCGCCACATGCTGCTGCTGTTGCTGCTGCCTCTTGGTCTTCTTGTTCTTGCCACCCGACTTCAAGGAGTGGCGCAGGGCGGCTGCGTTGGGACCAAGGGCGATGTCCTTGGGGATTCCTTTTCCTTTCTTGTGGATGAGGCGGTGACGCGACAAGCTGGAGCTGTGGTTGAACTCCTTACCACAAATGTTACAGGGATGAATCCGCCGCTTTCCATGCAGCCGCAGGTGACTCCCCAGCATCCTGACAGTAGATAAACAAACACAACATCAATTAGGGCTGTGTCCTCATAATCAATTAGTTGGCAAGTTATTTACCCTCATCTTCAGAGTTCAGTTTACTTGGGAATCACTGGAGACCAGAACAGTGAATGTTTTTGTCTGGGTGCATGGATTGACTATCAAAATAGTTGCAGATTTTTTTCTCAAAAAATTTATTGATTTATAATTGTCCCAAATATTCAAAATAACATGCCAATTTATAGCTCAAGTGAGGTAACTAGAATATAGACTTATATTTTATATACTGAAAATATGGTCTCCTTCATCAGTCGGAGAAGATCAAGCATGGAATTATAATGTCAAAATGAAGCTGACCTTTTAACTTTAGGATATAACATGTCATCACTACGGAATAATTTATTTCTTGTATGTGTATATATATATATATATATATATATATAAAACCCCATTTAGTGCCACTACCAGAGACTGAGATCAACGAATGTGGATGCCAAAGGGAACCACTGCACTGTGAGCCCCGTCACTGCAGTTGTCCTATGAATACCTCCGCATTAGAGCAATATTGTAGCCTGTGAAAAGAAAACCAAACTGAGCATGGGCAGAATCTGAGAGAGAGTGTGACTATCTTCCCTGAGCACACAATTAGTTTCACTGCTCACTCACATGCGGATCTTAACCCCAAAGCATTGGAGGACATTAATATATGTGCTCATGCTTCTAAATCAAATCAAATCAGATTTATTTATATAGCACCAAATCATAACAAAGTTACATCAAGGCACTTTACATATAGAGCAGGTCTAGACCAAACTCTTTATAAAGTTATTTAAAGAGCCCCAACAGGTCCCTGGATGAGCAATCACTTGGCGAAAGTGGCAAGGAAAAACTTCCTTTAAGAGGCAAAAACCTCGGGCAGAACCTGGCTCGGGGGGGGGGCGGCCACCTGCCTCAACTAAAGCAGGGTTACAGTCATCCATAAACATATAAATGTAACATCAAACAAAGTACCCGTCACTATTTACAAGAGAACTGATTTTTTTCTCGACTGAACAGAAAACATCTGATCAAGCATAGCCCTTCCTACAATACGTTCATATCCTGGTGGAGCTTAAATACACACAAGTGCAACATCTACTGGTGACCAAATGTTCTCCTCATATAGTTAACTACACCACTGTTCTAATCTATTCTTTATTATTGACTGACTATTTGTCCTATTTAAATTACAAAGCCTTGATTGACTAATCAAAAATGAATTCATTTGTTTCGTTTAGAGATTTATGTATTTTTCATTTGTTTATTTATCCATATCTTCTCCCCCCTCTCTGTGTAACAATTTGTTTGTCTCCAAGTCAAATCAGTTCCATTTTAAACGAACATCATGAAATTACAACAGATGTTATCTGGGGACAATTTTCATTGGAAAAACATACTGGTCAGTGTAATTTGTCCAGTTGGTGTTGCCATACCATCTTTTCAAGATGGCAGGCCTGCTCAAGCAATAATATTTAAGGATACAATGACAACTGGGCAGGCCTACAAGCAAGTGAGCAGGTCACTGGCAGTAGCTATGAGGAGTTGGAGATAACCATGACACACGGCACATTCACACTCAGGGATCTAGGTTGCTTGTTTGCTTGTTTTTTAATTGCCATCAGATCCCAGGACCACATTCAATTTGTTTTTAAATAATATATCTATGCATCACATGATTTTTTTTTGTCATACTTTATACATCATCAATATACAGACTAAAATTATTATTGAGTTTTCTCAATTAAAATTGTATTAGGGGCGGCATGGCGAAATAGTGGTTAGTGCTGCTGCCCCACAACAACAAGGTTGCGAGTTCAGTTCCCAGGCCTGGGGCCTTTCGGTGCGCAGTTTACATATTCTCCCCGTGCCTGCGTGGGTTTCCTCCGGATACTCCGGTTTCCTCCCACCGTCCAAAGACATGCATGTAATGGTAACGGTGTTATAAAGATGGGAAGAGTAATCAATTAGATTACTCGTTACTGAAAAAAGTGACGCCGTTATTCCCATCACTGCCAAAGCCATCATGTTTGGGTTCATTGTTGACTCTAAATTGTCCGTAGGTCTGAGTGTGAGTGGTTGTTCGTCTCTGTGTGTTGGCCCTGTGATGGACACCTGTCCAGGGTGACGCCGCCATCGCCCAGTGTGAGCTGGGATTGGCTCCAGGACCCCGAGACCCGGAAACGGATAGGCGGTTGAAGACGAATGAATGGATGAAAAATTGTATTAGAGGGACAACCAAAATGATTAGGGCACATACCACAGTGGTGAAACCACTGACCAATACATCCCCGTTTTGAGCTCACCTGTATCAGCAGCCAACCAGGATCATCAAGATAATCACAAACTAATCAATGAAGGAGCTAATGTCTGACATGCAAATGCTATATATATTACCCCTTAAATCGACCACTCATGCATTTTTTTATGGAGTCTGTCTGACCCGATGCTTATGTTAACCTAAATGCAGCCCGTCTTTGGGTCAACAATAGCAGTCTGCCTTAATAACCCCCACAGACACTAAACTTTTTCACAACAATCCAAAGACCGGAGGTGTGATGAAAACATATAAAGTTGATTGGTTGAAGTCGGTGATCTGATCTGAATGAAAGCTTAACTGGAGGTTTTGGCTCTTGAAACTGACCTGAGATCCGGTGATGGTTTATGAGAGTGAATGGCTCACTCTGTTGGGAGCTGTAAAAAAACTACAGAAACCCACTGGTTCAACTGTTTCGTTTTGTTAAGTCAGGTTCTGCAGTTAAACTACCCAAAATATATTATCAGATATCAGCTCAATATATTTATAGTGTAGAATCTGCGGATCTAATCAGATAAGACTGTATCTGCAGATCATTAAAAGAACTTGGCTCAAGATCAGGGCTATTAAAACCTGATCAGGACTTTGTTATTTCAAATATTTAAGTTCTTTGTGCAGGGAGGCTGAACAGTGACTACAGACCTGCTGCCTTTGAAGCTCATCCCACAGTGAGGACAGGTGTAGCGTGCCTCCTGATGTGTGGGCTCCAGTGCTCGTTTGGCAGGGGATGGCGCCCCGGAGCTTTTCCCGGTGTGCGTCTGCTGGTGGCGGTACAGACTGGAGGCATGGCTGTAGCACTTTCCACAGTAGCTACAACGGTACTGCCGCTCGTCCGGCTCGAAGTCGGCCTGGTCCGAGTCAGCCTCACCGTCCAGCTGGCTACTCCCCGCCTCCACCAGCACCTCATGCTCTTCCTCCGTGTCATCCTCCTCCTCCTCAGAGTCTGCCTTTATCTCCACGCTCTGCTCCGTCACCTCACAGGGATACACTTCCTCGTATGGAGCAAAGAAGGCCTCGTCTGTTTCGATCTTCAGCTGGTCAGGCGTCAGGTCAGATGGGTCATCTGAGTCCTTCTTCACACAGGAGATGGTGAACTTGGAGCCAACCTCAGCCCACTTGACCACATACTCAATGGGCTGCGTGTCCAGCTCCACCGTGATGAAGTCCGCACCCAGAGTGTCCGACTCTGACACTGTCAGCTCCGTCTCTGTGTCCTCCATCGTATACCAATGTGGAGGAAAGGAACTGTTTTAGAGGAGCACCAACAGGCCTGAGGAGGAATAATGGGAGGGGGAATGAGAAAGCAAGGAGTAGGAGAAATTGGGGCAGAAAGAGGAGGTAAAGAATGAGGGAAAAAAGGGAGAGAGGTCAGAATGTGCTGTCACTTTTGATTTTCCTTCTTTAAAAGAACAAAGAATGATTTTGATTCAATATTATACTTTTGGCTAATGCTATCTGTATTGAATCTGAATTCAAACACTTCTGTTACTCTCCATTAAACATTTTTTACAGGAGTTTTGTTCCAATAGATTTAAAACAAGTGCACATTCTCTATTTTAGGATTTTACTGGAGTATTTGCATATTCTGTTCCTTTATGCTTGTGCTGCAGTGCATTCAGCCTTCCGACGGACTGAAGACCTGTTGTTTTTGATTGATCAATTAACTGAATGATTCTTCATAATTTTTTCATGTCCCCACCAATTGTCACACATCTCATATTCAGTACAGTATCATTTGAGATAACTAACAAATGACTTACTTTAGTGGAAATGAATTAATGAAAACATTGAATCTCACAATAGGCAGCTTTAATTACATATTCTCTGTTTTACCTCAGAGTGAGATGACAATACATCAGGCTGAATCTAATCTGATTAGCCAACTCCAGTCTACAGACACATGTCTGATATTACTGTGACATTAAAGGGAAGAAAAAAAACAAAACAACTATCAGTATCTGCAGCTCTGGTTACAACAGCAACAGTAATCCGTCATTAGACAGCATTTATTCGAATACAAGATCTCCCTGTGATCACAGTGGACTGACAGTAATAACCATATAAGGTTAGCACTCTCTGACGTCACGGCACATAATAAACGCAGGTGACCTGTGACCTCTGTCAGACACATCAAGCTCCAAAAGAAATGTATCGGTCATAAAACATTCATAATGCGATTCATGAGAAACAGCGTAGACGTTTGGCCAAATAAACTAATAATAAAAATAAATAAGTACAATCCGCTACTCATATAGTCTTTCTTTTGACCAAAACGTCTCACCGAACTGCGTTCAGAAATAAGTCATTTTTAATGTGTCCACGGCCGCCGGGAAATGGAAATATGTGCTAGACAGGCTTTCTATTTTCAACCAATTTTTCCCAGATTTTCAGTCTAGGGCGCATTCTATAAAAGAGTCGCATTTATTTGACCTTGAATATTGATACAATTTCAAGATTTCTTCATCATTCCCGCGACTATTTCCGACTCAATAACCCCAAGGAGGGCGGTTGCTAGAAGAGCATTCATTATTAAAAACGATATTCCGTCCAGATTTACCGCTTTTTCGTATCTTGTCTGAATACCGAAATCATTACAAAACTCTTTAATTCTGCAGGATGTTTGAAATCCTCTCTAATATAATGCTGACTTTGACTAAGAGAGAGGAGGCTTTAAACGCTTCATTTTTTGAGCGCAGTTCCGGGGCTCGGCCGAGCTCACTGGCAGTGATGAGGAAGCAGAGGAGGGTTGTCTCTTCCTTCAACGTCGACTGTCAAAGTAAAAGAACATACCGTGTAATAAACGGACATTAGCGTATCTCGAAACGTTTCGAGATTCGGTTACTCACCGATCTTTAACGGCGACAGAGCGGTGAATATATAAAAATTTTACCGGTGGAGACGGTCACAATAAACAGGAAGCAGGGGACGTGGACACAAAGCATTATGGGAAAGGATTAAATGGTTGCAAAGAACGGAAGTCAGACGGTTGGATTTTCATAATAAAAGCATCGTAAAAAGATTAATAAAAAATATTAATTGAATAAAGTTGACAGAAAAATATAGGATAAAATAAGTTCAAAATAGAAAATAAAATATATTTACTGAAAGCAAACATACATAGTTTAAAAAAACGTAAAATGAGAATAAATTGACATCTACGTGCAGCTATCAAGTACTTTTTAAGTAATCGCTGTCACTCATGGGAAAATACAGACTACAGAAATTAAATGGTAGTGGTAAATGAAACTGGAAATGGACAGTATTTTAACATTATTTTGTTGTCAAGCCACAGGGGAACAGAAGGAAAGGTAGGAAAAAACTGAACTCTAAAACCAATACAATGGCTGTATGAAAAGACAAACAGGGCATCCACTTCGCACGTTTCCTATTTCCTTTTTTCTTTTTCTTTTTTTTTTGTTAAAAATATTCAAATTAGTGAGGAATTTGTACTCAGGGGAAACATTAAAATAAAGCCTCTGAACTTGGCCAGCCTGTGGCGTAATGGTTAGCACTGCTATCTCACAGAAAGAAGGTTTTGGGTTTGATTCCCTGGGGCCTTTCTTTGTGCCATTTGCATGTTCTTCCCTTGCTTGCATGGGTTTACTTGGGGTACTCCAGTTTTTCCCAAAGTCAAAGTGACTGATGACTCTATAGTGCCTGTAAGTGTGGGTGTTTTTTGTCTCTGTCTGTCTCTGTGTGTTGGCCCTGCGATGGACTGGTGTCCTGTCCAGGGTGTACCCTGCCCTCACCCAATGTGAGCTGGGATTGGCTCCATCACTCACGTGCAACCCAGAAACAGATAAGCGGTAAAAGATGAATGAATGAAGCTTCTGAATTCAGTTTTGAATGCTACTTTGTTTTGACCATTGATCATCCCAGAGTCAGCTCTGTAATAATAGTCAAATTGACAGATTTCTCTGCTGTCTAACCCTCTGTCTATTTGTGCCCATTAGTTTCTATCGGCCTATCTGCAACTGTCTGTCTCTCTATAACCGTCTATAACTGCAACCCTCTATCTCTCTATAACTATCTGTAGGTCTCTGTCAGTTTCTCTCTCTCATTATAACTGTCGGTAACTGTAAGTATCTGCCTCTCTTTAAACATTTGTAACTGAAACTGCCTGTGTCACTACAAATGTCGGTAACTCTAACTGTTTGTCTTTAAAACGGCCTGCAACTATTAGGGTTGCAAAATTCCAGCAAAGTTGGAAACTTTTCATGGGAATTTGGAATTGGAATAAACACAAGTTTGAACATGAACTTTGTTGAATAACTAAATAGAAATTCAGTTTACTTTCAACCCTGCACTATGCTTTCCTGAATCACATGCACAGAGCACACTACTTACCTCAGGGCTACTGAGGCAACACACCCCCTGCATCCTCCACCTTATCCACAGCAAAGATTCTAGAAACCTGCACACTACATACTACAGACACACTGCACACTACAGACAATAATGCCAGACTGCTGCAGCCAATGACTACAAATGTCAGAGAACATTTACACTATTGGGGTAAATGTATTTGATCTATGTTTTTTTTCTCTCTCTCTTTCACCTATTCGCGGGCGCCACAGCAAGTCAGCTCTGTGAATTGCATGATTGACTTGGCTGCAGTTTTTATGCCAGATGCCCTTCCACCCGCATACCTCCCGGGCTTGGGGCCGGCACAAGCCTACCACTGGTTTGCTTTGTGGCTGGGGTTTGAACCAGGGGCCTCTGTACACGGGCTTTTTACAAGCCATTTTTTTCTCCACCTTCGTCTACAGAGCAATGCCATGTGTACTATCTGGACTAATGGCTCTGTACATTTGCAAATTCTGAGCAAATACATGTGTTAAGAATACCACAAAGATGCAACAGAATTTAATTTAGCAAGCTGGAAATTAAACCCCACCCCACCAAAAAAATCAATCCTAAATTCCCATTACAAGTTTCTGGAAATTTACCACCACTTTGCAACTCTAGTAACTATAACTGTGTGTCTCTATACAAACATCTGTTACTGTAACTGTCAGTAACTTTAATAGATTGTCTTTTGATCACAGTCTGTTACTGTCTGTCTCTCTGTAACTGTCCGTAAGTGTAACTGTCTGTGTGTCTATAACCATGTATAATAGAAACCATCTATAACTGTCCAGAACTGGGTCCCTTTAATAATCTCTGTTCCCACAAGTCAAACCAAATCATTTTTATCGTCCTCTGGTGGCTGGCTAGAGTATAGGTTATAAACTGTAATGGGACATTGGCCAAACCAAAGAATCTGCACGTCAAATAAATTCTTCCCAGAGATGGAGTCCTGGAAGGAAACAATTTAAAATTACCTGCATTTATGAAAACATTTGTTTCAAAATATGGCCATAGCTTATTCCACATTACATTTATGAAGAAACAATATATTTAAACTAACAACAAACAAATAATGGTCTTATTCTTGTCTTTAGTCAGAACACGTTACTCAAAGTATAATGGTTTTATGGACTGAGAAGACTACATTTAAATTGTACAATTATTGCAAAGGCTGTGGCTCCAATTAACATTGACAGAGTAGGAGAGCATCTGACGCTGCAGATATGTGATATTCTTCAGAAAGATCAAACACCAGATGTGGTGCTGCCTTCTGGACAAATGCTCTAAGGGTTTGATGCTGCACAACCTAAGGCCTTATAGTTCTAGTGTCGTATAAAGCAAAGGTGCATGACTGAGAAATGGATGCAGCAGTGAGAGAAGGATAGTTGTTCACCAATAACGATGCCAATACTGATATTATAATAAAGACAGTGATTGGATAGCATAACTAGGAGTTTAGTCTTAGAAACCCATAGAGTTGTCTGGTATATTTGGGTGTCATCTGCTTAGCAATGGTATGAGAAACCATTTGAGTGAATAATTGGACCCAAGCAGGTGGTGCGCGTTATAAACAGTAAATGTAAGACGACATATAATTTATGAGTAACAATCATCATTATCATTAAATCTTTGAGAGTTACCCTTCAGAAATACAACAGACATGTTTCACTGTTTGAATTTAGTGACTGTTCAGTGACAGATGAGGGATTTTTGACATGTCTTTGATATTTAAGAGTTAACATATTGGGTCATTAAAATAACAGAAATGTAACATTAATAAACATATTGATAAAGGCCATTTAAAACATTACCACCTTTTCCAAACACATATTACCTTCGTCATCATCTTCATTTTCCATCAGTTGTATATCAGCTGACATACACAAGATGATTCTGTACCTGCTGATGTGTTTAAATTCATCTATTTTGATGGTTTGTGTAAAATATTACAGATCAGACATTTTATGACCAGAGATGTCTCCACAGCCCACCTGTGCTCCTCATCTTCGATCTTCATCATCTTCATTATTCTATTTTGTCTCAGTAGCCTATATCCGTCTTTGTGACATTCAATAGGACTCTAGAAATGTGTTGATGGAACTGATGGAAGTGAAAGGAAGGAGATGTGGATGAAGAGGAGGAAAAGGAAAGAAGGGAAGGAGATGTGTGAATGGAGATGAGAAGAAGATGATGAAGAGAATTAGGAAGATGAAGAAGAGAAAGACGAGGACAGGACGGAGAGGGGGAGGATGAAGAGGGCGGTAAACCCTCGGGCCTCCGGTGTTTTCTTTTTTTTTTTTTCTTTTTTGCAGCAGCGTCACTGTTTTTCCCTTGAATCGACATTTTGTGAACGGAGGGGTAACCGTGTTTGTCCCGATGTTTCCTCCCCTGTACCTTCGCTCGCGCGCACGCATACACACGTCGCCGCTCCAGTAGATAGCTTTACGTTTCAGCATTTTAACGCTCACACCGCCGAGGTGATGCTCAACGTTATCCGACAATATCTACATTATAACACTTACGATTCAACCCGGAACGGTCCTCCTCCTCCCGGTTCGTCCTGGATGAGGTTTGGGTCAGTAGTGTACTGCACCTCTGTCACATCCCAACCTGGGAACAGCGACAGCCTGTCGACTGAACACCGCTGCTGCGGCACGGAGCGGCACGGAGCGGTAGGTCGCTGGGCAGAGTGGATTAGACGCAGCGGGAGACAGGCGGCGGGCGGCGGACCGCGCGGATCCTCTCTAGTCTGTGATTGGCTAAGCTCCTACGCAGCCTGCTCGGTGGATCCAATCTGGTTGAGCGCAAACTCTGTCAGCAAACTCTGTCAGCAACTGTCGCAAGGTGTCGTGAAGTTTTGAGCCCGGACCCAAGCGGTCTGAGCCGCCTGAGCCACGGGAGTTTGTCTGTACATCTCCATGACTGCTTAAAGTCAAGCCTGTCGGTGCTGTGTCATTTCAGAGTTTTTTTCTCCTTATTTCTGCCTCCCAACCGAAATTGTATATTCCCATTGATCAGTAAGTGAAACGAGCTCCATTGTTTCAGCATAGATGTAAATTATTTCCTTCCTGCTCTAATCCCCCGTGTTCATATTAAACTGAGAAGTTTTAGTTGGTCTTACCTCGAACCTTTGCTATTCGCTCAGATCATTGTGCTACTTTATACTGAACTATATACCTATATTTAACTGTCATATAATGCAGATTCAGATAAAAGAAATCACTGATGTATCATGACTAAGGTGAGACTCAAACTTCCTTGCAGTTAAAATACATTCAGTGCTTTTACCTTTGGTGCTCAAACTACATTTTGAATGCAGTTTATTGTAGGCAAGCTCCCCTTGCAGGACCCACGGGTTACCCATGCATAAGACATGCTAATGTTTAAGTTGGATCTTGAATGGCATATAGTAAAACAATTCATGATTTGAATACACATTTCAACCTATCATATTCCAGCCCCCACCCCCCCTGGTATAATGTCTGTCAAATAAGGTGACTTCACAGAGACAAGTCAAAATGCTGAGTCATCAACACTGAGAGCCTAAAAAGAAAAGCAGTAAATCACATTAAGGAGGGAATGAGATAATGAGAGGCAGGTAATGGTAATTTTTAAGAGGCACTGGGTATGGCAGGTGCAGCTTAAATCGGCACAGTTTAGGAAGCAGGCAGGCTAGGAAGCAAACCTCGAGGTTAATTCAACATTATTGCTTTCGCTTTACAAAATGTAAAGGCCCAGTGTGTAGGTTTTTAGGATTCAAGACTTCTAATGCCTGAAATAAAATATAACCTTCATACCTCTGTTTTCATCAGTGAAAGATGACCTCTGGCTCAAAAATTTGTCCAAAAAGACAAATTTTCTCTCTTCAGCATTTTGTTAAATATGAAATTTGTGCTGGAAATTATGGGATCCATATAGCACATTATGGTAAAACAAGGGTGATTATCATTTAAAAAGTACCAATCCGAAATCCATCAGTATAAAATCCATCAGCACTTTCCTATACGTGAACTGTCAAACAAAACGATTCAATAAAAAAGTTAGCAGCTGGACTGAGGCTGGCTTCTGTCATTTTTCCGTCAGACACGGAAAAACAACAGAAGAGCAGCAGATGGAAAGTGACCTATGATAAAGCGGACGATAAACCCAAGACATTGAGTTAATAAGAAGAAAATAAACTGTCTTGGGGTTTTTAAACCAGGATATGTGTGTCTGAAACCACGATTTGATGTTTGATGTGTACTCTCCAAAAAGCAGATCATAAGCATGGATAGTCGGTCAGATAGTGTGTGACAGCCGGATGTCAGTCAGGTCACATCAACTGCAGTGACTGTGAGTGAGTGTAACAGAGTTGGAAAAAGCGAACTTATTGGTTCATATGTTCGGAGTGTATGTGGGGATTTTATTTATTGTTTGTTTTGTTGTATAATTGTGAATTTGATCTCAATGCGTTGTTTTATTTTATTGTTGTTTTTGTTTGCATTTGGCTCTCACCGCTTTCTGTGCCTCCTGGGCTTCCGTATAGTGGCACGTCGGCCCCTCACAGTGCTGTGATATACTGATGAGGGTAAGTTGCGTTATTAGTTGCTGCTGTTATTTATAACTGTTTTCTGTAAAAAAACACAATCTTTCCATGTCGCTGCTGGCGTACATTAATTACATGTAAATATTGCTACGGGTACATGGCTGTTTTATGTTATTTTTATTCATTAATTTTCATTTTTATTGATCTTTTGTTTTCGCGCATATCGCCGACAGTGGCAGGCTATGTGGCTAGCGCAGCAGAGCTAACATGTAGCTGTCTATTTCAATGTGGTTATTTTGACTGTTTAGGAACGAAGTGCAGAGCGAGAAAAACTGACCAGAAAACTGTTGAATGTACTTTTGTTGTCTTCTGCAGGTATGTTTCCTTTGTTTAATGTAATAATTTCTACTTCTTGTCTAGTTTTACCTCACATATACAGTGTTATTTTTCGTCCAATAGGTGTCACTGTTTACCTGTTTATGATGGTTTGAAATGGATTAATTAGTTGAATATAAAGGTTTTTCTGCCTGTTTTAATAGCTGCTAATTAGTAAATTGTATCTCAGTATTGTAAACTGTATATTGTAATGCATTGTATGAGGAAAATTAACAAAAACACAGTGCTGTGATATACTGGTGAGGGAACGAGGTGCAGAGAGAGAGAAAAGACTGTTGAATGTACTTTTGTTGTCTTCTGCAGTGAATAAACACAGGAAAACAACCCCTGAGTCATCATTGACATCGCACTCTACACACACGTTACATGAGCAGCAGGTGGTGCTCTGTCTCTACAGCTGCTGAACGTGGCACATAATGAAAAACTAATAATTATATATTTTTTAACAACAATCACTTGATACATGCTCATAAAACTGTACAACTGACAAGATGAAAGGAGGAAAAGCTACAACACACAAATGAGTCCAAGTAATAAGGCAAGAATAATTATCTGCCAATAAATGCATCCAAGAAAAACCTTAATTAAGAATATTTTCATATGGTGTGTTTAAAAAAAACCAAAGATTGACAGTGAAAATAAGGCTTTCAATCTGAGCTGGATGTTCATTCTTCCCATGAGCAGTTTAAATCTGTTTTTTATGCTGAGATTGTGCCATGAAACACAGGAAACCATTTACTGATGGAAGAGTTGTGGTAGTCCAGTTGTAAAGATGTGTTGAGGCTGTCATGATGTCAAATGGACTTCGATTTGATTGATTTTCCTAAAAGAAAGCACTTTATTTTAAGATTCACGTCTTTAAAAAACATATTTGATATGTATTTTATATCTTCGATGTGTCCCTGGTTTTACTTGAATTAAGAAAAGAACACGTGTTTATAGCAGCCTAGGTCTGATTTAAAATCCCTACAGTTAAATATTAAAAGAGACAGAAAATATTGTTGAAATATTACTGAAATATGCTTCATTTTTTTTAACAGTAAGCTGTCGATCATACAGATAAAGGGAATAATAGTTTACTCAACTTCACGTGAATATCACACATTAACACAGCAAATGCAATTATTTGATAGGGAGATGCACCCATATCTTTGAAATTTAGGCGTAAGAAACACACATGTATCACCACTGGACCTTATTGAATTTTACTTGAATAGCCCTGCTATAGTGAGATGATCTCTGACTGTTCTTCCTGTCTGGCCTGATTCTGTTTTCTCTTTCAGGAAGCAGCAGCAGAGTGGACTTGTCAGTGGGATGACATCCACCTGGATTCTGGTCTGAAGAACTTCCATAGCTGTCTGTTTGACTTCTGTGTCACTCTGTATTTGTTCATTTATACACACACTGCCATTTACATTACTAGTTCCATTATTTATTATTTGCATTTCTTGGTAAACACTTTTTTAGTTTATTAAATAGTCTCCCTTTGACTGACAACCTTTGACACAACCTGTGTTTGCCCTCCTGGTGTTTTTTGAACACTGAGGCAGTTCATGACCTGGGAGAACAAATTATTTCCAGCCTGGAATTAGATTAACAGTGACTGTAATGAGATGTTTAATTGTTGACAGATTTTTTTAAAGCATTTAAAGACAGTTTTTATCTGAATGTGTAGAGAAAGTCAGTAGAAGATCTACAGACACCCCCAGTCTGATCATTCTCTACATCTGAGGTGAAGCTTCATCCTCACACTATGATATCAGACTGCTGGAGCTGCTATAAGAATAAAGTTATCAGTTCATGTGTTGACTCTATTCATCCTTAAATCTGTGGTGATTCTTCAGACACAAATACCATTATCATCTTCAACACTGTCATTTGTAAACCTCAGTTTGAGAAGAAACAGGTGAACTTGTCACTTGTCCTCCTTTGACCTATGATTTAAACTACTCGACTCTGTCATGTTTCAGACAGATTTCTCTGGGGCAGTTTAACATAAAAATAATCAACAAACAGCTGATCAGAGCTCCAAAAAGCACTATAAAATTATAAAACTTTGAACACCCAAAAACAAAAGTAAAGGGAAAAATAGCCCCTCCAAAAAAACAGAAACCAGACACTTCAAGAGAAAAGCTTAAAATGTGCACTGCAGGGCACCTCTTATCTGTTCAAACACAGCTGTCTACCCTGAACCTACGCTGTCCCCGAAGGACACACACAAACAGCTGTGTTAACTCACCTGAGTGTCAGGGTCAGCTCAGGGTGAAAAGCCTCAACAGAGCTGAACGACACTTTATCTAAAGGAAAATTACAACAACATGAACAAACATATTCAGTCCATTGGCTTGGACCTGTCTTCAGACTTGTCTCGTCTACACTAACATGAAATTTGAGACTTGACATTGGTGTGTTTTGAGGGACTCCAGACTTGACTTGTAACATTTTCCATTGAGCTGCTGTTTTCAAACCTAATTTGAGACTGGTAGACACGATGGAGACTTGACTTCATTGTTATAGAAACACTGCAGTGACTCAGAATCCTGTCCTTAGGAAAGTGCAGTACTTTCAACTTTGCCTCAGTGTAAACAATCCCAGTGTAAACTGTCCTGAGGCCACTTAATGATTCTCAGTAGCAGACTGTTGTTCCTGGTCACATGTGGATCATTGCTCTGTGAAAAAGACCTTTGAACTTCAAGGACCTGTTTGATTGACAGCTGCAGGTCAACTGTCACAGTTTCATCAGGCAAAACAGCAGATTCTTTTCATAAGAAGAACGAAAAAAAGGAAGCTTTTACAGATGGTGACAAAGAACGAATCTAACAGGTGCAACATGAGTTGAAGAGGAGATTAATCAGGCAAAGGTAAAATATAGAAAGAAAATAGAGAGGAATTTACACCAGAGCAGCATCTGTGAGGTGTGGAGGTGAATCAACAGCATCAGCATGGGTAATGTGGACAGAACAAGCAAACTCAACCAGTTCTTCAACAGATTTGACACTGTAGCCACACAAATTCAAATCAAATCAGATTTATCTGTATAGCGCCAAATCATAACAAAGTGGGACATATAGACATATAGAGCAGGTCTAGACCAAACTCTATAAAATTATTTTAAGAAAGCCAACAGATCCCCCCATGAACAAGCACTTAGCGACAGTGGCAAGGAAAAACTTCCTTTAAGAGGCAGAAACCTCGGGCAGAACCAGGCTTGGGGGGCAGCCATCTGCCTCGACCGGTTGGGTTGAGAGAGGGAGAGAGAGAGAGAGAGGCACGGGGGGAGGGGGGGGCAAAGTTGGGTAGAGTAGGGAGAGAAAGAGCAGGAGGAGGGGATATTCAAACAGGTGTAGGCAGGAACATGATGCTGCATGAGGTTCGTAGGAATGATGCTGTATGGAATTCTTGAAGATGCGGGAGCAGCAGGCATTGCAGGAACATGGGATGGTGATGATTCATCACCTGCAGGATGAGGACAGGGAGAGAGGAGAGGAACTGGGAGAGACAGAGACTTCAGGAAAACATGGTTAGTAAATGCAGTACACATGTTAGGAACTGAGAGACCTACCCAATGTCTCTTTACCTTCACTGCTACTTCTTATATTCCATCTCTGTGCATCTCCACTGTTGCAGCTTTATCCCTTCTGCCATCTGTGCCTACTCAACCGTTCATCACTGTAACAGGGTTGAAGTTGGAAATTCGGAGACTGTGTCCCTTGAAGGCAGCTGGCCAAAATTGTGTGCATTCAAGGCTACTTTAAAACTGTACTGCCCAAACATGTGAACCTCTCCAGATCATCTTGAGCCTGAGTCTACAGTTGGGGCAGTCCGAGCTCTGGGGAAAACATCTTGTATTGTCCTGGTACCAAAATCAAAATGTCCAGCTGAACTAAACAACCACAGACCAGTGGCCCTCACTTTGCACAGTATGAAAACTCTGGAGCAGGTGCTTCGACACCTAATGAGACTTGAGGTCAAAGAATCACTCGACCCCCCTGCATTTAGCATACAAAGAACACATTGGAGTGGATGATGCTCCCCTCTACATGCTCCTCCGTGCCCTGTACTGGTACTTATTTTAGAATTATGTTCTTTGATTTTTCAAGTGCATTCAACAGCATTGGACCCATCATCCATAGAGACAAGCTCAAAGGGATGGGAGTTGACCCATCACTTGTTTCCTGGATCACAGATTACCATGCAGAAAGGCCACAGCTTTTCAGGTATATAAAATATGTCTCTGGGACAGTAAAGAGCAAAATTGGTGCTCAACACAGAACTATTCTGGCTCCATTCCTGTCTTGCCACATCCAGAAATACTCCATTGATACTGCTGTTGTTTTGTGTATCAGGGATGGACGGGAATCTGAGTACAGGGATCTGATTAAAGCCTTCAGTGACTGGAGTCACAAAAACTGCCTCCTGCTGAACACCTCAAAGACAAAGGAAATGATGTGGATTTCTCAAAGTCCAAGCTCAGCCTTCAGCTACTGCATATTTGTGGAGTGGACATCAAGGTGGTGCCAAGTACCTTAGAAGCTTCATGGTTTTACCTGTCTTTAACGGTTTATCATTGACACAATAAAAAGATCAGCAGCTCATCACTTTAATTAGCTAGTGTGTCTTTGTGTTCATTGTGTCTTAGGAAAATGTTCCTGCAGCCTCAATTTTCTGAGCAGTTTAA